>JASAUF010000632.1:0-1317500 GCA_030180095.1 Magnolia changhungtana
AGGTTACTATTCAACAAGGAGATGAAGGAAAAATTCATGATCGACGATTGCGATCGCACTTACGGATGCCCAAATGGTCTCAGAATACGATGATTTGGTGAGGAATGCAAGAGCACTAAAGTACCTTTCAGATGACCAAAAATCTACCCAATCCGACATCAAACGAGGGAGTTATGTGCGTCACCGTTGGATCACGCGATTTTGAATGATTAACAATCCAAATTACAAAAGGATGATTGAAGAGTTCCAACGTGCTTTTTTCGATATCGAACGGTCTCAAAATTAGCCAATTATGGTCGCATTTAGAAGCTTGTCAAGTTACCACTCCAATGAGCTCAAAATAATCTAAATTCGACCACTGAAGAGAGAGTTAAGAAGGTTATTATTCGACAAGGAGATGAAGGAAAAAGTTCCTGACCGACGATTGCGATCCCACTTACGGATCCTCAAATGGTCTTAGAATACAATGATTCCAGTCAGGAATGAAAGAGCACTAAAGTACCTTTTGATGACCAAAAATTGACCCAATACGACATCAAATGAGGGAGTTATGAGCGTCTCAGTTGGATCGCCCGATTTGGAAAGATTGACAATCCAAATTGCAAAATGACGATTGTAGAGTTCCAACGTGCTTTTTGGATCTCGAACAATCTCAAAATTGGCCATTCCGGTCCCATTTAGAAACTTGACAAGCTACCAGCCAATGAGCTCAAAATAATCTAAATTCAAATACTGGAGAGAGAGTTAAGAATGTTACTATTCGACAAGGAGATGAAGGAAAAAATTCATGACTGACGACTGCGATCCCACTTACGGATGCCCAAATGGTCTCAGAATACGATGATTCCAGTCAGGAATGAAAGAGCACTAAAGTACCTTTCAGATGACCAAAAATTGACCCAATCTGACATCAAACGAGGGAGTTATGAGCGTCTACGTTGGATCGCGCGATTTGGAAAGATTTACAACCCAAATTGCAAAATTACTATTGAAGAGTTCTAACTTGCTTTTGGATATCGAACGGTCTCAAAATTAGCCACAATTCTGGTCGCATTTAGAAGATTGTCAAGTTACCAGTCCAATGAGCTCAAAATAATCTAAATTCGACCACTGAAGAGAGAGTTAAGAAGGTTACTATTCAACAAGGAGATGAAGGAAAAATTCATGATCGACGATTGCGATCGCACTTACGGATGCCCAAATGGTCTCAGAATACGATGATTCGGTGAGGAATGCAAGAGCACTAAAGTACCTTTCAGATGACCAAAAATCTACCCAATCCGACATCAAACGAGGGAGTTATGTGCGTCACCGTTGGATCACGCGATTTTGAATGATTAACAATCCAAATTACAAAAGGATGATTGAAGAGTTCCAACGTGCTTTTTTCGATATCGAACGGTCTCAAAATTAGCCAATTATGGTCGCATTTAGAAGCTTGTCAAGTTACCACTCCAATGAGCTCAAAATAATCTAAATTCGACCACTGAAGAGAGAGTTAAGAAGGTTATTATTCGACAAGGAGATGAAGGAAAAAGTTCTTACGACGACTGCGATCCCACTTACGGATCCTCAAATGGTCTTAGAATACAATGATTACGGAAAGAGCACTCAAAGTCTCGATGACCAAAAAGAATACGACATCAAATGATGATGAGCGTCGATTGAGGAATGAAAGAGCACTAAAAAGTACCTTTCGATGACCAAAAATTGACCCAATACGACATCAAATGAGGGAGTTATGAAATGCGTCTACGTTGGATCGCAAAATAATTTGGAAAGATTAACAATCCAAATTGCAAAATATTATTGAAGAGTTCTAACTTAACAAATTGCTTTTGGAATCGAATGGTCTCAAAATTATGCCAATTCCGGTCGCATTTAGAAGATTGTGCATTTATTGAAGAGAAGTCTCAAAATTAGCACAATTAATGGTCGCATTTAGAAGCCCAGTTTTACCAAAGTCAATGAGCTCAAAATAATCTAAATTCTCAAGAGAGAAATTCAACAAGGTGAAGAGAGAGTTAAGAAGGTTATCTATTCAAGAAGGAGATGAAGGAAAAATTCATGACTGACGACTGCGATCGCACTTACGGATGCCCAAATGGTCTCAGAATACGATGATTCCGGTGAGGAATGCAAGAGCACTAAAGTACCTTTCAGATGACCAAAAATCTACCCAATCCGACATCAAACGAGGGAGTTATGTGCGTCACCGTTGGATCACGCGATTTTGAATGATTAACAATCCAAATTACAAAAGGATGATTGAAGAGTTCCAACGTGCTTTTTTCAATATCGAACGGTCTCAAAATTAGCCAATTATGGTCGCATTTAGAAGCTTGTCAAGTTACCACTCCAATGAGCTCAAAATAATCTAAATTCGACCACTGAAGAGAGAGTTAAGAAGGTTATTATTCGACAAGGAGATGAAGGAAAAAGTTCCTGACCGACGACTGCGATCCCACTTACGGATCCTCAAATGGTCTTAGAATACAATGATTCCAGTCAGGAATGAAAGAGCACTAAAGTACCTTTCTGATGACCAAAAATTGACCCAATACGACATCAAATGAGGGAGTTATGAGCGTCTCAGTTGGATCGCCCGATTTGGAAAGATTGACAATCCAAATTGCAAAATGACGATTGTAGAGTTCCAACGTGCTTTTTGGATCTCGAACAATCTCAAAATTGGCCAATTCCGGTCCCATTTAGAAACTTGACAAGCTACCAGTCCAATGAGCTCAAAATAATCTAAATTCAAATACTGGAGAGAGAGTTAAGAATGTTACTATTCGACAAGGAGATGAAGGAAAAAATTCATGACTGACGACTGCGATCCCACTTACGGATGCCCAAATGGTCTCAGAATACGATGATTCCGTCAGGAATGAAAGAGCACTAAAGTACCTTTCAGATGACCAAAAATTGACCCAATCTGACATCAAACGAGGGAGTTATGAGCGTCTACGTTGGATCGCGCGATTTGGAAAGATTTACAACCCAAATTGCAAAATTACTATTGAAGAGTTCTAACTTGCTTTTTGGATATCGAACGGTCTCAAAATTAGCCACAATTCTGGTCGCATTTAGAAGCATTTAGAAGATTGTCAAGTTACTAAAGTCAATGAGCTCAAAATAATCTAAATTCGACCAGAGAGAGAGAGTTAAGAAGGTTATTATTCAACAAGGAGATGAAGGAAAAATTCATGATCGACGACTGCGATCCCACTTACGGATGCCCAAATGGTCTCAGAATACGATGATTCGGTGAGGAATGCAAGAGCACTAAAGTACCTTTCAGATGACCAAAAATCTACCCAATCCGACATCAAACGAGGGAGTTATGTGCGTCACCGTTGGATCACGCGATTTTGAATGATTAACAATCCAAATTACAAAAGGATGATTGAAGAGTTCCAACGTGCTTTTTTCGATATCGAACGGTCTCAAAATTAGCCAATTATGGTCGCATTTAGAAGCTTGTCAAGTTACCACTCCAATGAGCTCAAAATAATCTAAATTCGACCACTGAAGAGAGAGTTAAGAAGGTTATTATTCGACAAGGAGATGAAGGAAAAAGTTCTTGACCGACGACTGCGATCCCACTTACGGATCCTCAAATGGTCTTAGAATACAATGATTCCAGTCAGGAATGAAAGAGCACTAAAGTACCTTTCTGATGACCAAAAATTGACCCAATACGACATCAAATGAGGGAGTTATGAGCGTCTCAGTTGGATCGCCCGATTTGGAAAGATTGACAATCCAAATTGCAAAATGACGATTGTAGAGTTCCAACGTGCTTTTTGGATCTCGAACAATCTCAAAATTGGCCAATTCCGGTCCCATTTAGAAACTTGACAAGCTACCAATCCAATGAGCTCAAAATAATCTAAATTCAAAAATCTTGGAGAGAGAGTTAAGAATGTTACTATTCGACAAGGAGATGAAGGAAAAAATTCATGACGACGACTGCGATCCCACTTACGGATGCCCAAATGGTCTCAGAATACGATGATTCCAGTCAGGAATGAAAGAGCACTAAAGTACCTTTCAGATGACCAAAAATTGACCCAATCTGACATCAAACGAGGGAGTTATGAGCGTCTACGTTGGATCGCGCGATTTGGAAAGATTTACAACCCAAATTGCAAAATTACTATTGAAGAGTTCTAACTTGCTTTTTGGATATCGAACGGTCTCAAAATTAGCCACAATTCTGGTCGCATTTAGAAGATTGTCAAGTTACCAGTCCAATGAGCTCAAAATAATCTAAATTCGACCACTGAAGAGAGAGTTAAGAAGGTTACTATTCAACAAGGAGATGAAGGAAAAATTCATGATCGACGATTGCGATCGCACTTACGGATGCCCAAATGGTCTCAGAATACGATGATTCCGGTGAGGAATGCAAGAGCACTAAAGTACCTTTCAGATGACCAAAAATCTACCCAATCCGACATCAAACGAGGGAGTTATGTGCGTCACCGTTGGATCACGCGATTTTGAATGATTAACAATCCAAATTACAAAAGGATGATTGAAGAGTTCCAACGTGCTATTGAAGAGTCCAACGTGCTTTTTTCGATATCGAACGGTCTCAAAATTAGCCAATTATGGTCGCATTTAGAAGCTTGTCAAGTTACCACTCCAATGAGCTCAAAATAATCTAAATTCGACCACTGAAGAGAGAGTTAAGAAGGTTATTATTCGACAAGGAGATGAAGGAAAAAAAAGTTTGACGACCGACGATGCGATCCCACACTACGGATCCTCAAATGGTCTTAGAATACAATGATTCCGGGTCAGAGAATGAAAGAGCACTAAAGTACCTTTCTGATGACCAAAAATTGACCCAATACGACATCAAATGAGGGAGTTATGAGCGTCTCTCGTTGGATCCCGATTTGGAAAGATTGACAATCCAAATTGCAAAATGACGATTGTAGAGTTCCAACGTGCTTTTTGGATCTCGAAATCTCAAAATTGGCCAATTCCATTTCCCATTTAGAAACTTGACAAGCTACCAAACTCCAATGAGCTCAAAATAATCTAAATTCAAATACTGGAGAGAGAGTTAAGATTGTTACTATTCGACAAGGAGATGAAGGAAAAAATTCATGATCGACGAATGCGATCCCACTTACGGATGCCCAAATGGTCTCGAGAATACGATGATTGAAAAATCAGAATGAAAGAGCACTAAAGTACCTTTCTGATGACCAAAAATTGACCCAATACGACATCAAACGAGGGAGTTATGAGCGTCTACGTTGGATCGCGTGATTTGGAAAGATTTACAACAAAAATTGCAAAATTACTATTGAAGAGTTCTAACTTGCTTTTGGATATCGAACGGTCTCAAAAAATTAGCCAATTTGGTCGCATTTAGAAGATTGTCAAGTTACCGGTCAATGAGCTCAAAATAATCTAAATTCGACCCTTGAAGAGAGAGTTAAGAAGGTTACTATTCAACAAGGAGATGAAGGAAAAAAAATTCATGATGACGATGCGACGGATCGCACTTACGGATGCCCAAATGGTCTCGAATACGATGAGGTGAGGAATGCAAGAGCACTAAAGTACCTTTCAGATGACCAAAAATCTACCCAATCCGACATCAAACGAGGGAGTTATGTGCGTCACCGTTGGATCACGCGATTTTGAATGATTAACAATCCAAATTACAAAAGGATGATTGAAGAGTTCCAACGTGTTTTTTTCGATATCGAACGGTCTCAAAATTAGCCAATTATGGTCGCATTTAGAAGCTTGTCAAGTTACCACTCCAATGAGCTCAAAATAATCTAAATTCGACCCTTTGAAGAGAGAGTTAAGAAGGTTATTATTCGACAAGGAGATGAAGGAAAAAGTTCTTGACCGACGACTGCGATCCCACTTACGGATCCTCAAATGGTCTTAGAATACAATGATTCAAGTCAGGAATGAAAGAGCACTAAAGTACCTTTTCGATGATGAAAAAATTGACCCAAACGACATCAAATGAGGGAGTTATGAGCGTCTCAGTTGGATCGCCCGATTTGGAAAGATTGACAATCCAAATTGCAAAATGACGATTGTAGAGTTCCAACGTGCTTTTTGGATCTCGAACAATCTCAAAATTGGCCAATTATGGTCCCATTTAGAAACTTGACAAGCTACCAGTCCAATGACCTCAAAATAATCTAAATTCAAATACTGGAGAGAGAGTTAAGAATGTTACTATTCGACAAGGAGATGAAGGAAAAAATTCATGACTGACGACTGCGATCCCACTTACGGATGCCCAAATGGTCTCGAATACGATGATTCGGATGAGGAATGAAAGAGCACTAAAGTACCTTTCTGATGACCAAAAATTGACCCAATCTGACATCAAACGAGGGAGTTATGAGCGTCTACGTTGGATCGCGTGATTTGGAAAGATTTACAACCCAAATTGCAAAATTACTATTGAAGAGTTCTAACTTGCTTTTGATGAATCGAACGGTCTCAAAATTAGCCACAATTCTGGTCGCATTTAGAAGATTGTCAAGTTACCAGTCCAATGAGCTCAAAATAATCTAAATTCGACCCTTTGAAGAGAGAGTTAAGAAGGTTACTATTCAACAAGGAGATGAAGGAAAAAATTCATGACGACGATTGCGATCGCACTTACGGATGCCCAAATGGTCTCAGAATACGATGATTCCGGTGAGGAATGCAAGAGCACTAAAGTACCTTTCAGATGACCAAAAATCTACCCAATCCGACATCAAACGAGGGAGTTATGTGCGTCACCGTTGGATCACGCGATTTTGAATGATTAACAATCCAAATTACAAAAGGATGATTGAAGAGTTCCAACGTGCTTTTTTCAATATCGAACGGTCTCAAAATTAGCCAATTATGGTCGCATTTAGAAGCTTGTCAAGTTACGACTCCAATGAGCTCAAAATAATCTAAATTCGACCATTGAAGAGAGAGTTAAGAAGGTTATTATTCGACAAGGAGATGAAGGAAAAAGTTCCTGACCGACGACTGCGATCCCACTTACGGATCCTCAAATGGTCTTAGAATACTGATGATTCGATCAGGAATGAAAGAGCACTAAAGTACCTTTCGATGACCAAAAATTGAGACACGACATCAAATGAGGGAGTTATTTGGATGACCGATTTGGAAAGATTGACAATCCAAATTGCCGATGTAGAGTTCAACGATTCAAAATCAAAATGATCAATGAGGATTTGAGAGTTTTTGATCGATTCGACAAGGAGATGATTTGGAAAGATTCGGATCCAAATCCAAATTAATGAAAAAAGCACTAAAGATTGAAGACCAAAAATTCCAATCGACATGCTTTTTTGAATCAATGCAAAAAGCTCAAAAAAATCAAAATAATCTCAAAAAATAAATTAAATTCCATTTAGAAGATTGTCAAGTTAGAATCAATGAGCTCAAAAAATAATCTATTCAAAACAAGAGAGAGATGAAGGAAAATCATGACGATTGCGATCGCACTTACGGATGCCCAAATGGTCTCGATCGAATACGATGATTAGGTGAGGAATGCAAGAGCACTAAAGTACCTTTCGGATGACCAAAAATCTACCCAATCGACATCAAACGAGGGAGTTATATGCGTCACCGTTGGATCATGATTTTGAATGATTAACAATCCAAATTACAAAAGGATGATTGAAGAGTTCAACGTTTTTTCGATATCGAACGGTCTCAAAATTAGCCAATTATGGTAGAAGCATTTAGAAGCTTGTCAAGTTACCACTCAATGAGCTCAAAATAATCTAAATTCAAATACTGGAGAGAGAGTTAAGAATGTTACTATTCGACAAGGAGATGAAGGAAAAAGTTCTTGACCGACGACTGCGATCCCACTTACGGATCCTCAAATGGTCTTAGAATACAATGATTCCGATCAGGAATGAAAGAGCACTAAAGTACCTTTCGATGACCAAAAATTGACCCAATATAGACATCAAATGAGGGAGTTATGAGCGTCTGGAGTTGGATCGCCCGATTTGGAAAGATTGACAATCCAAATTGCAAAATGACGATTGTAGAGTTCCAACGTGCTTTTTTTGGATCTCGAACAATCTCAAAATTGGCCAATTCCGATCCCATTTAGAAACTTGACAAGCTACCAGTCAATGAGCTCAAAATAATCTAAATTCAAAAATACGGAGAGAGAGTTAAGAATGTTATTATTCGACAAGGAGATGAAAAAAAATTCATTCATGATCGACGATGCGATCCCACTTACGGATGCCCAAATGGTCTCGAGAATACGATGATTCGATCAGAAGAGAATGAAAGAGCACTAAAGTACCTTTCGATGATGACCAAAAAAATTGATTGAAACGACATCAAACGAGGGAGTTATGCGTCTACGTTGGATCGCGTGATTTGGAAAGATTTACAACCCAAATTGCAAAATTACTATTGAAGAGTTCTAACTTGCTTTTTGGATATCGTCTCGGTCTCACAAATTAGCCCAATTCGGTCGCATTTAGAAGATTGTCAAGTTACCAAAGTCAATGAGCTCAAAATAATCTAAATTCGACCACTGAAGAGAGAGTTAAGAAGGTTACTATTCAACAAAGGAGATGAAGGAAAAATTCATGATGACGACGATTGCGATCACACTTACGGATGCCCAAATGGTCTCAGAATACGATGATTCCGGTGAGGAATGCAAGAGCACTAAAGTACCTTTCTGATGACCAAAAATCTACCCAATCCGACATCAAACGAGGGAGTTATGTGCGTCACCGTTGGATCACGCGATTTTGAATGATTAACAATCCAAATTACAAAAGGATGATTGAAGAGTTCCAACGTGCTTTTTTTTTATATCGAACGGTCTCAAAATTAGCCAATTATGGTCGCATTTAGAAGCTTGTCAAGTTACCACTCCAATGAGCTCAAAATAATCTAAATTCGACCACTGAAGAGAGAGTTAAGAAGGTTATTATTCGACAAGAGAGATGAAGGAAAAAGTTCTTGACCGACGACCGCGATCCCACTTACGGATCCTCAAATGGTCTTAGAATACAATGATTCAAATCAAGAATGAAAGAGCACTAAAGTACCTTTCTGATGACCAAAAATTGACCCAATACGACATCAAATGAGGGAGTTATGAGCGTCTCAGTTGGATCGCCCGATTTGGAAAGATTGACAATCCAAATTGCAAAATGACGATTGTAGAGTTCCAACGTTGCTTTTTGGATCTCGAACAATCTCAAAATTGGCCAATGCCATTTAGGTCCCATTTAGAAACTTGACAAGCTACAAAGTCAATGAGCTCAAAATAATCTAAATTCAAATACTGGAGAGAGAGTTAAGAATGTTACTATTCGACAAGGAGATGAAGGAAAAATTCATGATTGACGACTGCGATCCCACTTACGGATGCCCAAATGGTCTCAGAATACGATGATTCGAGTGAGGAATGAAAGAGCACTAAAGTACCTTTCGGATGACCAAAATTGACCAATCGACATCAAACGAGGGAGTTATGAGCGTCTACGTTGGATCGCGTGATTTGGAAAGATTTACAACCCAAATTGCAAAATTACTATTGAAGAGTTCTAACTTGCTTTTTGGATATCGAACGGTCTCAAAATTAGCCAATTCTGGTCGCATTTAGAAGATTGTCAAGTTACCAGTCAATGAGCTGAAAATAATCTAAATTCGACCCTTTGAGAGAGAGTTAAGAAGGTTACTATTCAACAAGGAGATGAAGAAAAAAATTCATGACCGACGATTGCGATCCATACGGATGCCCAAATGGTCTCGAATACGATGATTAGGTGAGGAATGCAAGAGCACTAAAGTACCTTTCGGATGACCAAAAATCTGACCCAATCGACATCAAGCGAGGGAGTTATGTGCGTCCGTTGGATCACGCGATTTTGAATGATTAACAATCCAAATTAAAAGGATGATTGAAGAGTTCCAACGTTTTTTTTCGATATCGAAACAGTCTCTCAAAATTAGCCAATTATGGTCGCATTTAGAAGCTTGTCAATTTAGCCAAAGCTTAATCTGGTCGACCATTTAAAGCTTGAAAATTACAACTCCAATGAGCTCAAAATAATCTAAATTCGACTGAAGAATAAAGAGAGTGAAAGAAGGTTATTATTCGACAAATGATGACCGACGATGATGCGATCCACTGCAATACGATGATCCTCAAATGGTCTGAAAAGAATACAATGATTCGAATCAAAATGAAAAAGAGCACTCAAAAGTACCTTTCGAGATGACCAAAAATTGACAATCGACATCAAATGAGGGAGTTATGATGATCAAATCGATGATTGGAAAGATTGGATCAACCCAAATGATTTTGAAAGAACAATCGCGTGAAAGATTTACAAAAAATTGCAAAATTACTATTGAAGAGTTCTAACTTGCTTTTGGATATCGAACGGTCTCAAAATTAGCCAATTCGGTCGCATTTAGAAATTTGTCAAGTACCATCCAATGAGCTCAAAATAATCTAAATCAAAAAACCACCTTTGAAGAGAGAGTTAAGAAGGTTACTAGAGAAGGAGATGAAAAAGGAAAAATTCGACGACGACGATCGCATCGCGATCCATATGGATGCCCAAATGGTCTCGATGAATCAATGATGATTCCGGTGAGAATAAAGACACTAAAGTACCTTTCAGATGACCAAAAATCTACCCAACGACATCAAACGAGGGAGTTATCGTGCGTCACCGTTGGATAACAACGCGATTTTGAATGATTAACAATCCAAATTACAAAAGGATGATTGAAGAGTTCCAACGTGCTTTTTTCGATATCGAACGGTCTCAAAATTAGCCAATTATGGTCGCATTTAGAAGCTTGTCAAGTTACCACTCCAATGAGCTCAAAATAATCTAAATTCGACCACTGAAGAGAGAGTTAAGAAGGTTATTATTCGACAAGGAGATGAAGGAAAAAGTTCATGACCGCGATCCCACTTACGGATCCTCAAATGGTCTTAGAATACAATGATTCCGATGAAGAATGAAAGAGCACTAAAGTACCTTTCTTGATGACCAAAAATTGACCCAATACGACATCAAATGAGGGAGTTATGAGCGTCTCAGTTGGATCGCCCGATTTGGAAAGATTGACAATCCAAATTGCAAAATGACGATTGTAGAGTTCCAACGTGCTTTTTGGATCTCGAACAATCTCAAAATTGGCCAATTCCGGTCCCATTTAGAAACTTGACAAGCTACCAGTCCCAATGAGCTCAAAATAATCTAAATTCAAATACTGGAGAGAGAGTTAAGAATGTTACTATTCGACAAGGAGATGAAGGAAAAAATTCATGACTGACGACTGCGATCCCACTTACGGATGCCCAAATGGTCTCAGAATACGATGATTCCAGTCAGGAATGAAAGAGCACTAAAGTACCTTTCAGATGACCAAAAATTGACCCAATCTGACATCAAACGAGGGAGTTATGAGCGTCTACGTTGGATCACGTTGGATCGCGTGATTTGGAAAGACCCAAACAACCCAAATTGCAAAATTACTATTGAAGAGTTCTAACTTGCTTTTTGGATATCGAACGGTCTCAAAATTAGCCAATTTAAGGTCGCATTTAGAAGATTGTCAAGTTAACTCAAAACCAATGAGCTCAAAATAATCTAAATTCGACCACTGAAGAGAGAGTTAAGAAGGTTACTATTCAACAAGGAGATGAAGGAAAAATTCATGATCGACGATTGCGATCGCACTTACGGATGCCCAAATGGTCTCAGAATACGATGATTCCGGTGAGGAATGCAAGAGCACTAAAGTACCTTTCAGATGACCAAAAATCTACCCAATCCGACATCAAACGAGGGAGTTATGTGCGTCTCCGTTGGATCACGTGATTCTGAATGATTAACAATCCAAATTACAAAAGGACGATTGAAGAGTTCCAACGTGCTTTTTCGATATCGAACGGTCTCTAAATTAGCCAATTCCGGTCGCATTTAGAAGCTTGTCAAGTTACCAGTCCAATGAGCTCAAAATAATCTAAATTCGACCACTGAAGAGAGAGTTAAGAAGGTTACTATTTGACAAGGAGATGAAAAAAAAAGTTTCGACGACGATGCGATCCCACTTATGCGATCCCACTTACGGATCCTCAAATGGTCTTAGAATACAATGATTCAGAAGAGAATGAAAGAGCACTAAAGTACCTTTTCGATGACCAAAAATTGACCCAATCGACATCAAATGAGAGGAGTTATGAGCGTCTCACGTTGGATCGCCCGATTTGGAAAGATTGACAATCCAAATTGCAAAATACGATTGAAGAGTTCAACTTTTTTTTTGGATCTCGAACAATCTCAAAATTAGCCAATTCGGTCCCATTTAGAAATTGTCAAGTTACCAATCAATGAGCTCAAAATAATCTAAATTCAAAAAATAACTTGAGAGAGAGTTAAGAATGTTACTATTCAACAAGGAGATGATGAAAAGAAAAATTCAAAATTCATGATCGATGCGACTTACGGATGCCCAAATGCGATCCCACTTACGGATGCCCAAATGGTCTCGATGAATACGATGATTCAAATGTGAGGAATGAAAGAGCACTAAAGTACCTTTCGAGATGACCAAAAATCTACCCAATCCGACATCAAACGAGGGAGTTATGATGTGCGTCACGTTGGATCACGCGATTTTGAATGATTAACAATCCAAATTACAAAAGGATGATTGAAGAGTTTTTTTGCTTTTTTCGATATCGAACGGTCTCAAAATTAGCCAATTATGGTCGCATTTAGAAGCTTGTCAAGTTACCACTCCAATGAGCTCAAAATAATCTAAATTCGACCACCGAGAGAGAGTTAAGAAGGTTATTATTCGACAAGGAGATGAAGGAAAAAGTTCATGATGACCGACGATGCGATCCCACTTACGGATCCTCAAATGGTCTTAGAATATGATGATTCAGAATGAATGAAAGACTAAAGTAGTACTGACTTTCGATGACCAAAAATTGACCAATACGACATCAAATGAGGGAGTTATGAGCGTCTGATTTGGTTGGATCGCCCGATTTGGAAAGATGACAACAATCCAAATTGCAAAATGACGATTGAAGAGTTCCAACTTGCTTTTTTTGGATCTCGAACAATCTCAAAATTGGCCAATTAGGTCCCATTTAGAAACTTGACAAGCTGAATCAATGAGCTCAAAATAATCTAAATTCACCAGAGAGAGAGAGAGTTAAGAATGTTACTATTCGATGAAGGAGATGAAGGAAAAATTCATGACTGACGATGCGATCCCACTTACGGATGCCCAAATGGTCTCGAATACGATGATTCCAATCGAGGAATGAAAGAGCACTAAAGTACCTTTCGGATGACCAAAAATTGACCCAATCGACATCAAACGAGGGAGTTATGAGCGTCTACGTTGGATCGCGTGATTTGGAAAGATTTACAACACAAATTGCAAAATTACTATTGAAGAGTTCTAACTTGTATTTTTGGATATCGAACGGTCTCAAAAAAGCCAACAATTGGTCGCATTTAGAAGATTGTCAAGTTACAAATCAATGAGCTCAAAATAATCTAAATTCGACCTTTGAAGAGAGAGTTAAGAAGGTTATTATTCGACAAGGAGATGAAGGAAAAATTCGATGATTGCGATACGATCCCACTTACGGATGCCCAAATGGTCTCGAGAATACGATGATTGATGAGGAATGCAAGAGCACTAAAGTACCTTTCGATGACCAAAAATCTACCCAATCGACATCAAACGAGGGAGTTATGTGCGTCACCGTTGGATCACGCGATTTTGAATGATTAACAATCCAAATTAAAAAAGGATGATTGAAGAGTTCCAACGTTTTTTTTCGATATCGAACAATCTCAAAATTAGCCAATTATGGTCGCATTTAGAAGCTTGTCAAGTTACCACTCCAATGAGCTCAAAATAATCTAAATGACCACTTGAGAGAGAGTTAAGAAGGTTATTATTCGACAAGGAGAGAAGAGAAAAAGAATCGATTACGGATTCAACAAGGAGATGAAAAAAAAAAGTTGATGATGACGATGACGATCGCGATCCCACTTACGGATCCTCAAATGGAAAAGAATACACGATGATTGACGATCGGGAATGAAAGAGCACACTAAAGTACCTTTCGGATGACCAAAAATTGACCAAATCGACATCAAACGAGGGAGTTATGAGCGTTTACGATTGGATCGCGATGATTTGGAAAGATTTACAACCCAAAATTGCAAAATTACTGATTGAAGAGTTCTAACTTGCTTTTTTGGAAATCAAAAGTCTCAAAATTAGCCAATTTGAAGAGTTTCATTTAGAAGATTGTCAAGTTAGGTCAATGAGCTCAAAATAATCTAAATTCGACCATTGAGAGAGAGTTAAGAAGGTTACTATTCAACAAGGAGATGAAGGAAAAATTCATGACCGATTGCGATCGCGATCGCACTTACGGATGCCCAAATGGTCTCGAATACGATGAGGTGAGCAAAGCACTAAAGAGCACTAAAGTACCTTTCGGATGACCAAAAATCTACCCAATCCGACATCAAACGAGAGGGAGTTATGTGCGTCACCGTTGGATTGGATCACGCGATTTTGAATGATTAACAACAATACAAAAATTAAAAGGATGATTGAAGAGTTCCAACGTGTTTTTTCGATATCGAACGGTCTCAAAATTAGCCAATTATGGTCGCATTTAGAAGCTTGTCAAGTTACCACTCCAATGAGCTCAAAAAATAATCTAAATTCGACCTTGAAGAGAGAGTTAAGAAGGTTATTATTCGACAAGGAGATGAAGGAAAAAGTTCTTGACGACGACGATCGCGATCCCACTTACGGATCCTCAAATGGTCTTAGAATACAATGATTCGATGAGAATGAAAGAGCACTAAAGTACCTTTTCGATGACCAAAAATTGACCCAATACGACATCAAATGGAGTTATGCGTCGTTGGATCGATTTGGATCGCCCGATTTGGAAAGATTGACAATCCAAATTGCAAAAAAATGACGATTGTAGAGTTCCAACGTGCTTTTTCGATCTTTTGGATCTCAAAACAATCTCAAAATTGGCCAATTCCGGTCCCATTTAGAAACTTGACAAGCTACCAAAATCAATGAGCTCAAAATAATCTAAATTCAAAAATCTTGGAGAGAGAGTTAAAATGTTATTATTCGACAAGGAGATGAAGGAAAAAATTCATGATCGATGACGATTGCGATCCCACTTACGGATGCCCAAATGGTCTCGAGAATACGATGATTCGATGAAAGAATGAAAGAGCACTAAAGTACCTTTCAGATGACCAAAAATTGACCCAATCGACATCAAACGAGGGAGTTATGAGCGTCACGTTGGATCGCGTGATTTGGAAAGATTTACAACCCAAATTGCAAAATTACTATTGAAGAGTTCTAACTTGCTTTTTGGATATCGAACGGTCTCAAAATTAGCCAATTGCATTTAGAAGCATTTAGAAGATTGTCAAGTTACCAAAGTCAATGAGCTCAAAATAATCTAAATTCGACCACTGAAGAGAGAGTTAAGAAGGTTACTATTCAACAAGGAGATGAAGGAAAAATGATTCGACGATCATCGCGATGCGATCGCACTTACGGATGCCCAAATGGTCTCGAGAATACGATGATTAGGTGAGGAATGCAAGAGCACTAAAGTACCTTTCGGATGACCAAAAATCTACCCAATCCGACATCAAACGGAGGGAGTTATGTGCGTCGTCACCGTTGGATCACGCGATTTTGAATGATTAACAATCCAAATTACAAAAGGATGATTGAAGAGTTCCAACGTGCTTTTTTTTTATATCGAACGGTCTCAAAATTAGCCAATTATGGTCGCATTTAGAAGCTTGTCAAGTTACCACTCCAATGAGCTCAAAATAATCTAAATTCGACCACTGAAGAGAGAGTTAAGAAGGTTATTATTCGACAAGGAGATGAAGGAAAAAGTTCTTGACCGACGACTGCGATCCCACTTACGGATCCTCAAATGGTCTTAGAATACAATGATTCCAGTCAGGAATGAAAGAGCACTAAAGTACCTTTCTGATGACCAAAAATTGACCCAATACGACATCAAATGAGGATGAGTTATGAGCGTCTTGGATTGGATCGCCCGATTTGAAAGAAAGATGACAATCCAAATTGCAAAATGACGATTGTAGAGTTCCAACGTGCTTTTTGGATCTCGAACAATCTCAAAATTGGCCAATTCCGGTCCCATTTAGAAACTTGACAAGCTACCAGTCCAATGAGCTCAAAATAATCTAAATTCAAATACTGGAGAGAGAGTTAAGAATGTTACTATTCGACAAGGAGATGAAGGAAAAAATTCATGACTGACGACTGCGATCCCACTTACGGATGCCCAAATGGTCTCAGAATACGATGATTCGGGAATGAAAGAAAGACTAAAAAGTACCTTTCAGATGACCAAAAATTGACCCAATCTGACATCAAACGAGGGAGTTATGAGCGTCTACGTTGGATCGCGTGATTTGGAAAGATTTACAACCCAAATTGCAAAATTACTATTGAAGAGTTCTAACTTGCTTTTTGGATATCGAACGGTCTCAAAATTAGCCAATTCTGGTCGCATTTAGAAGATTGTCAAGTTACCAGAGCTCAATGAGCTCAAAATAATCTAAATTCGACCACTGAAGAGAGAGTTAAGAAGGTTACTATTCAACAAGGAGATGAAGGAAAAATTCATGATCGACGATTGCGATCGCACTTACGGATGATCGATACGATGCGATCGCACTTACGGATGCCCAAATGGTCTCAGAATACGATGATTCCGGTGAGGAATGCAAGAGCACTAAAGTACCTTTCGGATGACCAAAAATCTACCCAATCCGACATCAAACGAGGGATGTGCGTCACCGTTGGATCACGCGATCACGCGATTTGAATGATTAACAATCCAAATTACAAAAGGATGATTGAAGAGTTCCAACGTTTTTTTCGATATCGAACGGTCTCAAAATTAGCCAATTATGGTCGCATTTAGAAGCTTGTCAAGTTACCACTCCAATGAGCTCAAAATAATCTAAATTCGACCACTTTGAAGAGAGAGTTAAGAAGGTTATTATTCGACAAGGAGATGGAGATGAAGGAAAAAGTTCGATGATGACGACGATACGGATCCGATCCCAATGGATCCTCAAATACAATGATTGATCGAAGAATGAAAGAACTAAAGTACCTTTTCGATGACCAAAAATTGACCCAATCGACATCAAATGAGGAGTTATGATGCGTGGAAAGATTGATCGCGATTTGGAAATGATTGACAATCCAAATTACAAAATTGACGATTTAGAGTTCAACAACGTTTTTGGATTCGAATCAAAATCTCAAAATTGAAGAGCCAATTTGGAGCATTTAGAAGCTTTAAAGTACCAATTAAAAAGCTCAAAAAATCAATGAGCTCAAAATAATCTAAATTCAAAGAGAGAGAGTTAAATGTTATTATTCGACAAGGAGATGAAGGAAAAATTTCATGATTGAATCGCGATCCCACTTACGGATGCTCAAATGGTCTCGAGAAATGATGATTCGATCAGAGAATGAAAGAGCACTAAAGTACCTTTTCGATGAAAAAAATTGACCCAATCGACATCAAATGAGGGAGTTATGAGCGTCTACGTTGGTTGGATCGCCCGATTTGGAAAGATTAACAATCCAAATTGCAAAATACGATTGAAGAGTTCCAAACTTTTGCTTTTTGGAATCGAACAATCTCAAAATTAGCCAATTAAGGTCCCATTTAGAAACTTGACAAGTTAAATCAATGAGCTCAAAATAATCTAAATGACTTTGAGAGAGAGTTAAGAATGTTACTATTCGACAAGGAGATGAAGGAAAAATTCATGATCGACGATTGCGATCCCACTTACGGATGCCCAAATGGTCTCGAGAATACGATGATTCTGAGGAATGAAAGCAGAAAGAGCACTAAAGTACCTTTCAGATGACCAAAAATTGACCCAATCTGACATCAAACGAGGGAGTTATGAGCGTCTACGTTGGATCGCGTGATTTGGAAAGATTTACAACCCAAATTGCAAAATTACTATTGAAGAGTTCTAACTTGCTTTTTTTGGATATCGAACGGTCTCAAAATTAGCCAATTTGGTTAGCATTTAGAAGATTGTCAAGTTACCAATCAATGAGCTCAAAATAATCTAAATTCGACCACTGAAGAGAGAGTTAAGAAGGTTATTATTCAAGATGAAGGAGATGAAGGAAAAATTCATGATCGACGATTGCGATCGCACTTACGGATGCCCAAATGGTCTCAGAATACGATGATTCCGATGAGGAATGCAAGACACTAAAGTACCTTTCGATGACCAAAAATCTACCCAATCCGACATCAAACGAGGGAGTTAGTTATGTGCGTCACCGTTGGATCACACCGATTTTGAATGATTAACAATCCAAATTACAAAAGGATGATTGAAGAGTTCCAACGTGCGTTTTTTCGATATCGAACGGTCTCAAAATTAGCCAATTATGGTCGCATTTAGAAGCTTGTCAAGTTACCACTCCAATGAGCTCAAAATAATCTAAATTCGACCACTTGAAGAGAGAGTTAAGAAGGTTATTATTCGACAAGGAGATGAAGGAAAAAGTTCATGACGACGCGATCCCACTTACGATCCCCACTTATGGATCCTCAAATGGTCGAGAATGAAAGAATACAATGATTCATCAGAATGAAAGGGCACTAAAGTACCTTTTCGATGACCAAAATTGACCCAAACTGACATCAAATGAGGGATTTATGAGCGTCTCGTTGGATCGCCTTGATTTGGAAAGATTGACAATCCAAATTGCAAAATGACGATTGTAGAGTTCAACGTACTTTTTGGATCTTGAACAATCTCAAAATTGGCCAAAGTCCATTTAGAAACATTTAGCTAATGTCAACTTGCTCAAGCTACAATGAGCTCAATGAGCTCAAAATAATCTAAATTCAAAAAGAGAGAGAGAGAGTTAAGAATGTTACTATTCGACAAGGAGATGAAGGAAAAATTCATGATCGACGATGCGATCCCACTTACGGATGCCCAAATGGAAGAATACGATGATTCGGTGAGGAATGAAAGAGCACTAAAGTACCTTTCGGATGACCAAAAATTGACCCAATCGACATCAAACGAGGGAGTTATGAGCGTCACGTTGGATCGCGTGATTTGAAAGATTAACAACCCAAAATTAAAAGGATGATTGAAGAGTTAACTTGCTTTTTGGATATCGAGCGGTCTCAAAATTAGCCAATTAGAAAGTAGCATTTAGAAGCTTGTCAAGTTACCACTCAATGAGCTCAAAATAATCTAAATTCGACCGAAGAGAGAGTTAAGAAGGTTATTATTCAACAAGGAGATGAGGAAAAAATTCATGACCGACGCGACGATGCGATCCCACTTACGGATGCCCAAATGGTCTCAGAATATGATGATTCCGGTGAGGAATGAAAGAGCACTAAAGTACCTTTTCGATGACCAAAAATGACCCAATCGACATCAAAGAGGGAGTTATTGGATGCGATCACCGTGATGGATTGGATCGAATTGATTTGAAAGATTAACAATCCAAATTACGAAAGGATGATTGAAGAGTTCCAACGTTTTTTTTTCGATCGAAAATCAAAATTCAAAATTAGCCAATTATGGTCCCATTTAGAAGCTTGTCAAGTTACCACTCCAATGAGCTCAAAATGAGCTCAAAATAAAGGAGAGACCAAGAAGAGAGAGTTAAGAAGGTTATTATTCGACAAGGAGATGAAGGAAAAAAAGTTCATGATCGACGATCGCGATCCCACTTACGGATCCTCAAATGGTCTTAGAATACACGATGATTCGATCAGAATGAAAGAGCACTAAAGTACCTTTCGATGACCAAATGACCCAATCAATACGACATCAAACGAGGGAGTTATGAGCGTCTCGTTGGATCGCGTGATTTGGAAAAGATTACAACAACCCAAATTGCAAAATTACTATTGAAGAGTTCTAACTTTTTTTGGATCTCGAACAATCTCAAAAAAATTAGCCCCATTTCGGTCCATTTAGAAATTGTCAAGTTACCAAGTCAATGAGCTCAAAATAATCTAAATCGAAATTTGAGAGAGAGTTAAGAAGGTTACTATTCAACAAGGAGATGAAGGAAAAATTCATGATCGACGATCGACGATTGCGATCCCACTTATGGATGCCCAAATGGTCGATGAATACGATGATTCCGGATGAGGAATGAAAGAGCACTAAAGTACCTTTCGGATGACCAAAAATCTACCCAATCCGACATCAAACGAGGGAGTTATAAGCGTGCGTCACGTTGGATCATTTTGATTTGATTTTGAATGATTAACAATCCAAATTAAAAGGATGATTGAAGAGTTCCAACGTGCTTTTTTCGATCGAACGGTCGGTCTCAAAATTAGCCAATTAATTATGGTCGCATTTAGAAGCTTGTCAAGTTACCAATCCAATGAGCTCAAAATAATCTAAATTCGACCACTGAAGAGAGAGTTAAGAAGGTTATTATTCGACAAGGAGATGAAGGAAAAAGTTCTGACCGACCGACGACTGCGATCCCACTTACGGATCCTCAAATGGTCTTAGAATACGATGATGATTCGAATGAAGAATGAAAGAGCACTAAAGTACCTTTTCGATGACCAAAAATTGACCCAATCACGACATCAAATGAGGGAGTTATGAGCGTCTTCGATTGGATCGCCCGATTTGGAATGATTGACAAAATCCAAATTGCAAAAATGACGATCAAGAGTTCCAACGTGCTTTTTGGATCTCGAACAATCTCAAAATTGGCCAATTCAAGGTCCCATTTAGAAACTTGACAAGCTACCAAATTCAATGAGCTCAAAATAATCTAAATTCAAACTTTGAGAGAGAGTTAAGAATGTTGTTACTATTCAACAAGGAGATGAAAAAAAAAATTCATGATTGCGACATGATTATGCGATGCCCAAATGGATACAAATGATCCAAATGGTCTGAAAGAATACGATGATTCAAAGAGGAATGAAAGAGCACTAAAGTACCTTTCGGATGACCAAAAATTGACCCAATCGACATCAAACGAGGGATGATGCGTCATACGTTGGATCGCGCGATTTGGAAAGATTTACAACCCAAATTGCAAAATTACTATTGAAGAGTTCTAACTTTTTTTTTTGGATATCGAACGGTCTCAAAAAATTAGCCAATTTGGTCGCATTTAGAAGATTGTCAAGTTAGATACCAATCAATGAGCTCAAAATAATCTAAATTCAACCAGAAGAGAGAGTTAAGAAGGTTACTATTCAACAAGGAGATGAAGAAAAAAAATTCATGATCGACGCGACGATGCGATCCACTTACGGATGCCCAAATGGTCTAGAATACGATGATTTAGGTGAGGAATGCAAGAGCACTAAAGTACCTTTTCGATGATGACCAAAAATCGACCCAAACGACATCGAACGAGGGAGTTATGTCAGCGTTGGATCACGTTGGATCACGCGATTTTGAAATGATTAAATCCAAATTCCAAAATGATTGAAGAGTTCCAACGTGCTTTTTTCGATCGAACGGTCTCAAAATTAGCCAATTATGGTCGCATTTAGAAGCTTTCAAGTTTCCAACAATTTTTTCAAAAATCGAATCTCAAAATTAAG
Source organism: Magnolia changhungtana (assembly GCA_030180095.1). NCBI lineage: Eukaryota > Viridiplantae > Streptophyta > Magnoliopsida > Magnoliales > Magnoliaceae > Magnolia > Magnolia changhungtana. The sequence goes on from JASAUF010000632.1 coordinate 21,752, forward strand.
CCAATACCGATGGTCCATTTAGAAGCTTGTCAAGTTACCATCCAATGAGCTCAAAATAATCTAAATTCAAATACTGGAGAGAGAGTTAAGAATGTAATTATTCGACAAGGAGATGAAGGAAAAAAATTCAAGATTGACGACTGCGATCCCACTTACGGATCCCAAATGGTCAAATGGTTGAGAATACGATGATTGAAGAATGAAAGAGCACTAAAGTACCTTTCGATGACCAAAAATTGACCCAACGACATCAAATGAGGGAGTTATGAGCGTCTACGTTGGATCGCGATTTGGAAAGATTACAACCCAAAAATTGCAAAAAGAAACTTGCTTTTGGACTATTGAAGAGTTCTTTTTGCTTTTTTGGATATCGCCAAAGGTCTCAAAATTTCAAAATTAATCAAATCAAGTCCATTTAGAAGATTGTCAAAGTTACAATCAATGAGCTCAAAATAATCTAAATTCGATTGAAGAGAGAGTTAAGAAGGTTACTATTCAACAAGGAGATGAAGAAAAAAATCGACGATGACGTGCGACATGATCAAAGGAACTACGGATGCCCAAATGGTCTCGAGAATACGATGATTGAGGTGAGGAATGAAAGGGCACTAAAATACCTTTCAGATGACCAAAAATTGACCCAATCCGACATCAAACGAGTTATATGCGTCACCGTTGGATCACGCGATTTTGAATGATTAACAATCCAAATTACAAAAGGATGATTGAAGAGTTCCAACGTGTTTTTTTCGATATCGAACGGTCTCAAAATTAGCCATGGTCGCATTTAGATTTCAAGTTATTTAGAGCTCAAAGCTTGTCAAGTTACCACTCCAATGAGCTCAAAATAATCTAAATTCGACTTTGAAGAGAGAGTTAAGAAGGTTATTATTCGACAAGGAGATGAAGGAAAAAGTTTGACCGATGATCGACGATGATCCCTGCGATCCGGATCTCTTATGGATCCTCAAATGGTCTTAGAATACAATGATTCCGATCGAGAAGCAAAAGTAACTAAAGTACCTTTCTGATGACCAAAAATTGACCCAATACGACATCAAATGAGGGAGTTATGAGCGTCTCAGTTGGATCGCCCGATTTGGAAAGATTGACAATCCAAATTGCAAAATGACGATTGTAGAGTTCCAACGTGCTTTTTGGATCTCGAACAATCTCAAAATTGGCCAATTCCGGTCCCATTTAGAAACATGACAAGCTACCAGTCCAATGAGCTCAAAATAATCTAAATTCAAATCAAAGAGAGAGAGAGAAGAAGTTAAGAATGTTACTATTCGACAAGGAGATGAAGGAAAAAATTCATGATCGACGATGCGATCCCACTTACGGATGCCCAAATGGTCGAGAATATGATGATTCGAGTCAGAATGAAAGAGCACTAAAGTACCTTTCAGATGACCAAAAATTGACCCAATCTGACATCAAACGAGGGAGTTATGAGCGTCTACGTTGGATCGCGTGATTTGGAAAGATTTACAACCCAAATTGCAAAATTACTATTGAAGAGTTCTAACTTGCTTTTTGGATATCGAACGGTCTCAAAATTAGCCAATTTGGTCGCATTTAGAAGATTGTCAAGTTACCAGTCAATGAGCTCAAAATAATCTAAATTCGATTCAACAAGAAGAGAGAGTTAAGAAGGTTACTATTCAACAAGTAGATGAAGGAAAAATTCATGACCGACGACGACTGCGATCCGACCTACGGGTGCCCAAATGGTCTCGAGATGATGATTCCGATGAGGAATGCAAAAGCACTAAAGTTTCGGATGACCAAAAATCTACCCAATCCGACATCAAACGAGGGAGTTATGTGCACGCCACCGTTGGATCACGCGATTTTGAATGATTAACAATCCAAATTACAAAAGGATGTTGAAGAGTTCCAACGTTTTTTTCGATATCGAACGGTCTCAAAATTAGCCAATTATGGTCGCATTTAGAAGCTTGTCTTGTCAAGTTACCAACTCTCAAAAGCTAAAAAATAATCTAAAGAGACCAGTTAAGAGAGAGTTAAGAAGGTTATTATTCGACAAGGAGATGAAGGAAAAAGTTCGACCGACGATCCCGCGATCCCAAATGGTCGGATCCTCAAATGGTCTTAGAATACAATGATTCCAATCAAAGAATGAAAGAGCACTAAAGTACCTTTTCGATGACCAAAAATTGACCCAACGACGACATCAAATGAGGGAGTTATGAGCGTCTCGATTGGATCGCCCGATTTGGAAAGATTGACAATCCAAATTGCAAAATGACGATTGTAGAGTTCCAACGTGTTTGGATCTCGAACAATCTCAAAATTGGCCAATTCCGGTCCCATTTAGAAACTTGACAAGCTACCAGTCCAATGAGCTCAAAATAATCTAAATTCAAATACTGGAGAGAGAGTTAAGAATGTTACTATTCGACAAGGAGATGAAGGAAAAAATTCATGACTGACGACTGCGATCCCACTTACGGATGCCCAAATGGTCTCAGAATGATGATGATTCGGAATGAAAGAATAAAGAGCACTAAAGTACCTTTCAGATGACCAAAAATTGACCCAATACGACATCAAACGAGGGAGTTATGAGCGTCTACGTTGGATCGCGCGATTTGGAAAGATTTACAACCCAAATTGCAAAATTACTATTGAAGAGTTCTAACTTGCTTTTTGGATATCGAACGGTCTCAAAATTAGCCACAATTCTGGTCGCATTTAGAAGATTGTCAAGTTACCAGTCCAATGAGCTCAAAATAATCTAAATTCGACCACTGAAGAGAGAGTTAAGAAGGTTACTATTCAACAAGGAGATGAAGGAAAAATGAAGGAAAAATTCATGATCGACGATTGCGATGCCCTTACGGATGCCCAAATGGTCTCGAATGACGATGATTATGGTGAGGAATGCAAGAGCACTAAAGTACCTTTCAGATGACCAAAAATCTACCCAATCCGACATCAAACGAGGGAGTTATGTGCGTCACCGTTGGATCACGCGATTTTGAATGATTAACAATCCAAATTACAAAAGGATGATTGAAGAGTTCCAACGTGCTTTTTTCGATATCGAACGGTCTCAAAATTAGCCAATTATGTCGCATTTCGCATTTAAAGCTTGTCAACCACTCCAATGAGCTCAAAATAATCTAAATTCGACCTTGAAGAGAGAGTTAAGAAGGTTATTATTCGACAAGGAGATGAAGAAAAAGTTCTTGACCGATGCGATCCCACTTACGGATCCTCAAATGGTCTTAGAATACAATGATTCCAGTCAGGAATGAAAGAGCACTAAAGTACCTTTCTGATGACCAAAAATTGACCCAATACGACATCAAATGAGGGAGTTATGAGCGTCTCAGTTGGATCGCCCGATTTGGAAAGATTGACAATCCAAATTGCAAAATGACGATTGTAGAGTTCCAACGTGCTTTTTGGATCTCGAACAATCTCAAAATTGGCCAATTCCGGTCCCATTTAGAAACTTGACAAGCTACTAGTCCAATGAGCTCAAAATAATCTAAATTCAAATACTGGAGAGAGAGTTAAGAATGTTACTATTCGACAAGGAGATGAAGGAAAAAATTCATGATCGACGATTGCGATCCCACTTACGGATGCCCAAATGGTCTCAGAATACGATGATTCCAGTCAGGAATGAAAGAGCACTAAAGTACCTTTCAGATGACCAAAAATTGACCCAATCTGACATCAAACGAGGGAGTTATGAGCGTCTACGTTGGATCGCGTGATTTGGAAAGATTTACAACCCAAATTGCAAAATTACTATTAAGAGTTCTAACTTGCTTTTGGATTTTCGATATCAAAATTCAAAATTAGTCTCAAAATTAATTTACCATTTGAGCTCAAAATAAGTTGCATTTAGAAGATTGTCAAGTTACCGATCAATGAGCTCAAAATAATCTAAATTCGACCAAGAAGAGAGAGAGTTAAGAAGGTTACTATTCAACAAGGAGATGAAGGAAAAATTCATGACGATGATCGCGATGCGATCGCACTTACGGATGCCCAAATGGTCTAGAAATCTGCACGATGAGGAATGAGAATGCAAAGCACTAAAGTACCTTTCGATGACCAAAAATCTACCCAATCCGACATCAAACGAGGGAGTTATAAAAGTCACCGTTGGATCACGCGATTTTGAATGATTAACAATCCAAATTACAAAAGGATGATTGAAGAGTTCCAACGTGCTTTTTTCGATATCGAACGGTCTCAAAATTAGCCAATTATGGTCGCATTTAGAAGCTTGTCAAGTTACGACTCCAATGAGCTCAAAATAATCTAAATTCGACCACTGAAGAGAGAGTTAAGAAGGTTATTATTCGACAAGGAGATGAAGGAAAAAGTTCCTGACCGACGACTGCGATCCCACTTACGGATCCTCAAATGGTCTTAGAATACAATGATTCCAGTCAGGAATGAAAGAGCACTAAAGTACCTTTCAGATGACCAAAAATTGACCCAATACGACATCAAATGAGTTATGAGTTAGTTGGAGCCGATTTGAAAGATTCAATCCAAATTGGATCGATTGAGTTCCAACGTGATTTGGAAAGATTCAAACAATCCAAAAATTGAAAATGACGATTGTAGAGTTCAACGTCTTTTGGATATCGAACAATCTCAAAATTCAATCAAAACGGAATCCCATTTAGAAGATTGTCAATTACCAGATCAATGAGCTCAAAAAATAATCTAAATTGAAGAAGAGAGAGTTAAGAAGTTATTACGACAAGGAGATGAAGGAAAAATTGATCGACATTGCGATCCCACTTACGGATGCCCAAATGGTCTAGAATACGATGATTCGATCGAGGAATGAAAGAGCACTAAAGTACCTTTCGATGACCAAAAATCAAAAATCAACAATCGACATCGATCGATTTAAAATCATTCAAAATTAGCCAATTTGGAAAGAATTTCAATCCAAATTCAAAAGATGATTGAAGAGTTCAAAAATCAAACAATCTCAAAATTAAAAGAATTTCAAAGTTAAAATCAATGAGCTCAAAATAATCTAAATTGAAAAGAGAGAGAGTTAAGAATGTTATTATTCGACAAGGAGATGAAGGAAAAATTCAAGACCGACAATGCGATCCCACTAACGGATGCCCAAATGGACTCCGAATACGATGATTCAAATCAGGAATGAAAGAGCACTAAAGTATCTTTCGGATGACCAAAAATTGACCCAATCGACATCAAACGAGGGAGTTATGAGCGTCTACGTTGGATAGCGTGATTTGGAAAGATTTACAACCCAAATTGCAAAATTACTATTGAAGAGTTCTAACTTGCTTTTTGGATATCGAACGGTCTCAAAATTAGCCAATTCGGTCGCATTTAGAAGATTGTCAAGTTACAAAGCCAATGAGCTCAAAATAATCTAAATTCGACCATTGAAGAGAGAGTTAAGAAGGTTACTATTCAACAAGGAGATGAAGGAAAAATTCATGACGACGCGATGCGATCGCACGGATACGGATGCCCAAATGGTCTCGAATACGATGATTCAGGTGAGGAATGCAAGAGCACTAAAGTACCTTTCATGATGACCAAAAATCTACCCAATCGACATCAAACGAGGGAGTTATATGCGTCACCGTTGGATCACGCGATTTTGAATGATTAACAATCCAAATTACAAAAGGATGATTGAAGAGTTCCAACGTGCTTTTTATCGAACGCGGTCTCAAAATTAGCCAATTATGGTCGCATTTAGAAGCTTGTCAAGTTACCACTCCAATGAGCTCAAAATAATCTAAATTCGACCACTGAAGAGAGAGTTAAGAAGGTTATTATTCGACAAGGAGATGAAGGAAAAAGTTGACCGACCGACGATCGCGATCCCACTTACGGATCCTCAAATGGATCCTCAAATGGTCTTAGAATACAATGATTCCAAATGAATGAAAGAATGAAAGAGCACTAAAGTACCTTTCGATGACCAAAAATTGACCCAATCGACATCAAATGAGGGAGTTATGAGCGTCTCAGTTGAATCGCCCGATTTGGAAAGATTGACAATCCAAATTGCAAAATGACGATTTAGAGTTCCAACGTGCTTTTTGGATCTCGAACAATCTCAAAATTGGCCAATTCCTGTCCCATTTAGAAACTTGACAAGCTACCAGTCCAATGAGCTCAAAATAATCAAATACCGGAGAGAGAGTTAAGAATGTTACTATTCGACAAGGAGATGAAGGAAAAAATTCATGATGACGACGATCGCGATCCCATATGGATGCCCAAATGGTGATTCGAATCACGATGATGAAAGAGAGGAATGAAAAGCACTAAAGCACTCAGATGACCAAAAATTGACCCAACGACATCAAACGATGACCAAAAATTGACCCAATCGACATCAAACGAGGGAGTTATGAGCGTTACGATTGGATCGATTGATTTGGAAAGATTTACAACCAAATTCAAATTGCAAAATTACTATTGAAGAGTTCTAACTTGCTTTTTGGATATCGAGCTCAAAAGTCTCAAAATTAGCCAATTGGTAGAGCATTTAGAAGATTGTCAAGTTACCAAATTCAATGAGCTCAAAATAATCTAAAGACCAAGAAGAGAGTTAAGAAGGTTACTATTCAACAAGGAGATGAAAAAAAATTCATGATCGACGTTGATCGCACTTACGGATGCCCAAATGGATACGGATGTCCAAATGGTCTCGATGATTGGTGAGGAATGCAAGAGCACTAAAGTACCTTTCAGATGACCAAAAATCTACCCAATCCGACATCAAACGAGGGAGTTATGTGCGTCACCGTTGGATCACGCGATTTTGAATGATTAACAATCCAAATTACAAAAGGATGATTGAAGAGTTCCAACGTGCTTTTTTCGATATCGAACGGTCTCAAAATTAGCCAATTATGGTCGCATTTAGAAGCTTGTCCACTCCAATGAGCTCAAAGAGCTCAAAATAATCTAAATTCGAGAGAGAGAGAGAGTTAAGAAGGTTATTATTCGACAAGGAGATGAAGGAAAAAGTTCCTGACCGACGACTGCGATCCCACTTACGGATCCTCAAATGGTCTTAGAATACAATGATTCCAGTCAGGAATGAAAGAGCACTAAAGTACCTTTCTGATGACCAAAAATTGACCCAATACGACATCAAATGAGGGAGTTAGGGAGTTATGAGCGTCGTTGGATCGCCCGATTTGGAAAGATTGACAATCCAAATTGCAAAATGACGATTGTAGAGTTCCAACGTGCTTTTTGGATCTCGAACAATCTCAAAATTGGCCAATTCCGGTCCCATTTAGAAACTTGACAAGCTACCAGTCCAATGAGCTCAAAATAATCTAAATTCAAATACTGGAGAGAGAGTTAAGAATGTTACTATTCGACAAGGAGATGAAGGAAAAATTAATGATCGATGACGCGATCATGATGACGACGATGCGATCCCACTTACGGATGCCCAAATGGTCTGAGAATACGATGATTCAGATCGGGAATGAAAGAGCACTAAAGTACCTTTCGGATGACCAAAAATTGATCAAACCAATCGACATCAAACGAGGGAGTTATGAGCGTCTACGTTGGATGGAAATTTGATTTGGAAAGATTTACAACCCAAATTGCAAAATTACTATTGAAGAGTTCTAACTTGCTTTTGGATATCGAAACTCAAAATTAGCCACAATTTGGTCGCATTTAGAAGATTGTCAAGTTACCAATGAATCAATGAAATAAAATAATCTAAATTCGACCAGAAGAGAGAGTTAAGAAGGTTACTATTCAACAAGGAGATGAAGGAAAAATTCATCATGATCGACGATTGCGATCGCATACGGATGCCCAAATGGTCTCGAATATGATGATTAGGTGAGGAATGCAAGAGCACTAAAGTACCTTTCGGATGACCAAAAATCTACCCAATCCGACATCAAACGAGGGAGTTATGTAATGCGTCACCGTTGGATCACGCGATTTTGAATGATTAACAATCCAAATTACAAAAGGATGATTGAAGAGTTCCAACGTTTTTTTTTCGATATCGAACGGTCTCAAAATTAGCCAATTATGGTCGCATTTAGAAGCTTGTCCAGTTGAGCTCAAAATAGCTCAAAATAATCTAAATTCGAAGAGAGTTAAGAAGGAAGGTTATTATTCGACAAGGAGATGAAGGAAAAAGTTCTTGACCGACGATTGCGATCCCACTTACAATGATCCTCAAATGGTCTTAGAATACAATGATTCCGTCAGAATGAAAGAGCACTAAAGTACCTTTCTGATGACCAAAAATTGACCCAATACGACATCAAATGAGGGAGTTATGAGCGTCTCAGTTGGATCGCCCGATTTGGAAAGATTGACAATCCAAATTGCAAAATGACGATTGTAGAGTTCCAACGTGCTTTTTGGATCTCGAACAATCTCAAAATTGGCCAATTCCGGTCCCATTTAGAAACTGACAAGCTACTAATCAATGAGCTCAAAATAATCTAAATTCAAATCTTTGGAGAGAGAGTTAAGAATGTTACTATTCGACAAGGAGATGAAGGAAAAAAAAAATTCATGATGACGATCGACATTGCGATCCCACTTACGGATGCCCAAATGGTCTCAGAATACGATGATTCGGTCAGGAATGAAAGAGCACTAAAGTACCTTTCAGATGACCAAAAATTGACCCAATCGACATCAAGGAGAGAGTTATGCGCTCTACGTTGGATCGCGTGATTTGGAAAGATTTACAACCCAAATTGCAAAATTACTATTGAAGAGTTCTAACTTTTTTGGATATCGATATCGAAAATTCTCAAAATTAGCCAATTAGAAGGTCGCATTTAGAAGATTGTCAAGTTACCATATCCAATGAGCTCAAAATAATCTAAATTCGACCACTGAAGAGAGAGTTAAGAAGGTTACTATTCAACAAGGAGATGAAGGAAAAATTCATGATCGACGATTGCGATCGCACTTACGGATGCCCAAATGGTCTCAGAATATGATGATTCCGGTGAGGAATGCAAGAGCACTAAAGTACCTTTCAGATGACCAAAAATCTACCCAATCCGACATCAAACGAGGATATGCGTGCATCGTTGGATCCGTTGGATCACGCGATTTTGAATGATTAACAATCCAAATTACAAAAGGATGATTAAGAGTTCCAACGTGCTTTTTTTTATCGATATCGAACGGTCTCAAAATTAGCCAATTATGGTCGCATTTAGAAGCTTGTCAAGTTACCACTCCAATGAGCTCAAAATAATCTAAATTCGACCACTGAAGAGAGAGTTAAGAAGGTTATTATTCGACAAGGAGATGAAGGAAAAAGTTCTTGACCGACGACTGCGATCCCACTTACGGATCCTCAAATGGTCTTAGAATACAATGATTCGATCAAAGAATGAAAGAGCACTAAAGTACCTTTCCGATGACCAAAAATTGACCCAATACGACATCAAATGAGGGAGTTATGAGCGTCTCTCGATTGGATCTTGACTTGATTTGGAAAGATTGACAATCCAAATTGCAAAATGACGATTGTAGAGTTCCAACGTGCTTTTTGGATCTCGAACAATCTCAAAATTGGCCAATTCCGGTCCCATTTAGAAACTTGACAAGCTACCAGTCCAATGAGCTCAAAATAATCTAAATTCAAATACTGGAGAGAGAGAGTTAAGAATGTTACTATTCGACAAGGAGATGAAGGAAAAATTCATGATCGACGATATGCGATCCCACTTACGGATGCCCAAATGGTCTCGAATCACGATGATTGATCAATCAGAATGAAAGAGCACTAAAGTACCTTTCAGATGACCAAAAATTGACCCAATCGACATCAAACGAGGGAGTTATGAGCGTCACGTTGGATCGCGATTTGGAAAGATTACAACCCAAATTGCAAAAGGACTATTGAAGAGTTCTAACTTGCTTTTTTTGGATATCGAACGGTCTCAAAATTAGCCAATTAAATGGTCGCATTTAGAAGATTGTCAAGTTACAAACTCAATGAGCTCAAAAAATAATCTAAATTCGACCCCTTTGAGAGAGAGAGAAAGAAGGTTTATTCAACAAGGAGATGAAGGAAAAATTCATGATCGATGACGATTGCGATCGCACTTACGGATGCCTCAAATGGTCTCGAATACAATATTCGGTGAGGAATGAAAGAGCACTAAAGTACCTTTTTAGATGACCAAAAATCTGACCCAATCCGACATCAAACGAGAGGAGTTAGAAGCGTCACAGTTGGATCACGATTTGAAAGATTGAATGATTAACAATCCAAATTACAAAAGGATGATGAAGAAGAGAATTTTTTTTCGATATCGATCGATCTCAAAATTGGATGACTCAATGAGCTCAAAATAATCTAAATTCGACCACCGAGAGAGAGTTAAGAAGGTTATTATTCGACAAGGAGATGAAGGAAAAAGTTTGATGACGACGACCGCGCACTTACGGATGCCCAAATGGTCTAGAATACAATGATGATGATTGAGGAATGAAAGAGCACTAAAGTACCTTTCTTTCGATGACCAAAAATCTAAAAATCCGACATCAAACGAGGGACATCAAACGAGGGAGTTATGTGCGTCACCGTTGGATACGCGATTTTGAATGATTAACAATCCAAAATACAAAAGGATGATTGAAGAGTTCCAACGTGCTTTTTTCAAAATTAGATCAAAATCGAACTCAAAAGAAATCCAAATTCAAAAAATTAGCCAATTATGGATAGGTCTCAAAATTTAGAAGCTTGATCAAGTTACCACTCCAATGAGCTCAAAATAATCTAAATTCGAGACAAGAGAGAGAGTTAAGAAGGTTATTATTCGACAAGGAGATGAAGGAAAGAAAATTCATGATCGACGATGCGATCCCACTTACGGATCCTCAAATGGTCTTAGAATAATGATGATTCGATGAGGAATGAAAGAGCACTAAAGTACCTTTCGATGACCAAAAATTGACCCAATCGACATCAAACGAGGGAGTTATGAGCGTCTCACGTTGGATCATGATTTGGAAAGATTACAATCCAAATTGCAAAGATGATTGAAGAGTTCAACTTTTTCGAATCGAACGGTCTCAAAATTAGCCAATTATAAAGCATTTAGAAGATTGTCAAGAGCTAAAATAATCTAAATTCAAAACCAAAAGAGCTTAAAAATAATCTAAATTAAATCGAATTCAATTGACTATTGAGAGAGAGTTAAGAAGGTTACTATTCATGACAAGGAGATGAAGGAAAAATTCATGATCGACGATGAATGATCCACTTACGGATGCCCAAATGGTCTCAGAGATACGATGATTCCGGAGAAGAATGAAAGAGCACTAAAGTACCTTTCAGATGACCAAAAATTGACCCAATCGACATCAAACGAGGGAGTTATGAGCGTCACGTTGGATGATTGATTTGAAAATGATTAAAATCCAAATTACAAAAGGATGATTCAAAGAGTTCCAATCTTTTTTCGAATCGATCTCAAAAATCTCAAAATTAGCCAATTTGGTCGCATTTAGAAGCTTGTCAAGTTACCATCAATGAGCTCAAAATAATCTAAATTCAAACCCTTTGGAGAGAGAGTTAAGAAGGTTATATCGACAAGGGATGAAGGAAAAATTCATGATCGACGATCCCACTTACGATCGATGGTCCCGAATACGATGATTACGATCCCACTTATTACGATGATGCCCAAATGGTCTAAAGAATACGATGATTCCAAATCAGAATGAGAAAGAGCACTAAAAGTACCTTTCGGATGACCAAAAATTGACCCAATCGACATCAATCGAGGGAGTTTGAGATGAGAAAGATTTACAATCGCGATTTGGACGTTGGATGCGTGATTTGGAAAGATTTACAACCCAAATTGCAAAATTACTATTGAAGAGTTCTAACGCTTTTTTTTTTTGGATATCAGCGGTCTCAAAATTAATTCAATGGTCGCATTTAGAAGATTGTCAAGTTACCAATCCAATGAGCTCAAAATAATCTAAATTCACCACCCGAGAGAGAGAGTTAAGAAGGTTACTATTCAACAAGGAGATGAAGGAAAAATTCATGATCGACGATTGCGATCGCACTTACGGATGCCCAAATGGTCTCGAATACGATGATTCCGAGGAGGATATGCAAGAGCACTAAAGTACCTTTCGATGACCAAAAATCTACCCAATCCGACATCAAACGAGGGAGTTATGTGCGTCACCGTTGGATCACGCGATTTTGAATGATTAACAATCCAAATTACAAAAGGATGATTGAAGAGTTCCAACGTATTTTTTTGATATCGAACGGTCTCAAAATTAGCCAATTATGGTCGCATTTAGAAGCTTGTCAAGTTACCACTCCAATGAGCTCAAAATAATCTAAATTCGACCGAAGAGAGAGTTAAGAAGGTTATTATTCGACAAGGAGATGAAGGAAAAAGTTCTTGACCGACGACCGACGATCGCGATCCCACTTACGGATCCTCAAATGGTCTTAGAATACAATGATTCCGAAATCAGAATGAAAGAGCACTAAAGTACCTTTTCGATGACCAAAAAATTGACCCAATACGACATCAAATGAGGGAGTTATGAGCGTCTCAGTTGGATCGCCCGATTTGGAAAGATTGACAATCCAAATTGCAAAAAAATGACGATTGTAGAGTTCCAACGTTTTTTTTTGGATCTCGAAAATCTCAAAATTGGCCAATTTCGGTCCCATTTAGAAACTTGACAAGCTAAAAAGTCAATGAGCTCAAAATAATCTAAATTCACCATCTTGGAGAGAGAGTTAAGAATGTTACTATTCGACAAGGAGATGAAAAAAAAAATTCATGATCGACGACCCACGATGCGATCCCACTTACGGATGCCCAAATGGTCTCGAATCACGATGATTCCAAGAGAATGAAAGAGCACTAAAGTACCTTTCGGATGACCAAAAATTGACATCAATCTGACATCAAAGAGGGAGTTAGCGTCTACGTTGGATCGCGTGATTTGGAAAGATTTACAACCCAAATTGCAAAATTACTATTGAAGAGTTCTAACTTGCTTTTTTTGGATATCGAACGGTCTCAAAATTAGCCATTATGGTCGCATTTAGAAGAGTCAAGTTACCAATCAATGAGCTCAAAATAATCTAAATTCGACCACTGAAGAGAGAGTTAAGAAGGTTACTATTCAACAAGGAGATGAAGGAAAAAATTCATGATCGATGCGATTGCGATCGCGGACCTACGGATCCTCAAATGGTCGATGAGAATATGATGATTCCAAAGTGAGAATGAAAGAGCACTAAAGTACCTTTCGATGACCAAAAATCTGACCCAACGACATCAAATGAGGGAGTTATGTGCGTCACCGTTGGATCACGCGATTTTGAAAGATTAACAATCCAAATTACAAAAGGATGATTGAAGAGTTCCAACGTTCTTTTTTCGATATCGAACGTCTCAAAATTAGCCAATTATGGTCGCATTTAGAAGCTTGTCAAAAGCTTAAATTACCACTCAATGAGCTCAAAATAATCTAAATTCGAAGAGAGTTAGAGAGAGAGTTAAGAAGGTTATTATTCGACAAGGAGATGAAGGAAAAAGTTCATGACACGATGCGATCCCTTACGGATCCCAAATGGTCTTAGAATATGATCCTCAAATGAAAGAGAATAAATGATTCCGATCCAAAAATTGGAATGACATCAAAAAAGCACTAAAGTAATTTGAAAGATGACCAATTGCAAAATTGACCCAATCCGACATCAAATGAGGGGTTATGAGCGTATACGTTGGATCGCGATTTGGAAAGATTTACAACCCAAATTGCAAAATTACTATTGAAGAGTTTTAACTTGCTTTTTGGATATCGAAGCTCGGATCTCAAAATTCAATTAAGAGCATTTAGAGAATTGTCAAGTTAGAAATTCAATGAGCTCAAAATAATCTAAATTCGACCATGAGAGAGAGTTAAGAAGGTTACTATTCAACAAGGAGATGAAGGAAAAATTCATGATCGACGATATGCGATCGCACTTACGGATGCCCAAATGGTCTCGAATATGATGATTCCGGTGAGGAATGCAAGAGCACTAAAGTACCTTTCGATGACCAAAAATCTACCCAATCCGACATCAAACGAGGGAGTTATGTGCGTCACCGTTGGATCACGCGATTTTGAATGATTAACAATCCAAATTACAAAAGGATGATTGAAGAGTTCCAACGTTTTTTTTTCGATATCGAACGGTCTCAAAATTAGCCAATTATGGTCGCATTTAGAAGTCGCATTTAGAAGCTTGTCAAGTTACCACTCCAATGAGCTCAAAATAATCTAAATTCGACCAGAGAGAAGAGAGAGAGTTAAGAAGGTTATTATTCGACAAGGAGATGAAGGAAAAAGTTCTTGACCGACGACTGCGATCCCACTTACGGATCCTCAAATGGTCTTAGAATACAATGATTCGGTCAGGAATGAAAGAGCACTAAAGTACCTTTCTGATGACCAAAAATTGACCCAATACGACATCAAATGAGGGAGTTATGAGCGTCTCAGTTGGATCGCCCGATTTGGAAAGATTGACAATCCAAATTGCAAAATGACGATTGTAGAGTTCCAACGAACTTTTTGGATCTCGAACAATCTCAAAATTGGCCAATTCCGGTCCCATTTAGAAACTCGACAAGCTACCAGTCCAATGAGCTCAAAATAATCTAAATTCAACTGAGGGAGAGAGAGAGTTAAGAATGTTACTATTCGACAAGGAGATGAAGGAAAAAATTCATGACTGACGACTGCGATCCCACTTACGGATGCCCAAATGGTCTCAGAATACGATGATTCCAGTCAGGAATGAAAGAGCACTAAAGTACCTTTCAGATGACCAAAAATTGACCCAATCTGACATCAAACGAGGGAGTTATGAGCGTCTACGTTGGATCGCGTGATTTGGAAAGATTTACAACCCAAATTGCAAAATTACTATTGAAGAGTTCTAACTTGCTTTTTGGATATCGAACGGTCTCAAAATTAGCCACAATTCTGGTCGCATTTAGAAGATTGTCAAGTTACCAGTCCAATGAGCTCAAAATAATCTAAATTCGACCACTGAAGAGAGAGTTAAGAAGGTTACTATTCAACAAGGAGATGAAGGAAAAATTCATGACCGACGATTGCGATCGCACTTACGGATGCCCAAATGGTCTCAGAATACGATGATTCCGGTGAGGAATGCAAGAGCACTAAAGTACCTTTCAGATGACCAAAAATCTACCCAATCCGACATCAAACGAGGGAGTTATGTGCGTCACCGTTGGATCACGCGATTTTGAATGATTAACAATCCAAATTACAAAAGGATGATTGAAGAGTTCCAACGTGATTTTTCGATATCGAACGCTCTCAAAATTAGCCAATTATGGTCGCATTTAGAAGCTTGTCAAGTTACGACTCCAATGAGCTCAAAATAATCTAAATTCGACCACTGAAGAGAGAGTTAAGAAGGTTATTATTCGACAAGGAGATGAAGGAAAAAGTTCCTGACCGACGACTGCGATCCCACTTACGGATCCTCAAATGGTCTTAGAATACAATGATTCCAGTCAGGAATGAAAGAGCACTAAAGTACCTTTCTGATGACCAAAAATTGACCCAATACGACATCAAATGAGGGAGTTATGAGCGTCTCAGTTGGATCGCCCGATTTGGAAAGATTGACAATCCAAATTGCAAAATGACGATTGTAGAGTTCCAACGTGCTTTTTGGATCTCGAACAATCTCAAAATTGGCCAATTCTGGTCCCATTTAGAAACTTGACAAGCTACCAGTCCAATGAGCTCAAAATAATCTAAATTCAAATACTGGAGAGAGAGTTAAGAATGTTACTATTCGACAAGGAGATGAAGGAAAAAATTCATGATGACGACTGCGATCCCACTTACGGATGCCCAAATGGTCTCAGAATACGATGATTCCAGTCAGGAATGAAAGAGCACTAAAGTACCTTTCAGATGACCAAAAATTGACCCAATCTGACATCAAACGAGGGAGTTATGAGCGTCTACGTTGGATCGCGTGATTTGGAAAGATTTACAACCCAAATTGTACAAAATTACTATTGAAGAGTTCTAACTTGCTTTTTGGATATCGAACGGTCTCAAAATTAGCCACAATTCTGGTCGCATTTAGAAGATTGTCAAGTTACCAGTCAATGAGCTCAAAATAATATAAATTCGACCACTGAAGAGAGAGTTAAGAAGGTTACTATTCAAGAGAAGGAGATGAAGGAAAAATTCATGACGATCGCGATTGCGATCGCACTTACGGATGCCCAAATGGTATCTGAATACGATGATTCCGGTGAGGAATGCAAGAGCACTAAAGTACCTTTCAGATGACCAAAAATCTACCCAATCCGACATCAAACGAGGGAGTTATGTGCGTCACCGTTGGATCACGCGATTTTGAATGATTAACAATCCAAATTACAAAAGGATGATTGAAGAGTTCCAACATGCTTTTTCGATATCGAACGGTCACAAAATTAGCCAATTTCGGTCGCATTTAGAAGCTTGTCAAGTTACCACTCCAATGAGCTCAAAATAATAAATTCGACCACTGAAGAGAGAGTTAAGAAGGTTATTATTCGACAAGGAGATGAAGGAAAAAGTTCCTGACCGACGACTGCGATCCCACTTACGGATCCTCAAATGGTCTTAGAATACAATGATTCCGAAGGAATGAAAGAGCACTAAAGTACCTTTCTGATGACCAAAAATTGACCCAATACGACATCAAATGAGGGAGTTATGAGCGTCTCAGTTGGATCGCCCGATTTGGAAAGATTGACAATCCAAATTGCAAAATGACGATTGTAGAGTTCCAACGTGCTTTTTGGATCTCGAACAATCTCAAAATTGGCCAATTCCGGTCCCATTTAGAAACTTGACAAGCTACCAGTCCAATGAGCTCAAAATAATCTAAATTCAAATACTGGAGAGAGAGAGTTAAGAATGTTATTATTCGACAAGGAGATGAAGGAAAAAATTCAAGATTGACGACTGCGATCCCACTTACGGATGCCCAAATGGTCTCAGAATACGATGATTCCGGAAGAGGAATGAAGCACTAAACTAAAGTACCTTTCAGATGACCAAAAATTGACCCAATCTGACATCAAACGAGGGAGTTATGAGCGTCTACGTTGGATCGCGCGATTTGGAAAGATTTACAACCCAAATTGCAAAATTACTATTGAAGAGTTCTAACTTTTTTTTGGATCGAAACGGTCTCAAAATTAGCCACAATTTGGTCGCATTTAGAAGATTGTCAAGTTACCAGTCAATGAGCTCAAAATAATCTAAATTCGACCACTGAAGAGAGAGTTAAGAAGGTTACTATTCAACAAGGAGATGAAGGAAAAATTCATGACCGACGATTGCGATCGCACTTACGGATGCCCAAATGGTCTCAAAATACGATGATTGCGGTGAGGAATGCAAGAGCACTAAAGTACCTTTCAGATGACCAAAAATCTACCCAATCCGACATCAAACGAGGGAGTTATGTGCCACCGTTGGATCACGCGATTTTGAATGATTAACAATCCAAATTACAAAAGGATGATTGAAGAGTTCCAACGTTTTTTTTCGATCGAACGGTCTCAAAATTAGTCTCAAAATTAGTCAATTATGGTCGCATTTAGAAGCTTGTCAAGTTACCACTCCAATGAGCTCAAAATAATCTAAATTCGACCCGAAGAGAGAGTTAAGAAGGTTATTATTCGACAAGGAGATGAAGGAAAAAGTTCTTCGACCGACGACTGCGATCCCACTTACGGATCCTCAAATGGTCTTAGAATACAATGATTCAGATGAAGAATAAAGAATGAAAGAGCACTAAAGTACCTTTCGATGACCAAATGACCCAATCAAATGAGGAGTTATGAGCGTCTCACGTTGGATCGCGTGATTTGGAAAGATTGACAATCCAAATTGCAAAATGACTGATGAAGAGTTCCAACTTGCTTTTTGGATATCGAACGGTCTCAAATTAGCCAATTTGGGTCCCATTTAGAAAATTGTCAAGTTACCAAATCAATGAGCTCAAAATAATCTAAATTCGACCGAGAAGAGAGTTAAGAAGGTTACTATTCGACAAGGAGATGAAGGAAAAAATTCATGATCGACGATTGCGATCCGCACTTACGGATGCCCAAATGGTCTCGAATCATGATGATTCCGGTGAGGAATGCAAGAGCACTAAAGTACCTTTCGATGACCAAAAATCTACCATCAATCCGACATCAAACGAGGGAGTTATGTGCGATCCTCCGTTGGATCACGCGATTTTGAATGATTAACAATCCAAATTACAAAAGGATGATTGAAGAGTTCCAACATGCTTTTTTCGATATCGAACGGTCTCAAAATTAGCCAATTCTGGTCGCATTTAGAAGATTGTCAAGTTACCAGTCCAATGAGCTCAAAATAATCTAAATTCAAATTGAAGAGAGAGTTAAGAAGGTTACTATTCGACAAGGAGATGAAGGAAAAATTCATGATCGACGATTGCGATCCCACTTAGGGATGCGCAAATGGTCTAAGAATATGATATTTTTCACAAAGGAATGAAAGAGCACTAAAGTACCTTTCGATGACCAAAAATTGACCCAATCGACATCAAACGAGGAGAGTCTACGTTGGAGCGCGATTTGAAAGATTGACAATCCAAATTGCAAAATCGATTGATGCAAGATTTGGAAAGATTTACAACCCAAATTGCAAAATTACTATTCAAGAGTTCTAACTTTCTTTTTGGATATCGAACGGTCTCAAAATTAGCCAATGCCCAAATGGTCTCGAAAATTAAAGCATTTAGAAGATTGTCAAGTTACCGTTGATTCAATGAGCTCAAAAAATAAATCTTTTTGGAAGAGAGAGTTCAAAAAGAAGGTTACTATTAGAGACAAGTTAGATCAATGAATCTACACTGAAGAGAGAGTTAAGAAGGTTACTATTCAACAAGGAGATGAAGGAAAAATTCATGATCGACGATTGCGATCGCACTTACGGATGCCCAAATGGTCTCAGAATATGATGATGTGAGGAATGCAAGAGCACTAAAGTACCTTTCAGATGACCAAAAATCTACCCAATCCGACATCAAACGAGGGAGTTATGTGCGTCACCGTTGGATCACGCGATTTTGAATGATTAACAATCCAAATTACAAAAGGATGATTGAAGAGTTCCAACGTGCTTTTTTCGATATCGAACGGTCTCAAAATTAGCCAATTATGGTCGCATTTAGAAGCTTGTCAAGTTACCACTCCAATGAGCTCAAAATAATCTAAATTCGACCACTGAAGAGAGAGTTAAGAAGGTTATTATTCGACAAGGAGATGAAGGAAAAAGTTCTTGACCGACGACTGCGATCCCACTTACGGATCCTCAAATGGTCTTAGAATACAATGATTCAGTCAGGAATGAAAGAGCACTAAAGTACCTTTCTGATGACCAAAAATTGACCCAATACGACATCAAATGAGGGAGTTATGAGCGTCTCAGTTGGATCGCCCGATTTGGAAAGATTGACAATCCAAATTGCCAAAATGACGATTGTAGAGTTCCAACGTGCTTTTTGGATCTCGAACAATCTCAAAATTGGCCAATTCCGGTCCCATTTAGAAACTTGACAAGCTACCAGCCAATGAGCTCAAAATAATCTAAATTCAAATACTGGAGAGAGAGTTAAGAATGTTACTATTCGACAAGGAGATGAAGGAAAAAATTCATGAATGACGACTGCGATCCCACTTACGGATGCCCAAATGGTCTCAGAATACGATGATTCCAGTCGGAATGAAAGAGCACTAAAGTACCTTTCTGATGACCAAAAATTGACCCAATACGACATCAAACGAGGGAGTTATGAGCGTCTACGTTGGATCGCGCGATTTGGAAAGATTTACAACCCAAATTGCAAAATTACTATTGAAGAGTTCTAACTTGCTTTTTGGATATCGAACGGTCTCAAAATTAGCCACAATTCTGGTCGCATTTAGAAGATTGTTCGACCACCGAAGAGAGAGTTAAGAAGGTTACTATTCAACAAGGAGATGAAGGAAAATGATCGATAAATACCCCACTTTTGATTCTTTTGGAAGAAGAAAGAAAAAGGGGTTGAAAGAATCAAACGAAGACTTCGAAAAGATGAGGCTGCACGCAAATAAGCAAAGAAAAAAGTGAAGAAGCAAGAGAGGTCGCGCGAAAGATTCGACAGGAAGAAAGAGAAGGTTTGCGGAGATTGAGATGATGGCGCTGACCGCGCAGTATATTGTTCGCGCGATCCGCGCAAATATGATGATTGCGCAAAATAGTTGGATGATATTTTTGTTCGACGTAAGCAGATTTTCATTGGTGAAAATGTCTATTACCCCATTCCTTTCTCTAAAAGGGGTTCAAGATTTTAATGAAGCAAAGCTAAAAGAAAGAGAAGCAGAAGGTGCGATGATGGTTTTTATGGATTTTTGCGAAGAGTCATGAATTGATGATCTTTATGGTTTGCGTAGGAAGCGCAAAACATATAGTTTTCAATTTCAGCGCAAACCTATTTTGATTTTTGACAAAGAATCTGAAATCTTTTGGAATGATTGAGTCTCAAAGCTTCAAGTTCTTCTTGATCAAGAGAAAGGAAGAATCATCGATGAAGAACGTATTCCTCCTAAGTTTGAGGAGATGACCAAAATAACCGAAAATCTTTAGGAATTTCATTCTCTTGAAGATTGTTGAACGACTTGTCTATTCCTAAGTCATAGGAGATGATTGACATCATTGCCGTTATCTTTGCCAAAATTATATTTAGCTATAATAATTGACATTTGTAATGAGTTCTTTGTAAGCTATCTTAGAATCAAGGGATACCAGAGGATGTAAATGAATTCAGAATCAATAAAGTGTGATGATTGTCTTTGTAATTATTTCATTGTTATGTTTAAATAAGATGATTCTCCCAAATCAAATACTTTTGTTTCCTTGTCGAAACAAAATGGCGACTCTGCTGGGGAATTATCTTATTTAACACTAACATTGGGAAAGTTGCAAGACTCTCGTCATTTTTTTTTTGGCGTCTATTAGACGCCAAAATGGCGACTCTCAGTGGGAACATCCTCCCCTTCATCTCCAAGGTAGTTTACTTAGTCTTTCACGTACTAATTTCAGATATGTTTTGTTATTGAAGGTACTCAAATTCAATCACACAACACTGCTAATGGCTAACACTGTGAGAAAGGTAAACTTCCGATTCATCATCGCGGGTTTGTAATTGAGTATATGCGCCAAGCGAAATTCTCGAGCATACAAAAAGCAAGCACTTCAAGCGGGTGCAATGTGATTCAAGCGATGAATTAGGAGTCATTTCCGTTTCACCTCAACTACAAGAAAATGATGAAAAGCGGACTTTGGTTTTATCCAAAAGGACAAAAGCAAAAGGCCTAAAAGAGTCGCAAAGCAAAATTGTTTGCACCAAGAACCGAGGGACCAATTACACACGGAGCATAGCAAGAAGAAAACCCGAACTCGCTCCTCCTGATTTATTTATGAACAAGTTGCTCTGCGCAGTTCTTCGTCGCAGATTTTCCGGCTTTGGTCGCTCCAAAGACCAAATGGACACAAGCAAAAAGGTAAAGCACGATGATAGGATCACCGATGCAAGTATCACCGCAAACAAGCTCGCTTATAATCTGTATCACCTCGATCGGTTAAAAGCACGAGAAAGTACACGAGAGTCAAATGAGACTCCAATTTCTCCCCTCTTTATAAGTCGTTATATCAAGATACTCTCGTTCTACTCCAAAAACAGTTTCGACAAACGGTCAAGAGCCGCAGTATATATGGCGAAAAACAGTCAAGGAAATAGACCAACTACTGAAGAACGTGTTGATCAAATGGCGGAGGCACAAAGAATGCTAATGGATGAATGCCGGAATCTCAGGGAAGCTTTGACAACCCTGGCACATAATGTAGCCCAAATAGTGGCTCCACCCATGATGGGAGCGACAAATGGACAAGAGAACCAACTGAAGGTTCCCGTCCGAGGGGATAGGATCACGAGGTTCAGTTCCAGCAACAAGAGCTATAACACAAGATGACGTAAGACAAGTCGTCGAAGAAGCAGTCAGAATAGAAAGAGAGCGTGCGAACACCGGTCGTTTCAGATACCGAACACCCTACCCGAGAGAGGTAGAGGATGTTCCATTTCCAGCCAACTTCAAACACCCAGATTTCCAAAAGTTCAATGGGGAAGGATCACCGGAAGAACACCTGATGCATTTCATCACCAGCATGGGGAATTTTTCCACGATACCTCAATATTGCTTACGCTTATTTGGGTCATCGTTGACAAGCAAAGCTTTCAGGTGGTATTCAAATTTGGCACCAGGGTCCATACGACATGGGAAGAAATGCAAGATGCTTTCATGTCGAACTTCTTTTCGTCGAACGTGACGTTAGCATCACGAGAACTAGCTTCACGACGAACAGAAGAAGGAGAACCCGTTGAAAAATTCATAGACGGATGGAAGACACTTGGGGGCATCGCAGGCGATTGCCGAAGAAAAGGAACAAGTCAAAATGTGTCCGAACTCTATGGAGACAGGAATGCGTTTCGGACTCACTAGCGCCGATATTGGAACTTTTCGCGATTTGGCTACCAAAGCCCATGCATTGGAGCTAATGACTCATGCAAGATGCCGGCATTTCATCATGAAACTGTCAAGAAGAATGCTGGCGGGACAACCGTCAATACCATCGACCGGGATAAGAAGAATCAAGATGATGAGGGGTTCAAGAGATAAAAGGCGGAGGAAGGAAAAGAAGAAATTTGGAATCAAGCAAGAGACAGATCTACGGTGGGAAAAAGCTCGAATGCTCGATTCTCATGAAGGATTTGAGTTTGATAAATAAAAGACGTGGTACCCATGATGCAACAATTGTTAAAAGCGGGAACTCTTGGAATTACAGAACCAAAGCGTCACGAAGATGCGACGAGGACTCGAGAAAGAAACTTTTTCGTTATCATCGCCTAGTGGGGCATCCAACGGAAAATTGTTATACGTTAAAATGCATCATACAAATGAATGATAAATAGAGGTGACATAATAACCATGGAAGCAAAGAAAAGAATGCAAAGGCAAAAAAATGTATTGTCAATACAAGAAAACAAGCGGGAATGAAAAAGGAAAAGTTGACAAGAAATGCAACAATGATTACGTTGCGATCGGGAAGCAAGTAACAAGTCCAAGTAAAGCAAAAAGCAAAGAAATAATAAGGAAAGAAGTGATTGAAAGACAGAGATCATCGAGACAAGAATAGAAATGGAGATCATGAATGACAAAAGTAGCTTATGATGTAGTCAACCACTTGAAGGTATATACCGGCACGCAGTTAAGTATTTATGATGCACTCAAGTTGTCGAAGAATTCAAGCAGAGTTTGATTCAATTCAACTGTCGATCACAATGTGAGAGAAACTTTTCTTCGCGAAATGAAGAATGAAAGAAATAATGAAAAGATGAATTGTCTACCAAGTAATATCTTTCTCTCGATGATGATTTAATTGGTGAAAAGGAACATAACAGGCCATTGATGATAGAAGGATATATTTGTGAGAAGAAGATAAAAGAATTATGATAGATAATGGGTCGGCGGTGAAATCTTTGCCACTCTCCATGGTTACTAAATTGGGTTTTCGCCGATCGGACTTGACTTGCGCCAAAATGAATGATGATACAAGGATTTAATCAAGATGGACAACGTGCACTCGGTAAAATCACAAGTAACATTGGAAATGGGAGAAATTAATCATTACTACTCTTGTTGTATGTCATGTTATAAATCTTTGTGACGACATATAACCTTCTCTTGGGAAGGCCATGGATACATCAATATCAATATCGTACCTTCTACTCTACACCAATGTTTCAAATCTTGTAAAGATGGGGTGCAAGTGTAAAGTAATGGTCGATGCAAAACCCTACACGTAAGTGAGTCTTTCTTTTTGCGGATGCTATTATTACAAATGTTTCTCTGAAGAAATGAGAAATGATGATGGGAAGAGAATCGTAAAAGATGCCAGGATAAATAAAGTTAAAGAAGAAAAAGCGAGAATCTTAGAGATCTGGATGCAGAAGCAAGAAAGAAATTCTATTTTGTACCAAAGCGCTGAGACAACCGGGACAACCGCCGTTGACATTATTGTCTGTGCAACAATGAAAGTTTTTTGATCCAATTACACAGTTGCCATTACCCAATATCGAAAGATGTAAGCCATTTTGTACCGCTCAAGAACACAAGTCAAGTCAGCCGGTGATAAATATCTCGAACCGATAGAATTCCATGCTGCATCGAGAAGAGAAGAGTGAAAATGCAAGCAATGAATATCATGGAGAATTAGCACCGCAGAATTTAAGAAAGTACAGTGCAATAAGCAAGAAGATCATGAGAAACATGGGTTTTGATTGTGACAAACCCACCCAAGCTTGAATAATGGAAAGGAATTCAAATCCACTCGGGGTTAATCAAGAAAAGCGAAGAAAATTTCAAGGATTGGGAGTAGAATCGTGATAAACATGATATCAATTAATATGACTTCACATGCGCAAGATACTAAGATAGTTGAATATCCCGAAATCGCTCCAAAGCAAATAGAAGACGGGGGCAACCGACGATAGATGGCTGCGAGAAATAAATTTGGGAACAATAGAAGAACCAAGGAACACATTCATCATCATAGCCTTTTCAGATCAAGAATTTGAGAAATATGGTCAACTTCTCAAAGAAAATAAAGATGTCTTCGCTTGGACATATGAAGAAATGAAATGCCTGGAATTTGGAACCCTCCGTAGCAATGCATCGGTTAAATATCTCCAAAGAAAAGAAACCAAAAGCAAGCACAAAGGCGATTTCACCCCAGACTGATTCCATTAATCGAAAAAGAAGTAAATAAGCTAATAAAGGTTGGGTTCATCGAGAAGTTAAATATCCCAAATGGATATCAAACATTGTTCGGTGAAAAAGAAGAACGGACGATCGAGTATGCATTGATTTCGAGAGATCTGAATGAAGCATGTCCAAAAGACGATTTCCCCCCCGATAATGTAATTACTAATCGACAGCACTACTCAATATGCTATCATGTCCTTCATGGACGGATATGCAGGCTATAATCAAATCAGGATGGCACCCGAAGATGAAGAGGCAACGGCTTTCAGAACGCCACTTGGAATTTACTGTTACAAAGTCATGCCTTTCGGTCTCAAAAATGCTGGGGCAACATATCAAAGGGCAATGAAAAATATCTTTCAAGATATGATGCATAAACATGTCGAATGCTATGTTGATGACTTGGTAGTCAGATCCGGAGATCATCAAGAACACCGCGAACATCTGGCATCGGTCTTCCGACGACTCAGAAAGAAGCAATTAAAGATGAATCCGGCTAAATGTGCATTTGGAGTGTCTTCCCAAGCAAATTCCTCGGCTTTGTGGTACGGCATAGAGGAATCGAAATTGATCCGAGAAAAAGTTAAAGCTATTCAAAATATGCCACCACCAACAACACTGAAGGAATTAAAAAGCTTACAAGGAAAATTGGCATATTCGTCGCTTCATTTCGAACCTTGCGAGGAAGGTGTCACCATTTTCTCGGTTAATGAAGAAAGATACTGAGAATTGTATGGGATCATGCTTGCGATGAATGCCTTTGATTCAATTAAAGAATTATTAAAAAGTACCACCGGTGTTAATGACTCGAAGAAAAGGTAAGCCACTTATTTTATATACATCTGCCGCTACTGCAAATTCTTTGGGTGCTTTGTTGTACAGTAAAAAGGAAAAAAAGAGATCGCTCTTTATTATCTAAGCCGAACACTGATGGGGGGAAAGAATCCAATTATTCTCGATTGAAAAAGAATGTTTGGCATTAGTATTCGCTGTGCAAAAGTTAAGGCATTATTGTCTATCCCATGATATAACTCTGATCTCGAGAGCAGATCCGATAAAATTCTTGATGACCAGGCCAATGTTATCGGGAAGACTAGCCAAGTGGATGCTATTATTGTTATCGAATATACTATTTCATATAAACTCGCGAAAGCGATGAAAGGACAAGCTATGGCGATTTTTTTCGCAAAGACATCCTATAGCGAGAAAATGAAGAAATCAATGATGAATTCCCGGATGAACAGTTATGTTATGATTGAATCCAAAATCTTTGGCGGATGTATTTTGATGGTCTTTTTTCGAGTATCGGGAGCGGGGGCAGGAGTGATATTCATTACCCTCGGGTGATTTATTACCATATCTTTTCATTGGGTATCGCACAAACAATGAAGTGAATCTGAGCTCTTATCATCGGAATGGAAATAGCACTGACAAATGGAAATAAAATCATTGCATATCTTCGGAGATTCTAAATTAATTATAAATCAATTGACAAACGAATTTGAAGTAAGGAAAGAAGAACTTTGCCTTATTATCGGAAGGCACAATGATTGCTTGAACAATTCTATTATGTGGAAATTAAACACATACCGCGGTCGGAGAATGCAAAAGCAGATGCTTTAGCCGATTTTTAGCAATGCGGCTTTATCTGCACAAACCGAAGTCCTCTTGAGGTAACTATAGAAGAAAGAAGATTCCCGCCATCTGAGAGGTTATCGAAGAAACTGTTGAAATATTGCCTATATCCTGTTTGGAAGTAACAATGGATGATTGGCGTCAGCCTTTTGTTGATTATCTCAAATATAATATCTTGCCAGAAGATAATGCACAAAACAAAAGATTAAATGAATGATCAGGAAAATTTATCATATGCAAGAGTATTATATAGAAAATCTTATAATGGAATCTTTTTGTTAAGGTGCTTGGAAAAGAAGCAAACCAAATGTTGCGGGAGGCACATTCGGGTGAATGTGGAGCACATCAAAGTCGGAATTTATGCCATAGAGTGCATCGAATGGGTTATTATTGGCCTACTATGTTTAAAGATGCGATAGAATATGCAAAGCGATGCCATGAATGTCAAATACATGGAGATATAATACATATTCCTCGGAAAAATTCATCGATCTGTTGCTTCTTGGCCTTTTCGACTGGGACTCGACGTTATTGGTCCGATAAATCCTCCTTCATCTAAAGGAAAACAAGATATTTAAAAAGAACGGATTATTTCTCCAAATGGACCGAAGCAGTTGCCTTGCGTAATGTTAAAGAGAAAGACGTGGTCAATTTCATCCGTCATCATCATGCTATAATATACCGTCATGGTATTAGAAAAAATCATCACGATAATGGCACCCCTTTAAAAATAGAGGCATGGAAAAGTTATGTCAGAAGTTGGCATCCAACATTCTTTTTCAACACCTTATTATCCTCCGGCCAATGGATTAGCAGAGGCATTTAACAAAACAATTGTCAAGATAATGAAGAAAACAGTGACAGGCAATAAGCGCGATTGGGATGAAAAGTTACAAGAAGCATTATGGGCCTACAGAACCACCCATCGAAACAACAGGGGCGACCATATTCATTGGTCTATGGTATGGAGGCGATTATCCCAATTGAAATCCAAGTGGCATCACTCGAGTGGCGAGTGCATCGATCTATAACATGATGAAGAAAATGCAAAAATAAAATTTGAAAGAATTAGACTTACTCGATGAGAAACGTCTGCAAGACTCAGCCAAAGAAATGGTTGCAATCATATCAAAGCCGAATATCGGTGCATTTGATAAAAAGTCAAATATCGTTCTTTCAAAAAAGGGGATATGGTGTTAATGTTGAAAAGACCTATAGTGGTCACTTTCATAGGACAAGGGGGCAAGTTTGAGCCTAAATGGGACCGGCCCATATGTGGTGAAAGAAGTATACTCCAATGGGGCATATAGAATTGTAAATCAAGAAGGACAGGGTATCGGTGTACTTGTCAACGCCGTTTCATCAAAAGATACTATCCCTAAAGATAGAGATGTGGATTTTGACCCAGAATATTATCAGCATAATGATTCTGTATCAAAAGGGGGCAAAAATGAATAAAATCATGTCTATATGCCAACAAAAGAAGCTATAAAGAAGAGATTTACAAGCATATCAATTATCAAAGCAGCAAATCTGGAAAATATATATATATGATCATCATCATCATCAAAGAAGATATGAAAAAGTTATATTGCCTTACAAGGCACAAATTCTTGAAGATTCTTGAAGATATTATTTACCTTAAGAATATTATTGCCTTACAAGGCATATATTCTTCAAGCACAAATTTCTTATTTTTGAAGATATATCTAAGTTAAGAATCTATCTTACAAGGCATGATGATCTTGAAGATATTTCATGAAATATTTGAAATATATATATATTGATCTTATAAGGCATGGAGATTTCTTGAAGATATCTATATATTTCGATCTTTCAAGATAATGATGAAATATCATGATATTTAAATATGATGAATATATATATATATTGCCTCATACAAGGCATGGATTTTCTTGAAGATATATTGAAGATATTATCTAAGCCGAGAATTATAGGCCTTACAAGGCATGGATCTTCTTGAAGATATTATCGCCTTTAGCAAGGATATATCAATATCAATCAAAGAGGCAAGATATAGCCAAGCCAAAATCCAAAAGAGCAAAATTGAGCAAAATCAAAAAGATCAAGCTCTCGAAAAAAAAAAAAAAAAAAAAAAAAATGCTCTCAAAGGATCAAGCTCTAAAAAGAGCCGGCCAACTATACGTAAGACCCATGAAGATCGCCATTCGGGGGCAATGGCGAGAGAGTCGGTGGCCCTAAAAAGCCCGCGAAGACCATCGTGCGCGCATGCGGGTAGTGATGAAGTCAAGGATTCAAAGCCTAAAAGGCCATAAATCCATGAAGACTAGTCACCGTAATTCCCATGCCGTCGTATAGCTTCAGGCAGCGCCACGGGAACGGATGAAAATGCCCTCTGTGAATGGGCTCGACCTTGCGACGAAGAAAACAGGGGCCGCGGTGCGAGCTTTATGCCAACCGTGCGTAAGACCCTCCAGTCTAGGGTTTGATTTGAGTAGTAACTCGTGAGGAAGGGCTTAAACCTACTCATTGATGGATGGCGACCCTAGATTTGGTGCCCAAAGGTAGCCTTGCGAGCCCCTGCGAACTCTAGAGAGTTACCGTGGCCAACCCTGCGCGCGTAAATCCAACAGTTCACCGTCCGGTAGCGTCAATGGGCCCCCCCTCGATGGACCGTGACCGTGAGCTCAAGGCGTGAGAAGCCCAAAAGCGAACTCTAGAGAGTTACAGTGGCCATCACATAAGACCCATAAATGCTCCACTACTCACGAGCTTAAAGCGTGTGTGTGCGCACGCTCCACTACTCATGAGCATAAAGCGTGTGTGTGGCTAATTGAATTGAAACTTAGTACCGCCAATCTAAATACTCACCTAGAGAATCCCTTACTAACAAAGCATAAAAGGTTTAGAAATTATAAAAAATGTGTAATGAAAATTATATAAAGAATAAATATAACTTGATAATATTAATATTAATAATAAAATATAAAAAAATAATAAAAAATAAATATAATAAAATTATTATATAAATATAATATGATAATATTAGTATAAATATCATCAATATGCAAGATAGAAAATACCATCATAAAACATCTCAAAATAATCTCATGAAATAGATGTCAAGCAAAATAAATTACATCCAAAAACACAAAAAGCAAATATCACATGTTTAAAATTACATGATTCAAAGATTCTCTGTGATCCCCATTGCTTTCGAATATCGAGCAAATCTTCTTTTAATTGTGCTTTGCATTATGTCGAGATTTTTCTTCAAGAATAAGTTTCGCATGATCGGGAACGCCAAAGAAGCTTGTTCTCCAAAGAAACAACCATTTCTTTACCTTGAAGTTGTGCAGATTTTTCAACATCAATAGATTGAGCATTCACTCGCATCTTCTCTTCAACCTCTTGAATGATTAAAGCTTGCTCATGATTCTTTCTCTCCAACCGAGAGATTTCTTCCTTTAAAATTGCAATGCGATCTTGAATAGTTATGCTTTCATCAACATGAATCTTTAATTGATCTTGAAGAATCATACGCTCTTGTTCAAATTTGGAAATTGAAGAAGCATTTGTTAAAGAGACTTGTTCTTGAGATGAAGCCAAACTTTTTACTTTCTATTCTAAAATCTCAGAGCAATTGTGATATTTTCCATGAAGCTAAAGAAATTACGGAATCACGAAACTTGAAGAGTGAATCCCAAAAAGGAGATATGTTGATTCGGCCATCTTAGCAGAGCTTTCCAAAATTTCTATAAGACATCCAAGTCCGACCACTTGATCGGGATTTTGAAGATATGGATTATTGCTAACAGAGAATGTTTCACCATAAGCATTTTGTGAGCGGGAATCTTTGCAAAGGATGATAGTTCAAAAGTAGTGGTTCTGAGAATCGAACTAGCCGCACCGCTACTGGGGATAAGTTCCTATATAAAAGAAGAAGAATATTCAATATATTATTATGAAATATATATAGTCTTGAATGAAAGAAAGCATATATATATATATATACATCATTTGGGACACAACTAAGAAGGAGAAGCTCTTGGAGCTATGGAAGGACCAAGTCCCACCATATCGAAAGCGAAAGATGGTGCTCTAGCTTCGTACTAGAATCTCTTGTGGTGGAGTTGGCAAAGTCGTTAGTTTAGTAGAAAATAATTTCACGAGCAACTACTCTTGGTACTACCAATGAGAACTACAGATGCTCTCGGTGAAGATATTACAAGAGGGGCCACCTTGGAGAGATGACACTTTTACGCAACTTGGGCACCTAAAAAGGGAGATGCAATAATTTTAAATAAATAATAGTTGTTAAAATATAAATCAAAATATATATATGAAAATTTTCCTTTACCTGGTGAATATCCATATTCTCCATAATCTAAAGGCTCCTCTTCATCTTCCAAATTGCAGGAGATTTAGCAGGGAACATTAATGCTAGAAGGAGTCTTAGCAAGCAAGGGGGAAGACTCTATCTCAACTTTTCGCATTTTTTCCTCTTCTTCGCCAATATCAACTTCTCCTTCTTCAAAGTCATCATCTTTATCTTCGCCATTATCACTATCTCCGCTATCTTCATCTGCGAAGATTCGGTTGTACTTGATGATGAAGTAGAACTTTCATCTCCCAAAATTTCTTCGTCAACTTCTTCAACGATAACTTGCTTCCCTTTATAAGAAACGGGTCGATCTGCTCTCGGTGCAAGCTCTTGGACTAAGGAGAAGCGGTGTCGGACGAGAGTTTCGAAGGGATAGGAGATGATGATTGTAAACGTGTTCTTGATCTAGTCATCGGAGAAGATGGACTAGGACCAAGGGGTTGTGGAGAGAGATGTAGAAGTACCAATAGCCTGGTCCTTCTTGAACCCACTGCAGTCTCTGAGAGGATTGGAGAAGATGTACCTGCAAAGCATCATCATCGCATGACTGGTTTGAAGAATCCCGACGAGATTTCTCAAATTCTCTTAAACTCCGTGGGCAAACCACCATCCAAAGTGTTGATGGGCTTGATTTCACGGATGGGATCTTAATGATATCTTTCTCGCAAATCTCTCTCTGGATGAGATGCATGGCTCTTCTCAGGAATATATACCCGATCCGCTCTCTAAATTTTACGCCCTTGACTGGGTGGATGAAGAAAGATAGAAGAATCTGGCGGCAAGCATTTATTGACCAGGTATGATTGATGATCCCACCATCGCATCCAGCCTATATGATGTACGGACTATGCGATCACAACTTGGAATTATGAAGAGGAGCCAACATGCCTATTCAAAACAATTGTTTCCATATCATGGCCCGATTAAGAGGACCGGTTCCATAACAAGCGCATTTGTCGGTAACAACCCCGCGATCTTGAGGAACGGTTTGATCATAACCAAATTGACGAGCAAAGCGACTTTCGGGTAGTAAGGTTCTCTCAAAATTTCTGTCCCTTCCCGCAAAGGTAAACCGCATGAGCGAATAGAAGAAGAAGAAAGCTCTCTCTCTGCATAGTAAGTGTTTCGTTGTCCACCATATCGTGTCTACGGGATAGCGATAAAGGCGGGAATTGAAAGAAGTTTATTCGATCATCATCCGAATCTTATTTACCACCCATTCATATGCTCTTCTAGCCATTGCTCTTTGTTGAAAGAACCAGAGAGTGGAAGATGAGAAGGATGAGAATATGCTTGCTCTGAAACCTCGAAAGTCCAAGGGAAGTAGACTCCAAAGCCACCCCAGTAAAATAATGCCAAGAAGTATGCGAGATGAAGTTCCAGAATGGGGTTTTATATGAGTAGCTATTTCTCCAAGGGCCCTAGTAGATAGAACATAATATCTTGGAGGAGCAAGAGTATTTATGTCCCTCCGCCAAGGCACCGGCCACAACAAAGACACTTGGACGAAAGCATCCGCCCATTTGGAGTGGAAAAACGACTAAGCTTAGCCAAGGCCGAATCTTTTGCAAGCTCTCCAAAAGAGCTATATTCGGTTTTCCTCTTATCGCATCCGAAGCTTTGTCAATTCTTTGGAATTGCGATCGCGAAACCTTCAAAGGAAATAAAAATGAAGAGGTTAATATATAAATGGTGAAGAATACAAAGAGGAAGATCAATTATCAGATTGATAAATACCTTAGACCCTAGAAAAATGGGCCACCATTGAAGAGGGGGAATTTTGTGGAATTGGGAATTTGCCCATCTCTTTAAATAGCTCTATGGTAGTCTCGGATATGGAGGGCTTGCGATCGGAGAAGACACAAAGGCCAATTCTCTGTGGTAGGAATGAATGAATTCATCGTAGAATTTCCCCGTTATTGTGAGACCCGGACTATACGATGAAGGTCCCAAAGAGATATGCTCATTTCGCCAGTAAGGAAGATGAAAGGAGTTGGTTGTAGGTGACCAATATTCAAGGAAGCCTTTCGAGAACATTGGGTTCCCGATAGAAGTATTTTGAAGTTACTTCTATTGCATCATAAAGGCCTATCTTTGCAAGAGTGCTCGTATGTTTTCAAACAAAATAGCCTCCGCCCATTCGAATAATAGCGCGACGAGCAATTAGCGCCCTCGATGCGAACTCGCTTGGCCCCAGAGTTGCTCTCGATCTACGAAACGCTTATTTGTCTCACGTCTCACTTGTCTCATAGAAATGAGAAGGAAAGAGATCATGAGGACTATGGAAGGAGTAAGAAAATCATGGGGCGAACTTCTCCGACATCCTCCGTCGTGGCTTTTTGAGCTTGAATAGTGCCTTCTAAGAATCGGGGCTCTCTTGTGGCCCATGATTCGGTGTACACATCTTTCGCCATGAACACAATCTTTAGGTTCACGATCAAAGCATAGACCGATGGCGATACACCTTGATGGGAATGATGGTCATGCCCCTCGCATGAGGGTTGTCGAACTTCATGACCCCTTCAACGACTCGCACCGAATCCCACGAGTTTTGAAGTCGTTTCTTCTTATGTTCTTTGATTTTTCTTCAAATTCCTTTCGCCTTATTGCGGCGAGTCTTCTTCGGACGCGAAGAAGGAGGAGGAGTATCTCTCGGAGGGTGGTCTCTCTCTTGTCGGTAATGAATGTGGGTCGTGGTCTTGAGCCATTCATCCCAGTCATATTCTCTTCCATGTTTTGGAGGGCATTTAATATCTCCAAAGGAGATGGATCTATGAATAGGAGAGGGTAAAGACTTGATGCGATCGGAAAATCGAAAGTAGGGAGAAACGGGTTCTTTAAAGTAAGTGGATTTCTGGAAGTTGTTTTCATTCTTTTAGCGGGTGGTTGATCGAAGAAGGTGAGTTTGAAGGAGACATAAGACGAAGCGATTTGTTTAATACGAGCCATAAAGAAAAAAAAGAAAAAAGAAAGAAGATGAAGAAAAGTGAAAATGGCTAAAAGAAAAAAAAGTTGAAAATTTTCTAAGTACGTCGAGTACTTTTCGCGAGGTCGCGCGAAAGTCAATGGTTTGAAAGGAAAATTCAAAGTTGAAAAGTTCGTCGCAAGAAAAAGTGAAGATTTTTTTGCGCGAGGAAGTCGGTCGCGAAAGTGGAGGTTCATGCGGAAAAAATCGCAGAGCAAGTGTCAAAGAGAAGAGAAGTTCGTGAAAATGACTAAGTCGTTGGACTATTTATAGGCTTTATGGCCGAGTACGGTACTCGAGTAGGACTTTGCGCGAGGTCGCGCAAACCTTGAAGAAAAAGAATAGTTTGATCCTTTTCTTTGATTTTCAAACAAACAAACAAAGAACGGATCAAGGGGGCATCTGTTGAGGCATAAAATAAGCAAGGAAAAAAGAAGAAAAAGATCAAGAAATCACTTTGAAGATGAAAAGAAAAAAAAAACTTCAAGACCACTTTCTTGCTGGTCGCGCAAAGTGAAAAAATTACAAGACAAAGCGCGAAAGTGAAGTTTTTGCGGAGAAGAAAGAAGAAGAAGGTTTTTTGCGAGATTGAGGTTTGTTAATTGCGAGTCGCGCATAAATATATTGTTTGCGCGTGTCGCGCAAAGTCTATAAAAATGATGATAAAAATAGTTGGATGATATTTTTGTCCCACATCGATCAGATCTGAGATTTTCATTGGTGAAAATGTCTATAAATACCCCATTCCTTCTCTAAAAAGGGGTTGAAGATTTGAAGTGAAGCAAAGAAAAGAAGAAAGAAGAAGGTGCGGAGTATTGGACTCCGCACTTTGCTTGTGATCCAGCATGCAAAGGAGTATTGGACTCTGGAAGTTTGCCATGGCGCAGTGCAACAAGCAAAGAAGGCTTTATGGGTTTTTGATGCGGACCAGCGCAAAAAAGCATATAGTTTGCGGACCGCGCAAACCTTTTGGTTTTTTTGCAAGATTGAAAAAAATGAAATGGTTTTGAAATCTTTAAATTGGAATGATTGAAAGTCCTCAAAGTCTTCAAGTTCTTCTTGATCAAGAGAAAGGAAGAATCATCGATGAAGAGAGACGTATTCCTCCTAAGTTTCAGGAGATGACCAAAAATAATCTTGAAATCTTGTTAGATTGAATCTTCATTCTCTTGAAGACTGATTGATCGACTTGTCTATTCCTCCTAAGTCATAGGAGATGATTGACATCATTCGTTATCTTTGCCATAAAATTATATTTAGCTATAATAATTGACATTTGTAATGAGTTCTTTTTGTAAGCTATCTTAGAATCAAGGGATACCGAGAGGATGTAAATGAATTGAGAATCAATAAAGTGTGATGATTGTCTTTGTAATTATTTCATTGTTATGTTTAATTATTCCCAAATCACATTTGTTTTTGTTTTTAAATAAGATGATAATCTTACGGATGCCCAAATGGTCAAATCAAATACACTTTGTTTCTTTCAAAAAAAAACATCAAAATTAGGGAGTTTGCGTCACGTTGATCTCCGATTTTGAAGATTAACAATCCAAACACAAAAGGACTGATTGAAGAGTTCCAACGTTCTTTTTTCGAGATGTCCAATTTAAATTCAAAGTTAAAATTAATTGAAGAGTTACACTTTCTTTTGAATCGAATGAGACCTCAAAATTAAATTGGTCGATTTGAAAGAAGCTTACAATCCAAACAAAATTCAATGAGCTCAAAATAATCTAAAGGACTTGAAGAGAGAGTTAAGAAGGAAACTCTTATTCGACAAGGAGATGAAGGAAAAATTCATGACCGACGATGCGATCCCACTTACGGATGCCCAAATGGTCTTAGAAATGATGATTCAATCAGAATGAAAGAGCACTAAAGTACCTTTCGATGACCAAAAAAATTGACCCAATACGACATCAAACGAGGGAGTTATGAGCGTCGATCAGTTGGATCATGCGATTTGGAAAGATTAACAATCCAAATTAATTGCAAAAAATGATGATTCAAAGAGTTCCAACGTGCTTTTCGGATATCGAACGGTTTCAAAATTAGCCAATTATGGTCCCATTTAGAAGCTTGTCAAGTTACCATCCAATGAGCTCAAAATAATCTAAATTCGACCACTTTGAGAGAGAGTTAAGAAGGTTACTATTCGACAAGGAGATGAAGGAAAAATTCATGACCGACGATGCGATCCCACTTACGGATGCCCAAATGGTCTCAGAATACGATGATTCCAGTCAGGAATGAAAGAGCACTAAAGTACCTTTCAGATGACCAAAAATTGACCCAATCTGACATCAAACGAGGGAGTTATGAGCGTCTACGTTGGATCGCGTGATTTGGAAAGATTTACAATCCAAATTACAAAATTACTATTGAAGAGTTCCAACTTGCTTTTTGGATATCGAACGGTCTCAAAATTAGCCAATTCTGGTCGCATTTAGAAGATTGTCAAGTTACCAGTCCAATGAGCTCAAAATAATCTAAATTCGACCACTGAAGAGAGAGTTAAGAAGGTTACTATTCAACAAGGAGATGAAGGAAAAATTCATGATCGACGATTGCGATCGCACTTACGGATGCCCAAATGGTCTCAGAATACGATGATTCCGATGAGGAATGCAAGACACTAAAGTACCTTTTTGAGATGACCAAAAATCTACCCAATCCGACATCAAACGAGGGAGTTATGTGCGTCACCGTTGGATCACGCGATTGAATGATTAACAATCCAAATTACAAAAGGATGATTGAAGAGTTCCAACGTGCTTTTTTCGATATCGAACGGTCTCAAAATTAGCCAATTATGGTCGCATTTAGAAGCTTGTCAAGTTACCACTCCAATGAGCTCAAAATAATCTAAATTCGACCACTGAAGAGAGAGTTAAGAAGGTTACTATTCAACAAGGAGATGAAGGAAAAATTCATGACCGACGATTGCGATCGCACTTACGGATGCCCAAATGGTCTCAGAATACGATGATTCCGGTGAGGAATGCAAGAGTACTAAAGTACCTTTCTGATGACCAAAAATTGACCCAATACGACATCAAATGAGGGAGTTATGAGCGTCTCAGTTGGATCGCCCGATTTGGAAAGATTAACAATCCAAATTGCAAAATGACGATTGAAGAGTTCCAACGTTTTTTTGGATCTCGAACAATCTCAAAATTAGCCAATTATGGTCCCATTTAGAAACTTGTCAAGTTACCATTCCATGAGCTCAAAATAATCTAAATTCGACCCTTTGAGAGAGAGAGTTAAGAATGTTACTATTCGACAAGGAGATGAAGGAAAAAATTCATGACTGACGACTGCGATCCCACTTACGGATGCCCAAATGGTCTCAGAATACGATGATTCCAGTCAGGAATGAAAGAGCACTAAAGTACCTTTCAGATGACCAAAAATTGACCCAATCTGACATCAAACGAGGGAGTTATGAGCGTCTACGTTGGATCGCGCGATTTGGAAAGATTTACAACCCAAATTGCAAAATTACTATTGAAGAGTTCTAACTTGCTTTTGGATATCGAACGGTCTCAAAATTAGCCATTCTGGTCGCATTTAGAAGATTGTCAAGTTACCAGTCCAATGAGCTCAAAATAATCTAAATTCGACCACTGAAGAGAGAGTTAAGAAGGTTACTATTCAACAAGGAGATGAAGGAAAAATTCATGACCGACGATTGCGATCGCACTTACGGATGCCCAAATGGTCTCAGAATACGATGATTCCGGTGAGGAATGCAAGAGCACTAAAGTACCTTTCAGATGACCAAAAATCTACCCAATCCGACATCAAACGAGGGAGTTATGTGCGTCACCGTTGGATCACGCGATTTTGAATGATTAACAATCCAAATTACAAAAGGATGATTGAAGAGTTCCAACGTGCTTTTTTCGATATCGAACGGTCTCAAAATTAGCCAATTATGGTCGCATTTAGAAGCTTGTCAAGTTACCACTCCAATGAGCTCAAAATAATCTAAATTCGACCACTGAAGAGAGAGTTAAGAAGGTTATTATTCGACAAGGAGATGAAGGAAAAAGTTCCTGTTGACCGACGACTGCGATCCCACTTACGGATCCTCAAATGGTCTTAGAATACAATGATTCCAGTCAGGAATGAAAGAGCACTAAAGTACCTTTCTGATGACCAAAAATTGACCCAATACGACATCAAATGAGGGAGTTATGAGCGTCTCAGTTGGATCGCCCGATTTGGAAAGATTGACAATCCAAATTGCAAAATGACGATTGTAGAGTTCCAACGTGCTTTTTGGATCTCGAACAATCTCAAAATTGGCCAATTCCGGTCCCATTTAGAAACTTGACAAGCTACCAGTCCAATGAGCTCAAAATAATCTAAATTCGACCACTGAAGAGAGAGTTAAGAATGTTACTATTCGACAAGGAGATGAAGGAAAAATTCATGACGACGACGATTGCGATCCCACTTACGGATACGGATGCCCAAATGGTCTCGAATACGATGATTCGATGAGGAATGAAAGAGCACTAAAGTACCTTTCAGATGACCAAAAATCGACCCAATCCGACATCAAACGAGGGAGTTATGAGCGTCTCCGTTGGATCGCGCGATTTGGAAAGATTTACAATCCAAATTGCAAAATTACTATTGAAGAGTTCTAACTTGCTTTTTGGATATCGAACGGTCTCAAAATTAGCCAATTATGGTCGCATTTAGAAAGAGTCAAGTTACCATTCCAATGAGCTCAAAATAATCTAAATTCGACCAGTTAAGAAGGAGAGAGAGAGTTAAGAAGGTTACTATTCAACAAGGAGATGAAGGAAAAAATTCATGACCGACGACTGCGATCCCACTTACGGATGCCCAAATGGTCTCAGAATACGATGATTCCAGTCAGGAATGAAAGAGCACTAAAGTACCTTTCAGATGACCAAAAATCTACCCAATCCGACATCAAACGAGGGAGTTATGAGCGTCTTCGTTGGATCACACGATTTTGAAAGATTAACAATCCAAATTACAAAAGGATGATGAAGAGTTCCAACGTGCTTTTTTTCGATATCGAACGGTCTCAAAATTAGCCAATTATGGTCGCATTTAGAAGCTTGTCAAGTTACCACTCCAATGAGCTCAAAATAATCTAAATTCGACCACTGAAGAGAGAGTTAAGAAGGTTATTATTCGACAAGGAGATGAAGAAAAAATTCATGACCGACGACGATCGATCCCACTTACGGATCCTCAAATGGTCTAGAATACGATGATTCCAAATGAGGAATGAAAGAGCACTAAAGTACCTTTTTCGATGACCAAAAATTGACCCTACCCAATCCGACATCAAATGAGGGAGTTATGCGTGTCACCGTTGGATCACGCGATTTTGAATGATTAACAATCCAAATTACAAAAGGATGATTGAAGAGTTCCAACGTGCTTTTTGGATCTCGAACATTCTCAAAATTGGCCAATTCCGGTCCCATTTAGAAACATGACAAGCTACCAGTCCAATGAGCTCAAAATAATCTAAATTCAAATACTGGAGAGAGAGTTAAGAATGTTACTATTCGACAAGGAGATGAAGGAAAAAATTCATGACTGACGACTGCGATCCCACTTACGGATGCCCAAATGGTCTCAGAATACGATGATTCCAGTCAGGAATGAAAGAGCACTAAAGTACCTTTCTGATGACCAAAAATTGACCCAATCGACATCAAACGAGGGAGTTATGAGCGTCTACGTTGGATCGCGTGATTTGGAAAGATTTACAACCCAAATTGCAAAATTACTATTGAAGAGTTCTAACTTGCTTTTTGGATATCGAACGGTCTCAAAATTAGACAATTCTGGTCGCATTTAGAAGATTGTCAAGTTACCAGTCCAATGAGCTCAAAATAATCTAAATTCGACCACTGAAGAGAGAGTTAAGAAGGTTACTATTCAACAAGGAGATGAAGGAAAAATTCATGACCGACGATTGCGATCGCACTTACGGATGCCCAAATGGTCTCAGAATACGATGATTCCGGTGAGGAATGCAAGAGCACTAAAGTACCTTTCAGATGACCAAAAATCTACCCAATCCGACATCAAACGAGGGAGTTATGTGCGTCACCGTTGGATCACGCGATTTTGAATGATTAACAATCCAAATTACAAAAGGATGATTGAAGAGTTCCAACGTGCTTTTTTCGATATCGAACGGTCTCAAAATTAGCCAATTATGGTCGCATTTAGAAGCTTGTCAAGTTACCACTCCAATGAGCTCAAAATAATCTAAATTCGACCTTGAAGAGAGAGTTAAGAAGGTTATTATTCGACAAGGAGATGAAGGAAAAGTTCGATGACCGACGATCGCGATCCCACTTACGGATCCTCAAATGGTCTTAGAATACAATGATTCCGGTCAGAAGAATGAAAGAGCACTAAAGTACCTTTCAGATGACCAAAAATTGAACCAATTCGACATCAAATGAGGGAGTTATGAGCGTCTCCATTGGATCACCCGATTTGGAAAGATTGACAATCTAAATTACAAAATGACGATTGAAGAGTTCCAACATGCTTTTTGGATCTCGAACAATCTCAAAATTATCCAATTCCAGTCCCATTTAGAAACTTGACAAGCTACCAAATCCAATGAGCTCAAAATAATCTAAATTCAAACCACCTTGGAGAGAGAGTTAAGAATGTTACTATTCGACAAGGAGATGAAGGAAAAATTCAATCGACGATGCGATCCCACTTACGGATGCCCAAATGGTCTTCGAATACGACGACGCCGTGGAATGAAAGAGCACTAAAGTACCTTTCAGATGACCAAAAATTGACCCAATCTGACATCAAACGAGGGAGTTATGAGCGTCTACGTTGGATCGCGTGATTTGGAAAGATTTACAACCCAAATTGCAAAATTACTATTGAAGAGTTCTAACTTGCTTTTTGGATATCGAACGGTCTCAAAATTAGCCACAATTCTGGTCGCATTTAGAAGATTGTCAAGTTACCAGTCCAATGAGCTCAAAATAATCTAAATTCGACCACTGAAGAGAGAGTTAAGAAGGTTACTATTCAACAAGGAGATGAAGGAAAAAATTCATGACCGACGATTGCGATCGCACTTACGGATGCCCAAATGGTCTAGAATACGATGATTCCGGTGAGGAATGCAAGAGCACTAAAGTACCTTTCAGATGACCAAAAATCTACCCAATCCGACATCAAACGAGGGAGTTATGTGCGTCACCGTTGGATCACGCGATTTTGAATGATTAACAATCCAAATTACAAAAGGATGATTAAGAGTTCCAACGTGCTTTTTTCGATATCGAACGATCTCTAAATTAGCCAATTCTGGTCGCATTTAGAAGCTTGTCAAGTTACTCCAATGAGCTCAAAAAATCTAAATAAATTTTGAAGAGAGAGTTAAGAAGGTTACTATTCGACAAGGAGATGAAGGAAAAATTCATGACCGACGATGCGATCCCACTTACGGATCCCAAATGGTCTTAGAATATGATGATTCAAAGTCGAGGAATGAAAGAGCACTAAAGTACCTTTCGATGACCAAAATTGACCCAATCGACATCAAACGAGGGAGTTATGAGCGTCTCACGTTGGATCGCGCGATTTGGAAAGATTACAATCCAAATTGCAAAAAATGATATGAAGAGTTCCAACTTGCTTTTTGGATATCGAACGGTCTCAAATAGCCAATTATGGTCGCATTTAGAAGCTTGTCAAGTTACCATTCAATGAGCTCAAAATAATCTAAATTGACCACTGAAGAGAGAGTTAAGAAGGTTACTATTCGACAAGGAGATGAAGGAAAAAATTCATGACCGACGAATGCAATCCCACTTACGGATGCGCAAATGGTCTCAGAATACGATGATTCCAGTGAGGAATGAAAGAGCGCTAAAGTACCTTTCAGATGACCAAAAATCTACCCAATCCGACATCAAACGAGGGAGTTATGAGCGTCTCCGTTGGGTCACGCGATTTTGAATGATTAACAATCCAAATTACAAAAGGATGATTGAAGAGTTCCAACGTGCTTTTTTCGATATCGAACGGTCTCAAAATTAGCCAATTATGGTCGCATTTAGAAGCTTGTCAAGTTACGACTCCAATGAGCTCAAAATAATCTAAATTCAAATACTGGAGAGAGAGTTAAGAATGTTACTATTCGACAAGGAGATGAATCATGATGACGCTGCGATCCCACTTACGGATCCTCAAATGGTCTTAGAATACAATGATTCCAGTCAGGAATGAAAGAGCACTAAAGTACCTTTCGATGACCAAAAATTGACCCAATCTGACATCAAACGAGGGAGTTATGAGCGTCTACGTTGGATCGCGTGATTTGGAAAGATTTACAACCCAAATTGCAAAATTACTATTGAAGAGTTCTAACTTGCTTTTTGGATATCGAACGGTCTCAAAATTAGCCAATTCTGGTCGCATTTAGAAGATTGTCAAGTTACCAGTCCAATGAGCTCAAAATAATCTAAATTCGACCACTGAAGAGAGAGTTAAGAAGGTTACTATTCAACAAGGAGATGAAGGAAAAATTCATGACCGACGATTGCGATCGCACTTACGGATGCCCAAATGGTCTCAGAATACGATGATTCCGGTGAGGAATGCAAGAGCACTAAAGTACCTTTCAGATGACCAAAAATCTACCCAATCCGACATCAAACGAGGGAGTTATGTGTCGTTCACCGTTGGATCACGCGATTTTGAATGATTAACAATCCAAATTACAAAAGGATGATTGAAGAGTTCCAACGTGCTTTTTTCGATATCGAACGGTCTCAAAATTAGCCAATTATGGTCGCATTTAGAAGCTTGTCAAGTTACCACTCCAATGAGCTCAAAATAATCTAAATTCGACCACTGAAGAGAGAGTTAAGAAGGTTATTATTCGACAAGGAGATGAAGGAAAAAATTCATGACTGACGACTGCGATCCCACTTACGGATGCCCAAATGGACTCAGAATACAATGATTCCAGTCGGGAATGAAAGAGCACTAAAGTACCTTTCAGATAACCAAAAATTGACCCAATCCGACATCAAATGAGGGAGTTATGAGCGTCTCCGTGGATCGCCCGATTTGGAAAGATAAACGATCCAAATTGCAAAATGACGATTGTAGAGTTCCAACGAACTTTTTGGATCTCGAACAATCTCAAAATTGGCCAATTCCGGTCCCATTTAGAAACTCGACAAGCTACCAGTCCAATGAGCTCAAAATAATCTAAATTCAAATACTGGAGAGAGAGTTAAGAATGTTACTATTCGACAAGGAGATGAAGGAAAAAATTCATGAATGACGACTGCGATTACACTTACGGATGCCCAAATGGTCTCAGAATACGATGATTCCAGTCAGGAATGAAAGAGCACTAAAGTACCTTTCAGATGACCAAAAATTGACCCAATCTGACATCAAACGAGGGAGTTATGAGCGTCTACGGTTGGATCGCGATTTGGAAAGATTTACAACCCAAATTGCAAAATTACTATTGAAGAGTTCTAACTTGCTTTTTGGATATCGAACGGTCTCAAAATTAGCCACAATTCTGGTCGCATTTAGAAGATTGTCAAGTTACCAGTCCAATGAGCTCAAAATAATCTAAATTCGACCACTGAAGAGAGAGTTAAGAAGGTTACTATTCAACAAGGAGATGAAGGAAAAATTCATGACCGACGATTGCGATCGCACTTACGGATGCCCAAATGGTCTCAGAATACGATGATTCCGGTGAGGAATGCAAGAGCACTAAAGTACCTTTCAGATGACCAAAAAAAATCTACCCAATCTCGACATCAAACGAGGGAGTTATGAGCGTCTCACCGTTGGACGCGATTTTGAATGATTAACAATCCAAATTACAAAAGGATGATTCAAGAGTTCCAACGTGCTTGCTTTTTGGATATCGAACGGTCTCAAAATTAGCCAATTATGGTCGCATTTAGAAGCTTGTCAAGTTACCACTCCAATGAGCTCAAAATAATCTAAATTCGACCACTGAAGAGAGAGTTAAGAAGGTTATTATTCGACAAGGAGATGAAGGAAAAGTTTCATGACGACGACGATCGCGATCCCACTTACGGATCCTCAAATGGTCTTAGAATATAATGATTCCAAGTCAGGAATGAAAGAGCACTAAAGTACCTTTTTCGATGACCAAAAATTGACCAATACGACATCAAATGAGGGAGTTAATCGACATCAAACGAGGGAGTTATGAGCGTCTCGTTGGATCGCTGATTTGGAAAGATTACAATCCAAATTGCAAAATTACTATTGAAGAGTTCCAACTTGCTTTTTGGATATCGAACGGTCAAAATTAGCCAATTATGGTCGCATTTAGAAGCTTGTCAAGTTACCAGTCCAATGAGCTCAAAATAATCTAAATTCGACCACGGAGAGAGAGTTAAGAATGTTACTATTCGACAAGGAGATGAAGGAAAAAATTCA
The DNA here is from genome assembly GCA_030180095.1 of Magnolia changhungtana. Taxonomy (NCBI): domain Eukaryota; kingdom Viridiplantae; phylum Streptophyta; class Magnoliopsida; order Magnoliales; family Magnoliaceae; genus Magnolia; species Magnolia changhungtana. The sequence goes on from JASAUF010000632.1 coordinate 66,219, forward strand.
TGACTGACGACTGCGATCCCACTTACGGATGCCCAAATGGTCTCAGAATACGATGATTCCAGTCAGGAATGAAAGAGCACTAAAGTACCTTTCAGATGACCAAAAATCTACCCAATCCGACATCAAACGAGGGAGTTATGTGCGTCACCGTTGGATCACGCGATTTTGAATGATTAACAATCCAAATTACAAAAGGATGATTGAAGAGTTCCAACGTGCTTTTTTGGATATCGAAACGGTCTCAAAATTAGCCAATTATGGTCGCATTTAGAAGCTTGTCAAGTTACCATTCCAATGAGCTCAAAATAATCTAAATTGACCTTGAGAGAGAGTTAAGAATGTTACTATTCGACAAGGAGATGAAGGAAAAAATTCATGACTGACGACTGCGATCCCACTTACGGATGCCCAAATGGTCTCAGAATACGATGATTCCAGTCAGGAATGAAAGAGCACTAAAGTACCTTTCAGATGACCAAAAATTGACCCAATCTGACATCAAACGAGGGAGTTATGAGCGGGTTACGTTGGATCGCGTGATTTGGAAAGATTTACAACCCAAATTGCAAAATTACTATTGAAGAGTTCTAACTTGCTTTTTGGATATCGAACGGTCTCAAAATTAGCCACAATTCTGGTCGCATTTAGAAGATTGTCAAGTTACCAGTCCAATGAGCTCAAAATAATCTAAATTCGACCACTGAAGAGAGAGTTAAGAAGGTTACTATTCAACAAGGAGATGAAAGGAAAAATTCATGACCGACGATTGCGATCGCACTTACGGATGCCCAAATGGTCTCAGAATACGATGATTCCGGTGAGGAATGCAAGAGCACTAAAGTACCTTTCAGATGACCAAAAATCTACCCAATCCGACATCAAACGAGGGAGTTATGTGCGTCACCGTTGGATCACGCGATTTTGAATGATTAACAATCCAAATTACAAAAGGATGATTGAAGAGTTCCAACGCTTTTTTCGATATCGAACGGTCTCAAAATTAGCCAATTATGGTCGCATTTAGAAGCTTGTCAAGTTACCACTCCAATGAGCTCAAAATAATCTAAATTCGACCACTGAAGAGAGAGTTAAGAAGGTTATTATTCGACAAGGAGATGAAGGAAAAAGTTCTTGACCGACGACTGCGATCCCACTTACGGATCCTCAAATGGTCTTAGAATACAATGATTCCAGTCAGGAATGAAAGAGCACTAAAGTACCTTTCTGATGACCAAAAATTGACCCAATACGACATCAAATGAGGGAGTTATGAGCGTCTCAGTTGGATCGCCCGATTTGGAAAGATTGACAATCCAAATTGCAAAATGACGATTGTAGAGTTCCAACGAACTTTTTGGATCTCGAACAATCTCAAAATTGGCCAATCCGGTCCCATTTAGAAACTTGACAAGCTACCAGTCCAATGAGCTCAAAATAATCTAAATTCAAATACTGGAGAGAGAGTTAAGAATGTTACTATTCGACAAGGAGATGAAGGAAAAAATTCATGACTGACGACTGCGATCCCACTTACGGATGCCCAAATGGTCTCAGAATACGATGATTCCAGTCAGGAATGAAAGAGCACTAAAGTACCTTTCAGATGACCAAAAATTGACCCAATCTGACATCAAACGAGGGAGTTATGAGCGTCTACGTTGGATCGCGTGATTTGGAAAGATTTACAACCCAAATTGCAAAATTACTATTGAAGAGTTCTAACTTGCTTTTTGGATATCGAACGGTCTCAAAATTAGCCAATTCTGGTCGCATTTAGAAGATTGTCAAGTTACCAGTCCAATGAGCTCAAAATAATCTAAATTCGACCACTGAAGAGAGAGTTAAGAAGGTTACTATTCAACAAGGAGATGAAGGAAAAATTCATGATCGACGATTGCGATCGCACTTACGGATGCCCAAATGGTCTCAGAATACGATGATTCCGGTGAGGAATGCAAGAGCACTAAAGTACCTTTCAGATGACCAAAAATCTACCCAATCCGACATCAAACGAGGGAGTTATGTGCGTCACCGTTGGATCACGCGATTTTGAATGATTAACAATCCAAATTACAAAAGGATGATTGAAGAGTTCCAACGTGCTTTTTTCGATATCGAACGGTCTCAAAATTAGCCAATTATGGTCGCATTTAGAAGCTTGTCAAGTTACCACTCCAATGAGCTCAAAATAATCTAAATTCAACCACTGAAGAGAGAGTAGAAGGTTATTATTCGACAAGGAGATGAAAAAAAGTTCTTGACCGACGACCGCGATCCCACTTACGGATCCTCAAATGGTCTTAGAATACAATGATTTCAATCGCCAGGAATGAAAGAGCACTAAAGTACCTTTTCGATGACCAAAAATTGACCCAATCGACATCAAAAACGAGGGAGTTATGAGCGTCTACGTTGGATCGCGTGATTTGGAAAGATTTACAATCCAAATTGCAAAATTACTATGAAGAGTTCTAACTTGCTTTTTGGATATCGAACGGTCTCAAAATTAGCCAATTTGGTCGCATTTAGAAGATTGTCAAGTTACCAGTCCAATGAGCTCAAAATAATCTAAATTCGACCACTGAAGAGAGAGTTAAGAAGGTTACTATTCAACAAGGAGATGAAGGAAAAATTCATGACCGACGATTGCGATCGCACTTACGGATGCCCAAATGGTCTCAGAATACGATGATTCCGGTGAGGAATGCAAGAGCACTAAAGTACCTTCAGATGACCAAAAATCTACCCAATCCGACATCAAACGAGGGAGTTATGTGCGTCACCGTTGGATCACGCGATTTTGAATGATTAACAATCCAAATTACAAAAGGATGATTGAAGAGTTCCAACGTGCTTTTTTCGATATCGAACGGTCTCAAAATTAGCCAATTATGGTCGCATTTAGAAGCTTGTCAAGTTACCACTCCAATGAGCTCAAAATAATCTAAATTCGACCACTGAAGAGAGAGTTAAGAAGGTTATTATTCGACAAGGAGATGAAGGAAAAAGTTCCTGACCGACGACTGCGATCCCACTTACGGATCCTCAAATGGTCTTAGAATACAATGATTCCAGTCAGGAATGAAAGAGCACTAAAGTACCTTTCTGATGACCAAAAATTGACCCAATACGACATCAAATGAGGGAGTTATGAGCGTCTCAGTTGGATCGCCCGATTTGGAAAGATTGACAATCCAAATTGCAAAATGACGATTGTAGAGTTCCAACGTGCTTTTTGGATCTCGAACAATCTCAAAATTGGCCAATTCCGGTCCCATTTAGAAACATGACAAGCTACCAGTCCAATGAGCTCAAAATAATCTAAATTCAAATACTGGAGAGAGAGTTAAGAATGTTACTATTCGACAAGGAGATGAAGGAAAAAATTCATGACTGACGATTGCGATCCCACTTACGGATGCCCAAATGGTCTCAGAATACGATGATTCCAGTCAGGAATGAAAGAGCACTAAAGTACCTTTCGATGACCAAAAATTGACCCAATCTGACATCAAACGAGGGAGTTATGAGCGTCTACGTTGGATCGCGCGATTTGGAAAGATTTACAACCCAAATTGCAAAATTACTATTGAAGAGTTCTAACTTGCTTTTTGGATATCGAACGGTCTCAAAATTAGCCACAATTCTGGTCTCATTTAGAAGATTGTCAAGTTACCAGTCCAATGAGCTCAAAATAATCTAAATTCGACCACTGAAGAGAGAGTTAAGAAGGTTACTATTCAACAAAGAGATGAAAAGGAAAAATTCATGACCGACGATTGCGATCGCACTTACGGATGCCCAAATGGTCTCAGAATACGATGATTCCGGTGAGGAATGCAAGAGCACTAAAGTACCTTTCAGATGACCAAAAATCTACCCAATCCGACATCAAACGAGGGAGTTATGTGCGTCACCGTTGGATCACGTGATTTTGAATGATTAACAATCCAAATTACAAAAGGATGATTGAAGAGTTCCAACGTGCTTTTTCGATATCGAACGGTCTCAAAATTAGCCAATTATGGTCGCATTTAGAAGCTTGTCAAGTTACCACTCCAATGAGCTCAAAATAATCTAAATTCGACCACTGAAGAGAGAGTTAAGAAGGTTATTATTCGACAAGGAGATGAAGGAAAAAGTTCCTGACCGACGACTGCGATCCCACTTACGGATCCTCAAATGGTCTTAGAATACAATGATTCCAGTCAGGAATGAAAGAGCACTAAAGTACCTTTCAGATGACCAAAAATTGACCCAATCTGACATCAAACGAGGGAGTTATGAGCGTCTACGTTGGATCGCGCGATTTGGAAAGATTTACAACCCAAATTGCAAAATTACTATTGAAGAGTTCTAACTTGCTTTTTGGATATCGAACGGTCTCAAAATTAGCCAATTCTGGTCGCATTTAGAAGATTGTCAAGTTACCAGTCCAATGAGCTCAAAATAATCTAAATTCGACCACTGAAGAGAGAGTTAAGAAGGTTACTATTCAACAAGGAGATGAAGGAAAAATTCATGATCGACGATTGCGATCGCACTTACGGATGCCCAAATGGTCTCAGAATACGATGATTCCGTCGAGGAATGCAAGAGCACTAAAGTACCTTTCAGATGACCAAAAATCTACCCAATCCGACATCAAACGAGGGAGTTATGTGCGTCACCGTTGGATCACGCGATTTTGAATGATTAACAATCCAAATTAAAAGGATGATTGAAGAGTTCCAACGTGCTTTTTTCGATATCGAACGGTCTCAAAATTAGCCAATTATGGTCGCATTTAGAAGCTTGTCAAGTTACGACTCCAATGAGCTCAAAATAATCTAAATTCGACCACTGAAGAGAGAGTTAAGAAGGTTATTATTCGACAAGGAGATGAAGGAAAAAGTTCCTGACCGACGACTGCGATCCCACTTACGGATCCTCAAATGGTCTTAGAATACAATGATTCCAGTCAGGAATGAAAGAGCACTAAAGTACCTTTCTGATGACCAAAAATTGACCCAATACGACATCAAATGAGGGAGTTATGAGCGTCTCAGTTGGATCGCCCGATTTGGAAAGATTGACAATCCAAATTGTAAAATGACGATTGTAGAGTTCCAACGTGCTTTTTGGATCTCGAACAATCTCAAAATTGGCCAATTTCGGTCCCATTTAGAAACTTGACAAGCTACCAGTCCAATGAGCTCAAAACAATCTAAATTCAAATACCGGAGAGAGAGTTAAGAATGTTACTATTCGACAAGGAGATGAAGGAAAAAATTCATGACTGACGACTGCGATCCCACTTACGGATGCCCAAATGGTCTAGAATACGATGATTCCAGTCAGGAATGAAAGAGCACTAAAGTACCTTTCAGATGACCAAAAATTGACCCAATCTGACATCAAACGAGGGAGTTATGAGCGTCTACGTTGGATCGCGCGATTTGGAAAGATTTACAACCCAAATTGCAAAATTACTATTGAAGAGTTCTAACTTGCTTTTTGGATATCGAACGGTCTCAAAATTAGCCAATTCTGGTCGCATTTAGAAGATTGTCAAGTTACCAGTCCAATGAGCTCAAAATAATCTAAATTCGACCACTGAAGAGAGAGTTAAGAAGGTTACTATTCAACAAGGAGATGAAGGAAAAATTCATGACCGACGATTGCGATCGCACTTACGGATGCCCAAATGGTCTCAGAATACGATGATTCCGTCGAGGAATGCAAGAGCACTAAAGTACCTTTCAGATGACCAAAAATCTACCCAATCCGACATCAAACGAGGGAGTTATGTGCGTCACCGTTGGATCACGCGATTTTGAATGATTAACAATCCAAATTACAAAAGGATGATTGAAGAGTTCCAACGTGCTTTTTTCGATATCGAACGGTCTCAAAATTAGCCAATTATGGTCGCATTTAGAAGCTTGTCAAGTTACCACTCCAATGAGCTCAAAATAATCTAAATTTGACCACTGAAGAGAGAGTTAAGAAGGTTATTATTCGACAAGGAGATGAAGGAAAAAGTTCATGATGACCGACGATTGCGATCCCACTTACGGATGCCCAAATGGTCTAGAATACGATGATTCCAAATGTCAGAAAGAATGAAAGAGCACTAAAGTACCTTTTCGATGACCAAAAATTGACCCAATCGACATCAAATGAGGGGTTATGAGCGTCTACGTTGGATCGCGATTTGGAAAGATTTACAACCCAAATTGCAAAATTACTATTGAAGAGTTCTAACTTGCTTTTTGGATATCGAACGGTCTCAAAATTAGCCAATTCTGGTCGCATTTAGAAGATTGTCAAGTTACCAGTCCAATGAGCTCAAAATAATCTAAATTCGACCACTGAAGAGAGTTAAGAAGGTTACTATTCAACAAGGAGATGAAGGAAAAATTCATGACCGACGATTGCGATCGCACTTACGGATGCCCAAATGGTCTAGAATACGATGATTCCGGTGAGGAATGCAAGAGCACTAAAGTACCTTTCAGATGACCAAAAATCTACCCAATCCGACATCAAACGAGGGAGTTATGTGCGTCACCGTTGGATCACGCGATTTTGAATGATTAACAATCCAAATTACAAAAGGATGATTGAAGAGTTCCAACGTGCTTTTTTCGATATCGAACGGTCTCAAAATTAGCCAATTATGGTCGCATTTAGAAGCTTGTCAAGTTACCACTCCAATGAGCTCAAAATAATCTAAATTCGACCACTGAAGAGAGAGTTAAGAAGGTTATTATTCGACAAGGAGATGAAGGAAAAAGTTCTTGACCGACGACTGCGATCCCACTTACGGATCCTCAAATGGTCTTAGAATACAATGATTCCAGTCAGGAATGAAAGAGCACTAAAGTACCTTTCTGATGACCAAAAATTGACCCAATACGACATCAAATGAGGGAGTTATGAGCGTCTCAGTTGGATCGCCCGATTTGGAAAGATTGACAATCCAAATTGCAAAATGACGATTGTAGAGTTCCAACGTGCTTTTTGGATCTCGAACAATCTCAAAATTGGCCAATTTCGGTCCCATTTAGAAACTTGACAAGCTACCAGTCCAATGAGCTCAAAATAATCTAAATTCAAATACTGGAGAGAGAGTTAAGAATGTTACTATTCGACAAGGAGATGAAGGAAAAAATTCATGACTGACGACTGCGATCCCACTTACGGATGCCCAAATGGTCTCAGAATATGATGATTCCAGTCAGGAATGAAAGAGCACTAAAGTACCTTTCAGATGACCAAAAATTGACCCAATCTGACATCAAACGAGGGAGTTATGAGCGTCTACGTTGGATCGCGTGATTTGGAAAGATTTACAACCCAAATTGCAAAATTATTGAAGAGTTCTAACTTGCTTTTGGATATCGAACGGTCTCAAAATTAGCCAATTCTGGTCGCATTTAGAAGATTGTCAAGTTACCAGTCCAATGAGCTCAAAATAATCTAAATTCGACCACTGAAGAGAGAGTTAAGAAGGTTACTATTCAACAAGGAGATGAAGGAAAAATTCATGACCGACGATTGCGATCGCACTTACGGATGCCCAAATGGTCTCAGAATACGATGATTCCGGTGAGGAATGCAAGAGCACTAAAGTACCTTTCAGATGACCAAAAATCTACCCAATCCGACATCAAACGAGGGAGTTATGTGCGTCACGTTGGATCACGCGATTTTGAATGATTAACAATCCAAATTACAAAAGGATGATTGAAGAGTTCCAACGTGCTTTTTTCGATATCGAACGGTCTCAAAATTAGCCAATTATGGTCGCATTTAGAAGCTTGTCAAGTTACCACTCCAATGAGCTTAAAATAATCTAAATTCGACCACTGAAGAGAGTTAAGAAGGTTATTATTCGACAAGGAGATGAAGGAAAAAGTTCCTGACCGACGACTGCGATCCCACTTACGGATCCTCAAATGGTCTTAGAAAGAAAAAAGATCAAGAAATCACTTTGAAGATGAAAAAACGGACTTCAAGACCACTTTCTTGTGGTCGCGCAAAGTGAAAAGATACACAAGACCGCGCAAAGTGAAAGTGATTGCGGATCACTTTGAAGGAGAAAATGAAGACAGTTTCTTGCGAGATGAAGGGTTTGTGACGCGACACGCAAAAAGTATATTGTTTGCGCGTGTCCGCGCAAAGTCTAAATGATGATGTGATAAAAATGGATGGATGATATTTTTGTCCCACATCGACCGGATCTGAGATTTCACTTGGTGAAAATGTCTATAAATACCCCATTCCTTCTCTAAAAGGGGTTGAAGATTTGAAGTGAAGAAAAGACGAAAGAGAAGAAGAGAAGGTGCGGAGTATTGGACTCCTGCACTTTTTGCGCGACCCGCGCAAAGGAGTATTGGACTCTGGAAGTTTTTGCGCCGGTCGGCGTAAAAAGCAATGAGAGGCTTTTATAGTTTGCGCGGACCCGCGCAAAGCATATCGTTTGCGCGGACCCGCGCAAACCTATTGCTTGGCAGTTTTTAACAGCAATGGGCTGAAATGCTGTCGGAATGATTGGAGTCCTCAAAGCTTCAAGTTCTTCTTGATCAAGAGAAAGGAAGAATCATCGACGAAGAGTCGTATTCCTCCTAAGTTTAGGAGATGACCAAAATATACCGAAATCTTTCTTGGAATCTTCGTTCTCTTGAAGACTGTTGATCGACTTGTCTATTTCCTCCTAAGTCATTGGAGATGATTGAGATCATTGCCGTTATGCTGCCGAAAATTATATTTAGCTATAATAATTGACATTTGTAATAAGTTCTTTGTAAGCTATCTTAGAATCAAGGGATACCAGAGGATGTAAATGAATTGAGAATCAATAAAGTGTGATGATTGTCTTTATAATTATTTCATTGTTATGTTTGAATAAGATTATTTTCCCAAATCAAATACTTTTGTTTCCTTGTCGAAACAAAATGGCGACTCTACTTGGGAAATTATCTTATTTAACATTAACATTGGGAAAGTTGTAAGACTCTCGTCACTATTTTTTTGGCGTCTATTGACGCCAAAATGGTGACTCTGCTGGGGAACATCCTCCCCTTCATCTCCAAGATAGTTTACTTAGTCTTTCATGTACTAATTTCGGAGTATGTTTTATTATTGAAGGTACTAAATTCAATCACACAACACTACTAATGGCTAATATCGCGAGAAAAGTGAACTTCCGATTCATCGCCACCGGGTTCATAATTGAATATGCGCCAAACCAAACTCACGAGCGTACAAAAGCAAGCACTACAAGCGGCGCAAAGTGATTCGTAAGTAACACGGGAGTCATTTCCGTTTCACCTCAACCACAAGAGAGTGATGGCGGACTTTGGTCTTGTCCAAAAGACAAAAGCAAAGACCTTAAAAGTCGCAAAGCAAAATTGTTTGTACCAAGAGCGAGGGACCAATTACACGGAGCATAGCAAGAAGAAAACCCGAGCTCGCTCCTCGGCGATTTATCTGAACAAGTTGCTACGCGATTCTCGTCACAAGATTTTCCAGCTTTGGTCGCCCCGAAGACCAAATGGATGAAGCACTGAAAAGGCAAAGCACGATGATAGGATCCCCGATGCCCATATCACCTCAAACAAGCTCGCCTACAGCTGTATCACCTCAATCGGTTAAAAGCACGGGAAGTACACAGGAATCAAACGAGACTCCAATTTCTCCCCTCTTTACAAGTCCTGTTACGTCAACATACTCTCGTTTTACTCCAATAACAGCTTCGGTGAACAGTCAAGAGGCCGCGGTATATATGGCAGAGACAGGTCAAGGAAATAGACCGACTACTGAAGAACGTGTTGATCAAATGGCGGAGGCACAAAGAGTGCTAATGGATGAATGCCGGAATCTCAGAGAAGCTCTGACAACTCTGGCACATAATGTAGCCCAAATAGTGGCTCCACCCATGATGGGAGCAACAAATGGACAAGAGAACCAACCTGAAGGTTTCCGTCCGCAGGGGATAGGATCCCGAGGGTCCGTTCCGGTGACAAGAGCCATAACACAAGATGATGTAAGACAAGTTGTCGAAGAAGCAGTCAGAATAGAAAGGGAGCGCGCAAACACTGGTCGTTTCAGATACCGAACACCCTACCCAAGAGAGGTAGAGGATGTTCCATTCCCAGCCAATTTTAAGCATCAGATTTTCGAGAAATTTAATGGGAAGGATCACAGGAAGAACACCTGATGCATTTCATCACCAGCATGGGAAATTTCTCCACGATACCTCAATATTGCTTACGCTTATTTGGGTCATCGTTGACAAGTAAAGCTTTCGGTGGTATTCAAATTTGGCACCAGGGTCCATACGAACATGGGAAGAAATGCAAGATGCTTTCATGTCAAACTTCTTTTCGTCGAGCGCGATGTTAGCATCACGAATTAGCTTCGATCGACGGCGAGAAGGAGAACCGGTCGAAAAATTCATAGACGGATGGAAGACTTGGGGGCATCATGCGGGCGATTCTTGGGAAGAAAAGGAACAAGTCAAAATGTGTCTCGAACTCTATGGAAACAGGAATCGCATTTGGACTCACCGGTGATATCTCGGACTTTTCGTGATTTGGCTACCAAAGCCCATGCATTGGGCCGATGACTCGTAAGATGCCGGCATTTCATCATGAAACTGTCAGAAGAATACCTGGCAGGACAACTGTCAACACCATCGATCGGGATAAGAAGAATCAAGATGCAAAAGGTTCAAGAGATAAAAGGCCAGAAGGAAAAGAAGGCTGGAATCAATCAAGAGATAGATACGGTGGAAAAAAGCTCAGAATGCTCGATTCATATGAAGGATTTGAGTTTGATAAAGAAGATGTGGTACCTATGATGTAACAATTGTTAAAAGCGGTACCTTGGAATTACGAGAACCAAAACGCCACGAAGATATGACGAGGACTCGAGAAAGAAACTTTTTGCCGTTATCATCGCCTAGTGGGGCATCAAACGAGAAATTGTTATACGTTAAAATGCATTATACTGTGAATGATAAATAGAGGTGACATAATAACCAAGCGGAAGCAAAGAAAAGAATGCAAGGGCAACTTGATAAATGTATTGTCAATACAAGAAAACACGCGGGGGAATGAAAAAGGAAAGGTCAACAAGAAATGCAACAATGATTACGTTGCGATCGGGAAAGCAAATAACAAGTCGGTAAAGCAAAAAGCGGGAATCATAAGGAAAGAAGTGATTGAAAGACAGAATCGAAGGACAAGAATAGAAATGGAGATCTGATGACAAAAGTGGCTTATGATGTAGTCGACCACTTGAAGGGTATATCTGGCACGATTAAGTATTTATGATGCGCTCAAGTTATCGGAAGAATTTCGTCAGAGTTTGATTCAAGCATTGTCGATCATGATGTGAGAGAAACTTTCTTGTGAAATGAAGAATGAAAGGAATAATGAAAAGATGAATTGTCTACCAGTAATATCTTTCTCGATGATGATTTAATTGGTGAAAAGGAACATAACAGGCCATTGATGATAGAAGGATACATTTGTGAGAAGAAGATAAAAAGGATTATGATAGATAATGGGTTCGCGGTAAATCTTTTGCCACTCTCAATGATTACTAAATTGGGTTTTCGTCGTTCAGACTTGCGCCCTAGCGGGATGATGATACAAGGGTTCAATCAAGATGGACAACGCGCACTCGGTAAAATTACGGTGACATTAGAAGTGGGAGAATTAATCACTACTGTTGTATGTCACGTTATAAATGCTGTGACGACATATAACCTTCTCTTGGGAAGGCCGTGGATACATCAGTACAATATTATACCTTCTACTCTACACCAGTGCTTCAAATACTGTAAAGATGGGATGCAGTGTAAAGTAATGGCTGATGCAAAACCCTATACAGAAGCTGAGTCTTTCTTTGCGGATGCTAGTTATTATAAATGTTTCTCTGAAGAAATGAGAAATGATGATGGGAAGAGAATCGTAAAAGATGCAGGATAAATAAAGTTAAAGAAGAAAAAGCAGAATCTTACGGGTGCAGAGACAAGAAAGAAATTCTATTTTGTACCAAAGCGCTGAGACAAGCGGGACAACCGCCGTTGACACTATTGTCGTGAGCAGTGAAAGTCTTCTGATCCAATTACAGTGCCATTACCCAATATCGAAAGATGTAAGCCATTTGCGGCCGCTCAAGAACATTTCAAGTCAAAGCCGGTGCTAAATATCTGAACCAATAGAGTTTCATCTTTGCATCGAAGTGAAGGATGAAAATATAAGCAATATATATCATGGAGAGTTAGCATCGCAAAATTTGAGAAATACGGTCAAACAAGCAAGAAAATCATGAGAAATATGGGTTTTGATTGTGACAAACCCACCGAAGCTTGAATCATGGGAAAGGAATTGATCCCTCTCGGGGTTAATCGGGAAAAGCGAAGAAAATTCAAGGATTGGGAGCGAGAATCGCGATAAATATGTATCGATTAACATGACCTCGGCTACACGGATACTAAGGTAATTGAATATCCTGAAACCGCTCCAAGGCAAATAGAAGGGGGGGCAACCGAGCGATAGATGGCTGCGAGAAATAAATTTGGGAACAATGAAGAGCCAAGGAACACATTCATCGGCGTTAGCCTTTCGGATCAGAAGCCGAGAAATATGGCCAACTTCTCAAGGAAAATAAAGACGTTTCGCTGGACATATGAAGAAATGCTGGATTTGGAACCTTCCGTAGCAATGCATCGATTAAATATTTCTAAAGAAAAGAAACCAGTAAAGCAGGCACAGAGGCGATTTCACCCAGACCTAATTCCGTTAATCGAAAAAGAAGTAAATAAGCTAATAAAGGTTGGGTTCATCAGAGAAGTTAAATATCCCAAGTGGATATCAAACATTGTCCCGGTAAAAAAGAAGAACGGACAGATTAGAGTATGTATTGACTTGAGAGATCTGAATGAAGCATGTCCAAAAGACGATTTCCCTCTCCGATAACAGAATTACTAATTGATAGCACTACTCGGTATGCTATCATGTCCTTTATGGACGGATATGCGAGGATATAATCAAATCGGGATGGCACTTTGAAGATGAAGAAGCGACGGCCTTGAAGCGCCGCTTGGAATTTACTGTTATAAAGTTATGCCTTTCGGTCTCAAAAATCTTTGGGGCAACATATCAAAGGGCAATGAAAAATATCTTTCAAGATATGATGCATAAACATGTCGAATGCTATGTTGATGACTTGGTAGTCAGATCAGGAGATCATCAAGAGCACCGCGAACATCTAACATCAGTCTTCCGACGACTCGAGAAAGAAGCAATTAAAGATGAATCGGCTAAATGTGCATTTGGAGTGTCTTAGGCAAATTCCTCGGCTTTGTGGTACGGCACGGAGGAATCGAAATTGATCGAGAAAAAGTTAAAGCTATTCAAAATATGCCGCCACCAACGACGTTGAAGGAATTAAAAAGCTTACAAGGAAAATTGGCATACATTCGTCGCTTCATTTCGAACCTTGCGGGAAGGTGTCGACCATTTTCTCGGTTAATGAAGAAAGATCTAGAATTTGTATGGGATCGGGCTTGCGAGAATGCCTTTGATTCAATTAAAGAGTTATTAAAGCAGTGCCGGTGTTATGACTCGATAAAAAGGTAAGCCACTTATCTTATATACATCTGCCGCTACAAATTCTTTGGGTGCTTTGTTGCACAATGTAAATGAATAGGAAAAAAGCGCTCTTTATTATCTAAGCCGAACACTTGATGGGGCGAGAATCAATTATTCTCGATTGAAAAAGAATGTTTGGCATTGGTATTATTTGTGCAAAAGTTGAGGCATTATTGTCTCTCCATGATATAACTTTGATCTCAAGAAGCGGATCAGATAAAATTCTTGATGACCAGGCCAATGTTATCGGGAAGACTAGCCAAGTGGATCTTATTGTTATCGAGAATATACTATTTCGTATAAACTGCGAAAGCGATAAAGGACAAGCTATGGCGGACTTTCTCGCATGACACATCCTATAGCGAGAAAATGAAGAAATCAATGATGAATTCCCGGATGAGCAGGTTATGTTGGTGAATCTCAGAATCTTTGGCGAGATGTATTTTGATGGTCTTTGCTCGAGTATCGGGAGCGGGGCAGGAGTGATATTCATTACACCTCGGGCGATTTATTACCATACTCTTTCACATTGGGTATCGCGTGCACAAACAATGAAGTGAATATGAGCTCTTATCATCGGAATGGAAATAGCACAACAAATGGAAATAAAATCATTGCATATCTTGGAGATTCTAAATTGATTGTAAATCAATTGACAACGAGAATTTGAAGTAAGGAAAGAGGAACTTTTGCCTTATTATCGGAAGGCACTGTGATTGCTTGAACAGTTCTATTATGTGGAAATTAAACACATACCGCGGTCGGAGAATGCAAAAGCGATGCTTTAGCTTGATTTAGCAATGACTTTATCTGCACAAACCGAAGTCCTCTTGGGTAACTATAGAAGAAAGAAGATTCACGCCATCTGCGGAAGTTATTGAAGAAACCGTTGAAATGTTGCCTATATCTGTTTGGAGATAACAATGGATGATTAGCGTCGACCTTTGTTGACTATCTCAAATATAATATCTTGCGAGAAGATAATGCACAAAGGCAATGATTAAGCGGCGATCGGGAAAATTTGTCATATGCTGCGTGAAGTATTATATAGAAAATCTTATAATGGAATCTTGTTAAGGTGCTTGGACAAGCAAGAAGCAAACCAAATCTTTGCGGGAGGCACATTCAGGTGAATGTGGAGCACATCAAGCTGGCCGGAATTTATGCCATAGAGTGCATCGAATGGGTTATTATTGGCCTACTATGTTTAAAGATGCGATAGAATATGCAAAGCGGTGTCATGAATGTCAAATACACGGAGATGTAATACATGTTCCTCGGAAGAATTACATCGATCTGTTGCTTCTTGGCCTTTCTCGGCGGGACTCGGCGTTATTGGTCCTATAAATCCTCCTTCATCTAAAGGAAAGCAGTATATTAAGCGACATGATTATTTCTCCAAATGGACCGAAGCAGTCGCCTTGCGTAATGTTAAAGAGAAAGACGTGGTCAATTTCATCCGTCATGCTATAATATACCGTCATGGTATTAGAAGAAGATCATCACTGATAATGGCACCCCTTTTAAAAATAGAGGCATGGAAAAGTTATGTCGAAGTTCGGCATCAACATTCTTTTTCAACACCTTATTATCCTCCGGCCAATGGATTAGCAGAGGCGTTTAACAAAACAATTGTCAAAATAATGAAGAAAACGGTGACAGGCAATAAGCGTGATTGGGATGAAAAGTTACAAGAAGCGTTATGGGCCTACAGAACCACTCATCGTCAAAACAGGGGCGACACCATATTCATTAATCTATGGTATGGAGGCGGTTATCCCAATTGAAATACAAGTGGCATCACTCGGGGTGCGGTGCATCGATCTATAACGGATGATGAAAATGCAAAAATAAAATTTGAAAGAATTAGACTTACTCGATGAAAACGTCTTGCAGCTCAGCAGCGGTTGCAATCATATCAGGCCAGAACATCGGCTGCATTTGATAAACAGGTTAAATACAGTTCTTTCAAAAAAGGGGATATGGTGTTAATGTTGAAAAGACCTATAATGGTCACTCGTTGGACAGGGGGCAAGTTCGAGCCTAAATGGGACGGTCCATATGTGGTGAAAGAAGTATACTCCAATGGGGCATATAGAATCACAAATCAAGAAGGACAGGGTATCGGTGTACTTGTCAACGCCGTTTATCAAAAAATACTATCCCTAAAGATAGAGATGTGGATTTTGACCCAGAATATTATCGGCATAATGATTCTGTATCAAAAGGGGCAAAGATGAATAAGATCATGTCTATATGCCAACAAAAAGAAAAGAAGAAATTCACAAGCATGTCAATTATCAAAGCAGCAAATCTGGAAAATATATATATGATCATCATCATCAAATAAGATACTGACAAAGTTATATTACCTTACAAGGCACAAATTCTTGAAGATTCTCTTGAAGATATTAACAAAATTATATTGCCTTACAAGGCACAAATTCTTGAAGATTCTCTTGAAGATATTAACAAAGTTATATTGCCTTACAAGGCACAAATTCTTGAAGATTCTCTTGAAGATATTATCTAAGCTGAGAATTATATTGCCTTACAAGGCATGGATCTTCTTGAAGATATTTCGGAAATATCTACTATATTTGCAAATGATGATGATCATATATATATTATTGCCTTACAAGGCATGGATTTTCTTGAAGATATTATCAAAAGCAAGGATATATCAATATCAATCAAAGAGGCAGTATAGCCAAGCCAAAATCCTCAAAAAAGAGCAAAATTGAGCAAAATCAAAAAGATCAAGCTCGAAAAAAAAAAAAAAAAAATGCTCTCAAAGGATCAAGCTCTAAAAAGCCAGAGCCGGCCAACTATACGTAAGACCCATGAAGATCGCCATTCGGGGGCGGCGGAGTCGGTGGCCCTAAAAGCCCGCGAAGACCATCGTGCGCACCCATGCGGGTAGTGACGAAGTCAAGGATTCAAAGCCTAAAAGGCCATAAATCCGCGAAGACTAGTCATAGTAATTCCCATGCCGTCTGTATAGCTTAAAGCGGCATACGGGGAACGGATGAAAATGCCCTCTGTGAATGGGCTCGACCTTGCTTGACGAAGAAAACGGGGGCCGCGGTGCGAGCTTTATGCCTGCCGTGCGTAAGACCCTCAGGTCTAGGGTTTGATTCGGTAGTAACTCGTGAGGAAGGGCTTAAACCTACTCATTGATGGTGGCGACCCTAGATTTGGTGCCCAAAGGTAGCCTTGCGAGCCTGCGAACTCAGAGAGTTCGTGGCCAACCACGTGCGTAAATCCAACAGTTCACCGTCCGGTAGCGTCAATGGGCCCCTCGATGGACCGTGACCGTGAGCTCAAGGCGGTGAGAAGCCCAAAAGCGAACTCTAGAGAGATTCTGGTGGCCATCACATAAGACCCATAAATGCTCCACTACTCACGAGCTTAAAGCGTGTGTGTGCGCACGCTCCACTACTCATGAGCATAAAGCTGCGTGTGGCTAATTGAATTGAAACTTAGTACCGCCAATTTAAATACTCACCTAGAAAATCCCGTACTAACAAAGCATAAAAGGTTTAGAAATTAAAAAAAATGTGTAATGAAATTATTATATAAAAGTAAATAAAACTTGATAATATTAATAAAAATATAAATATAATAGAATTATTATATAAATATAATTTGATAATATTAATAAAAAATATAAATATAATGAAATTATCATATAAAGCACAAATATAATTTGATAATATTAGTATAAATATCATCAATATGCAAGATAGAAAATACCATCATAAAACATCCCAAAATACTATCATGAGATATATGATAAATTACATCAAGAAACACGAAAGCAAATATCACATGTTTAAAATTACATGATTCAAAGATCTCTGTAATTCCCATTGCTTACGAATATCGAGCAAATCTTCTTTCAATTGCTTTGAAATTTGCATCATGTCTAGATTTTTCTTCAAAAATAAGTCTCGCATGATCAGAAGCATGACAAGCTTATTCTCCAAAGAAGCGATCATTTCTTTACCTTGAAGTTGTGCGGATTTTTCGACATCAATAGATTGAGCATTCACCGTATCTTCTCTTCAATATCTGAATGATTAAAAACTGTTCATGATTCTTCCTCTCATTTGCAAGATTTCTTCCTTTAAAATTGCAATGCGGTCTTGAATAGTCTTGCTTTCATCAACATGAATCTTTAATTTATCTGAAGAATTATATGCTCTTGTTCAAGTTTAGAAATTGAATGAATTTGTCGGAAGAGCTTGTTCTTGTGATGAAGCCAATGCCTTCTACACTCTAAAATCTCGGGAGCAATTGTAACATTCTCTCACGACGCCAAAGAAATTACGGAATCACGAAATTTGAGAGTGAATCCCAAAGGAGATATGTTGATTACGGCCATCTTAGCGAGCTTTCCAAAATTTCTATAGCAACATCCAAGTCAACCATTGATCGGGGTTTACGAAGATATGGATTATTGCTAACGAGAGAATGTTTCACCATAAGCATTTTGTGAGCGGGAATATTTGCAAAGGATGATAGTTCGAAGTAGTGGTTCTGAGAATCGAGAACTAGCCGCACCGCTATGGGGATAAGTTCTATAGTAAAAGAAGAAGAATATTCAATATATTATTATGAAATATATATAGTCTTGAATGACGATAAAAGCGGTATATATATATATATACACATCCTTTGGAACACGACTAACGAGAAGGAGAAGCTCTTTGAGCTATGGAAGGACCAAGTCCCACCATATCGGCGAAAGATGGTGCTCTAGCTTCCGTCTTAGAATCTCAGTAGGCTGGAGTTGGCAAGTCGGTGGTTTACGTAGAAAATATGATTTCACGAGCCACTACTCTCTCTGTACTACCAATGGAACTACGAGATGCTCTTGGTGAAGATATCACAAGAGGGCTCTTTGAAGAGATAGCACCTACTTACGCAACTTGGGCACCTAAAAAAGGAGATGCAATGATTTTAAATAAATAATAGTTGTTATAATATAAATTGAGATATATATATAAAATTTTCCTTTACTGGTGAATACCCATATTCTCCATAATCTAAAGGCTCCTCTTCATCTTCCTCAGCTGCGGGAGATTTAGCAGGAACATTAATGCTAGAAGGAGTCTTAGCAGTTGCAGGGGAAGATTCTATCTCAACTTCTTTCGTGATTATTTCCTCTTCTTCGCCAATATCAACTTCACCTTCTTCAAAGTCATCATCTTTATCTTCACCATTATCACTATCTCCGCTATCTTCATCTTGCGAAGATTCGGTTGTACTTGATGATGAAGTTGAACTTTCATCTCCCAAAATTTCTTCGTCAACTTTCAACGATAACTTGCTTCCTTTATAAGAAACGGGTTGTTTGCTCTCGGTGCAAGCTCTTGGACTATAGGAGAAGCGGAGAATTTGAGTCGACGGGTTCATACGGAGGGATAGGGGATGATGATTGCAAACGCGTTCTTGATCTAGTCATCGGAGAAGATGGACTAGGACCAGGGGGGTGGAGGAGATGTGGAAGTACCAATAGCGGTCCTTCTTGAACCACTGCGGTCTCTGCGGAATTGGAGAAGATGTACCTTGAGCATTATCTGCATGACTGGTTTGAAGAATCCGACGAGATTTCTCAAATTCTCTTAAATCTCGTGAGCAAACCTTGACCATCCAAAGTGTTAATGGGCTTGATTTCACGGATGGGATCTTCCAATGATATTTTTACGCAAATCTCTCCGGGATGAGATGCATGGCTCTTCTCAGGAATATAGCCGATTCCGCTCTCTAAATTTACGCCCTTGACACTGGGTGGATGAAGAAAGATAGAAGAATCTCTTGTGCAAGCATTTGTTGACTAGGTATGATTGGTGATCCCACCATCGCATCCGACTATATGATGTACGGACTATGCGATCACTGACTGGAATTATGAAGAAGGAGCCAACACATGACCATTCGGCAATTGTTTCCATATCATGGCCCGATTAAGAGGACCGGTTCCATAATGAGCGCATTTTACGGTAACCAACCCGCATGATCTTGTGGCACGGTTTGATCATAACCAAATTGACGAGCAAAGCGACTGGGGTAGTAAGGTTCTCTCAAAATTCTGTCCCTTCCATGAGGCAAGCGCATGAGCGAATAGAAAAGAAGAAAAGCTCTCTCTGCTGCGATAAGAGTTTCGTTGTCCACCATGTCGTGTCTGCGGGATAGCGATAAAGGCGGGGCCCGAAAGAAGTTTATCGATCATCATCCCGAATCTTATTTGCAACCCACTCATATGCTCTTCTAGCCATTGCTCTTTTTGAAAGAACAGTGGAAGATGAGAAGGATGAGAATATGCTTGCTCACGAAACCTCAAAGTCCAAGGGAAGTAGACTCAAGCCATCCTGTAAAATAATGCCAAGAAGTATGCGTAGATGAAGTTCCAAGAATTGGGTCTTTTATATGAGTAGCTATTTCTCCAAGGCCGGTAGATAGAACATAATACTGGAGGAGCAAGTGAGTATTTATGTCCCTCGCTAAGGCACCAGCCACAACAAAGACACTTGGACGAATAACATCTGCCCATTTAGAGCTGGGCAATACGACCAAGCTTAGCCATTAGGCCAAGAATCTTTGCAAGCTCTCCAAAAGAGCTATATTTTGGCTTTCCTCCTACTGCATTTCGAAGCTTTGTTAGTTCTTTGGATTGGCAGTCGCGAAACCTTCAAAGGAAATAAAGATAAGGAGGTTAATATGCAGGAATGACTAAGAATACAGAAAGGAAGATCGATTATCAGATTGATAAATACCTGAGACCCCTAGAAAAATGGGCCTAGACCATTGAAGAGGGGAATTTTGTGGAAGTTGGGAAATTTGCCCATCTCTTTGAATAGTTCTATGGTAGTCTCGGAGATGGAAGGCTTGCGATCGGAGAAGATACAAAGGCTAATTCTCTGTTGGTAGGAATGAATTCATCATAGAATTTACTGTTATTGTGAGACCGGCTATGCGATGAAGGTCCCAAAGAGATATGCTCATTTCGTAGTAAGGAAGATGGAAGGAGTTGGTTGTAGGCGACCAATATTCAAGGAAGCCTTTAGAACATTGGGTTCTAGATAGAAGTATTTTGAAGTTACTTCTATTGCATCATATAGGCCTATCTTTGCAAGAGTACTTGTATGTTTGACAAAATAGCCTCCGCCCATTCGAAGTAATAGCGACGAGCAATTAGCAAGCCTCGATGCGAATTCTGCATGGCCCCCGAGTTGATCTCGATCTACGAAACGTTGTCGCCTTGTCTCATAAAAATGAGAAGGAAGAGATCATGAGGACTATGGAAAGGAGTTAAGAATGTCATGGGACGAACTTCTCCGATTCTCTGTCGCGGCTTCTTAGTTTGAATAATTCCTTCAAGAATCGAGGCTCTCTTGAGGCCCATGATTCGGTATACATCAATCTCTCGCCATAAATACAATCTTTGGATTCACAGTCTAGCATAGACTGATGGCGATATACCTTAATGGGAATGATTGTCATGCCTTCTGCATGAGGGTTGTCAAATTTCATGATACCCTCTACAACTCGCACTTGAATCCCACGAGTTCTGAAGCCGCTTTTTCTTGTGTTCCTTGATCTTTTCTGCAAATTCCTTCGCCTTATTGCGGCGAGTCTTCTTCGGGCGGGAAGCAGGAGGAGTATCTTCGCGTAGAGGCGGTCTCCCACTATCAGTACGAATGTGGGCTGTGGTTTTGAGCCATTCATCCCAGTCGTATTCTCTCCCATGTTTTGGAGGGCATTTAATATCTCCCAAGGAGATGGATCTATGAATGGGAGAGGGTAAAGATTTAATGCGATCAGAGAAGTCAAAAGTGGGGAGAACAGGCTCTTTGAAATGAGCTGGATTTCTAGAAGTTGTCTTCGTTCTTTCAGCAGATGGTTGGTCAGAAGGAGGTGAACTAGAAGGAGACACAAGATGGGAGCATTTGTTTGTTTAATCGAGCCATAAAGAAAGAAGAGAGACGACGAAGAGTCGAAAGCAAGAAAATGGCTAAGTGTTGGAGAAAAGTTTGAAAAAATTTTTCTAAGTACTGCAAGTACTTTCTTGAGTCGCGCAAAGTATATGGTTTCTTGTGGGAAAGCTCTAAGTTCGAGAAGACGTCGCGCAAAGTGAAAGAATGGTTTGATTCTTGTGGTCGCGCAAAGTAGAGGTTTGCGCGGAATAAAATCGCCTTGAGCGAGTTCTAGCGAGAAAAATGATTCGTGAAAATGACTAAGTCGTTGGACTATTTATAGGCTTTATGGCCGAGTACGGCACTCGGCCAGTAGGAGCTTTTTTGTGGGTCGCGCAAACCTTGAAGAAAAAGAATGGTTTGATCCTTTCTTTTTTTTGAAACAAACAAAAACGGATCAAGGGGGCATCTGTTGAGGCATAAAATAAGCAAGGAAGTGACAAACGACAAAGATCAAGAAATCACTTTGAAGATGGAAGAAAACAGCTTCAAGATCACTTTGCTCGGGGTCGCGCAAAGTTAAATAGATACACAAGACCGCGCAAAGTGAAACGATTGCACGGAAGAACGTGAAGATAGTTTACGCAGGATGAAGGGTTTGCGCGACACCGCGCAAAGTATATTGTTTGCGCGTGTCCGCGCAAAGTCTAACATGATGTGATAAAAATGGATGGATGATATTTTTGTCCCACATCGACCAGATCTGAGATTTCCACTGGTGAAAATGTTTATAAATACCCCATTCCTTCTCTAAAAGGGGGTTCGAAGATTTCAGAAGTAAAGCAAATACGAAAGAGAAGACAGAAGGTGCGGAGTATTGGACTCCTGCACTTTGCGTGACCTCGCGCAAAGGAGTATTGGACTCCTGGAAGTTTGCGTCGGTCGAGCGCATGAGCGAAGTCTTTTATAGTTTTTGCGGACCCTCAAGCAAAGCATATCGTTTGTGGACCTTTATGCGCAAACCTATTGCTTAAGCGATTTTTTAACTGACAATGAAAATTTGAAATCTTTGTCGGAATGATTGGAGTCCTCAAAGCTTCAAGTTCTTCTTGATCAAGAGAAAGGAAGAATCATCGACGAAGAATCATTTTTCTCCTAAGTTTTAGGAGATGACCAAAATAGCACCGAAATGCTGCCGGAATCTTCGTTCTCTTGAAGACTGTTGATTGACTTGTCTATTTCCTCCTAAGTCATTGGAGATGATTGAGATCATTGCCGTTATGCTGCCGAAAATTATATTTAGCTATAATAATTGATATTTGTAATAAGTTCTTTGTAAGCTATCTTAGAATCAAGGGAAACCAGAGGATGTAAATGAATTCAGAATCAATAAAGTGTGACAGTTGTCTTTATAACTATTTCATTGTTATGTTTGAATAAGATTATTTTCCCAAATCAAATACTTTTGTTTCCTTGTCGAAACACTTTTAGATGACCAAAAATCGACCCAATCCGACATCAAAAGGGGGAGTTATGAGCGTCTTTGTTGGATCGTGCGATTTGGAGAGATTAACAATCCAAATTGCAAAATGATGATCGAAGAGTTCCAACGTGCTTTTGGGATATTGAACGGTCCTAGAATTAGCCAATTTTGGACCCATTTGGAAGCTTGTAAAGTTAACAGTGCAATGAGCTCATATTATTCTAAATTTGACCACTGAAGGTAGAGTTATGAAGGTTTCTATTGGACCAGGAGATGAAGGAAAAAGTAAAGACTGAGGACTGCGATCCCATTTACCAATGCCCAAATGGTCTCGAAATACGATGATTTCATTAGGAATGAAAGATCACTAATGTACCTTTCAAATGACCAAAAATCCACCCAATCTGACATCAAATGAGGGAGTTATAGCGTCTCCGTTGGGTCGCGTGATTTGGAAAGATTAACATTCCAAATTGCGTAATGATGATTGAAGAGTTCCAACATGCTTTTAGGATATTGAACGGTCCTAGAATTAGCCAATTTGGTCCCATTTGGAAGCTTGTCAAGTTGACATTCAATGAGCTCAAAATAAAATAAATTCACCCTGTAGAGAGAGTTATGAAGGTAACTATTGGACCAGGAGATGAAGGAGAAATTCAGGACTGAAAACTGCGATCCCACTAATTGATGCCCAAATTGTCTCGAAATACGACGATTCCATTAAGGAATGGAAGAACACTAAAGTCACTTTTAGATGACTAAAAATTGACCCAATCCATCATTAAATGAGGGAGTTATGAGCGTCACCATTGAATCGCACGATTTGGAAAGATTAACAATCCAAATTGTGAAATGATGATCGAAGAGTTCCAACATGCTTTTGGGATATTGAACGGTCCTAGAATTAGCCAATTCTGGCCCCATTTGGAAGCTTGTCAAGTTAATAGTGCAATGTACTCATAATATTCTAAATTTGACCACTGAAGTGAGAGTTATGAATGTTACTATTGGACTAGGACATGAAGGAAAAATTCAGGACTGAAGACTGCAATCCCATTTACCGATGCCCAAATGGTCTCGAAATACAATGACTCTGTTAAGGAATGGAAGAACACTAAAGTAACTTTTAGATGACCAAAAATTGATTCAATCCGACATCAAATGGGGGAGTTATGAGCATCTCCATTGGATCGCGCGATTTGGAAAGATTAACAATCCAAATTGTGAAATGATGATCGAAGAGTTCCAACGTGCTTTTGGGATATCGAACGGTCCTAGAATTAGCTAATTCTAGTCCTATTTGGAAGCTTGTCAAGTTAATAGTGCAATGTACTCATAATATTCTAAATTTGACCACTGAAGTGAGAGTTATGAATGTTACTATTGGACTAGGACATGAAGGAAAAATTCAGGACTTGAGACTGCAATCCCATTTACCGATGCCCAAATGGTCTCGAAATACAATGATTCTGTTAAGGAATGGAAGAACACTAAAGTAACTTTTAGATGACCAAAAATTAACTCAATCCGACATCAAATGGGGGAGTTATGAGCATCTCCATTGGATCGGGTGATTTGGAAAGATTAACAATCCAAATTGTGAAATGATGATCGAAGAGTTCCAACGTGCTTTTGGGATATCGAACGGTCCTAGAATTAGCTAATTCTAGTCCTATTTGGAAGCTTGTCAAGTTAATAGTGCAATGAGCTCATAATCTTTTAAATTTGACCACTGAAGAGAGAGTTATGAAGGTTACTATTGAACCAAGAGATGAAGGAAAAATTCAGGGCTGAAGACTACGATCCCACTTACCGATGCCGAAATGGTCTCGAAATACGACGATTCTATTAAGGAATGGAAGAACACTAAAGTTACTTTTAGATGACCAAAAATCGACCCAATCCGACATCAAACGAGGGAGTTATGAGCGTCTCCGATGGATCGCACGATTTGGAATGATTAACAATCTAAATTCGAAAATGATGATCGAAGAGTTCCAACATGCTTTTGGATATCGAACGGTCCTAGAATTAGCCAATTTTGATCCCATTTAGAAGCTTGTCAAGTTATTCAATGAGCTCAAAATGTCTAAATTGACCCTTTGAAGAGAGAGTTATGAAGGTTATTATTGGAAAAGGATTGAAGGAAAAAATTCGAGGACCGCGAACCCACTGATCCACTTACCAATGCCCAAATGATCTGGAAATATGATGATTTCATTCAGGAATGAAAGAGCACTAAAGTACCTTTCAAATGACCATAAATCCACCCAATCCGACATCAAATGAGGGAGTTATGAGCGTCTCCGTTGGATCAAGCGATTTGAAAAGATTAACAATCCAAATTGCGAAATGATGATCGAAGAGTTCCAACGTGCTTTTAGGATATCGACCGGTCCTAGAATTAGCCAATTCTGGTCCCATTTGGAAGCTTGTCCAGTTAACAGTGCAATGAGCTCATAATATTCTAAATTTGACCACTAAAGGGAGAGTTATGATGGTTACTATTAGACCAGGTGATGAAGGAAAAATTAATGACTGAGGACTGCGATCCAACTTACCAATGCCCAAATGGTCTCAAAATATGATGATTCCATTAGGAATGAAAGATCACTCAAGTACCTTTCAAATGACCAGAAATCCACCCACTTCAACATCAAATGAGGGAGTTATAGCGTCTCCGTTGGGTCGCGCGATTTTGTAAGATTAACAATCCAAATTATGTAATGATGATCGAAGAGTTCCAACGTGCTTTTGGGATATCGAACGGTCCTAGAATTAGCCAATTCCGGTCCCATTTGGAAGCTTGTTAAGTTAAGAGTCCAATGAGCTCATAATATTAAAAATTTGACCACTGAAGAGAGAGTTATGAAGGTTACTATTAGACCAGGAGATGAAGGAAAAATTCAGGACTGAAGACTGCGATCCCACTTACCGATGCCCAAATGGTCTCAAAATATGATGATTCTATTAAGGAACGGGAGAACACTAAAGTAACTTTCAGATGACCAAAAATTGAACCAATCCGATATCAAACGAGGGAGTTATGAGCGTCTCCATTGGATTACACGATTTAGAAAGATTAACAATCCAAATTACAAACAGTTGATCGAAGAGTTCCAACATGCTTTTGGGATATCGAACGGTCCTACAATTAGCCAATTCTGGTCCCATTTGGAAGCTTGTAAAGTTAACAGTGCAATGAGCTCAAAATATTCTAAATTTGACAACTGAAGAGGGAGTTATAAAGGTTACTAAGGGACCAGGAGAAAAGGAAAAATTCATGACTGAGGATTGCGATCCCACTTACCAATGCCTAAATGGTCTCGAAATACGATGATTCCAATCAGGAATGAAAGAGCACTAAAGTGCCTTTCAAATGACCAAAAATCCTCCCAATCCGACATCAAATGAGGGACTTATGAGCGTCTCCATTGAACGGCGCGATTTGGAAAGATTAACAATCCAAATTGCGAAATGATGATTGAAGAGTTCCAAAGTGCTTTTGGAATATCGTACGGTCTTAGTATTAGCCAATTATTGTCCCATTTGGAAGCTTGTCAGGTTAACAGTGCAATGAGCTCAAAATAGAATAAATTTGACCTCTGAAGAGAGAGTTATGAGGTTACTATTAGACCAGGAGATGAAGGAGAAATTCAGGATTGAAGACTGCGATCCCACTTATTGATGCCCAAATTGTCTCGAAATACGACGATTCCATTAAGGAATGGAAGAACACTAAAGTAACTTTTAGATGACCAAAAATTGACCCAATCCATCATCAAATGAGGGAGTTATGAGAGTCTGCATTGGATCGCACGATTTGGAAAGATTAACAATCCAAATTGTGAAATGATGATCGAAGAGTTCCAACGTGCTTTTGGGATATCGAACGGTCCTAGAATTAGCCAATTCCGGTCCCATTTGGAAGCTTGTAAAGTTAATAGTGCAATGTGCTCATAATATTCTAAATTTGACCACTAAAGAGAGAGTTATGAATGTTACTATTGGACTAGGACATGAAGGAAAATTTCAGGACTGAAGACTGCGATCCCACTTACCGATGCCCAAATGGTCTCGAAATACAATGATTCTATTAATGAATGGAAGAACACTAAAGTAACTTTCAGATGACCTAAAATCGACCCAATCCGACATCAAACGAGGGAGTTATGAGTGTCTTCATTGGATTACGCTATTTAGAAAGATTAATAATCCAAATTGCAAAATGATGATCGAAGAGTTCCAACGTGCTTTTGGGATATTGAACGGTCCTAGAATTAGCCAATTCTGGTCCCATTTGGAAGCTTGTAAAGTTAACAGTGCAATGAGCTCATAATATTCTAAATTTGACCACTGAAGAGGGAGTTATGAAGGTTACTATTGGACCAGGAGATGAAGGAAATAATCAGGACTGAAGACTTTGATCCAGCTTACCGATGCTCAAATGGTCACAAAATGCTACGATTCTATTAAGGAATGGATTCTAAAGTAACTTTTAGATGACCTAAAATCGACCCAATCCGACATCAAATGAGGGAGTTATGAGCGTCTTCATTAGATCGCGCTATTTGGAAAGATTAACAATCCAAATTATGTAATGATGATCGAAGAGTACCAAAGTGCTTTTGAGATATCGAACAGTCCTAGAATTAGCCAATTCTGGTCCCATTTGAAAGCTTGTAAAGTTAACAGTTCAATGTGCTCATAATATTCTAAATTTGACCACTGAAGAGAGATTATGAATGTTACTATTGGACTAGGACATGAAGGAAAAATTCAGACTGAAGACTGCGATCCCACTTACCGATGCCCAAATGGTCTCGAAATACAACGATTCTATTTAGGAATGGAAGAACACTAAAGCAACTTTCAGATGACCTAAAATTGACCCAATCCAACATTAAACGAGGGAGTTATGAGCGTCTTCCTTTGATCGCGCGATTTGGAAAGATTAACAATTCGAATTGCAAAATGATGATCGACGAGTTCCAACGTGCTTTTGGGATATCGAACGGTCCTAGAATTAGCCAATCATGGACCCATTTGGAAGCTTGTAAAGTTAATAGTGCAATGAGCTCATATTATTCTAAATTTGACCACTGAAGGGAGAGTTATTAAGGTTACTATTGGACCAGGAGAGCAAGGAAAACTTAAAGACTGAGGACTGCGATCCCATTTACCAATGCCCAAATGGTCTCGAAATACGATGATTCCATTAGGAATGAAAGATCACTAATGTACCTTTCAAATGACCAAAAATCCACCCAATCTGACATCAAATGAGGGAGTTATAACGTCTCCGTTGGGTCGCGTGATTTGGAAAGATTAACAATCCAAAATGCGTAATGATGATTGAAGAGTTCCAACGTGCTTTTAGGATATCAAACGGTCCTAGAATTAGCCAATTCTAGTCCCATTTGGAAGCTTGTCACGTTGACAGTCCAATGAGCACAAAATAAAATAAATTCGACCACTGAAGAGAGAGTTATGAAGGTAACTATTGGACCAGGAGATGAATGAGAAATTCAAGACTGAAGACTGCGATCCCACTTATTGATTCCCAAATTGTCTCGAAATACGACGATTCCATTAAGGAATGGAAGAACACTATAGTAACTTTTAGATGACCAAAAATTGACCCAATCCATCATCAAATGAGGGAGTTATGAGCGTCTCCATTGGATCGCACGATTTGGAAAGATTAACAATTCAAATTGTGAAATGATGATCGAAGAGTTCCAACATGCTTTTGGGATATCGAACGGTCCTAGAATTAGACAATTCTTGTCCCATTTGGAAGCTTGTCAAGTTAACAGTGCAATGTTCTCGTAATATTCTAAATTTGACCACTGAAGAGAGAGTTATGAATGTTACTATTGGACCAGGACATGAAGGAAAAATTAAAGACTGAGCACTGCGATCCCATTTACCAATGCCTAAATGGTCTCGAAATACGATGATTCCAATCAGGAATGAAAGAGCACTAAAGTACCTTTCAAATGACCAAAAATCCACCCAATCTGACATCAAATGAGGGAGTTATGAGCGTCTCCATTGAACCGCATGATTTGGAAAGATTAACAATCCAAATTTCGAAATGATGATCGAAGAGTTCCAAAGTACTTTTGGCATATCGTACGGTCCTAGAATTAGCCAATTCTGGACCCATTTGGAAGCTTGTAAATTCACAGTGCAATGAGTTCAAATTATTCTAAATTTGACCACTGAAGGGAGAGTTATGAAGGTTACTATTGGACCAGGAGATGAAGGAAAAATTAAAGACTGAGGACTGCGATCCCATTTACCAATGCCCAAATGGTCTCGAAATACGATGATTCCATTAGGAATGAAAGATCACTAATGTACCTTTCAAATGACCAAAAATCCACCCAATCTGACATCAAATGAGGGAGTTATAAGCGTCTCGTTGGGTCGCGGGATTTGGAAATATTTACAATCCAAATTGCGTAATGATGATTGAAGATTCCCACGTGCTTTTAGGATATCGAACGGTCTAGAATTAGCCAATTCTAGTCCCATTTGGAAGCTTGTCAAGTTGACAAAGTGCAATGAGCTCAAAATAAAATAAATTCGACCATTGAAGAGAGAGTTATGAAGGTTACTATTGGATCAGGAGATGAATGAGAAATTCAGGACTGAAGACTGCCATCCCACCTATTGATGCCCAAATTGTCTCGAAATATGACGATTCCATTAAGGAATGGAAGAACACTAAAGTAACTTTTAGATGACCAAAAATTGACCCAATCCATCATCAAATGAGGGAGTTATGAGCGTCTCCAATGGATCACACGATTTGGAAAGATTAACAATCCAAATTGTGAAATGATGATCGAAGAGTTCCAACGTGCTTTTGGGATATCGAACGGTCCTAGAATTAGCTAATTCTAATCCTATTTGGAAGCTTGTCAAGTTAATAGTGCAATGTACTCATAATATTCTAAATTTGACCACTGAAGTGAGAGTTATGAATGTTACTATTGGACTAGGACATGAAGGAAAAATTCAGGACTTGAGATGCAATCCCATTTACCGATGCCCAAATGGTCTCGAAATACAATGATTCTGTTAAGGAATGGAAGAACACTAAAGTAACTTTTAGATGACCAAAAATTGACTCAATCCGACATCAAATGGGGGAGTTATTGTAATTGTTATGGTCTCATACTCCTTTGGTTGTCAAATTTTGATGTGTCAAAACATCTATCTGTGTCCTGTGCTTGTATGATGATTTATATGAATTCAAGACACTGCATAAATACTTCAAGAAGCTACAAGTTGAACTTTTCAAGAAGCTACATGTTGAAGTCTCAAGAAGCTATAATGCTGATGTTCAAGTCTTAAGAAACAACTCATGACTTCAAGACTAATAAGCAATGCATGAAGTAGTTGTTATGCTGATGAAGATCTCAAGTTTGAAGCTACAACAAGTTCAAGATCTCAAGCTTGATATGGTTCAAACAATCTACATTCGTTGAATGGTTGAAGTTCAATGTCCATACGACATGATTCAGGTTTGAATGACCTTAGGTTGACCCTTTAAGTAGGTCATTTTGGATACATAAATCAAATATTTATTTTACATAAGTTTGGTCTATTCTACGACCAGTCCTAGCTCTTGTTCGACCAGTCCTGGCATTGGTTCGACTAGTCCAAGAAATTCCACGACCAGTCCTAAGTAGTTGAAGATTTTTCGAAATTTTTGGTACGCCCACGACCAGTCCTGGAGGCCCTTCGACCGGTCGTAGGTGTGGCTTCGACTCGTCCACGACCAGTCGTGGATCTACGACTCAAAGTTCAGCAACGTAATCTATGGTCCTACGACCAGTCGTAAGGATCTACGACCAGTCGTAGGTGACCCACGACCAGTCGTAGGCTACTCACGACCAGTCATGGAACGACTTTCAAAGATCGCGCTCAATATTTCAAAAATCTGTTAGAGCTACGACCAGTCGAAGTTTTCTAAGACCAGTCGTAGGAACGATTTTTGCTTCTATAAATTGAACACGAAATTCAGAGTTTTCACACTTCAACTCGATCTAATTCAAGAATTTTCAAGTGATCACTCTGAGATAAGTCTGTGTTTATTTTAAGCTACATTGTGCTTATTTAATATTCCTTTTTGCTAGCTTATTTAATTTGATTTTGTTTCTATATTCCAATCTTATTTGAAAAGAGGAATTATCTTATTCCTTCTTCTTGGAATCAAAATCAAATATAGCTCCCCAACAAGTTAAATCTAAAATCTATTAGAATTTAGAACCTTATGAATGTGAGTATTGGAAATTGAACTTTGACATTCAATCATCTACTCCGATTGGTTCTACCGGGCTGCTAAGAAAAGGAGAAATCCAGGTATTTTACAATTCTGTAAAATTTATTTACTTTTGGTTTTGTTTGAGGTTGAGCCAGAAAAATCTCATTGTATTGGTTGTCTGAGGAAAACCAGAAAACTCAGAAAAGAGGGGTTTTTGAATTGTGTAAGCCCAAGTGAAAAAGACACAATTGTAAAGGTTTTTAGTGAACCTGTGAAAACCTATTTAATAGTGAACGCTAATATCCCCTGTGTGAGGATATTAGGAGTGGAGTAGCTTTCTGTGTGGCTGTTGAAAGACAGTTAGTATACACACAGGCGAACCACTATAACTCTTTGTCTTGTGGATTGAATGCTTGCTTAATTTTCATATCTTTTATCATTCGATTGTGTGGAATGTACAAGTGGATGTGAATGTTGTAACTATTTACATTTCAAGCAAGTGTGGAGATTGTTGTAATAATTTAGATCTATACTTCTTCTGCATTTAATTTCAATTCTTTGCTATTTCATTTACTTATATTAAAATTGAGTCCTTGATCCAAAAGAGGTTCTAGAAATAAGGTTGTCCTACCATAAGCCCTTGTTTATTATGGTGTAAGGTTGTCCTTAAAACTGAATTTGTATCAATCTCTCAATACTTATTTATCAAGGTGATTTAAATTTAGCATTGTGAATTGATTCATAATTGTAAGGATATTGGTTTACTTTATTTCCACTGATTTTATTTTAAATTTAGCATAGTCCTATTCACCCCCCCTCTAGGACATATAGCTTGGCCTTTTTCAAGTGGTATCAGAGCCTAATAGCTCATTTTTGTTGCTTTTTATTTGGATTTATTTCCTGAGCTAACGATCTAAGCTATATAAAAAGATGTCAAATTTTGATAGCCTTTCAGTTACTAGGCCTCCACCCTTTGATGGTTCCAACTATGCCTATTGGAAAGCCAGAATGAGGATCTTCCTCAAATCAATGGATGAAAGTGTGTGGCAAGCCACAGTGACTGAGTAGAATCCTCCTATCATGGAAGTAACTGGTGTTGATGGTTCAAAATCTATGAAAATTACACCGTATTACCAATGGACCACACTTGAGAAAAATGAGAGTAGTGCTAATGCTAAAGCACTAAATGCAATCACTTAGCACTATCATAGGATGAGTTCAAAAGAATCATATCTGTGATCTTTATGCAAAGCAAGCCTGGGATATTTTAGAAATGACACACGAAGGTACATTAATTGTCAAGAAATCTAAAGTTCAACTCCTCACAACTAAATTTGAAGAAATTCATATGGAGGAAAATGAAATGTTTATGGACTTTTATACTAGATTGAATGACATTGTAAACTCAATGTGGGGTCTTGGTGATAAGATTCTAGAAAGTAAAGTGTGTGCAAAAATACTACGCTCTCTTCCTGAATGGTTCAATTCTAAGGTAACCGCAATCCAGGAACTTCGTGATACGGATAATATGAAGGTAGAAGAATTAGTTGGTTCTTTACAAACCTATGAATTAAGTTTTAAAGCTCCTAAAGGTAAATCTATTGCTTTGAAGTCATCTAAAAGTATTACTCAAGAAAATTCAGATTCAGAAAAGTCTGAAGATGATATGGCCCTTTTGGCGAAAAAGTTTTATAAGATTTTCAAAAGTAAGAAAAGAGTCGACTTTCAAAAGGTAAATGAAAAGAAACGTTCTAAACCTAAGTCTAGAACTTGGAAGTCATTGAAAGATAGTCAATGTTACAACTGTCAAGAATATGGGCATTTAGCAAACAAATGTCCTAAAAAGGACAGATCCAAAAGGAAGGGTATGTTGGCTACTTGGGATGAATCGTCTGATTCTGAAGCCTCTTCTAAATCAGAAAATTCAAAAACCGAGTCGGGCAGTGAACTTAAGGCCCTTATGACTCTAGCCAAGTTTACCTTTTCCGATCACGATGATTCAACAAGTGAAGAAAATTTGGATAGTGATCATGAAAATGATGAAGATCTTCAAGATGCTTACAATGCCTTATATAAGGAAAGTTGTAAATTTCTTTGTTAAACTTAAACTTCAAAAAGAAAAGTTTTTAAACTTAAAGAATGTTTTGAAACCCTTGTTTTAGAAAAATCTCAAATTTCAGATTGTTTTGAAAAATCAAAGTGTGATCTAGAATTCAAAACCTCCCTAATTGAAAATTTGAAATCTGAAAATGAGAAACTTAAAAATGAAGTATCTTCTCTTCTGAGTTTGAAGGACACATGGAGATATGCCCAAGGTGATCCAAAATTAGAAAAATTATTATCCGGATCAAGAAAATATGGCGATCGATCCGGGTTGGGCTATGATAAAAACACATCTCCTAAACAAAAGAATACTCGTTCCAATTTTGTGAAAGGAGAGACTTAACTCAAAAGGAAAAGGTACTAGTCAAGTTTTTCTAAAAATACAAAAACTTTTCAAAAACACAAAAGCTGACTATATAAATTTCAAAAATCAGATTCGAAACCCACTATTTGAAAAAATTGTTGATTTGCTTAAGGAGCTATTAAAATCTAACTCGGTGAGGTCACTCTTACAACTATAAACAAAAGAAGACCAATTATTCTCCTAAACCCAAAACAAGATCTTGAAATGGGTTCCTAAGGTTACTTGTTTGGTTGCTCACACTACTTTCAAAGCTACAAGCCATTCAAATGGTACCTAGGCAGTGGATGCTCCGGACATATGATGAGCGACAAAGCTCTATTCACCGATCTTAAAGATATGGTGATGGGTCGGTCACATTTGGTGATGGTAGCAACTGCAAGATAATTGGCAAAGGTACGGTCCAACTCTATAACCTTCCCTTATTTAAAAATGTCTTATATGTTGAGGGTTTAAAACACAACCTGTTGAGCATATCTCAAATATGTGATAACAACCATAATGTTAAATTTTCTAATCAAGGTTGTGAAATTATAAACAAAAAGGGTTCTGTAATATTAACTGGTCGCAGAACTTCTGAAAACTATTATATAGTAAACAATGGTAGCTCATCTGAACAAACGTGCTACATGGTCCATACCGATGAAACAGAATTATGGCATAAACGCCTTGGACATGTACACTACCGAAATTTATACAGATTGAGCAAAAGTGAACTAATTAGAGGTCTACCTAAGATGCAAAAAGTAGACAAGATTTGTGGTGAATGCCAGTATGGTAAACAAACTAGGAGCTCTCACAAAAAGGTGAACTCCAATATCACCACAAGACCACTCGAGCTTCTCCACATGGATCTTATAAGACCAACAAGAACGAAAAGTCGATGTGGTAAAAAGTACATCTTAGTTATTGTAGATGATTACACAAGATACACTTGGGTTTCATTCTTGAGAGATAAATAAGAAACCCTTGATGAAGTGAAAAAGATTATAAAACGGATTCAAACTGAAAAATGTTCTCAAGTCAGCAAGATCCGTAGTGATCATGGATCCGAATTCGAAAACAGCAGTTTTGAGAAATTTTGTAGCGATCAGGGAATATCGCATGAATTCTCTGCACCTAAAACTCCTCAACAAAATGGAATTGTCGAGAGGAAGAATAGAGTGCTTCAAGAAATGGGAAATGTTATGTTAAATAGCATGAAGCTCCCTAGGAATCTCATGGGCTCAAGCGGTGAATACTGACTGCTACATTATTAACCGTGTTTATATTTGTAAATCTAATAATAAAACGGCTTATGAAATGTGGTTTGAGAAAAAGCCTTTTGTCAAATACTTTCGAGTTTTTGGCAGCAAGTGCTATATTTTGCGTGACCGTGAAAATTTGGGAAAGTTCGACACTAAAAGTGATGAAGGGATCTTTTTAGGATATTCTTTAAACAGTCGTGCATATCGTGTTCGAACAACATGGGACCGGTGTGATTCAAGAGTCAATAAATGT
Source organism: Magnolia changhungtana (assembly GCA_030180095.1). Lineage (NCBI taxonomy): Eukaryota > Viridiplantae > Streptophyta > Magnoliopsida > Magnoliales > Magnoliaceae > Magnolia > Magnolia changhungtana. The sequence goes on from JASAUF010000632.1 coordinate 101,521, forward strand.
TGTGATTGACGATCTTTTGAATACACACTGTCCCTAGTTGAATAATGATGAAGTTCTTATACTTGAAAAACAAGAAATTTCATCAAGTGAAACTAATCCAGAATTAAGGACTGTTAAAGATCATCCAACTTCTCAAATACTTGGAAACCCTCTCACTGGTGTGCGCACTCGTAGACAATTAGAGGACATATGTAACTACGTATGCTTTACATCCCAGATTGAACCGGTTAACGTAAAAGAAGCACTTTCAGATGAAAACTGGATTCTTGCGATGCAAGAAGAACTTAATCAGTTTGTCAAAAATGATGTCTAGCACCTTGTTCCTAGACCTAAAGATAAACATATTATTGGAACAAAATAGATTTTCAAAAACAAATCTGATGAACTTGGAAATATTATTCGAAATAAAGCAAGACTAGTTGTACAGGGGTATACACAAATTGAAGGTATTGACTATAATGAAAAATTTGCTCCTGTAGCTCGTCTTGAATCAATCAGACTTTTTATCTCCATTGCTTGTTTTATGAAGATTAAAATTTACCAAATGAATGTAAAGAGTGCCTTTTTGAATGGTGATTTACATGAAGAGGTATATGTTGAACAACCTACAGGGTTTGAAGATCCTAAATTTACTGATCATGTGTATCATCTTAAGAAGGCTCTCTATGGTCTGAAACAAGCTCCCAGCATGCATGGTACGAAAAACTGACTAAGTTTTTGAGTCATAATTTTCAGATGGGGTGTGTTGATAAGACGCTCTTTGTTAAGAAACATAACGATGATATTCTAATGGTTCAAATATATGTTGACGATATTATTTATGGATCAACCTGTACTAACATGACATTTGTTGAGTTTGATTTGATGAAGTCTAAATTGAAATGAGCATGGTTGGAGAATTAAACTATTTTCTAGGGTTGCAAGTAAAACAACAACTTTGATGGAATTTTTATCTCTCAAACTAAATATGCTCGAGTTTAATTAAGAAATTTGGATTTGAGAAAGGTAAAAATTTTGATACTCCTATGAGTACAACTTTGAGACTCTCAAAAGACTCTACGGGTAATGATGTGGATCCTAAATTGTATCGTAGTTTGATTGGTAGTTTGCTTTATCATTCGCTAGTAGACCGGTATTGCTTTGAGTGTTGGTATTTGTGCTCGTTATCAATCAAATCTTAAAGAATCTCACTTAAGCTTTGTTAAGCGGATTATGCGATATGTCGCAAGTTCTACTAAATTGGGTCTCTGGTATCCACATGAGACTAATGTTCAATTAGTCGAAGTACGCAGATCTTGTGGAAATTTGGAAACATTGATGATAGGAAATCAACCGGTGGTGGTTGTTTCTACATTGGAAATTGTCTTGTTTCTTGGTTTAGCAAGAAGCAAAGTTCTATATCGCTATCAACGGTGAAATGAGGTGAATACATTCTTCTTTGGAAATGCATGTACTCAACTTGTTTGGATGAAACGAATGTTAAGCGATTATGGAATCACTCGGGATTCTATGATTTTATTTTGTGATAATTCGGTCTGCAATAAATATCTCTAAAAATCCAGTTCAGCATTCACGTACTAAGCATATTGACATTAGATTTCATTACATTCGTGAATTAGTGGAAGAAAAATTAATATATTTGGATTACATTCCAACCGAGACTCAACTTGCGGACATTTTCACTAAACCGCTCGACAAAAGCAGGTTTAATAAATTAAAATTTGATCTCGGTATGTGCAATTTAAATTGAATTTACATGATTTGGTGTATCATAATATACATAACTATGTTTTATTTGCTTGAATTTGAAAATTATTTAAAAATTTTGCAAATTTTGAGTCGTACTCGACCAGTCGTGAGTGTACACGACCAGTCGTGATACGACCGGTCGAACACTTACACTGTCGTGAAACTCGGGATTTCACTTTAATTTGGAGATTTTGACTCTTCTTCTTCATTTCTTTTTACTCTCCAACGATTCTAGCTACGACCGGTCAAACCCACCTTCATAGTACTTCAAGGTTAGTGGTTCTTTTGCATTTTTTTTGTAGATTCTTGCTATTAGTGTTTCAAATCTCATTCTTGTGGAATCTATTTGGTCGTTCATTGCAAGTTTGGGGTTTTATCTTGAAAAATCTGTTCTATCTAAACCTCATTTCTTCCAACTTGTTGTTTCCTTGAAATCCTTCTGTGAAAATGGATGCTAGAGGTAAAAAGAAAACTACTCGAGGTCCATCTTCTTCTAGATCAGCTTCTATTGTACAACGTCATCTTCGCTCTCCCGAAAATGATCCTTCTGATGCTCGGGATTTGCGTATGCGCAATGTTATTGTTGAGCGTCATGTTAATATTAATCACATTGCTTCATTTGGTATCCTTCCTCTGTTGGAATCTGTGGGATGGGATAACATCTTACATTGGGGTGGAGCTGCATACCAGTCCATTGCCCAATCCATGTTTGCATGTATCTGTGATTTTTCTCTTGAGGATTTAACTTTTAAAGTTGATACTCAAGAAGGATTGTTTTTAGTGGATCGACATTTGATTGCTGACATTATGGAAATACCTGTCAATGATGAGAGCATTCCAATTCATATTTTACATGACAGTCTCTCAGAATCTGAACGAAAAATGCTTACTAGAGATTTATGTAATTTGGATGTTCATTGGACTCATAAAGGTCATGTACTTCCTTCAAGGTATTTGTTACCCAGACACAGAGTACTTCATAAGATATTCATCTCAAATCTTTATCCACGTTCTGGTAATAAAACCGAACTCACTGCTTTCATGGTTCGTGTTTTGCATTCTGTAGTCTCTGGTGCAAAAATATGCCTACCTTCTTTAATTTGTCATTCCATTATTTTGTCTCGTCACCATCCTGGACATAGTGATATACCATTTGGTTATTTATTGACTATGCTGGCAAATCATATGCTCGTAGCTATGCCTACTAGAGAAAAACCCATCCATCATCTCCCTTTTAATAATTCCAATCTTAACAAGATGAATTTAGAATTGGCTGAAGGCCAAGTGGATGCTGGTAGCAGTGGTGCTGAAGCAGGAAATGCTCAAGCTAGTGATCTTCCTGAAGACGTGAATATGGATGATTTATTTGAAGAACTTGAATCAGACTCGGCTGATGATCCTGATTTTCAGCCTTCTGATTTTGATGAGAGATTGAATTTCCTTCAAGAGCAGGTGGCTCAAATTCGTGTTACTCAAGACACGCAATTTTCATATTTACGCAAATATATGAGGCGGGTTGCTAAGGGTTTACATAAAATTGATCCATCTAATCCTGCACCCTCTTCTGGTTCTGACTGAATTTTTGATGGGTCTGTAATATTTTACTGGACTTTACATGCTTACTGACTTTTTTAATTATGCACTATGTTCTCTTGAATCAACTCCTATTTTCTTTATTATTGATGCTCTTCTTCCTTTGTCATTTTGTGTCAAAAAGGGGGAGAAGTTTTGGAGACTTTTGATTTATTTGATATTTGAATTTATTCTCTATGATGTGCTCCTATTACTCAGGCTATTACTGGGGGAGTTAAGCTTCTCAGGGGTAGTTATGGGAGAATGATGCTGATGCTAGTTATCATATCTATATAACTGTGCATGCTTCTCTATTGTGAACCTGTTGTGTTTGTACTTCTCTTATGTCTATTGGAAGTATTATTACTTGGGTGTTTTGTCACAAATTTGACAAAGGGGGAGATTGTAATTGTTATGGTCTCATACTACTTTGGTTGTCAAATTTTGATGTGTCAAAACATCTATCTGTGTCCTGTGCTTGTATGATGATTTATATGAATTCAAGACACTGCATAAATACTTCAAGAAGCTACAAGTTGAACTTTTCAAGAAGCTACATGTTGAAGTCTCAAGAAGCTATAATGCTGATGTTCAAGTCTTAAGAAACAACTCATGACTTCAAGACTAATAAGCGATGCATGAAGTAGTTGTTATGCTGATGAAGATCTCAAGTTTGAAGCTACAACAAGTTCAAGATCTCAAGCCTGATATGGTTCAAACAATCTACATTCGTTGAATGGTTGAAGTTCAATGTCCATACGACATGATTCAGGTTTGAATGACCTTAGGTTGACCCTTTAAGTAGGTCATTTTGGATACATAAATCAAATATTTATTTTACATAAGTTTGGTCTATTCTACGACCGAGTCTAGCTCTTGTTCGACCGGTCTGGCATTGGTTCGACTAGTCCAAGAAATTCCACGACCAGTCCTAAGTAGTTGAAGATTTTTCGAAATTTTTGGTACGCCCACGACCAGTCCTGGAGGCCCTTCGACCGGTCGTAGGTGTGGCTTCGACTCGTCCACGACCAGTCGTGGATCTACGACTCAAAGTTCAGCAACGTAATTTATGGTCCTACGACCAGTTGTAAGGATCTACGACCAGTCGTAGGTGACCCACGACCAGTCGTAGGCTACTCACGACCAGTCGTGGAACGACTTTCAAAGATCGCGCTCAATATTTCAAAAATCTGTTAGAGCTACGACTAGTCGAAGGTTTCTAAGACCAGTCGTAGGAACGATTTTTGCTTCTATAAATTGAACACGAAATTCAGAGTTTTCACACTTCAACTCGATTTAATTCAAGAATTTTCAAGTGATCACTCTGAGATAAATCTGTGTTTATTTTAAGCTACATTGTGCTTATTTAATATTCCTTTTTGCTAGCTTATTTAATTTGATTTTGTTTCTATATTCCAATCTTATTTGAAAAGAGGAATTATCTTATTCCTTCTTCTTGGAATCAAAATCAAATATAGCTACGCCCAACAAGTTAAATCTAAAATCTATTAGAATTTAGAACCTTATGAATGTGAGTATTGGAAATTGAACTTTGACATTCAATCATCTACTCCGATTGGTTCTACCGGTCGCTAAGAAAAGGAGAAATCCAGGTATTTTGGTTTTGTTTTTGTAAAATTTATTTACTTTTGGTTTTGTTTGAGGTTGAGCCGAGAAAAATCTCATTGTATTGGTTGTCTCGAGGAAAACCAGAAAACTTCGAGAAAAGGGGTTTTTGAATTGTGTAAGCCCAAGTGAAAAGACACAATTGTAAAGGTTTTTGGTGAACTGTGAAAACCTATTTGATAGTGAACGCTAATATCCCTGTGTGAGGATATTAGGAGTGGAGTAACTACGTGTGGTTGTTGAAAAAAGCAGGTTGGTGTACACACAAAGCGAACCACTATAACTCTTTGTCTTGTGGATTGAATGCTTGCTTAATTTTCATATCTTTTATCATTCGATTGTGTGGAATGTACAAGTGGATGTGAATGTTGTAACTATTTACATTTCAAGCAAGTGTGGGGATTGTTGTAATAATTTAGATCTATACTTCTGCATTTAATTTCAATTCCTTGCTATTTCATTTACTTATATTAAAATTGAGTCCTTGATCCAAAAGAGGTTATAGAAATAAGGTTGTCCTACCATAAGCCCTTGTTTATTATGGTGTAAGGTTGTCCTTAGAACTGAATTTGTATCAATCTCTCAATACTTATTTATCAAGGTGATTTAAATTTAGCATTGTGAATTGATTCATAATTGTAAGGATATTGGTTTACTTTATTTCCGCTGATTTTATTTTAAATTTGGCATAGTCCTATTCACCCCCCCTCTAGGACATATAGCTTGGCCTTTTTCAGTTATGAGCATCTCCAATGGATCGCGTGATTTGGAAAGATTAACAATCCAAATTATGAAATGATGATCGAAGAGTTCCAACGTGCTTTTGGGATATCGAACGGTCCTAGAATTAGCTAATTCTAGTCCTATTTGGAAGCTTGTCAAGTTAATAGTGCAATGAGCTCATAATATTTTAAATTTGACCACTGAAGAGAGAGTTATGAAGGTTACTATTGAACCAAGTGATGAAGGAAAAATTCAGGGCTGAAGACTACGATCTCACTTACCGATGCCGAAATGGTCTCGAAATACGACGATTCTATTAAGGAATGGAAGAACACTAAAGTTACTTTTAGATGACCAAAAATTGACCTAATCCGACATCAAACGAGGGAGTTATGAGCGTCTCCGATGGATCGCACGATTTGGAATGGTTAATAATCTAAATTCGAAAATGATGATCGAAGAGTTCCAACATGCTTATTGGATATCGAACGGTCCTAGAATTAGCCAATTTTGATCCCATTTAGAAGCTTGTCAAGTTATGAAGGTTACTGTTGGAGCAGGAATTGCAGGAAAAATTCAGGACTGAGGACTGCGAACCCACTTACCAATGCCCAAATGGTCTGGAAATACGATGATTTCATTCAGGAATGAAAGAGCACTAAAGTACCTTTCAAATGACCATAAATCCACCCAATCCGACATCAAATGAGGGAGTTATGAGTGTCTCCGTTGGATCAAGCGATTTGAAAAGATTAACAATCCAAATTGCGAAAAGATGATCGAAGAGTTCCAACGTGCTTTTGGGATATCGACCGGTCCTAGAATTAGCCAATTCTGGTCCCATTTGGAAGCTTGTCCAGTTAACAGTGCAATGAGCTCATAATATTCTAAATTTGACCACTAAAGGGAGAGTTATGATGGTTACTATTATGCCAGGAGATGAAGGAAAAATTAATGACTGAGGACTGCGATCCAACTTACCAATGCCCAAATGGTCTCAAAATATGATGATTCCATTAGGAATGAAAGATCACTCAAGTACCTTTCAAATGACCAAAAATCCACCCACTTCAACATCAAATGAGGGAGTTATAGCGTCTCCGTTGGGTCGCGCGATTTTGAAAGATTAACAATCCAAATTATGTAATGATGATCGAAGAGTTCCAACGTGCTTTTGGGATATCGAACGGTCCTAGAATTAGCCAATTCCGGTCCCATTTGGAAGCTTGTCAAGTTAAGAGTCCAATGAGCTCATAATATTAAAAATTTGACCACTGAAGAGAGAGTTATGAAGGTTACTATTAGACCAGGAGATGAAGGAAAAATTCAGGACTGAAGACTACGATCCCACTTACCGATGCCCAAATGGTCTCAAAATATGATGATTCTATTAAGGAACGGGAGAACACTAAAGTAACTTTCAGATGACCAAAAATTGACCCAATCCGATATCAAACGAGGGAGTTATGAGCATCTCCATTGGATTGCACGATTTAGAAAGATTAACAATCCAAATTACAAAATGTTGATCGAAGAGTTCCAACATGCTTTTGGGATATCGAACGGTCCTACAATTAGCCAATTCTGGTCCCATTTGGAATCTTGTAAAGTTAACAGTGCAATGAGCTCAAAATATTCTAAATTTGACAACTGAAGAGGGAGTTATAAAGGTTACTAAGGGACCAGGAGAAAAGGAAAAATTCATGACTGAGGATTGCGATCCCACTTACCAATGCCTAAATGGTCTCGAAATACGATGATTCCAATCAGGAATGAAAGAGCACTAAAGTGCCTTTCAAATGACCAAAAATCCTCCCAATCCGACATCAAATGAGGGACTTATGAACGTCTCCATTGAACGGCGCGATTTGGAAAGATTAACAATCTAAATTGCGAAATGATGATTGAAGAGTTCCAAAGTGCTTTTGGGATATCGTACGGTCTTAGTATTAGCCAATTATTGTCCCATTTGGAAGCTTGTCAGGTTAACAGTGCAATGAGCTCAAAATAGAATAAATTTGACCTCTGAAGAGAGAGTTATGAGGTTACTATTAGACCAGGAGATGAAGGAGAAATTCAGGATTGAAGACTGCGATCCCACTTATTGATGCCCAAATTGTCTCGAAATACGACGATTCCATTAAGGAATGGAAGAACACTAAAGTAACTTTTAGATGACCAAAAATTGACCCAATCCATCATCAAATGAGGGAGTTATGAGTGTCTCCATTGGATCGCACGATTTGGAAAGATTAACAATCCAAATTGTGAAATGATGATCGAAGAGATCCAACGTGCTTTTGGGATATCGAACGGTCCTAGAATTAGCCAATTCTGGTCCCATTTGGAAGCTTGTAAAGTTAACAGTGCAATGTGCTCATAATATTCTAAATTTGACCACTAAAGAGAGAGTTATGAATGTTACTATTGGACTAGGACATGAAGGAAAATTTCAGGACTAAAGACTGCGATCCCACTTACCGATGCCCAAATGGTCTCGAAATACAACGATTCTATTAATGAATGGAAGAACACTAAAGTAACTTTCAGATGACCTAAAATCGACCCAATCCGACATCAAACGAGGGAGTTATGAGCGTCTTCATTGGATTACGCTATTTAGAAAGATTAACAATCCAAATTGCAAAATGATGATCGAAGAGTTCCAACGTGCTTTTGGGATATCGAATGGTCCTAGAATTAGCCAATTCTGGTCCCATTTGGAAGCTTGTAAAGTTAACAGTGCAATGAGCTCATAATATTCTAAATTCGACCACTGAAGAGGGAGTTATGAAGGTTACTATTGGACCAGGAGATGAAGGAAAAAATCAGGACTGAAGACTTTGATCCAGCTTACCGATGCCCAAATGGTCACAAAATACTACGATTCTATTAAGGAATGGATTCTAAAGTAACTTTTAGATGACCTAAAATCGACCCAATCCGACATCAAATGAGGGAGTTATGAGCGTCTTCATTGGATCACGCTATTTGGAAAGATTAACAATCCAAATTATGTAATGATGATCGAAGAGTACCAATGTGCTTTTGGGATATCGAACAGTCCTAGAATTAGCCAATTCTGGTCCCATTTGGAAGCTTGTAAAGTTAACAGTTCAATGTGCTCATAATATTCTAAATTTGACCACTGAAGAGAGAGTTATGAATGTTACTATTGGACTAGGACATGAAGGAAAAATTCAGGCTGAAGACTGCGATCCCACTTACCGATGCCCAAATGGTCTCGAAATACAACGATTCTATTAAGGAATGGAAGAACACTAAAGTAACTTTCAGATGACCTAAAATCGACCCAATCCAACATCAAACGAGGGAGTTATGAGCGTCTTCATTTGATCGCGCGATTTGGAAAGATTAACAATTCGAATTGCAAAATGATGATCGACGAGTTCCAACGTGCTTTTGGGATATCGAACGGTCCTAGAATTAGCCAATCCTGGACCCATTTGGAAGCTTGTAAAGTTAACAGTGCAATGAGCTCATATTATTCTAAATTTGACCACTGAAGGGAGAGTTATTAAGGTTACTATTGGACCAGGAGAGCAAGGAAAACTTAAAGACTGAGGACTGCGATCCCATTTACCAATGCCCAAATGGTCTCGAAATACGATGATTCCATTAGGAATGAAAAATCACTAATGTACCTTTCAAATGACCAAAAATCCACCCAATCTGACATCAAATGAGGGAGTTATAACGTCTCCGTTGGGTCGCGTGATTTGGAAAGATTAACAATCTAAAATGTGTAATGATGATTGAAGAGTTCCAACGTGCTTTTAGGATATCAAACGGTCCTAGAATTAGCCAATTCTAGTCCCATTTGGAAGCTTGTCACGTTGACAGTCCAATGAGCATAAAATAAAATAAATTCGACCACTGAAGAGAGAGTTATGAAGGTAACTATTAGACCAGGAGATGAATGAGAAATTCAAGACTGAAGATTGCGATCCCACTTATTGATTCCCAAATTGTCTCGAAATACGACGATTCCATTAAGGAATGGAAGAACACTATAGTAACTTTTAGATGACCAAAAATTGACCCAATCCATCATCAAATGAGGGAGTTATGAGCGTCTCCATTGGATCGCACGATTTGGAAAGATTAACAATCCAAATTGTGAAATGATGATCGAAGAGTTCCAACATGCTTTTGGGATATCGAACGGTCCTAGAATTAGACAATTCTTGTCCCATTTGGAAGCTTGTCAAGTTAACAGTGCAATGTTCTCGTAATATTCTAAATTTGACCACTGAAGAGAGAGTTATGAATGTTACTATTGGACCAGGACATGAAGGAAAAATTAAAGACTGAGCACTGCGATCCCATTTACCAATGCCTAAATGGTCTCGAAATACGATAATTCCAATCAGGAATGAAAGAGCACTAAAGTACCTTTCAAATGACCAAAAATCCACCCAATCCGACATCAAATGAGGGAGTTATGAGCGTCTCCATTGAACCGCACGATTTGGAAAGATTAACAATCCAAATTTCGAAATGATGATCAAAGAGTTCCAAAGTACTTTTGGCATATCGTACGGTCCTAGAATTAGCCAATTCTGGACCCATTTGGAAGCTTGTAAATTAACAGTGCAATGAGTTCAAATTATTCTAAATTTGACCACTGAAGGGAGAGTTATGAAGGTTACTATTGGACCAGGAGATGAAGGAAAAATTAAAGACTGAGGACTGCGATCCCATTTACCAATGCCCAAATGGTCTCGAAATACGATGATTCCATTAGGAATGAAAGATCACTAATGTACCTTTCAAATGACCAAAAATCCACCCAATCTGACATCAAATGAGGGAGTTATAGCGTCTCCGTTGGGTCGCGGGATTTGGAAATATTTACAATCCAAATTGCGTAATGATGATTGAAGATTCCCACGTGCTTTTAGGATATCGAACGGTCCTAGAATTAGCCAATTCTAGTCCCATTTGGAAGCTTGTCAAGTTGACAGTGCAATGAGCTCAAAATAAAATAAATTCGACCACTGAAGAGAGAGTTATGAAGGTTACTATTGGATCAGGAGATGAATGAGAAATTCAGGACTGAAGACTGCCATCCCACCTATTGATGCCCAAATTGTCTCGAAATATGACGATTCCATTAAGGAATGGAAGAACACTAAAGTAACTTTTAGATGACCAAAAATTGACCCAATCCATCATCAAATGAGGGAGTTATGAGCGTCTCCATTGGATCACACGATTTGGAAAGATTAACAATCCAAATTGTGAAATGATGATCGAAGAGTTCTAACGTGCTTTTGGGATATCGAACGGACCTAGAATTAGCCAATTCTGGTCCCATTTGGAAGCTTGTAAAGTTAACAGTGCAATGTGCTCATAATATTCTAAATTTGACCACTAAAGAGAGAGTTATGAATGTTACTATTGGACTAGGACATGAAGGAAAATTTCAGGACTGAAGACTGCGATCCCACTTACCGATGCCCAAATGGTCTCGAAATACAACGATTCTATTAATGAATGGAAGAACACTAAAGTAACTTTCAGATGACCTAAAATTGACCCAATCCGACATCAAACGAGGGAGTTATGAGCGTCTTCATTGGATTACGCTATTTAGAAAGATTAACAATCCAAATTGCAAAATGATGATCGAAGAGTTCCAACGTGCTTTTGGGATATCGAACGGTCCTAGAATTAGCCAATTCTGGTCCCATTTGGAAGCTTGTAAAGTTAACAGTGCAATGAGCTCATAATATTCTAAATTTGACCACTGAAGAGGGAGTTATGAAGGTTACTATTGGACCAGGAGATGAAGGAAAAAATCAGGACTGAAGACTTTGATCCAGCTTACCGATGCCCAAATGGTCACAAAATACTACGATTCTATTAAGGAATGGATTCTAAAGTAACTTTTAGATGACCTAAAATCGACCCAATCCGACATCAAATGAGGGAGTTATGAGCGTCTTCAGTGGATCGCGCTATTTGGAAAGATTAACAATCCAAATTATGTAATGATGATCGAAGAGTACCAACGTGCTTTTGGGATATCGAACAGTCCAAGAATTAGCCAATTCTGGTCCCATTTGGAAGCTTGTAAAGTTAACAGTGCAATGAGCTCATAATATTCTAAATTTGACTACTAAAGAGAGAGTTATGAAGGTTACTATTGGACCAGGAGATGAAGGAAAAAATCAGGACTGAAGACTGCAATCCAACTTACCGATGCCCAAAAGGTCACGAAATACTACGATTCTATTAAGGAATGGAAGAACCCTAAAGTAACTTTTAGATGACCAAAAATCGACCCAATCCGACATCAAAAGAGGGAGTTATGAGCGTCTTTGTTGGATCGTGCGATTTAGAGAGATTAACTGTAACGACCCGTAAATTTCCGTACGTTGGCTCGAGTACCACCTCGACCAGAAATCAATTAGGATTAAATCCTTTAGAAATTTAACAAAGTTAACTAAGTACTAAACTCAATTAGCCATGAAATCCGTTGGGATCGCTTTAAATACGATCTGCAAGACCCAAAACTTGCAAAACAAGTGACTCTAGTTTACCCTAAAGTTTAGAGCCAAACTCATTACCCGGCTGCTCTCGGGAATGAAACGAAACTTCGTATTAGGTCTAGACCGCACATCGGAAGTCCGATTAACACAAAGTTAAGGAACTAGGACCGCCTCACTGGACTTGACAATCATCTCAAAAATCAGGTCCATCCGATGTCCCACGGCCATTCGTTTCGATCCGGAGCGAGGGCGTGTGAAAAACACTATTCCCATCCCAAAATAAATATCAGGAATAGTGATCTGGCACCTTTCGCTTGCGCGTCAGTATTAAGCAACCTGACCGTCAGAATCCGACCAAATTACACCCTCGGATTAAGAAAAATTTCAGGAACATTTACATGTACTTGGAATTTCTGATCGTGGCCCACTGACCGTCGAACTAAAAGTGGTCCGCCACGTGCGATCTAGGAATCCGATTGAGTCGAAAACGTAATCCCACATAGATCCATAGGTGGTGAGCTTAAGTCTGACGTTTGGCTCAAGGAGGGCTACCAGAACCTCTCTTTTGAGCTAGAAAAGTGACGAATATCCTATATTAGCAGTAACCCTTGAACCTGAGTCTATTTTGGGAATGTTTTTGGCTATAAAAGGAGCTTAGAAACGGCCCTCTCTCACAGCCATACGAATTTGGGATAAAACCCTAGAGAGAGAGAGAGAGAAGAGCTTGGAATTTGTGGGTGATCTTCCTCCTACTGCTTTCGGTTGTCGCACGGCCTACACCGCTCCTTTCTAGGTGTTTTCTCGGCGGTATCCATTCCGTTTGAAGGTAAGAAACCCTAACCCTAGGTCCGATTTGATGTAAGTTCGTTGTAGGTTATGTAAAGGCTAACCGATTCCGCTCTTTAGGGTATACGAAGCTCGGCCGATTTGTTGTGATTCAAGGGCAAAGGTGAGGACTTTAAGTGTATAAGTTGCGGTTTTCAATGCTTTCAATGTCAGATAATGGTAGATTCATGATTTGCATGCAATTGCACATGTACAAAGTGCCTTCCGTTTTCTGTTTCGATTAGAATTGTAGAATTTAGAATTTCACATACTTTAGGTATTCGTATAAAATACCGTATACGTATTTTTTATGGAAATGTGTTTGACATGTTTAATTGTCATATGGACATATGATATATGGATAAAATACTCATTTGGCGAAAGGGTTTGCCTAAATACATGTTTACTAATATACACCATGTATGTAGAAATACAGTATTGTAAGAAATCGTATACGTGTATATTTTGCGACGTGTTTGTCATGATTAATTGTTGTATAAATATATTAAGTGCGTATAAATTAATTGCTTGGCTAGCGAAAAGAATCGCCAGTATTACAAGTTCCCTTGTAAACACTATGTATGTTGAAATTGGGTATACTAGAAAATACCCTATACGTATAAAATTTGCTGATGTAATTGTCAGGATTATTTGCTGTATGAATATGATGTATATGTATAAAATACTAGTTTCATAAAGGGACAACCCTAGTGCACTTTCCTCTAACATACGTCATGTATGTTGAAATAGAGCATTCAAGTGTTGGTGAAATCGCTTGTGAGTGTAAGTGCTTAAGTGTTAGAACCTTAGGTAGGTGCTGAGATGGGATTCTCAGCTACCTTAGAGTCACATATGATATCCTCCATGTGGTTATTCACTCTAACCACTCACCTATGAAATATATGTATTTGTATCCCTATTTGCATAATGCTTTATAACATGCTTTTGAACATGCTTTGTAACTTGTTTATTAACATGCTTCATGATAGGCTTTATAACATGATTGCTATTGTTTTTGAATTACCATATTATCATGCTGTATATCACATGCTATGGTTAGGACTTGATTGAGCTTGGGACTATGTCCATAGTCCAGGCATCCGGTATCAGACTTGAAGTTGTGGTTGTGATTCGTTCCGCCACACATGATGTGTTGGCGAACCCGTGTCGTACTTCGGTTGGCGATAGTGGTTGGCCACACGAGGTGCTTCTGCACTTCATATCGCCCAACTTGTTGTGCGCTCGAGCCAGCCGAACACGTCAAGTAACCCGCGTGTCTTATATATGTTCACCATGTTTGGTCGCTAATGTTTGAACCTAGGGTACCAAACTTACCAGTGAAAATCCCGTTAACCATGGTACCTCGATCCGCTAAGACTCATGAGCCGGGCATGGTGGTATGGGACACCGTGGTCAATTTGTCGGCCTACTGGCCTGGGCTACGTGCCTCCCGTAGTGACCAGTGAGCAACTTAACTCGTGAGCCGATTATGGTGGTATGGGACACTATATTATTCGCGCCTGTCGGCCTACATTGATAAGGTGATGGGGAGTGGTGCAACCTTTGTGCGTAACTGTACCTGACATGACCCTTTGTAGTGACCGCGAGCATATTCGAAGTCGCGTGTGCGCCTTAGGGTTCGCCGTGATATATAGAGTATGAACTAGGCTGTTTACGTATAGTGATGAATCGTTTAAGGGGTGATGGGGGAGTGGTGCAACCTTTGTGCGTAATGTGACCACAGCGATTCTCTGCAGTGACCTAGAAAATACACCATCGTCTGATATTAACTAGGACTGACTAAAAAGGCCAAGCTATATGTCCTAGAGGGGGGGGGGGGTAAATAGGACTATGTCAAATTTAAAATAAAATCAGCGGAACTAAAGTAAATCAATACCCTTACAATTATGAATCAATTCACAATGCTAAATTAAAATCACGTTGATAAATAAGTATTGAGAGGTTGATACAAATTCAGTTCTAAGGACAACCTTACACCATAATAAACAAGGGCTTATGGTAGGACAACCTTATTTCTAGAACCTCTTTTGAATCAAGGACTCAATGTTAATAAAAGTAAATGAAATAGCAAGGAATTGAAACTAAATGCAGAAGTAAAGATCTAAATTATTACAACAATCCCCACACTTGCTTGAAATGAAAATAGTTACAACATTCACATCCACTTGTACATTCCACACAATCGAATGATAAAAGATATGAAAATTAAGCAAGCATTCAATCCACAAGACAAAGAGTTATAGTGGTTCGCCTGTGTGTACACCAACTGTTTTACAACAGCCACACAGAATGCTACTCCACTCCTAATATCCTCACACAGGGGATATTAGCGTTCACTATCAAATAGGTTTTCTCAGGTTCACCAAAAACCTTTACAATTGTGTCTTTTTCACTTGGGCTTACACAATTCAAAAACCCCTTTTTCTGAGTTTTCTGGTTTTCCTCAGACAACCAATACAATGAGATTTTTCTGGCTCAATCTCAAACAAAACCAGTACAATGAGATTTTTCTGGCTTAACCTCAAACAAAACCAAAAATAAATGAATTTTACAGAATTGTAAAATACCTGGATTTCTCCTTTAGCAGCCCGGTAGAACCAATCAGAGTAGATGATTGAATGTCAAAGTTCAATTTCCAATACTCACATTCATAAGGTTCTAAATTCTAATAAATTTTAGATTTAACTTGTTGGGCGTAGCAATATTTGATTTTGATTCCAAGAAGAAGGAATAGGATAATTCCTCTTTTCAAATAAGATTGGAATATAGAAACAAAATCAAATTAAATAAGCTAGCAAAAAGGAATATTAAATAAGCACAAATTAGCTTAAAATAAACACAGACTTATCTCAGAGTGATTACTTGAAAATTCTTGAAATGGAATGGAGTTGAGATATAAAAACTCTGAATTTCGTGTTCAATTTATAGAAGAAAAAATCGTTCCTACGACTGGTCTTAGAAACCTAGGACTGGTCGTAGCTCTAACAGATTTTTGAAAAATTGAGCGCGATCTTTGAAAGCCGTTCCACGACTGGTCGTGTGTACCCTACGACTGGTCGTGGGTCACCTACGACTGGTCGTAGATACCTACGACTGGTCGTAGGACCATGAATTGTATTGCTGGACTTTCAGTCGTAGCTCCACGACTGATCGTGGACTAGTCGAAGCCAACCTACGACCGGTCGAAGGACTTCCAGGACTGGTCGTGGGCGTACCAAAAATTCCGAAAAATCTTCAACTACTTAGGACTGATCGTGGAATTTCTTGGACTAGTCGAACCAATGCCAGGACTGGTCGAACAAGAGCTAGGACTGGTCTTGGAATAGACCAAACTTATGTAAAATAAATATTTGATTTATGTATCCAAAATGGCCTACTTAAAGGGTCAACCTAAAGTCATTCAAACCTGAAACATGTCGTATGGACATTGAACTTCAACCATTCAACGAATATAGATTGTTTGAACCATATCAGGCTTGAGATCTTGTAGCTTCAAACTTGAGATCTTCATCAGCATAACAACTACTACATGCATTGCTTATTACTCTTGAAGTCATGAGTCGTTCTCTAAGACTTGAACATCAACATAGTAGCTTCTTGAACTTCAACATCTTGAGCTTCAACTTGTAAATGTCTTGAATAAAAATCATCATACAAGCACAAGACACAGATAGATGTTTTGACACATTAAAATTTGACAACCAAAGGAGTATTCGACCCTAGAATGGATCATGTTTGGGAATGATACAAGGGAGGTACCTTAGTTTCCCAATCCTGCTGTTTGAAATGGATTAATTAAAAACTCGGTAATCATGCTCATCATGCATCGCATGTGCCTGGAAGATGTGGAGCACTGTGGGATGTAAGCATGCCGCGAACGTGAGATGGTGTCGCATGAGGGAGTATGTCGGTGAGGGCATCCATCATACCTGCATTCATACTTGCATTAATCAGAGTAACTAGGAGTGTTTGATTTACTACTTTATCATTACTGCTTGACTGTATTGATAACATGATAACTTATGCCTTATTGTTCCACTGAGTTAGCTACTCACTCCCACGTTACGGGACGGTGTTGCGCACACCAACCAGACTCTGTCTCAGGTTTAGGCGATCCGACGACTCTGGAGGCGGAGCCTGATTATGACGAGGACCAGGAGGAGTTCTCGTATATGCAGTTCTCTGGCGGCTTCGACTAGGTTGTCAGGATCGACGGGTTCTACAGGGATTGTACCTAGTTTATTTTTGACATTTTGATTATAAACAGAAATGTATATGGAGACTCAGATGGATTCATACTCTGGAGAATGAAACGTTTATTTTGTTTCTTTACATACATATATATACAGTTCAGTCTTCCGCTTGCTTTTATACAATTGATCTGGAGTATGAATTACTGTTTTGGTATAATCTCATTCATGTTTATTGCTCTAACACAGACAACATTCAAACATCATTAAATATGTTGCATAAGTGATGCGTTGGAACTCGGGAGTTGAGTTACACTCGACCCCCGATTTTCAGGGCGTTACAAGTTGGTATCAGAGCATGATTTTGATTAAAACCGGACCTGAGTTATGTCCCCACTACGTACGCTGACGTGTTACAACCTAGGAGGGTGCGCAAAAATTTAGAAACAGTCTTAGGGTCTCCCGATTTCACCGTTCGGCGAAATGCATTAAAAACGAACGCGTTGATCGAGTCTGTACTCGATCCTGACCGCACATACGGACTCTAAATCACTCCTAGACCGTCTATTGACGTGTCCAGGTCACTATCCACCCAAAATCAGTCTTCAAAAATCAGGAAAAATCAGATTAGTTCAGAAATTTTTCGGAACTAACCGTTCTGGAGCTGAACTGAGTTCGGGGGCCCCCCACGTTAATCCATCAAGGGTCCAGATTGAACCAGGGTGCATTTGGCACCCTGGGCATGTGGGAAACAGGGCCCCACCGCGGCGGCGCGGTTCCGGCCAAGTCCGACCGCGGCGGCGCCGCGGCTCGGGCGGCGGACCGCGGTCCGGTCGATTTTCCGGGGTGGGTCCAAGGCTGAGGTTGGTCGGCCCAACCTCCTACACCCCATGGCATGTGCGAAATTCCCATAAGTTTAGGATTTAAGGGTCTGGAGCACCATTCTTCCTCATTTCACCCATTTTCAAACACCTCCAAACCCATTTTCGATTTTTCTCTAAACCCATCCCTCCAAACCTTACAATCTTCCATTTTCTTCCATAACCCACACACCTCAAACTTCCACAACAGCCCTAGCCTCCTCCTTTCCCCATTTTCTCAAGTTAGAGCTCTCATACCCCTCATTGGAGCTCAAAATCAGGTAATCTCCTAACCTATTCCATTTTCTTCTTGTTTCTCCTTCATTTCCTACCTCTAGTGCCCCTTCCACACCTATTGGATTGTTTCTTGTGGTGGATCAAAGAGATCAGCTCCTTTTTCCCCCATTTTGGCAATTTTTCATGGCCCTCTTTGGTGTGGTGGCGACTATTTTCTCCATTTCCTCCATCTTATCTTTCATGGGAAAGAGGAAAACCGCGGCCGATGATGCCGGCCCAAGTAGGCCAGCCCATTCCCGAAGAAGATCTGACATTGGGGCCGGCACTAGCACCGTTCGGGAGTTTAGGTCGAAGTGAGACCTGGATCCTGACCATCCCGCCAGAAATGCTTATCCGATAGGCATTGAATACGGGCGCTTCGCGGGCCGCAAGGTTGTGTTTGAAGCTCATGTGGATGAAAGAATGTTTGGCCTACACCCGATGATGGACCACTTGGTGGATATCGGATGGAATTCTATATTTGAAGGCGAGTCTTCCGCATGTGAGAACACGGTTCGCGCTTTCTACGCTCACATCGTGGACTCATCAGTAGAGCCTCTTCAGTTTACTGTCTCTGTGAGGGGCATAAGGTGCACAATCACTGTGGATGAGGTGGTTCGAATCACGAAGATCCCTCTTGGTCAAGTGCATCCTAGTGATGACTTTTCTAGAAGTGCGCGGGAAAGGGATCGTCGCACGCGATATCTCTGTGGTCGTCGGGTCACTTGGAAGCGAGGAAATTGTATTGCGGCGACAAAGATGGCCGAAGACTTCCGTTTACTCCATCACATTTTCACATACAATGTATACCCACGGTGGGGTAACTGCACAGAGTGTACTCGGGTGATGGTGGACTTTCTGTACAAGATGGGACACGGGGACAACATATGCCTACCCACATTCATCCTATCCCAGATAGTTCAGGTTGTTCGTTCTGCCAGGAACGATCTTTCGCTCCCATTTGGCCGTCTGATCTGCAGGATGGCTCGTGATGTCGGCTATAGACTCAACATGGAAGACCTTGCACCAGTCTGAGTCATAAGTGAGGCGACACTCAAGAATATAAAGATCGGCCCTCAACAGCGGCAAGCACGACTCGACGAGTCTGGAGATGAGTCGGATAGCGCCGGTGAGGAGAGTGTTGACCTCCAGGCTGAGAGTGATGAGGAGCGCGGTGATGACATACAGGAAGAAGAACTTGAGGCTCAGGACACTGAGGAGAGTTCACCTCCTGCGGCTCAGGAACAGGGTGTGAATCGGGATGCTTTTGATGCACGTTTGGCCCGTCTCGAGGAGGGTCAAGCTGCCCTGCAGCAGGAGGTTGGACAAGTTCGGGCTGAGCTTGGTGAGACCCGAGCCAAGCTTGAAGAGACCGAAGCCTACATGAAGAGGAGCTTTAAGAAGGTGTCTCGTACGTTGAAGGCCATTCTGTGCTGTGTGCAGGATAAGAACGCTCCTCCTCCATCGCCTGTTTCGGATGCTTAGTCATCCACCTTGTTGTGGTTGTTGTTTGTTTTTGGTTACCGCGATAGGCGGTTTATGTTTTCATGTAGTTGATGTAATAGATAGTAGCGTGTTCTAAGTGTTTAAGGTTGTGGATGTATTAGCTATCATGTGATTTTCGTCATGATTCATGTAACTCTGTATTCCATGTATTATGACAAATTTTGGGTAAATGAAAGGCATGTAGCCCCTTTTGTTTTGATGATGTGTGGAATGCTTAAAGTGCTTTATGATGTGTGTTATGCTGTATCTCACAAATGTTGTACCCTATGTTGTATAGGGCATGCCGCGATAGTATACGCGGAGCACGGCACATCTCCGTCTGACTGGCTCTATGGACCAGACTCCTTCTGGTAGTAGCGGTCCTGCGGACCGTGGGTTAGGTTCTGATCAGCCTCCTGCTGGTCCTGCCGGTGGATTGCCACCTTACACGCCCGGTCCGTGAGCAGGATCGGCCGTCTTCTTCAGGCAAAGATGACTCCCTGTGTCGCTCCGCCGACTGATAGGTTTGAGCAGCTGATGTTGATGATGCATCAGCAGCAGATGCAGCAGCACCAGCAGCACCAGCAGCTTATGGCCACTATCGCTGAGGCCTTGTCCCATGGTGGTAGTGCGACTCCACCTACGACATCTGCTTGTCCTGCCGGGCACTCGGAGCCTCCTGCTCAGTGTGAGGATGTGTCTCTACCCTCACCCGTGGTGCCTCCTACTGGAGATGTCAGTACCCGCGGTTTACTCGAGCGATTTCAGCGCTTGAGGCCTCCTTCATTCATGGGCACTCATAGACCCGAGGAGGCAGAGTTTTGGCTTGACCGCATCTCTAAGATGCTTCGGATGCTGCATTGTTTAGAGGCAGAGCAGGTTGAGCTGGCCGCTTTCATGTTTGAGAGGGAGGCCAGTTTATGGTGGGATAGCGTGCTGCGGTCTGTCGCAGCAGATCACGTGTGGACTTGGGAGGCTTTCGAGTTCCGGTTCCACGAGAAATACTGCCCGCAGACTTATCGACATGAGCGGGAGGATGAGTTCCTATGCCTCAGGCAGGGAGGCATGACGATTAAGGAGTACGAGCACCGCTTCACAGAGTTGGGCCGCTTTGTCCCGACTATACTAGTGGATGAGCAGATGCGGATGCGTCGTTTTTCCTTGGGTTTGCGACCGGAGATACGGTCGAAGATATGCTGCCTCAGTATACCTACCTATGCAGCACTGGTTCACATGTCTATGACGGCAGAGCAGGATGTGGACCGATTGGCCCGATCTCGTGGTGCTATGGTTGCGGGCCACGACAGGAGATACAGAGCAGGCCTATCCTAGGCAAGAGGCCTCGTGTTGACTCGCCTCCCAGGATCGCAGCGCCAGTGGCTCCGGTGAGGCGCCCTGTGTGACCGCACGCACCGCGGAAGGTGGTCATCTTATTGGGAGTTGTTTCGCGCGGATGAAGGACAGTGGGTTCTCTCCGCCACAGATGTTGGGTCATTCTCACCCGCAGGCCTTATCGACTACACCTTTACAGACTGTACCTGCACATCCTTCCTTTCAACCTCCTGCATCACGGTTCAGGCCACTACAACGGCCCTTGGCCCCTCAGCCGAACCGTCAGCAGCAGGCGCGCGTTCATACGCTTGTGGCTGAGGCACCTGAGACGTCATTTACGGCCCCGACAGCTTTTGAGGGTACGACTTATATCCATGGTACTCCCGTTTCTTTATTGGTGGACACTGGGTCCATTACTTTTATTATTTCTTGTGGCGCGGTTAAACGTTTATCTTTGCCTACGATTCCCACAAAGGGAATGAGACTCACTACGGCTACTGGGACCTGTTCTGATGTCACACGGTTATGCGAGGGATGTCCGATAGTTTTGGGTAGCAGCACAGTGCTCGTTGACCTCATTGTTGCTCCACTATGGCACTACGACGTTATCCTTGGTATAGATTGGCTCGCCAAGATGAGGGTGGAGGTAGATTGCGATACTCGGATCGTGACTGCCTATGGGCCTGATGGCACAGCTTTCATGTTTCCAGTACAGGTCAGTTGGCCCTGCCGTGTTGATTGTTACGCTGCTTTACTTGTGCCAATTGATGGTCCGACAGTAGAGGGTACGCCGGTGGTTCGAGAATTTGCAGGCGTGTTTGAGACTATTCCTGGTTTACCTCCTCGACGCGAGATCGATTTTACAATCGATCTTACGCCGGGTGCGACACCCATCTCACTGCCGACTTATCGTATGCCTCCATGTGAGATGGAGGAGCTGCGGAAACAAATTGATGATCTGGTAGACAAGGGTTTTATACGACCTAGTGTGTCTCCTTGGGGAGCACCTGTGCTATTTGTGAAGAAGAAGGACGGGTCGCTACGGTTATGTATTGACTACCGTAGGTTGAACCAGGTCACAGTGAAGAACAAGTATCCTTTGCCCAGGATAGATGATCTGTTCGATCAGTTGAGGGGGGCGAAGTATTTCTCGAAGATTGATCTTCAGTCGGGGTACCACCAGTTGCGCGTGAGAGAGGAGGACGTGCAGAAGACAGCCTTCAGGACGTGCTTCGGGCACTATGAGTTCCTGGTGATGTCGTTCGGCCTTACGAACGCACCAGCCGTGTTCATGGATCTGATGAACCGGGTATTTCGGCCTTTCCTGTACCGATTCGTCATCGTCTTTATTGATGACATCTTGATATACTCTACGAGTCGGGAGGAGCACGAGGAGCACTTGAGAGCGGTGTTGGATACACTGAAGAAGAACCAGTTGTTCGCACAATACAAGAAGTGCGACTTCTGGCAGGAGGAAGTCAAGTTCCTGGGACATGTAGTGTCCAAGGATGGAATAGCAGTGGACCTTGCTAAGGTAGCTGCGGTTCAGGATTGGCAGCAGCCTGAGTCGGTTACTGAGGTGAGGAGTTTCCTTGGTCTGGCTGGGTATTACAGACGCTTCATTCGGGATTTCTCGAAGATCGCCAGGCCATTGTCTCAGTTGACTCGGAAGGACCTGAAGTTCGCCTGGAATGAGAAGGCGGAAGCAGCTTTCAAGGAGCTGAAGGACAAGTTGACGTCCGCCCCTGTGCTAGTATTGCCAGAGCAAGGGGAGAAATACACGATATATACTGACGCGTCTCGCGTTGGTTTAGGTTGTGTCCTGATGCAGAAGGACAGGGTGATTTCGTATGCCTCGAGACAATTAAGGAAGCACGAGGAGAATTACCCTACACACGACCTGGAGTTGGCAGCTGTCATCTTTGCATTGAAGCTTTGGAGACATTACCTCTACGGAGAGGAGTTCGAGCTTTTCTGCAACCACAAGAGCCTTAAGTACATATTCACACAGCGAGACTTGAATATGAGACAACGTCGATGGATGGAGACCTTGAAGGACTTCAAGTTCGAGGTTTCCTACCATCCTGGTAAGGCGAACCTTGTGGCAGACGCGTTGAGCCGTAAAAAGGCGATTGCATTTGCGGCACCACTGATGATAGCTGAGTGGGACATGGTGGAGTTCGTACGGGACTTGAAAGGAGGCTCACTGTCGAGGAGCCATATGAGTGTGTTGCGCACGTTCGGGTGCGGCCACTTATTGACGACAGGATTGTTGAGGCCCAGGAGGACGATATACGGCTGTCTGAGCTTCGAGACCAAGCTAGCGACGCCGAGGGCTCCGAGTGGAGAGTTGGTTCTGATGGGGGTCTACGATTCCGTGGCCGCCTATGTGTTCCTGATGTGCCTGACTTGAGACGCGAGCTTCTCGAGTCTGCCCATAACTCGAAGTTTGTGATGCATCCTGGTAGCACGAAGATGTACCAGGATTTGAGACGGACGTATTGGTGGGATAATATGAAGGCCCACATCGTTGAGTATGTGTCTCGATGTCTGACGTGCCAGCAGGTCAAGGCAGAACATCGCCGACCTCCTGGACTGCTTCAGCCCATGCCTATAGCAGAGTGGAAGTCGGACTTCATCTCCATGGATTTCATATCCGGGCTGCCGAAGACGAGGAAGGGACACGATTCCATTTGGGTGATTGTGGACCGGTTGACCAAATCGGCCCATTTCCTCCCTATTAGAGTGAAGAACTCTGCAGACGAGCTGGCTAGATTGTACATCAGAGAGATCGTCCGTCTGCACGGGGTTCCATTAGAGATCGTGTCGGACAGAGACACGCGGTTCATATCCATTTTCTGGACTCGTATCCAGGAGGCGATGGGTGTGAAGTTGAAGTTCAGTACGGCGTTTCATCCTCAGACTGATGGGCAGACAGAGCGGGTGAATCAGATTCTGGAGGATATGTTGCGAGCATGTGTGTTGGACTTGAAGGACAGCTGGGATGACTGTCTTCCGTACGCAGAGTTCGCCTACAACAACAGCTTCCAGGCGACTATTGGCATGACGCAATATGAGGCTCTATATGGTCTTCCTTGTAGAGCACCACATTATTGGGCCGAGGTTGGCGAGCGTAGTCTGATTGGCCCGGAGTTGGTACAGGCGACTACAGAGAAGGTCGACATTATCAGGCGTCGATTACTTACGCCATGAGCAGAAAGCAGAAGAGTTACGCCGATACGAGGCGGCGACCGCTTGAGTTTGAGGTCGGGGATCATGTGTTCCTTCGAGTTTCCCCTATGAAGGGAGTCCTTCGGTTTGGGAAGAAGGGGAAGCTCACACCGAGATTTATCGGTCCATTTTAGATACTGGATCGAGTGGGTGATGTGGCGTATCGTCTCGCTTTGCCCACGCCACTAGCATCTGTACACAACGTATTTCATGTATCTATCTTTGAAGAAGTACGTTCCTGATCCTTCGCATATCATCGATGGGAGCAGTACAGGTGAGCGAGGATGCTACGTATGAGTTGCGCCTGACACGTATCCTGGACAGGAAGGAGCAGGTACTGCGTAGCAAGGTCATCCCACTTGTGAAGGTACTTTGGACACATCATTCCGAGGAGGAAGCTACTAGGGAGACTGAGGCCGAGGTCAGGAAGAACTACTCTCAGATTCTCGAGGAATATGAAAAGGTATAAATTTCGAGGACGAAATTTTTTGTTTAAGGGGGGTAGATTGTAACGACCCGTAAATTTCCGTACGTTGGCTCGAGTACCACCTCGACCAGAAATCAATTAGGATTAAATCCTTTAGAAATTTAACAAAGTTAACTAAGTACTAAACTCAATTAGCTATGAAATCCGTTGGGATCGCTTTAAATACAATCTGCAAGACCCAAAACTTGCAAAACAAGTGACTCTAGTTTACCCTAAAGTTTAGAGCCAAACTCATTACCCGGCTGCTCTCGGGAATGAAACGAAACTTCGTATTAGGTCTAGACCGCACATCGGAAGTCCGATTAACACAAAGTTAAGGAACTAGGACCGCCTCACTGGACTTGACAATCATCTCAAAAATCAGGTCCATCCGATGTCCCACGGCCATTCGTTTCGATCCGGAGCGAGGGCGTGTGAAAAACACTATTCCCATCCCAAAATAAATATCAAGAATAGTGATCTGGCACCTTTCGCTTGGGCGTCAGTATTAAGCAACCTGACCGTCAGAATCTGACCAAATTATACCCTCGGATTAAGAAAAATTTCAGGAACATTTACATGTACTTGGAATTTCTGATCGTGGCCCACTGACCGTCGAACTGAAAGTGGTCCGCCACGTGCGATCTGGGAATCCGATCGAGTCGAAAACGTAATCCCACATAGATCCATAGGTGGTGAGCTTAAGTCTGACGTTTGGCTCAAGGAGGGCTACGGAGAACCTCTCTTTTGAGCTGGAAAAGTGACGAATATCCTATATTAGCGGTAACCCTTGAACCTGAGTCTATTTTGGAAATGTTTTTGGCTATAAAAGGAGCTTAGAACAGCCCCTCTCACAGCCATACGAATTTGGGATAAAACCCTAGAGAGAGAGAGAGAGGAGCTTGGAATTTGTGGGTGATCTTCCTCCTACTGCTTTCGGTTGTCGCACGGCCTACGCCGCTCCTTTCCAGGTGTTTTCTCGGCAGTCTCCATTCCGTTTGAAGGTAAGAAACCCTAACCCTAGGTCTGATTTGATGTAAGTTCGTTGTAGGTTACGTAAAGGCTAACCGATTCCGCTCTTTAGGCTAGAAAACTCCCGTATACGGAAGCTCAACGACCCTTGCTGATTCGTTGTGATTCCAAGGGCAAAGGTGAGGACTTTAAGTGTATAAGTTGCGGTTTTCAACGCTTTCAATGTCAGATAATGGTAGATTCATGATCTGCATGCAATTGCACATGTACAAAGTGCCTTCCGTTTTCTGTTTCGATTAGAATTGTAGAATTTGGAATTTCACATACTTTAGGTATTCGTATAAAATACCGTATATGTATTTTTTATGGAAATGTGTTTGACATGTTTAATTGTCGTATGGACATATGATGTATGGATAAAATACTCATTTGGCGAAAGGGTTCGCCTAAATACATGTTTACTAATATACACCATGTATGTAGAAATACGGTATTGTAAGAAGTATCGTATACGTGTATATTTTTGCGACGTGTTTGTCATGATGAATTGTTGTATAAATATATTAAGCGCGTATAAATTAATTGCTTGGCGAAAAGAATCGCCGTATTACAAGTTCCCTTGTAAACACTATGTATGTTGAAATTGGGTATACTAGAAAATACCCTATACGTATAAAATTTGCTGATGTAATTGTCAGGATTATTTGCTGTATGAATATGATGTATATGTATAAAATACTAGTTTGGTAAAGGGACAACCCTAGTGCACTTTCCTCTAACATACGTCATGTATGTTGAAATAGAGCATTCCAAGTGTTGGTGAAATCGCTTGTGAGTGTAAGTGCTTAAGTGTTAGAACCTTAGGTAGGTGCTGAGATGGGATTCTCAGCTACCTTAGAGTCACATATGATATCCTCCATGTGGTTATTCACTCTAACCACTCACCTATGAAATATATGTATTTGTATCCCTATTTGCATAATGCTTTATAACATGTTTTGAACATGCTTTGTAACTTGTTTATTAACATGCTTCATGATAGGCTTTATAACATGATTGCTAGTGTTCTTGAATTACCATGTTATCATGCTGTATATCACATGCTATGGTTAGGACTTGATTGAGCTTGGGACTATGTCCATAGTCCAGGCATCCGGTATCAGACTTGAAGTTGTGGTTGGAATTCGTTCCGCCACACATGATGTGTTGGCGAACCCGTGTCGTACTTCGGTTGGCGATAGTGGTTGGCCACACGAGGTGCTTCAAGCGCTTCATATCGCCCAACTTGTTGTGCGCTCGAGCCATTGCCGAACACGTCAAGTAACCGCGTGTCTTATGTATGTTCACCATGTTTGGTCGCTAATGTTTAAACCTAGGGTACCAAACTTACGCAAGTGAAAATCCGTTAACCATGGTACCTCTATCCGCTAAGACTCATGAGCCGGGCATGGTGGTATGGGACACCGTGTCGAAATTTGTCGTCGGCCTACGCCTGGGCTACGTGCCTCCCCGTAGTGACCAAAGTGAGCAACTTAACTCGTGAGCCGATTATGGTGGTATGGGACACTATATTTGTCGACCTACATTGATAAGGTGATGGGGAGTGGTGCAACCTTTATGCGTAATGACCACCGACATGCCCCTTTGTAGTGACCGCGAGCATATTCTGAAGTCGCAGTGCGCCTTAGGGTTCGCCGTGATATATAGAGTATAAACTAGGCCTGTTTCTTATAGTGATGAATCGTTTAAGGGGTGATGGGGGAGTGGTACAACCTTTGTGCGTAATGTTCAGCTGTACAGCGTCTCTGCAGTGATGACGTAAAAATACACCATCGTCGATATTAACTAGGATTGTGACGACCCTAGAATGGATCATGTTTGGGAATGATACAAGGGAGGTACCTTAGTTTCCCAATCCTGCTGTTTGAAATGGATTAATTAAAAACTCGGTAATCATGCTCATCATGCATCGCATGTGCCTGGAAGATGTGGACCACTATGGGATGTAAGCATGCCGCGAACGTGAGATGGTGTCGCATGAGGGAATATGTCGGTGAGGGCATCCATCATACCTGCATCATACATGCATTAATCAGAGTAACTAGGAGTGTTTGATTTACTGCTTAACTGTATTGATAACATGATAACTTATGCCTTATTGTTCCACTGAGTTAGCTACTCACTCCCACGTTACGGGACGGTGTTGCGCACACCAACCAGACTCTGTCTCAGGTTTAGGCGATCCAACGACTCTGGAGGCGGAGCCTGATTATGACGAGGACCAGGAGGAGTTCTCGTATATGCAGTTCTCTGGCGGCTTCGACTAGGTTGCCATGATCGACGGGTTCTACAGGGATTGTACCTAGTTTATTTTTGATATTTTGATTATAAACAGAAATGTATATGGAGACTCAGATGGATTCATACTCTGGAGAATGAAACGTTTATTTTGTTTATTTACATACATATATATACAGTTCAGTCTTCCGCTTGCTTTTATACAATTGATCTGGAGTATGAATTACTGTTTTGGTATAATCTCATTCATGTTTATTGCTCTAACACAGACAACATTCAAACATCATTAAATATGTTGCATAAGTGATGCGTTGGAACTCGGGAGTTGAGTTACACTCGACCCCTGATTTTCAGGGCGTTACATTAACAATCCAAATTGTAAAATGATGATCAAAGAGTTCCAACGTGCTTTTGGGATATTGAACGGTCCTAGAATTAGCTAATTTTGGACCCATTTGGAAGCTTGTAAAGCTAACAGTGCAATGAGCTCATATTATTCTAAATTTGACCACTGAAGGGAGAGTTATGAAGGTTACTATTGGACCAGGAGATGAAGGAAAAACTAAAGACTGAGGACTGTGATCCCATTTACCAATGCCCAAATGGTCTCGAAATACGATGATTTCATTAGGAATGAAAGATCACTAATATACCTTTCAAATGACCAAAAATCCACCCAATCTGACATCAAATGAGGGAGTTATAGTGTCTCCGTTGGGTCACGTGATTTGGAAAGATTAAATTCCAAATTGCGTAATGATGATTGAAGAGTTCCAACATGCTTTTAGGATATTGAACGGTCCAAGAATTAGCCAATTCTGGTCCCATTTGGAAGCTTATCAAGTTGACAGTGCAATGAGCTCAAAATAAAATAAATTCCACCACTGTAGAGAGAGTTATGAAGGTTACTATTGGACCAGGAGATGAAGGAGAAATTCAGGACTGAAAACTGCGATCCCACTAATTGATGCCCAAATTGACTCGAAATACGACGATTCCATTAAGGAATGGAAGAACACTAAAGTCACTTTTAGATGACCAGAAATTGACCCAATCCATCATTAAATGAGGGAGTTATGAGCGTCACCATTAAATTGCATGATTTGGAAAGATCAACAATCCAAATTGTTAAATGATGATCGAAGAGTTCCAACGTGCTTTTGGGATATCGAACGGTCCTAGAATTAGCCAATTCTGGTCCCATTTGGAAGCTTGTAAAGTTAACAGTTCAATGTGCTCATAATATTCTAAATTTGACCACTGAAGAGAGAGTTATGAATGTTACTATTGGACTAGGACATGAAGGAAAAATTCAGACTGAAGACTGCGATCCCACTTACCGATGCCCAAATGGTCTCGAAATACAACGATTCTATTAAGGAATGGAAGAACACTAAAGTAACTTTCAGATGACCTAAAATCGACCCAATCCAACATCAAACGAGGGAGTTATGAGCGTCTTCATTTGATCGCGCGATTTGGAAAGATTAACAATTCGAATTGCAAAATGATGATCGACGAGTTCCAACGTGCTTTTGGGATATCGAATGGTCCTAGAATTAGCCAATCCTGGACCCATTTGGAAGCTTATAAAGTTAACAGTGCAATGAGCTCATATTATTCTAGATTTGACCACTGAAGGGAGAGTTATTAAGGTTACTATTGGACCAGGAGAGCGAGGAAAACTTAAAGACTGAGGACTGCGATCCCATTTACCAATGCCCAAATGGTCTCGAAATACGATGATTCCATTAGGAATGAAAGATCACTAATGTACCTTTCAAATGACCAAAAATCCACCCAATCTGACATCAAATGAGGGAGTTATAACGTCTCCGTTGGGTCGCGTGATTTGGAAAGATTAACAATCCAAATTGTGAAATGATGATTGAAGAGTTCCAACGTGCTTTTAGGATATCAAACGGTCCTAGAATTAGCCAATTCTAGTCCCATTTGGAAGCTTGTCACGTTGACAGTCCAATGAGCACAAAATAAAATAAATTCGACCACCGAAGAGAGAGTTATGAAGGTAACTATTGGACCAGGAGATGAATGAGAAATTCAAGAGAGAAGACTGCGATCCCACTTATTGATTCCCAAATTGTCTCGAAATACGACGATTCCATTAAGGAATGGAAGAACACTATAGTAACTTTTAGATGACCAAAAATTGACCCAATCCATCATTAAATGCGGGAGTTATGAGCATCTCCATTGGATCGCACGATTTGGAAAGATTAACAATCCAAATTGTGAAATGATGATCGAAGAGTTCCAACATGCTTTTGGGATATCGAATGGTCCTAGAATTAGACAATTCTTGTCCCATTTGGAAGCTTGTCAAGTTAACAGTGCAATGTTCTCGTAATATTCTAAATTTGACCGCTGAAGAGAGATTATGAATGTTACTCTTGGACCAGGACATGAAGGAAAAATTAAAGACTGAGCACTGCGATCCCATTTACCAATGCCTAAATGGTCTCGAAATACGATGATTCCAATCAGCAATGAAAGAGCACTAAAGTACCTTTCAAATGACCAAAAATCCACCCAATCCGACATCAAATGAGGGAGTTATGAGCGTCTCCATTGAACTGCACGATTTGGAAAGATTAACAATCCAAATTTCGAAATGATGATCGAAGAGTTCCAAAGTGCTTTTGGCATATCGTACGGTCCTAGAATTAGCCAATTCTGGACCCATTTAGAAGCTTGTAAATTAACAGTGCAATGAGCTCAAATTATTCTAAATTTGACCACTGAAGGGAGAGTTATGAAGGTTACTATTGGACCAGGAGATGAAGGAAAAATTAAAGACTGAGGACTGCAATCCCATTTACCAATGCCCAAATGGTCTCGAAATACGATGATTCCATTAGGAATGAAAGATCACTAATGTACCTTTCAAACGAGCAAAAATCCACCCAATCTGACATCAAATGAGGGAGTTATAGCGTCTCCGTTGGGTCGCGGGATTTGGAAATATTTACAATCCAAATTGCGTAATGATGATTGAAGATTCCCACGTGCTTTTAGGATATCGAACGGTCCTAGAATTAGCCAATTCTAGTCCCATTTGGAAGCTTGTCAAGTTGACAGTGCAATGAGCTTAAAATAAAATAAATTCGACCACTGAAGAGAGAGTTATGAAGGTTACTATTGGATCAGGAGATGAATGAGAAATTCAGGACTGAAGACTGCCATCCCACCTATTGATGCCCAAATTGTCTCGAAATATGACGATTCCATTAAGGAATGGAAGAACACTAAAGTAACTTTTAGATGACCAAAAATTGACCCAGTCCATCATCAAATGAGGGAGTTATGAGCGTCTCCAATGGATCACACGATTTGGAAAGATTAACAATCCAAATTGTGAAATGATGATTGAAGAGTTCCAACGTGCTTTTGGGATATTGAACGTTCCTAGAATTAGCCAATTCTGGCCCCATTTGGAAGCTTGTCAAGTTAATAGTGCAATGTACTCATAATATTCTAAATTTGACCATTGAAGTGAGAGTTATGATGTTACTATTGGACTAGGACATGAAGGAAAAATTCAGGACTGAAGACTGCAATCCCATTTACCGATGCCCAAATGGTCTCGAAATACAATGATTCTGTCAAGGAATGGAAGAACGCTAAAGTAACTTTTAGATGACCAAAAATTAACTCAATCCGACATCAAATGGGGGAGTTATGAGCATCTCCATTGGATCGCGCGATTTAGAAAGATTAACAATCCAAATTGTGAAATGATGATCGAAGAGTTCCAATGTGCTTTTGGGATATCGAACGGTCCTAGAATTAGCTAATTCTAGTCCTATTTGGAAGCTTGTCAAGTTAATAGTGCAATGAGCTCATAATATTTTAAATTTGACCACTGAAGAGAGAGTTATGAAGGTTACTATTGAACCATGGATGAAGGAAAAATTCAGGGCTGAAGACTATGATCCCACTTACCGATGCCGAAATGGTCTCGAAATACGTCGATTCTATTAAGGAATGGAAGAACACTAAAGTTACTTTTAGATGACCAAAAATTGACCCAATCCGACATCAAACGAGGGAGTTATGAGCGTCTCCGATGGATCGCACGATTTGGAATGAATAACAATCTAAATTCGAAAATGATGATCGAAGAGTTCCAACATGCTTATTGGATATCGAACGGTCCTAGAATTAGCCAATTTTCATCCCATTTAGAAGCTTGTCAAGTTATGAAGGTTACTGTTGGAGCAGGAATTGCAGGAAAAATTCAGGACTGAGGACTGCGAACCCACTTACCAATGCCCAAATGGTCTGGAAATACGATGATTTCATTCAGGAATGAAAGAGCACTAAAGTACCTTTCAAATGACCATAAATCCACCCAATCTGACATCAAATGAGGGAGTTATGAGCGTCTCCGTTGGATCAAGCGATTTGAAAAGATTAACAATCCAAATTATGAAATGATGATCGAAGAGTTCCAATGTGCTTTTGGGATATCGAATGGTCCTAGAATTAGCCAATTCCGATCCCATTTGGAAGCTTGTCAAGTTAAGAGTCCAATGAGCTCATAATATTATAAATTTGACCACTGAAGAGAGAGTTATGAAGGTTACTATTAGACCAGGAGATGAAGGAAAAATTCAGGACTGAAGACTACGATCCCACTTACCGATGCCCAAATGGTTTCAAAATATGATGATTCTATTAAGGAATGGGAGAACACTAAAGTAACTTTCAGATGACCAAAAATTGACCCAATCCGATATCAAACGAGGGAGTTATGAGCGTCTCCGTTGGATTGCATGATTTAGAAAGATTAACAATCCAAATTACAAAATGTTGATCGAAGAGTTCCAACATGCTTTTGGGATATAGAACGGTCCTACAATTTGCCAATTCTGGTCCCATTTGGAAGCTTGTAAAGTTAATAGTGCAATGAGCTCAAAATATTCTAAATTTGACAACTGAAGAGGGAGTTATAAAGGATACTAAGGGACCAGGAGAAAAGGAAAAATTCATGACTATTGCGATCCCACTTACCAATGCTTAAATGGTCTCGAAATACGATGATTCCAATCAGGAATGAAAGAGCACTAAAGTGCCTTTCAAATGACCAAAAATCCTCCCAATCCGACATCAAATGAGGGACTTATGAGCGTCTCCGTTGAACGGCGCGATTTAGAAAGATTAACAATCCAAATTGCGAAATGATGATTGAAGAGTTCCAAAGTGCTTTTGGGATATCGTACGGTCTTAGTATTAGCCAATTATTGTCCCATTTGGAAGCTTGTCAGGTTAACAGTGCAATGAGCTCAAAATAGAATAAATTTGACCTCTGAAGAGAGAGTTATGAGGTTACTATTAGACCAGGAGATGAAGGAGAAATTCAGGATTGAAGACTGCGATCCCACTTATTGATGCCCAAATTGTCTCGAAATACGACGATTCCATTAAGGAATGGAAGAACACTAAAGTAACTTTTAGATGACCAAAAATTGACCCAATCCATCATTAAATGAGGGAGTTATGAGTGTCTCCATTGGATCGCACGATTGGGAAAGATTAACAATCCAAATTATGTAATGATGATCGAAGAGTTCCAACGTGCTTTTGGGATATCGAACGGTCCTAGAATTAGCCAATTCCGGTCCCATTTGGAAGCTTGTCAAGTTAAGAGTCCAATGAGCTCATAATATTATAAATTTGACCACTGAAGAGAGAGTTATGAAGGTTACTATTAGACCAGGAGATGAAGAAAAAATTCAGGACTGAAGACTATGATCCCACTTACCGATGCCCAAATGGTCTCAAAATATGATCATTCTATTAAGGAAGGGGAGAACACTAAAGTAACTTTCAGATGACCAAAAATTGACCCAATCCGATATCAAACGAGGGAGTTATGAGCGTCTCCGTTGGATTGCATGATTTAGAAAGATTAACAATCCAAATTACAAAATGTTGATCGAAGAGTTCCAACATGCTTTTGGGATATCGAACGGTCCTACAATTAGCAAATTCTGGTCCCATTTGGAAGCTTGTAAAGTTAACAGTGCAATGAGCTCAAAATATTCTAAATTTGACAACTGAAGAGGGAGTTATAAAGGTTACTAAGGGACCAGGAGAAATGGAAAAATTCATGACTAAGGACTGCGATCCCACTTACCAATGCCTAAATGGTCTCGAAATACGATGATTCCAATCAGGAATGAAAGAGCACTAACGTGCCTTTCAAATGACCAAAAATCCTCCCAATCCGACATCAAATGAGGGACTTATGAGCGTCTCCGTTGAACGGCGCGATTTGGAAAGATTAACAATCCAAATTGCGAAATGATGATTGAAAAGTTCCAAAGTGCTTTTGGGATATCGTACGGTCTTAGTATTAGCCAATTATTGTCCCATTTGGAAGCTTGTCAGGTTAACAGTGCAATGAGCTCAAAATTGAATAAATTTGACCTCTGAAGAGAGAGTTATGAGGTTACTATTAGACCAGGAGATGAAGGAGAAATTCAGGACTGAAAACTGCGATCCCACTAATTGATGCCCAAATTGTCTCGAAATACGACAATTCCATTAAGGAATGGAAGAACACTAAAGTCACTTTTAGATGACCAAAAATTGACCCAATCCATCATTAAATGAGGGAGTTATGAGCGTCACCATTGAATCACACGATTTGGGAAGATCAACAATCCAAATTGTTAAATGATGATCGAAGAGTTCCAACGTGCTTTTGGGATATCGAACGGTCCTAGAATTAGCCAATTCTGGTCCCATTTGGAAGCTTGTATAGTTAACAGTTCAATGTGCTCATAATATTCTAAATTTGACCACTGAAGAGAGAGTTATGAATGTTACTATTGGACTAGGACATGAAGGAAAAATTCAGACTGAAGACTGCGATCCCACTTACTGATGCCCAAATGGTCTCGAAATATAATGATTCTATTAAGGAATGGAAGAACACTAAAGTAACTTTCAGATGACCTAAAATCGACCCAATCTAACATCAAACGAGGGAGTTATGAGCGTCTTCATTTGATCGCGCGATTTGGAAAGATTAACAATTCAAATTACAAAATGATGACCGTCGAGTTCCAACGTACTTTTGGGGTATCGAACGGTCCTAGAATTAGCCAATCTTGGACCCAATTGGAAGCTTGTAAAGTTAACAGTGCAATGAGCTCATATTATTCTAAATTTGACCACTGAAGGGAGAGTTATTAAGGTTACTATTGGACCAGGAGAGCAAGGAAAACTTAAAGACTGAGGACTGCGATCCCATTTACCAATGCCCAAATGGTCTCGAAATACGATGATTCCATTAGGAATGAAAGATCACTAATGCACCTTTCAAATGACCAAAAATCCACCCAATCTGACATCAAATGAGGGAGTTATAACGTCTCCGTTGGGTCGCGTGATTTGGAAAGATTAACAATCCAAATTGCGTAATGATGATTGAAGAGTTCCAACGTGCTTTTAGGATATCAAACGGTCCTAGAATTAGCCAATTCTAGTCCCATTTGGAAGCTTGTCACGTTGACAGTCCAATGAGCACAAAATAAAATAAATTCGACCACTGAAGAGAGAGTTATGAAGGTAACTATTGGACCAGGAGATGAATGAGAAATTCAAGACTGAAGACTGCGATCCCACTTATTGATTCCCAAATTGTCTCGAAATAAGACAATTCCATTAAGGAATGGAAGAACACTATAGTAACTTTTAGATGACCAAAAATTGACCCAATCCATCATCAAATGAGGGAGTTATGAGCGTCTCCATTGGATCGCACGATTTGGAAAGATTAACAATCCAAATTGTGAAATGATGATCGAAGAGTTCCAACATGCTTTTGGGATATCGAACGGTCCTAGAATTAGACAATTCTTGTCCCATTTGGAAGCTTGTCAAGTTAACAGTGCAATGTTCTCGTAATATTCTAAATTTGACCACTGAAGAGAGATTATGAATGTTACTCTTGGACCAGGACATGAAGGAAAAATTAAAGACTGAGCACTGCGATCCCATTTACCAATGCCTAAATGGTCTCGAAATACGATGATTCCAATCAGGAATGAAAGAGCACTAAAGTACCTTTCAAATGACCAAAAATCCACCCAATCCGACATCAAATGAGGGAGTTATGACCGTCTCTATTGAACCGCACGATTTGGAAAGATTAACAATCCAAATTTCGAAATGATGATCGAAGAGTTCCAAAGTGCTTTTGGCATATCGTACGGTCCTAGAATTAGCCAATTCTGGACCCATTTGGAAGCTTGTAAATTAACAGTGCAATGAGCTCAAATTATTCTAAATTTGACCACTGAAGGGAGAGTTATGAAGGTTACTATTGGACCAGGAGACGAAGGAAAAATTAAAGACTGAGGACTGCAATCCCATTTACCAATGCCCAAATGGTCTCGAAATACGATGATTCCATTAGGAATGAAAGATCACTAATGTACCTTTCAAATGACCAAAAATCCACCCAATCTGACATCAAATGAGGGAGTTATAGCGTCTTCGTTGGGTCGCGGGATTTGGAAATATTTACAATCCAAATTGCGTAATGATGATTGAAGATTCCCACGTGCTTTTAGGATATTGAACGGTCCTAGAATTAGCCAATTCTAGTCCCATTTGGAAGCTTGTCAAGTTGACAGTGCAATGAGCTCAAAATAAAATAAATTCGACCACTGAAGAGAGAGTTATGAAGGTTACTATTGGATCAGGAGATGAATGAGAAATTCAGGACTGAAGACTGCCATCCCACCTATTGATGCCCAAATTGTCTCGAAATATGACGATTCCATTAAGGAATGGAAGAACACTAAAGTAACTTTTAGATGACCAAAAATTGACCCAATCCATCATCAAATGAGGGAGTTATGAGCGTCTCCAATGGATCACACGATTTGGAAAGATTAACAATCCAAATTGTGAAATGATGATCGAAGAGTTCCAACGTGCTTTTGGGATATTGAACGGTCCTAGAATTAGCCAATTCTGGCCCCATTTGGAAGCTTGTCAAGTTAATAGTGCAATGTACTCATAATATTCTAAATTTGACCACTGAAGTGAGAGTTATGAAAGTTACTATTGGACTAGGACATGAAGGAAAAATTCAGGACTGAAGACTGCAATCCCATTTACCGATGCCCAAATGGCCTCGAAATACAATGATTCTTTTAAGGAATGGAAGAACACTAAAGTAACTTTTAGATGACCAAAAATTGACTCGATCCGACATCAAATGGGGGAGTTATGAGCATCTCCATTGGATCGCGCGATTTGGAAAGATTAACAATCCAAATTGTGAAATGATGATCGAAGAGTTCCAACGTGCTTTTGGGATATCGAACGGTCCTAGAATTAGCTAATTCTAGTCCTATTTGGAAGCTTGTCAAGTTAATAGTGCAATGAGCTCATAATATTTTAAATTTGACCACTGAAGAGAGAGTTATGAAGGTTACTATTGAACCAAGAGATGAAGGAAAAATTCAGGGCTGAAGACTACGATCCCACTTACCGATGCCGAAATGGTCTCGAAATACGACGATTCTATTAAGGAATGGAAGAACACTAAAGTTACTTTTAGATGACCAAAAATCGACCCAATCCGACATCAAACGAGGGAGTTATGAGCGTGTCCGATGGATCGCACGATTTGGAATGAATAACAATCTAAATTTGAAAATGATGATCGAAGAGTTCCAACATGCTTATTGGATATCGAACGGTCCTAGAATTAGCCAATTTTCATCCCATTTAGAAGCTTGTTAAGTTATGAAGGTTACTGTTGGAGCAGGAATTGCAGGAAAAATTCAGGACTGAGGACTGCGAACCCACTACCAATGCCCAAATGGTCTGGAAATACGATGATTTCATTCAGGAATGAAAGAGCACTAAAGTACCTTTCAAATGACCATAAATCCACCCAATCCGACATCAAATGAGGGAGTTATGAGCGTCTCCGTTGGATCAAGCGATTTGAAAAGATTAACAATCCAAATTGTGAAATGATGATCGAAGAGTTCCAACGTGCTTTTGGGATATCGAACGGTCCTAGAATTAGCCAATTCCGGTCCCATTTGGAAGCTTGTCAAGTTAAGAGTCCAATGAGCTCATAATATTATAAATTTGACCACTGAAGAGAGAGTTATGAAGGTTACTATTAGACCAGGAGATGAAGGAAAAATTCAGGACTGAAGACTACGATCCCACTTACCGATGCCCAAATGGTCTCAAAATATGATGATTCTATTAAGGAACGGGAGAACACTAAAGTAACTTTTAGATGACCAAAAATTGATCCAATCCGGTATCAAACGAGGGAGTTATGAGCGTCTCCGTTGGATTGCACGATTTAGAAAGATTAACAATCCAAATTACAAAATGTCGATCGAAGAGTTCCAACATGCTTTTGGGATATCGAACGGTCCTACAATTAGCCAATTCTTGTCCCATTTGGAAGCTTGTAAAGTTAATAGTGCAATGAGCTCAAAATATTCTAAATTTGACAACTGAAGAGGGAGTTATAAAGGTTACTAAGGGACCAGGAGAAAAGGAAAAATTCATGACTGAGGATTGCGATCCCACTTACAAATGCCTAAATGGTCTCGAAATACGATGATTCCAATCAGCAATGAAAGTGCACTAAAGTGCCTTTCAAATCACCAAAAATCCTCCCAATCCGACATCAAATGAGGGACTTATGAGCGTCTCCCTTGAACGGCGCGATTTGAAAAGATTAACAATCCAATTTCCGAAATGATGATTGAAGAGTTCCAAAGTGGTTTTGGGATATCGTACGGTCTTAGTATTAGCCAATTATTGTCCCATTTGGAAGCTTGTCAGGTTAACAGTGCAATGAGCTTAAAATAGAATAAATTTGACCTCTGAAGAGAGAGTTATGAGGTTACTATTAGACCAGGAGATGAAGGAGAAATTCAGGATTGAAGACTGCATCCCACTTATTGATGCCCAAATTGTCTCGAAATACGACGATTCCATTAAGGAATGGAAGAACACTAAAGTAACTTTTAGATGACCAAAAATTGACCC
The DNA here is from genome assembly GCA_030180095.1 of Magnolia changhungtana. Taxonomy (NCBI): domain Eukaryota; kingdom Viridiplantae; phylum Streptophyta; class Magnoliopsida; order Magnoliales; family Magnoliaceae; genus Magnolia; species Magnolia changhungtana. The sequence continues at coordinate 140,735 of JASAUF010000632.1, forward strand.
AATCCATCATCAAATGAGGGAGTTATGAGTGTCTCCATTGGATCGCACGATTTTGAAAGATTAACAATCCAAATTGTGAAATGATGATCGAAGAGTTCCAACGTGCTTTTGGGATATCGAACGGTCCTAGAATTAGCCAATTTTGGTCCCATTTGGAAGCTTGTAAAGTTAACAGTGCAATGTGCTCATAATATTCTAAATTTGACTGCTAAAGAGAGAGTTATGAATGTTACTATTGGACTAGGACATGAAGGAAAATTTCAGGACTGAAGACTGCGATCCCACTTACCGATGCCCAAATGGTCTCGAAATACAACGATTCTATTAATGAATGGAAGAACACTAAAGTAACTTTCAGATGACCTAAAATCGACCCAATCCGACATCAAACGAGGGAGTTATGAGCGTCTTCATTGGATTACGCTATTTGGAAAGATTAACAATCCAAATTGCAAAATGATGATCGAAGAGTTCCAACGTGCTTTTGGGATATCGAACGGTCCTAGAATTAGCCAATTCTGGTCCCATTTGGAAGCTTGTAAAGTTAACAGTGCAATGAGCTCATAATATTCTAAATTTGACCAGTGAACAGGGAGTTATGAAGGTTACTATTGGACCAGGAGATGAAGGAAAAAATCAGGACTGAAGACTTTGATCCAGCTTACCGATGCCCAAATGGTCACAAAATACTACGATTCTATTAAGGAATGGATTCTAAAGTAACTTTTAGATGACCTAAAATCGACCCAATCCGACATCAAATGAGGGAGTTATGAGCGTCTTCATTGGATCGCGCTATTTGGAAAGATTAACAATCCAAATTATGTAATGATGATCGAAGAGTACCAACGTGCTTTTGGGATATCGAACAGTCCTAGAATTAGCCAATTCTGGTCCCATTTGGAAGCTTGTAAAGTTAACAGTGCAATGAGCTCATAATATTCTAAATTTGACAACTAAAGAGAGTTATGAAGGTTACTATTGGACCAGGAGATGAAGGAAAAAATCAGGACTGAAGACTGCAATCCAACTTACCGATGCCCAAAAGGTCACGAAATACTACGATTCTATTAAGGAATGGAAGAACCCTAAAGTAACTTTTAGATGACCAAAAATCGACCCAATCCAACATCAAAAGAGGGAGTTATGAGCGACTCTATTGGATTGTGCAATTTGGAGAGATTAACAATCCAAATTGCAAAATGATGATCGAAGAGTTCCAACGTGCTTTTGGGATATTGAACGGTCCTAGAATTAGCCAATTTTGGACCCATTTGGAAGCTTGTAAAGTTAATAGTGCAATGAGCTCATATTATTCTAAATTTGACCACTGAAGGGAGAGTTATGAAGGTTACTATTGGACCAGGAGATGAAGGAAAAACTAAAGACTGAGGACTGCGATCCCATTTACCAATGCCCAAGTGGTCTCGAAATACGATGATTTCATTAGGAATGAAAGATCACTAATGTACTTTTCAAATGACCTAAAATCCACCCAATCTGACATCAAATGAGGGAGTTATAGCGTCTCCGTTGGGTCGCGTGATTTGGAAAGATTAACATTCCAAATTACGTAATGATGATTGAAGAGTTCCAACATGCTTTTAAGATATTGAATGGTCCTAGAATTAGCCAATTCTGGTCCCATTTGGAAGCTTGTCAAGTTGACAGTGCAATGAGCTCAAAATAAAATAAACTTCACCACTGTAGAGAGAGTTATGAAGGTTACTATTGGACCAGGAGATGAAGGAGAAATTCAGGACTGAAAACTGCGATCCCACTAATTGATGCCCAAATTGTCTCGAAATACAACGATTCCATTAAGGAATGGAAGAACACTAAAGTCACTTTTAGATGACCAAAAATTGACCCAATCCATCATTAAATGAGGGAGTTATGAACGTCACCATTGAATCGCACGATTTGGAAAGATCAACTATCCAAATTGTTAAATGATGATCGAAGAGTTCCAACGTGCTTTTGGGATATCGAACGGTCCTAGAATTAGCCAATTCTGGTCCCATTTGGAAGATTGTAAAGTTAACAGTTCAATGTGCTCATAATATTCTAAATTTGACCACTGAAGAGAGAGTTATGAATGTTACTATTGGACTAGGACATGAAGGAAAAATTCAGACTGAAGACTGCGATCCCACTTACCGATGCCCAAATGGTCTCGAAATACAACGATTCTATTAAGGAATGGAAGAACACTAAAGTAACTTTCAGATGACCTAAAATCGACCCAATCCAACATCAAACGAGGGAGTTATGAGCGTCTTCATTTGATCGCGCGATTTGGAAAGATTAACAATTAGAATTGCAAAATGATGATCGACGAGTTCCAACGTGCTTTTGGGATATCGAATGGTCCTAGAATTAGCCAATCCTGGACCCATTTGGAAGCTTGTAAAGTTAACAGTGCAATGAGCTCATATTATTCTAAATTTGACCACGGAAGGGAGAGTTATTAAGGTTACTATTGGACTAGGAGAGCAAGGAAAACTTAAAGACTGAGGACTGCGATCCCATTTACCAATGCCCAAATGGTCTCGAAATACGATGATTCCATTGGGAATGAAAGATCACTATTGTACCTTTCAAATGACCAAAAATCCACCCAATCTGACATCAAATGAGGGAGTTATAACGTCTCCGTTGGGTCGCGTGATTTGGAAAGATTAACAATCCAAATTGCGTAATGATGATTGAAGAGTTCCAACGTGCTTTTAGGATATCAAACGGTCCTAGAATTAGCCAATTCTAGTCCCATTTGGAAGCTTGTCACGTTGACAGTCCAATGAGCACAAAATAAAATAAATTCGACCACTGAAGAGAGAGTTATGAAGGTTACTATTGGACCAGGAGATGAATGAGAAATTCAAGACTGAAGACTGCGATCCCACTTATTGATTCCCAAATTGTCTCGAAATACGACGATTCCATTAAGGATTGGAAGAACACTATAGTAACTTTTAGATGACCAAAAATTGACCCAATCCATCATCAAATGAGGGAGTTATGAGCGTCTCCATTGGATCGCACGATTTGGAAAGATTAACAATCCAAATTGTGAAATGATGATCGAAGAGTTCCAACATGCTTTTGGGATATCGAACGGTCCTAGAATTAGACAATTCTTGTCCCATTTGGAAGCTTGTCCAGTTAACAGTGCAATGTTCTCGTAATATTCTAAATTCGACCACTGAAGAGAGAGTTATGAATGTTACTATTGGACCAGGACATGAAGGAAAAATTAAAGGCTGAGCACTGCGATCCCATTTACCAATGCCTAAATGGTCTCGAAATACGATGATTCCAATCAGGAATGAAAGAGCACTAAAGTACCTTTCAAATGACCAAAAATCCACCCAATCCGACATCAAATGAGGGAGTTATGAGCGTCTCCATTGAACTGCACGATTTGGAAAGATTAACAATCCAAATTTCGAAATGATGATCGAAGAGTTCCAAAGTGCTTTTGGCATATCGTACGGTCCTAGAATTAGCCAATTCTGGACACATTTGGAAGCTTGTAAATTAACAGTGCAATGAGCTCAAATTATTCTAAATTTGACCACTGAAGGGAGAGTTATGAAGGTTACTTTTGGACCAGAGATGAAGGAAAAATTAAAGACTGAGGACTGCGATCCCATTTACCAATGCCCAAATGGTCTCGAAATACGATGATTCCATTAGGAATGAAAGATCACTAATGTACCTTTCAAATGACCAAAAATCCACCCAATCTGACGTCAAATGAGGGAGTTATAGCGTCTCCGTTGGGTCGCGGGATTTGGCAATATTTACAATCCAAATTGCGTAATGATGATTGAAGATTCCCACGTGCTTTTAGGATATCGAACGGTCCTAGAATTAGCCAATTCTAGTCCCATTTGGAAGCTTGTCAAGTTGACAGTGCAATGAGCTCAAAATAAAATAAATTCGACCACTGAAGAGAGAGTTATGAAGGTTACTATTGGATCAGGAGATGAATGAGAAATTCAGGACTGAAGACTGCCATCCCACCTATTGATGCCCAAATTGTCTCGAAATATGACGATTCCATTAAGGAATGGAAGAACACTAAAGTAACTTTTAGATGACCAAAAATTGACCCAATCCATCATCAAATGAGGGAGTTATGAGCGTCTCCAATGGACACACGATTTGGAAAGATTAACAATCCAAATTGTGAAATGATGATCGAAGAGTTCCAACGTGCTTTTGGGATATTGAACGGTCCTAGAATTAGCCAATTCTGGCCCCATTTGGAAGCTTGTCAAGTTAATAGTGCAATGTACTCATAATATTCTAAATTTGACCACTGAAGTGAGAGTTATGAATGTTACTATTGAACTAGGACATGAAGGAAAAATTCAGGACTGAAGACTGCAATCCCATTTACCGATGCCCAAATGGTCTCGAAATACAATGATTCTGTTAAGGAATGGAAGAACACTAACGTAACTTTTAGATGACCAAAAATTGACTCAATCCGACATCAAATGGGCGAGTTATGACCATCTCCATTGGATCGCGCGATTTGGAAAGATTAACAATCCAAATTGTGAAATGATGATCGAAGAGTTCCAACTTGCTTTTGGTATATCGAACGGTCCTAGAATTAGCTAATTCTAGTCCTATTTGGAAGCTTGTCAAGTTAATAGTGCAATGAGCTCATAATATTTTAAATTTGACCACTGAAGAGAGAGTTATGAAGGTTACTATTGAACCAAGAGATGAAGGAAAAATTCAGGGTTGAAGACTACGATCCCACTTACCGATGCCGAAATGGTCTCGAAATACGACGATTCTATTAAGGAATGGAAGAACACTAAAGTTTTTAGATGACCAAAAATCGACCCAATCCGACATCAAACGAGGGAGTTATGAGCGTCTCCGATGGATCGCACGATTTGGAATGATTAACAATCTAAATTCGAAAATGATGATCGAAGAGTTCCAACATGCTTATTGGATATCGAACGGTCCTAGAATTAGCCAATTTTCATCCCATTTAGAAGCTTGTCAAGTTATGAAGGTTACTGTTGGAGCAGGAATTGCAGGAAAAATTCAGGACTGAGGACTGCGAACCCACTTACCAATGCCCAAATGGTCTGGAAATATGATGATTTCATTCAGGAATGAAAGAGCACTAAAGTACCTTTCAAATGACCATAAATCCACCCAATCCGACATCAAATGAGGGAGTTATGAGCGTCTCCATTGGATCTTGAAAAGATTAACAATCAAAGCGATCTTGGCTATTGGATCGGGAGATGAAGGAAAAATTTGAAAAAGATTAACAATCCAAATTGTGAAATGATGATCGAAGAGTTCCAGATATTCCAATTCGGTCCCATTTGGAAGCTTGTCCAGTTAACAGTGCAATGAGCTCATAATATTCTAAATTTGACCACTAAAGGGAGAGTTATGATGGTTACTATTAGACCAGGAGATGAAGGAAAAATTAATGACTGAGGATTGCGATCCAACTTACCAATGCCCAAATGGTCTCAAAATATGATGATTCCATTAGGAATGAAAGATCACTCAAGTACCTTTCAAATGACCAGAAATCTACCCACTTCGACATCAAATGAGGGAGTTATAGCGTCTCCGTTCGGTCGCATGATTTTGAAAGATTAACAATCCAAATTATGTAATGATGATCGAAGAGTTCCAACGTCCTTTTGGGATATCAAACGGTCCTAGAATTAGCCAATTACGGTCCCATTTGGAAGCTTATCAAGTTAAGAGTCCAATGAGCTCATAATATTATAAATTTGACCACTGAAGAGAGAGTTATGAAGGTTACTATTAGACCAGGAGATGAAGGAAAAATTCAGGACTGAAGACTACGATCCCACTTACCGATGCCCAAATGGTCTCAAAATATGATGATTCTATTAAGGAACGGGAGAACACTAAAGTAACTTTTAGATGACCAAAAATTGACCCAATCCATCATCAAATGAGGGAGTTATGAGTGTCTCCATTGGATCGCACGATTTTGAAAGATTAACAATCCAAATTGTGAAATGATGATCGAAGAGTTCCAACGTGCTTTTGGGATATCGAACGGTCCTAGAATTAGCCAATTCTGGTCCCATTTGGAAGCTTGTAAAGTTAATAGTGCAATGTGCTCATAATATTCTAAATTTGACCGCTAAAGAGAGAGTTATGAATGTTACTATTGGACTAGGACATGAAGGAAAATTTCAGGACTGAAGACTGCGATCCCACTTACCGATGCCCAAATGGTCTCGAAATACAACGATTCTATTAATGAATGGAAGAACACTAAAGTAACTTTCAGATGACCTAAAATCGACCCAATCCGACATCAAACGAGGGAGTTATGAGCGTCTTCATTGGATTACGCAATTTAGAAAGATTAACAATCCAAATTGCAAAATGATGATCGAAGAGTTCCAACGTGCTTTTGGGATATCGAACGGTCCTAGAATTAGCCAATTCTGGTCCCATTTGGAAGCTTGTAAAGTTAACAGTGCAATGAGCTCATAATATTCTAAATTTGACCACCTAGAAGAGGGAGTTATGAAGGTTACTATTGGACCAGGAGATGAAGGAAAAAATCAGGACTGAAGACTTTGACCCAGCTTACCGATGCCCAAATGGTCACAAAATACTACGATTCTATTAAGGAATGGATTCTAAAGTAACTTTCAGATGACCTAAAATCGACCCAATCTGACATCAAACGAGGGAGTTATGAGCGTCTTCATTGGATTACGCTATTTAGAAAGATTAACAATCTAAATTGCAAAATGATGATCGAAGAGTTCCAACGTGCTTTTGGGATATCGAACGGTCCTAAAATTAGCCAATTCTGGTCCCATTTGGAAGCTTGTAAAGTTAACAGTGCAATGAGCTCATAATATTCTAAATTTGACCATTAAAGAGAGAGTTATGAAGGTTACTATTGGACCAGGAGATGAAGGAAAAAATCAGGACTGAAGACTGCGATCCAACTTACCGATGCCCAAAAGGTCACGAAATACCACAATTCTATTAAGGAATGGAAGAACCCTAAAGTAACTTTTAGATGACCAAAAATCGACCCAATCCGACATCAAAAGAGGGAGTTATGAGCGTCTTTGTTGGATCGTGCGATTTGGAGAGATTAACAATCCAAATTGCAAAATGATGATCGAAGAGTTCCAATGTGCTTTTGGGATATTGAACGGTCCTAGAATTAGCCAATTTTGGACCCATTTGGAAGCTTGTAAAGTTAACAGTTTAATGAACTCATATTATTCTAAATTTGACCATTGAAGGGAGAGTTATGAAGGTTACTATTGGACCAGGAGATGAAGGAAAAACTAAAGACTGAGGACTGCGATCCCATTTACCAATGCCCAAATGGTCTCGAAATACGATGATTTCATTAGGAATGAAAGATCACTAATGTACCTTTCAAATGACCAAAAATCCACCCAATCTGACATCAAATGAGGGAGTTATAGCGTCTCCGTTGGGTCGCGTGATTTGGAAAGATTAACATTCCAAATTGCGTAATGATGATTGAAGAGTTCCAACATGCTTTTAGGATATTGAACGGTCCTAGAATTAGCCAATTCTGGTCCCATTTGGAAGCTTGTCAAGTTGACAGTGCAATGAGCTCAAAATAAAATAAATTCCACCACTGTAGAGAGAGTTATGAAGGTTACTATTGGACCAGGAGATGAAGGAGAAATTTAGGACTGAAAACTGCGATCCCACTAATTGATGCCCAAATTGTCTCGAAATACGACGATTCCATTAAGGAATGGAAGAACACTAAAGTCACTTTTAGATTACCAAAAATTGACCCAATCCATCATTAAATGAGGGAGTTATGAGCGTCACCATTGAATCGCACGATTTGGAAAGATCAACAATCCAAATTGTTAAATGATGATCGAAGAGTTCCAACGTGCTTTTGGGATATCGAACCGTCCTAGAATTAGCCAATTCTAGTCCCATTTGGAAGCTTATAAAGTTAACAGTGCAATGTGCTCATAATATTCTAAATTTGACCACTGAAGATAGAGTTATGAATGTTACTATTGGACTAGGACATGAAGGAAAAATTCAGACTGAAGATTGCGATCCCACTTACCGATGCCCAAATGGTCTCGAAATACAACGATTCTATTAAGGAATGGAAGAACACTAAAGTAACTTTCAGATGAGCTAAAATCGACCCAATCCAACATCAAACGAGGGAGTTATGAGCGTCTTCATTGGATCGCGTGATTTGGAAAGATTAACAATTCGAATTGCAAAATGATGATCGACAAGTTCCATCGTGCTTTTCGGATATCGAACGGTCCTAGAATTAGCCAATCCTGGACCCATTTGGAAGCTTGTAAAGTTAACAGTGCAATGAGCTCATATTATTCTAAATTTGACCACTGAAGGGAGAGTTATTAAGGTTACTATTGGACCAGGAGAGCAAGGAAAACTTAAAGACTGAGGACTGCGATCCCATTTACCAATGCCCAAATGGTCTCGAAATACGATGATTCCATTAGGAATGAAAGATCACTAATGTACCTTTCAAATGACCAAAAATTCACCCAATCTAACATCAAATGAGGGAGTTATAACGTCTCCGTTGGGTCGCGTGATTTGGAAAGATTAACAATCCAAATTGCGTAATGATGATTGAAGAGTTCCAACGTGCTTTTAGGATATCAAACGGTCCTAGAATTAGCCAATTCTAGTCCCATTTGGAAGCTTGTCACGTTGACAGTCCAATGAGCACAAAATAAAATAAATTCGACCACTGAAGAGAGAGTTATGAAGGTTACTATTGGACCAGGAGATGAATGAGAAATTCAAGACTGAAGACTGCGATCCCACTTATTGATTCCCAAATTGTCTCGAAATATGACGATTCCATTAAGGAATGGAAGAACACTAAAGTAACTTTTAGATGACCAAAAATTGACCTAATCCATCATCAAATGAGGGAGTTATGAGCGTCTCCAATGGATCACACGATTTGGAAAGATTAACAATCCAAATTGTTAAATGATGATCGAAGAGTTCCAACGTGCTTTTGGGATATCGAACGGTCCTAGAATTAGCCAATTCTGGTCCCATTTGGAAGCTTGTAAAGTTAACAGTGCAATGTGCTCATAATATTCTAAATTTGACCACTGAAGAGAGAGTTATGAATGTTACTATTGGACCAGGACATGAAGGAAAAATTAAAGACTGAGCACTGCGATCCCATTTACCAATTCTTAAATGGTCTCGAAATACGATGATTCCAATCAGGAATGAAAGAGCACTAAAGTACCTTCCAAATGACCAAAAATCCACCCAATCTGACATCAAATGAGGGAGTTATGAGCGTCTCCATTGAACCGCACAATTTGGAAAGATTAACAATCCAAATTTAGAAATGATGATCGAAGAGTTCCAAAGTGCTTTTAGCATATCGTACGGTCCTAGAATTAGCCAATTCTGGACCCATTTGGAAGCTTGTAAATTAACCGTGCAATGAGCTCAAATTATTCTAAATTTGACCACTGAAGGGAGAGTTATGAAGGTTACTATTGGACCAGGAGATGAATAAAAATTTAAAGACTGAGGACTGCAATCCCATTTACCAATGCCCAAATGGTCTCGAAATATGATGATTCCATTAGGAATGAAAGATCACTAATGTACCTTTCAAATGACCAAAAATCCCCCCAATCTGACATCAAATGAGGGAGTTATAGCGTCTCCGTTGGGTCGCGGGATTTGAAAATATTTACAATCCAAATTGCGTAATGATGATTGAAGATTCCCACGTGCTTTTAGGATATCGAACGGTCCTAGAATTAGCCAATTCTAGTCCCATTTGGAAGCTTGTCAAGTTGACAGTGCAATGAGCTCAAAATAAAATAAATTCGACCACTGAAGAGAGAGTTATGAAGGTTACTATTGGATCAGGAGATGAATGAGAAATTCAGGACTGAAGACTGCCATCCCACCTATTGATGCCCAAATTGTCTCGAAATATGACGATTCCATTAAGGAATGGAAGAACACTAAAGTAACTTTTAGATGACCAAAAATTGACCCAATCCATCATCAAATGAGGGAGTTATGAGCGTCACCAATGGACACACGATTTGGAAAGATTAACAATCCAAATTGTGAAATGATGATCGAAGAGTTCCATTTGGAAGCTTGTCAAGTTAATAGTGCAATGTACTCATAATATTCTAAATTTGACCACTGAAGTGAGAGTTATGAATGTTACTATTGGACTAGGACATGAAGGAAAAATTCAGGACTGAAGACTGCAATCCCATTTACCGATGCCCAAATGGTCTCGAAATACAATGATTCTGTTAAGGAATGGAAGAACACTAACGTAACTTTTAGATGACCAAAAATTGACTCAATCCGACATCAAATGGGCGAGTTATGACCATCTCCATTGGATCGTGCGATTTGGAAAGATTAACAATCCAAATTGTGAAATGATGATCGAAGAGTTCCAACTTGCTTTTGAGATGTCGAACGGTCCTAGAATTAGCTAATTCTAGTCCTATTTGGAAGCTTGTCAAGTTAATAGTGCAATGAGCTCATAATATTTTAAATTTGACCACTGAAGAGAGAGTTATGAAGGTTACTATTGAACCAAGAGATGAAGGAAAAATTCAGGGTTGAAGACTACGATCCCACTTACCGATGTCGAAATGGTCTCGAAATACGACGATTCTATTAAGGAATGGAAGAACACTAAAGTTACTTTTAGATGACCAAAAATCGACCCAATCCGACATCAAACGAGGGAGTTATGAGCGTCTCCGATGGATCGCACGATTTGGAATGATTAACAATCTAAATTCGAAAATGATGATCGAAGAGTTCCAACATGCTTATTGGATATCGAACGGTCCTAGAATTAGCCAATTTTCATCCCATTTAGAAGCTTGTCAAGTTATGAAGGTTACTGTTGGAGCAGGAATTGCAGGAAAAATTCAGGACTGAGGACTGCGAACCCACTTACCAATGCCCAAATGGTCTGGAAATACGATGATTTCATTCAGGAATGAAAGAGCACTAAAGTACCTTTCAAATGACCATAAATCCACCCAATCCAACATCAAATGAGGGAGTTATGAGCGTCTCCATTGGATCAAGCGATTTGAAAAGATTAACAATCCAAATTGTGAAATGATGATCGAAGAGTTCCAACGTGCTTTTGGGATATCGACCGGTCCTAGAATTAGCCAATTCTGGTCCCATTTGGAAGCTTGTCCAGTTAACAGTGCAATGAGCTCATAATATTCTAAATTTGACCACTAAAGGGAGAGTTATGATGGTTACTATTAGACCAGGAGATGAAGGAAAAATTAATGACTGAGGATTGCGATCCAACTTACCAATGCCCAAATGGTCTCAAAATATGATGATTCCATTAGGAATGAAAGATCACTCAAGTACCTTTCAAATGACCAGAAATCTACCCACTTCGACATCAAATGAGGGAGTTATAGCGTCTCCGTTCGGTCGCACGATTTTGAAAGATTAACAATCCAAATTATGTAATGATGATTGAAGAGTTCCAACGTCCTTTTGGGATATCAAACGGTCCTAGAATTAGCCAATTACGGTCCCATTTGGAAGCTTATCAAGTTAAGAGTCCAATGAGCTCATAATATTATAAATTTGACCACTGAAGAGAGAGTTATGAAGGTTACTATTAGACCAGGAGATGAAGGAAAAATTCAGGACTGAAGACTACGATCCCACTTACCGATGCCCAAATGGTCTCAAAATATGATGATTCTATTAAGGAACGGGAGAACACTAAAGTAACTTTCAGATGACCTAAAATTGACCCAATCCGATATCAAACGAGGGAGTTATGAGCGTCTCGTTGGATTGCACGATTTAGAAAGATTAACAATCCAAATTACAAAATGTTGATCGAAGAGTTCCAACATGCTTTTGGGATATCGAACGGTCCTACAATTAGCCAATTCTGGTCCCATTTGGAAGCTTGTAAAGTTAACAGTGCAATGAGCTCAAAATATTCTAAATTTGACAACTGAAGAGGGAGTTATAAAGGTTACTAAGGGACCAGGAGAAAAGGAAAAATTCATGACTGAGGATTGCGATCCCACTTACCAATGCCTAAATGGTCTCGAAATACGATGATTCCAATCAAGAATGAAAGAGCACTAAAGTGCCTTTCAAATGACCAAAAATCCTCCCAATCCGACATCAAATGAGGGACTTATGAGCGTCTCCCTTGAACGGCGCGATTTGGAAAGATTAACAATCCAAATTGCGAAATGATGATTGAAGAGTTCCAAAGTGCTTTTGGGATATCGTACGGTCTTAGTATTAGCCAATTATTGTCCCATTTGGAAGCTTGTCAGGTTAACAGTGCAATGAGCTTAAAATAGAATAAATTTGACCTCTGAAGAGAGAGTTATGAGGTTACTATTAGACCAGGAGATGAAGGAGAAATTCAGGATTGAAGACTGCGATCCCACTTATTGATGCCCAAATTGTCTCGAAATACGACAATTCCATTAAGGAATGGAAGAACACTAAAGTAACTTTTAGATGACCAAAAATTGACCCAATCCATCATCAAATGAGGGAGTTATGAGTGTCTCCATTGGATCGCACGATTTTGAAAGATTAACAATCCAAATTGTGAAATGATGATCGAAGAGTTCCAACGTGCTTTTGGGATATCGAACGGTCCTAGAATTAGCCAATTCTGGTCCCATTTGGAAGCTTGTAAAGTTAATAGTGCAATGTGCTCATAATATTCTAAATTTGACCGCTAAAGAGAGAGTTATGAATGTTACTATTGGACTAGGACATGAAGGAAAATTTCAGGACTGAAGACTGCGATCCCACTTACCGATGCCCAAATGGTCTCGAAATACAACGATTCTATTAATGAATGGAAGAACACTAAAGTAACTTTCAGATGACCTAAAATCGACCCAATCCGACATCAAACGAGGGAGTTATGAGCGTCTTCATTGGATTACGCAATTTAGAAAGATTAACAATCCAAATTGCAAAATGATGATCGAAGAGTTCCAACGTGCTTTTGGGATATCGAACGGTCCTAGAATTAGCCAATTCTGGTCCCATTTGGAAGCTTGTAAAGTTAACAGTGCAATGAGCTCATAATATTCTAAATTTGACCACCGAAGAGGGAGTTATGAAGGTTACTATTGGACCAGGAGATGAAGGAAAAAATCAGGACTGAAGACTTTGACCCAGCTTACCGATGCCCAAATGGTCACAAAATACTACGATTCTATTAAGGAATGGATTCTAAAGTAACTTTCAGATGACCTAAAATCGGCCCAATCTGACATCAAACGAGGGAGTTATGAGCGTCTTCATTGGATTGCGCTATTTAGAAAGATTAACAATCTAAATTGCAAAATGATGATCGAAGAGTTCCAACGTGCTTTTTGGATATCGAACGGTCCTAGAATTAGCCAGTTCTGGTCCCATTTGGAAGCTTGTAAAGTTAACAGTGCAATGAGCTCATAATATTCTAAATTTGACCACTGAAGAGAGAGTTATGAAGGTTACTATTGGACCAGGAGATGAAGGAAAAATTCAGGACTGAAGACTGCGATCCAACTTACCGATGCCCAAAAGGTCATGAAATACCACGATTCTATTAAGGAATGGAAGAACCCTAAAGTAACTTTTAGATGACCAAAAATCAACCCAATCCGACATCAAAAGAGGGAGTTATGAGCGTCTTTGTTGGATCGTGCGATTTGGAGAGATTAACAATCCAAATTGCAAAATGATGATCGAAGAGTTCCAATGTGCTTTTGGGATATTGAACGGTCCTAGAATTAGCCAATTTTGGACCCATTTGGAAGCTTGTAAAGTTAACAGTGCAATGAGCTCATATTATTCTAAATTTGACCATTGAAGGGAGAGTTATGAAGGTTACTATTGGACCAGGAGATGAAGGAAAAACTAAAGACTGAGGACTGCGATCCCATTTACCAATGCCCAAATGGTCTCGAAATACGATGATTTCATTAGGAATGAAAGATCACTAATGTACCTTTCAAATGACCAAAAATCCACCCAATCTGACATCAAATGAGGGAGTTATAGCGTCTCCGTTGGGTCGCGTGATTTGGAAAGATTAACATTCCAAATTGCGTAATGATGATTGAAGAGTTCCAACATGCTTTTAGGATATTGAACGGTCCTAGAATTAGCCAATTCTGGTCCCATTTGGAAGCTTGTCAAGTTGACAGTTCAATGAGCTCAAAATAAAATAAATTCCACCACTGTAGAGAGAGTTATGAAGGTAACTATTGGACCAGGAGATGAAGGAGAAATTCAGGACTGAAAACTGCGATCCCACTAATTGATGCCCAAATTGTCTCGAAATACGACGATTCCATTAAGGAATGGAAGAACACTAAAGTCACTTTTAGATTACCAAAAATTGACCCAATCCATCATTAAATGAGGGAGTTATGAGCGTCACCATTGAATCGCACGATTTGGAAAGATCAACAATCCAAATTGTTAAATGATGATCGAAGAGTTCCAACGTGCTTTTGGGATATCGAACTGTAACGACCTGAAAAATTCCGTACATTGGGTCGAGTACCACCTCGACCAGAAATCACATAGGATTAAATCCTTTAGAAATTTAACAAAGTTAACTAAGTACTAAACTCAATTAGTTATGAAATCCGTTAGGATCGCTTTAAATACGATCTGCAAGACCCAAAACTTGCAGAATCATTGACGCTAGGTTACCCTAAAGTTTAGAACCAAACTCATTTCCGTCTGCTCTCGGGAATGAAACGAAACTTCGATTAGGTCTAGATCGCACATCGGGATTCCGATTAACCCGAAGTTAAGGAACTAGGACCGCCCACCTTGGGCTTAACAATCATCTCAAAAATCGGCCTTATCAGATATTCCACGGCCATTCGTTTCGAATCGGAGTGAGGTAGTGTGAAAAACACTATTCACAAGCCGAAATAAATATCCGGAATAGTGATGATCGGCATCGTTCGTTGACGCGTCAGTATTAAGAAACCTGACCGTCAGAATCAGACCAAATTACACCCTCGGATTAAGAAAAATTTCAGGAACATTTACATGAACTTGGAATTTCTGATCGTGGCCCACTGACCGTCGAACTGAAAGTGGTCCGCCACGTGCGATCTGCGCATCCGAATGAGTCAAAAATGTAATCCCACGTAGATCCATTGATGATAAGTTTAAGTCTGACGTTTGGTTCAAAGAGGCCTACCAGAACTCCCCTTTTGAAGCTGGAAAAGCGCCGAATATCCTATATAAGCAGTACCCCATGAACCTAAGTCTATTCTCGTAATGTTTGAGGCTATAAAAGGGGCTTAGAGCAGCCCCTCTCACAGCCATACGAATTTTGGGAGAAACCCTAGAGGGAGAGAGAGAAAAGAGAGGGAAAGACTTGGAGATCGTTCGATCTTCCTCCTTTGCTGCTTGCTACACGGCCTACATCTCTCTGATCTAGACGCTTTCCCGGCGTATTCCGCCTCATTTGAAGGTAAGAAAACCTAACCCTAGGTCTGATTTGAGTTGGAATCGAGGTAGGATGTATTCCGACTAACCGATTCCGCTCTTTAGGCTAGAAATCGCCTGTAGACGGAAGATCCATCACCCTTGCTGATTCGTTCCGTTTCCATAGGCAAAGGTGAGGACTTTAAGTGTATAAGTTAAGGTTTTCAACGCTTTCAATGTCAGATAATGGTAGATTCATGATCTGCTTGCAATTGCACATGTACAAAGTGCTTTCCGTTTCTGTTTCGATTAGCGGTGTGAAATATGGAATTTCACATATTCTAGGTATACGTAGAAATACCGTATATGTATTTTTTTTGGATAATTGTTTGACATGTTTATTTAATGTTTAATTATATAACATATGAATAAAATACTAGTTTGGCGAAAGAGATCGCCAAAATATATGTTCCTTTGTAAATGTGCCGTATGTTGAAAATACGTATTGTAGAAATACCGTATACGTATTTCTTTTGGAATAATGTTTGACATATGTATTTAATGTATGATTATACAATACATGATTAAAATACTAGTTTGGCGAAAAGAATCGCCGAAACCTATGTTCCTTTGTAAACACTATGTATGTCGAAATTGGGTATACGCGAAAGTACCCTATACGTATAAAATTCGCTGATGTGTTTGCTATGTCTATTTGCTGTATGAATATGTTGTATATGTATAAAATACTAGCTCGGTAACGGGACAACCCTAATACACACTTCCCTAGCATACGTCATGTATGTTGAACTATTGCATTCAAGTGTTGGTGAATTCACTTGTGAGTGTAAGTGCTTAAGTGTTAGAATCTTAGGTAGGTGCTGAGGTGGGATTCTCGGTTGTCTTAGAGTCGCATAGGACACTCTCCATGTGGTTGTTCACTCTAACCACTCGCCTACGAAATGTAAGTATTTGTATACTTATTTACATAATGCTTTATAACATGCTTTTGAACATGCTTTGTGACTTGTTGTTAACATGCTTCATGTTATGCTTATATTATGCTTGCTAGTGTTCTTGAATTACCATGTTATCATGCCTTATTTCACATGCTTTGGTTAGGATTTGACTGAGCTTGGGACTATGTTCGTAGTCCAGGCATCCGGTATCAGACTTGAAGATGTGGTTGGGGTTTCGTTCCGCCACGCACGATGTGTTGGTGAACCCGTGTCGTACTTCGGTTGGCGATAGTGGTTGGCCACACGAGGTGCTTCTGCGCCTCATATCGCCCAACTTGTTGTGCGCTCGAGCTAGCCGAACATGTCAGTAAACCGTATGCCTTATGTATGTTCACAATGTCTGGTCGCTAATGCTTGAACCTAGGGTACCAAACTTACCAGTGAAAATCCCGTTAACCATGGTACCTCGATCCGCTAAGACTCATGAGCCGGGCATGGTGGTATGGGACACCGTGGTCGAGCTGTCGGCCTACGCCGGGCTACGTGCCTCCCGTAGTCACCAAGTGAGCAACTCAACTCGTGAGCCGATTATGGTGGTATGGGACACTATATTCGCGCCGTCGGCCTACACCGATAAGGTGATGGGGAGTGGTGCAATCTTTGTGTGTACAGCCACCGGCACCCTTTGTAGTGACCGCGAGCATACTCGAAGTTGCGGCGTGCCTTAGGGTTCGCCGCGATACATAGAGTATGAACTAGGCCTGTTTCGTATAGTTGTATCGTGATGAATCGTTTAAGGGGTGATGGGGGAGTGGTGCAACCTTTGTGCGTAATGACCATTCTCGGCGCCTCTAAAGTGACCTAGAAAACACACCATCGTCTCGATATTAACTAGACTGACGACCCTAGATTGGATCATGTTTGGATATGATACAAGGGAGGTACCTTAGTTTCCCAATCCTATTTGTTTGAAATGAATTAATTAAAAACTTGGTAATCATACTCATCATGCATCGCATGTGCCTGGAAGATGTGGAGCACCTTTGTGGGATGTAAGCATGCGCGAACGTGAGATGGTGTCGCTTGAGGGAGTACGTCGGAGAGGGCATCCATCATAACCGCATTCATACTTGCATTAATCGAGTAACTAAGGAGTGTTTGATTTCTTGCTTTATCATTTCTTGCTTTGTATTGGTAACATGATAACTTATGTCTTATCGTTCCACCGAGTTAGCTACTCACTCCCACGTTACGGGACGGTGTTGCGCACACCAACCGGACTCTGTCTCGGTTTAGGCGATCCGGCTATTCTCCGGGAGGCGGAGCCGATTATGACGAGGACCGGGAGGAGTTCTCGTATATGCGATTAGCCATGGCGGCTTCGACTAGGTCACGGATGATGGGATTTACAGAGATTGTATTTAGTTATTTTGACATTTTGTTTATTACACAGACATGTATATTGTGACTCAGAAGGATTCATACTCTGGATAACGAATCATTTATTTTGTTTCTTTACATACATATATATACAGTCAGTCTTCCGCTTGCTCTTATACAACTGATCCTGGAGTATGAATTACTGCTTTTTGGTATAATCTCATTCATGTTTACTGCTCTAACACAGACAACATCCAAATATCATTAAACATGTTGCATAAGTGATGCGTTGGAACTCGGGAGTTGAGTTACACTCGACCCCCGATTTTCAGGGCGTTACAAGTTGGTATCAGAGCATGATTTTGATTAAACCGGACCTGAGTTATGTCCCCACTACGTACGCTGACGCATTACAATTTAGGAGGGAGCGACAGAATATAGAAAAAGTCATAGGTATTCCGACTTCGCCAAACGGTGAAGTTCCCTTAAGTCGAACGCCGAAATCGAGTCCGTAATCAACCATGGTCGCACGGGTCGACCTTAAAACATTCCTAGACCATTCACAACCCTTTAAATAGGGATACCAAGTAATGAGAATGAAATCAGAAATAAACTACAACTAAGACTCCTAGAATTCGCGACTTACTATAAGGTCGTAATGTCTACTAGTGCACAAGGTTATCAGCCAAAAAAATGATAAGAATAATAAATATATATATATATGATAGTAAGAATCCTATTTGGCTTCACCAAACCGTCCTCCTAATTATCTTAAGTTCTTTGCGCGATGAGCGCAACTCCTAAAACCCAACGGATGAAGAATCATTAAACTAAACTACCATTTTTAGCAAAATGAAATTGAAACGGGAAAATTACCGTTAATCGGAGGGTTTTCTCGCAATTCCGGGCTGCGCAACCCGACATAGCGGGTTAGTTGGCTTCATTATCTCGTTCTACCCCAAATTCATATATTTTACATCAGATAACTCATTCCGGATTACAAGTTACGTTCACTTATTCCGAAACTGCCCGAAATGGAGCGAATCGGGATCGGGGGGGCCAAACGGAACACTTCCGGAGGGATCTAAGGTGGGACCCAGGGATTTTTGGGGCCCAGGGGACTGGAGGATCACAACCATGGAGCCCCATTTCCCAATCTCCACAATTTTTTGGCGAGGCCCTCGCCGGTTCGGCGAGGCCTCGCCGGTTATTGGGTTGGGCCGGGCTCGCGGTTCGGGCCGGTCGCCTTTGGGGGTCCCTACAACCCCCTGCCCTATCGCCCTTCCTAAAACCCTTTCGAAAATACCCACTTCCTTCACAAACCCCTCCCTTGGCCGTTTTTCCCTTCCACCTTGCTGCCCTCTCTTGTAAAACGCCTCTCCACCTCTCTTCTCTACTGATTTCGGCCACTCCTTACCATCCTC
Organism: Magnolia changhungtana; assembly: GCA_030180095.1. Lineage (NCBI taxonomy): Eukaryota > Viridiplantae > Streptophyta > Magnoliopsida > Magnoliales > Magnoliaceae > Magnolia > Magnolia changhungtana. The sequence continues at coordinate 160,029 of JASAUF010000632.1, forward strand.
CATCGTGGTACGCTGCCCTCTCCTCCATTTCTTCTTCTTCCCACTCGTTTGGACCCCTACACGTGGTTGGAGGTCCCAAAACCGTGAGAGTCATCTCCCAAACCGTCCTTCCCATCTTATTTCTCCATTTCCCGATCCTTTTCACCTCCCACGCCGTTAGGTCTGCTGATCGTGAAGAACTTGGGAGATCGCCCCTCTTTCCTATTTCGTCGATTTTCTATGGCCCTTTTGGGTGTTGTGGCGACCCTTTTCTCCATCTCCACCATCCTCTCTCTGATGGGCAAGAGGAAGAGTGCCGCTGATGAGGCCGGGCCTAGTCGCCCTACACAATCGAGGCGACCGCGAGGTGCCGCCGCTAGCTCGAGCTCTGCCCGGGAGTTTCGCACGAAGCGGGACCTTGATCCCCGAATCCCTGCCGAGCGGGTGCAGTTGGCGGCGCTACCTCATGGTGTCTATGAGGACCGCAGGGTTCTTTTCGAAGCCCAGGTGGATGGTCGGCTATTTGGGGAGTATTACTTGTTTGAACAAGTGGAGGCGGCCCACTGGGGTCCGTTATTTGAGGCCAGGGGTCGCGCAAATTCCGGACCTTGTCGAGCCTTCTACGCCAACATTCGCAAGCCTACACTAGACCCTTTGCAGTTCCAGCTCAGAGTTGGGGTGGATCTGTTTATCACCGTTGATGTGAGGACGATTGCGCGACTTATGAATATGCCCCTTGGTGACGTACATGCTAGCGAGCTGAATTTGGCGACTGCTCGTGAAAGGAATCGTCGCACTCGATACCTTTGTGGTGGCCGACTAGCTGAGTGGCAGCCGAACAAAAGCCTCCTAGCGTCCCACATGTCTGACGATTTCCGCCTACTACATCACATCTTCACATACAATCTTTACCCCAGGCACAGTAATCGCAGCGAGTGTACGCGACTTATGGTTGATTTTCTGTACCAAGTGGGGCAGCGGGCGAACTTGTGTGTGCCCACTTTCGTGTTGCAACAGATCGTGAGTGTTGCACGCTCCACCAGGAGTTCTGATTCGCTTCCTTTCGGCCGACTCATATGCAGGATCGCACGGGAGTATGGCTATAGTCTGGGGGCAGAGATGCCAGTACAGGTCCACCAGATTGACGAAAGTACTCTCAAACAGATGAAACTTGGGGCACAGCGACAACGGGCCCGACAGGTTGAGATTGAGAGCGATGAAGATACGAGCGAAGACGGAAGTGAAGCTGAAGAAGAGGAAGAAGAACCTGAGGCTCAGGACACTGAGGAGAGTTCACCTCCTGCGGCTCAGGAGCAGGGCGTGGATCGGGATGCCTTTGATGCACGTTTGGCCCGTCTTGAGGAGGGTCAAGCCGCCCTACAGCAGGAAGTCGGACGAGTCCGAACCAAGCTTAGCAAGGTGTCTCGTACTTTAAAGGCCATCTTGTGTTGTCTGCAGGACAAGAATGCCCCTCCTCCATCGCCTGATTCGGATGCTTAGTCGTCCAAGTGGTTGTGTGTTGTTGTTTGTTTTGGTTGCCGCGATAGCAGTTTATGTTTTCATGTAGTGGATGTAGTAGATAGTAGCGTGTTCTAAGTGTTTGATGTGTGGATGTATTGGCTATAATGTGATTTCCGTCATGATTCATGTAAACTCTGTAGTCCATGTATTATGACAATTTTGAGTTAATGAAAAGCATATAGCCTCTTTTGTTTGATGATGTGTGGAATGCTTAAGTGCTTTATGGAGTGTATTATGCTGTATCTCACAAATGTGACTACCTGTGTTGTATAGGGCATGCCGCGACAGTATACGCGGAGCACCGCACATCTCCGTCTGACTGGCCCTATGGACCAGACACCTTCTAGTAGTAGTGGTCCTGCGGACCGTGGGTTGGGTTCCGATCAGCCCCCTACTGGTCCTGCTGGTGGGTTGCCACCATACACGCCCCCGGTCCGTGAGCGAGCGCCCGGCCATCATCGTCGCGCAAGAAGATGACTCCTGTGTCGCTCCGCCGACCGATAGGTTTGAGCGGTGATGATGATGATGCATCGGCAGCGATGCATGAAGAAGAAGAGCGAGAGAGCAAAGCAGAAGAAGCAGCAAGAGCAGAAGAAGAAGCAGCAGATACAGCCGAGAAGCGAAGATCGCAGCTTATGGCCACTATCGCTGAGGCCTTGTCACGTGGTGGTAGTGCGACTCCACCTACGACTCCTGTTTGTCCTGCCGGGCACCCTGAGCCTCCTGCTCAGTGTGAGGATGTGCCCCTGCCTCCACCCGTGGTGCCTCCTACTGGAGATGTCGGCACGCGCGGTCTACTCGAGCGGTTTCAGCGCTTGAGGCCTCCTTCGTTCATGGGCACTCATAGGCCCGAGGAGGCAGAGTTTTGGCTTGACCGCATCTCGAAGATGCTTCGGATGCTGCATTGCTCAGAGGCCGAGTGTAGAGCTGGCCGCCTTCATGTTTGAGAGAGAGGCGAGTTTATGGTGGGACAGTGTGTTGCGGTCTGTCGCAGCAGACTACGTATGGACCTGGGAGGCTTTTGAGTTCCGGTTCCATGAGAAATACTACCCGCCGACTTACCGACATGAGCGGGAGGACGAGTTTCTGCGCCTCAGGCAGGGAGGCATGACTATTACAGAGTACGAGCACCGCTTCACCGAGTTGGGCCGCTTTGTCCCGACTATACTAGTGGACGAGCAGATGCGGATGCGTCGATTTTCATTGGGCTTGCGGACCGGAGATACGGTCGAAGATATGCTGCCTCACTATACCCACATATGCAAAGCCTTGGTTCACACGTCTATGACAGAGCAGGATGTGGACCGGTTGGCCCGATCACGTGGCACTATGGTTGCGAGGCCACGGCAGAGATACAGAGTGTGCCTATTTTAGGCAAGAGGCCTCGTGTGACTCGCCTCCCAGGATCGCGCGGCTGGGGCTCGGGCGAGGCGCCCTATTGTGACTCGCACATACCGCGGGAAACAGGGTCATCTTATTGGGAGTTGCTTCGCGCGGATGAAGGACAAGTGGGTTCTCTCCGCCACGATGATGGGCCGTTCTCGCCCACAGCCATATCGCCTCCACCGCTACTGCACGGCCTCCCGCACATCCTTCCTTCCGACCTCCGTGCGAAGACGGGCCGCCGCCACGACCCTTGGCTCCTCACCGAACCGCCCAGCGGGCTCGCGTTCATACTCTCGTGGCGAGGCACCCGAGACGTCGGTTTCGGCTCGCCACACGGCCTTCGAGGGTACGGCTTTATTCGCGACACTCCCGTCTCTTTATTGGTGGACACCGGGTCCACTACTTCTATTATTTCTTGTGGGGCGGTGAAGCGCCTATCTTTGCATACGATTCCCACTAAGGGAATGAGACTCACTACGGCCACGGGACATTCGGATGTCACACGATTATGCGAGGGTTGCTCGGTAGTTTTGGGTAAAGACACGGTGCTCGTCGACCTTATTGTTGCTCCGCTATGGCACTACGACGTTATACTTGGCATGGATTGGCTCACCGGGATGAGGGCGGAGGTAGATTGCGACACTCGGATCGTGACGGCCTATGGACCGACGGCATGCCTTTCACGTTCCCGGTGCGGTGCCGCTGGCCCCGTCGAGTTGATTGTTATCTTCGCTTTGCTTGTGCCGACCGATGGTCCGACAGTTGTTGATAGTACGCCGGTGGTTCGAGACTTTGCGGGCGTGTTTGAGACTATCCCCGGTTTACCTCCTCGGCGTGAGATTGATTTTACGATAGATCTTACGCCTGGTGCGACGCCCATCTCGTTGCTCTACGTATCGTATGCCTCCATGTGAGATGGAGGAGCTGCGGACACAGATTGATGTACTTGTAGAGAGAGGTTTTATTCGACCTAGTGTGTCTCCTTGGGGAGCACCTGTGTTGTTCGTGAAGAAGAAGGACGGGTCGCTACGGTTGTGTATTGATTACCGTAGGTTGAACCAGGTCACGGTGAAGAACAAGTATCCTTTGCCCAGGATTGACGATCTGTTCGATCAGTTGAGAGGGGCGAAGTATTTCTCGAAGATTGATCTCCAGTCAGGGTACCACCAGTTGCGCGTGAGAGAGGAGGACGTGCAGAAGACAGCCTTCAGGACGTGCTTTGGGCACTACGAGTTCTTAGTGATGTCGTTCGGTCTGACGAACGCACCAGCCGTGTTCATGGATCTGATGAACCGGGTATTTCGGCCCTTCCTTTACCGATTCGTCATCGTCTTTATCGATGACATCTTGATATACTCCACGAGTCGGGAGGAGCACGAGGAGCACTTGCGAGCGGTATTGGAGACACTGAAGAAGAACCAGTTGTTTGCGCGATAAAGACAAGAAGTGCGACTTGGCGGGAGGAAGTCAAGTTCCTGGGACATGTAGTGTCCAAGGATGGGATAGCAGAGTGGACCTTGCTAAGGTAGTGCGGTTCAGATTGCTGCACTGAATCGGTTCATCGAGGTGAGGAGTTTCCTTGGCCTGGTGGATACTACGACGTTTCATTCGGGATTTCTCGAAGATCGCTGTGCCATTGTCTCGGTGACTCGGAAGGACTCGAAGTTCGCTGGAATGAGAAGGCGGAGGCGCCTTTTAAGGAGCCGAAGGACAAGTTGACGTCCGCCCCGTGCTAGTATTGCAGAGCAAGGGGTGAAATACACGGTGTATACTTGACGCGTCTCGCGTTGGTTTGGGTTATGTGTCGATGCGAAAGATAGGGTGATATCGTATGCCTCGAGACAATTAAGGAAGCACGAGGAGAATTACCCTACACATGACCGGAGTTGGCGGTCTGTCATCTTTGCACCGAAGCTCTGGAGACATTACCTCTACGGTGAGGAGGAGTTCGAGCTTTTTCGTGACCACAAGAGCCTTAAATACATATTCACGCAATGAGATTTGAATATGAGACAAATAGCCGATGGATGGAGACCTGAAGGACTTCAAGTTCGAGGTTTCCTACCATCCCGGCAAGGCGAACCTTGTGGCAGACGCGTTGAGCCGCAAGAAGGCGATTGCATTTGCGGCACCGCCGATGATAGCCGAGTGGGATATGGTAGAGTTTGTGCGGGACTTGAGCGAGACTCACCGTCGAGGAGCCATTTGAGTGTGTTGCGCACGTTCGGGTGCGACCACTTATCGACGACAGATTGTTGAGGCCCGGGAGGGCGACATACTACTGCCTCGAGCTTCGAGAGCAGGCTAAGCGACGCCGCGGACTCCGAGTGGAGAGTTGGATCTGATGGGGGTTTATGGTTCCGTGGCCGCCTATGTGTTCCGGATGTGCCTGACTTGAGACGCGAGCTTCTCGAGTCTGCCCATAACTCGAAGTTTGCGATGCATCCTGGTAGCACGAAGATGTACCAGGATATGAGAAGGACGTATTGGTGGGATAACATGAAGGCCCATATTCCGAGTATGTGTCTCGATGTCTGACGTGCCAGCAGGTCAAGGCATAACATCGCCGACCTCCCTGGACCGCTTCGTCCCCATGCCTATAGCGGAGTGGAAGTGGGACTTCATCTCCATGGACTTCATATCGGGTTGCCGAAGACGAGGAAGGGGCACGATTCCATTTGGGTGATTGTGGACCGGTTGACTAAATCGGCCCATTTCCTCCCTATCAGAGTTACGAACTCTGCAGATGAGCTGGCTAGATTGTATATCAGGGAGATCGTCCGTCTGCACGGAGTTCCTTTGGAGATTGTGTCGGACAGAGACACGCGGTTCACATCCATCTTCTGGACTCGTATCCAGGAGGCGATGGGTGTGAAGTTGAAGTTCAGTACAGCGTTTCATCCTCAGACTGATGGGCAGACAGAGCGAGTGAATCAGGTTCTGGAGGATATGTTGCGAGCGTGTGTGTTGGACTTCAAGGACAGTTGGGACGACTGTCTTCCGTACGCAGAGTTCGCCTACAACAACAGCTTCCAGGCGACGATTGGCATGGCGCCATATGAGGCTCTATATGGTCGACCTTGTAGAGCACCGCACTGTTGGGCAGAGGTTGGAGAGCGTAGCCGATTGGCCGAGTTGGTTCAGCGACTACGAGAAGGTAGACATTATCGGGCGTCGATTACTCACGGCCGCAGAAGCGGGCAGAAGAGTTACGCCGATACGAGGCGCGACCGCCGGAGTTCGAGGTTGGTGATCATGTGTTCCTTCGGGTTTCCCCTATGAAGGAGTCCTTCGGTTTGGGAAGAAGGGGAAGCTCACACCGAGGTTCATCGGTCCATTTCGATAATCTTGGATCGAGTGGGTGATGTGGCGTATCGTCTCGCCTTGCCTACACCACTTGCTTCTGTACATAACGTATTTCATGTATCTATGCTGAAGAAGTACGTTCCTGATCCTTCGCATATCATCAGATGGGAGCAAGTACAGTTGAGCGAGGATGCGACATATGAGTTGCGCCCGACACGCATCCTTGACAGGAAGGAGCAGGTACTGCGTAGCAAGGTCATCCCACTTGTGAAGGTACTTTGGACACATCATTCTGAGGAGGAAGCTACCTGGGAGACTGAGGCCGAGGTCAGGAAGAACTACCCTCAGATTCTCGAGGAGTACGAACAGGTATAAATTTCGAGGACGAAATTTTTTGTTTAAGGGGGGTAGATTGTAACGACATGAAAAATTTCGTACATTGGGTCGAGTACCACCTCGACCAGAAATCACATAGGATTAAATCCTTTAGAAATTTAACAAAGTTAACTAAGTACTAAACTCAATTAGTTATGAAATCCGTTAGGATCGCTTTAAATACGATCTGCAAGACCCAAAAACTTGAGAATCATTGACGCTAGGTTACCCTAAAGTTTAGAACCAAACTCATTTCCGTCTGCTCTCGGGAATGAAACGAAACTTCGTATTAGGTCTAGATCGCACATCGGGATTCCGATTAACCCGAAGTTAAGGAACTAGGACCGCCCACCGGGCTTAACAATCATCTCAAAAATCGGCCTTATCCGATATTCCACGGCCATTCGTTTCGAATCGGAGCGAGGTAGTGTGAAAAACACTATTCACAAGCCGAAATAAATATCGGAATAGTGATCGGCATCGTTCGTTGACGCGTCAAGATAAGAAACCCGACCGTCGAATCGGACCAAATTACACCCTCGGATTAAGAAAAATTTCAGAACATTTACATGAACTTGGAATTTCGATCGTGGCCCATGACCGTCGAACCGAAAGTGGTCCGCCACGTGCGATCCGCGCATCCGAATGAGTCAAAAATGTAATCCCACGTAGATCCATTGATGATAAGTTTAAGTCGACGTTTGGTTCAAAGAGGCCTACCGAACTCCCCTTTTGAGTGGAAAAGCGCCGAATATCCTATATAGTGTACCCCATGAACCTAAGTCTATTCTCGTAATGTTTGAGGCTATAAAAGGGGCTTAGAGCAGCCCCTCTCACAGACCATACGAATTTTGGGAGAAACCCTAGAGGGAGAGAGAGAAAGAGAGGGAAAGACTTGGAGATCGTTGCCGATCTTCCTCCCGCCGCTTTGGCTTGCTACACGGCCTACATCTCTCGATCTAGACGCTTTCCGGCGTATTCCGCCTCATTTGAAGGTAAGAAAACCTAACCCTAGGTCGATTTGAGTTGGAATCGAGGTAGGATGTATTCCGACTAACCGATTCCGCTCTTTAGGCTAGAAATCGCTGTAGACGGAAGATCCATCACCCTTTTTGATTCGTCCGTTTCCATAGGCAAAGGTGAGGACTTTAAGTGTATAAGTTAAGGTTTTCAACGCTTTCAATGTCGATAATGGTAGATTCATGATCTGCTTGCAATTGCACATGTACAAAGTGCTTTCCGTTTCCCGTTACGATTAGCGGTGTGAAATATGGAATTTCACATATTCTAGGTATACGTAGAAATACCGTATACGTATTTTTTTTGGATAATTGTTTGACATGTTTATTTAATGTTTAATTATATAACATATGAATAAAATACTAGTTTGGCGAAAGAGATCGCCAAAATATATGTTCCTTTGTAAATGTGCCGTATGTTGAAAATACGTATTGTAGAAATACCGTATACGTATTTCTTTTGGAATAATGTTTGACATATGTATTTAATGTATGATTATACAATACATGATTAAAATACTAGTTTGGCGAAAAGAATCGCCGAAACCTATGTTCCTTTGTAAACACTATGTATGTCGAAATTGGGTATACGCGAAAGTACCCTATACGTATAAAATTCGCTGATGTGTTTGCTATGTCTATTTGCTGTATGAATATGTTGTATATGTATAAAATACTAGCTCGGTAACGGGACAACCCTAATACACACTTCCCTAGCATACGTCATGTATGTTGAACTATCGCATTCCAAGTGTTGGTGAATTCACTTGTGAGTGTAAGTGCTTAAAGTGTTAGAATCTTAGGTAGGTGCTGAGGTGGGATTCTCGGTTGTCTTAGAGTCGCATAGGACACTCTCCATGTGGTTGTTCACTCTAACCACTCGCCTACGAAATGTAAGTAGTTGTATACTTATTTACATAATGCTTTATAACATGCTTTTGAACATGCTTTGTGACTTGTTGTTAACATGCTTCATGTTATGCTTATATTATGCTTGCTAGTGTCCTTGAATTACCATGTTATCATGCCTTATTTCACATGCTTTGGTTAGGATTTGACTGAGCTTGGGACTATGTTCGTAGTCCAGCATCCGTATCAGACGACTTGAAGATGTGGTTGGGGTTTCGTTCCGCCACGCACGATGTGTTGGTGAACCCGTGTCGTACTTCGGTTGGCGATAGTGGTTGGCCACACGAGGTGCTTCTGCGCCTCATATCGCCCAACTTGTTGTGCGCTCGAGCTAGCCGAACATGTCGAAACCGTATGCCTTATGTATGTTCACAATGTCCGGTCGCTAATGCTTGAACCTAGGGTACCAAACTTACCGGTGAAAATCCCGTTAACCATGGTACCTCGATCCGCTAAGACTCATGAGCCGGGCATGGTGGTATGGGACACCGTGGTCGAGTTGTCTACCACGCTGGGGCTACGTGCCTCCCCGTAGTCACCAGTGAGCAACTCAACTCGTGAGCCGATTATGGTGGTATGGGACACTATATTCGCGCTGTCGACCTACACTGATAAGGTGATGGGGGAGTGGTGCAATCTTTGTGTGTACAGCCCTGGCAGCCCTTTGTAGTGACCGCGAGCATACTCTAAAGTTGCAGCGTGCCTTAGGGTTCGCCGCGATACATAGAGTATGAACTAGGCCTGTTTCTGTATAGTTGTATCGTGATGAATCGTTTAAGGGGTGATGGGGAGTGGTGCAACCTTTGTGCGTAATGCCACAGGGCTCTGGGTGACCTAGAAAACACACCATCGTCGATATTAACTAGGACCGACGACCCTAGATTGGATCATGTTTGGATATGATACAAGGGAGGTACCTTAGTTTCCCAATCTGCTTTGTTTGAAATGAATTAATTAAAAACTCGGTAATCATACTCATCATGCATCGCATGTGCCCGGGAAGATGTGGAGCACTATGGGATGTAAGCATGCGCGAACGTGAGATGGTGTCGCTTGAGGGAGTACGTCGGAGAGGGCATCCATCATAAGCGCATTCATACTTGCATTAATCGAGTAACTAGGAGTGTTTGATTTTCGCTTTATCATTTCTTGCACCGTATTGGTAACATGATAACTTATGTCTTATCGTTCCACCGAGTTAGCTACTCACTCCCACGTTACGGGACGGTGTGCGCACACCAACCGGACTGTCTCGTGTTTTAGGCGATCCGGCTATTCTCGGGAGGCGAGCCCGACACGACGAGGACCAGGAGGAGTTCTCGTATATGCGATTCGCTTGTCAGCGGCTTCGACTAGGTCACGGGACCGATGGGATTTACAGAGATTGTATTTAGTTATTTTGACATTTTGTTTATTACACGACATGTATATTGTGACTCAGAAGGGTTCATACTCTGGATAACGAATCATTTATTTTGTTTCTTTACATACATATATATACAGTCAGTCTTCCGCTTGCTCTTATACAACTGATCTGGAGTATGAATTACTGCTTTGGTATAATCTCATTCATGTTTACTGCTCTAACACAAACAACATCCAAATATCATTAAACATGTTGCATAAGTGATGCGTTGGAACTCGGGAGTTGAGTTACACTCGACCCCCGATTTTCAGGGCGTTACACGAACGGTCCTAGAATTAGCCAATTCTGGTCCCATTTGGAAGCTTATAAAGTTAACAGTGCAATGTGCTCATAATATTCTAAATTTGACCACTGAAGATAGAGTTATGTATGTTACTATTGGACTAGGACATGAAGGAAAAATTCAGACTGAAGATTGCGATCCCACTTACCGATGCCCAAATGGTCTCGAAATACAACGATTCTATTAAGGAATGGAAGAACACTAAAGTAACTTTCAGATGACCTAAAATCGACCCAATCCAACATCAAACGAGGGAGTTATGAGCGTCTTCATTGGATCGCGCGATTTGGAAAGATTAACAATTCGAATTGCAAAATGATGATCGACGAGTTCCATCGTGCTTTTCGGATATCGAACGGTCCTAGAATTAGCCAATCCTGGACCCATTTGGAAGCTTGTAAAGTTAACAGTGCAATGAGCTCATATTATTCTAAATTTGACCACTGAAGGGAGAGTTATTAAGGTTACTATTGGACCAGGAGAGCAAGGAAAACTTAAAGACTGAGGACTGCGATCCCATTTACCAATGCCCAAATGGTCTCGAAATACGATGATTCCATTAGGAATGAAAGATCACTAATGTACCTTTCAAATGACCAAAAATTCACCCAATCTAACATCAAATGAGGGAGTTATAACGTCTCCGTTGGGTCGCGTGATTTGGAAAGATTAACAATCCAGATTGCGTAATGATGATTGAAGAGTTCCAACGTGCTTTTAGGATATCAAACGGTCCTAGAATTAGCCAATTCTAGTCCCATTTGGAAGCTTGTCACGTTGACAGTCCAATGAGCACAAAATAAAATAAATTCGACCACTGAAGAGAGAGTTATGAAGGTTACTATTGGATCAGGAGATGAATGAGAAATTCAAGACTGAAGACTGCGATCCCACTTATTGATTCCCAAATTGTCTCGAAATATGATGATTCCATTAAGGAATGGAAGAACACTAAAGTAACTTTTAGATGACCAAAAATTAACCCAATCCATCATCAAATGAGGGAGTTATGAGCGTCTCCAATGGATCACATGATTTGGAAAGATTAACAATCCAAATTGTTAAATGATGATCGAAGAGTTCCAACGTGCTTTTGGGATATCGAACGGTCCTAGAATTAGCCAATTCTGGTCCCATTTGGAAGCTTGTAAAGTTAACAGTGCAATGTGCTCATATTATTCTAAATTTGACCACTGAAGAGAGAGTTATGAATGTTACTATTGGACCAGGACATGAAGGAAAAATTAAAGACTGAGCACTGCGATCCCATTTACCAATTCTTAAATGGTCTCGAAATACGATGATTCCAATCAGGAATGAAAGAGCACTAAAGTACCTTTCAAATGACCAAAAATCCACCCAATCTGACATCAAATGAGGGAGTTATGAGCGTCTCCATTGAACCGCACAATTTGGAAAGATTAACAATCCAAATTTAGAAATGATGATCGAAGAGTTCCAAAGTGCTTTTGGCATATCGTACGGTCCTAGAATTAGCCAATTCTGGACCCATTTGGAAGCTTGTAAATTAACCGTGCAATGAGCTCAAATTATTCTAAATTTGACCACTGAAGGGAGAGTTATGAAGGTTACTATTGGACCAGGAGATGAATAAAAAATTAAAGACTGAGGACTGCAATCCCATTTACCAATGCCCAAATGGTCTCGAAATATGATGATTCCATTAGGAATGAAAGATCACTAATGTACCTTTCAAATGACCAAAAATCCCCCCAATCTGACATCAAATGAGGGAGTTATAGCGTCTCCGTTGGGTCGCGGGATTTGGAAATATTTACAATCCAAATTGCGAAATGATGATTGAAGATTCCCACATGCTTTTAGGATATCGAATCGTCCTAGAATTAGCCAATTCTAGTCCCATTTGGAAGCTTGTCAAGTTGACAGTGCAATGAGCTCAAAATAAAATAAATTCGACCACTGAAGAGAGAGTTATGAAGGTTACTATTGGATCAGGAGATGAATGAGAAATTCAGGACTGAAGACTGCCATCCCACCTATTGATGCCCAAATTGTCTCGAAATATGACGATTCCATTAAGGAATGGAAGAACACTAAAGTAACTTTTAGATGACCAAAAATTGACCCAATCCATCATCAAATGAGGGAGTTATGAGCGTCTCCAATGGATCACACGATTTGGAAAGATTAACAATCCAAATTGTGAAATGATGATCGAAGAGTTCCAACGTGCTTTTGGGATATCGAACGGTCCTAGAATTAGCCAATTCTGGTCCCATTTGGAAGCTTGTAAAGTTAACAGTGCAATGTACTCATAATATTCTAAATTTGACCACTGAAGAGAGAGTTATGAATGTTACTATTGGACTAGGACATGAAGGAAAAATTCAGACTGAAGACTGCGATCCCACTTACCGATGCCCAAATGGTCTCGAAATACAACAATTCTATTAAGGAATGGAAGAACACTAAAGTAACTTTCAGATGACCTAAAATCGACCCAATCTGACATCAAATGAGGGAGTTATGAGCGTCTTCTTTGGATTGCGCTATTTAGAAAGATTAACAATCCAAATTGCAAAATGATGATCGAAGAGTTCCAACGTGCTTTTGGGATATTGAACGGTCCTAAAATTAGCCAATTCTGGTCCCATTTGGAAGCTTGTAAAGTTAACAGTGTAATGAGCTCATAATATTCTAAATTTGACCACTAAAGAGAGTTATGTAGGTTACTATTGGACCAGGAGATGAAGGAAAAAATCAGGACTGAAGACTGCGATCCAACTTACCGATGCCCAAAAGGTCACGAAATACCACGATTCTATTAAGGAATGGAAGAACCCTAAAGTAACTTTTAGATGACCAAAAATTGACCCAATCCGACATCAAAAGAGGGAGTTATGAGCGTCTTCGTTGGATCATGCGATTTGGAGAGATTAACAATCCAAATTGCAAAATGATGATCGAAGAGTTCCAACGTGCTTTTGGGATATTGAACGGTCCTAGAATTAGCCAATTTTAGACACATTTGGAAGCTTGTAGAGTTAACAGTGCAATGAGCTCATATTATTCTAAATTTGACCACTGAAGGGAGAGTTATGAAGGTTACTATTGGACCAGGAGATGAAGGAAAAACTAAAGACTGAGGACTGCGATCCCATTTACCAATGCCCAAATAGTCTCGAAATACGATGATTTCATTAGGAATGAAAGATCACTAATGTACCTTTCAAATGACCAAAAATCCACCCAATCTGACATCAAATGAGGGAGTTATAGCATCTCCGTTGGGTCGCGTGATTTGGAAAGATTAACATTCCAAATTGCGTAATGATGATTGAAGAGTTCCAACATGCTTTTAGGATACTGAACGGTCCTAGAATTAGCCAATTCTGGTCCCATTTGGAAGCTTGTCAAGTTGACAGTGCAATGAGCACAAAATAAAATAAATTCCACCACTGTAGAGAGAGTTATGAAGGTTACTATTGGACCAGGAGATGAAGGAGAAATTCAGGACTAAAAACTGCGATCCCACTAATTGATGCCCAAATTGTCTCAAAATACGACGATTTCATTAAGGAATGGAAGAACACTAAAGTCACTTTTAGATGACCAAAAATTGACCCAATCCATCATTAAATGAGGGAGTTATGAGCGTCACCATTGAATCGCACAATTTGGAAAGATCAACAATCCAAATTGTTAAATGATGATCGAAGAGTTCCAACGTGCTTTTGGGATATCGAACGGTCCTAGAATTAGCCAATTCTGGTCCCATTTGGAAGCTTGTAAAGTTAACAGTGCAATGTGCTCATAATATTCTAAATTTGACCACTGAAGAGAGAGTTATGAATGTTACTATTGGACTAGGACATGAAGGAAAAATTCAGACTGAAGATTGCGATCCCACTTACCGATGCCCAAATGCTCTCGAAATACAACGATTCTATTAAGGAATGGAAGAACACTAAAGTAACTTTCAGATGACCTAAAATCGACCCAATCTGACATCAAACGAGGGAGTTATGAGCGTCCTCATTGGATTGCGCTATTTAGAAAGATTAACAATCCAAATTGCAAAATGATGATCGAAGAGTTCCAACGTGCTTTTGGGATATCGAACGGTCTTAAAATTAGCCAATTCAGGTCCCATTTGGAAGCTTGTAAAGTTAACAGTGCAATGAGCTCATAATATTTTAAATTTGACCACTAAAGAGAGAGTTATGAAGGTTACTATTGGACTAGGAGATGAAGGAAAAAATCAGGACTAAAGACTTTGATCCAGCTTACCGATGCCCAAATGGTCACAAAATACTACGATTCTATTAAGGAATGGAAGAATACTAAAGTAACTTTTAGATGACCTAAAATCAACCCAATCCGACATCAAATGAGGGAGTTATGAGCGTCTTCATTGGATTGCGCTATTTAGAAAGATTAACAATCCAAATTGCAAAATGATGATCGAAGAGTTCCAACGTGATTTTGGGATATCGAATGGTCCTAGAATTAGCCAATTCTGGTCCCATTTGGAAGCTTGTAAAGTTAATAGTGCAATGTGCTCATAATATTCCAAATTTGACCACTGAAGAGAGAGTTATGAATGTTACTATTGGACCAGGACATGAAGTAAAAATTCAGGACTGAAGACTGTGATACCACTTACCGATGCCCAAATGGTCTCGAAATACAATGATTCTATTAAGGAATGGAAGAACACTAAAGTAACTTTCAGATGACCAAAAATTTACTCAATCCGACATCAAATGGGGGAGATATGAGCATCTCCGTTGGATCGCGCGATTTTGAAAGGTTAACAATCCAAATTACGAAATGATGATTGAAGAGTTCCAACGTGCTTTTGGGATATCGAACGGTCCTAAAATTTGCGAATTCTGGTCCCATTTGAAAGCTTGTCAAGTTAACAGTGCAATGAGCTCATAGTATTATAAATTTCACCACTGAAGAGTTCCAACGTGCTTTTGGGATATCTAACGGTCCTAGAATTAGCCAATTCTGGTCCCATTTTGAAGCTAGTAAAGTTAATAGTGCAATGAGCTCATAAGATTCTAAATTTGACCACTGAAGAGAGAGTTATGAAGGTTACTATTGGACCGGGAGATGAAGGAAAAAATAAGGACTGAAGACTGCGATCCCACTTACTGATGCCAAAATGGTCTCGAAATACTACGATTCTATTAAGGAATGGAAGAAAACTAAAATAACTTTCAGATGACCAAAAATTGACCCAATTCGACATCAAACAAGGGAGTCATAAGCGTCCCCGTTGGATCGCGTGATTTGGAAAGATTAATAATCCAAATTGAAAAATGATGATCGAAGAGTTCCAACGTGCTTTTGGGATATCGAACGGTCCTAGAATTAGCCAATTCTGGTCCTATTTGGAAGCTTGTCAAGTTAATAGTGCAATGAGCTCAAAATATTCTAAATTTGACCACTGAAGAGAGAGTTATGAAGGTTACTATTGAACCAGGAGATGAAGGGAAAATTCAGGACTGAAGACTGCAATCCCACTTATCGATGCCCAAATGGTCTCGAAATGCGACTATTCTATTAAGGAATGGAAGAACACTAAAGTAACTTTCAGGTGACCAAAAATCGACCCATCCGACATCTAACGAGGGAGTCATAAGCATCCCTGTTGGATCGCGCGATTTGGAAATATTAACAATCCGAATTGCAAAATGATGATCGTAGAGTTCCAACGTGCTTTTGGGATATCGAACGGTCCTAGAATTAGCCAATTCTGGTCCCATTTGGAAGCTTGTTAAGTTAATAGTGCAATGAGCTCATAATATTCTAAATTTGACCACTGAAGAGAGAGTTATGAAGGTTACTATTAGACCAGGAGATGAAGGAAAAAATCAGGACTGAAGACTGCGATCCCACTTACCGAGGCCAAAATGGTCTCGAAATACGACGACTCTATTAAGGAATGGAAGAAGACTAAAGTAACTTTCAGATGACCAAAAATCGACCCAATCTGACATCAAACGAGGTAGTCATAAGCGTCCCCATTGGATCGCGCGATTTGGAACGATTAACAATCCAAATTGTAAAATGATGATCAAAGTGTTCTAACGTGCTTTTGGGATATCGAATGGTCCTAGAATTAGCCAATTTGGTCCCATTTGGAAGGTTGTAAAGTTAACAGTGCAATGACCTCATAGTATTATTAATTTGACCATTGAAGAGAGAGTTATGAAGGTTACTATTAGAGTAGGTGATGAAGGAAAAATTCAGGACTGAAGACTACGATCCCACTTACCGATGCCCAAATGGTCTCAAAATACGACGATTCTATTAAGGAATGGACGAACACTAAAGTAACTTTCAGATGACCAAAATTGATCCAATCCGACATCAAACGAGGGAGTTATGAGTGTCTCCATTGGATCGTACGATTTAGAAAGGTTAACAATCCAAATTGCAAAATGATGATCGAAGCATTCCAACGTGATTTTGGGATATCGAACAGTCCTAGAATTAGTCAATTCTGGTCCCATTAGGAAGCTTGTAATGTTAACAGTGCAATGAGCTCATAATATTCTAAATTTGACCACTGAAGAGAGTTATGAAGGTTACTTTTGGAGTAGGAGATGAAGGAAAAATTCAGGACTGAGGAATACGATCACACTTATGGATGCCCAAATGGTCTCGAAATATGATGATTCCATTCAGGAATGAAAGAGCACTAAAGTACCTTTCAAATGACCAAAAATCCACCCAATCCATCATTAAATGAGGGAGTTATAAGCGTCTCTGTCGGATCACGCGATTTGGAAAGATTAATAATCTAAATTGCGAAATGATGATCGAAGAGTTCCAACGGGCTTTTGGGATATTGAACGGTCCTAGAATTAGCCAATTCTGGTCCCATTTGGAAGCTTGTCAAGTTAACAGTGCAATGAGCTTAAAATAGAATAAATTTGACCACTAAAGAGAGAGTTATGATGGTTACTATTGGACCAGGAGATGATGGAAACATTTAGGACTAACGACTGCGATCCCAATAGTAAGGAATGGAAGAACACTAAAGTTAGTTTCAGATGACCACATATCGACCTAATCTGACATCAAACAAGGGAGTTATGAGCGTCTCCATTAGATCGCGCGATTTGGAAAGATTAACAATCCAAATTACAAAATGATGATCGAAGAGTTCCAACGTGCTTTTGGGATATCGAACAGTCCTAGAATTTGCCAATTCAGGTCCCATTTGGAAGATTGTCAAGTTAAAAGTTCAATGATGTCATAATATTCTAAATTTAACTACTAAAGCGAGAGTTATGAAGGTTACAATTGGACCAGGAGATGAAGTAAAAATTCAGGACTGAAGACTGCGATCCCACTTACCGATGCCCAAATGGTCTCGCAATACGACGATTCTATTAAGGAAAGGAAGAACACTAAAGTAACTTTCAAATGACCAAAAGTTAACCCAATCCGACATCAAGCGAGGGAGTCATGAGCGTCTCCGTTGGATCGCGCGATTTGGAAAGATTTACAATCCAAATTGCAAAATGATCATTGAAGAGTTCCAACGTGCTTTTGGGATATCGAACAGTCCTAGAATTTGCCAATTCAGGTCCCATTTGGAAGCTTGTCAAGTTAAAAGTTCAATGATGTCATAATATTCTAAATTTAACTACTAAAGCGAGAGTTATGAAGGTTACAATTGGACCAGGAGATGAAGTAAAAATTCAGGACTGAAGACTGCGATCCCTCTTACCGATGCCCAAATGGTCTCGAAATATGATGATTCTATTAAGGAATGGAAAAACACTAAAGTAACTTTCAGATGACCAAAAATTGACCCAATCCGACATCAAACGAGGGAGTTATAAGCGTCTCCATTGGATCACTCAATTTGGAAAGATTAACAATCCAAATTGGAAAATGATTATCGAAGAGTTCCAACGTGCTTTTGGCATATTGAACGGTCCTAAAATTAGCCAATTTTCATCCCATTTGGAAGCTTGTCAAGTTATGAAGGTTATTATTGGACCAGGAATTGAAGAAAAAATTCAGGATTGAGGACTGCGATCCCACTTACTAATGCCCAAATGGTCTCGAAATACCATGATTTCATTCAGGAATGAAAGAGCACTAAAGTACGTTTCAAATGGCCATAAATCCACCCAATCCGACATCAAATGAGAGAGTTATGAGTGTCTCCGTTGGATCGCCCGATTTGGAAAGATAAGCAATCCAAATTGCAAAATGATGATCGAAGAGTTCCTACGTGCTTTTGGGATATCGAACAGTCCTAGAATTAGCCAATTCTGGTCCCATTTGCAATGAGCTCAAAATATTCTAAATTTGACCACTGAAGAGAGAGTTATGAAGGTTACTATTGGACCAGGAGATGAAGGTAAAAATCAGGACTAAAGACTGCGATCCCACTTACCGATGCCCAAATGGTCTCGAAATACGACGATTCTATTAAGGAATGGAAGAACACTAAAGTAACTTTTAGATGACCAAAAATTGACTCAATCCGACATCAAACGAGGGAGTCATGAGCATCTCCGTTGGATCGAACGATTTGGAAAGATTAACAATCCAAATTGCAAAATGATCATCGAAGAGTTCCAACGCTCTTTTGGGATATCGAACGGTCCTAGAATGAGCCAATTTTGGTTCCATTTGGAAGCTAGTAAAGTTAATAGTGCAATGAGCTCATAAGATTCTAAATTTGACCACTGAAGAGAGAGTTATGAAGGTTACTATTGGACCAAAAGATGATGGAAAAAATCTGGACTGAAGACTGCGATCCCACTTACCGATGCCTAAATGGTCTCGAAATACGATGATTCTATTAAGGAATTGAAGAACACTAAAGTAACTTTCAGATGACCAAAAATTGACCCAATCCGACATTAAACGAGGGAGTCATAAGCGTCCCCTTTTGATTGCGCGATTTGGAAAGATTAACAGTCCAAATTTCAAAATGACGATCAAAGAGTTCCAACGTGCTTTTGGGATATCGAACAGTCCTAGAATTAGCCAATTTTGTTCCCATTTGGAAGCTTGTAAAGTTAACAGTGCAATGATCACATAATATTCTAAATTTGACCACTGAAGAGAGAGTTATGAAGGTTACTATTGGACTAGGAGATGAAGGAAAAATTCAGGACTGAAGACTACGATCACACTTAGCGTTGCCCAAATGGTCTCGAAATACGATGATTTTATTAAGAAATGGAAGAACACTAAAGCAACTTTCAAATGACCAAAAATCAACCCAATCCGACATCAAACGAGGGAGTCATGAGCGTCTCCGTTGGATCGTGCGATGTTGAAGGATTAACAATGCAAATTAAAAAATGATGATCGAAGAGTTTCAACGTTCTTTTGGGATATCGAACAGTCCTCGAATTAGCCAATTCTGGTCCCATTTGGAAGCTCTTCAATTTAATAGTGCAATGAGCTCCAAATATTCTAAAGAGAGAGTTATGAAGATTACTATTGGACCAGGAGATGAAGGAAAAATTCAGGACTGAGGACTGCGATCCCACTTAATGATGCCCAAATGGTCTTGAAATACGATGATTCCATTCAGGAATGAAAGAGCACCAAAGTACTTTTCAAATGACCAAAAATCCACCCAATCCAGCATCAAATGAGGGAGTTATTAGCGTCTTCGTTGGACCGCCCAATTTGGAAAGATTAACCATCTAAATTGCGAAATGATGATCGAAGAGTTCCAATGTGCTTTTGGGATATCGAACGGTCCTAGAATTAGCTAATTCTGGTCCCATTTGGAAACTTGTCAAGTTAACAGTGCAATGAGGTCATAATATTCTAAATTTGACGACTGAAGAGAGAGTTATGAAGGTTACTATTGGAACAGGAGATGAAGTAAAAATTCAGGACTGAAGACTGATCCCACTTACCGATGCCCAAATGGTCTCGAAATATGACGATTCTATTAAGGAATGGAAGAACACTAAAGTAACTTTTTGATGACCAAAAATCGACCCAATTCGACATCAAACGAGGGAGTCATGAGCATCTCTGTTGGTCGCGTGATTTTAAGAGATTAACAATCTAAATTGCAAAATGATCATCGAAGAGTTCCAACGTGCTTTGGGATATCGAATGGTCCTAGAACTAGCCAATTCCGGTCCCATTTGGAAGCTTGTCAAGTTAACAATCCAATGAGGTCTTAATATTCAAAATTTGACTACTGAAGAGAGAGTTATGAACGTTAATATTGGACCAGGAGATGAAGTAAAAATTCAAGAATGAAGACTACGATCCCACTTACCGATGCCCAAATGGTCACGAAATACGACGATTCTATTATGGAATGGAAGAACACTAAAGTAACTTTCAGCTGACCAAAAATCGACCCAATCTGACATCAAACGAGGGAGTCATGAGCGTATCCATTGGATCTCATGATTTGAAAAGATTAACAATCCAAATTTCAAAATGATCATCTAAGAGTTCCAACGTGCTTTTGGGATATCGAATGGTCCTAGAATTAGCCAATTCTAGTCCCATTTGGAAGCTAGTAAAGTTAATAGTGCAATGAGCTCATAAGATTCTAAATTTGACCACTGAAGAGAGAGTTATGAAGGTTACTATTGGACCAGGAGATGAAGGAAAAAATCAGGATTGAAGACTACGATCCCACTTACCGATGCCAAACTGGTCTCGAACTACGACGATTCTATTAAGGAATGGAAGCAAACTAAAGTAACTTTCAGATGACCAAAAATCAACCCAATCCGACATTAAACGAGGGAGTCATAAGCGTCCCCATTGGATCGCGCGATTTGGAAAGATTAACAATCAAAATTGTAAAATGATGATCGAAGAGTTCCAACGTGCTTTTGGGATATCGAACGGTCCTAGAATTTGCCAATTCTGGTCCTATTTGGAAGCTTATCAAGTTAATAGTGCAATGAGCTCATAATATTCTAAATTTGACCACTGAAGAGAGAGTTATGAAGGTTACTGTTGGACCAGGAGATGAAGGAGAAATTTAGGACTGAGGACTGCGATCCCACTTATTGATGCCCGAATTGTCTCGAAATACGACGATTCCATTAAGGAATGGAAGAACACTAAAGTAACATTCAGATGACCAAAAATTGACCCAATCCACATCAAATGAGGGATTTATGAGCGCTTACATTGGATCACACGATTTGGAAAGATTAACAATCCAAATTGTGAAATGATGATCGAAGAGTTCCAACGTGCTTTTGGGATATCGAACGGTCCTAGAATTAGCCAATTTTGGTCCTATTTGGAAGCTTGTAAAGTTAACAGTGCAATGTGTTCATAATATTCTAAATTTGACCATTGAAGAGATAGTTATGAATGTTACTATTGGACCAGGAGATGAAGGAAAAAATCAGGACTGAAGACTGCGATCCCACTTACCGATGCCAAACTGGTCTCGAACTACGACGATTCTATTAAGGAATGGAAGAAAACTAAAGTAACTTTCAGATGACCAAAAATCAACCCAGTCCGACATTAAACGAGGGAGTCATAAGCGTCCCCATTGGATCGCGCGATTTGGAAAGATTAACAATCAAAATTATAAAATGATGATCGAAGAGTTCCAACGTGCTTTTGGGATATCGAACGGTCCTAGAATTTGCCAATTCTGGTCCTATTTGGAAGCTTGTCAAGTTAATAGTGCAATGAGCTCATAATATTCTAAATTTGACCACTGAAGAGAGAGTTATGAAGGTTACTGTTGGACCAGGAGATGAAGGAGAAATTCAGGACTGAGGATTACGATCCCACTTATTGTTGCCCGAATTGTCTCGAAATACGACGATTCCATTAAGGAATGGAAGAACACTAAAGTAACATTCAGATGACCAAAAATTGACCCAATCCACATCAAATGAGGGATTTATGAGCGCCTACATTGGATCGCACGATTTGGAAAGATTAACAATTCAAATTGTGAAATGATGATCGAATAGTTCCAACGTTCTTTTGGGATATCGAACGGTCCTAGAATTAGCAAATTCTGGTCCTATTTGGAAGCTTGTAATGTTAACAGTGCAATGTGCTCATAATATTCTAAATTTGACCACTGAAGAGAGAGTTATGAATGTTACTATTGGACCAAGAGATGAAGGAAAAATTCAGGACTGAAGACTGCGATCCCACTTACCGATGCCCAAATGGTCTCGAAATACAACGATTCTATTAAGGAATGAAAGAAAACTAAAGTAACATTCAGATGACCAAAAATTGACCCAATCCACATCAAAAGAGGGATTTATCAGGACTGATGATCGAAGAGTTCCAACGTGCTTTTGGGATATCGAACGGTCCTAGAATTAGCCAATTCTGGTCCTATTTGGAAGCTTGTAAAGTTATCTGTGCAATGAGCTCATATTATTCTAAATTTGACCACTGAAGAGAGAGTTATGAAGGTTACTATTAGACCAGGAGATGAAGGAAAAAATCAGGACTGAAGACTGCGATCCAACTTACCGATGCCCAAATGGTCCCGAAATACTACGATTCTATTAAGGAATAGAAGAATACTAAATGTTGAGGCATAAAATAAGCAAGGAAGTGAAGATGAGAAAGATCAAGAAATCAGTTTGAAGATCAAGAAATCAACTTCAGGACCACTTTGCGCGGGTTCGCACAAAGTGAAATGCTTACGCCGAACGGCGCAAAGAGAATGGGCTGCGCTGGTTGATGAGAAAGATAGTTTGCACGGAACAGACAGATTGTGCGAGACCGCGCAAAGCATATTATTTGCGCGTGTCCGCGCAAAGTCTATGACGGTGGAATAAAAGTGGTTGAATGTTATTTTTGTCCCACATCGACCAGAACAGAGATTTCTACTTGTAAAAATGTCTATAAATACCCCGTTCCTTCTCTCAAAAGGGGGTTGGAAGATTTCAGAAGTGAAAGAAAGACGAAAGAGAAGACAGAAGGTGCGAGGTATTGGACTCAGACTTTGCGTGACTGCGCGCAAAGGAGTATTGGACTCCTGAAAGTTTGCGTCGATCCGCACAAAGTAGCATAAGGGTTGATATAGTTTGCGCGGACCCGCAAAGCATATCGTTTTGCGTGATCCGCGCAAACCTATTGCTTGCGATTTTAACAAAGAATTTGTTATCTTTGTTGGAATGGCTAGAGTCTTCAGATCTTCAAGTTCTTCTTATTCAGGAGAAAAGAAAGAATCATCGACAAAGAAGCGTATTCCTCCTAAGTTTCAGGAGATGACCGAAATAGCCTCGAAATGCTGCTGGAATCTCCATTCTCTTTGATGACTGTTGATCGACCTGTCTGTTCCTCCTAAGTCATTGGAGATGATTAAGATCATTGCCGTTATGCTGCCGAAAATTATATTTAGCCATAATAATTGTCACTTATAATGAATTCTTTGTAAACTATCTTAGAATCAAGGGATACCAGAGGATGTAAATGAATTCAGAATCAATAAAGTGTGATGATTGTCTTTGTAACTATTCCATTGTTATGTATGAATAAGATAGTTCTCCCAAATCAAATACATTTGTTTCCTTGTCGAAACAAAATGGCGACTCTGCTGGGGATTTTATCTTATTTAACACTAACATTGGGAAAGTTGCGAAACTCTCATTACTGTTTTTGGCGTCTATCAGACGCCAAAATGGCGACTCTCAGTGGGAACATCCTCCCCTTCATCTCTAAAATAGTTTACTTAATCCTTCGCATACTAATTGCATGTATGTTTTATTATTGAAGGTACCCAATTTCAATCACCTAACATTGCTAATGGCTAATGTTGCGAGAAAAGTGAACTTCCTATTCACCGCTACTGGGTTTGTAATTGAATATGCACCAAGCCAAACTCCTGAGCATACAAAGGCAAGCACTACAAGCAAGCACAAAGTGACTCGAGTAACAGCGGGAGTTATTTCTGTCTCACCCCAACCACACGAAAGTGATGAGAACTGGACTCTGGTCTTGTCCAAAAAGATAAAAACAAAGACCCTAAAGAACTGCAAGGTGAAATTGCTTGTACAAAGAGCTGAAGAACCAATCACGCGTAGCGTAGCAAGAAGAAAACCTGAACTTGCTCCTCCGGCGATTTATCCTGAACAAGCCGCCAGATTCTCATCACACGATTTTTCGGCTTTGGTCGCCCCAAAGACCAAATGGATGAAGCACGTAAAGGTAAAGCACCGATGATAGGATCACCGATGCCTGTATCACCCCAGATCAGCTCGCCCGTAACTGTATCACTTCGATCGGTTGAAAATACGGAAAGTACGAAAGAGTCAAACGAGACTCCAATTTCTCCCCTCTTTATAAGCCCTGTTACGTCAACATACTCTCTTTTTACTCCAAAGACAGCTTCGACAAATAGTCAAGAGGCTGCAGTATATATGGCAGAAACGGGTCAAGGAAATAGACCAACTACTGAAGAACATGTTGATCAAATGGCAGAAGCACAAAGAGTGCTAATGGATGAGTGCCGGAACCTCAGAGAAGCTCTGGCAACTCTAGCACATAATGTAGCCCAGATAGTGGCTCCACCCATGATGGGAGCAACAAATGGACAGGAGAACCAACCTGAAGGTTCCCGTCCGCAGGGGATAGGATCACGAGGGTCAGTCCCAGTAACAAGAGCTATAACACAAGATGACGTGAGACAAGTCGTCGAAGAAGCAGTCAGAATAGAAAGGGAGCATGCAAACACCGGTCGTTTCAGATATCGAACGCCCTAGGTAGAGGATGTTCCATTTCCAGCAAATTTTAAGCACCCAGATTTCCAGAAGTTTAATGGGGAAGGATCACCAGAAGAACATCTGATGCATTTCATCACTAGCATGGGAAATTTCTCCACGATACCTCAATACTGCTTACGATTATTTGGGTCATCATTGACAAGTAAAGCTTTCAGGTGGTATTCAAATTTAGCACCAGGATCTATACGCACATGGGAAAAAATGCAAGATGCTTTCATGTCAAACTTCTTCTCGTCAGAGTGCGATGTTAGCATCACAGAATTAGCTTCAGTACGACAGCGAGAAGGAGAACCAGTTGAAAAATTCATAGACAGAGATGGAAGACACTAGGGGCATCGTGTAGGTAATTGCCGAAAGAAAAGGAACAAGTCAAAATGTGTCTGAACTCTATGGAAACAGGAATTGCGTTCGGACTCACCAGCGCTGATATCGGAACCTTTCGCGATTTCGCTACCAAAGCCCATGCATTGGAATTGATGACGCGTAAGATGCCGGCTTTTCGTCATGAAACTGTTAGGAGAATACCTGGCAGGACAACTGTCAATACCATTGACCGAGATAAGAAAAATTAAGATGTAAGGGGCTCAAGAGACAAAAGGCCGGAAGGAAAAGAAGGCTGGAATCAATCAAGGGACAGATACGGTGGAAAAAAGCTCAGAATGCTCGATTCTCATGAAGGATTTGAGTTTGATAAAGAGGACGTGGTGCCTATGATGCAACAATTGTTAAAAGCAGGAACCTTGGAATTACCCGAACCAAAACGCCCTGAAGATGTGACAAGATCTCGAGAAAGAAACTTTTGCCGTTATCATCGTCTAGTGGGACATCCGACTGAAAATTGTTACACGTTAAAATGCATCATACAGCGAATGATAAATAAAGGTGATATAATAACCAGCGAAAGCAAAGGAAAGAATACAAGGGCGACAGTAAATGTATTATCAATTCAAGAAAAGACTCGGGGAATAAAAGAGAAGGAAGATCGAAGGTCAATAAGGAATGCGACAATGATTACGTTGCGATCGGGAAAGCAGATCTTAGTCCCAGAAAGCAAAAAGCGGGAATTATCGGAAAGAAGTGGTGAAAAGATGCACATCGAAGATAGAAGTAGAAATGAAGACAAAGCGACAAAAGTGGCTTATGTAGTTAGTCACTTGAAGGGTATACCGGCACGTCTAAGTATTTATGATGCTCTCAAGTTGTCAGAAGAATTTCGGCAGAGTTTGATTCAAGCACTGTCTGATCACAATGTGAGAGAAACGTTGCTGACAGAAATGAAGAATGAAAGAAACAATGAAAAGATGAATTGTCTACCAGTAATATCTTTTTCTGATGATGATTTAATTGGTGAAAAGGAACATAACAGGCCATTGATGATAGAAGGATACATATCCGAAAAGAAGATAAAACGGATTATGATAGATAATGGGTCTGTAGTGAATCTTTTACCACTCTCCATGATTAGCAAATTAGGTTTTCGTCGTTCAGATTTGTGCCCCAGTGGAATGATGATACAGGGGTTTAATTAAGATGGGCAACGCGCGCTCGGTAAAATTACAGTAACATTGGAAGTGAGAGAATTAGTCACTACTGTTGTATGTCACGTTATAAATGCTGTGACGACGTATAACCTTCTCTTGGGAAGGCCGTGGATACATCAGTACAATATTGTACCTTCTACTCTACATCAATGCTTTAAATACTGTAAGGATGGAATGCAGTGTAAAGTAATGGCTGATGCGAAACCCTATATAGAAGCTGAGTCTTTCTTTGCGGATGCTAGCTATTATAAACGTTTTTCCGAAGAAGTAGGAAATGATGATGGAAAGAGAATTGTAAAAGATGTCTGGATAAATAAAGATAGAGGAGAAAGAGCAGAATCTTTTGGGACTGCAGAAGCAAGAAAGAAGTTCTATTTTGTACCAAAGCGCCTGAGACAACCGGGACAACCACCGTTAACATTGTTATCAACAGAACAGCTGAAAGTCTTACAGTCCAATTACACAATGCCCTTACCCAATATCGAAAGATGTAAGCCATTTGCAGCCGCTCCAGGAACATTTCAAGTCAAAGCCAGTGCTAAAAATCCTGAACCAATAGAGTTTCACGCAGCAGCAGAAGTAAAAGATGAAAATACAAGCAATGTATATCATGGAAAGTTAGCACCGCAGAATTTGAGGAAGTACAGTGCAGCAAGCAAGAAAATCATGAGAAATATGGGTTTTGATTATGACAAACCCACTGGCTTGAATCATGGGAAAGGAATTCAAATCCCCCTCGGGGTTAATCAGGAAAAGCGAAGAAAATTCCAAGGATTGGGAGCAGAATCAGCAGTAAACACGGTGTCAGTTAACATGACTACAGCCGCACAAGATACTAAGGTAGTTGAGTCTCCTGAAACCGCTCTAAGATAAATAGAAGACGGGGGGCAACCGACGATAGATGGCCTGCGAGAAATAAATTTAGGAACAGTAGAAGAGCCAAGGAACACATTCATCAGCGTCAGCCTTTCAGATCAGGAATCTAAGAAATATAGCCAACTTCTCAAAGAAAATAAAGATGTCTTCGCTTGGACATATGAAGAAATGCCGGGACTGGAACCTTCTGTGGCAATGCATCGATTAAATATTTCCAAAGAAAAGAAACCAGTGAAGCAGGCACAAAGTCGATTTCACCCAGACCTGATTCCATTAATCGAAAAAGAAGTAAATAAACTAATAAAGGTTGGGTTCATCGAGAGAAGTTAAATATCCCAAATGGATATCAAACATTGTTCTAGGTGAAAAGAAGAATGGGCAGATTAGAATATGTATTGACTTCAGAGATCTGAATGAAGCCTGTCCAAAGGATGATTTCCCTCTCCCGATAACAGAATTATTAATTGATAGCACTACTCAGTATGCTATCATGTCCTTTATGGACGAATATGCGAGGTTATAATCAAATCAGGATGGCAGCAGATATAGAGGGGCAACGGCCTTTAACGCCGCTTGGAATTTATTGTTATAAAGTTATGCCTTTCGGTCTCAAAAAAGCCGGGGCAACATATCAAAGGGCAACGAAGAATATCTTTCAAGATATGATGCATAAACATGTTGAATGCTACGTTGATGATTTGGTAGTCAGATCAGGAGATCATCAAGAACACCGCGAACATTTAGCATCAGTCTTCTCCGACGACTCGAAAGAAGCAATTAAAGATGAACCCCGCTAAGTGTGCATTTGAGTATCTTTCGGCAAATTCCTCGGCTTTGTTGTACGACACAGAGGAATCGAAATTGATCCAGAAAAAATTAAAGCTATTCAAAATATGCCGCCACCAACGACGTTGAAAGAATTAAAAAGCTTACAAGGGAAATTGGCATATATTCGGCGTTTCATTTCAAACCTCGCAGGAAGATGTCAGCCATTTTCTCGGTTAATGAAGAAAGATACAGAATTTGTATGGGATCATGCCTGCCAGAATGCATTTAATTCAATTAAGGAGTTATTAAAACAGCCGCCGGTGTTAACAGCTCCAGTGAAAGGTAAGCCACTTATCTTATATACATCTGCAGCTACAAATTCTTTGGGTGCTTTGTTGGCACAGGTAAATGAAGCTGGAAAAGAGACTGCTCTTTATTATCTAAGCCGAACACGATGGGGGGCGAATGCAATTATTCTTTGATCGAAAAGGAGTGTTTGGCGTTGGTATTCGCTGTGCAAAAGTTAAGGCATTATTGTCTCTCCCATGATATAACTCTGATCTCAAGAGCAGATCCGATAAAATTTTTGATGACCAGGCCAATGTTATCAGGAAGACTAGCCAAGTGGATGTTATTGTTATCAGAATATACTATTTCGTATAAACCGGCGAAAGCAGTGAAAGGACAAGCTATGGCAGACTTCCTCGCAGCGCATCCTGTAGCAGAAAATGAAGAAATCAATGATGAATTCCTAGATGAACAGGTCATGTTGGCTGAATATCAGAATCTCTGGCAGATGTATTTTGATGGTGCTGCTCGAGTAACGGGAGAGGGGGCAGGAGTAATATTCATTACGCCTCAAGGCGATTTATTACCATACTCCTTCACGTTGGGCACCGCATGCACAAATAATGAAGCTGAATACAGAGCTCTTATCATCGGAATGGAAATAGCACAGCAAATGGAAATAAAATTATTGCATATCTTCGGAGATTCTAAGTTGATTGTAAATCAATTGACGACAGAATTTGAAGTAAGGAAAGAACTCCTGCCCTATTATCGAAAGGCACAACAGTTGCTTGAACAGTTTTGTTATGTGGAAATTAAACATATACCGCGGTCAGAGAATGTAAAAGTAGATGCTTTAGCCAGTTTGGCAGCGGCTCTATCCTGCACAAACCGAAGTCCTCTTCAGGTAACTATAGAGGAAAGAAGATTCCTGCCATCTACAGAGATTATCGAAGAAACCATTGAAATGTTGCCTATATCTTGTCTAGAGGTAATGACAGATGATTGGCGTCAGCCTTTTGTTGATTATCTCAAATATAATATCTTGCCAGAAGATAATGTACAAAGACAGCAGATTAAACAGCGATCAGGCAAATTTGTCATATGCAGCGAAGTATTGTATAGAAAATCTTATAATGGAATGCTGTTAAGGTGCTTAGACGAGCAAGAAGCAAACCAAACACTGCGGGAGGTACATTCAGGTGAATGTGGAGCACATCAAGCCGGCCGAAATTTATGCCATAGAGTGCATCGAATGGGTTATTATTGGCCTACTATGTTTAAAGATGCGATAGAATATGCAAAGCGGTGTCATGAATGTCAAATACACGGAGATGTAATACATGTTCCTCCAGAAGAATTACATCAGTCTGTTGCTTCTTGGCCTTTCTCAGCCTAGGGACTCGACGTAATTGGTCCTATAAATCCTCCTTCATCCAAAGGAAAACAGTACATTCTGGCAGCAACAGACTATTTCTCCAAATGGACCGAATCAGTCGCCTTGCATAGTGTTAAAGAGAAAGACGTGGTCAATTTCATCCGGCATGCTATAATATACCGTCATGGTATTCCGAAAAAAATCATTACTGATAATGGCACCCCTTTTCAAAATAGAGGCATGAAAAAGTTATGTCAAAAGTTCGGTATTCAGCATTCTTTTTCAACACCTTATTATCCTCCAGCCAATGGATTAGCAGAGGCGTTTAACAAAACGATTGTCAAAATAATGAAAAAAACGGTGACAGGCAATAAGCGCGATTGGGATGAAAAGTTGCAAGAAGCATTATGGGCCTACAGAACCACCCATCGTACAGCAACAGGGGCGACACCGTATTCATTAATCTATAACATCTTGAATGATTAAGACCTGCTCGTGATTCTTCCTCTCTAGCTGAGAGATTTCTTCCTTCAGAGCTGCAATGCGATCTTGAATAGTCTTGCTTTCATCAACATGAATCTTTAATTGGTCCTGAAGAATTATATGCTCTTGTTCAAGTTTAGAAATTGATGAAGCTGTCAGAAGGGCTTGTTCTTGCGATGAAGCCAACTGCTTTCTACACTCTAAAATCTCGGGGGCAATTGTGACATTCTCTACAGATGCCAAAGAAATTACTGAATCACGAAATTTGAGGAGTGAATCCCGCAAAGGAGATATGTTAATTCTGGCCATCTTGGCAGAGCTCTCCAAAATCTCTATAGCAACATCCAAGTCCAACCATTGGTCAGGATTTCTGAAGATATGGATTATTGCTAATAAAGAATGTTTCACTATAAGCATTTTATGAATAGGGATTTTTGCAAAGGATGACAGTTCAGAAGTAGTGGCTACAGAATCAGAACTAGCCGCACCGCTGCAAGAATGAGTTCCTATAGCAAAAGAAGAAAGATATTCAATATATTATTATAAAATATATAGTCTTGAGTAAAGATATTCAGCGTATATATACCTATCATTGGAATACGACTAACAGAAGGAGAAGCTCTCTGAGTCATGGAAGGGCCAAGTTCTACCATATCAGCAAAAGATGGTGCTCTAGCTTCCGTACTTGAATCTCTGGTAGCCGGAGTTGGCAAGTCCGTAGTTTCTGTTGGAAATATGATTTCACGAGCCACTACTCTCTGTACTACTAACGGAACTACGGGTGCTCTTGGTGAAGATACCATAAGAGGGCTCACTGAGGAGATAGTATCTATTTCTGTAACTTGGGCACCTAAAAAAGGGAGACACGATAATTTTAAATAAATAAATAATAGTTGTTAAAATATAAAATATATGCATATGAAAATTAAATTTCCTTTACCTGGTGAATACCCATATTCTCCATAATCTAAAAGCTCCTCTTCATCTTCTTCGGCTGTAGGAGATTTAACATGAACATTAATGCTAGGAGAAGCCTTAGCAGGTGCAGGGGAAGATTCCATCTCAACTTCTTTTTGCAGCTGTTTCCTCATCTCCGTCAATGTCAACTTCACCCTCTTCAAAGTCATCATCTTTATCTTCACCACTATCGTTATCTCCGCTGTCTTCATATTGCGAAGATTCAGTTGTATCTGATGATGAAGTTGAACTTTCATCTTCCAAAGTTTCTTCGACAACTTCTTCAATGATAACTTGCTTCCCTTTGTAAGAAACGGGTTGGCTGCTCTCCAGTACAGATTCTTGGACTATAGGGGAAGCGGATGTTGGTCGAGTTCTTTCTGGAGGAATAGGGGATGATGTTTGCAAACGCGTTTTTGATCTAGTCATTAGGGAAGATGGACTAGGACCAAGGGGTTGTGGAGAAGATATGGAAGTACCAATAACTGGTCCTTCTGGAACCGCTACAGTCTCTGTAGGAATTGGGGAAGATGTACCTTCAGCATTGTCTGCGGCTTGGTTTGAAGAGTCTCGACGAGATTTCTCGAATTCTCTCAAAATTCCGTGGGCAAACCAACCATCCAAAGTGTTGATAGGCTTGATTTCACGAATGGGGTCTTCCAAAGATATCTTCCTACAAATTTCTCCAGGATGGGATGTATGGCTCTTTTCTCGAATGTAGCCGATTCCGCTCTCTAAATTTTTGCCCTTTAGCCTGGGCGGATGAAGAAAGATAGAAGAATCCACTGGCAAGCATTTAGCGACCAAGTACGATTGATGATCCCACCATCGCATCTAGCTATATGATGTACGGACTATGCGATCACAGCCTGGAATTACGAAGAGGGAGCCAACGCAGCCATTCAGTAACTGTTTCCATATCATGGCCCAGTTAAGAGGACCAGCTCCAGAATAACAGTATTTTTTCTAAGTAACCCCCCGCAGTCTTGTGGCACAGTTTGATCATAACCAAATTGACAAGCAAAGCGACTGGGGTAGTAAGGTTCTCTCCAGAATTTCATCCCTTCCCGAAGAGGTAAACTGCATGAGCGAATAGAAAAAAAGAAAGCTCTCTCTGATGCAGTAAGTGTTTCGTTGTCCACCATGTCTGTATCTTCGGTGTAGCGATAAAGGTGGAACTGAAAGAAGTTTATCTGGTCATTATCCTGAATTTTATTAGCAACCCACTCGTACGCTCTTTTTGTCATCGCTCTTTGCTGAAAGAACCAGAGTGGAAGGTGAGAAGGATGAGAATATGCTTGCTCCGAAGCCTCAAAAGTCCAGGGAAAATAAACTCCGAGCCACCCCGTAAAATAATGCCAAGATGTATGTGCAGACGAAGCTCCAAGAATAGGGTCTTTGACGTGGGTAGCTACTTCTCCAAGGGCCCTGTAGATAGAACATAATACAGGAGGAGCAAGAGAATATTTGTGGCCTTCCACTAAAGCACCAGCCACAACGAAGACACTTGGATGAGCAGCATCTGCCCACTTGGAGCTGGGCAATACGACCAAGCTTAGCCAGTAAGCCAAGAACGCTGCAAGTTCTCCGAAAGAGCTATATTCTGGCTTTCCTCTTACTGCATCCCGAAGCTTCGTTAATTCTTTAGAGCGGCAGTCACGGAACCTTCAAAGAAAAATGAAGGAGGTTAATATGCAGGAATAGCTAAATAGTAAGAATATAAAGAAGGAGAATAATGGTCGGATTAGTAAATACCTGAGACCCCTAGAGAAATGAGCCAGCCATTGCAGAGGGGGAATTTTGTGGAAGTTGGGAAATTTGCCCATCTCTTTGAACAGTTCTATGGTAGTTTCGGAGATGGAAGGCTTGCGGTCCGGAGAAGATACGAAGGCCAATTCTCTGTTGGTAGGAATGAATTCATCATAGAATTTGCCTGTTATTGTGAGACCGGCTATGCGATGAAGGTCCCAAAGAGATATGCTCATTTCACCATAAGGAAGATGGAAGGAGTTGGTTGTAGGCGACCAATATTCAAGGAAGCCTTTCAGAATATTGGGTTCCCTATAGAAGTATTTGGAGGTTACTTCTATGGCATCATAAAGACCGATCTTTGTAAGAGTACTTGTATGCTTCAGCAATATAGCCTCCGCCCATTCAGAGTAGTATCGGCGAGCAGTTAACAGGCCTCTAATACGGAATTCTGCCTGTCCCCAGAGTTGCTCTCGATCTCTGAAGCGCTGTCGCACTGTCTCATAAAAATGAGAAGGAAAGAGATCATGAGGACTCTGGAAAGGAGTTAAAAAGATCATGGGATGAGCTTCTCCTATCCTCTGTCACGGCTTCGAAGTTTGGATGATTCCCTCCAGAATCCGTGGCTCTCTTGAGGCCCATGATTCGGTATACATTAATCTCTCGCCATGAATGTAGTCTTTAGACTCGCAGTCTAGCATGGACTGATGGCGATATACCTTGATTGGAATAATTGTCATGCCCTCCGCATGAGGGTTGTCAAACTTCATGATACCTTCAACAACTCGTACTGAGTCCCACGAGTTTTGAAGCCATTTTTTCTTGTGTTCCTTGATCTTTTCTGCAAATTCTTTCACCTTATTACGGCGAGTTTTCTTCGGGTGAGAAGCAGGAGGAGTATCTTCACGGAGAGGTGGTCTCTCACTATCAGTATGAATTAATATGAGTTGTGGTCTTCAACCATTCGTCCCAGTCATATTATCTGCCATGTTTAGGCGGACATTTAATATCTCCCAAAGATATGGATCTATGAATGGGAGAAGGCAAAGATCTAATACGGTCAGAAAAGTCAAAGGTGGGAAGAACAGGTTCTTTGAAATAAGTGGGAGTTCTGGAAGTAGTTTTTGTCCGTTTAGCAGGAGGTTGATCAGAAGAAGGCGAGTCAGAAGGAGTTATGAGGCGGGCCGTTTGTTTAATACGAGCCATGAGAGTAAGTAAGAAAGGAAGATAGAAAAATGGCTAAGTGATTGAAAAATTAGCTAAGTACAGAGTACTTTGCGCGAGGTCGCGCAAAGTATATAGTTTGCGTGGGAAAACTTCAAGTTCAAAAGACGTCGCGCAAAGAGAAATGCTTTGCGCGGGGTCGCGCAAAGTGGGAGCTTTGCGCGGGGAAAAATCGCCAGAGCAGAGTTTCAGCACAGGCGGTTCGTGAAAATGACTAAGTAGTTGGACTATTTATAGTATTTCTGGCCGAGTATGGTACACGACTGGAGCTTTGTGCGGGGTCGCGCAAACCTTACAGAAAAGGAGTGGTTTGATCCTTTACTTTGATTTTCTGAAAAAACAAAGAACGGATCAAGGGGGCATCTGTTGAGGCATAAAATAAGCAAGGAAGTGAAGATGAGAAAGATCAAGAAATCAGTTTGAAGATCAAGAAATCAGCTTCAGGACCACTTTGCGCGGGTTCGCGCAAAGTGGAATGCTTGCGCTGGACGGCGTAAAGAGAATGGGCTACGCGGGTTGATGAGAAAGATAGTTTGCGCAGAACAGACAGATTACGTGAGACCGTGAAAAGCATGTCGTTTGCACGTGTCCGCGCAAAGTCTATGACGGTGGAATAAAAGTGGTTGAATGTTATTTTTGTCCCACATCGACCAGAACAGAGATTTCTACTTGTAAAAATGTCTATAAATACCCCGTTCCTTCTCTCAAAAGGGGGTTGGAAGATTTCAGAAGTGAAAGAAAGACGAAAGAGAAGACAGAAGGTGCGGGGTATTGGACTCCTGCACTTTGCGCGACTGCGCGCAAAGGAGTATTGGACTCCTGAAAGTTTGCGCCGATCCGCACAAAGTAGCATAGGGCTGATATAGTTTGCGCGGACCCGCAAAGCATATCGTTTGCGCGGATCCGCGCAAACCTGTTCTGGCATAGCTTTTAACAAAGAATGGGTCATTTGTTATCTTTGTTGGAATGGATAGAGTCTTCAAATCTTCAAGTTCTTCTTATTCAGGAGAAAAGAAAGAATCATCGACAAAGAAGCGTATTCCTCCTAAGTTTCAGGAGATGACCGAAATAGCCTCGAAATGCTGCTGGAATCTCCATTCACTTGAAGACTGTTGATCGACCTGTCTGTTCCTCCTAAGTCATTGGAGATGATTAAGATCATTGCCGTTATGCTGCCGAAAATTATATTTAGCCATAATAATTGTCACTTATAATGAATTCTTTGTAAACTATCTTAGAATCAAGGGATACCAGAGGATGTAAATGAATTCAGAATCAATAAAGTGTGATGATTGTCTTTGTAACTATTCCATTGTTATGTATGAATAAGATAGTTCTCCCAAATCAAATACATTTGTTTCCTAGTTGAAACACTAAAGTTACTTTCAGATGACCAAAAATCGACCCAATCCGACATCAAACGAGGGAGTTATAAGTGTCTCCGTTGGACCACTCGATTTGGAAAGATTAACAATCTAAATTGTGAAATGATGATCTAAGAGTTCCAACGTGCTTTTGGGATATCGAACAGTCCTAGAATTAGCCAATTCTGGTCCCATTTGGAAGCTTGTAAAGTTAACAGCGCAATGAGCTCATAATATTCTAAATTTGACCACTGAAGAGAGAGTTATGAGGTTACTATTGGACCAGGAGATGAAGGAAAAATTCAGGATTGAGGACTGCAATTTAACGATGCCCAAATGGTCCCGAAATATGATGATTCCATTTAGGAATGAAAGAGCACTAAAGTACCTTTCAAATGACCAAAAATCCACCCAATCCGACACAAATGAGGGAGTTATAAGCATCTCCGGTGGACAGCTCGATTTGGAAATATTAACAATCCAAATTGTGAAATGATGATCGAAGAGTTCCAACGTGCTTTTGGGATATCGAACGGTCCTAAAATTAGCCAATTCTGGTCCCATTTGGAAGCTTGTAAAGTTAACAGTGTAATGAGCTCATAATATTCTAAATTTGACCACTAAAGAGAGTTATGAAGGTTACTATTGGACCAGGAGATGAAGGAAAAAATCAGGACTGAAGACTGCGATCCAACTTACCGATGCCCAAAAGGTCACGAAATACCACGATTCTATTAAGGAATGGAAGAACCCTAAAGTAACTTTTAGATGACCAAAAATTGACCCAATCTGACATCAAAAGAGGGAGTTATGAGCGTCTTTGTTGGATCGTGCGATTTGGAGAGATTAACAATCCAAATTGCAAAATGATGATCGAAGAGTTCCAACGTGCTTTTGGGATATTGAACGGTCCTAGAATTAGCCAATTTTGGACCCATTTGGAAGCTTGTAAAGTTAACAGTGCAATGAGCTCATATTATTCTAAATTTGACCACTGAAGGGAGAGTTATGAAGGTTACTATTGGACCAGGAGATGAAGGAAAAACTAAAGACTGAGGACTGCGATCCCATTTACCAATGCCCAAATGGTCTCGAAATACGATGATTTCATTAGGAATGAAAGATCACTAATGTACCTTTCAAATGACCAAAAATCCACCCAATCTGACATCAAATGAGGGAGTTATAACGTCTCCGTTGGGTCGCATGATTTGGAAAGATTAACATTCCAAATTGCGTAATGATGATTGAAGAGTTCCAACATGCTTTTAGGATACTGAACGGTCCTAGAATTAGCCAATTCTGGTCCCATTTGGAAGCTTGTCAAGTTGACAGTGCATTGAGCTCAAAATAAAATAAATTCCACCACTGTAGAGAGAGTTATGAAGGTTACTATTGGACCAGGAGATGAAGGAGAAATTCAGGACTGAGGATTACGATCCCACTAATTGATGCCCAAATTGTCTCGAAATACGACGATTCCATTAAGGAATGGAAGAACAATAAAGTCACTTTTAGATGACCAAAAATTGACCCAATCCATCATTAAATGAGGGAGTTATGAGCGTCACCATTGAATCGCACGATTTGGAAAGATCAACAATCCAAATTGTTAAATGATGATCGAAGAGTTCCAACGTGCTTTTGGGATATCGAACGGTCCTAGAATTAGCCAATTCTGGTCCCATTTGGAAGCTTGTAAAGTTAACAGTGCAATGTGCTCATAATATTCTAAATTTGACCACTGAAGAGAGAGTTATGAATGTTACTATTGAACTAGGACATGAAGGAAAAATTCAGACTGAAGACTGCGATCCCACTTACCGATGCCCAAATGGTCTCGAAATACTACGATTCTATTAAGGAATGGAAGAACACTAAAGTAACTTTCAGATGACCTAAAATCGACCCAATCTGACATCAAACGAGGGAGTTATGAGCGTCTTCATTGGATTGCGCTATTTAGAAAGATTAACAATCCAAATTGCAAAATGATGATCGAAGAGTTCCAACGTGCTTTTGGGATATCGAACGGTCCTAAAATTAGCCAATTCTGGTCCCATTTGGAAGCTTGTAAAGTTAACAGTGCAATGAGCTCATAATATTCTAAATTTGACCCCTAAAGAGAGAGTTATGAAGGTTACTATTGGACCAGGAGATGAAGGAAAAACTCAGGACTGAAGACTGCGATCCAACTTACTGATGCCCAAAAGGTCACGAAATACCACGATTCTATTAAGGAATGGAAGAACCCTAAAGTAACTTTTAGATGACCAAAAATCGACCCAATCCGACATCAAAAGAGGGAGTTATGAGCGTCTTTGTTGGATCATGCGATTTGGAGAGATTAACAATCCAAATTGCAAAATGATGATCGAAGAGTTCCAACGTGCTTTTGGGATATTGAACGGTCCTAGAATTAGCCAATTTTGGATCCATTTGGAAGCTTGTAGAGTTAACAGTGCAATGAGCTCATATTATTCTAAATTTGACCACTGAAGGGAGAGTTATGAAGGTTACTATTGGACCAGGAGATGAAGGAAAAACTAAAGACTGAGGACTGCGATCCCATTTACCAATGCCCAAATGGTCTCGAAATATGATGATTTCATTAGGAATGAAAGATCACTAATGTACCTTTCAAATAACCAAAAATCCACCCAATCTGACATCAAATGAGGGAGTTATAGCGTCTCCGTTGGGTCGCTTGATTTGGAAAGATTAACATTCCAAATTGCATAATGATGATTGAAGAGTTCCAACATGCTTTTAGGATACTGAACGGTCCTAGAATTAGCCAATTCTGGTCCTATTTGGAAGCTTGTCAAGTTAACAGTGCAATGAGCTCAAAATAAAATAAATTCCACCACTGTAGAGAGAGTTATGAAGGTTACTATTGGACCAGGAGATGAAGGAGAAATTCAGGACTGAAAACTGCGATCCCACTAATTGATGCCCAAATTGTCTCGAAATACGACGATTCCATTAAGGAATGGAAGAACACTAAAGTCACTTTTAGATGACCAAAAATTGACCCAATCCATCATTAAATGAGGGAGTTATGAGCGTCACCATTGAATCGCACGATTTGGAAAGATCAACAATCCAAATTGTTAAATGATGATCGAAGAGTTCCAACGTGCTTTTGGGATATCGAACGGTCCTAGAATTAGCCAATTCTGGTCCCATTTGGAAGCTTGTAAAGTTAACAGTGCAATGTGCTCATAATATTCTAAATTTGACCACTGAAGAGAGAGTTATGAATGTTACTATTGGACTAGGACATGAAGGAAAAATTCAGACTGAAGATTGCGATCCCACTTATCGATGCCCAAATGGTCTCGAAATACAACGATTCTATTAAGGAATGGAAGAACACTAAAGTAACTTTCAGATGACCTAAAATCGACCCAATCTGACATCAAACGAGGGAGTTATGAGCGTCTTCATTGGATTGCGCTATTTAGAAAGATTAACAATCCAAATTGCAAAATGATGATCGAAGAGTTCCAACCATGCTTTTGGGATATCGAACGGTCTTAAAATTAGCCAATTCTGGTCCCATTTGGAAGCTTGTAAAGTTAACAGTGCAATGAGCTCATAATATTTTAAATTTGACCACTAAAGAGAGAGTTATGAAGGTTACTATTGGACCAGGAGATGAAGGAAAAAATCAGGGCTAAAGACTTTGATCCAGCTTACCGATGCCCAAATGGTCACAAAATACTACGATTCTATTAAGGAATGGAAGAATACTAAAGTAACTTTTAGATGACCTAATATCAACCCAATCCGACATCAAATGAGGGAGTTATGAGCGTCTTCATTGGATTGCGCTATTTAGAAAGATTAACAATCCAAATTGCAAAATGATGATCGAAGAGTTCCAACGTGATTTTGGGATATCGAATGGTCCTAGAATTAGCCAATTCTAGTCCCATTTGGAAGCTTGTAAAGTTAATAGTGCAATGTGCTCATAATATTCCAAATTTGACCACTGAAGAGAGAGTCATGAATGTTACTATTGGACCAGGACATGAAGTAAAAATTCAGGACTGAAGACTGTGATACCACTTACCGATGCCCAAATGGTCTCGAAATACAATGATTCTATTAAGGAATGGAAGAACACTAAAGTAACTTTCAGATGACCAAAAATTTACTCAATCCGACATCAAATGGGGGAGATATGAGCATCTCCGTTGGATCGCGCGATTTGGAAAGGTTAACAATCCAAATTACGAAATGATGATTGAAGAGTTCCAACGTGCTTTTGGGATATCGAACGGTCCTAAAATTTGCGAATTCTGGTCCCATTTGGAAGCTTGTCAAGCTAACAGTGCAATGAGCTCATAGTATTATAAATTTCACCACTGAAGAGTTCCAACGTGCTTTTGGGATATCTAACGGTCCTAGAATTAGCCAATTCTGGTCCCATTTTGAAGCTAGTAAAGTTAATAGTGCAATGAGCTCATAAGATTCTAAATTTGACCACTGAAGAGAGAGTTATGAAGGTTACTATTGGACCGGGAGATGAAGGAAAAAATCAAGACTGAAGACTGCGATCCCACTTACTGATGCCAAAATGGTCTCAAAATACGATGATTCTATTAAGGAATGGAAGAAAACTAAAGTAACTTTCAGATGACCAAAAATTGACCCAATTCGACGTCAAACGAGGGAGTCATAAGCGTCCCCGTTGGATCTCGCGATTTGGAAAGATTAATAATCCAAATTGAAAAATGATGATCGAAGAGTTCCAACGTGCTTTTGGGATATCGAACGGTCCTAGAATTAGCCAATTCTGGTCCTATTTAGAAGCTTGTCAAGTTAATAGTGCAATGAGCTCAAAATATTCTAAATTTGACCACTGAAGAGAGAGTTATGAAGGTTACTATTGGACCAGGAGATGAAGGGAAAATTCAGGACTGAAGACTGCAATCCCACTTATCGATGCCCAAATGGTCTCGAAATGCGACTATTCTATTAAGGAATGGAAGAACACTAAAGTAACTTTCAAGTGACCAAAAATCGACCCATCCGACATCTAACGAGGGAGTCATAAGCATCCCTGTTGGATCACGCGATTTGGAAATATTAACAATCCGAATTGCAAAATGATGATCGTAGAGTTCCAACGTGCTTTTGGGATATCGAACGGTCCTAGAATTAGCCAATTCTGGTCCCATTTGGAAGCTTGTTAAGTTAATAGTGCAATGAGCTCATAATATTCTAAATTTGACCACTGAAGAGAGAGTTATGAAGGTTACTATTGGACCAGGAGATGAAGGAAAAAATCAGGACTGAAGACTGCGATCCCACTTACCGAGGCCAAAATGGTCTTGAAATACGACGACTCTATTAAGGAATGGAAGAAGACTAAAGTAACTTTCAGATGACCAAAAATCGACCCAATCTGACATCAAACGAGGTAGTCATAAGCGTCCCCGTTGGATCGCGTGATTTGGAACGATTAACAATCCAAATTGCAAAATGATGATCAAAGTGTTCTAACGTGCTTTTGGGATATCGAATGGTCCTAGAATTAGCCAATTTGGTCCCATTTGGAAGGTTGTAAAGTTAACAGTGCAATGACCTCATAGTATTATTAATTTGACCATTGAAGAGAGAGTTATGAAGGTTACTATTAGAGTAGGTGATGAAGGAAAAATTCAGGACTCAAGACTATGATCCCACTTACCGATGCCCAAATGGTCTCAAAATACGACGATTCTATTAAGGAATGGACAAACACTAAAGTAACTTTCAGATGACCAAAATTGATCCAATCCGACATCAAACGAGGGAGTTATGAGCGTCTCCATTGGATCGTACGATTTAGAAAGGTTAACAATCCAAATTGCAAAATGATGATCGAAGCGTTCCAACGTGATTTTGGGATATCGAACGGTCCTAGAATTAGTCAATTCTGGTCCCATTAGGAAGCTTGTAATGTTAACAGTGCAATGAGCTCATAATATTCTAAATTTGACCACTGAAGAGAGTTGTGAAGGTTACTTTTGGAGTAGGAGATGAAGGAAAAATTCAGGACTGAGGAATACGATCACACTTATGGATGCCCAAATGGTCTCAAAATACGATGATTCCATTCAGGAATGAAAGAGCACTAAAGTACCTTTCAAATGACCAAAAATCCACCCAATCCATCATCAAATGAGGGAGTTATAAGCGTCTCTGTCGGATCACGCGATTTGGAAAGATTAATAATCTAAATTGCGAAATGATGATCGAAGAGTTCCAACGGGCTTTTGGGATATTGAACGGTCCTAGAATTAGCCAATTCTGGTCCCATTTGGAAGCTTGTCAAGTTAACAGTGCAATGAGCTTAAAATAGAATAAATTTGACCACTAAAGAGAGAGTTATGATGGTTACTATTGGACCAGGAGATGATGGAAACATTTAGGACTAACGACTGCGATCCCAATAGTAAGGAATGGAAGAACACTAAAGTTAGTTTCAGATGACCACATATCGACCTAATCTGACATCAAACAAGGGAGTTATGAGCGTCTCCGTTAGATCGCGCGATTTGGAAAGATTAACAATCCAAATTGCAAAATGATGATCGAAGAGTTCCAACGTGCTTTTGGGATATCGAACAGTCCTAGAATTTGCCAATTCAGGTCCCATTTGGAAGATTGTCAAGTTAAAAGTTCAATGATGTCATAATATTCTAAATTTAACTACTAAAGCAAGAGTTATGAAGGTTACAATTGGACTAGGAGATGAAGTAAAAATTCAGGACTGAAGACTGCGATCCCACTTACCGATGCCCAAATGGTCTCGCAATACGATGATTCTATTAAGGAAAGGAAGAACACTAAAGTAACTTTCAGATGACCAAAAGTTAACCCAATCCGACATCAAACGAGGGAGTCATGAGCGTCTCCGTTGGATCGCGCGATTTGGAAAGATTTACAATCCAAATTGCAAAATGATCATTGAAGAGTTCCAACGTGCTTTTGGGATATCGAACAGTCCTAGAATTTGCCAATTCAGGTCCCATTTGGAAGCTTGTCAAGTTAAAAGTTCAATGATGTCATAATATTCTAAATTTAACTACTAAAGCAAGAGTTATGAAGGTTACAATTGGACTAGGAGATGAAGTAAAAATTCAGGACTGAAGACTGCGATCCCTCTTACCGATGCCCAAATGGTCTCGAAATATGATGATTCTATTAAGGAATGGAAAAACACTAAAGTAACTTTCAGATGACCAAAAATTGACCCAATCCGACATCAAACGAGGGAGTTATAAGCGTCTCCATTGGATCGCTCAATTTGGAAAGATTAACAATCCAAATTGGAAAATGATTATCGAAGAGTTCCAACGTGCTTTTGGCATATTGAACGGTCCTAAAATTAGCCAATTTTCATCCCATTTGGAAGCTTGTCAAGTTATGAAGGTTACTATTGGACCAGGAATTGAAGAAAAAATTCAAGATTGAGGACTGCGATCCCACTTACTAATGCCCAAATGGTCTTGAAATACCATGATTTCATTCAGGAATGAAAGAGCACTAAAGTACGTTTCAAATGGCCATAAATCCACCCAATCCGACATCAAATGAGAGAGTTATGAGTGTCTCCGTTGGATCGCCCGATTTGGAAAGATAAGCAATCCAAATTGCAAAATGATGATC
Organism: Magnolia changhungtana; assembly: GCA_030180095.1. NCBI lineage: Eukaryota > Viridiplantae > Streptophyta > Magnoliopsida > Magnoliales > Magnoliaceae > Magnolia > Magnolia changhungtana. The sequence goes on from JASAUF010000632.1 coordinate 203,264, forward strand.
GAAGAGTTCCTACGTGCTTTTGGGATATCGAACAGTCCTAGAATTAGCCAATTCTGGTCCCATTTGCAATGAGCTCAAAATATTCTAAATTTAACCACTGAAGAGAGAGTTATGAAGGTTACTATTGGACCAGAAGATGAAGGTAAAAATCAGGACTAAAGACTGCGATCCCACTTACCGATGCCCAAATGGTCTCGAAATACGACGATTCTATTAAGGAATGGAAGAACACTAAAGTAACTTTTAGATGACCAAAAATTGACTCAATCCGACATCAAACGAGGGAGTCATGAGCATCTCCGTTGGATCGAACGATTTGGAAAGATTAACAATCCAAATTGCAAAATGATCATCGAAGAGTTCCAACGCTCTTTTGGGATATCGAACGGTCCTAGAATGAGCCAATTCTGGTCCCATTTGAAAGCTAGTAAAGTTAATAGTGCAATGAGCTCATAAGATTCTAAATTTAACCACTGAAGAGAGAGTTATGAAGGTTACTATTGGACCAGAAGATGATGGAAAAAATCTGGACTGAAGACTACGATCCCACTTACCGATGCCTAAATGGTCTCGAAATACGATGATTCTATTAAGGAATGGAAGAACACTAAAGTAACTTTCAGATGACCAAAAATTGACCCAATCCGACATTAAACGAGGGAGTCATAAGCGTCCCCTTTTGATTGCGCGATTTGGAAAGATTAACAGTCCAAATTTCAAAATGACGATCAAAGAGTTCCAATGTGCTTTTGGGATATCGAACAGTCCTAGAATTAGCCAATTTTGTTCCCATTTGGAAGCTTGTAAAGTTAACAGTGCAATGAGCACATAATATTCTAAATTTGACCACTGAAGAGAGAGTTATGAAGGTTACTATTGGACTAGGAGATGAAGGAAAAATTCAGGACTGAAGACTACGATCAATCTTATCGTTGCCCAAATGGTCTCGAAATACGATGATTTTATTAAGAAATGGAAGAACACTAAAGCAACTTTCAAATGACCAAAAATCAACCCAATCCGACATCAAACGAGGGAGTCATGAGCGTCTCCGTTGGATCGTGCGATGTTGAAGGATTAACAATGCAAATTAAAAAATGATGATCGAAGAGTTTCAACGTTCTTTTGGGATATCGAACAGTCCTCGAATTAGCCAATTCTGGTCCCATTTGGAAGCTCTTCAATTTAATAGTGCAATGAGCTCCAAATATTCTAAAGAGAGAGTTATGAAGGTTACTATTGGACCAGGAGATGAAGGAAAAATTCAGGACTGAGGACTGCGATCCCACTTAATGATGCCCAAATGGTCTTGAAATACGATGATTCCATTCAGGAATGAAAGAGCACAAAAGTACTTTTCAAATTACCAAAAATCCACCCAATCTAGCATCAAGTGAGGGAGTTATTAGCGTCTTCGTTGGACCGCCCAATTTGGAAAGATTAACCATCTAAATTGCGAAATGATGATCGAAGAGTTCCAATGTGCTTTTGGGATATCGAACGATCCTAGAATTAGCTAATTCTGGTCCCATTTGGAAACTTGTCAAGTTAACAGTGCAATGAGGTCATAATATTCTAAATTTGACGACTGAAGAGAGAGTTATGAAGGTTACTATTGGAACAGGAGATGAAGTAAAAATTCAGGACTGAAGACTGATCCCACTTACCGATGCCCAAATGGTCTCGAAATACGACGATTCTATTAAGGAATGGAAGAACACTAAAGTAACTTTTTGATGACCAAAAATCAACCCAATTCGACATCAAACGAGGGAGTCATGAGCATCTCTGTTGGTCGCATGATTTTAAGAGATTAACAATCTAAATTGCAAAATAATCATCGAAGAGTTCCAACGTGCTTTGGGATATCGAACGGTCCTAGAATTAGCCAATTCCGGTCCCATTTGGAAGCTTGTCAAGTTAACAATCCAATGAGGTCTTAATATTCAAAATTTGACTACTGAAGAGAGAGTTATGAACGTTAATATTGGACCAGGAGATGAAGTAAAAATTCAAGAATGAAGACTATGATCCCACTTACCGATGCCCAAATGGTCACGAAATACGACGATTCTATTATGGAATGGAAGAACACTAAAGTAACTTTCAGCTGACCAAAAATCGACCCAATCCGACATCAAACGAGGGAGTCATGAGCGTATCCATTGGATCTCACGAGTTGAAAAGATTAACAATCCAAATTTCAAAATGATCATCTAAGAGTTCCAACGTGCTTTTGGGATATCGAATGGTCCTAGAATTAGCCAATTCTAGTCCCATTTGGAAGCTAGTAAAGTTAATAGTGCAATGAGCTCATAAGATTCTAAATTTGACCACTGAAGAGAGAGTTATGAAGGTTACTATTGGACCAGGAGATGAAGGAAAAAATCAGGATTGAAGACTGCGATCCCACTTACCGATGCCAAACTGGTCTCGAACTACGACGATTCTATTAAGGAATGGAAGAAAACTAAAGTAACTTTCAGATGACCAAAAATCAACCCAATCCGACATTAAACGAGGGAGTCATAAGTGTCCCCATTGGATCGCGCGATTTGGAAAGATTAACAATCAAAATTGTAAAATGATGATCGAAGAGTTCCAACGTGCTTTTGGGATATCGAACGGTCCTAGAATTTGCCAATTCTGATCCTATTTGGAAGCTTGTCAAGTTAATAGTGCAATGAGCTCATAATATTCTAAATTTGACCACTGAAGAGAGAGTTATGAAGGTTACTGTTGGACCAGGAGATGAAGTAGAAATTCAGGACTGAGGACTGCGATCCCACTTATTGATGCCCGAATTGTCTCGAAATACGATGATTCCATTAAGGAATGGAAGAACACTAAAGTAACATTCAGATGACCAAAAATTGACCCAATCCACATCAAATGAGGGATTTATGAGCGCTTACATTTAATCGCATGATTTGGAAAGATTAACAATCCAAATTGTGAAATGATGATCGAAGAGTTCCAACGTGCTTTTGGGATATCGAACGGTCCTAGAATTAGCCAATTTTGGTCTTATTTGGAAGCTTGTAAAGTTAACAGTGCAATGTGCTCATAATATTCTAAATTTGACCACTGAAGAGAGAGTTATGAATGTTACTATTGGACAAGGAGATGAAGGAAAAAATCAGGACTGAAGACTGCGATCCCACTTACCGATGCCAAACTGGTCTCGAACTACGACGATTCTATTAAGGAATGGAAGAAAACTAAAGTAACTTTCAGATGACCAAAAATCAACCCAATCTGACATTAAACGAGGGAGTCATAAGCGTCCCCATTGGATCGCGCGATTTGGAAAGATTAACAATCAAAATTATAAAATGATGATCGAAGAGTTCCAACGTGCTTTTGGGATATCGAACGGTCCTAGAATTTGCCAATTCTGGTCCTATTTGGAAGCTTGTCAAGTTAATAGTGCAATGAGCTCATAATATTCTAAATTTGACCACTGAAGAGAGAGTTATGAAGGTTACTGTTGGACCAGGAGATGAAGGAGAAATTCAGGACTGAGGATTACGATCCCACTTATTGTTGCCCGAATTGTCTCAAAATACGACGATTCCATTAAGGAATGGAAGAACACTAAAGTAACATTCAGATGACCAAAAATTGACCCAATCCACATCAAATGAGGGATTTATGAGCGCCTACATTGGATCGCACGAGTTGGAAAGATTAACAATTCAAATTGTGAAATGATGATCGAATAGTTCCAACGTTCTTTTGGGATATCGAACGGTCCTAGAATTAGCCAATTCTGGTCCTATTTGGAAGCTTGTAATGTTAACATTGCAATGTGCTCATAATATTCTAAATTTGACCACTGAAGAAAGAGTTATGAATGTTACTATTGGACCAAGAGATGAAGGAAAAATTCAGGACTGAAGACTGCGATCCCACTTACCGATGCCCAAATGGTCTCGAAATACAACGATTCTATTAAGGAATGAAAGAAAACTAAAGTAACATTCAGATGACCAAAAATTGACCCAATCCACATCAAAAGAGGGATTTATCAGGACTGATGATCGAAGAGTTCCAACGTGCTTTTGGGATATCGAACGGTCCTAGAATTAGCCAATTCTGGTCCTATTTGGAAGCTTATAAAGTTATCTGTGCAATGAGCTCATATTATTCTAAATTTGACCACTGAAGAGAGAGTTATGAAGGTTACTATTAGACTAGGAGATGAAGGAAAAAATCAGGACTGAAGACTGCGATCCAACTTACCGATGCCCAAATGGTCCCGAAATACTACGATTCTATTAAGGAATAGAAGAATACTAAATGTTGAGGCATAAAATAAGCAAGGAAGTGAAGATGAGAAAGATCAAGAAATCAGTTTGAAGATCAAGAAATCCGCTTCAAGACCACTTTGCGCTGGTTCGTACAAAGTGGAATGCTTACGCCGGACGGCGCAAAGAGAATGGGCTGCGCGGGTTGATGAGAAAGATAGTTTGCGCGGAACAGACAGATTGTGCGAGACCGCACAAAGCATGTTGTTTGCGCGTGTCCACGCAAAGTCTATGACGGTGGAATAAAAGTGGTTGAATGTTATTTTTGTCCCACATCGACCAGAACAGAGATTTCTACTTGTAAAAATGTTTATAAATATCCCGTTTCTTCTCTCAAAAGGGGGTTGGAAGATTTCAGAAGTGAAAGAAAGACGAAAGAGAAGACAGAAGGTGCGGGGTATTGGACTCCTGCACTTTGCACGACTGCCCGCAAAGGAGTATTGGACTCCTGAAAGTTTGCGCCGATCCGCACAAAGTAACATAGGGCTGATATAGTTTTTACAGACCAAGAAAGCATATCGTTCTTGTGGATCCGCAAACCGGTTGCTTGGCAATTTTTAACAGCAATGGGCTATTATGCTGTTGGAATGGCTAGAGTCTTCAAATCTTCAAGTTCTTCTTGTTCAGGAGAAAAGAAAGAATCATCGATAAAGAAGCGTATTCCTCCTAAGTTTCAGGAGATGACCGAAATAGCCTCGAAATGCTGCTGGAATCTCCATTCTCTTGAAGACTGTTGATCGGCCTGTCTGTTCCTCCTAAGTCATTGGAGATGATTAAGATCATTATCGTTATGCTGCCGAAAATTATATTTAGCCATAATAATTGTCACTTATAATGAATTCTTTGTAAACTATCTTAGAATCAAGGGATACCAGAGGATGTAAATGAATTCAGAATCAATAAAGTGTGATGATTATCTTTGTAACTATTCCATTGTTATGCATGAATAAGATAGTTCTCCCAAATCAAATACATTTGTTTCCTTGTTGAAACACTAAAGTTACTTTCGGATGACCAAAAATCGACACAATCCGACATCAAACGAGGGAGTTATAAGTGTCTCCGTTGGACCACTTGATTTGGAAAGATTAACAATCTAAATTGTGAAATGATGATCTAAGAGTTCCAACGTGCTTTTGGGATATCGAACGGTCCTAGAATTAGCCAATTCTGGTCCCATTTGGAAGCTTGTAAAGTTAACAGCGCAATGAGCTCATAATATTCTAAATTCGACCACTGAAGAGAGAGTTATGAGGTTACTATTGGACCAGGAGATGAAGGAAAAATTCAGGATTGAGGACTGCAATCCCACTTAACGATGCCCAAATGGTATCGAAATACGATGATTCCAATCAGGAATGAAAGAGCACTAAAGTACCTTTCAAATGACCAAAAATCCACCCAATCCGACACAAATGAGGGAGTTATAAGCATCTCCGGTGGACAGCTCGATTTGGAAATATTAACAATCCAAATTGCGAAATGATGATCGAAGAGTTCCAACGTGCTTTTGGGATATCGAACGGTCCTAGAATTAGCCAATTCTGGTCTCATTTGGAAGCTTGTCAAGTTAACAGTGCAATGAGGTCTTAATATTCTAAATTTGACTACTAAAGAGAGAGTTATGAAGGTTACTATTAGGCCAGGAGATGAAGTAAAAATTCAGGAATGAAGACTGCGATACCACTTACCGATGCCCAAATGGTCTTGAAATACGACGATTCTATTAAGGAATGGAAGAACACTAAAGTAACTTTCAGATGACCAAAAATCAAACCAATCCGACGTCAAACGAGGGAGTCATGAGCATCTCCGTTGGATCGCGCAATTTGGAAAGATTAACAATCCAAATTGAAAAACGATGATCGAAGAGTTTCAACGTTCTTTTGGGATATTGAATGGTCCTAGAATTAGCCAATTCTGGTCCCATTTGGAAGCTTGTCAAGTTAATAGTGCAATGAGCTCATAATATTCTAAATTTGACCACTGAAGAGTGAGTTGTGAAGGTTACTATTGGACCAGGAGATGAAGGAAAAATTGAGGACTGAAGATTGCGATCCTATTTACCGATGCCCAAATGGTCTCGAAATACGACGATTCTATTAAGGAATGGAAGAACACTATAGTAACTTTCAGATGACAAAAAATCAACCCAATCCAACATCAAACGAGAGAGTCATAACCGTCCTCGTTGGATTGCGCGATTTAGAAATATTAACAATCCAAATTGCAAAATGATGATCGAAGAGTTCTAATGTGCTTTTGGGATATCGAACGGTCCTAGAATTAGCCAATTCTTGTCCCATTTGGAATCTTGTCAAGTTAATAGTGCAATAAGCTCATAATATTCTAAATTTCAACACTGAAGAGAGAGTTTTGAAGGTTATTATTGGACCAGGAGATGAAGGAAAAAATTAGGACTAAAGACTGCGATCCCACTTACCGATGCCCAAATGTTCTCGAAATACGACGATTCTATTAAGGAATGGAAGAACATTAAAGTAACTTTCAGATTACCAAAAATCAACCCTATCCGACATCAAATGAGGTAGTCATAACCGTCCTTGTTGGATCGCGTGATTTGGAAAGATTAACAATCCAAATTGCAAAATGGTAATCGAAGAGTTCTAACGTGCTTTTGGGATATCGAACGGTCCTAGAATTAGCCAATTCTAGTCCGATTTAGAAGCTTGTCAAATTAATAGTGCAATGAGCTCATAATATTCTAAATTTGACCCCTGAAGAGAGAGTTATGAAGGTTACTAATGGACCAGGAGATGAAGGAAAAATTCAGGACTGAAGACTGCGATCCCACTTACCAATGCCCAAATAGTCTCAAAATACGATGATTTCATTCAGGAATGAAAGGGCACTAAAGTACATTTCAAATGACCATAAATCCACCCAATCCGACATCAAATGAGGGAGTTATGAGCGTCTCCATTGGATTACACAATTTGTAAAGATTAACAATCCAAATTGCGAAATGATGATCGAAGAGCTCCAACGTGCTTTTGGGATATCGAACCGTCCAAGAATTAGCCAATTCTAGTCCCATTTGGAAACTTTTCAAGTTAACAGTGCAATGAGCTCAAAATAAAATAAATTTGACCACTAAAGAGAGAGTAATGAAGGTTACCATTGGACCAAGAGATGATGGAAAAATTCAGGACTGACGACTGCGATCCCACTTACCGTTGCCCAAATTGTCTAGAAATACGACGATTCTATTAAGGAATGGAAGAACACTAAAGTAACTTTCAGATGACCAAAAATCGACCCAATCCGACATTGTTTCGACAAGGAAACAAATGTATTTGATTTGGGAAAACTATCTTATTCAAATATAATAATGGAATAGTTATAAAGACAATCATCACACTTTATTGATTCTGAATTCATTTACATCCTCTGGTATCCCTTGATTCTAAGATAGTTTACAAAGAATTTATTATAAATGACAATTATTTAAATATAATTTTTCAAGAAAGATAACGGCAATGATCTCAATCATCTCCTATGACTTAGGAGGAATAGACAAGTTGATCAACAGTCTTCAAGAGCACGAGAATTCCAGCAGCATTTCGGTGCTATTTCGGTCATCTCCTGAAACTTAGTAGGAATACATCTCTTCGTCGATGACTCTTCCTTCCTAAATAAGAAGAACTTGAAGATCTGAAGACTTAAACCATTCCAACAGCACAACAATCCATTGCTGTTATAGATTGCCCAGCAGTCGGTTTGCCCGGGTCCGTGCAAATGATATGCTTTGCGCGGGTCCGGGCAAACTACAGATGCCCAATACTTGCTTTGCGCGGGTCCGCACAATGTGGAGGAGTCCAATACTCCGCACCTTCTGTCTTCTCCTTCGTCTTTCTTTCACTCTGAAATCTTCGAACCCCTTTTTAGAGAAGGAACGGGATATTTATAGACATTTTCACCAGTGGAAATCTCAGATCTGGTTGATGTGGGACAAAATAACATCCAACCATTTTTATCCCATCGTCATAGACTTTGCGCTGACACGCGCAAACGATATGCTTTGCGCGGCCCCGCACAAACCCTTAATCCCGCGTAAACTGTCTTTATCGTTCTTCGCGCAATCCTTTCACTTTGCGCGGTCTGGCATAACTATTTCACTTTGCGCGAACCCGCGCAAAGTGATCTTGAAGCTAATTTCTTTCATCTTCAAAGTGATTTCTTGATCTTTGTCGTTTTCACTTCCTTGCTTATTTTATGCCTCAACAGATGCCCCCTTGATCCGTTCTTTATTTTTTTCTTTAGAAATTCAAAGAAAAGGATCAAATTACTCCTCTTTATAAGGTTTGCGCGACCCCGCGCAAAGCTCCGGTCGAGTGCCGTACTCGGTCAAAAAATACTATAAATAGTCCAACTACTTAGTCATTTTCACGAACTGTTCTCTGCTGAAACTCTGCTCTGGCGATTTTATTCCGCGCAAACCTCCCACTTTGCGCGACCCCGCGCAAACCGTTTCACTTTGCGCGACGTCCTTCTGAACTTGAAATTTTCCGCGCAAACCTTTATACTTTGCGCGACCTCGCGCAAAGTACTCTGTACTTAGTCAATTCCTTTGAAACTTTTTTTTCAACACTTAGCCATTTTTCTTCTTTCTTCATTTCTTACTCTGTCACCTATCTTCCTTCCTCTGTCTTTCTTCATGGCTCGTATCAAACAAACAGCCCGTCTTGTGTCTCCTTCCGAATCGCCTTCTTCTGATCAACCACCTGCTAAAAGAACAAAGACAACTTCTAGAAATCCAGCTTATTTCAAAGAACCCGTTCTCCCTACTTTTGACTTTTCTGATCGCATTAAGTCTTTACCCTCCCCTATTCATAGATCCATCTCCTTGGGAGATATTAAATGTCTGCCAAAACATAGAAGGGAATATGACTGGGATGAATGGTTTAAGACCACAGCCCACATTCGTACTGATAGTGAGAGACCACCTCTCCGTGAAGATACTCCTCCTGCTTCTCGCCCGAAGAAAACTCGCCGCAATAAGTTGAAAGAATTTGCAGAAAAGATCAAGGAACACAAGAAAAAGCGGCTTCAAAACTCGTGGGACTCAGTACGAGTTGTCGAAGGTGTCATGAAATTTGACAACCCTCATGCGGAGGGCATGACAATCATTCCCATCAAGGTATATCGCCATCAGTCTATGCTAGACTGTGAGTCCAAAGATTACGTTCATGGCGAGAGGCTAATGTATACCGAATCATGGGCCTCAAGAGAGCCCCGAATTTTGGAAGGAACCATTCAAACTCAGAAGCCGCGACAGAGGATAGGAGAAGCTTATCCCATGATCTTCTTAGCTCCTTTCCACAGTCCTCATGATCTCTTTCCTTCTCATTTTTATGAGACAGTGCGACAGCGCTTCAGAGATCGAGAACAACTCTGGGGCCAGGCAGAATTTCGCATCAGGGGCTTGTTAACTGCTCGTCGCTACTATTCTGAATGGGCGGAGGCTATATTGCTGAAGCATACGAGCACTCTTGCAAAGATCGGCCTTTATGATGCAATAGAAGTAACTTCGAAATACTTCTATAGAGAACCCAATATTCTGAAAGGCTTCCTTGAATACTGGTCGCCTACAACCAACTCCTTCCATCTTCCTTATGGCGAAATGAGCATATCTCTTTGGGATCTTCATCGTATAGCTGGTCTCACAATAACAGGCAAATTCTATGATGAATTCATTCCGACAAACAGATAATTACCCTTCGTATCTTCTCCAGACCGTAAACCTTCCATCTCCGAAACTACCATAGAACTGTTCAAAGAGATGGGCAAATTTCCCAACTTCCACAAAATTCCCCCTCCGCAATGGCTGGCTCATTTCTCTAGGGGTCTCAGGTATTTATCAATCTGATCATTATTCTCCTTCTTTGTATTCTTACTATTTAGCCATTCCTGCATATTAACCTCCTTCATTTTTCTTTGAAGGTTTCGTGACTGCCGCTCTAAAGAACTAACGAAGCTTCGAGATGCAGTAAGAGGAAAGCCAGAATATAGCTCTTTCGGAGAACTTGCAGCGTTCTTGGCTTACTGGCTAAGCTTGGTCGTATTACCCAGCTCTAAGTGGGCAGATGCTGTTCGTCCCAGTGTCTTCGTTGTGGCTGGTGCTTTAGCAGAGGGCCATAAATATTCTCTTGCTCCTCCTGTATTATGTTCTATCTACAGGGCCCTTGGAGAAGTAGCTACCCACGTAAAAGACCCGATTCTGGGAGCTTCATCTGCACATACTTCTTGGCATTATTTTACGGGGTGGCTTGGAGTTTATTTCCCTTGGACTTTTGAGGCTTCGGAGCAAGCATATTCTCATCCTTCTCATCTTCCACTCTGGTTCTTTCAGCAAAGAGCAATGGCTAGAAGAGCATATGAGTGGGTTGCAAATAAGATTCGAGATGATGATCAGATAAACTTCTTTCAGTTCCGCCTTTATCGCTACATCGAAGATACAGACATGGTGGACAACGAAACACTTACTGCAGCAGAGAGAGCTTTCTTCTTTTCTATTCGCTCATGCAGTTTACCTCTGCGGGAAGGGACAGAATTTTGGAGAGAACCTTACTACCCCAGTCGCTTTGCTCGTCAATTTGGTTATGATCAAACTGTGCCACAAGACTGTGGGTTGGTTACCAGAAAAATGCGCTGTTATGGAACTGTTCCTCTTAACTGGGCCATGATATGGAAACAGTTACTAAATGGCTGCGTTGGCTCCCTCTTCGTCATTCCAAGCTGTGATCGCATAGTCCGTACATCATATAGCTGAATGCGATGGTGGGATCACCAATCATACTTGGTCGCTAAATGCTTGCCAGTGGATTCTTCTATCTTTCTTCATCCACCCAGGCTGAAGGGCAGAAATTTAGAGAGCGGAATCAGCTATATTCCGGAGAAGAGCCATGCATCTCATCCTGGAGAAATTTGCAAAAAGATATCATTGGAAGATCCCATCCGTGAAATCAAGCCCATCAACACTTTGGATGGCTGGTTTGCCCACAGAGATCTGAGAGAATTTGAGAAATCTCGTCGGGACTCTTCAAATCAAGCTGCAGATGATGCTAAAGGTACATCTTCTCCAATTCCTGCAAAGACTGCAGTGGTTCAAGAAGAACCAGCTATTGGTACTTCCACATCTCCTCCACAACCCCTTGGTCCTAGTCCATCTTCTCCGATGACTAGATCAAGAACGCGTTTGCAATCATCATCCCCTATTCCTCCAGAAAGAACTCGACCAACATCCGCTTCCCCTATAGTCCAAGAGCCTGCACCGGAGAGCAGCCAACCCGTTTCTTATAAAGGGAAGCAAGTTATCATTGAAGAAGTTGTCGAAGAAACTTTGGAAGATGAAAGTTCAACTTCGTCATCAGATACAACTGAATCTTTGCAATATGAAGATAGCGGAGATAATGATAGTGGTGAAGATAAAGATGATGCCTTTGAAGAAGGTGAAGTTGATATTGGCAAAGAAGAGGAAACAACTGTGAAAGAAGTTGAAATGGAATCTTCCCCTGCAATTGCTAAGACTCCTCCTAGCATTAATGTTCCTGCTAAATCTCCTGCAGCCGAGGAAGATGAAGAAGAGCCTTTAGATTATGGAGAATATGGGTATTCACCAGAAAAAATTTCCATATACATATCTTAATTTATATTTTAACAACTATTATTTATCTAAAATCATTGTGTCTCCCTTTTTAGGTGCCCAAGTTGCAGAAATAGGTGCTATCTCTTCAGTGACCCCTCTTGTGGTATCTTCACCAAGAGCACCTGTAGTTCCATTGGTAGTACAGAGAGTAGTGGCTCCTGAAATTATATTTCCTATAGAAATTACTGACTTGCCAACTCCGGCTACCAGAGATTCCAGTACAGAAGCTAGAGCACCATCTTTTGCTGATATGGTGGGACTTGGTCCTTCCATAGCTCAAAGAGCTTCTCCTTCTGTTAGTCGTATTCCAGTGATAGGTATATATATACACTGAATATCTTTACTCAATATATATATTTCATAATAATATATTGAATATCCTTCCTCTTTTACTATAGGAACTCATTCCTGCAGCGGTGCGGCTAGTTCTGACTCCGTAGCCACTACTTCTGAACTATCATCCTTTGCGAAGATCCCTGTTCACAAAATGCTTATGGTGAAACATTCTCTGTTAGCAATAATCCATATCTTTAGAAATCCTGATCAATGGTTGGACTTGGATGTTGCTATAGAAATTTTGGAAAGCTCTGCCAAGATGGCCAGAATCAACATATCTCCTTTGCGGGATTCACTCCTCAAATTTCGTGATTCCGTAATTTCTTTGGCGTCGGTAGAGAATGTTACAATTGCTCCTGAGATTTTAGAGTGTAGAAGGCGGTTTGGCTTCATCACAAGAACAAGCCCTTCTGACAGCTTCATCAATTTCTAAACTTGAACAAGAGCATATAATTCTTCAGGATCAATTAAAGATTCATATTGATGAAAGCAAGACTATTCAAGACCGCATTGCAGTTCTGAAGGAAGAAATCTATCAACTGGAGAGGAAGAATCATGAGCAGGTCTTAATCATTCAAGATGTTGAAGAGAAGATACGGGTGAATGCTCAATCTATTGATATCGAAAAATCCGCACAACTTCAAGGTAAAGAAATGATTGCTTCTTTGGAGAATAAGCTTGCTGGCGTTCCTGATCATGCGAGACTTATTTTTGAAGAAAAATCTAGACATGATGCAGCTCAGGCGCAATTGAAAGAAGATTTGCTCAGATATTCAGAAGCAATGGGGATTACAGAGGATCTTTGAACATGTAATTTTAAACATGTGATCTTTGCTTTCGTGTTTCTTGGACGTAATTTATCATATATTTCATGATAGTATTTTGGGATGTTTATGATGGTATTTTCTATCTTGCATATTGATGATATTTATACTAATATTATCAAATTATATTTATACTTTATATAATAATTTCATTATATTTACATTTTTTACTAATATTATCAAGTTATATTTATTCTTTATATAATAATTTCATTATATTTTTTACAATTTCTAAACCTTTTATGCTTTGTTAGTACGGGATTTTCTAGGTGAGTATTTAAATTGGCGGTACTAAGTTTCAATTCAATTAGCCACACACAGTTTATGCTCATGAGTAGTGGAGCGTGCGCACACACAGTTTAAGCTCATGAGTAGTGGAGCATTTATGGGTCTTATGTGATGGCCACTGTAACTCTCTAGAGTTCGCTTTTGGGCTTCTCACTGCCTTGAGCTCACGGTCACAGTCCATCAGAGGGGCCCATTGACGCTACCGGACGGTGAACTGTTGGATTTACGCACAGGGTTGGCCACGGTAACTCTCTAGAGTTCGCAGGGCTCACAAGGCTACCTTTGGGCACCAAATCTAGGGTCGCCAGTCCATCAATGAGTAGGTTTAAGCCCTTCCTCACGAGTTACTACTGAAATCAAACCCTAGACCTAGAGGGTCTTATGCACGGTTGGCATAAAGCTCGCACTGCGGCCCCTGTTTTCTTCGTCTGCAAGGTCGAGCCCATTCACGGGAGGGCATTTTCATCCGTTCCCCATGGTGCTGCCGGAAGCTATACAGACGGCATGGGAATTACGGTGACTAGTCTTCGTGGATTTATTGCCTTTTAGGCTTTGAATCCTTGACTTCGTCAGCTACCCGCATGGGTGCGCACGATGGTCTTCGCGGGCTTTTTAGGGCCACTGACTCCTCGCCGCTGCCCGAATGCCGATCTTCATGGGTCTTACGTATAGTTGGCCGGCTCTTTTAGAGCTTGATCCTTTGAGAGCATTTTTTTTTATTCGAGCTTGATCTTTTTTTTTTTGATTTGGCTCAATTTGGCTCTTTTAGGATTTGGCTTGGCTATACTGCCTCTTTGATTGATATTGATATATCCTTGCTTTTGATAATATCTTCAAGAAAATCCATGTCTTGTAAGGCAATAATATATATATGATCATCATCATTTGCAAATATAGTAGATATTTCTGAAATATCTTCAAGAAGACCCATGCCTTGTAAGGCAATATAATTCTCAGCTTAGATAATATCTTCAAGAGAATCTTCAAGAATTTGTGCCTTGTAAGGCAATATAACTTTGTCAATATCTTCAAGAGAATCTTCAAGATGATATTAACTTTGTCCATCTTATTTGATGATGATGATCATATATATATTTTTCAGATTTGCTGCTTTGATAATTGATATGCTTGTGAATTTCTTCTTTATAGCTTCTTTTGTTGACATATAGACATGATCTTATTCATCTTTGCCCCCTTTTGATACAGAATCATTATGCCGATAATATTCGGGTCAAAAATCCACATGTCTATCTTTAGGGATAGTATCTTTTGATGAAAGCAAGCGTTGACAAGTATACTTGATACCTGTCCTTCTTGATTTGTGATTCTATATGCCCCATTGGAGTATACTTCTTTCACCACATATGGACCGTCCCATTTAGGCTCGAACTTGCCCCCTGTCCGTGAGAGTGACCATTATAGGTCTTTTCAACATTAACACCATATCCCCTTTTTTGAAAGAATGGTATTTAACCTGTTTATCAAATGCAGCCGATATTCTGGCCTGATATAATTGCAACCGCTGCTGAGCTGCAAGACTTTTCTCATCGAGTAAGTCTAATTCTTTCAGCCTTATTTTTGCATTTTCATCATCTGTTATAGACTGATGCACTGCTACCTTGAGTGATGCCACCTGCATTTCAATTGGGATAACTGCCTCCATACCATAGATTAATGAATACGGTGTCACCCCTGTTGTTGTACGATGGGTGGTTCTGTAAGCCCATAATGCTTCTTGTAACTTTTCATCCCAATCGCGCTTATTGCCTGTCACCGTTTTTTTCATTATCTTGACAATTATTTTGTTAAACGCCTCTGCTAGTCCATTGGCCGGAGGATAATAAGGTGTTGAAAAAGAATGCTGGATACTGAACTTCTGACATAACTTTTCCATACCTCTATTTTTAAAAGGGGTGCCATTATCAGTGACGATCTTTTTCGGAATACCATGACGGTATATTATAGCATGCTGGATAAAATTGACCACGTCTTTCTCTTTAACACTACGCAAGGCGACTGCTTCGGTCCATTTGGAGAAATAATCTGTTGCTGCCAGAATGTACTGTTTTCCTTTAGACGAAGGGGGATTTATGAGACCAATTACATCGAGTCCCCAGGTTGAGAAAGGCCAAGAAGCAACAGACTGATGTAATTCTTCCGAAGGAACATGTATTATATCTCCGTGTATTTGACATTCATGACACCGCTTTGCATATTCTATCGCATCTTTAAACATAGTAGGCCAATAATAACCCATTCGATGCACTCTATGGCATAAATTCTGGCCAGCTTGATGTGCCCCACATTCACCTGAATATGCCTCTCGCAGCATTTGGTTTGCTTCTTGCTTGTCCAAGCACCTTAACAGCATTCCATTATAAGATTTTCTATATAATACTTCACTGCATATGACAAATTTTCCGATTTGCTTAATCTGCTGTCTTTGTGCATTATCTTATGGCAAGATATTATATTTGAGATAATCAATAAAAGGCCGACGCTAATCATCTGTCATTACCTCCATACGGGATATAGGCAATATTTCAACGGTTTCTTCGATAACTCTCGCCGATGGCGTGAATCTTCTTTCTTCTATAGTTACCGAAGAGGACTTCGGTTTGTGCAAGATAAAAGCCGCTAAATCTGGCTAAAGCATCTGCTTTTGCATTCTCCGACCGCGGTATGTGTTTAATTTCCACATAACAGAACTGTTCAAGCAACTGTTGTGCCTTCCGATAATAAGGCAAAAGTTCTTCTTTCCTTACTTCAAATTCTGTTGTCAATTGATTTACAATCAATTTAGAATCTCCGAAGATATGCAATGATTTTATTTCCATTTGCTGTGCTATTTCCATTCCGATGATAAGAGCTCGTATTCGATTTCATTATTTGTGCATACGTGCCCAACGTGAAGGAGTATGGTAATAAATCGCCTTGAGGCGTAATGAATATTACTCCCGCCCCGCTCCGTTATTCGAGCAAAGACCATCAAAATACATCGCCAAAGATTCGAGATTCACCAACATGACTGTTCATCCGGGAATTCATCATTAATTTCCTCACATTCTGCTATAGGATGTCTTGCGATGAAAGTCGCCATTGCTTGCCCTTTTATTGCTTTTGCCAGCTTATACGAAATGGTATATTCTGATAATAATAACATCCACTTGGCTAGTCTTCCTGATAACATTGGCCTGGTCATCAAAAATTTTATCGGATCTGCTCTTGAGATCAGAGTTATATCATGGAGAGACAATAATGCCTTAACTTTTGCACAGCGAATACCAACGCCAAACACTCTTTTTCGATCAAAGAATAGTTACATTCTGCCCCCATCAGTGTTCAGCTTAGATAATAAAAAGCGATCTCTTTTAAAACCGTTTACTGTGCCAACAAAGCACCCAAAGAATTTGTAGCTGCAGATGTATATAAGATAAGTGGCTTACCTTTCATTGGAGCTGTCAACACCGGCGGCTGTTTTAATAACTCCTTAATTGAATCAAAAGCATTCTGGCAGGCATGATCCCATACAAATTCTGTATCTTTCTTCATTAACCGAGAGAATGGCTGACATCTTCCTGCGAGGTTTGAAATGAAACGCCGAATATATGCCAATTTCCCTTGTAAGCTTTTTAATTCTTTCAATGTTGTTGGTGGTGGCATATTTTGAATAGCTTTAATTTTTTCTGGATCAATTTCGATTCCTCTGTGTCGTACCACAAAGCCGAGGAATTTGCCAGAAGATACTCCAAATGCACACTTAGTAGGGTTCATCTTTAATTGCTTCTTTCTGAGTCTTCGGAAGACTGATGCTAAATGTTCGCGGTGTTCTTGATGATCTTCAGATCTGACCACCAAATCATCAACATAGCATTCAACATGTTTATGCATCATATCTTGAAAGATATTCTTCATTGCCCTTTGATATGTTGCCCCAGCATTTTTGAGACCGAAAGGCATAACTTTATAACAGTAAATTCCGAGCGGCGTTCTGAAGGCCGTCGCCTCTTCATCTTCAGGCGCCATCCTGATTTGATTATAGCCTGCATATCCGTCCATAAAGGACATGATAACATACTGAGTAGTGCTATCAATTAGTAATTCTGTTATCGGGAGAGGGAAGTCGTCCTTTAGACATGCTTCATTTAGATCTCTGAAGTCAATACATACTCTAATCTGCCCATTCTTCTTTTTCACCGAACAATGTTTGATATCCATTTAGGATATTTAACTTCTCTGATGAACCCAACCTTTATTAATTTATTTACTTCTTTTTCGATTAATGGAATCAGGTCTAGGTGAAATCGCCTTTGTGCCTGCTTCACTGGTTTCTTTTCTTTAGAAATATTTAATCGATGCATTGCCACAGAGGGTTCTAATCCCGGCATTTCCTCATATGTCCAGGTGAAGACATCTTTATTTTCTTTGAGAAGTTGGCCATATTTCTCAAATTCTTGATCTGAAAGGCTGACGCTGATGAATGTGTTTCTTGGCTCTTCTGCTGTTCCCAAATTTATTTCTCGCAGGCCATCTATCGTCGGCTGCCCCCCGTCTTCTATTTGCCTTGGAGCGGTTTCAGGATATTCAACTACCTTAGTATCTTGTGCAGCTGAAGTCATGTTAACTGATACCATGTTTGTTGCTGATTCTACTCCCAATCCTTGGAATTTTCTTCGCTTTTCTTGATTAACCCCGAGGGGAATTTGAATTCCTTTCCCATGATTCAAGCCAGTGGGTTTGTCACAATCAAAACCCATATTTCTCATGATTTTCTTGCTTGCTGCACTGTACTTCCTCAAATTCTGTGGTGCTAACTTTCCATGATATACATTACTTGTATTTTCATCTTTTACTTCTGCTGCTGCGTGAAACTCTATTGGTTCAGGATATTTAGTACTGGCTCTGACTTGAAATGTTCTTGGAGGGGCTGCAAATGGCTTACATCTTTCGATATTGGGTAATGGCATTGTGTAATTGGACTGTAAGACTTTCAGCTGTTCTGTCGACAATAATGTCAACGGCGGTTGCCCCGGTTGTCTCAGGCGCTTTGGTACAAAATAGAACTTCTTTCTTGCCTCTGCAGTCCCAGAAGATTCTGCTCTTTCTTCTTTAACTTTATTTATCCTGGCATCTTTTACGATTCTCTTCCCATCATCATTTCCCATTTCTTCGGAGAAACATTTATAATAGCTAGCATCTGCAAAGAAAGACTCAGCTTCTGTATAGGGTTTTGCATCAGCCATTACTTTACACTGCATCCCATCTTTACAGTATTTGAAGCACTGGTGTAGAGTAGAAGGTATAATATTGTACTGATGTATCCATGGCCTTCCCAAGAGAAGGTCATATGTCGTCACAGCATTTATAACGCGACATACAACAGTAGTGATTAATTCTCCCACTTCTAATGTCACCGTAATTTGACCGAGTGCGCGTTGTCCATCTTGATTGAACCCTTGTATCATCATCCCGCTGGGGCGCAAGTCTGAACGACGAAAACCCAAGTTAGTAATCATTGAGAGTGGCAATAGATTTACTGCGGACCCATTATCTATCATAGTCCTTTTTATCTTCTTTTCACAAATGTATCCTTCTATCATCAATGGCCGGTTATGTTCCTTTTCACCAATTAAATCATCATCAAAGAAAGATATTACTGGTAGACAATTCATTTTTTCATTATTTCTTTCATTCTTCATTTCTGCCAGTAAAGTTTCTCTCACATCGTGATCAGACAGTGCTTGAATCAAACTCTGTCGAAATTCTTCTGATAACTTAAGCGCATCGTAAATACTTAATCGTGCCGGTATACCCTTCAAGTGGCTAACTACATCATAAGCCACTTTTGTCGCTACATCTTCTACTTTGATCTCGTCTTTCGCCACTTGTTTCCTTATGATTCCCGCTTTTTTGCTTTTACCAGGACTTGTTATCTGCTTCCCGATCGCAATGTAATCATTGTTGTATTTCTTTCGACCTTCGATCTTCCTTCTCTTTCATTCCCTGAGTCTTTTCTTGAATTAACAATACATTTACTGTCGCCCTTGCATTCTTTTCTTTGCTTCCGCTGGTTATTATATCACCTCTATTTATCATTCGCTGTATGATGCATTTTAACGTATAACAATTTTCCTACTAGGCGATGATAACGGCAAAAGTTTCTTTCTCAAGTCCTCGTCACATCTTCAGGACGTTTTGGTTCTGGTAATTCCAGGGTACCTGCTTTTAACAATTGTTGCATCATTGGTACCACGTCCTCTTTATCAAACTCGAATCCTTCATGAGAATCGAGCATTCTGAGCTTTTTTCCACCGTATCTGTCTCTTGATTGATTCCAACCTTCTTTTCCTTCCGGCCTTCTATCTTTTGAACTCCTCGCATCTTGATTTTTCTTATCCCGATCGATGGTGTTGACGGTTGTCTGCCGCTGTGTATTCTTCTCGATGAGCTTCATGATGAAATGCCTAAGCATCTTACGAGTCATCAATTCCAGTGCAATGCATGGGCTTTGGTAGCCGGATCGCGAAAGGTTCGATATCGCCATTTGGTGAGTCCAAATGCAATTCTGTTTCCATAGAGTTCAGACACATTTTGACTTGTTCCTTTTTTCTAAGAATTGCCTACACGATGCCCCCAGTGTCTTCCATCTGTCTATGAATTTTTCAACTGGTTCTCCTTCTCGCTGTCGTACTGAAGCTAGTTCTGTGATGCTAACATCGCGCTCTGACGAAAAGAAGTTTGACATGAAAGCATCTTGCATTTCTTCCCATGTTCGTATAGACCCTGGTGCCAAATTTGAATACCACCTGAAAGCTTTACTTGTCAACGATGACCCAAATAAACGTAAGCAGTATTGAGGTATCGTGGAGAAATTTTCCATGCTAGTGATGAAATGCATCAGGTGTTCTTCTGGTGATCCTTCCCCATTAAACTTCTGAAAATATGGGTGCTTAAAATTGGCTGGAAACGGAACGTCCTCTACTTCTCTCGGGTAGGGTGTCCGGTATCTGAAACGACCAGTATTCGCGCGTTCTCTTTCTATTCTGACTGCTTCTTCGACGACTTGTCTTACGTCATCTTGTGTTATAGCTCTTGTCGCTGGAACAGACCCTCGCGATCCTATCCCCTGCAGATGGGAACCTTCAGGTTGGTTCTCTTGTCCATTTGTCACTCCCATCATAGGTGGGGCCACTATCTGGGCTACATTATGAGCCAGAGTTGCCAGAGCTTCTCTAAGGTTACGGCATTCATCCATTAGCACTCTTTGCGCCTCTGCCATTTGATCAACACGCTCTTCAGTAGTTGGTCTATTTCCTTGACCTGTTTCTGCCATATATACCGCGGCCTCTTGATTGTTTGTCGAAGCCGTTTTTGGAGTAAAACGAGAGTATGTTGACGTAACAGGACTTATTAAGAGGGGAGAAATTGGAGTCTCATTTGACTCTTATGTACTTCCCGTGCTTTTAACCGATCGATGTGATACAGTTATAGGCGAACTTGTTTGAGGTGATACGGGCATCGGTGATCCTATCATCAGTGCTTTACCTTTCTGTGCTTCTGTCCATTTGGTCTTCGGGGCGACCAAAGCTGGAAAATCTTGTGATGAGAACTGTGGAGCAGCTAGTTCAGGATAAATCGCCGGAGGAGCGAGCTCGGGTTTTCTTCTTGCTATGCTCCGCGTGATTGGTCCCTCAGTTCTTGGTGCAAACAATTTCGCTTTGCGGTTCTTTAAGGTTTTTGCTTTCATCTTTCTAGACAAGACCAAAGTCCAGTTCTCATCACTTTCTTGTGGTTGAGGTGAAACAGAAATGACTCCCACTGTTACTTGAGTCACTTTGCGCCTGCTTGTAGTGCTTGCTTTCGTATGCTCAGGAGTTTGGCTTGGCGCATATTCAATTACGAACCCAGTAGCGATGAATCGAAAGTTCACTTTTCTCGCAATATTAGCCATTAGTAGTGTTGTGTGATTGAATTTAGGTACCTTCAATAATAAAACATACCTGAAATTAGTACGTGAAAGACTAAGTAAACTATCTTGGAGATGAAGGGGAGGATGTTCCCACTGAGAGTCGCCATTTTGGCGTCTAATAGACGCCAAAAATAGTGATGAGAGTCTTATAACTTTTCCAATGTTAATGTTAAATAAGACAAATATCCCCAGCAGAGTCGCCATTTTGGCGTCTAATAGACGCCAAAAATAGTGATGAGAGTCTTATAACTTTTCCAATGTTAATGTTAAATAAGACAAATATCCCCAGCAGAGTCGCCATTTTGTTTCGACAAGGAAACAAATGTATTTGATTTGGGAAAACTATCTTATTCAAATATAATAATGGAATAGTTATAAAGACAATCATCACACTTTATTGATTCTGAATTCATTTACATCCTCTGGTATCCCTTGATTCTAAGATAGTTTACAAAGAATTTATTATAAATGACAATTATTTAAATATAATTTTCGGCAGCATAACGGCAATGATCTCAATCATCTCCTATGACTTAGGAGGAATAGACAAGTTGATCAACAGTCTTCAAGAGCACGAGGATTCCGGCAGCATTTTGGTGCTATTTCGGTCATCTCCTGAAACTTAGTAGGAATACATCTCTTCGTCGATGACTCTTCCTTCCTAAATAAGAAGAACTTAGAGATCTGAAGACTTAAACCATTCCAACAGCACAACAATCCATTGCTGTTATAGACTGCCCAGCAGTCGGTTTGCGCGGGTCCGCGCAAACGATATGCTTTGCGTGGGTCCGCGCAAACTATAGATGCCTAATACTTGCTTTGCGCGGGTCCGCACAATGTGGAGGAGTCCAATACTCCGCACCTTCTTTCTTTCACTCTGAAATCTTCGAACCCCTTTTTAGAGAAGGAACGGGGTATTTATAGACATTTTCACCAGTGAAAATCTCAGATCTGGTCGATGTGGGACAAAATAACATCCAACCATTTTTATCCCATCGTCATAGACTTTGCGCGGCCCCGCGCAAACCCTTAATCCCGCGTAAACTGTCTTTATCGTTCTCCGCGCAATCCTTTCACTTTGCGCGGTCTGGCGTAACTATTTCACTTTGCGCGAACCCGCGCAAAGTGATCTTGAAGCTGATTTCTTTCATCTTCAAAGTGATTTCTTGATCTTTGTCGTTTTCACTTCCTTGCTTATTTTATGCCTCAACAGACATCAAACGAGAGAGTTATGAGCGACTCCGTTGGATCGCACGATTCAGAAAGATTAACAATCCAAATTGCAAAATGATGATCGAAGAGTTCCAACGTGCTTTTAGGATATCGAACGGTCCTAGAATTAGCCAATTCTGGTCCCATTTGGAAGCTTGTAAAGTTAACAGTGCAATGAGCTCATAATATTATAAATTTGACCACTGAAGAGAGAGTTATGATGGTTACTATTGGACCAGGAGACGAAGGAAAAATTCAGGACTGAAGACTACGATCCCACTTATCGATGACCAAATGGTCTCAAAATACTTTAATTCTATTAAGGAATGGAAGAACACTAAAGTAACTTTCAGATGACCAAAATTGATTCAATCCGACATCAAATGAGGGAGTTATGAGCGTCTCCGTTGGATCGCACGATTTAGAAAGATTAACAAACCAAATTGCCAAATGATGATCGAAGAGTTCGAACATGCTTT
This sequence comes from Magnolia changhungtana, assembly GCA_030180095.1. Taxonomy (NCBI): domain Eukaryota; kingdom Viridiplantae; phylum Streptophyta; class Magnoliopsida; order Magnoliales; family Magnoliaceae; genus Magnolia; species Magnolia changhungtana. Next base: position 226,351 of record JASAUF010000632.1, read on the forward strand.
TGGGATATCGAACGGTCCTAGAATTAGCCAATTCTAGTCCCATTTGGAGGCTTATCAAGTTTACAGTGCAATGAGCTCAAAATAGAATAAATTTGACCTCAGAAGAGGGAGTTAAAAGGTTACTATTGGACCAGGAGATGAAGGAGAAATTCAGGACTGAAGACAGCGATCCCACTTATCGATGCCCAAATTGTCTCGAAATACGACGATTCCATTAAGGAATGGAAGAACACTAAAGTAACTTTCAGATGACCAAAAATCGACTCAATCCGACATCAAACGAGGGGGTTATGAGCATCTCCATTGGATTGCACGATTTGGAAAAGTTAACAATCCAAATTGCAAAATGATAATCGAAGCGTTCCAACGTGATTTTGGGATATCGAACAGTCCTAGAATTATCCAATTCTGGTCCCATTTGGAAGCTTGTCAAGTTAATAGTGTAATGAGCTCATAATATTCTAAATTTGACCACTGAAGAGAGAGTTATGAAGGTTACAATTGGACCAGGAGATGAAGTAAAAATTTAGGACTGAAGACTTCGATCCCACTTACCGATGCCCAAATGGTCTCGAAATACGTCGTTCTATTAAGGAATGGAAGAACACTAAAGTTACTTTCAGATGACCACATATCGACCTAATCCGACATCAAATAAGGGAGTTATGAGCGTCTCCGTTGGATCGTACGATTTGGAAAGATTAACAAATCAAATTTTAAATATGATGATCGAAGAGTTCCGACGTGCTTTTGGGATATCAAACGGTCCTAGAATTAGCCAATTCTAGCCCCATTTGGAAGCTTGTCAAGTTAACAGTGCAATGAGGTCATAATATTCTAAATTTGACTACTGAAGAGAGTGTGATGAAGGTTACAATTGGACCAGGAGATGAAGTAAAAATTCAAGACTGAAGACTGCGATCCCATTTACCGATGCCCAAATGGTCTCGCAATACGACTATTATATTAAGGAATGGAAGAACACTAAAGTAACATTCAAATGACCAAAAATTGACCCAATCCGACATCAAACGAGGGAGTCATGAGCGTCTCCATTGGATCACGCAATTTGGAAAGATTTACAATCCAAATTGCAAAATGATTATTGAAGAGTTCCAACGTGCTTTTGGGATATCGAACGGTCCTAGAATTAGCCAATTCTGGTCCAATTGGGAAGCTTGTCAAGATAACAGTGCAATGAGGTCATAATATTCTAAATTTGACTACTAAAGAGAGATTTATAAATGTTACTATTGGACCAGGAGATGAAGTAAAAATTCAGGAGTGAAGACTGCGATCCCACTTACCGAGCCCAAATGGTCTCGAAATATAATGATTCTATTAAGGAATGGAAGAACACTAAAGTAACTTTCGGATGACCAAAAATTGACCCACTCCGACAACAAACGAGGGAGTTATAAGCATCTCCATTGGATCACGCAATTTGGAAGCATTAATAATCCAAATTGCAAAATGATGATGGAAGAGTTCCAACGTGCTTTTATGATATCGAAGAGTTCCAACGTGCTTTTATGATATCGAACGGTCCTAAAATTAGCCAATTCTCATCCCATTTGGAAGCTTGTCAAGTTATGAAGGTTACTATTGGACCAAGAGATGAAGGAAAAATTCATGACTGAGGACTGCGATCCCACTTACCGATGCCCAAATGGTCTCAAAATACAATGATTCCATTCAGGAATGAAAGAGCACTAAAGTACCTTTCAAATAACCAAAATTCCACCCAATCTGACATCAAACGAGGGAGTCATGAGCGTCTCCATTGGATCGCGCAATTTGGAAGCATTAACAATCCAAATTGCAAAATGATGATGGAAGAGTTCCAACGCGCTTTTAGGATATCGAACGGTCCTAGAATTATCCAATTCTGGTCCCATTTGGAAGCTTGTCAAGTTAACAGTGTAATGAGCTCATAATAGAATAAATTTGACCTCTGAAGAGAGAGTTATGAGGTTACTATTAGACCAGGAGATGAAGGAGAAATTCAGGATTGAAGACTGCAATCCCACTTATCAATGCCCAAATTGTCTCGAAATACGACTATTCCATTAGGGAATGGAAGAACACTAAAGTAACTTTCAGATGACCAAATATCGACCCAATCCGACATCAAACAAGGGAGTTATTAGCGTCTCCATTGGATCCCCCAATTTGGAAAGATTAACAATCTAAATTGAAAAATAATGATCGAAGAGTTCCAATGTGCTTTTGGGATATCAAACGATCCTAGAATTAGCCAATTTTGGTCAAATTTGGAAGCTTGTCAAGTTAACAGTGCAATGAGGTCATAATATTCTAAATTTGACTACTGAAGAGAGAGTTATGAAGGTTACTATTGGACTAGAAGATGAAGGAAAAATTTAGGACTAAAGACTGCGATCCCACTTACCGATGCCCAAAAGATCTCGAAATACGACGATTCTATTAAGGAAAGGAAGAACAAAAAGTAACTTTCAGATGATGAAAAATTGACCCAATCCAACATCAAACGAGGGAGTCATGAAAGTCTCCGTTGGATCGCGCGATTGGGAAGGATTAACAATCCAAATTGCAAAATGATCATCGAAGAGTTCCAACATGCTTTTAGGATATCGAACGGTCCTAGAATTAGCCAATTCTGGTCCCATTTGGAAGCTTGTTAAGTTAACAGTGCAATGAGGTCATAATATTTTAGATTTGACTACTGAAGAGAGAGTTATGAAGGTTACTATTGGACCAGGAGATGAAGTAAAAATTCAGGACTGAAGACTACCATCCCACTTACCGATGCCCAAATGGTCTCAAAATACGACGATTCTATTAAGGAATAGAAGAACACTAAAGTAACTTTCAAATGACCAAAAATCGACCCAATCCGACATGAAACAAGGAAGTTATGAGCGTCTCAATTGGATCGCACGATTTGGAAAGATTAACAATCCAAATTGCAAAACAATGATCGAAGAGTTCCAACGTGCTTCTGGGATATCGAACAGTCCTAGAATTAGCCAATTTTGGTCTCATTTGGAAGTTTGTAAAGTTAACAGTGTAATGTGCTCATAATATTCTAAATTTGAACACTGAAGAGAGAGTTATGGAGGTTACTATTAGACCAGGAGATGAAGGAAAAATTCAAGACTGAAGACTACGATCCCACTTATCGATGCCCAAGTGGTATCGAAGTACGACGATTCTATTAAGGAATGGAATAACACTAAAGTAACTTTCAGATGAATAAAAATCAACCAAATCGGACATCGAACAAGGAAGTTATGAGCGTCTCTGTTGGATCGCGTGATTTGGAAAGATTAATAATCCAAATTGCTAAATGATGATCGAAGAGTTCCAGCATGCTTTCGGGATATCGAACGGCCCTAGAATTAGCCAATTATGGTCCCATTTGGAAGCTTGTAAAGTTAATAGTGCAATGAGCTCATAATATTCTAAATTTGACCACTGAAGGGAGAATTATGAAGGTTAATATTAGATCAAGAGATGAAGGAAAAAATCATGACTGAGGACTTGGATCCTACTTACCGATGCCCAAATGGTCTCGAAATACGATGATTCCATTCAGGAATGAAAGAGAACTAAAGTACCTTTCAAAGGACCCAATATCCACCCAATCCGGCATCAAAGGAGGGAGTTATGAGCGTCTCCGTTGGATCGCGCGATTTGGAAAGATTTACAATCCAAATTGTGAAATGATGATCGAAGAGTTACAAAGTGCTTTTGGGATATCGAACGTTCCTAGAATTAGCCAATTCTGGTCCCATTTGGAAGCTTGTCAAGTAAACAGTGCAATGAGCTCAAAATAGAATAAATTTGACCTCTGAAGAGAGAGTTATGAGGTTACTATTGGACCAGGAGATAAAGGAGAAATTTAGGACTGAAGACCACGATCCCACTTATCGATGCCCAAATTGTCTCGAAATACGACTATTCCATTAGGGAATGGAAGAACACTAAAGTAACTTTCAGATGACCAAAAATCGACCTATTGGATCACGGATCGCGCGATTTAGAAAGATTAACAATCCAAATTGCAAAATGATGATCGAAGAGTTCCAACGTGATTTTGGGATATCGAACGGGCCTAGAATTAGCCAATTCTGGTCCCATTTGGAAGCTTCTAAAGTTAACAGTACAAGGAGCACATAATATTCTAAATTTGACCACTGAAGAGAGAGTTATGAAGGTTACTATTGGACCAGGAGATGATGAAAAAATTCAGGACTAAGGATTGCGATCCCACTTACCGATGCCGAAATGGTGTCGAAATATGATGATTCCATTCAGGAATGAAAGAGCACTAAAGTACCTTTCAAATGACCAAAAATCCACCCAATCCGACATCAAATGAGGGAGTTATAAGCGACTTCATTGGACCGCGCGATTTGGAAAGATTAACAATCTAAATTGTGAAATGATGATCGAAGAGTTCCAACGTGCGTTTGGTATATCGAACGGTCCTAGAAATAGCCAATTCTGGTACCATTTGGAAGCTTGTCAAGTTAAGAGTACAATGAGCTCAAAATAGAATAAATTTGACCACTGAAGAGATAGTTATGAAGGTTACTATTGGACCAGGAGATGATGGAAAAATTCAGGGCTGACGACAGTGATCCCACCTACAGATGCCCAAATGGTCTTAAAATACGTCGATTCTATTAAGGAATGGAAGAACACTAAAGTTACTTTCAGATGACCAAATATTGACCCAATCCGAAAACAAACAAGGGAGTTATGAGCGTCTCCGTTGGATCGCCTGATTTGGAAAGATTAATAATCTAAATTGCAAAATGATGATCGAAGAGTTCCAACATGCTTTTGGGATATCGAATGATCCTAGAATTAGCCAATTCTGGTCCCATTTGGAAGCTTGTTAAGTTAACAGTGCAATAAGGTCATAATATTCTAAATTTGACTACTGAAGAGAGAGTTATGAAGGTTACTATTGGAACAGGAGATGAAGTAAAAATTCAGGACTGAAGACTACGATCCCACTTACCGATGACCAAAAGGTCTCAAAATACGACGATTCTATTAAGGAAAGGAAGAACACTAAAGTAACTTTTAGATGACTAAAAATTGATCCAATCCGACATCAAACGAGAGAGTCATGACCATCTCCGTTGGATCGCGTGATTTGGAAGGATTAACAATCCAAATTGCAAAATGATCATCGAAGAGTTCCAACGTTCTTTTGGGATATCGAACAGTCCTAGAATTAGCCAATTCTGGTCCGATTTGGAAGCTTGTCAAGTTAACAGTGCAATGAGGTCATAATATTCTAAATTTGACTACTGAAGAGAGAGTTATGAAGGTTACTATTAGACCAGGTAATGAAGTAAAAATTTAGGACTGAAGACTGCGATCCCACTTATCGAAGCCCAAATGGCCTCGAAATACGACGATTCTATTAAGGAATGGAAGAACACAAAGGTAACTTTCACATGACGAAAAATCGACCCAATCCGACATCAAACGAGGGAGTCATGAGCGTCTCTATTGAATCGTTCGATTTGGAAAGATTAACAATCCAAATTGCAAAATGATCATCAAAGAGTTCCAACGTGCTTTTGGGATATCGAACGATCTTAGAATTAGCCAATTTTGGTCCCATTTGGAAGCTAGTAAAGTTAATAGTGCAATGAGCTCATAAGATTCTAAATTTGACAACTGAAGAGAGAGTTGTGAAGGTTACTAATGGACGAGGAGATGAAAGAAAAATTTAGAAATGAAGACTGCGTTCCCACTTACTGATGCACTAATGGTCTTGAAATACAACGATTCTATTAAGGAATGGAAGAACACTAAAGTAACTTTCAGATGACCAAAAATTGAGCCAATCTGACATCAAAAGAGGGAGTCATAAGCGTCCCTATTGGATTGCACGATTTGGAAAGATTAACATTCCAAAGAGTTCCAACATGCTTTTGGGATATCAAACGGTCCTAGAATTAGCCAATTCTGGTCCCATTTGGAAGCTTGAAAAGTTAATAGTGCAATGAGCTCATAATATTCAAAATTTGACCACTGAAGAGAGAGTTATGAAGGTTACTAGTGGACCAGGAGATGAAGGAAAAATTCATGACTGAGGACTGCGATCTCACTTACTGATGCCCAAATGGTCTCGAAATATGATGATTCCATTTAGGAATGAAAGAGCACTAAAGTACCTTTCAAATGACCAAAAATCCACCCAATCCGACATCCAAGGAGGGAGTTATGAGCGTCTCCGTTGGATCGCGCGATTTGAAAGGATTAATAGTCCAAATTGCAAAAAGATGATCAAAGAGTTCCAAAGTGCTTTTGGGATATCGAACGGTCCTAGAATTAGCCAATTCTGGTCCCATTTGGAAGCTTGTCAAGATAATAGTGCAATGTGCTCAAAATAGAATAAATTTGACCACTGAAGCGAGAGTTATGAAGGTTACTATTGGACCAGGAGATCAAGGAGAAATTCAGGAATGAAGAGTACGATCTCACTTATCGATGCCCAGATTGTCTCGAAAAATGACGATTCCATTAAGGAATGGAGGAACACAAAAGTAACTTTCACATGACCGAAAATTGACCCAATCCGACATCAAACGAGGGAGTTCTGAGCGTCCCAATTGGATGTACTATTTGGAAAGATTAGCAATCCAAATTGCAAAATGATGATCGAAGAGTTCCAACGTGCTTTTGGGATATCAAACCGTCCTAGAATTAGCTAATTCTAGTCCCATTTGGAAACTTGTAAAGTTAACAGTCCAATGTGCTCATAATATTCTAAATTTGACCACTGAAGAGAAAGTTATGAAGGTTACTATTGGACCAGGAGATGAAGGAAAATTCAGAACTGAAGACTGCGATCCCACTTATCGATGCCCAAATGGTCTCGAAATTCGACGATTCTATTAAGGAATGGAAGAACACTAAAGTAACTTTCAGTTGACCAAAAATTGACCCAATCCGACATCAAATGAGGGAGTTGTGAGCGTCTCTGTTGGATCACACGATGTTGAAAGAATAACAATCCAAATTACAAAATGATGATCGAAGTGTTCCAATGTGCTTTTGGGATATCGAATGGTCCTAGATTTAGCCAATTTTGGTCCCATTTGGAAGCTTGTAAAGTTAACAGTGCAATGAGCTCATAATATTCTAAATTTGACCACTGAAGGGAGATTTATGAAGGTTAATATTGGATCAGGAGATGAAGGAAAAATTCATGACTGAGGACTGCGATCCCACTTACCGATGCCCAAATGGTCTCGAAATACGATGATTCCATTCAGGAATGAAAGAGCACTAAAGTACCTTTCAAATGACCAAATATCCACCCAATCCGCCAGCAAAGGAGGGAGTTATGAGCGTCTCCGTTGGATCGTGCGATTTGGAAAGATTAACAATCCAAATTGCGAAATGATGATCGAAGAGCTCTAATGTGCTTTTCGGATATCAAACGATCTTAGAATCAGCCAATTCTGGTCCCATTTGGAAGCTTGTCAAGTTAACTGTGCAATAAGCTCAAAATAAAATAAATTTGACCACTAAAGAGAGAGTTATGAAGGTTACCATTGGACCAGGAGATGATGGAAAAATTCAGGACTGACGACTACGATCCCACTTACCGATGCCCAAATGGTCTCAAAATGCGTCCATTCTATTAAGGAATGGAAGAACACTAAAGTAACATTCAGATGACCAAAAATTGACCCAATCCGACATCAAATGAGGGAGTTATGAGCGTCGTCATTAGATCACATGATTTGGAAAGATTAACAATCCAAATTGCAAAATGATGATCGAAGAGTTCCAACGTGCTTTTGGGATAACAAACGGTCCTAAAATTAGCCAATTCTAGTCCCATTTGGAAGCCTGTCAAGTTAACAGTGCAATGAGCTCATAATATTATAAATTTGACCACTAAAGAGAGAGTTATGAAGGTTACTATTGGACCAGGAGATGAAAGAAAAATTCAGAACTGAAGATTGCGATCCAACTTACGACGATTTCATTCAGGAATGAAAGAGCATTAAAGTACTTATTAAATGACCAAAAATCCACCCAATCCCAAATCAAATGAGGGAGTTATGTGCATCTCCATTGGATCGTGCGATTTCAAAAGATTAACAATCCAAATTACGAAATGATGATTGAAGAGTTCCAAAGTGCTTTTAGGATATCGAACGGTCCAAGAGTTAGCCAATTCTGGTCTCATTTGGAAGCTAGTCAAGTTAACAGTGCAATGAGCCAAAAATAGAATAAATTTTACCACTGAAGAGAGAGTAATTAAGGTTACTATTGGACCAGGAGATGAAGGAGAAATTCAAGACTGAAGACTGTGATCCCACTTATCGATGCCCAAATTGTCTCGAAATACGACGATTCCATTAAGGAATGGAAGAACACTAAAGCAACTTCCAGATGACCAAAAATCGACCCAATCTGACATCAAACGTGGGAGTCATGACCGTCCTCATTGGATCGTGCAATTTGGAAAGATTAACAATCCAAATTGCAAAATTATGATCGAAGAGTTCCAACGTGCTTTTGGGATATCGAACAGTCCTAGAATTAGCCAATTCTGCTCCCATTTGGAAGCTTTTCAAGTTAACAGTGCAATGAACTCATAATATTCAAAATTTGACCACTGAAGAGAGAGTTATGAAGGTTATTATTAGACCAGGAGATGAAAGAAAAATTCAGGACTGAAGACTGCGATCCAACTTACCGATGCCCAAATGGTCTCGAAATACGACGATTTCATTCAAGAGCATTAAAGTACCTATTAAAATACCAAAAATCCACCCAATCCCAAATCAAATGAGGGAGTTATGTGCGTCTCCATTGGATCGCATGATTTCGAAAGATTAACAATCTAAATTACGAAATGATGATCGAAGAGTTCCAAAGTGCTTTTGGGATATCTTACGGTCCTAGAGTTAGCCAATTCTGGTCCCATTTGGAAGTTAGTCAAGTTAACAGTGCAATGAGCCAAAAATAGAATAAATTTTACCACTGAAGAGAGAGTAATTAAGGTTACTATTGGACCAGGAGATGAAGGAGAAATTCAGGATAAAGACTGCGATCCCACTTATTGATGCCCAAATTGTCTTGAAATATGATGATTCCATTATGGAATGCAAGAACACTAAAGTAACTTTCAGATGACCAAAAATTGACCCAATCCGACATCAGACGAGGGAGTAACGAGCGTCTCCATTGGATCGCGTGATTTGGAAAATAAGCAATCCAAATTGCAAAATGATGATTGAAGAGTTCTTATGTGCTTTTGGGATATTGAACAGTCCTAGAATTAGCCAATTCTGGTCCCATTTGGAAGCTTATAAAGTTAATAGTGCAATGAGCTCATAATATTATAAATTTGACCATTGAAGAGAGAGTTATGAAGGTTACTATTGGACCAGGAGATGAAGGAAAAATTCAGGACTGAAGACTACGATCCCATGTACCGATGCCCAAATGGACTCGAAATACAACGATTCTATTTAGAATGGTAGAACACTAAAGTAACTTTCAGATGACCTAAAATCAACCCAATCCGACATCAAACGAGGGAGTTATGAGCATCTTCATTGGATCGCGCGATTTGGAAGGATTAACAATCTAAATTGTAAAATGATGATCGAAGAGTTCCAACGTGCTTTTGGGATATCGAACGGTATTAGAATTAGCCAATTCTGGACCCATTTTGAAGCTTGTAAAGTTAACAGTGCAATGAGCTCATATTATTCTAAATTTGACCACTGAAGGGAGAGTTATGAAGGTTACTATTGGACTGGGAGATGAAGGAAAAATTAATGACTGAGGAGTGCGATCCCACTTTCCGATGCCCAAATGGTGTCGAAATATAATGATTCCATTAGGAATGGAAGATCACTAAAGTAGCTTTCAAATGACCAAAAATCCACCCAATCTGATATCAAATGAGGGAGTTATAGCATCTCCGTTGGGTCACGCAATTTGGAAAGATTAATAATCCAAATTGCGTAATGATGATCGAAGAGTTTCAACGTGCTTTTGGGATATCGAATGATCCTAGAATTAGCGAATTCTGGTCCAACTAGGAAGCTTGTCAAGTTGACAATGCAACGAGCTCAAAATAAAATAAATTTGACCACTGAAGAGAGAGTTATGAATGTTACTATTGGACCCGGAGATGAAGGAAAAATTCAGGACTGAAGACTGCGGACCCACTTACCGATGCCAAACTGGTCTCGAACTACGACGATTCTATTAAGGAATGGAAGAAAACTAAAGTAACTTTCAGATGACCAAAAATCAACCCAATCCGACATTAAACGAGGGAGTCATAAGCGTCCCCATTGGATCGCGTGATTTGGAAAGATTAACAATCCAAATTGTAAAATGATGATCGAAGAGTTCCAACGTGCTTTTGGGATATCGAACGGTCTTAGAATTTGCCAATTATGGTCCTATTTGGAAGCTTGTCAAGTTAATAGTGCAATGAGCTCATAATATTCTAAATTTGACCACTGAAGAGAGAGTTATGAAGGTTACCATTGGACCAGGAGATGAAGGAAAAATTTAGGACTGAGGACTGCGATCCCACTTATTGATGCCCGAATTGTCTCGAAATACGACGATTCCATTAAGGAATGGAAGAACACTAAAGTAACATTCAGATGACCAAAAATTGACCCAATCCACATCAAATGAGGGATTTATGAGCGCTTACATTGGATCGAATGATTTGGGAAGATTAACAATCCAAATTGTGAAATGATGATCGAAGAGTTTCAACGTGCTTTTGGGATATCGAATGGTCCTAGAATTAGCCAATTCTGGTCCAATTAGGAAGCTTATCAAGTTGACAGTGCAACGAGCTCAAAATAAAATAAATTTGACCACTGAAGAGAGAGTTATGAATGTTACTATTGGACCAGGAGATGAAGGAAAAATTCAGGACTGAAGACTGCGATCACACTTACCGATGCCCAAATGGTCTTGAAAAATGATGATTCCATTCGGGAATGAAAGAATACTAAAGTAGCTTTCAAATGACCAAAAATCAACCCAATCAGACATCAAATGAGGGAGTTATTAGCGTCTTCGTTGGACCGCCCGATTTGGAAAGATTAACCATCTAAATTGCGAAATGATGATCGAAGAGTTCCAATGTGCTTTTGGGATATGGAACGGTCCTAGAATTAGCCAATTCTGGTCCCATTTGGAAACTTGTCAAGTTAACAGTGCAATGAGGTCATAATATTCTAAATTTGACGACTGAAGAGAGAGTTATGAAGGTTACTATTGGAACTGGAGATGAAGTAAAAATTCAGGACTGAAGACTGCGATCCCACTTACCGATGCCCAAATGGTCTCGAAATACGACGATTCTATTAAGGAATGGAAGAACACTAAAGTAACTTTCTGATGACCAAAAATTGACCCAATTCGACATCAAACGAGGGAGTCATGAGCATCTCTGTTGGATCGCGTGATTTTAAAAGATTAACAATCTAAATTGCAAAATGATCATCGAAGAGTTCCAACGTGCTTTGGGATATCGAACGGTCCTAGAATTAGCCAATTCCGGTCCCATTTGGAAGCTTGTCAAGTTAACAGTGCAACGAGGTCTTAATATTCAAAATTTGACTACTGAAGAGAGAGTTATGAAGGTTAATATTGGACCAGGAGATGAAGTAAAAATTCAGGAATGAAGACTACGATCCCACTTACCGATGCCCAAATGGTCACGAAATACGACAATTCTATTATGGAATGGAAGAACACTAAAGTAACTTTCAGCTGACCAAAAAATTGACCCAATCCGACATCAAACGAGGGAGTCATGAGCGTATTCATTGGATCTCACGATTTGAAAAGATTAACAATCCAAATTTCAAAATGATGATCGAAGAGTTCCAACGTGCTTTTGGGATATCGAATGGTCTTAGAATTAGCCAATTCTAGTCCCATTTGGAAGCTAGTAAAGTTAATAGTGCAATGAGCTCATAAGATTCTAAATTTGACCACTGAAGAGAGAGTTATGAAGGTTACTATTGGACCAGGAAAGGAAGGAAAAAATTAGGACTGAAGACTGCGATCCCACTTACCGATGCCAAATGGTCTCGAATACGACGATTCTATTAAGGAATGGAAGAAAACTAAAGTAACTTTCGGATGACCAAAAATCAACCCATCCGACATTAAACGAGGGAGTCATAAGCGTCCCCATTGGATCGCGATTTGGAAAGATTAACAATCCAAATTGTAAAATGATGATCGAAGAGTTCCAACGTCCTTTTGGGATATCGAACGGTCCTAGAATTTGCCAATTCTGGTCCTATTTGGAAGCTTGTCAAGTTAATAGTGCAATGAGCTCATAAAATTCTAAATTTGACCACTAAAGAGAGAGTTATGAAGGTTATTATTGGACCAGGAGATGAAGGAAAAATTCGGATCGAGGACTGCGATCCCACTTATTGATGCCCGAATTGTCTCGAAATACGACGATTCCATTAAGGAATGGAAGAACACTAAAGTAACATTCAGATGACCAAAAAAAATTGACCCAATCCACATCAAATGAGGGATTTATGAGCGTTTACATTGGATCGCACGATTTGGGAAGATTAACAATCCAAATTGTGAAATGATGATCGAAGAGTTCAAAGATTGTGCTTTTGGGATATCGAACGGTCCTAGAATTAGCCAATTTTGGTCCCATTTGGAAGCTTGTAAAGTTAGTTAAAGTGCAATGTGCTCATAATATTCTAAATTTGACCTTTGAAGAGAGAGTTATGAATGTTACTATTGGACCAGGAGAGGAAGGAAAAATTCAGGACTGAAGACTGCTGATCCCACTTACCGATGCCAAATGGTCTCGAACTACGACGATTCTATTAAGGAATGGAAGAAAACTAAAGTAACTTTCGGATGACCAAAAATCAACCCAATCCGACATTAAACGAGGGAGTCATAAGCGTCCCATTGGATCGCGTGATTTGGAAAGATTAACAATCCAAATTGTAAAATGATGATCGAAGAGTTCCAACGTGCTTTTGGGATATCGAACGGTCTAGAATTTGCCAATTATGGTCCTATTTGGAAGCTTGTCAAGTTAATAGTGCAATGAGCTCATAATATTCTAAATTTGACCACCTTGAAGAGAGAGTTATGAAGGTTACCATTGGACCAGGAGATGAAGGAAAAATTAGGCCGAGGACTTCTGATCCCACTTATTGATGCCCAAATGGTCTCGAAATATGACGATTCCATTAAGGAATGGAAGAACACTAAAGTAACTTTCAAGATGACCAAAAATTGACCCAATCCACATCAAATGAGGGATTTATGAGCGCTTACATTGGATCGAATGATTTGGGAAGATTAACAATCCAAATTGTGAAATGATGATCGAAGAGTTCAACGTGCTTTTGGGATATCGAACGGTCCTAGAATTAGCCAATTCTGGTCCCATTTGGAAGCTTATCAAGTTAAGTCTGCAATGAGCTCAAAATAAAATAAATTTGACCAAATTTGAAGAGAGAGTTATGAAGGTTACTATTGGACCAGGAGATGAAGGAAAAATTCGGGATTGAAGACTGCGATCCACTTACCGATGCCCAAATGGTCTTGAAAAATGATGATTCCATTCGGGAATGAAAGAACACTAAAGTAACTTTCAAATGACCAAAAATCAACCCAATCGACATCAAATGAGGGAGTTATGAGCGTCTCTCGTTGGATCGCTTGATTTGGAAAGATTAACAATCTAAATTAAAAATGATGATCGAAGAGTTCCAATGTGCTTTTGGGATATCGAACGGTCTAGAATTAGCCAATTCTGGTCCCATTTGGAAGCTTGTCAAGTTAACAATGCAATGAGGTCATAATATTCTAAATTTGACCGATTTGAAGAGAGAGTTATGAAGGTTACTATTGGACCGGAGATGAAGTAAAAATTCAGGACTGAAGACTGCGATCCCACTTACCGATGCCCAAATGGTCTCGAAATACGACGATTCTATTAAGGAATGGAAGAACACTAAAGTAACTTTCTGATGACCAAAAATTGACCCAATTCGACATCAAACGAGGGAGTCATGAGCATCTCTGTTGGATCGCGTGATTTTAAAAGATTAACAATCTAAATTGCAAAATGATCATCGAAGAGTTCCAACGTGCTTTGGGATATCGAACGGTCCTAGAATTAGCCAATTCAATGGTCCCATTTGGAAGCTTGTCAAGTTAACAATCTGCAATGAGGTCTTAATATTCAAAATTTGACTGAAGAGAGAGTTATGAAGGTTAATATTGGACCAGGAGATGAAGTAAAAATTCAGGAATGAAGACTACGATCCCACTTACCGATGCCCAAATGGTCACGAAATACGACAATTCTATTATGGAATGGAAGAACACTAAAGTAACTTTCAGCTGACCAAAAAATTGACCCAATCCGACATCAAACGAGGGAGTCATGAGCGTATTCATTGGATCTCACGATTTGAAAAGATTAACAATCCAAATTTCAAAATGATGATCGAAGAGTTCCAACGTGCTTTTGGGATATCGAATGGTCTTAGAATTAGCCAATTCTAGTCCCATTTGGAAGCTAGTAAAGTTAATAGTGCAATGAGCTCATAAGATTCTAAATTTGACCACTGAAGAGAGAGTTATGAAGGTTACTATTGGACCAGGAAAGGAAGGAAAAAATTAGGACTGAAGACTGCGATCCCACTTACCGATGCCAAACTGGTCTCGAACTACGACGATTCTATTAAGGAATGGAAGAAAACTAAAGTAACTTTCAGATGACCAAAAATCAACCCATCCGACATTAAACGAGGGAGTCATAAGCGTCCCCATTGGATCGCGCGATTTGGAAAGATTAACAATCCAAATTGTAAAATGATGATCGAAGAGTTCCAACGTCCTTTTGGGATATCGAACGGTCCTAGAATTTGCCAATTCTGGTCCTATTTGGAAGCTTGTCAAGTTAATAGTGCAATGAGCTCATAAAATTCTAAATTTGACCACTAAAGAGAGAGTTATGAAGGTTATTATTGGACCAGGAGATGAAGGAAAAAATTCGAAGATGAGGATGCGATCCCACTTATTGATGCCCGAATTGTCTCGAAATACGACGATTCCATTAAGGAATGGAAGAACACTAAAGTAACATTCAGATGACCAAAAATTGACCCAATCCACATCAAATGAGGGATTTATGAGCGCTTACATTGGATCGCACGATTTGGGAAGATTAACAATCCAAATTGTGAAATGATGATCGAAGAGTTCCAGTGTGCTTTTGGGATATCGAACGGTCCTAGAATTAGCCAATTTTGGTCCGATTTGGAAGCTTGTAAAGTTAACAGTGCAATGTGCTCATAATATTCTAAATTTGACCACTGAAGAGAGAGTTATGAATGTTACTATTGGACCAGGAGAGGAAGGAAAAATTCAGGACTGAAGACTGCGATCCCACTTACCGATGCCAAATGGTCTCGAACTACGACGATTCTATTAAGGAATGGAAGAAAACTAAAGTAACTTTCAGATGACCAAAAATCAACCCAATCCGACATTAAACGAGGGAGTCATAAGCGTCCCCATTGGATCGCGTGATTTGGAAAGATTTACAATCCAAATTGTAAAATGATGATGGAAGAGTTCCAACGTGCTTTTGGGATATCGAACGGTCCTAGAATTTGCCAATTATGGTCCTATTTGGAAGCTTGTCAAGTTAATAGTGCAATGAGCTCATAATATTCTAAATTTGACCACTGAAGAGAGAGTTATGAAGGTTACCATTGGACCAGGAGATGAAGGAAAAATTCAGGACTGAGGACTGCGATCCCACTTAACGATGCCCAAATGGTCTCGAAATACGATGATTCCATTCAGGAATGAAAGAGCACTAAAGTACCTTTCAAATAACCAAAAATCCACCCAATCCAGCATCAAATGAGGGAGTTATTAGCGTCTTCGTTGGACCGCCCGATTTGGAAAGATTAACCATCTAAATTGCGAAATGATGATCGAAGAGTTCCAATGTACTTTTGGGATATGGAACGGTCCTAGAATTAGCCAATTCTGGTCCCATTTGGAAACTTGTCAAGTTAACAGTGCAATGAGGTCATAATATTCTAAATTTGACGACTGAAGAGAGAGTTATGAAGGTTACTATTGGAACTAGAGATGAAGTAAAAATTCAGGACTGAAGACTACGATCTCACTTACCGATGCCCAAATGGTCTCGAAATACGACGATTCTATTAAGGAATGGAAGAACACTAAAGTAACTTTTTAATGACAAAAAATCCACCCAATTTGACATCAAACGAGGGAGTCATGAGCATCTCTGTTGGATCGCGTGATTTTAAAAGATTAACAATCTAAATTGCAAAATGATCATCGAAGAGTTCCAACGTGCTTTGGGATATCGAACGGTCCTAGAATTAGCCAATTCCGGTCCCATTTAGAAGCTTGTCAAGTTAACAATGCAATGAGGTCTTAATATTCAAAATTTGACTACTGAAGAGAGAGTTATGAAGGTTAATATTGGACCAGGAGATGAAGTAAAAATTCAGGAATGAAGACTACGATCCCACTTACCGATGCCCAAATGGTCACGAAATACGACGATTCTATTATGGAATGGAAGAACACTAAAGTAACTTTTTGATGACCAAAAATTGACCCAATTTGACATCAAACGAGGGAGTCATGAGCATCTCTGTTGGATCGCGTGATTTTAAAAGATTAACAATCTAAATTGCAAAATGATCATCGAAGAGTTCCAACGTGCTTTGGGATATCGAACGGTCCTAGAATTAGCCAATTCCGGTCCCATTTGGAAGCTTGTCAAGTTAACAATGCAATGAGGTCTTAATATTCAAAATTTGACTACTGAAGAGAGAGTTATGAAGGTTAATATTGGACCAGGAGATGAAGTAAAAATTCAAGAATGAAGACTACGATCCCACTTACCAATGCCCAAATGGTCACGAAATACGACGATTCTATTATGGAATGGAAGAACACTAAAGTAACTTTTAGCTGACCAAAAATCGACCCAATCCGACATCAAACGAGGGAGTCATGAGCGTACTCATTGGATCTCGTGATTTGAAAAGATTAACAATCCAAATTTCAAAATGATCATCTAAGAGTTCCAACGTGCTTTTGGGATATGGAATGGTCTTAGAATTAGCCAATTCTAGTCCCATTTGGAAGCTAGTAAAGTTAATAGTGCAATGAGCTCATAAGATTCTAAATTTGACCACTGAAGAGAGAGTTATGAAGGTTACTATTGGACCAGGAGATGAAGGAAAAAATCAGGACTGAAGACTGCGATCCCACTTATCGATGCCAAACTGGTCTCGAACTACGACGATTCTATTAAGGAATGGAAGAAAACTAAAGTAACTTTCAGATGACCAAAAATCAACCCATCCGACATTAAACGAGGGAGTCATAAGCGTCCCCATTGGATCGCGCGATTTGGAAAGATTAACAATCCAAATTGTAAAATGATGATCGAAGAGTTCCAACGTCCTTTTGGGATATCGAACGGTCCTAGAATTTGCCAATTATGGTCCTATTTGGAAGCTTGTCAAGTTAATAGTGCAATGAGCTCATAATATTCTAAATTTGACCACTAAAGAGAGAGTTATGAAGGTTATTATTGGACCAGGAGATGAAGGAAAAATTCAGGACTGAGGACTGCGATCCCACTTATTGATGCCCGAATTGTCTCGAAATACGACGATTCCATTAAGGAATGGAAGAACACTAAAGTGACATTCAGATGACCAAAAATTGACCCAATCCACATCAAATGAGGGATTTATGAGCACTTACATTGGATCGCACGATTTGGGAAGATTAACAATCCAAATTGTGAAATGATGATCGAAGTATTCCAGCGTGCTTTTGGGATATCGAACGGTCCTAGAATTAGCCAATTTTGGTCCAATTTGGAAGCTTGTAAAGTTAATAGCGCAATGTGCTCATAATATTCTAAGTTTGACCACTGAAGAGAGAGTTATGAATGTTACTATTGGACCAGGAGAGGAAGGAAAAATTCAGGACTGAAGACTGCGATCCCACTTACCGATGCCAAACTGGTCTCGAACTACGACGATTCTATTAAGGAATGGAAGAAAACTAAAGTAACTTTCAGATGACCAAAAATCAACCCATCCGACATTAAACGAGGGAGTCATAAGCGTCCCCATTGGATCGCGCGATTTGGAAAGATTAACAATCCAAATTGTAAAATGATGATGGAGGAGTTCCAACGTCCTTTTGGGATATCGAACGGTCCTTGAATTTGCCAATTCTGGTGCTATTTGGAAGCTTGTCAAGTTAATAGTGCAATGAGCTCATAATATTCTAAATGTGACCACTAAAGAGAGAGTTATGAAGGTTATTATTGGACCAGGAGATGAAGGAAAAATTCAGGACTGAGGACTGCGATCCCACTTATTGATGCCCGAATTGTCTCGAAATACGACGATTCCATTAAGGAATTGAAGAACACTAAAGTAACATTCAGATGACCAAAAATTGACCCAATCCACATCAAATGAGGGATTTATGAGCGCTTACATTGGATCGCACGATTTGGGAAGATTAACAATCCAAATTGTGAAATGATGATCGAAGAGTTCCAGCGTGCTTTTGGGATATCGAACGGTCCTAAAATTAGCCAATTTTGGTCCTATTTGGAAGCTTGTAAAGTTAACAGTGCAATGTGCTCATAATATTCTAAGTTTGACCACTGAAGAGAGAGTTATGAATGTTACTATTGGACCAGGAGATGAAGGAAAAATTCAGGACTGAAGACTGCGATCCCACTTACCGATGCCAAACTAGTCTCGAACTACGACGATTCTATTAAGGAATGGAAGAAAACTAAAGTAACTTTCAGATGACCAAAAATCAACCCATCCGACATTAAACGAGGGAGTCATAAGCATCCCCATTGGATCGCGCGATTTGGAAAGATTAACAATCCAAATTGTAAAATGATGATCGAAGAGTTCCAACGTCCTTTTGGGATATCGAACGGTCCTTGAATTTGCCAATTCTGGTCCTATTTGGAAGCTTGTCAAGTTAATAGTGCAATGAGCTCATAATATTCTAAATTTGACCACTAAAGAGAGAGTTATGAAGGTTATTATTGGACCAGGAGATGAAGGAAAAATTCAGGACTGAGGACTGCGATCCCACTTATTGATGCCCGAATTGTCTCGAAATACGACGATTCCATTAAGGAATGGAAGATCACTAAAGTAACATTCAGATGACCAAAAATTGACCCAATCCACATCAAATGAGGGATTTATGAGCGCTTACATTGGATCGCACGATTTGGGAAGATTAACAATCCAAATTGTGAAATGATGATCGAAGAGTTCCAACGTGCTTTTGGGATATCGAACGGTCCTAGAATTAGCCAATTTTGGTCCTATTTGGAAGCTTGTAAAGTTAACAGTGCAATGTGCTCATAATATTCTAAATTTGACCACTGAAGAGAGAGTTATGAATGTTACTATTGGACCAGGAGATGAAGGAAAAATTCAGGACTGAAGACTGCGATCCCACTTACCGATGCCAAACTGGTCTCGAACTACGACGATTCTATTAAGGAATGGAAGAAAACTAAAGTAACTTTCAGATGACCAAAAATCAACCCAATCCGACATTAAACGAGGGAGTCATAAGCGTCCCCATTGGATCACGTGATTTGGAAAGATTAACAATCCAAATTGTAAAATGATGATGGAGGAGTTCCAACGTGCTTTTGGGATATCGAACGGTCCTAGAATTTGCCAATTATGGTCCTATTTGGAAGCTTGTCAAGTTAATAGTGCAATGAGCTCATAATATTCTAAATTTGACCACTGAAGAGAGAGTTATGAAGGTTACCATTGGACCAGGAGATGAAGGAAAAATTCAGGACTGAGGACTGCGAGCCCAGTTAACGATGCCCAAATGGTCTCGAAATACGATGATTCCATTCAGGAATGAAAGAGCACTAAAGTACCTTTCAAATGACCAAAAATCCACCCAATCCAGCATCAAAGGAGGGAGTTATTAGCGTCTTCGTTGGACCGCCCGATTTGGAAAGATTAACCATCTAAATTGCGAAATGATGATCGAAGAGTTCCAATGTGCTTTTGGGATATGGAACGGTCCTAGAATTAGCCAATTCTGGTCCCATTTGGAAACTTGTCAAGTTAACAGTGCAATGAGGTCATAATATTCTAAATTTGACGACTGAAGAGAGAGTTATGAAGGTTAGTATTGGAACTAGAGATGAAGTAAAAATTCAGGACTGAAGACTACGATCCCACTTACCGATGCCCAAATGGTCTCGAAATACGACGATTCTATTAAGGAATGGAAGAACACTAAAGTAACTTTTTGATGACCAAAAATTGACCCAATTTGACATCAAACGAGGGAGTCATGAGCATCTCTGTTGGATTGCGTGATTTTAAATGATTAACAATCTAAATTGCAAAATGATCATCGAAGAGTTCCAATGTGCTTTAGGATATCGAACGGTCCTAGAATTAGCCAATTCCGGTCCCATTTGGAAGCTTGTCAAGTTAACAATGCAATGAGGTCTTAATATTCAAAATTTGACTACTGAAGAGAGTGTTATGAAGGTTAATATTGGACCAGGAGATGAAGTAAAAATTCAGGAATGAAGACTACGATCCCACTTACCGATGCCCAAATGGTCACGAAATACGACGATTCTATTATGGAATGGAAGAACACTAAAGTAACTTTTAGCTGACCAAAAATCGACCCAATCCGACATCAAACGAGGGAGTCATGAGCGTACTCATTGGATCTCGCGATTTGAAAAGATTAACAATCCAAATTTCAAAATGATCATCTAAGAGTTCCAACGTGCTTTTGGGATATCGAATGGTCTTAGAATTAGCCAATTCTAGTCCCATTTGGAAGCTAGTAAAGTTAATAGTGCAATGAGCTCATAAGATTCTAAATTTGACCACTGAAGAGAGAGTTATGAAGGTTACTATTGGACCAGGAGATGAAGGAAAAAATCAGGACTGAAGACTGCGATCCCACTTACCGATGCCAAACTGGTCTCGAACTACGACGATTCTATTAAGGAATGGAAGAAAACTAAAGTAACTTTCAGATGACCAAAAATCAACCCATCCGACATTAAACGAGGGAGTCATAAGCGTCCCCATTGGATCGCGTGATTTGGAAAGATTAACAATCCAAATTGTAAAATGATGATCGAAGAGTTCCAACGTCCTTTTAGGATATCGAACGGTCCTAGAATTTGCCAATTCTGGTCCTATTTGGAAGCTTGTCAAGTTAATAGTGCAATGAGCTCATAATATTCTAAATTTGACCACTAAAGAGAGAGTTATGAAGGTTATTATTGGACCAGGAGATGAAGGAAAAATTCAGGACTGAGGACTGCGATCCCACTTATTGATGCCCGAATTGTCTCGAAATACGACGATTCCATTAAGGAATGGAAGAACACTAAAGTAACATTCAGATGACCAAAAATTGACCCAATCCACATCAAATGAGGGATTTATGAGCGCTTACATTGGATCGCATGATTTGGGAAGATTAACAATCCAAATTGTGAAATGATGATCGAAGAGTTCCAGCGTGCTTTTGGGATATCGAACGGTCCTAGAATTAGCCAATTTTGGTCCTATTTGGAAGCTTGTAAAGTTAACAGTGCAATGTGCTCATAATATTCTAAATTTGACCACTGAAGAGAGAGTTATGAATGTTACTATTGGACCAGGAGATGAAGGAAAAAATCAGGACTAAAGACTGCGATCCCACTTACCGATGCCAAACTGGTCTCGAACTACGACGATTCTATTAAGGAATGGAAGAAAACTAAAGTAACTTTCAGATGACCAAAAATCAACCCATCCGACATTAAACGAGGGAGTCATAAGCGTCCCCATTGGATCGCGCAATTTGGAAAGATTAACAATCCAAATTGTAAAATGATGATCGAAGAGTTCCAATGTCCTTTTGGGATATCGAACGGTCCTAGAATTTGCCAATTATGGTCCTATTTGGAAGCTTGTCAAGTTAATAGTCCAATGAGCTCATAATATTCTAAATTTGACCACTAAAGAGAGAGTTATGAAGGTTATTATTGGACCAGGAGATGAGGAAGGAAAAATTCGGGGATCGAGGACTGCGATCCCACTTATTGATGCCCGAATTGTCTCGAAATACGACGATTCCATTAAGGAATGGAAGAACACTAAAGTAACATTCAGATGACCAAAAATTGACCCAATCCACATCAAATGAGGGATTTATGAGCGCTTACATTAGATCGCACGATTTGGGAAGATTAACAATCCAAATTGTGAAATGATGATCGAAGAGTTCCAGCGTGCTTTTGGGATATCGAACGGTCCTAGAATTAGCCAATTTTGGTCCTATTTGGAAGCTTGTAAAGTTAACAGTGCAATGTGCTCATAATATTCTTAGTTTGACCACTGAAGAGAGAGTTATGAATGTTACTGTTGGACCAGGAGATGAAGGAAAAATTCAAGACTGAAGACTGCGATCCCACTTACCGATGCCAAACTGGTCTCGAACTACGATGATTCTATTAAGGAATGGAAGAAAACTAAAGTAACTTTCAGATGAGCAAAAATCAACCCATCCGACATTAAACGAGGGAGTCATAAGCGTCCCAATTAGATCGCGCGATTTGGAAAGATTAACAATCCAAATTGTAAAATGATGATCGAAGAGTTCCAACGTCCTTTTGGGATATCGAACGGTCCTTGAATTTGCCAATTCTGGTCCTATTTGGAAGCTTGTCAAGTTAATAGTGCAATGAGCTCATAATATTCTAAATTTGACCACTAAAGAGAGAGTTATGAAGGTTATTATTGGACCAGGAGATGAAGGAAAAATTCAGGACTGAGGACTGCGATCCCACTTATTGATGCCCGAATTGTCTCGAAATACGACGATAACATTAAGGAATGGAAGAACACTAAAGTAACATTCAGATGACCAAAAATTGACCCAATCCACATCAAATGAGGGATTTATGAGCGCTTACATTGGATCGCACGATTTGGGAAGATTAACAATCCAAATTGTGAAATGATGATCGAAGAGTTCCAACGTGCTTTTGGGATATCGAACGGTCCTAGAATTAGCCCATTTTGGTCCTATTTGGAAGCTTGTAAAGTTAACAGTGCAATGTGCTCATAATATTCTAAATTTGACCACTGAAGAGAGAGTTATGAATGTTACTATTGGACCAGGAGATGAAGGAAAAATTCAGGACTGAAGACTGCGATCCCACTTACCGATGCCAAACTGGTCTCGAACTACGACGATTCTATTAAGGAATGGAAGAAAACTAAAGTAACTTTCAGATGACCAAAAATCAACCCATTCGACATTAAACGAGGGAGTCATAAGCGTCCCCATTGGATCGCGCAATTTTGAAAGATTAACAATCCAAATTATAAAATGATGATCGAAGAGTTCCAACGTCCTTTTGGGATATCGAACGGTCCTAGAATTTGCCAATTCTGGTCCCATTTGGAAGCTTGTCAAGTTAATGGTGCAATGAGCTCATAATATTCTAAATTTGACCACTAAAGAGAGAGTTATGAAGGTTATTATTGGACCAGGAGATGAAGGAAAAATTCAGGACTGAGGACTGCGATCCCACTTATTGATGCCCGAATTGTCTCGAAATACGACGATTCCATTAAGGAATGGAAGAACACTAAAGTAACATTCAGATGACCAAAAATTGACCCAATCCACATCAAATGCGGGATTTATGAGTGCTTACATTGGATCGCACGATTTGGGAAGATTAATAATCCAAATTGTGAAATGATGATCGAAGAGTTCCAACGTGCTTTTGGGATATCGAACGGTCCTAGAATTAGCCAATTTTGGTCCTATTTGGAAGCTTGTAAAGTTAACAGTGCAATGTGCTCATAATATTCTAAATTTGACCACTGAAGAGAGAGTTATGAATGTTACTATTGGACCAGGAGATGAAGGAAAAATTCAGGACTAAAGACTGCGATCCCACTTACCGATGCCAAACTGGTCTCGAACTACGACGATTCTATTAAGGAATGGAAGAAAACTAAAGTAACTTTCAGATGACCAAAAATCAACCCAATCCGACATTAAACGAGGGAGTCATAAGCGTCCCCATTGGATCGCGTTATTTGGAAAGATTAACAATCCAAATTGTAAAATGTTGAGGGAAGAGTTCCAACGTGCTTTTGGGATATCGAATGGTCCTAGAATTTGCCAATTATGGTCCTATTTGGAAGCTTGTCAAGTTAATAGTGCAATGAGCTCATAATATTCTAAATTTGACCACTGAAGAGAGAGTTATGAAGGTTACCATTGGACCAGGAGATGAAGGAAAAATTCAGGACTGAGGACTGCGATCCCACTTAACGATGCCCAAATGGTCTCGAAATACGATGATTCCATTCAGGAATGAAAGAGCACTAAAGTACCTTTCAAATGACCAAAAATCCACCCAATCCAGCATCAAATGAGGGAGTTATTAGCGTCTTCGTTGGACCGCCCGATTTGGAAAGATTAACCATCTGAATTGTGAAATGATGATCGAAGAGTTCCAATGTGCTTTTGGGATATGGAACGGTCCTAGAATTAGCCAATTCTGGTCCCATTTGGAAACTTGTCAAGTTAACAGTGTAATGAGGTCATAATATTCTAAATTTGACGACTGAAGAGAGAGTTATGAAGGTTATTATTGGACCAGGAGATGAAGGAAAAATTCAAGACTGAGGACTGCGATCCCACTTATTGATGCCCGAATTGTCTCGAAATACGACGATTCCATTAAGGAATGGAAGAACACTAAAGTAACATTCAGATGACCAAAAATTGACCCAATCCACATCAAATGAGGGATTTATGAGCGCTTACATTGGATCGAATGATTTGGGAAGATTAACAATCCAAATTGTGAAATGATGATCGAAGAGTTTCAACGTGCTTTTGGGATATCGAACGGTCCTAGAATTAGCCAATTCTGGTCCAATTAGGAAGCTTATCAAGTTGACAGTGCAACGAGCTCAAAATAAAATAAATTTGACCACTGAAGAGAGAGTTATGAATGTTACTATTGGACCAGGAGATGAAGGAAAAATTCAAGACTGAAGACTGCGATCACACTTACCGATGCCCAAATGGTCTTGAAAAATGATGATTCCATTCGGGAATGAAAGAGCACTAAAGTAGCTTTCAAATGACCAAAAATCAACCCAATCAGACATCAAATGAGGGAGTTATTAGCGTCTTCGTTGGACCGCCCGATTTGGAAAGATTAACCATCTAAATTGCGAAATGATGATCGAAGAGTTCCAATGTGCTTTTGGGATATGGAACGGTCCTAGAATTAGCCAATTCTGGTCCCATTTGGAAACTTGTCAAGTTAACAGTGCAATGAGGTCATAATATTCTAAATTTGACGACTGAAGAGAGAGTTATGAAGGTTACTATTGGAACTGGAGATGGAGTAAAAATTCAGGACTGAAGACTGCGATCCCACTTACCGATGCCCAAATGGTCACGAAATACGACGATTCTATTATGGAATGGAAGAACACTAAAGTAACTTTCAGCTGACCAAAAATCGACCCAATCGACATCAAACGAGGGAGTCATGAGCGTATTCATTGGATCTCGCGATTTGAAAAGATTAACAATCCAAATTTCAAAATGATCATCTAAGAATTCCAGCGTGCTTTTGGGATATCGAATGGTCTTAGAATTAGCCAATTCTAGTCCCATTTGGAAGCTAGTAAAGTTAATAGTGCAATGAGCTCATAAGATTCTAAATTTGACCACTGAAGAGAGAGTTATGAAGGTTACTATTGGAACTGGAGATGAAGTAAAAATTCAGGACTGAAGACTGCGATCCCACTTACCGATGCCCAAACTGGTCTCGAAATACGACGATTCTATTAAGGAATGGAAGAACACTAAAGTAACTTTTTGATGACCAAAAATTGACCCAATTCGACATCAAACTAGGGAGTCATGAGCATCTCTGTTGAATCGCGTGATTTTAAAAGATTAACAATCTAAATTGCAAAATGATCATCGAAGAGTTCCAACGTGCTTTGGGATATCGAACGGTCCTAGAATTAGCCAATTCCGGTCCCATTTGGAAGCTTATCAAGTTAGTAGTGCAATGAGGTCTTAATATTCAAAATTTGACTACTGAAGAGAGAGTTATGAAGGTTAATATTGGACCAGGAGATGAAATAAAAATTCAGGAATGAAGACTACGATCCCACTTACCGATGCCCAAATGGTCACGAAATACGACGATTCTATTATGAAATGGAAGAACACTAAAGTAACTTTCAGCTGACCAAAAATCGACCCAATCCGACATCAAACGAGGGAGTCATGAGCGTATTCATTTATAACGCGATTTGAAAAGATTAACAATCCAAATTTCAAAATGATCATCTAAGAGTTCCAACGTGCTTTTGGGATATCGAATGGTCTTAGAATTAGCCAATTCTAGTCCCATTTGAAAGCTAGTAAAGTTAATAGTGCAATGAGCTCATAATATTCTAAGTTTGACCACTGAAGAGAGAGTTATGAATGTTACTATTGGACCAGGAGAGGAAGGAAAAAATCAGGACTGAAGACTGCAATCCCACTTACCGATGCCAAACTGGTCTCGAACTACGACGATTCTATTAAGGAATGGAAGAAAACTATAGTAACTTTCAGATGACCAAAAATCAACCCATCCGACATTAAACGAGGGAGTCATAAGCGTCCCCATTGGATCCAAATTGTAAAATGATGATCGAAGAGTTCCAACGTCCTTTTGGGATATCGAACGGTCCTAGAATTTGCCAATTCTGGTCCTATTTGGAAGCTTGTCAAGTTAATAGTGTAATGAGCTCATAATATTCTAAATTTGATCACTAAAGAGAGAGTTATGAAGGTTATTATTGGACCAGGAGATGAAGGAAAACTTCAGGACTGAGGACTGCGATCCCACTTATTGATGCCCAAATTGTCTCGAAATACGACGATTCCATTAAGGAATGGAAGAACACTAAAGTAACATTCAGATGACCAAAAATTGACCCAATCCACATCAAATGAGGGATTTATGAGCGCTTACATTGGATCGAACGATTTGGGAAGATTAACAATCGAAGAGTTCCAGCATGCTTTTGGGATATCGAACGGTCCTAGAATTAGCCAATTTTGGTCCTATTTGGAAGCTTGTAAAGTTAACAGTGCAATGTGGTCATAATATTCTAAATTTGACCACTGAAGAGAGAGTTATGAATGTTACTATTGGACCAAGAGATGAAGGAAAAATTCAGGACTGAAGACTGCGATCCCACTTACCGATGCCAAACTGGTCTCGAACTACGACGATTCTATTAAGGAATGGAAGAAAACTAAAGTAACTTTCAGATGACCAAAAATCAACCCAATCCGACATTAAATGAGGGAGTCATAAGCGTCCCCATTGGATCACGTGATTTGGAAAGATTAACAATCCAAATTGTAAAATGATGATCGAAGAGTTCCAACATGCTTTTGGGATATCGAACGGTCCTAGAATTTGCCAATTATGGTCCTATTTGGAAGCTTGTCAAGTTAATAGTGCAATGAGCTCATAATATTCTAAATTTGACCACTAAAGAGAGAGTTATGAAGGTTACCATTGGACCAGGAGATGAAGGAAAAATTCAGGACTGAGGACTGCGATCCCACTTAACGATGCCCAAATGGTCTCGAAATACGATGATTCCACTCAGGAATGAAAGAGCACTAACGTACCTTTCAAATGACTAAAAATCCACCCAATCCAGCATCAAATGAGGGAGTTATTAACGTCTTCGTTGGACCGCCCGATTTGGAAAGATTAACCATCTAAATTGCGAAATGATGATCGAAGAGTTCCAATGTGCTTTTGGGATATGGAACGGTCCTAGAATTAGCCAATTCTGGTCCCATTTGGAAACTTGTCAAGTTAACAGTGCAATGAGGTCATAATATTCTAAATTTGACGACTGAAGAGAGAGTTATGAAGGTTACTATTGGAACTGGTGATGAAGTAAAAATTCTGGACTGAAGACAGCGATCCCACTTACCGATGCCCAAATGGTCTCGAAATACGACGATTCTATTAAGGAATGGAAGAACACTAAAGTAACTTTCTGATGACCAAAAATTGACCCAATTCGACATCAAACGAGGGAGTCATGAGCATCTCTGTTGGATCACGTGATTTTAAAAGATTAACAATCTAAATTGCAAAATGATCATCGAAGAATTCCAACGTGCTTTGGGATATCGATCGGTCCTAGAATTAGCCAATTTCGGTCCCATTTGGAAGCTTATCAAGTTAACAGTGCAATGAGGTCTTAATATTCAAAATTTGACTACTGAAGAGAGAGTTATGAAGGTTAATATTGGACCAGGAGATGAAGTAAAAATTCAGGAATGAAGACTACGATCCCACTTACCGATGCCCAAATGGTCACGAAATACGACGATTCTATTATGGAATGGAAGAACACTAAAGTAACTTTCAGCTGACCAAAAATCGACCCAATCCGACATCAAACGAGGGAGTCATGAGCGTATTCATTGGATCTCGCGATTTGAAAAGATTAACAATCCAAATTTCAAAATGATCATCTAAGAGTTCCAACGTGCTTTTGGGATATCGAATGGTCTTAGAATTAGCCAATTCTAGTCCCATTTGGAAGCTAGTAAAGTTAATAGTGCAATGAGCTCATAAGATTCTAAATTTGACCACTAAAGAGAGAGTTGTGAAGGTTACTATTGGACCAGGAGATGAAGGAAAAAATCAGGACTGAAGACTGCAATCCCACTTACCGATGCCAAACTGGTCTCAAACTACGACGATTCTATTAAGGAATGGAAGAAAACTAAAGTAACTTTCAGATGACCAAAAATCAACCCATCCGACATTAAACGAGGGAGTCATAAGCGTCCCCATTGGATCGAGCGATTTGGAAAGATTAACAATCCAAATTGTAAAATGATGATCGAAGAGTTCCAACGTCCTTTTGGGATATCGAACGGTCCTAGAATTTGCCAATTCTGGTCCTATTTGGAAGCTTGTCAAGTTAATAGTGCAATGAGCTCATAATATTCTAAATTTGACCACTAAAGAGAGAGTTATGAAGGTTATTATTGGACCAGGTGATGAAGGAAAAATTCAGGTCTGAGGACTGCGATCCCACTTATTGATGCCCGAATTGTCTCGAAATACGACGATTCCATTAAGGAATGGAAGAACACTAAAGTAACATTCAGATGACCAAAAATTGACCCAATCCACATCAAATGAGGGATTTATGAGCGCTTACATTGGATCGCACGATTTGGGAAGATTAACAATCCAAATTGTGAAATGATGATCGAAGAGTTCCAACGTGCTTTTGGGATATCGAACGGTCCTAGAATTAGCCATTTTTTGTCCTATTTGGAAGCGCGTAAAGTTA
This sequence comes from Magnolia changhungtana, assembly GCA_030180095.1. Classification (NCBI taxonomy): domain Eukaryota; kingdom Viridiplantae; phylum Streptophyta; class Magnoliopsida; order Magnoliales; family Magnoliaceae; genus Magnolia; species Magnolia changhungtana. The sequence continues at coordinate 255,933 of JASAUF010000632.1, forward strand.
ACAGTGCAATGTGCTCATAATATTCTAAATTTGACCACTGAAGAGAGAGTTATGAATGTTACTATTGGACCAGGAGATGAAGGAAAAATTCAGGACTGAAGACTGCGATCCCACTTACCGATGCCAAACTGGTCTCGAACTATGACGATTCTATTAAGGAACGGAAGAAAACTAAAGTAACTTTCAGATTGACCAAAAATCAACCCAATCCGACATTAAACGAGGGAGTTATAAGCGTCCCCATTGGATCGCGTGATTTGGAAAGATTAACAATCCAAATTGTAAAATGATGATGGAAGAGTTCCAACGTGCTTTTGGGATATCGAACGGTCCTAGAATTTGCCAATTATGGTCCTATTTGGAAGCTTGTCAAGTTAATAGTGCAATGAGCTCATAATATTCTAAATTTGACCATTGAAGAGAGAGTTATGAAGGTTACCATTGGACCAAGAGATGAAGGAAAAATTCAGGACTGAGGACTGCGATCCCACTTAACGATGCCCAAATGGTCTCGAAATACGATGATTCCATTCAGGAATGAAAGTGCACTAAAGTACCTTTCAAATGACCAAAAATCCACCCAATCCAGCATCAAATGAGGGAGTTATTAGCGTCTTCGTTGGACCGCCCGATTTGGAAAGATTAACCATCTAAATTGCGAAATGATGATCGAAGAGTTCCAATGTGCTTTTGGGATATCGAACGGTCCTAGAATTAGCCAATTCTGGTCCCATTTGGAAACTTGTCAAGTTAACAGTGCAATGAGGTCATAATATTCTAAATTTGACCACTGAAGAGAGAGTTATGAAGGTTACAATTGGAACTGGAGATGAAGTAAAAATTCAGGACTGAAGACTGCGATCCCACTTACCGATGCCCAAATGGTCTCGAAATACGACGATTTTATTAAGGAATGGAAGAACACTAAAGTAACTTTCCGATGACCAAAAATTGACCCAATTCGACATCAAACGAGGGAGTCATGAGCATCTCTGTTGGATCACGTGATTTTAAAAGATTAACAATCTAAATTGCAAAATGATCATCGAAGAGTTCCAACGTGCTTTGGGATATCGAACGGTCCTAGAATTAGCCAATTCCAGTCGCATTTGGAAGCTTGTCAAGTTAACAGTGCAATGAGGTCTTAATATTCAAAATTTGACTACTGAAGAGAGAGTTATGAAGGTTAATATTGGACTAGGAGATGAAGTAAAAATTCAGGAATGAAGACTACGATCCCACTTACCGATGCCCAAATGGTCACGAAATACGACGATTCTATTATCGAATGGAAGAACACTAAAGTAACTTTCAGCTGACCAAAAACTGACCCAATCCGACATCAAACGAGGGAGTCATGAGCGTATTCATTTATAACGCGATTTGAAAAGATTAACAATCCAAATTACAAAATGATCATCTAAGAGTTCCAACGTGCTTTTGGGATATCGAATGGTCTTAGAATTAGCCAATTCTAGTCCCATTTGGAAGCTAGAAAGTTAATAGTGCAATGAGCTCATAAGATTCTAAATTTGACCACTGAAGAGAGAGTTATGAAGGTTACTATTGGACCAGGAGATGAAGGAGAAATTCAGGAATGAGGACTGCGATCCCACTTATTGATGCCCGAATTGTCTCGAAATACGACGATTCCATTAAGGAATGGAAGAACACTAAAGTAACATTCAGATGTCCAAAAATTGACACAATTCACATCAAATGAGGGATTTATGAGTGCTTACATTGGATCGCACAATTTGGGAAGATTAACAATCCAAATTGTGAAATGATGATCGAAGAGTTCCAACGTGCTTTTGGGATATCGAACAGTCCTAGAATTAGCCAATTTTGGTCCTATTTGGAAGCTTGTAAAGTTAACAGTGCAATGTGCTCATAATATTCTAAATTTGACCTCCGAAGAGAGAGTTATGAATGTTATTATTGGACCAGGAGATGAAGGAAAAATTTAGGACTGAATGCTGCGATCCCACTTACCGATGCCAAACTGGTCTCGAACTACGACGATTCTATTAAGGAATGGAACAAAACTAAAGTAATTTTCAGATGACCAAAAATCAACCCAATCCGACATTAAGCGAGGGAGTCATAAGCGTCCCCATTGGATCGCGTGATTTGGAAAGATTAACAATCCAAATTGTAAAATGATGATCGAAGAGTTCCAACGTGCTTTTGGGATATCGAACGGTCCTAGAATTTGCCAATTATGGTCCTATTTGGAAGCTTGTCAAGTTAATAGTGCAATGAGCTCATAATATTCTAAATTTGACCACTGAAGAGAGAGTTATGGAGGTTACCATTGGACCAGGAGATGAAGGAAAAATTCAGGACTGAGGACTGCGATCCCACTTAACGATGCCCAAATGGTCTCGAAATACGATGATTCCATTCTGGAATGAAAGAGCACTAAAGTACCTTTCAAATGACCAAAAATCCACCCAATCCAGCATCAAATGAGGGAGTTATTAGCGTCATTGTTGGACCGCCCGATTTGGAAAGATTAACCATCTAAATTGTGAAATGATGATCGAAGAGTTCCAATGTGGTTTTGGGATATGGAACGGTCCTAGAATTAGCCAATTCTGGTCCCATTTGGAAACTTGTCAAGTTAACAGTGCAATGAGGTCATAATATTCTAAATTTGACGACTGAAGAGAGAGTTATGAAGGTTACTATTGGACCAGGAGATGAAGGAAAAAATCAGGACTGAAGACTGCGATCCCACTTACCGATGTCAAACTGGTCTCGAACTATGATGATTCTATTAAGGAATGGAAGAAAACTAAAGTAACTTTCAGATGACCAAAAATCAACCCATCCGACATTAAACGAGGGACTCATAAGCGTCCCCATTGGATCGCACGATTTGGAAAGATTAACAATCCAAATTGTAAAATGATGATCGAAGACTTTCAACGTGCTTTTGGGATATCGAACGGTCCTAGAATTAGCCAATTTTGGTCCTATTTGGAAGCTTGTAAAGTTAACAGTGCAATGTGCTCACTAAAGAGAGAGTTATGAATGTTACTATTGGACTAGGAGATGAAGGAAAAATTCAGGACTGAAGACTGCGATCCCACTTACCATGCCAAACTGGTCTCGAACTACGACGATTCTATTAAGGAATGGAAGAAAACTAAAGTAACTTTCAGATGACCAAAAATCAACCCAATCCGACATTAAACGAGGGAGTCATAAGCGTCCCCATTGGATCGCGCGATTTGGAAAGATTAACAATCCAAATTGTAAAATGATGATCAAAGAGTTCCAACGTGCTTTTGGGATATCGAACGGTCCTAGAATTTGACAATTATGGTCCTATTTGGAAGCTTGTCAAGTTAATAGTGCAATGAGCTCATAATATTCTAAATTTGACCACTGAAGAGAGAGTTATGAAGGTTACCATTGGACCAAGAGATGAAGGAAAAATTCAGGACTGAGGACTGCGATCCCACTTAACGATGCCCAAATGGTCTCGAAATATGATGATTCCATACAGGAATGAAAGAGCACTAAAGTACCTTTCAAATGACCAAAAATCCACCCAATCCAGCATCAAATGAGGGAGTTATTAGCGTCTTCGTTGGACCGCCCGATTTGGAAAGATTAACCATCTAAATTACGAAATGATGATCGAAGAGTTCCAATGTGCTTTTGGGATATCGAACGGTCCTAGAATTAGCCAATTCTGGTCCCATTTGGAAACTTGTTAAGTTAACAGTAAAATGAGGTCGTAATATTCTAAATTTGATGACTGAAGAGAGAGTTATGAAGGTTACTATTGGAACTGGTGATGAAATAAAAATTCAGGACTGAAGACTGCGATCCCACTTACCGATGCCCAAATGGTCTCGAAATACAACGATTTTATTAAGGAATGGAAGAACACTAAAGTAACTTTCTGATGACCAAAAATTGACCCAATTCGACATCAAACGAGGGAGTCATGAGCATCTCTGTTGGATCACGTGATTTTAAAAGATTAACAATCTAAATTGCAAAATGATCATCGAAGAGTTCCAACATGCTTTGGGATATCGAACGGTCCTAGAATTAGCCAATTCCGGTCCCATTTGGAAGCTTGTTAAGTTAACAGTGTAATGAAGTCTTAATATTCAAAATTTGACTACTGAAGAGAGTGTTATGAAGGTTAATATTGGACCAGGAGATGAAGTAAAAATTCAGGAATGAAGACTACGATCCCACTTACCGATGCCCAAATGGTCACGAAATACGACGATTCTATTATGGAATGGAAGAACACTAAAGTAACTTTCAGCTGACCAAAAATCGACCCAATCCGACATCAAACGAGGTAGTCATGTGCGTATCCATTAGATCTTGTGATTTGAAAAGATTAACAATCCAAATTTCAAAATGATCATCTATAAGTTCCAACGTGCTTTTGGGATATCGAATGGTCCTAGAATTAGCCAATTCTAGTCCCATTTGGAAGCTAGTAAAGTTAATAGTGCAATGAGCTCATAAGATTCTAAATTTGACCACTGAAGAGAGAGTTATGAAGGTTACTATTGGACCAGGAGATGAAGGAAAAAATCAGGACTGAAGACTGTGATCCTACTTACCGATGCCAAACTGGTCTCGAACTACAACGATTCTTTTAAGGAATGGAAGAAAACTAAAGTAACTTTCAGATGACCAAAAATCAACCCATCCGACATTAAACGAGGGAGTCATAAGCGTCCCCATTGGATCGCGTGATTTGGAAAGATTAACAATCCAAATTGTAAAATGATGATCGAAGAGTTCCAACGTGCTTTTGGGATATCGAACGGTCCTAGAATTTTGCCAATTCTGGTCCTATTTGGAAGCTTGTCAAGTTAATAGTGCAATGAGCTCATAATATTCTAAATTTGACCACTAAAGAGAGAGTTATGAAGGTTATTATTGGACCAGGAGATGAAGGAGAAATTCAGGAATGAGGACTGCGATCTCACTTATTGATGCTCGAATTGTCTCGAAATACGACGATTCCATTAAGGAATGGAAGAACACTAAACTAACATTCAGATGACCAAAAATTGACCCAATCCACATCAAATGAGGGATTTATGAGCGCTTACATTGGATCGCACGATTTGGAAAGATTAACAATCCAAATTGTGAAATGATGATCGAAGAGTTCCAACGTGCCTTTGGGATATCGAACGGTCCTAGAATTAGCCAATTTTGGTCCTATTTGGATGCTTGTAAAGTTAACAGTGCAATGTGCTCATAATATTCTAAATTTGACCACTGAAGAGAGAGTTATGAATGTTACTATTGGACCAGGAGATGAAGGAAAAAATCAGGACTGAAGACTGCGATCCCACTTACCGATGCCAAACTGGTCTCGAACTACGACGATTCTATTAAGGAATGGAAGAAAACTAAAGTAACTTTCAGATGACCAAAAATCAACCCAATCCGACATTAAATGAGGGAGTCATAAGCGTCCCCAGTGGATCGCGCGATTTGGAAAGATTAAAAATCCAAATTGTAAAATGATGATCGAAGAGTTCCAACGTGCTTTTGGGATATCGAAGGTCCTCGAATTTGCCAATTCTAGTCCTATTTGGAAGCTTGTCAAGTTAATAGTGCAATGAGCTCATAATATTCTAAATTTGACCACTGAAGAGAGAGTTATGAAGGTTACCGTTGGACCAGGAGATGAAAGAGAAATTCAGGATTGAGGATTGCGATCCCACTTATTGTTGCCCGAATTGTCTCAAAATACGACGATTCCATTAAGGAATGGAAGAACACTAAAGTAACATTTAGATGACCAAAAATTGACCCAATCCACATCAAATGAGGGATTTATGAGCGCCGACATTGGATCGCATGATTTGGAAAGATTAACAAATCAAATTGTGAAATGATGATCGAATAGTTCCAACGTGCTTTTGGGATATCGAACGGTCCTAGAATTAGCCAATTCTGGTCCTATTTGGAAGCTTGTAATGTTAACAGTGCAATGTGCTCATAATATTCTAAATTTGACCACTGAAGAGAGAGTTATGAATGTTACTATTGGACCAAGAGATGAAGGAAAAATTCAGGGCTGAAGACTGCGATCCCACTTACCGATGCCCAAATGGTCTCGAAATACAACGATTTAATTAAGGTATGAAAGAAAACTAAGGTAACATTCAGATGACCAAAAATTGACCCAATCCACATCAAAAGAGGGATTTATCAGGACTGATGATCGAAGAGTTCCAACGTGCTTTTGGGATATCGAACGGTCCTAGAATTAGCCAATTTCGGTCCTATTTGGAAGCTTGTAAAGTTATCAGTGCAATGAGCTCATATTATTCTAAATTCGACCACTGAAGAGAGAGTTATGAAGGTTACTATTGGACCAGGAGATGAAGGAAAAAATCAGGACTGAAGACTGTGATCCAACTTACCGATACCCAAATGGTCCCGAAATACTACAATTCTATTAAGGAATGGAAGAATACTAAAGTTACTTTCGGATGACCAAAAATTGACTCAATCCGACATCAAACGAGGGAGTTATAAGCGTTTCCGTTGGACCACTCGATTTGGAAAGATTAACAATCCAAATTGCGAAATGATGATCGAAGAGTTCCAACGTGCTTTTGGGATATCGAACAGTCCTAGAATTAGCCAATTCTGGTCTCATTTGGAAGCTTGTCAAGTTAACAATGTAATGAGGTCTTAATATTCTAAATTTGACTGCTAAAGAGAGAGTTATGAAGGTTAATATTAGACCAGGAGATGAAGTAAAAATTCAGGAATGAAGACTGCGATACCACTTACCGATGCCCAAATGGTCTCGAAATACGACGATTCTATTAAGGAATGGAAGAACGCTAAAGTAACTTTCAGATGACCAAAAATCGAACCCAATCCGACATCAAACGAGGGAGTCATAACCGTCCTCGTTGGATTGTGCGATTTGGAAATATTAACAATCCAAATTGCAAAATGATGATCGAAGAGTTCCAATGTGCTTTTGGGATATCGAACGGTCCTAGAATTAGCCAATTCTTGTCCCATTTAGAAGCTTGTCAAGTTAATAGTGCAATAAGCTCATAATATTCTAAATTTGAACACTGAAGAGAGAGTTTTGAAGGTTATTATTGGACCAGGAGATGAAGGAAAAAATCAGGACTGAAGACTGCGATCCCACTTACTGATGCCCAAATGTTCTCGAAATACGACGATTCTATTAGGGAATGGAAGAACATTAAAGTAACTTTCAGATTACCAAAAATCAACCCAATCCGACATCAAACGAGGTAGTCATAACCGTCCCTGTTGGATCGCGTGATTTGAAAAGATTAACAATCCAAATTGCAAAATGATTATTGAAGAGTTCCAACGTGCTTTTGGGATATCGAACGGTCCTAGAATTAGCCAATTCTAGTCCGATTTAGAAGCTTGTCAAATTAATAGTGCAATGAGCTCATAATATTCTAAATTTGACCCCTAAAGAGAGAGTTATGAAGGTTACTAATGGACCAGGAGATGAAGGAAAAATTCAGGACTGAAGACTACGATCCCACTTACCAATGCCCAAATAGTCTCGAAATACGATGATTTCATTCAGGAATGAAAGGGCACTAAAGTACATTTCAAATGACCATAAATCCACCCAATCCGACATCAAATGAGGGAGTTATGATCGTCTCCGTTGGATTGCGCAATTTGTAAAGAATAACAATCCAAATTGCGAAATGATGATCGAAGAGCTCCAACGTGCTTTTGGGATATCGAACCGTCCAAGAATTAGCCAATTCTAGTCCCATTTGGAAACTTTTCAAGTTAACAGTGCAACGAGCTCAAAATAAAATAAATTTGACCATTAAAGAGAGAGTTATGAAGGTTACCATTGGACCAAGAGATGATGGAAAAATTCAGGACTGACGACAGCGATCCCACGTACCGTTGCCCAAATTGTCTCGAAATACGTCGATTCTATTAAGGAATGGAAGAACACTAAAGTAACTTTCAGATGGCCAAAAATCGACCCAATCCGACATCAAACGAGAGAGTTATGAGCGACTCCGTTGGATCGCACAATTCAGAAAGATTAACAATCCAAATTGCAAAATGATGATCGAAGAGTTCCAACGTGTTTTTAGGATATCGAACGGTCCTAGAATTAGCCAATTCTGGTCCCATTTGGAAGCTTGTAAAGTTAACAGTGCAATGAGCTCATAATATTATAAATTTGACCACTGAAGAGAGAGTTATGATGGTTACTATTGGACCAGGAGATGAAGGAAAAATTCAGGACTGAAGACTACGATCCCACTTATCGATGCCCAAATGGTCTCAAAATACGATGATTCTATTAAGGAATGGAAGAACACTAAAGTAACTTTCAGATGACCAAAACTGATTCAATCCGACATCAAACGAGGGAGTTATAAGCATCTCCGTTGGATCGCACGATTTAGAAAGATTAACAATCCAAATTACCAAATGATGATCGAAGAGTTCGAACGTGCTTTTGGGATATCGAACGGTCCTAGAATTAGCCAATTCTAGTCCCATTTGGAGGCTTATCAAGTTTACAGTGCAATGAGCTCAAAATAGAATAAATTTGACCTCTGAAGAGGGAGTTATAAGTGCGATCCCACTTATCGATGCCCAAATTGTCTCGAAATACGACGATTCCATTAAGGAATGGAAGAACACTAAAGTAACTTTCAGATGACCAAAAATCGACCCAATCCGACATCAAACGAGGGAGTTATGAGCATCTCCATTGGATTGCACGATTTGGAAAGGTTAACAATCCAAATTGCAAAATGATGATCGAAGCGTTCCAACGTGATTTTGGGATATCGAACAGTCCTAGAATTAGCCAATTCTGGTCCCATTTGGAAGCTTGTCAAGTTAATAGTGTAATGAGCTCATAATATTCTAAATTTGACCACTGAAGAGAGAGTTATGAAGGTTACAATTGGACCAGGAGATGAAGTAAAAATTCAGGACTGAAGACTTCGATCCCACTTACCGATGCCCAAATGGTCTCGAAATACGTTATTCTATTAAGGAATGGAAGAACACTAAAGTTACTTTCAGATGACCACATATCGACCTAATCCGACATCAAATAAGGGAGTTATGAGCGTCTTCGTTGGATCGTACGATTTGGAAAGATTAACAATCCAAATTGCAAAATGATGATCGAAGAGTTCCAACGTGCTTTTGGGATATCAAACGGTCCTAGAATTAGCCAATTCTGGCCCCATTTGGAAGCTTGTCAAGTTAACAGTGCAATGAGGTCATAATATTCTAAATTTGACTACTGAAGAGAGTGTGATGAAGGTTACAATTGGACCAGGAGATGAAGTAAAAATTTAGGACTGAAGACTGCGATCCCACTTACCGATGCCTAAATGGTCTCGCAATATGACTATTATATTACGGAATGGAAGAACACTAAAGTAACTTTCAGATGACCAAAAATTGACCCAATCCGACATCAAACGAGGGAGTCATGAGCGTCTCCATTGGATCACGCAATTTGGAAAGATTTACAATCCAAATTGCAAAATGATCATTGAAGAGTTCCAACGTGCTTTTGGGATATCGAACGGTCCTAGAATTAGCCAATTCTGGTCCAATTGGGAAGCTTGTCAAGTTAACAGTGCAATGAGGTCATAATATTCTAAATTTGACCACTGAAGAGAGAGTTATAAATGTTACTATTGGACCAGGAGATGAAGTAAAAATTCAGGAGTGAAGACTGCGATCCCACTTACCGAGCCCAAATGGTCTCGAAATACGACGATTCTATTAAGGAATGGAAGAACACTAAAGTAACTTTTGGATGACCAAAAATTGACCCAATCCGACATCAAATGAGGGAGTTATAAGCGTCTCCGTTGGATCGGTTGATTTAGAAAGATTAACAATCCAAATTGGAAAATGATCATCGAAGAGTTCCAATGTGCTTTTGTGATATCGAACGGTCCTAAAATTAGCCAATTCTTGTCCCATTTGGAAGCTTGTCAAGTTATGAAGGTTACTATTGGACCAGGAGATGAAGGAAAAATTCATGACTGAGGACTGCGATCCCACTTACCGATGCCCAAATGGTCTCAAAATACAATGATTCCATACAGGAATGAAAGAGCACTAAAGTACCTTTCAAATAACCAAAATTCCACCCAATCTGACATCAAACGAGGGAGTCATGAGTGTCTCCGTTGGATCGCGCAATTTGGAAGCATTAACAATCCAAATTGCAAAATGATGATGGAAGAGTTCCAACGTGCTTTTAGGATATCGAACGGTCCTAGAATTAGCCAATTCTGGTCCCATTTGGAAGCTTGTCAAGTTAACAGTGCAATGAGCTCATAATAGAATAAATTTGACCTCTGAAGAGAGAGTTATGAGGTTACTATTAGACCAGGAGATGAAGGAGAAATTCAGGATTGAAGACTGCGATCCCACTTATCAATGCCCAAATTGTCTCGAAATATGACTATTCCATTAAGGAATGGAAGAACACTAAAGTAACTTTCATGACCAAATATCGACCCAATCCGACATCAAATAAGGGAGTTATTAGTGTCTCCATTGGATCCCTCGATTTGGAAAGATTAACAATCCAAATTGAAAAATGATGATCGAAGAGTTCCAATGTGCTTTTGGGATATCGAACGATCCCAGAATTAGCCAATTCTGGTCAAATTTGGAAGCTTGTCAAGTTAACAGTGCAATGACGTCATAATATTCTAAATTTGACTACTGAAGAGAGAGTTATGAAGGTTACTATTGGACTAGAAGATGAAGGAAAAATTCAGGACTAAAGACTGCGATCCCACTTACCGATGCCCAAAAGATCTTGAAATACGACGATTCTATTAAGGAAAGGAAGAACAAAAAGTAACTTTCAGATGATGAAAAATCGACCTAATCCAACATCAAATGAGGGAGTCATGAGCGTCTTCGTTAGATAGCATGATTTGGAAGGATTAACAATCCAAATTGCAAAATGATCATCGAAGAGTTCCAACGTGCTTTTGGGATATCGAACGGTCCTAGAATTAGCCAATTCTGGTCCCATTTGGAAGCTTGTTAAGTTAACAGTGCAATGAGGTCATAATATTTTAAATTTGACTACTGAAGAGAGAGTTATGAAGGTTACTATTGGACCAGGAGATGAAGTAAAAATTCAGGACTGAATACTGCGATCCCACTTACCGATGCCCAAATGGTCTCGAAATACGACGATTCTATTAAGGAATAGAAGAACACTAAAGTAACTTTCAAATGACCAAAAATCGACCCAATCCGACATGAAAAAAGGGAGTTATGAGCATCTCAATTGGATCGCACGATTTGGAAAGATTAACAATCCAAATTGCAAAACAATGATCGAAGAGTTCCAATGTGCTTCTGGGATATCGAACAGTCCTAGAATTAGCCAATTTTGGTCCCATTTGGAAGTTTGTAAAGTTAACAGTGCAATGTGCTCATAATATTCTAAATTTGACCACTGAAGAGAGAGTTATGGAGGTTACTATTAGACCAGGAGATGAAGGAAAAATTCAGGACTGAAGACTGTGATCCCACTTATCGATGCCCAAGTGGTATCGAAATACGACGATTCTATTAAGGAATGGAATAACACTAAAGTAACTTTCAGATGAATAAAAATCGACCAAATCCGACATCGAACGAGGAAGTTATGAGTGTCTCTGTTGGATCGCGCGATTTGGAAAGATTAACAATCCAAATTGCTAAATGATGATCGAAGATTTCCAGCGTGCTTTTGGGATATCGAACGGTCCTAGAATTAGCCAATTCTGGTCCCATTTGGAAGCTTGTAAAGTTAATAGTGCAATGAGCTCATAATATTCTAAATTTGACCACTGAAGGGAGAATTATGAAGGTTAATATTGGATCAAGAGATGAAGGAAAAAATCATGACTGAGGACTGTGATCCTACTTACTGATGCCCAAATGGTCTCGAAATACGATGATTCCATTCAGGAATGAAAGAGAACTAAGTACGTTTCAAATGACCAAATATCCACCCAATCCGGCATCAAAGGAGGGAGTTATGAGCGTCTCCGTTGGATCGCGTGATTTAGAAAGATTTGCAATCCAAATTGTGAAATGATGATCGAAGAGTTACAAAGTGCTTTTAGGATATCGAACATTCCTAGAATTAGCCAATTCTGGTCCCATTTGGAAGCTTGTCAAGTAAACAGTGCAATGAGCTCAAAATAGAATAAATTTGACCTCTGAAGAGAGAGTTATGAGGTTACTATTGGACCAGGAGATGAAGGAGAAATTTAGGACTGAAGACCGCGATCCCACTTATCGATGCCCAAATTGTCTCGAAATACGACTATTCCATTAGGGAATGGAAGAACATTAAAGTAACTTTCAGATGACCAAAAATTGACCTATTGGATCGTGGATCGTGCGATTTAGAAAGATTAACAATCCAAATTGCAAAATGATGATCGAAGAGTTCCAAGGTGATTTTGGGATATCGAATGGGCCTAGAATTAGCCAATTTTGGTCCCATTTAGAAGCTTGTAAAGTTAACAGTGCAAGGAGCACATAATATTCTAAATTTGACCACTGAAGAGAGAGTTATGAAGGTTACTATTGGACCAGGAGATGATAAAAAAATTCAGGACTAAGGACTGCGATCCCACTTACCGATGCCGAAATGGTGTTGAAATATGATGATTCCATTCAGGAATGAAAGAGCACTAAAGTACCTTTCAAATGACCAAAAATCCACCCAATCCGACATCAAATGAGGGAGTTATAAGCGACTCCGTTGGACCGCGCGATTTGGAAAGATTAACAATCTAAATTGTGAAATGATGATCGAAGAGTTCCAACGTGCTTTTGGTATATCGAACGGTCCTAGAAATAGCCAATTCTGGTACCATTTGGAAGCTTGTCAAGTTAAGAGTACAATGAGCTCAAAATAGAATAAATTTGACCACTGAAGAGATAGTTATGAAGGTTACTATTGGACCAGGAGATGATGGAAAAATTCAGGGCTGACGACAGTGATCCCACCTACCGATGCCCAAATGGTCTCAAAATACGTCGATTCTATTAAGGAATGGAAGAACACTAAAGTTACTTTCAGATGACCAAATATTGACCCAATCCGACAACAAACAAGGGAGTTATGAGCGTCTCCGTTGGATCGTCCGATTTGGAAAGATTAATAATCTAAATTGTAAAATGATGATCGAACAGTTCCAACATGCTTTTGGGATATCGAATGATCCTAGAATTAGCCAATTCTGGTCCCATTTGGAAGCTTGTTAAGTTAACAGTGCAATAAGGTCATAATATTCTATATTTGACTACTGAAGAGAGAGTTATGAAGGTTACTATTGGAATAGGAGATGAAGTAAAAATTCAGGACTGAAGTCTACGATCCCACTTACCGATGACCAAAAGGTCTCGAAATAGGACGATTCTATTAAGGAAAGGAAGAACACTAAAGTAACTTTTAGATGACTAAAAGCCGACCCAATCCGACATCAAACGAGAGAGTCATGAGCATCTCCGTTAGATCGCATGATTTGGAAGGATTAACAATCCAAATTGCAAAATGATCATCGAAGAGTTCCAACGTGCTTTTGGGATATCGAACGGTCCTAGAATTAGCCAATTCTGGTCCGATTTGGAAGCTTGTCAAGTTAACAGTGCAATGAGGTCATAATATTCTAAATTTGACTACTGAAGAGAGAGTTATGAAGGTTACTATTAGACCAGGTGATGAAGTAAAAATTTAGGACTGAAGACTGCGATCCCACTTATCGAAGCCCAAATGGCCTCGAAATACGACGATTCTATTAAGGAATGGAAGAACACAAAAGTAACTTTCACATGACGAAAAATCGACCCAATCTGATAACAAACGAGGGAATTATGAGCGTCTCTGTTGGATCGTTCGATTTGGAAAGATTAATAATCCAAATTGCAAAATGATCATCAAAGAGTTCCAACGTGCTTTTGGGATATCGAATGGTCTTAGAATTAGCCAATTCTGGTCCCATTTGGAAGCTAGTAAAGTTAATAGTGCAATGAGCTCATAAGATTCTAAATTTGACAATTGAAGAGAGAGTTATGAAGGTTACTAATGGACCAGGAGATGAAAGAAAAATTCAGAAATGAAGACTGCGATCCCACTTACCGATGCCCTAATGGTCTCGAAATACAATGATTCCATTAAGGAATGGAAGAACACTAAAGTAACTTTCAGATGACCAAAAATTGAGTCAATCTGGCCTCAAAAGAAGGAGTCATAAGCGTCCCTATTGGATTGCACGATTTGGAAAGATTAACATTCCAAATTGTAAAATGATGATCGAAGAGTTCCAACATGCTTTTGGGATATCGAACGGTCCTAGAATTAGCCAATTCTGGTCCCATTTGGAAGCTTGAAAAGTTAATAGTGCAATGAGCTCATAATATTCAAAATTTGACCGCTGAAGAGAGAGTTATGAAGGTTACTAATGGACCAGGAGATGAAGGAAAAATTCATGACTGAAGACTGCGAACCCACTTACTGATGCCCAAATGGTCTCGAAATATGATGATTCCATTCAGGAATGAAAGAGCACTAAAGTACCTTTCAAATGACCAAAAATCCACCCAATCCGACATCCAAGGAGGGAGTTACAAGCGTCTCCGTTGGATCGCGCGATTTGGAAAGATTAATAATCCAAATTGCAAAAAGATGATCGAAGAGTTCCCAAGTGCTTTTGTGATATCGAACGGTCCTAGAATTAGCCAATTCTGGTCCCAATTGGAAGCTTGTCAAGATAATAGTGCAATGTGCTCAAAATAGAATAAATTTGACCACTGAAGCGAGAGTTATGAAGGTTACTATTGGACCGGGAGATGAAGGAAAATTTCAGGAATGAAGAGTACAATCCCACTTATCGATGCCCAGATTGTCTCGAAAAATGACGATTCCATTAAGGAATGGAGGAACACAAAAGTAACTTTCACATGACCGAAAATTGACCCAATCCGACATCAAACGAGGGAGTTCTGAGCGTCCCAATTGGATGTACTATTTGGAAAGATTAGCAATCCAAATTGCAAAATGATGATCGAAGAGTTCCAACGTGCTTTTGGGATATCGAACCGTCCTAGAATTAGCTAATTCTAGTCTCATTTGGAAGCTTGTAAAGTTAACGGTCCAATGTGCTCATAATATTCTAAATTTGACCGCTGAAGAGAAAGTTATGAAGGTTACTATTGGACCAGGAGATGAAGGAAAATTCAGAACTGAAGACTGCGATCCCACTTATCGATGCCCAAATGGTCTCGAAATTCGACGATTCTATTAAGGAATGGAAGAACACTAAAGTAACTTTTAGTTGACCAAAAATTGACCTAATCCGACATCAAATGAGGGAGTCGTGAGCGTCTCCGTTGGATCGCACGATGTTGAAAGAATAACAATCCAAATTACAAAATGATGATCAAAGTGTTCCAATGTGCTTTTGGGATATCGAACGGTCCTAGATTTAGCCAATTTTGGTCCCATTTGGAAGCTTGTAAAGTTAACAGTGCAATGAGCTCATAATATTCTAAATTTGACCACTGAAGGGAGATTTATGAAGGTTAATATTGGATCAGGAGATGAAGGAAAAATTCATGACTGAGGACTGCGATCCCACTTACCAATGCCCAAATGGTCTCGAAATATGATGATTCCATTCAGGAATGAAAGAGCACTAAAGTACCTTTCAAATGACCAAATATCCACCTAATCCGGCAGCAAAGGAGGGAGTTATGAGCGTCTTCGTTAGATCGCGCGATTTGGAAAGATTAACAATCCAAATTGCAAAATGATGATGGAAGAGTTCCAACGTGCTTTCGGGATATCGAACGGTCCTAGAATTAGCCAATTCTGGTCTCATTTGGAAGCTTGTAAAGTTAATAGTGCAATGAGCTCATAATATTCTAAATTTTACCACTGAAGATAGAGTTATGAAGGTTACTATTGGACCAGGAGATGAAAGAAAAAATTCAGACTAAAGACTGCGATCCCACTTACCGATACCCAAATGGTCTCGAAATACTACGATTCTATTAAGGAATGGAAGAACACTAAAGTAACTTTCAGATGACCAAAAATCAACACAATCCGACATTAAATGAGGCAGTTATGAGCGTCACCATTGTATTTGGAAAGATTAACTATCCAAATTGCGAAATGATGATCGAAGTGCTCCAACATGCTTTTGGGATATCGAACGGTCCTAAAATTAGCCAATTCTGGTCCCATTTGGAAGCTTGTCAAGTTAACAGTGCAATGAGCTCAAAATAAAATAAATTTGACCACTAAAGAGAGAGTTACGAAGGTTACCATTAGACCAGGAGATGATGGAAAAATTCAGGACTGACGGCTGCAATCCCACTTACCGATTCTCAAATGGTCTCAAAATATGTCGATTCTATTAAGGAGTGGAAGAACACTATAGTAACTTTCAGTTGACCAAAAATCGACCCAATCTGACATCAAACGATGGAGTTATGAGCATCTCCGTTGGATCGTGCGATTTGGAAAGATTAATAATCCAAATTGCAAAATGATGATTGAAGAGTTCCAACGTGCCTTTGGGATATCGAATGGTCCTAGAATTAGCCAATTCTGGTCCCATTTGGAAGCTTGTAAAGTTAACAGTGCAATGAGCTCATAATATTATAAATTTGACCATTGAAGAGAGAGTTGTAATGGTTACTATTGTACCAGGGGATGAAGGAGAAATTCAGGACTGAAGACTACGATCCCACTTACCGATGCCCAAATTGTCTCGAAATATGATGATTCTATTAAGGAATGGAAGAACACTAAAGAAACTTTCAGATGACCAAAAATTGACCCAATCCGACATCAAACAAGGGAGTTATGAGCATCTCCGTTGGATCACACGATTTAGATAGATTAACAATCCAAATTGTAAAATTATGATCGAAGAGTTCCAACGTGCTTTTGGAAAATCGAACGGTCCTAGAATTAGCCAATTCTGGTCCAATTAGGAGGCTTGTAACGAGCTCATAATTCTAAATTTTACTACTAAATAGAGAGTTATGAAGGTTACTATTGGACCAGGAGAGGAAGGGAAAATTCATGACTGAGGACTGCAATCCCACATTCCGATGCCCAAATGGTCCCAAAATATGATGATTCTATTAAGGAACGGAAGAACACTAAAGTAACTTTCAGATAACCAAAAATTGACCCAATCTGACATCAAATAAGGGAGTTATGAGTGTTTCGTTGGATCCCGCGATTTAGAAAGATTAACAATCCAAATTGCAAAATGATGATCGAAGATTTCTAACGTGCTTTTGGGATATCAAACGTTCCTAGAATTAGCCAATTCTGGTCCCATTTGAAAACTTGTCAAGTTAACAGTGCAATGAGCTCAAAATAGAATAAATTTTGAAATTAAGGGGAGAGTTATGAAGGTTACTATTGGACTAGGAGATGATGGAAAAATTTTGGACGGGCTACTACGATCCCACTTACCGATGCCCAAATGGTCATGAAATACGTCGAATCTATTAAAGAATGGAAGAACACTAAAGTAACTTTCAGATGACTAAAAATCGAACCAATCCGATATCAAACGAGGGAGTTATGAGCGTCATCGTTGGATCGCGCGATTTAGAAAGATTAGCAATCTAAATTGCGAAATGATGATTGAAGAGGTCCAATGTGCTTTTGGGATATCGAACGGTCCTAGAATTAGCCAATTCTGGTCCCATTTGTAAGCTTGTTAAGTTAACAGTGCAATGAGCTCAAAATAGAAAAATTTTGACCACTGAGGAGAGAGTTATGAAGGTTACTATTGGACCAGGAGATGATCGAAAAATTTAGGACGGACGACTGCGATCCCACATACCAATGCCCAAATGGTCTCGAAATACATCAATTCTATTAAGGAATGGAAGAACACTAAAGTAACTTTCAGATGACCAAAAATTGACCCAATCCGACATCAAACGAAGGAGTTATGAGCATCTCCATTGGATCGCGCGATTTGGAAAGATTAATAATCCAAATTGCAAAATGAAGATCAAAGAGTTCCAACGTGCTTTTGGGATATCTACCGGTCCTAGAATTATACAATTCTGGTCCCATTTGGAAGCTTGTAAAGTTAACAGTGCAATGAGCACATAATCTTCTAAATTTGACCACTGAAGAGAGTGTTATGAAGGTTACTATTGGACAAGGAGATGAAGGAAAAATTCATGATTAAGGACTGTGATCCCACTTACCGATGCCCAAATGGTCTCGAAATACGATGATTCTAATAAGGAATAGAAGAACACTAACGTAACTTTCAGATGACAAAAAATCGACCCAATCCGACATCAAACATTGGAGTTATGAGTGTCTCCTTTGGATCGGGCGATTTAGAAAGATTAACAATCCAAATTGTAAAATGATGATCAAAGAGTTCCAACGTGCTCTTGGGATATCGACCAGTCCTAGAATTAGCCAATTTTGGTCCCATTTGGAAGCTTGTAAAGTTAACAGTGCAACGAGCTCATTGTCACGCCCTAAACTCGGAAACCGGGCTCACAAACTTTTCGATCGCCGAATATAGCGCCGACAGCCTCCGTAGAACCCCATTCTCGGCTCCCAGAGCTCATACGCCAGGTTCCGATCCTGGGATGCTACAAGGAGGATTTTCAACATCGGTTTAGTTCGTAATAAGCATAACCAAAGGCATAATCCACAAACAACGACCAAAAACTCCATCACATTTCCACTATGATCAAAAACTTTACAAGTACAATGAGCATAAAGGGAAATACAATGGGAATGGACAAAAAGCTCCAAAAAGATCTACTCTGCCCTCCTGTCTTAGCGCTGTTGCGTCCTCGCGTCACCTACACGCAACGGTCATGCATAAGCTTATAGAAAGCTTAAAGGGTGGTGAAAGTGTGTGCGCAAGGTAGTAATGCAGAACATGCTGGTGAATCCATGAATACTGTTAGTCGTACCAAGGCTATACGATGCAAGATATGAATGATGTCGGCCATACCAAGGCGATGCGAAATGCAACTCAAGCATACAAATCCTTATCTAAGTCCACATATCAATACAGCTCAAATCTAGGATATCACCGGGGTTAGTACACTCTAAACCAGATTGCCCCCCCATCACGTGCAATAAGGTAAGTGGAAGAGACCTCACTACCCGCCTGCCAATATCGAGCGCGGCTCGTCGATAGCGGACCCATTCCTCGAGCTGGTCAAACTCAGCCTAGCATTGCCCCCTCCTCTCGGGCGGGTAAGGCCGTACCCCCTTCCAACTGACCACGACACAGTGAAAAGCGCAGCCTCCTGGTAATCGGCCATCGGCGCTCATGCACCCACTCGGTCTAGATGTTGGAGCAACCTCTTGGTACCATAAGGGTTTAGGGACTTTCATCCAGGGATATCTATAGCACCTCATGTAGAACAAGATTTCCGGTATCCAATCCTGCCAACCACGATATGCCTGTGGAGGCTACGGCCCTGATGTCGCTAGGGCGTACAGTAACTATATCACACGATGCGAATGCATGAATAACACTATCCAGTCATGCAGCAATCCTGCGCATCTCATGCGCTCATGTGGGGCAACTCCGCCTAACCGGGAGCCCCTAAACAATCTGCCCGAAGGCATATGCTATGATCGGTCACTTCTCATATCAAGCATACAAATGATGCGTATGATCATGAATCGTGGGACTATACTAAACATGTTATATGGGATAGATGATGTTCATAAGGAGATGGGCCTAGACGGCCTACAAGTATAGGCCAAACAATGGGCCCTAGGGAGAATCATAATGCGGACATTTAACCAACATTATTCTACAATGTGGACGTCAAACCAACATTGCTCCCAAGGCATTGCCCGTTGTAAACATCATTACATAAACCATATTGGGATCACACATTGCAATGGACCTTAGGTGCATCCCATTGGGCCTTAAATACATCAAATGGGCCGTATCACATGGGCCTTACATCCATCAAATGGGCCGCATTAATAGGCCTCACTAATGGACCTTATGTACATTGCAATGGGCTATAACCCATGGGCCGTAGAATGCATCGAATGGGCCTAGTTTCATAGGCCTTAGAAGTCTTGAACGGTGGATATCACTATCTACTATTTAAATGGTGGGGCCTACCTAAACTTTAGATCTGTCATCATTCTTTTTCCCATGTAGTACAGTAATCTCATAAATGGTTGGACGACATGGATACAACACATGCATCATAGTGGGCCCCACCGTTCAAATAGTGAACGATGTTGATAGAGCACATACATCATTGGGGCCCACGCCACATGGATGAACCACATGCATCTGGAGTGGGTCCCACCGTCAATCAAAACCACATGGATGGACAAGCACATCGCATGGGACCTGCACAGCTAAACAATGAGCATAGAGAGAGAAAGAGAGGGAGAAATATAGCTACTGTGGAGGTGGGTTCCACGTAGGGCCACCACAGGATAGCATATAAAATATATATTATAATCTATATATAATATACCTTAATCCAGGCCGTCCAAAGGCCTGGACCATCACCCAACATTAAGGAGGGCCCCACACATGGGATGGGTCCCACCGTCCCTGACGGTGGAGATCACACACGTGGCACGGTGTGGCCCACTCCAAGAGATGGACGGCGTGCAACCACATACATTAAATGGGACCCGCAACTCCTTGACATTACAGGAGAGCTAGAGAGAGAGAAATGTAGAGAGAGAGAGAGAGAAAGATGAGAGGACGTGAGAGAGGGTTAGAGAGAGAGAGTTGAGAGAGACATTTAAAGAGAGAGGGTAGAGAGAGATGTAGAGAGAGATGTGGAGAGAGAGAGGGCACGTGGCTGCCTCTCCTCTTTCCCTTTTACTTTTTCTTTCTTTTTTTTTCCTTTCTTTTTTTTCTTGCTGACACCGGACAGAGATGGGTCCCACGAGGTCGACCGGTGTGGGCCCCACCGTTGGTGTTATAACATCTAACCCATCAGTTAGATGCCGGTTCCAGGGTGGGCCTAGGTTCCAAAAATCAAGTCATTTCGTGAGTTGTGTGGGCCACACCTGATACAACAGTTGAGAGGGTTCCCCTCCATTCAAAACATTCATAACCATTTATTTAGGCCCACCGAGATGAGGTCCACCAATCCAGCCCACCCATTGTGGGTGTCCCACTTGAATGAAGGGCCCGACCAAGTTTCAGCCGCACCAAGCCTAGGTGGGCCCCACTCACAGGCCACCCACACAGGGGTGGACACCAAGACCTCACGTGTTGAAACGAGACATCTCCACTCAGTCTGCCCGTTGAGCCATGGATTTGGGCGGGGAGAACGGGCCCCACATGGTGGTCCCACCGTCCAGGTGCATGGATGGTTGGATCACACACACCCAAGGTGTGGCCCGCCAAACTGGATGGACGGTGCGGGACCCCATCACTAGCACACTCCCCAGTTAGCCACCGCCACTAGGTGCCATGACCTCAGTGTTCGAAACGAGGTATCTTTCACGGTCTGCCACTTGGGCTAACGGACTGGGTGGGTCCTAGCGCCCTTGGACGGTGGAAACACCACACGTGTGTGATGGTGCGGCCCACCAAATGGATGGATAGTGTGGATGGGCCCTGTGGACCCATGCTAGTCCACACCCACTGTCAGTGCATACGCACGTTAGTACACCCCCTATCAGTTAACACTTCACTGTTTAGCCACCTCCACTGGTGTGTTCACCTGGATGGACGGTGTGGATGATCACCCCATCAAGGTGGGTCCCCCACGGCCCACCTGTTCCGATCAAGCTAATATTTGTACTTCCCCTTTCATCCGGGTGGCCCACCATTTGGATGGCCCATACCAACAACAAAAGGCCAAGGTGGCCCACTATTGGATGGTTGGATGAGATACATACATCAAGTGGCCATAAGCCATCAAACACAAAGAAAAAGGGGGAGAAAGAGAGAAAGATCGGTGACTATAGAGGGGCCCCGCCACTATGGGCCCCTCTTGCATGCAAATATACATCAAGGTGGGTCCCACATATGTGGACCCTTAATCAACAAAATGAAGGAAAAACAAAGATCTAAGATCACCCACCGGCTTCTTCTTGGTCCCAAGGCTTCCTATGCTCCTTTGCTTTGATTCTGACGGAGGAGATGGGGTTTGGATGGTTGAGATGGAAGATGGAAGGGTTGGAAGAGGTGGGCCACACTTGTGGTTTTTGGGAGAGATGGGGAAGGCTTGGAAGTATGAAGTTTTTCTCCTTTTTTTTTTTTGCTTGGAAATGAGCTTGGAAAAGAGGGAGAGAGAGACTTGTAAAGGGAGAGATGGGTGATGGATGTGGTGTGATGGATGTAAGAGACTTTTTGACTTTTGAGGTAAAAGGTGTAAGAGAGGTATGGGCTTTGTAAGAACTTTTTGACTTTTGGGGCTTGCTTGGGGAAGAGTGTGAAGTGATGTGTACTTGACTTAATGGGATTGATTGATGTGACATCTCGTTGAGATTCTCTTGAGTTTCGCAACGTGCGGCGTTTTCCTCACACCGGACACTGACCCTCATCTCTTGACCAGAGAATTGGATCGGCGCGCGAGTCGCGGCATCGGAACCGCGGCGACGGTGCGGTCGCATTGGTACAAGTCTCAGGTTGAGTCGAATCAGATTAACGACGTATGAATCAAGGTCACGCGTAACGCCGTTTAAGGGTTGAAGGTTGCCAAAATTCGACTGGAAAGACCGCGTAAACCATGGAATGGTACGGTCAAGGATACGGGTCTTACAGCTCTCCCCTCCTAATAAAAATTTCATCTTCAAAATTTACACAATCATCGCAACTAGTTATAACTCGTGAGGAAGAAGAGACATAATATCTTCATATAAAATTAGAAATAACATACAAAATATAACACATAATCAATCATCAAAGAGATGGGGATAACGCTCTCGAATCTCGGTCTCGCGCTCCCAAGAAGCCTCCTCTACAGAATGGTGACCCCACTGAACCTTCACCAATGGAATGACCTTGGTCCGGAGGACCTGCTCCTTCCTATCAAGGCTACGAACTGGCTGCTCGATAAAGGAAGCGTCCTTGCGAACCTCCAGTGGCTGCTAATCAATAACAGGAATAATGTCTGACCCACACTTCCTCAACATGGAGACATGAAAAACGTTGTGGACACCAGACAACTGAGATGGCAAGGCAAGCCGATAGGCCACGGCGCCAACACGCCTAGTGATCTCAAAAGGTCCTATGAATCTTGGGGCAAGTTTGCCCTTCGCTCTAAATCGAACTACGCCCTTCATGGGTGAGACCTTGAGATACACATGGTCCCCTACATCAAACTCCAAGGGACGACGCCGACGGTCAGTAAAACTCTTCTGTCGGCTCTGAGCTGTGCGCATCCTCTGCCTGATGATATCGATAGCTTCTGACGTCTCCTACACAAGCTCGGGACTTAGGAGACGACGCTCTCCAACCTCGGTCCAACAACTCGGTGATCTGCATGGTCTGCCGTATAGTGCCCCAAAAGGAGCCATGCCGATGGTCGCCTGATAGCTGTTATTGTATGCAAACTCAGCCAATCGCAGATGCTCATCCCAGCTACCCCCGAAATCAATCGCGCAAGCCCGAAGCATATCCTCAAGGATCTGGTTAACCCTCTAGGTCTGGCCATCGGTCTGCGGATGGTACGCGGTGCTGAGCTGTAAATCAGTCCCCATTGCTCTTTGGAAGCTCTCCCAAAACTAAGACGTAAACCTCGAATCTCGGTCAGAAACAATCGAGATTGGAACTCCATGCAGTCTCACAATCTCCTCGAGGAATAACCTCGCAAGCCGGTCCATAGACCAAATCGCACGCATCGCGAGAAAATGTGCCGACTTCGTCAGACGATCCACAACAACCCAAATGGTGTCATGACCGCGCTGAGTCCTCGGCAATCCCATAATGAAATCTGTCGACACGTGCTCCCACTTCTACATCGGGATACTCAACGGCTGTAATAGACTAGGGGGTCTCTGACGATCGGCCTTGACACGCTGGCATGTGTCACACTCGGCCACAAAACTAGCTACCTGCCCAAAAATACTGTCGCCTCATATCACGGTACATCTTCGTCGAGCCAGGATGGATAGAAAATCTCGATCGATGCACCTCGGTCATAAGATCTCTGCGTAACTCAGGGACATCCGGGACACATAATCGGCCTTTAAAGCGAAGTCCACCATCTGTACCAATCTGCCAATCTGCCTGACTCTCAGATGCTACATCAGCCATATAACTCTGCAACGACTCATCAGCCTGCTGAGCCTCGATCACCCTTGCGACAAGAGGGTTGAATCGACAAGCTCGATAACTGCACGATAGAAGACTGCAGGCCGAACTCAAAATCATACTCTGCTACATCCTCAAGCATCCGCCACTCCTGAATCATCATATGCGCCACCAGGCCTCGTGGCTGACGGCTGAGGGCATCTACCACCACGTTCGCCTTGTCCGGGTGGTACTGAAGATCAAAGTCATAGTCCTTCAAGAGCTCCATCCAACGTCTCTACCTCATGTTCAACTCAGACTGTGAGAAGAGGTACTTCAAGCTCTTGTGGTCGGAGAAGAGCTCGAACCTAACTCCATAGAGATAGTGCCTCCACACCTTTAGTGTGAAGACAACTGCAGCTAGCTCTAAATCATGCGTGGGGTAGTTCAGCTCATGGATCTTGAGTTGACGAGACGCGAAGGCCACTGGTCTCTCGTGCTGCATCAGGACAGCACCCAAACTAATATGCGAGGCATCAGTGAATACAATAAATCCGTCACTCCCAGAGGGAAGAGTGAGGATAGGAGCGAACGTCAGACGGTCCTTCAACTCCATAAATGCTCGTTCGCAGGCGTCGCTCCAAATAAACTCCGCGCCCTTCCGAGTCAACCTGGTCAGCGGGGCTGCAATACGAGAGAAACCCTCAATGAAACGCCGGTAATAGCCTGCTAAACCAAGAAAACTGCGGATCTCGGACGCAGTCGTTGGCTGGCCCCACTGACGCACTGCCTCAACCTTCGAGGGGTCCACTGCGACGCCCTCCCTCGTCACCATGTGACCGAGGAACTTCACCTCCTCCTGCCAGAACTCGCACTTCTCCAGCTTCGCATACAGCTGGTGTGCGCTGAGGATCTGCAATGTAACTTCTAGATGCTGCTCGTGCTCCTCACGGGTCCTCAAATATATCAGAATGTCGTCGATGAAGACTACAACAAATTGATCGAGATAAGGGCGGAAGACCTCATTCATCAACTGCATGAAGACCGCGGGTGCATTGGTCAGTCCGAAGGACATGACCTGAAACTCGAAATGACCGTAGCGCGTCCTGAATGCCGTCTTCGGAATGTCCTCCTCTCGGACCCGAATCTGATGATAACCGGAACGCAAGTCAATCTTCGAAAAGAACTGTGCACCCTGCAGCTGATCAAATAAATCATCAATCCTCGGGAGCGGGAACTTGTTCTTGATCGTGACCTTGTTGAGCTCACGGTAATCTATGCAGAGCCTCAACGATCCATCTTTCTTCTTCACGAAGAGTACCGGCGCTCCCCACAGCGAACTGCTCGGACGGATAAAGCCCAACTCACGCAACTCGTCCAACTGCTTCTGCAGTTCCCGCAACTCCAACGGTGCCATACGATATGGGGCCTTCGAGATAGGCGCGGTACCGGGCACGAGATCAATCTGAAACTCGGTGAGTCGGCGAGGCGGTAATCCCGAAATCTCCCAAAACACATCGGGAAAATCGCGAACAATCGGCATATGATCAATACAAGCGGCAACAAGCTCCTCAACGGCGCAGGACATAAAGCAAGACAACGGCTCTCCTCAAGGCTCTGCAACGAACTGAAACTGCAGCAAGCCTAGTATATCGAATGTAACGGTCCTCGTGGAGCAGTCCAAGATGGCGTGGTACTCAGTAAGCCAATCCATGCCCAAGATGACATCGAACTCGGACATCGGTAATGCAAACCGATTGGCAGGCAAAAAGGTATCCCCGACTAGAACGGGGCAAGACGAGCAAAATCAGCCCAACACTGCAGTCTTCCCCAAGGGAGTAGATAATAACAGACTCTCACGAGTAGACTCCAACGGTAGGCCAGTCGATCGGCAGAAACTCTCGGCCATAAAAGAATGCGATGCACCAGAATCAAATAACACACGTGCAGTGCATGCAGAAACTAAAAGCATACCCTCGACAACCCCTCCAGATGATGCGGATCTGTGAGCCGAGCCGCAGAACCCAGCTCGAGCTAGCCGGTGAGGTGTCTCGTCCCCTCTCGAACGTCTTTCTTCTTCTTGGGGTCGCTGAGGCGGTCGAAACTGCTGCCTCTGCTGCTGCGGTCTCGGAGGCTGGTGCTGATGCTGCTGCTGAGGTGGCCTCGGTGGTGGGGGAAATTGCCGCCGCGCCTTTTGTGGAGGTCTCTCGCTCTATGGTGGAGGTTTCTTTGTGGACCTCTCGGCTGCCACGCCACTTGTGGGGCCTCTACTGGCCGTCGCCGGGGCGGGGACACTCCCACATACGGTGCCCCGTCTCACCGCACCCAAAACAGGTGCCGATGAACTGCCTCGGAGGGTGGTCTTTGGAGGTGTCTTCTTGGCCGGCGCCGGAAGGCTGGGCGACCTGTGCACCTCTGCTGCGGCGGTCGACGCTGCTGCAAGTCACCAGAAGGAGCATGCCTCTTCCGGTCTCTCCCCTGACCTCGATCAGACTGAGAACTGGCCCACTCAGCCTCATAAATTTGGGCCTTCCGTACCACTTCCTCAAATGTCGGGAGCTCATGCCCAATGACACGGCCTCGAAGACAGTAACGCAAGCCGTCCTCGAATCGGCGGGCTTTCCGCCCCTCATCATCTACCAAGTACGGCGCAAATCAGGACAGCGCTATAAAACGGGCCGCGTACTGAGCCACTGTCATATCCCCCTGCACCAGGGCCTCCAACTCCAACGCTCGCTGTCGTCGGATGTGATCAGAAAAATACTGTCGGTCGAACCGATCCACAAAATCCTCCCATGTCCACATAAAATCAGCGCCTGCTGCTAGGGAGACTGACGCCCACCAGTGCTCAGCCTCACCATGAAGGAAAAATATGGCTAATCGGACTCACCGCTCGGTAGCACATCCCATCGTCTCAAATATCTTCTCCACATTGGCACGCTATCTCTCAGCTACCGTCGGGTCTGGCTCACCCTGGACACGCGGGGGATCGAGCCGTCGAAACTCACGAAGGAGGGCACTCGCGCGGTCCTGTTCGGCCTGCTCCGGTGAGACAACAGGGTGCCTGCCCTGTCCCTGAAGTGTAGCCGTCACAGCTTGTAACATTTGCTACAGCTGGGAGGCACTCACGGATACGGTCGGGTCCGCACCAGTCTCTGGTGGAGGAGCAGCATACTCAGGATGGGTAGTAGGAATCTCTGGTGGTGGAATGGGCATCGTAGGTGGTAGTGCGGGAGTCTCAGGCGGTGATGCGAGAGTCTCAGGTGGTGGTGTGGGGGTCGATCGGGTCACTCTCTGGCGCGCCATGTCCAACAGGAAGATCGAAGGAGCCATCAACTCGTAACTTTCAGAAGACCAAAAATCGACCCAATCCGATATCAAACATTGGAGTTATGAGTGTCTCATTTGGATCGCTAGATTTTGAAGGATTAACAATCCAAAATGCAAAATGATGATCAAAGAGTTCCAACATGCTTTTGAGATATCGACCGGTCCTAGAATTAGCCAATTCTGGTCCTATTTGGAAGCTTGTAAAGTTAACAGTGCAACGAGCTCATAATATTCTAAATTTGACCACTAACGAGAGTGTTATGAAGGTTACTATTGGACGAGGAGATGAAGGAAAAATTCATGAATGAGGACTACGATCCCACTTACCGATGCCCAAATGGTCTCGAAATATGATGATTCCATTCAGGAATGAAAGAACACTAAAGTAACTTTTTAGAGCAAAAATCCACCCAATCTGACATCAAATGAGGGAGTTTTGAGCGTATCCGTTGGATCGCATGATTTGGAAAGATTAACAATCCAAATTACGAAAAGATGATCGAAGAGTTCCAAAGTGCTTTTGGGATATCGAACGGTCCTAGAATTAGCCAATTCTGGTCCCATTTGGAAGCTTGTAAAGTTAACAATGCAATGAGCTCAGTATATTCTAAATTTGACCACTGAAGAGAGAGTTATGAAGGTTACTATTGGACCAAGAGATGAAGGAAAAAATCAGGAATGAAAACTACGATCACACTTACCGATGGTCTTGAAAAACGATGATTCCATTCGGGAATGAAAGAGCACTAAAGTAGCTTTCAAATGACCAAAAATCAACCAATCCGACATCAAATGAGGGAGTTATGAGCGTCTCCGTTGGATCGCGCGATTTGGAAAGATTCGCAATCCAAATTGCGAAATGATGATCGAAGAGGTCCAAGTGCTTTTGGGATATCGAATGGTCCTAGAATTAGCCAATTCTGGTCCCATTTGGAAGCTTGTCAAGTTAACAGTGCAATGAGCTCAAAATAGAATAAATTTGACCATTAAGGAGAGAGTTATGAAGGTTACTATTAGACCAGGAGATGATGGAAAAATTCAGGACGGACAACTACGATCCCACTTACCGATGCACAAATGGTCTCGAAATATGTCGATTCTTTTAAGGAATGGAAGAACACTAAAGTAACTTTCAGATGACCAAAAATTGACCCAATCCAACATCAAACGAGGGAGTTATGAGCGTCTCCTTTGGATCACGCGATTTAGTAAGACTAAAATCCAAATTACAAAATGATGATAAAAGAGTTCCAACGTGCTTTTAGGATATCGACTAGTCCTAGTATTAGCCAATTCTGGTCCCATTTGGAAGCTTATAAAGTTACAGTGCAACGAGCTCATAATATTCTAAATTTGACCATTGAAGAGAGTGTTATGAAGGTTATTATCGGACGAGGAGATGAAGGAAAAATTCATGACTGAGGACTGCGATCCCACTTTCCAATGCCCAAATGGTCTCGAAATACTATGATTCCATTCGGGAATGAAAGAGCACTAGAGTAGCTTTCAAATGGCCAAAAATCAACCCAATCCAACATCAAATGAGGGAGTTATGAGCGTCTCCGTTGGATCGCGCGATTTGGAAGGATTAGCAATCAAAATTGTGAAATGATGATCGAAGAGTTCCAACGTGCTTTTGGGATATCGAACGGTCTTAGAATTAACCAATTCTGGTCCCATTTGGAAACTTGTCAAGTTAACAGTGCAATGAGCTCAAAATAGAATAAATTTGACCACTGAGGAGAGAGTTATGAAGGTTACTATTTGACTAGGAGATGATGGAAAAATTTAGGACGGACGACTGCGATCCTACTTACCGATGCCCAAATGGTCTCGAAATACGTCAATTCTATTAAGAAATGGAAGAACACTAAAGCAACTTTTAGATGACCAAAAATTGACCAAATCCGGCATCAAACGAGGGAGTTATGAGCATCTCCATTGGATCACGCCATTTGGAAAGATTAACAATCCAAATTGCAAAATGAAGATCAAAGAGTTCCAACGCGCTTTTGGGATATCTACCGGTCCTAGAATTATCCAATTCTGGTCCCATTTGGAAGCTTGTAAAGTTAACAGTGCAATGAGCACATAATCTTCTAAATTTGACCACTGAAGAGAGTGTTATGAAGGTTACTATTAGACAAGGTGATGAAGGAAAAAAATTCATAACTGAGGACTGTGATCCCATTTACTGATGCCCAAATGGTCTCGAAATACAATGATTCTAATAAGGAATAGAAGAACACTAACGTAACTTTCAGATGACCAAAAATTGACCTAATCCGACATCAAACATTGGATTATGAGTGTCTCCTTTGGATCGTGCGATTTAGAAAGATTAACAATCCAAATTGAAAAATGATGATCAAAGAGTTCCAACGTGCTTTTGGGATATCGACCGGTCCTAGAATTAGCCAATTCTGGTCCCATTTGGAAGCTTGTCAAGTTAACAGTGCAATGAGCTCAAAATAGAATAAATTTGACCATTGAGGAGAGAGTTATGAAAGTTACTATTAAACCAGGAGATGATGGAAAAATTCAGGACGGACGACTGCGATCTCACTTACCGATGCACAAATGGTCTCGAAATACGTCTATTCTTTTTAGGAATGGAAGAACACTAAAGTAACTTTCAGATGACCAAAAATCGACCCAATCCAACATCAAACGAGGGAGTTATGAGCGTCTCCTTTGGATCACGCGATTTAGTAAAACTAAAATCCAAATTGCAAAATGATGATAAAAGAGTTCCAACATGCTTTTGGGATATCGACTAGTCCTAGTATTAGCCAATTCTAGTCCCATTTGGAAGCTTGTAAAGTTAATAGTGCAACGAGCTCATAATATTCTAAATTTGACCACTGAAGAGAGTGTTATGAAGGTTACTATCGGATGAGGAGATGAAGGAAAAATTCATGACTGAGGACTGCGATCCCACTTTCCAATGCCCAAATGGTCTCGAAATACTATGATTCCATTCGGAAATGAAAGAGCACTAAAGTAGCTTTCAAATGACCAAAAATCAACCCAATCCAACATCAAATGAGGGAGTTATGAGCATCTCTGTTGGATCGCGTGATTTGGAAGGATTAGCAATCAAAATTGTGAAATGATGATCGAAGAGGTCCAACGTGCTTTTGGGATATCGAACGGTCTTAGAATTAACCAATTCTGGTCCCATTTGGAAACTTATCAAGTTAACAGTGCAATGAGCTCAAAATAGAATAAATTTGACCACTGAGGAGAGACTTATGAAGGTTACTATTTGACTAGGAGATGATGGAAAAATTTTAGGACGGACGACTGTGATCCTACTTACCGATGCCCAAATGGTCTCGAAATACGTCAATTCTATTAAGAAATGGAAGAACACTAAAGTAACTTTTAGATAACCAAAAATTGACCCAATCCGGCATCAAACGAGGGAGTTATGAGCATCTCCGTTGGATCACGCCATTTGGAAAGATTAACAATCCAAATTGCAAAATGAAGATCAAAGAGTTCCAACGCGCTTTTGGGATATCTACCGGTCCTAGAATTATCCAATTCTGGTCCCATTTTGAAGCTTGTAAAGTTAACAGTGCAATGAGCACATAATCTTCTAAATTTGACCACTGAAGAGAGTGTTATGAAGGTTACTATTAGACAAGGAGATGAAGGAAAAAATTCATAACTGAGGACTGTGATCCCATTTACCGATGCCCAAATGGTCTCGAAATACGATGATTCTAATAAGGAATAGAAGAACACTAACGTATCTTTCAGATGACCAAAAATTGACCTAATTCGACATCAAACATTGGATTATGAGTGTCTCCTTTGGATCACGCGATTTAGAAAGATTAACAATCCAAATTGCAAAATGATGATCAAAGAGTTCCAACGTGCTTTTGGGATATCGACCGGTCCTAGAATTAGCCAATTCTGGTCCCATTTGGAAGCTTGTAAAGTTAACAGTGCAACGAGCTCATAATATTCTAAATTTGACCATTAAAGAAAGTGTTATGAAGGTTACTAATGGACGAAGAGATAAAAGAAAAATTCATGACTGAGGACTGCGATCCCACTTACCGATGCCCAAATGGTCTCGAAATATGATGATTCCATTCAGGAATGAAAGAGCACTAAAGTACCTTTTTAAGACCAAAAATCCACCCAATCCAACATCAAATGAGGGAGTTTTGAGCATCTCCGTTGGATCGCACGATTTGGAAAGATTAACAATCCAAATTATGAAACGATGATCGAAGAATTCCAAAGTGCTTTTGGGATATCGAATGGTCCTGGAATTGGCAAATTCTGGTCCCATTTAGAAGCTAGTAAAGTTAACAGTGCAATGAGCTTAGTATAATCTAAATTTGACCACTGAAGAGAGAGTTATGAAGGTTACTATTGGACCAGAAGATGAAGGAAAAATTCAGGACTGAAGATAACGATCATACTTACCGATTCCCAAATGGTCTTGAAATACGATGATTCAATTCGGGAATGAAAGAGCACTAAAGTAGCTTTCAAATGACCAAAAATCAACCCAATCCGACATCAAATGAGGGAGTTATTAGCGTCTCCGTTGAATCATGTGATTTGGAAAGATTAGCAATCCGAATTGCGAAATGATGATCGAAACGTGCTTTTGGGATATCGAATGGTCCTAGAATTAGCCAATTCTGGTCCCATTTGGAAGCATGTCAAGTTAACAATGCAATGAGCTCAAAATAGAATAAATTTGACCACTGAGGATAGAGTTATGACGGTTACTATTGGACCATGAGATGATGGAAAAATTCAGGATGGACGACTGCGATCCCACTTACTGATGCCCAAATGGTCTCGAAATACGTCAATTCTACTAAGGAATGGAAAAATACTAAAGTAACTTTCAGATGACCAAAAATTGACTCAATCCGACATCAAACGAGGGAGTTATGAGCGTCTCCGTTGGATCACCCAATTTGGAAACATTAACAATCTGATTTGGGATATCTACCGGTCCTAGAATTATCCAATTCTGGTCCCATTTGGAATCTTGTAAAGTTAACCGTGCAATGAGCTCATAATATCCTAAATTTGCCCACTGAAGAGAGTGTTATGAAGGTTACTATTTGACGAGGAGATGAAGGAAAAATTCATGACTGAGGATTGTGATCCCACTTACCGATGCCCAAATGGTCTCGAAATACGATGATTCTAATAAGGAATGGAAGATCACAAACGTAATTTCAGATGACAAAAAATTGACCCAATCCGACCTCAAACATTGGAAGTATGAGTGTCTCCTTTGGATCTCGCGATTTAGAAAGATTAACAATCCAAATTGTAAAATGATGATCAATGAGTTCCAACGTGCTTTTGGGATATCGACCGGTCCTAGAATTAGCCAATTCTGGTCCCATTTGGAAGCTTGTAAAGTTAACAGTGCAACGAGCTCAAAATATTCTAAATTTGACCACTAAAGAGAGTGTTATGAAGGTTACTATTGGACGAGGAGATGAAGGAAAAATTCATGACTGAGGACTGCGATCCCACTTACGGATGCGCAAATGGTCTAGTAATACTATGATTCCTTTCAGGAATGAAAGAGCACTAAAGTACCTTTTTAAGACCAAAAATCCACCCAATCCGACATAAAATGAGGGAGTTATGAGCATCTCCGTAGGATCGCACGACTTAGAAAGATAAACAATCCAAATTGCGAAATGATGATCGAAGTGTTCCAAAGTGCTTTTGGGATATCGAACGGTCCTAGAATTAGCCAATTCTGGTCTCATTTGAAAGCTTGTCAAGTTAACAGTGCAATGAGCTCAAAATAGAATAAATTTGACCACTGAAGAGAGAGTTACGAAGGTTACTATTGGACCAGGAGATGAAGGAGAAATTCAGGACTAAAGACTGCGATCCCACTTATCGATAACCAAATTGCCTCAAAATACGATGATTCCATTAAGGAATGGAAGAATACTAAAGTAACTTTCAAATCACCAAAAATTGACCCAATCCAACATCAAACGAGGGAGTTATGATTGTCTCCACTGGATCGCGTGATTTGGAAAGATTAGCAATCCAAATTGCAAAATGATGATTGAAGAGTTCCAACGTGCTTTTGGGATATCGAACGGTCCTAGAATTAGCCAATTCTAGTCCCATTTGGAAGCTTGTAAAGTTAACAGTGCAAAGTGCTCATAATATTCTAAATTTGACCACTGAAATGAGAGTAATGAAGGTTACTATTGGACCAGGAGATGATGGAAAAATTCAGGACTGAAGACTGCGATCCCAATTATCGATACCCAAATGGTCTCGAAATACGGCGATTCTAATAAGGAATGGAAGAACACTAGCGTAACTTTCAGATGACCAAAAATTGACCCAATCCGACATTAAACGAGGGAGTTATGAGCGTCTCCATTGGATTGCGTGATTTGAAAATATTTACAATCCAAATTGCAAAAGGATGATCGAAGAGTTCCAACGTGCTTTAGGGATGTCGAACGGTTCTAAAATTTGCCAATTATGATCCCATTTGGAAGCTTGTCAAGTTCAAAGTGCAATGAGCTCAAAATAGAATAAATTTGACCATTAAAGAGACAGTTATGAAGGTTACTATTGGACCTGGAGATGAAGGAAAAATTCAGGACTGAAGACTGCGATCCCACTTACCGATGCTCAACTAGTCACGAACTACAACGATTCTATTAAGGAATGGAAGAACACTAAAGTAAGTTTCAGATGACCAAAAATCGACCCAATCCGACATCAAACGAGGGAGTTATGACCGTCTCCGTTGGATCGCCCGATTTGGAAAGATTAAAATCCAAATTGCAAAATGATGATCAAAGAGTTCCAACGTGCTTTTGAGATATCGAACGGTCCTAAAATTAGCCAATTCAGTTTCCATTTGGAAGCTTGTCAAGTTAACAGTGCAATGAGCTCAAAATAGAATAAATTTGACCACTGAGGAGAGAGTTATGAAGGTTACTATTGGACTAGGAGATGATTGAAAAATTCAGGATGGACGATTGCGATCCCACTTACCGATGCCGAAATGGTCTCCGATGGATCGCGCGATTTAGAAAGATTAACAATCCAAATTGCAAAATGATGATCGAAGAGTTCCAACATGCTTTTGGGATACCGAACGGCCGTAGAATTAGCCAATTCTGGTCCCATTTGGAAGCTTGTAAAGTTAACAGTGCAATGAGCTCAGTATATTCTAAATTTGACCACAGAAGAGAGAGTTATGAAGGTTACTATTGGACCAGGAGATGCAGGAAAAATTAAGGACTGAAGATTACGATCACACTTACCGATGCCCAAATGGTCTCGTAATACGATGATTCCATTCGGGAATGAAAGAGCACAAAAGTAGCTTTCAAATGACCAAAAATCCCCCTAATCCGACATTAAATGAGGGAGTTATGAGTGTCTCCGTTGGATTGTGCGATTTGGAAAGATTAACAATCTAAATTGCAAAATGATGATCGAAGAGTTCCAACGTGCTTTGGGATATCGACCGGTCTAAGAATTAGCCAATTCTGGTCCCATTTGGAAGCTTGTAAACTTAACAGTGCAATGAGCTCATAATATTCTAAATTTGACCACTGAAGAGATAGTTATGAAGGTTACTATTGGACCAGGAGATGAAGGAAAAATTCATGACTGAGGATTGCGATCCCACTTACCGATGCCCAAATGGTCTCAAAATACGATGATTCCATTTGGGAATGAAAGAGCACTAAAGTACCTTTTTAAGACAAAAAATCCCCCCATCCGGCATCAAATGAGGGAGTTATGAGCGTCTCCGTTGGATCGCGCGATTTGGAAAGATTAACAATCTAAATTGCGAAATGATGATCGAAGAATTTCAAAGTGCTTTTGGGATATCGAATGGTCCTAGAATTAGCCAATTCTGGTCCCATTTGGAAGCTTGTCAAGTTAATAGTGCAATGAGCTCAAAATAGAATAAATTTGACCACTGAAAAGAGAGTTATGAAGGTTACTATTGGACCAGGATATGAAGGAACTGCGATCCCACTTATCGATGCCCAAATTGTCTCAAAATATGATGATTCCATTTAGGAATGGAAGAACACTAAAGTAACTTTCAGATGACCAAAAATCGATCCAATCCGATATCAAAGGAGGGAGTTATGAGCGTCTCCATTAGATCGCGCGATTTGGAAAGATTAGCAATCCAAATTGCAAAATGATGATCGAAGAGTTCCAATGTGCTTTTGGGATATCGAATGGTCCTAGAATTAGCCAATCTGGTCCCATTTGGAAGCTTGTAAAGTTAACAATGCAATAAGCTCATAATATTCTAAATTTGACCACTGAAGTGAGAGTTATGAAGGTTACTATTGGACCAGGAGATGAAGGAAAAATTCAGGACGGAAGACTGCGATCCCACTTACCGATGCCCAAATGGTCACGAAATACGACGATTATATTAAGGAATGGAAGAACACTAAAGTAACTTTCAGATGACCAAAAATCGACCCAATCCAACATCAAACGATGGAGTTATGACTGTCTCCATTGGATCGCGCAATTTGGAAAGATTAACAAGCCAAATTGCAAAATGACGATCAAAGAGTTCCAACGTGCTTTCGGGATATCGAACGGTCCTAAAATTAGTCAATTCTGTTCCCATATGGAAGCTTGTCAAGTTAACAATGCAATGAGCTCAATATAGAATAAATTTGACCACTGAAGAGAGAGTTATAAAGGTTACTATTGGACTAGGAGATGAAGGAAAAATTCTGGACTGAGGACCGCGATCCCACTTACCGATGTCCAAATGATCTCAAAATACGACAATTCCATTCAGAAATGGAAGAACACTAAAGTAACTTTCAGTTGACCAAAAATCGACCCAATCTGACATCAAACGTGGGAGTTATGTGCATCTCTGGTGGAACGCACTATTTAGAAAGATTAACAATCTAAATTGCAAAATGATGATTGAAGAGTTCCAATGTGCTTTTGAGATATCGAACGGTCGTCGAATTAGCCAATTCGGGTCCCATTTGGAAGCTTGTCAAGTTAACAGTGCAATGAGCTTAGTATATTCTAAATTTGACCACTGAAGAGAGAGTTATGGAGGTGACTATTGGACCAGGAGATGAAGGAAAAATTCAGGATTGAAGATTGCGATCACACTTACCGATGCCCAAATGGTCTCGATATACAATGATTCCATTAGAAAATGAAAGAGCACTAAAGTAGCTTTCTCATGACAAAAAATCACCCCAATCTGACATCAAATGAGGATGTTATGAGCGTCTCCATTGGATTACGCGATCTGGAAGGATTAGCAATCCAAATTGTGAAATGATGATCGAAGAGTTCCAACGTGCTTTTGGGATATCGAACGGTCCTAGAATTAGCCAATTCTAGTCCCATTTGGAAGCTTGTAAAGTTATTAGTGCAATGAGCTCATAATATTCTAAAATTGACCACAGAAGAGAGAGTTATAAAGGTTACTATTGGACCAGGAGATGAAGGAAAAATTCAGGGCTGAAGACTGCGATCCCACTCACCACAAAATACGACGATTCTAATAAGGAATGGAAGAACACTAAAGTAACTTTCTGATGACCAAAAATAGACCCATTCCGATATCAAACGAGAGAGTTATGAGTGTCTCCGTTGGATCGGGCGATTTGGAAAGATTAGCAATCCAAATTGCAAAGTGATGATCGAAGAGTTCCAACGTGCTTTTGGGATATCGAACGGCCCTAGAATTAGCCAATTCTGGTCCCATTTGGAAGCTTGTAAAGCTAACAGTGCAATGAGCTCACAATATTCTAAATTCGACCACTGAAGTGAGAGTTATGAAGGTTACTATTGGACTAGGAGATCAAGGAAAAATTCAAGACTAAAGACTGCGTTCCCACTTACTGATGCCCAAATGGTCTCGAAATACGACGATTCTAATAAGGAATGGAAGAACACTAAAGTAACTTTCAGATGACCAAAAATTGACCCAATCCGACATCAAACGAGGGAGTTATGAGTGTCTCCGTTAGATCGCGCAATTTGAAAAGATTAACAATCCAAATTGCAAAATGACGATCGAAGAGTTCCAATGTGCTTTTGGGATACCTACCGGTCCTAGAATTATCCAATTCTGGTCCCATTTGGAAGCTTGTAATGTTAATAGTGCAATGAGCTCAAAATATTCTAAATTTGACCACTGAAGAGAGTGTTATGAAGGTAACTATTGGACGAGGAGATGAAGGAAAAATTCATGAATGAGGACTGTGATCCCACTTACCGATGCCCAAATGGTCTCGAAATACGAAGATTCTAATAAGGAATGGAAGAACACTAACGTAACTTTCAGATGACCAAAAATCGACCCAATTCGACGTCAAACATTGGAGTTATGAGTGTCTCATTTGGATCGCTCGATTTGGAAAGATTAACAATCTAAATTGCAAAATGATGATCGGAGAGTTCCAACGTGCTTTTGGGATATCTACCGGTCCTAGAATTATCCAATTCTGGTCCCATTTGGAAGCTTGTAAAGTTAACAGTGCAATGAGCTCATAATATTTTAAATTTGACCACTGAAGAGTGTGTTATGGAGGTTACTATTGGATGAGGAGATGAAGGAAAAATTCATGACTGAGGACTGTGATCCCACTTACCGATGCCCAAATGGTCTCGAAATACTGTGATTTTAATAAGGAATGGAAGAACACTAACGTAACTTTCAGATGACCAAAAATCGACCCAATCCGACATCAAACATTGGAGTTATGAGTGTCTCATTTGGATCGCTCGATTTGGAAAGATTAACAATCTAAATTGCAAAATGATGATCGGAGAGTTCCAACGTGCTTTTGGGATATCGACCGGTCCTAGAATTAGCCAATTCTAGTCCCATTTGGAAGCTTGTAAAGTTAACAGTGCAACGAGCTCATAATACTCTAAATTTGACCACTGAAGAGAGTGTTATAAAGGTTACTATTGGACGAGGAGATGAAGGAAAAATTCATGACTGAGGACTGCGATCCCACTTACCGATTCCCAAATGGTCTCGAAATATGATGATTCCATTCAGTAATGAAAGAGAGCTAAAGTACCTTTTTAAGACCAAAAATCCACCCAATCCGACATCAAATGAGGGAGTTTTGAGCGTATCCGTTAGATCGCACGATTTGGAAAGATTAACAATCCAAATTGCGAAATGATGATCGAAGAGTTCCAAAGTGCTTTTGGGATATCGAACGGTCCTAGAATTAGCCAATTCTGGTCCCATTTGGAAGCTGGTAGAGTTAACAGTGCAATGAGCTCAGTATATTCTAAATTTAACCATTGAAGAGAGAGTTATGAAGGTTACTATTGGACCAGGAGATGAAGGAAAAATTTAGGACTGAATACTGCGATCACACTTACCGATGCCCAAATGGTCTTGAAAAATGATGATTCCATTCGGGAATGAAAGAGCACTAAAGTAGCTTTCAAATGACCAAAAATCAACCCAATCAGACATCAAATGAGGGAGTTATGAGCGTCTCCGTTGGATCGCGCGATTTGGAAAGATTAGTAATCCAAATTGCGAAATGATGATCAAAGAGGTCCAATGTGCTTTTGGGATATCGAACGGTCCTAGAATTAGCCAATTCTGGTCCCATTTGGAAGCTTGTCAAGTTAATAGTGCAATGAGCTCAAAATAGAATAAATTTGACCATTGAGGAGAGAGTTATGAAGGTTACTATTAGACCAGGAGATGATGGAAAAATTCGGGATGGACGACTATGATCCCACTTACCGATGCACAAATGGTCTCGATATACGTCGGTTCTTTTAAGGAATAGAAGAACACTAAAGTAACTTTTAGATGACCAAAAATCGACCCAATCCGACATCAAACGAGGGAGTTATGAGCGTCTCCGTTGGATCGCGCGATTTGGAAAGATTAACAATCCAAATTGTAAAATGAAGATGAAAGAGTTCCAACGTGCTTTGGGGGTATCTACCGGTCCTAGAATTATCCAATTATGGTCCCATTTGGAAGCTTGTAAAGTTAATAGTGCAATGAGCTCATAATATCCTAAATTTGACCACTGAAGAGAGTGTTATGAAGGTTACTATTAGACGAGGAGATGAAGGAAAAATTCATGACTGAGGACTACGATCCCACTTACCGATGCCCAAATGGTCTTGAAATACGATGATTCCATTCAGGAATGAAAGAGCACTAAAGTACCTTTTTAAGACCAAAAATCCACCCAATCCGACATCAAATGAGGGAGTTTTGAGCGTCTCCGTTGGATCGCACGATTTGGAAAGATTAGCAATCCAAATTGCGAAATGTTGATCGAAGAATCCCAAAGTGCTTTTGGGATATCGAACGGTCCTAGAATTAGCCAATTCTGGTCCCATTTGGAAGCTGGTAAAGTTAACAGTGCAATGAGCTCAGTATAATCTAAATTTGACCACTGAAGAGAGAGTTATGAAGGTTACTATTGGACCAGGAGATGAAGGAAAAATTCAGCACTGAAGACTGCGATCACACTTACCGATGCCCAAATGGTCTTGAAATACGATGATTCCATTCGGGAATGAAAGAGCACTAAAGTAGCTTTCAAATGCCCAAAAATCAACCCAATCTGACATCAAATGTGGGAGTTATGAGCGTCTCCGTTGAATCACGCGATTTGGAAAGATTAACAATCCAAATTGTGAAATGATGATCGAAACGTGCTTTTGGGATATCGAATGGTCCTAAAATTAGCAAATTCTGGTCCCATTTGGAAGCTTGTCAAGTTAACAGTGCAATGAGCTCAAAATAGAATAAATTTGACCACTAAGGCTAGAGTTATGAAGGTTACTATTGGACCAGGAGATGATGGAAAAATTCAGG
Organism: Magnolia changhungtana; assembly: GCA_030180095.1. Classification (NCBI taxonomy): domain Eukaryota; kingdom Viridiplantae; phylum Streptophyta; class Magnoliopsida; order Magnoliales; family Magnoliaceae; genus Magnolia; species Magnolia changhungtana. The sequence continues at coordinate 296,445 of JASAUF010000632.1, forward strand.
ATGGACGACTGCGATCCCACTTACCGATGCCCAAATGGTCTCGAAATACGTCAATTCTACTAAGGAATGGAAAAACACTAAAGTAACTTTCAGATGACCAAAAATTGACCCAATCCGACATCAAACGAGGGAGTTATGACCGTCTCCGTTGGATCGCGCGATTTGGAAAGATTAACAATCCAAATTGCAAAATGAAGATGAAAGAGTTCCAACGTGCTTTGGGGATATCTACCGGTCCTAGAATTATCCAATTTTGGTCCCATTTGGAAGCTTGTAAAGTTAATAGTGCAATGAGCTCATAATATCCTAAATTTGACCACTGAAGAGAGTGTTATGAAGGTTACTATTGGATGAGGAGATGAAGGAAAAATTCATGACTAAGGACTGTGATCCCACTTACCAATGCCCAAATGGTCTCGAAATACGATGATTCTAATAAGGAATGGAAGATCACTAACGTAACTTTCAGATGACCAAAAATCGACCCAATCCGACCTCAAACATTGGAGTTATGAGTGTCTCCTTTGGATCGCGCGATTTAGAAAGATTAACAATCCAAATTGCAAAATGATGATCAAAGAGTTCCAACGTGCTTTTGGGATATCGACCGGTCCTAGAATTAGCAATTCTGGTCCCATTTGGAAGCCTGTAAAGTTAACAGTGCAACGAGCTCAAAATATTCTAAATTTGACCACTAAAGAGAGTGTTATGAAGGTTACTATTGGACAAGGAGATGAAGGAAAAATTCATGACTAAGGACTGCGATCCCACTTACCGATGCCCAAATGGTCTCGTAATACGATGATTCCTTTCATGAATGAAAGAGCACTAAAGTACCTTATTAAGACCAAAAATCCACCCAATCCGACATAAAATGAGGGAGTTATGAGCGTCTCCGTTGGCTCGCACGATTTGGAAAGATTAACAATCCAAATTGCGAAATGATGATCGAAGTGTTCCAAAGTGCTTTTGTGATATCGAACGGTCCTAGAATTAGCCAATTCTGGTCTCATTTGAAAGCTTGTCAAGTTAACAGTGCAATGAGCTCAAAATAGAATAAATTTAACCACTGAAGAGAGAGTTATGAAGGTTACTATTGGACCAGGAGATGAAGGAGAAATTCCGGACTGAAGACTGCGATCCCACTTATCGATGCCCAAATTGCCTCAAAATATGATGATTCCATTAAGGAATGGAAGAATACTAAAGTAACTTTCAAATCACCAAAAATTGACCCAATCCGACATCAAACGAGGGAGTTATGAGTGTCTCCACTGGATCGTGTGATTTGGAAAGATTAGCAATCCAAATTGCAAAATGATGATCAAAGAGTTCCAACGTGCTTTTGGGATGTCGAATGGTCCTAGAATTAGCCAATTCTGGTCCCATTTGGACATTTTTTGTAAAGTTTACAGTGCAAAGTGCTCATAATATTCTAAATTTGACCACTGAAGTGAGAGTTATGAAGGTTACTATTAGGCCAGGAGAAGATGAAAAAATTCAAGACTGAAGACTGCGATCCCACTTATCGATACCCAAATGGTCTCGAAATACAGCGATTCTAATAAGGAATGGAAGAATACTAGTGTAACTTTCAGATGACGAAAAATCGACCCAATCTGACATTAAACGAGGGAGTTATGAGCGTCTCCATTGGATTGCGGGATTTGAAAATATTAACAATCCAAATTGCAAAAGGATGATCGAAGAGTTCCAACGTGCTTTAGGGATATCGAACGGTTCTAAAATTTGCCAATTATGATCCCATTTGGAAGCTTGTCAAGTTAAAAGTGCAATGAGCTTGTTTCGACAAGGAAACAAATGTGTTTGATTTAGAGAATTTATTCAATAATTACAAAGAAAGAATAAGAGAACATTGATCACATTTATTCGAGTTCATTTACATCCTCTGATTCTCTTGATTCTGAAAACAAAGCACAATCAATCAAAATAGACAAGATAGCTTGATAGAAATTTCGGCAGCATTCCGACACTATTTTGGTCATCTCCTAGATAATTAGGAGGAATTGCTGATCTGATCAGCCAATCTCTAATGAGATAGAAATTTCGGCAGCGTAACGGTGCTATTTCGGTCATCTCCTAAGTACTTAGGAGGAATTGCTGATTTGATCAGCTAGTCTTCAATGAAATGGAGCATCCTTCCGGTCATTCTTCCTTGAAATATGAAGTAGCCCGTTGAAATGTGGCCGGGCCCTAAGGAAATCAAGCCGATCATGCTAAACGGGCCTAAAAAATCTCCCAGAATGTAAGATCACGAGGTTGTCACCGTCCGTTCAGTCCGAAACTTTATGTGAAGCATTAGAACCATAAATTAGCCGTACATATCAAATTTCAGCTCCTGAATCCTTGTAGAAACGGCCAAACTGACAAATCAGGCCCTTAGATCGTGTTTTGGGGCCCGCCTATCATCTGGATATGCTTCAAACTCGGTCTCAACGTGTTAAATACAGTGGGCAAGTGAATGAACAGAGCAGATTTCCCACAAACTTCACCATCAGCCCCACATGTACATCGCATGTACATAGTGTATGAGTGCACAAGCCGTGCATGGAATTTCTCAAAATCGGTCGGTTGGTGCTGACCGATTTCATCTTCTTCATTTCAAAATACAAACAGCGTAAACGCTGTGACTTTGAAATTTTCTCAGTGTGGCCCACTCCATCCTAAAATCATTGATCTGAACCATCCATTCTCTTCAGAGGATGGGCGTTACCATTGCCTAGATGTCCTTTCGTCTCCATGCAGTCGAATACAAGATCTCAACCGTTGAATGCAGAATGGACGGCGGAGTAGATAACCTAGCTGGCCACACTGATTTTACTTCAAAATGGTCTTTTCTTGGTGGTTTTCTGTCTTGAATTCAATGGACGGAGTAGATTTCTTCATCTCTGTTGATCTGGGGCCCACCGAATTTCACAGAGTCGAAAACAGAGTTTCCATCTCTTTGTTGTGGGCCACACTCGTGCCGTAAATGACGAATCTGAGTCGTCCATCAGGTAGAGGGCGAAAAACCCATCGAAACCATGTTAAGCTTTGGTGACCATGCTCATCCATATGATCGTTATGGCGATCGTAAACGGACCGTTGAGCTTCCATTGCGGCTTGATTATCTTGGTGGGCCACATCATCGGTTGATCAAAACTGACCTTTCACGGTTGAAATTCCGAGAGGAAGACATTGGACGGCGTGGATCTCTCAAAATATAGACATATTGGGTCCTGCCAGCAACACAACAAACTTTTTCTTTAGCTAAATTTCCGCCTGGTTGAGCGGTCCGCGCAACCGCGGGCTTTCATTGTGTGGCTCGCGCAACAATCTTCATCCGTTTCACGGGTCGCGCAACGGGGACTCTTCCTTACGCGGCTGGCATAAAAATCTTCATCCGTTGCCCGCGCAACGGGGACTCTTCCTTACGCGGCTGGTATAACGATCTTCATCTGCAAACTTTGTTCCACGATCCGCCAACTGCCAAATTCCCTCTCTCTTTCCCCCCTTCTCCATTTCCTGGTCTACCAAATGATCCAACTGATCCAACCCATCTACTGAATCAGGGAGGGGTATTTATAGGCCCCACAACTCTTACAGAGTGGTGATCACCACCACTTATCTCTTCTCATGTGGTCTTTCTCTTTCCTTAAACCATAGTGACCACTAAGCTTCTTCTTAAATGGTGGTGTACCACCTTATTTCCCTTAAAATGACATCTCTTGCACTCTTTTTACCAAACTACCATTTTCAATACTTTTTTATTGAAATACCTAAACTACCTTTGGACAAGGAATTTTACCAAAATACCCCTAACATGGATTTTTACCAAAATACCCCCGACATGGATTTTACCGAAATACCCCCGAACATGGAAATTACCAAAATACCCCCGGACATGGAAATTACCAAAACACCCCGGACATGAAAATTACCAAAATATCCCTGGACATGGAAGTTACAAAACACCCCCGGACATGAAAATTACCAAAATATCCCTGGACATGGAAATTACCAAAATACCCCCGGACATGGAAATTACCAAAATATCCCTGGACATGAAAATTACCAAAATGCCCCCGGACATGAAAATTACCAAAATGCCCCCGAACATGAAAATTACCAAAATGCCCCTGGACATGAAAATTACCAAAATACCCCCGGACATGAAAATTACCAAAATACCCCCGGACATGAAAATTACCAAAATACCCCGAACATGAAATTCTTTGACTACTGCAATGAGATATTTTTTGTGCCTCAACAGAGCTCAAAATAGAATAAATTTGACCATTGAAGAGAGTTATGAAGGTTACTATTGGACCTGGAGATGAAGGAAAAATTCAGGTCTGAAGACTGCGATCTCACTTACCGATGCTCAACTAGTCACGAAATACGACGATTCTAATAAGGAATGGAAGAACACTAAAGTAACTTTCAGATGACCAAAAATCGACCCAATCCGACATCAAACGAGGGAGTTGTGATCATCTCCGTTGGATCGCCCAATTTGGAAAGATTAACAATCCAAATTGCAAAATGATGATCAAAGAGTTCCAACGTGCTTTTGCTATATCGAACGGTCCTAAAATTAGCCAATTCTGTTTCCAATTGGAAGCTTGTCAAGTTAACAGTGCAATGAGCTCAAAATAGAATAAATTTGGCCACTGAAGAGAGAGTTATGAAGGTTACTATTGGACAAGGAGATGAAGGAAAAATTCAAGACGGAGGATTGCAATCCCACTTACCGATACCCAAATGGTCTCAAAAAATAACAATTCCATTCAGAAATGGAAGAACACTAAAGTAACTTTCAGATGACCAAAAATCGACCCAATCCGACATCAAACGAGGGAGTTATGTGCATCTCCGATGGATCGCGTGATTTTGAAAGATTAGCAATCCAAATTGTAAAATGATGATCAAAGAGTTCCAACGTGCTTTTGGGATACCGAACGGCCGTAGAATTAGCCAATTTTGGTCCCATTTGGAAGCTTATAAAGTTAACAGTGCAATGAGCTCAGTATATTCTAAATTTGACCACTGAAGAGAGAGTTATAAAGGTTACTATTGGACCAGGAGATGCAGGAAAAATTAAGGACTGAAGATTACGATCACACTTACTGATGCCCAAATGGTCTCGTAATACGATGATTCAATTCGGGAATGAAAGAGCACAAAAGTAGCTTTCAAATGACCAAAAATCAACCCAATCCGACATCAAATGAGGGAGTTATAAGCGTCTCCGTTGGATTGCGCGATTTGGAAAGATTAATAATCTAAATTGCAAAATGATGATCGAAGAGTTCCAACGTGCTTTTGGGATATCGACCGGTCCTAGAATTAGCCAATTCTGGTCCCATTTGGAAGCTTGTAAACTTAACAGTGCAATGAGCTCATAATATTCTAAATTTGGCCACTGAAGAGATAGTTATGAAGGTTACTATTGGACCAGGAGATGAAGGAAAAATTCATGACTGAGGATTGCGATCCCACTTACCGATGCCCAAATGGTCTTGAAAAATGATGATTCTATTCAGGAATGAAAGAGCACTAAAGTACCTTTTTAAGACCAAAAATCCCCCCAATCCGACATCAAATGAGGGAGTTATGAGCGTCTCCGTTGGATCACGCGATTTGGAAAGATTAACAATCTAAATTACGAAATGATGATCGAAGAGTTCCAAAGTGCTTTTGGGATATCGAATGGTCCTAGAATTAGCCAATTCTGTTCCCATTTGGAAGCTTGTCAAGTTAACAGTGCAATGAGCTCAAAATAGAATAAATTTGACCACTGAAGAGAGAGTTATGAAGATTACTATTGGACCAGGAGATGAAGGAAAAATTCAGGGCTGAAGACTATGATCCCACTCACCGCAAAATACGACGATTCTAATAAGGAATGGAAGAACACTTAAGTAGCTTTCAGATGACCTAAAATCGACCCAATCCGATATCAAACGAGGGAGTTATGAGTGTCTCCGTTGGATCGTGCGATTTGGAAAGATTAGCAATCCAAATTGCAAAATGATGATCGAAGAGTTCCAACGTACTTTTAGGATATCGAACGGTCCTAGAATTAGCCAATTCTGGTCCCATTTGGAAGCTTGTAAAGCTAACAGTGCAATGAGCTCATAATATTCTAAATTTGACCACTGAAGTGAGAGTTATGAAGGTTACTATTGGACCAGGAGATGAAGGAAAAATTCAGGACTAAAGACTGCGATCCCACTTACTGATGCCCAAATGGTCTCGAAATACGATGATTATAATCAGGAATGGAAGAACACTAAAGTAACTTTCAGATGACCAAAAATTGACCCAATCCGACATCAAACGAGGGAGTTATGAGTGTCTCCGTTGGATCGCGCAATTTGAAAAGATTAGCAAACCAAATTGCAAAATGACGATCGAAGAGTTCCAACGTGCTTTTGGGATATCGAACGGTCCTAAAATTAGCCAATTCTGTTCCTATTTGGAAGCTTGTCAAGTTAACAGTGTCATGAGCTCAAAATAAAATAAATTTGACCGTTGAAGAGAGAGTTATGAAGGTTACTATTGGACCTGGAGATGAAGGAAAAATTCAAGGCTGAAGACTGCGATCCCACTTACCCATGCTCAAATGGTCACGAAATACGACGATTCTATTAAGGAATGGAAGAACACTAAAGTAACTTTCAGATGACCAAAAATTGACCAAATCCGACATTAAACGAGGGAGTTGTGACCGTCTCCGTTGGATCACACGATTTGGAAAGATTAACAATCCAAATTGCAAAATGATGATCAAAGAGTTCCAACGTGCTTTTGAGATATCGAATGGTCCTAAAATTAGCCAATTTTGTTCCCATATGGAAGCTTGTCAAGTTAAGAGTGCAATGTGCTCAAAATAAAATAAATTTAACCATTGAAGAGAGTGTTATGAAGGTTACTATTTAACCAAGAGATGAAGGAAATTTTCAGGACTGTACTACGATCCCACTTACTGATGCCCAAATGGTCTCGAAATATAACAATTCCATTCAGAAATGGAAGAACAGTAAAGTAACTTTCAGATGACCAAAAATTGGCCCAATTCGACATAAAATGAGGGAGTTATGTGCGTCTCCGGTGGATTGCGCAATTTAGAAAGATTAAGAATCCAAATAGCAAAATCATGATCGAAGAGTTCCAACGTGCTTTTGGGTTATCGAACGGTCGTAGAATTAGCCAATTCCGGTCCCATTTGGAAGCTTGTAAAGTTAACAGTGCAATGAGATCATAATATTCAAAATTTGACCACTGAAGAGAGAGTTATGAAGATTACTATTGGACCAGGAGATGAAGGAAAAATTCATGACTGAGGACTACGATCCCACTTACCGGTGCCCAAATGGTCTCGAAATATAATGAGTCCATTTAGGAAAGATAGAGCACTAAAGTACCTTTTTAAGACCAAAAATCCACCCAATCTGACATCAAATGCGGGACTTATGAGTGTCTCCATTGGATCGCGCAATTTGGAAAGATTAACAATCCAAATTGGGAAATGATGTTCGAAGAGTTCCAACGTGCTTTTAGGATATCGAACGGTCCTAGAATTAGCCAATTCTGGTCCCATTTGGAAGCTTGTAAAGCTAACAGTGCAATGAGCTCATAATATTCTAAATTTGACCACTGAAGTGAGAGTTATGAAGGTTACTATTGGACCAGGAGATGAAGGAAAAGTTCAGGACTAAAGACTGCGATCCCACTTACTGATGCCCAAATGGTCTCGAAATACGACGATTGTAATATGGAAGGGAAGAACACTAAAGTAACTTTTAGATGACCAAAAATTGACCGAATCCGACGTCAAACGAGGGAGTTATGAGTGTCTTCGTTGGATCGCGTGATTTGAAAAGATTAACAATCCAAATTGCAAAATGACGATCGAAGAGTTCCAACATGCTTTTGGATATCGAATAGTACTAAAATTAGCCAATTCTATTCCCATTTGGAAGCTTGTCAAGTTAACAGTGTAATGAGCTCAAAATAGAATAAATTTGACCATTGAAGAGAGAGTTATGAAGGTTACTATTGGACCTAGAGATGAAGGAAAAATTCAAGATTGAAGATTGCGATCCCACTTACCGATGCTCAAATGGTCATGAAATACGACGATTCTATTAAGGAATGGAAGAACACTAAAGTAACTTTCAGATGACCAAAAATCGACCAAATCTGACATTAAACGAGGGGGTTGTGACAGTCTCCGTTGGATCGCACGATTTGAAAAGATTAACAATCCAAATTGTAAAATGATGATCAAAGAGTTCCAACGTGCTTTTGGGATATTGAATGGTCCTAAAATTAGCCAATTCTGTTCCCATATGGAAGCTTGTCAAGTTAACTGTGCAATGAGCTCAAAATAAAATAAATTTAACCATTTAAGAGAGTGTTATGAAGGTTACTATTTGACCATGAAATGAAGGAAAATTTCAGGACTGTATTGCGATCCCACTTTCCGATGCCCAAATGGTCTCGAAATACAACAATTCCATTTAGAAATGGAAGAACACTAAAGTAACTTTCAGATGACCAAAAATTGACCCAATCTGACATTAAACGAGGGAGTTATGTGCGTCTCCGGTGGATCGCGCGATTTAGAAAGATTAACAATCCAAATTGCGAAATGATGATCGAAGAGTTCCAACGTGCTTTTGGGATATCGAACGGTCGTAGAATTAGCCAATTCCGGTCCCATTTGGAAGCTTGTAAAGTTAACAGTGCAATGAGATCATAATATTCAAAATTTGACCACTGAAGGGAGAGTTATGAAGATTACTATTAGACCAGGAGATGAAGGAAAAATTCATGACTGAGGACTACGATCCCACTTACCAGTGCCCAAATGGTCTCAAAATATGATGATTCCATTTAGGAATGAAAGAGCACTAAAGTGCCTTTTTAAGACCAAAAATCCACCCAATCTGACATCAAATGCGGGACTTATGAGCGTCTCCATTGGATCGCGCAGTCTTGAAAGATTAACAATCCAAATTGGGAAATGATGATCGAAGAGTTCCAAAGTGCTTTTGGGATATCGAACGGTCCTAGAATTAGCCAATTCTGGTCCCATTTGGAAGCTTGTAAAGCTAACAGTGCAATGAGCTCATAATATTCTAAATTTGACCACTAAAGTGAGAGTTATGAAGGTTACTATTGGACCAAGAAATGAAGGAAAAATTCATGACTGAGGACTACGATCCCACTTACCGGTGCCCAAATGGTCTCGAAATATGATGATTCCATTTAGGAATGAAAGAGCACTAAAGTGCCTTTTTAAGACCAAAAATCCACCCAATCCGACATCAAATGCGGGACTTATGAGCGTCTCCATTGGATCGCGTAGTCTTGAAAGATTAACAATCCAAATTGGGAAATGATGATCGAAGAGTTCCAAAGTGCTTTTGAGATATCGAACGGTCCTAGAATTAGCCAATTCTGGTCCCATTTGGAAACTTGTAAAGCTAACAGTTCAATGAGCTCATAATATTCTAAATTTGACCACTAAAGTGAGAGTTATGAAGGTTACTATTGGACCAAGAAATGAAGGAAAAATTCAGGACTAAAGACTGCGATCCCACTTACTGATGCCCAAATGGTCTCGAAATACGACGATTCTAATAAGGAATGGAAGAACACTAAAGTAACTTTCAGATGACCAAAAATTGACCCAATCCAACGTCAAACGTGGGAGTTATGAGCTTCTCCACAGGATCGCGTGATTTAGAAAGATTAGCAATCCAAATTGCAAAATGATGATCAAACAGTTTCAACGTGCTTTTGGGATATCGAACGGTCCTAGAATTAGCCAATTCTGGTGCCATTTAGAAGCTTGTAAAGTTAACAGTGCAAAGTGCTCATAATATTCTAAATTTGACCATTGAAATGAGAGTTATGAAGGTTACTATTGGACCAGGAGATGAAGGAAAAGTTCAGGACTGAAGACTGCGATCCCACTTATCGATACCCAAATGGTCTCGAATACGACGATTCTAATAAGGAATGGAAGAACACTAGTGTAACTTTCAGATGACTAAAAATTGACCCAATCTGACATTAAATGTGGAAGTTATGAGCGTCTCTGTTGGATTGCGCGATTTGAAAATATTAACAATCCAAATTGCAAAAAGATGATCGAAGAGTTCCAACGTGCTTTAGGGATATCGAACGGATCTAAAATTTTCCAATTATGATCCCATTTGGAAGCTTGTCAAGTTAAAAGTGCAAAGAGCTCAAAATAGAATAAATTTGACCATTGAAGAGAGAGTTATGAATGTTACTATTGGACCTGGAGCTGAAGGAAAACTTCAGGACTGAAGACTGCGATCCCACTTACCGATGCTCAACTGGTCACGAAATACGACGATTTTATTAAGGAATAGAAGAACACTAAAGTAACTTTTAAATGACCAAAAATCGACCCAATCCGACATCAAACGAGGGAGTTGTGACCGTCTCCGTTGGATCGCGGGATTTGGAAAGATTAGCAATCCAAATTACAAAATGATGATCGAAGAGTTCCAACATGCTTTTGGGATATCGAACGGTCCTAGAATTTGCCAAATCTGGTCCCATTTGGAAGCTTGTAAAGTTAACAGTGCAATGAGCTCATAATATTCTAAATTTGACCACTGAAGTGAGAGTTATGAAGGTTACTATTGGACCAGGAGATGAAGGAAAAATTCAGGACTGAAGACTGCGATCCCACTTACCGATGCCCAAATGGTCACGAAATACGACGATTGTATTAAGGAATGGAAGAACACTAAAGTAACTTTCAGATGACTAAAAATCGACCCAATCCAACATCAAACGATGGAGTTATGACCGTCTCCATTGGATCACGCAATTTGGAAAGATTTATAATCCAAATTGCAAAATGACGATTAAAGAGTTCCAACATGCTTTCGGGATATCGAACGGTCCTAAAATTAGTCAATTCTATTCCCATATGGAAGCTTGTCAAGTTAACAGTGCAATGAGCTCAATATAGAATAAATTTGACCACTGAAGAGGGAGTAATAAAGGTTACTATTGGACCAGGAGATGAAGGAAAAATTCTGGACTGAGGACCGCGATCCCACTTACCAATATCCAAATGGTCTCGAAATACGACAATTTCATTCAGAAATGAAAGAACACTAAAGTAACTTTTAGTTGACCAAAAATTGACCCAATCTGACATCAAACGAGGGAGTTATGTGCGTCTACGGTGGATAGCGCTATTTAGAAAGATTAACAATCTAAATTGCAAGATGATGATCGAAGAGTTCCAATGTGCTTTTGGGATATTGAACGGTCGTCGAATTAGCTAATTCAGGTCCCATTTAGAAGCTTGTCATGTTAACAGTGCAATGAGCTCAGTATATTCTAAATTTGACCACTGAAAAGAGAGTTATGGAGGTTACTATTGGACCAGGAGATGAAGGAAAAATTCAGGATTGAAGACTGCGATCACACTTACCGATGCCCAAATGGTCTCGATATACGATGATTCCATTAGAAAATGAAAGAGCACTAAAGTAGCTTTCTAATGACAAAAAATCACCCCAATCTGACATCAAATGAGGAAGTTATGTGCGTCTCCTTTGGATCACGCAATTTGGAAGGATTAGCAATCCAAATTGTGAAATGATGATCGAAGAGTTCCAACGTGCTTTTGGGATATCGAACGGTCCTAGAATTAGCCAATTCTGGTCCCACTTGGAAGCTTGTAAAGTTAATAGTGCAATGAGCTCATAATATTCTAAATTTGACCACTGAAGAGAGAGTTCTGAAGGTTACTATTAGACCAGGAGATGAAGGAAAAATTCAGGGCTGAAGACTATGATCCCACTCACCGCAAAATACGACGATTCTAATAAGGAATGGAAGAACACTAAAGTAACTTTCAGATGACCAAAAATTGACCCAATCCGATATCAAATGAGGGAGTTATGAGTGTCTCCGTTGGATCGGGCGATTTGGAAAGATTAGCAATCCAAATTGCAAAATGATGATCGAAGAGTTCCAACGTACTTTTGGGATATCGAACGACCCTTGAATTAGCCAATTCTGGTCCCATTTGGAAGCTTGTAAAGCTAACAGTGCAATGAGCTCATAATATTCTAAATTTGACCACTGAAGTGAGAGTTATGAAGGTTACTATTGGACCAGGAGATGAAGGAAAAATTCATGACTAAAGACTGCGATCCCACTTACTGATGCCCAAATGGTCTCGAAATACGACGATTATAATCAGGAATGGAAGAGCACTAAAGCAACTTTCAGATGACCAAAAATTGACCCAATCCGAAGTCAAACGAGGAAGTTATGAGCGTCTCCGTTGGATCGCGCAATTTGAAAAGATTAACAATCGAAATTGCAAAATGACGATTGAAGAGTTCCAACGTGCTTTTGGGATATCGAACGGTCCTAAAATTAGCCAATTTTGTTCCCATTTGGAAGCTTGTCAAGTTAACAGTGTCATGAGCTCAAAATAGAATAAATTTGACCATTGAAGAGAGAGTTATGAAGGTTACTATTGGACCTGGAGATGAAGGAAAAATTCAAGGCTGAAGACTGCGATCCCACTTACCCATGCTCAAATGGTCACGAAATACGACGATTCTATTAAGGAATGGAAGAACACTAAAGTAACTTTCAGATGACCAAAAATCGACCAAATCCGACATTAAACGAGGGAGTTGTGACCGTCTCCGTTGGATCGCACGATTTGGAAAGATTAACAATCCAAATTTCAAAATGATGATCAAAGAGTTCCAACGTGCTTTTGAGATATCGAATGGTCCTAAAATTAGCCAATTTTGTTCCCATATGGAATCTTGTCAAGTTAATAGTGCAATGTGCTCAAAATAAAATAAATTTAACCATTGAAGAGAGTGTTATGAAGGTTACTATTTAACCAGGAGATGAAGGAAAATTTCAGGACTGTACTACGATCCCACTTACTGATGCCCAAATGGTCTCGAAATACAACAATTCCATTTAGAAATGGAAGAACAGTAAAGTAACTTTCAGATGACCAAAAATTGGCCCAATCCGACATAAAACGAGGGAGTTATGTGCGTCTCCGGTGGATTGCGCGATTTAGAAAGATTAAGAATCCAAATAGCAAAATCATGATCGAAGAGTTCCAACGTGCTTTTGGGTTATCGAACGGTCGTAGAATTAGCCAATTCCGGTCCCATTTGGAAGCTTGTAAAGTTAACAGTGCAATGAGATCATAATATTCAAAATTTGACCACTGAAGAGAGAGTTATGAAGATTACTATTGGACCAGGAGATGAAGGAAAAATTCATTACTGAGGACTACGATCCCACTTACCGGTGCCCAAATGGTCTTGAAATATAATGAGTCCATTTAGGAAAGATAGAGCACTAAAGTACCTTTTTAAGACCAAAAATCCACCCAATCCGACATCAAATGCGGGACTTATGAGTGTCTCCATTGGATCGCGCGATTTGGAAAGATTAACAATCCAAATTGGGAAATGATGTTCGAAGAGTTCCAACGTGCTTTTGGGATATCGAACGGTCCTAGAATTAGCCAATTCTGGTCCCATTTGGAAGCTTGTAAAGCTAACAGTGCAATGAGCTCATAATATTCTAAATTTGACCACTGAAGTGAGAGTTATGAAGGTTACTATTGGACCAGGAGATGAAGGAAAAGTTCAGGACTAAAGACTGCGATCCCACTTACTGATGCCCAAATGGTCTCGAAATACGACGATTGTAATATGGAATGGAAGAACAATAAAGTAACTTTTAGATGACCAAAAATCGACCCAATCCGACATCAAACGAGGGAGTTATGAGTGTCTTCGTTGGATCGCGCGATTTGAAAAGATTAACAATCCAAATTGCAAAATGACGATTGAAGAGTTCCAACGTGCTTTTGGGATATCGAATAGTCCTAAAATTAGCCAATTCTGTTCCCATTTGGAAGCTTGTAACAGTGCAATGAGCTCAAAATAGAATAAATTTGACCATTGAAGAGAGAGTTATGAAGGTTACTATTGGACCTAGAGATGAAGGAAAAATTTAAGATTGAAGATTGCGATCCCACTTACCGATGCTAAAATGGTCACGAAATACAATGATTCTATTAAGGAATGGAAGAACACTAAAGTAACTTTCAGATGTCCAAAAATCGACCAAATCTGACATTAAACGAGGGAGTTGTGACGGTCTCCGTTGGATCGCACGATTTGGAAAGATTAACAATCCAAATTGCAAGATGATGATCAAAGAGTTCCAACGTGCTTTTGGGATATCGAATGGTCCTAAAATTAGCCAATTCTGTTCCCATATGGAAGCTTGTCAAGTTAACTGTGCAATGAGCTCAAAATAAAATAAATTTAACCATTTAAGAGAGCATTATGAAGGTTACTATTTGACCATGAGATGAAGGAAAATTTCAGGACTGTATTGCGATCCCACTTTCCGATGCCCAAATGGTCTCGAAATACAACAATTCCATTTAGAAATGGAAGAACACTAAAGTAACTTTCAGATGACCAAAAATTGACCCAATCTGACATTAAATGAGGGAGTTATGTGCATCTCTGGTGGATCGCGCGATTTAGAAAGATTAACAATCCAAATTGCGAAATGATGATCGAAGAGTTCCAACGTGCTTTTAGGATATCGAACGGTCGTAGAATTAGCCAATTCCGGTCCCATTTGGATGCTTGTAAAGTTAACAGTGCAATGAGCTCATAATATTCAAAATTTGACCACTGAAGGGAGAGTTATGAAGATTACTATTAGACCAGGAGATGAAGGAAAAATTCATGACTGAGGACTACGATCCCACTTACCGGTGCCCAAATGGTCTTGAAATATGATGATTCCATTTAGGAATGAAAGAGAACTAAAGTGCCTTTTTAAGACCAAAAATCCACCCAATCCGACATCAAATGCGGGACTTATGAGCGTCTCCATTGGATCGCGCAGTCTTGAAAGATTAACAATCCAAATTGGGAAATGATGATCGAAGAGTTCCAAAGTGCTTTTGGGATATCGAACGGTCCTAGAATTAGCCAATTCTGGTCCCATTTGGAAGCTTGTAAAGCTAACAGTGCAATGAGCTCATAATATTCTAAATTTGACCACTGAAGTGAGAGTTAGGAAGGTTACTATTGGACCAGGAAATGAAGGAAAAATTCAGGACTAAAGACTGCGATCCCACTTACTGATGCCCAAATGGTCTCGAAATACGACGATTCTAATAAGGAATGGAAGAACACTAAAGTAACTTTCAGATGGCCAAAAATTGACCCAATCCGACATCAAACGTAGGAGTTATGAGCTTTTCCACTGGATCGCGTGATTTAGAAAGATTAGCAATCTAAATTGCAAAATGATGATCGAAGAGTTTCAACGTGCTTTTGGGATATCGAACGGCCCTAGAATTAGCCAATTCTGGTGCCATTTGGAAGCTTATAAAGTTAACAGTGCAAAGTGCTCATAATATTCAAAATTTGACCACTGAAATGAGAGTTATGAAGGTTACTATTAGACCGGGAGATGAAGGAAAACTTCAGGACTGAAGACTGCGATCCCACTTATCGATACCCAAATGGTCTCGAATACGACGATTCTAATAAGGAATGGAAGAACACTAGTGTAACTTTCAGATGACTAAAAATCGACCCAATCTGACATTAAACGTGGAAGTTATGAGTGTCTCTGTTGGATTGCGCGATTTGAAAATATTAACAATCCAAATTGCAAAAAGATGATCGAAGAGTTCCAACGTGCTTTAGGGATATCAAACGGTTCTAAAATTTGCCAATTATGATCCCATTTAGAAGCTTGTCAAGTTAAAAGTGCAAAGAGCTCAAAATAGAATAAATTTGACCATTGAAGAGAGAGTTATGAATGTTACTATTGGACCTGGAGATGAAGGAAAACTTCAGGACTAAAGACTGCGATCCCACTTACCGATGCTCAACTGGTCACGAAATACGACGATTCTATTAAGGAATGGAAGAACACTAAAGTAACTTTCAAATGACCAAAAATCGACCCAATCCGACATCAAACGAGGGAGTTGTGACCATCTTTGTTGGATCGCCCGATTTGGAAAGATTAACAATCCAAATTGCAAAATGATGATCAAGGAGTTCCAACGTGCTTTTGGGATATCGAACGGTCCTAAAATTAGCCAATTCTATTTCCATTTGGAAGCTTGTCAAGTTAACAGTGCAATGAACTCAAAATAAAATAAATTTGACCACTGAAGAGAGATTTATGAAGGCTACTATTAGACCAGGAGATGAAGGAAAAATTCAAGACTGAGGATTGCGATCCCACATACCGATGCCCAAATGGTCTCGAAATATGATGATTCTATTCGGGAATGAAAGAGCACAAAAGTAACTTTCAAATGACCAAAAATCAACCCAATCCGACATCAAATGAGGGAGTTGTGAGCGTCTCCGTTGGATCGCGTGATTTGGAAAGATTAACAATCCAAATTGCAAAATGATGATCGAAGAGTTCCAACGTGCTTTTGGGATATCGACCGGTCCTAGAATTAGCCAATTCTGGTCCCATTTGGAAGCTTGTAAAGTTAACAGTGCAATGAGCTCATAATATTCTAAATTTGACCACTGAAGTGATAGTTATGAAGGTTACTATTGGACAAGGAGATGAAGGAAAAATTCATGACTGAGGACTGCAATCCCACTTACCGATGCCCAAATGGTCTTGAAATACAATGATTCCATTCAGGAATGAAAGAGCACTAAAGTACCTTTTTAAGACCAAAAATCCCCCCAATCCGACATCAAATGAGGGAGTTATGAGCGTCTCGGTTGGATCGCGCGATTTGGAAAGATTAACAATCCAAATTGTAAAATGATGATCGAAGAGTTCCAAAGTGCTTTTGGGATATTGAATGGTCCTAGAATTAGCCAATTCTGGTCCCATTTGGAAGCTTGTCAAGTTAACAGTGCAATGAGCTCAAAATAGAATAAATTTGACCACTGAAGAGAGAGTTATGAAGGTTACTATTGGACCAGGATATGAAGGAACTGCGATCCCACTTATAGATGCCCAAATTGTCTCAAAATACGATGATTCTATTAAGGAATGGAAGAACACTAAAGTAACTTTCAGATGACCAAAAATTGACCCAATCCGACATCAAACGAGGGAGTTATGAGCGTCTCCATTGGATCACTCGATTTAGAAAGATTAGCAATCCAAATTGCAAAATGATGATCGAAGAGTTCCAACATGCTTTTGGGATATCGAACAGTCCTAGAATTAGCCAAATCTAGTCCCATTTGGAAGCTTGTAAAGTTAACAGTGCAATGAGCTCATAATATTCTAAATTTGACCACTGAAGTGAGAGTTATGAAGGTTACTATTGGACCAGGAGAGGAAGGAAAAATTCAGGACGGAAGACTGCGATCCCACTTACCGATGCCCAAATGGTCACGAAACACGACGATTGTATTAAGGAATGGAAGAACACTAAAGTAACTTTCAGATGACCAAAAATTGACCCAATCCAACATCAAACGATGGAGTTATGACCGTCTCCGTTGGATCGCACAATTTGGAAAGATTAACAATCCAAATTGGAAAATGATGATCAAAGAGTTCCAACGTGCTTTCGGGATATCGAACGGTCCTAAAATTAGTCAATTCTGTTCCCATATGGAAGCTTGTCAAGTTAACAGTGCAATGAGCTCAATATAGAATAAATTTGACCACTGAAGAGAGAGTTATAAAGGTTACTATTGGACCAGGAGATGAAGGAAAAATTCTGGACTGAGGATCGCGATCCCACTTACCGATGTCCAAATGCTCTCGAAATACGACAATTCCATTCAGAAATGGAAGAACACTAAAGTAACTTTCAGTGGACCAAAAATTGACCCAATCTGGCATCAAACGAGGGAGTTATGTGCATCTCCGGCGGATCGCACGATTTAGAAAGATTAACAATCTAAATTACAAAATGATGATCGAAGAGTTCCAATGTGCTTTTGGGATATCGAACGATCCTCGAATTAACCAATTCGAGTCCCATTTGGAAGCTTGTCAAGTTAACAGTGCAATGAGCTTAGTATATTCTAAATTTGACCACTGAAGAGAGAGTTACGGAGGTTACTATTGGACTAGGAGATGAAGGAAAAATTTAGGATTGAAGACTGCGATCACACTTACCGATGCCTAAATGGTCTCGATAGACGATGATTCCATTTGAAAATGAAAGAGCACTAAAGTAGCTTTCAAATGACCAAAAATCACCCCATTCTAACATCAAATGAGGGAGTTATGAGCGTCTCCATTGGATCGCGCGATTTGGAAGGATTAGAAATCCATATTGTGAAATGATGATCGAAGAGTTCCAACGTGCTTTTGGGAAATCGAACGGTCCTAGAATTAGCCAATTCTGGTCCCATTTGGAAGCTTGTAAAGTTAACAGTGCAATGAGCTCATAATATTCTAAATTTGACCACTGAAGAGACAGTTATGAATGTTACTATTAGACCAGGAGATAAATGAAAAATTCAGGGCTGAAGACTGCGATCCCACTCACCGATGCCCAAATGGTCTCAAAATACGACGATTCTAATAAGGAATGGAAGAACACTAAAGTAACTTTCAGATGACCAAAAATTGACCCAATCCGATATCAAACGAGGGAGTTATGAGTGTCTCCATTGGATCGGGCGATTTAGAAAGATTAACAATCCAAATTGTAAAATGATGATTGATTAGTTCCAACATGCTTTTAGGATATCGAATGGTCCTAGATTTATCCAATTCTGGTCCATTTGGAAGCTTATAAAGTTAACAGTGCAATGAGCTCATAATATTCTAAATTTGACCAATGAAGAGATAGTTATGAAGGTTACTATTAGACAAGGAGATGAAGGAAAAATTCATGACTGAGGACTGCGATCCCACTTACTGATGTCAAATGGTCTCAAAATACAACAATTCCATTCAGAAATGAAAGAGGACTAAAGTACCTTTTTAAGACCAAAAATCCCCCCAATCCGACATCAAATGAGGGAGTTATGAGCGTCTCCGTTGGATTGCGCGATTTGGAAAGATTAACAATCTAAATTGTGAAATGATGATCGAAGAGTTCCAAAGTGCTTTTGGGATATCGAATGGTCCTAGAATTAGCCAATTCTGTTCTCATTTGGAAGCTTGTCAAGTTAACAGTGCAATGAGCTCAAAATAGAATAAATTTGACCATTGAAGAGAGAGTTATGAAGGTTACTATTGGACCAGGATATGAAGGAACTGCGATCCCACTTATCGATGCCCAAATTGTCTAAAAATATGATGATTCCATTATGGAATGGAAGAACACTAAAGTAACTTTCAGATGACCAAAAATCAACCCAATCCGACATCAAACGAGGGAGTTATGAGCGTCTCCAATGGATCGCGCGATTTGGAAAGATTAGCAATCAAAATTGCAAAATGATGATCGAAGAATTCCAACATGCTTTTGGGATATCGAACGGTCCTAGAATTAGCCAAATCTGGTCCCATTTGGAAGCTTGTAAAGTTAACAGTGTAATGAGCTCATAATATTCTAAATTTGACCACAGAAGTGAGAGTTATGAAGGTTACTATTGGACCAGGGGATGAAGGAAAAATTCAAGACTGAAGACTGCGATCCCACTTACCGATGCCCAAATGGTCACGAATTACGACGATTGTATTACGGAATGGAAGAGCACTAAAGTAACTTTCAGATGACCAAAAATCGATAAAATCCAACATCAAACGATAGAGTTATGACCGTCACCGTTGGATCACGCAATTTGGAAAGATTAACAATCCAAATTGTAAAATGATGATCAAAGAGTTCCAACGTGCTTTTAGGATATCGAACGGTCCTAGAATTAGCCAATTCTGGTCCCATTTGGAAGCTTGTAAAGCTAACAGTGCAATGAGCTCATAATATTCTAAATTTGACCTCTGAAGAGAGAGTTATGAAGGTTACTATTGGACCAGGAGATGAAGGAAAAATTCAGGACTAAAGACTGCGATCCCACTTACTGATGTCCAAATGGTCTTGAAATTCGACGATTCTAATAAGGAATGGAAGAACACTAAAGTAACTTTCAGATGACCAAAAATCGACCCAATCCGACATCAAACGAGGGAGTTATGAGTGTCTTCGTTGGATCGCGCGATTTGAAAAGATTAACAATCCAAATTGCAAAATGACGATTGAAGAGTTCCAACGTGCTTTTGGGATATCGAATAGTCCTAAAATTAGCCAATTCTGTTCCCATTTGGAAGCTTGTCATGTTAACAGTGCAATGAGCTCAAAATAGAATAAATTTGACCATTGAAGAGAGAGTTATGAAGGTTACTATTGGACCTGGAGATGAAGGAAAAATTCAAGACTGAAGACTGTGATCCCACTTACCGATGCTCAAATGGTCACGAAATACGACGATTCTATTAAGGAATGGAAGAACACTAAAGTAACTTTCAGATGTCCAAAAATCGACCAAATCCGACATTAAACGAGGGAGTTGTGACTGTCTCCGTTAGATCGCACGATTTGGAAAGATTAACAATCCAAATTGCAAAATGATGATCAAAGAGTTCCAACGTGCTTTTGGGATATCGAATGGTCCTAAAATTAGCCAATTATGTTCCCATATGGAAGCTTGTCAAGTTAACAGTGCAATGAGCTCAAAATAGAATAAATTTAACTACCGAAGAGAGTGTTATGAATGTTACTATTTGACTAGGAGATGAAGGAAAAATTCAGGACTGTACTGCGATCCTACTTACCGATGCCCAAATGGTCTCGAAATACGACAATTCCATTCAGAAATGGAAGAACACTAAAGTAACTTTTAGATGACCAGAAATTGACCAATCCGACATCAAACGAGGGAGTTATGTGCGTCTCCGGTGGATCACGCGATTTAGAAAGATTAACAATCCAAATTGCAAAATGATGATCGAAGAGTTCCAACGTGCTTTTGGGATATCGAACGGTCGTAGAATTAGCCAATTCCGGTCCCATTTGGTAGCTTGTAAAGTTAACAGTGTAAAGACCTCATAATATTCAAAATTCGACCACTGAAGAGAGAGTTATGAAGATTACTATTGGACCAAGAGATGAAGGAAAAATTCATGACTGAGGACTGCGATCCCACTTACCGGTGCCCAAATGGTCTCGAAATACGATGATTCCATTCAGGAATGAAAAGCACTAAAGTACCTTTTTAAGACCAAAAATCCACCCAATCCGACATTAAATGCGGGACTTATGAGTGTCTCCATTGGATCACGCGATTTTGAAAGATTAACAATCCAAATTGGGAAATGATGATCGAAGAGTTCCAAAGTGCTTTTGGGATATCGAACGGTCCTAGAATTAGCCAATTCTGGTCCCATTTAGAAGCTTGTCAAGTTAACATTCCAATGAGCTCAAAATAATCTAAATTCGACCACTGAAGAGAGAGTTAAGAAGGTTACTATTTGACAACGAGATGAAGGATAAAATTCATGACCAGCGACTGCGATCCCACTTACGGATGCCCAAATGGTCTCAGAATACGATGATTCCAGTCAGGAATAAAAGTACACTAAATTACCTTTTAGATGACCAGAAATCGACCTAATCCGACATCAAACGAGGGAGTTATGAGCATCTCCGTTGGATTGCCCGATTTGGAAAGATTAAGAATCCAAATTGCAAAATGATGATTGAAGAGTTCCACTGTGCTTTTTGGATCTCGAATGGTCCCAAAATTAGCCAATTCCTGTCCCATTTAGAAGCTTGTCAAGTTAACATTCCAATGAGCTCAAAATAATCTAAATTCGACCACTGAAGACAGAGTTAAGAAGGTTACTATTCGATAAGGAGATGAAGGATAAAATTCATGACCGACGACTGCGATCCCACTTACGGATGCCCAAATGGTCTCAAAATATGATGATTCCAGTCAGGAATAAAAGAGCACTAAATTACCTTTTAGATTACCAGAAATCGACCTAATCCGACATCAAACGAGGGAGTTATGAGCGTCTCCGTTGGATCGTGCAATTTGGAAAGATTTATAATCCAAATTGCAAAATTACTATTGAAGAGTTCCAACTTGCTTTTTGGATTTCGAACGGTCCCAAAATTAGCCAATTCTAGTTGCATTTAGAAGTTTGTCAAGTTACCAGTCCAATGAGCTCAAAATAATCTAAATTCGACCACTGAAGATTGAGGAAAGAAGGTTACTTTTCGACAAGGCGATGAAGGAAAAATTCATGACCAACGACTGCGATCGCACTTATGGATGCTAAAATGGTCTCATAGTATGATGATTCCAGTCAAGAATGAAAGAGCACTAAAGTAACTTTCAGATGATAAAAAATTGACCCAATCTGACATCAAACGAGGGAGTTATGAGCGTCTCCGTTGGATCATACGATTTGGAAAGATTAACAATCCAAATTTCAAAATGACGATCGAAGAGTTCCAACACGCTTTTGGGATATCGAATTGTCTCAGAATTAGCCAATTCTAGTACCATTTAGAAGCTTGTCAAGTTACCATTCCAATGAGCTCAAAATAATCTAAATTCGACCACTGAAGAGAGAGTTAAGAAGGTTACTATTTGACAAGGAGATGAAGGAAAAAATTCATGACCGACGACTGTGATCCCAGTTACGGAGACTCAAATGGTCTTAGAATACGATGAATCTAGTCAGGAATGAAGAGCACTAAAGTACATTTCAGATGACCCAAAATCGACCCAATCCGATATCAAACGAGGGAGTTATGAGCATCCCCGTTGGATCACCCGATTTGGAAAGATTAACAATCCAAATTGCAAAATGACTATTGAAGAATTCCACCATGCTTTTTGGATCTCGAACGGTCCCAAAATTAGCCAGTTCTGGTCCCATTTAGAAGCTTGTCAAGTTACCTTTCCAATAAGCCCAAAATAATCTAAATTTGACCACTGAAGAGAGAGTTAAGAAGGTTACTATTCTATAAGGAGATTAAGGAAAAAATTCATGACCAACGACTGCGATGCCACTTACGGATGCCCAAATGGTCTCAGAATAAGATGATTCCAGTGAGGAATGAAAGAGCACTAAAGTACCTTTCAGGTGACCAAAGATTGACCCAATCCGACATCAAATGAGGGGGTTATGAGCGTCTCCCTTGGATCGCTCGATTTGGAAAGATTAAGAATCCAAATTGCAAAATGACGATTGAAAAGTTCCACCGTGCTTTTTGGATCTCGAATGGTCCCAAAATTAGCCAATTCCTGTCCCATTTAGAAGCTTGTCAAGTTACCATTCTAATGTGCTCAAAATAATCTAAATTCAACCCCTGAAGAGAGAGTTAAGTAGGTTACTATTCGACAAGGAAATGAAGACTGCGATCCCACTTACAGATGCCCAAATGGTCTTAGAATATGATGATTCTAGTCTAGAATGAAAGAGCAGAAAAATACCTTTCAGATGACAAAAAATTGACCCAATTCGACATCAAATGAGGGAGTTATGAGCATCTCTGTTGGATCGCGCTATTTGGAAATATTAACAATCCAAATTGCAAAATGATGATTGAAGAGTTCCAACGTGTTTTTGGATCTCGAACGGTCCCAAAATTAGTTAATTCTAGTCCCATTTAGAAGCTTGTCAAGTTACCAGTCCAATGATCTCAAAATAATCTAAATTCGACCACTGAAGAGAGAGTTAAGAAGGTTACTATACGACAAGGAGATGAAGGAAAAAATTTATGACCGAAGACTGTGATCCCAAATACGATGATTCCAGTCTGGAATGAAAGAGCACTAAAGTACCTTTCAGATGACAAAAAATCGACCCAATCCGACATCAAATGAGGGAGTTATGAGCATCTCCGTTGGATCCCGCTATTTGGAAATATTAACAATCCAAATTGTAAAATGACGATTGAAGAGTTCCAACGTGTTTTTGGATCTCGAACGGTCCCAAAATTAGCCAATTTCGGTCCCATTTAGAAGCTTGTTAATGTTACCATTCCAATGATCTCAAAATAATCTAAATTCGACCACTGAAGAGAGAGTTAAGAAGGTTATTATTCGACAAGGAGATGAAGTAAAAAATTTATGATTGAAGACTGCGATCCAACTTACGGATGCCCAAATGGTCTCAGAATACGATGATTCCAGTCTGGAATGAAAGAGCACTAAAGTACCTTTCAGATGACAAAAAATCGATCCAATCCGACATTAATCAAGGGAGTTATGAGCGTCTCCGTTGGATCACGCGATTTGGAAAGATTTTCAATCCAAATTATAAAATTACTATTGAAGAGTTTCGACTTGCTTTATGGATATCGAACGGTCGCAAAATTAACCAATTCCGGTCCCATTTAAAGGCTTGTCAAGTTACCATTCCAATGAGCTCAAAATAATCTAAATTTGACCACTGAAGAGAGAGTTAAGAAGGTAACCATTCAACAAGGAGTTGAAGGAAAAATTCATGACCGACGATACGCGAATCCACTTACGGATGCCCAAATGGTTTAGAATATGTTGATTCCAGTCAGGAATGAAAGAGCACTAAATTACCTTTCAAATGACCAAAAATTGACCTAATCCAACATCAAACGAGGGAGTTATGAGCATCTTCGTTGGATCGCGATTTGGAAAGATTAACAATCCAAATTGCAAAATGACGATTAAAGAGTTCCACCGTGCTTTTTTGGATATCGAACCATCTCAAAATTAGCCAATTCGGGTCCCATTTAGAAGCTTGTCAAGTTACCATTCCAATGAGCTCAAAATAATCTAAATTCGACCACTGAAGAGAGAGTTAAGAAGGTAACTATTCGACAAGGAGATGAAGGAAAAATTCATGACCGACGACTGCGATCCCACTTATGGATGCCCAAATGGTCTCAGAATATGATGATTCTAGTTAAGAATGAAAGTGCATTAAAGTACCTTTCTGACAACCAAAAATTGATCCAATCCGACATCAAACGAGGGAGTTATGAGCATCTCCGTTGGATTGTGCGATTTGGAAAGATTTATAATCCAAATTGCAAAATTACTATTGAAGAGTTCCAACTTGCTTTTTGGATATCGAACGGTCTCAAAATTAGCCAATTCTGGTCCCATTTAGAAGCTTGTGTAGTTACCATTCCAATGAGCTCAAAATAATCTAAATTTGACCTCTAAAGAGAGAGTTAAGAAGGTAACCATTCAACAAAGAGTTGAAGGAAAAATTCATGACCGACGACTGCGAATCCACTTACGGTGCCCAAATGGTTTCAGAATATGTTGATTCCAGTCAGGAATGAAAGAGCACTAAATTACCTTTCAAATGACCAAAAATTGACCCAATTTGACATCAAACGAGGGAGTTATGAGCATCTTCGTTGGATCGCGATTTAGAAAGATTAACAATCCAAATTGCAAAAGGACGATGAAGAGTTCCAAGTGTTTTTGGATCTCGAACCATCTCAAAATTAGCCAATTCGGGTCCCATTTAGAAGCTTGTCAAGTTACCATTCCAATGAGCTCAAAATAATCTAAATTCGACCACTGAAGAGAGAGTTAAGAAGGTAACTATTCGACAAGGAGATGAAGGAAAAAATTCATGACCGACGACTGCGATCCCACTTATGAATTCCCAAATGGTCTCAGAATATGATGATTCTAGTTAAGAATGAAAGTGCATTAAAGTACCTTTCTGACAACCAAAAATCGATCCAATCTGACATCAAACGAGGGAGTTATGAGCATCTCCGTTGGATTGTGCGATTTGGAAAGATTTACAATCCAAATTGCAAAATTACTATTGAAGAGTTCCAACTTGCTTTTTGGATATCGAACGGTCTCAAAATTAGCCAATTTTGGTCCCTTTTAGAAGCTTGTGTAGTTACCATTCCAATGAGCTCAAAATAATCTAAATTTGACCACTAAAGAGAGAGTTAAGAAGGTAACCATTCAACAAGGAGTTGAAGGAAAAATTCATGACCGACGACTGCGAACCCACTTACGGTGCCCAAATGGTTTCAGAATATGTTGATTCCAGTCAGAATGAAAGAGCACTAAATTACCTTTCAAATGATAAAAAATTGACCCAATCTGACATCAAACGAGGGAGTTATGAGCATCTTCGTTGGATCGCGCGATTTGGAAAGATTAACAATCCAAATTGCAAAAGGACGATTGAAGAGTTCCAAAGTGCTTTTTGGATCTCGAACCATCTCAAAATTAGCCAATTCGGGTCCCATTTAGAAGCTTGTCAAGTTACCATTCCAATGAGCTCAAAATAATCTAAATTCGACCACTGAAGAGAGAGTTAAGAAGGTAACTATTCGACAAGGAGATGAAGGAAAAATTCATGACCGACGACTGCGATCCCACTTATGGATGCCCAAATGGTCTCAGAATATGATGATTCTAGTTAAGAATGAAAGTGCATTAAAGTACCTTTCTGACAACCAAAAATCGATCCAATCTGACATCAAACGAGGGAGTTATGAGCATCTCCGTTGGATTGC
This sequence comes from Magnolia changhungtana, assembly GCA_030180095.1. Classification (NCBI taxonomy): domain Eukaryota; kingdom Viridiplantae; phylum Streptophyta; class Magnoliopsida; order Magnoliales; family Magnoliaceae; genus Magnolia; species Magnolia changhungtana. Next base: position 322,996 of record JASAUF010000632.1, read on the forward strand.
GCGATTTGGAAAGATTTATAATCCAAATTGTAAAATTACTATTGAAGAGTTCCAACTTGCTTTTTGGATATCGAACGGTCTCAAAATTAGCCAATTTTGGTCCCTTTTAGAAGCTTGTGTAGTTACCATTCCAATGAGCTCAAAATAACCTAAATTTGACCACTAAAGAGAGAGTTAAGAAGGTAACCATTCAACAAGGAGTTGAAGGAAAAATTCATGACCGACGACTGCGAACCCACTTACGGTGCCCAAATGGTTTCGAATATATGATTCCAAAGGAATAAGAGCACTAAATTACCTTTCAAATGATCAAAAATTGACCCAATCTGACATCAAACGAGGGAGTTATGAGCATCTTCGTTGGATCGCGCGATTTGGAAAGATTAACAATCCAAATTGCAAAAGGACGATTGAAGAGTTCCAAAGTGCTTTTTGGATCTCGAACCCTCTCAAAATTAGCCAATTCGGGTCCCATTTAGAAGCTTGTCAAGTTACCATTCCAATGAGCTCAAAATAATCTAAATTCGACCACTGAAGAGAGAGTTAAGAAGGTAACTATTCGACAAGGAGATGAAGAAAAAATTCATGACCGACGACTGCGATCCCACTTATGAATGCCCAAATGGTCTCAGAATATGATAATTCTAGTTAAGAATGAAAGTGCATTAAAGAACCTTTCTGACAACCAAAAATCGATCCAATCCGACATCAAACGAGAGAGTTATGAGCATCTCCGTTGGATTGTGCGATTTGGAAAGATTTACAATCCAAATTGCAAAATTACTATTGAAGAGTTCCAACTTGCTTTTTGGATATGGAACGGTCTCAAAATTAGCCAATTCTGGTCCCATTTAGAAGCTTGTGTAGTTACCATTCCAATGAGCTCAAAATAATCTAAATTTGACGACTAAAGAGAGAGTTAAGAAGGTAACCATTCAACAAAGAGTTGAAGGAAAAATTCATGACCGACGACTGCGAATCCACTTATGGTGCCCAAATGGTTTCAGAATATGTTGATTCCAGTGAGGAATGAAAGAGCACTAAATTACCTTTCAAATGACCAAAAATTGACCCAATTTGACATCAAACGAGGGAGTTATGAGCATCTTCGTTGGATCGCGCGATTTAGAAAGATTAACAATCCAAATTGCAAAAGGACGATAGAAGAGTTCCAAAGTGCTTTTTGGATCTCGAACCATCTCAAAATTAGCCAATTCGGGTCCCATTTAGAAGCTTGTCAAGTTACCATTCCAACGAGCTCAAAATAATCTAAATTCGACCACTGAAGAGAGAGTTAAGAAGGTAACTATTCGACAAGGAGATGAAGGAAAAATTTCATGACCGACGACTGCGATCCCACTTATGGATGCCCAAATGGTCTCAGAATATGATGATTCTAGTTAAGAATGAAAGTGCATTAAAGTACCTTTCTGACAACCAAAAATTGATCCAATCCGACATCAAACGAGGGAGTTATGAGCATCTCCGTTGGATTGCGCGATTTGGAAAGATTTATAATCCAAATTGCAAAATTACTATTGAAGAGTTCCAACTTGCTTTTTGGATATCGAACGGTCTCAAAATTAGCCAATTCTGGTCCCATTTAGAAGCTTGTGTAGTTACCATTCCAATGAGCTCAAAATAATCTAAATTTGACCACTAAAGAGAGAGTTAAGAAGGTAACCATTCAACAAAGAGTTGAAGGAAAAATTCATGACCGACGACTGCGAATCCACTTACGGTGCCCAAATGGTTTCAGAATATGTTGATTCCAGTCAAGAATGAAAGAGCACTAAATTACCTTTCAAATGACCAAAAATTGACCCAATCGACATCAAACGAGGGAGTTATGAGCATCTTCGTTGGATCGCGCGATTTAGAAAGATTAACAATCCAAATTGCAAAAGGACGATAGAAGAGTTCCAAAGTGCTTTTTGGATCTCGAACCATCTCAAAATTAGCCAATTCGGGTCCCATTTAGAAGCTTGTCAAGTTACCATTCCAATGAGCTCAAAATAATCTAAATTCGACCACTGAAGAGAGAGTTAAGAAGGTAACTATTCGACAAGGAGATGAAGGAAAAAATTCATGACCGACGACTGCGATCCCACTTATGGATGCCCAAATGGTCTCAGAATATGATGATTCTAGTTAAGAATGAAAGTGCATTAAAGTACCTTTCTGACAACCAAAAATCGATCCAATCCGACATCAAACGAGGGAGTTATGAGCATCTCCGTTGGATTGTGCGATTTGGAAAGATTTATAATCCAAATTGCAAAATTACTTTGAAGAGTTCCAACTTGCTTTTTGGATATCGAACGGTCTCAAAATTAGCCAATTTTGGTCCCTTTTAGAAGCTTGTGTAGTTACCATTCCAATGAGCTCAAAATAACCTAAATTTGACCACTAAAGAGAGAGTTAAGAAGGTAACCATTCAACAAAGAGTTGAAGGAAAAATTCATGACCGACGACTGCGAACCCACTTACGGTGCCCAAATGGTTTCAGAATATGTTGATTCCAGTCAGGAATGAAAGAGCACTAAATTACCTTTCAAATGACCAAAAATTGACCCAATCTGACATCAAACGAGGGAGTTATGAGCATCTTCGTTGGATCGCGTGATTTGGAAAGATTAACAATCCAAATTGCAAAAGGACGAAGAAGAGTTCCAAAGTGCTTTTTGGATCTCGAACCCTCTCAAAATTAGCCAATTCGGGTCCCATTTAGAAGCTTGTCAAGTTACCATTCCAACGAGCTCAAAATAATCTAAATTTGACCACTGAAGAGAGAGTTAAGAAGGTAACTATTCGACAAGGAGATGAAGGAAAAAATTCATGACCGACGACTGCGATCCCACTTATGGATGCTCGAATGGTCTCAGAATATGATGATTCAAGTTATGAATGAAAGTGCATTAAAGTACCTTTCTGACAACCAAAAATCGATCCAATCCGACATCAAACGAGGGAGTTATGAGCATCTCCGTTGGATTGCGCGATTTGGAAAGATTTACAATCCAAATTGCAAAATTACTATTGAAGAGTTCCAACTTGCTTTTTGGATATCTTACGGTCTCAAAATTAGCCAATTCTGATCCCATTTAGAAGCTAGTGTAGTTACCATTCTAATGAGCTCAAAATAATCTAAATTTGACCACTGAAGAGAGAGAGTTAAGAAGGTAACCATTCAACAAGGAGTTGAAGGAAAAATTCATGACCGACGACTGCGAACCCACTTACGGTGCCCAAATGGTTTCAGAATATGTTGATTCCAGTCAGGAATGAAAGAGCACTAAATTACCTTTCAAATGATCAAAAATTGACCCAATCTGACATCAAACGAGGGAGTTATGAGCATCTTCGTGGATCGCGCGATTTGGAAAGATTAACAATCCAAATTGCAAAAGGACGATTGAAGAGTTCCAAAGTGCTTTTTGGATCTCGAACCATCTCAAAATTAGCCAATTCGGGTCCCATTTAGAAGCTTGTCAAGTTACCATTCCAATGAGCTCAAAATAATCTAAATTCGACCACTGAAGAGAGAGTTAAGAAGGTAACTATTCGACAAGGAGATGAAGGAAAAAATTCATGACCGACGACTGCGATCCCACTTATGGATGCCCAAATGGTCTCAGAATATGATGATTCTAGTTAAGAATGAAAGTGCATTAAAGTACCTTTCTGACAACCAAAAATCGATCCAATCTGACATCAAACGAGGGAGTTATGAGCATCTCCGTTGGATTGTGCGATTTGGAAAGATTTACAATCCAAATTGCAAAATTACTATTGAAGAGTTCCAACTTGCTTTTTGGATATCGAACGGTCTCAAAATTAGCCAATTCTGGTCCCATTTAGAAGCTTGTGTAGTTACCATTCCAATGAGCTCAAAATAATCTAAATTTGACCACTAAAGAGAGAGTTAAGAAGGTAACCATTCAACAAAGAGTTGAAAGAAAAATTCATGACCGACGACTGTGAATCCACTTACGGTGCCCAAATGGTTTCAGAATATGTTGATTCCAGTCAGGAATGAAAGAGCACTAAATTACCTTTCAAATGACCAAAAATTGACCCAATCTGACATCAAACGAGGGAGTTATGAGCATCTTCGTGGATTGCGCGATTTGGAAAGATTAACAATCCAAATTGCAAAAGGACGATAGAAGAGTTCCAAAGTGCTTTTTGGATCTCGAACCGTCTCAAAATTAGCCAATTCGGGTCCCATTTAGAAGCTTGTCAAGTTACCATTCCAATGAGCTCAAAATAATCTAAATTCGACCACTGAAGAGAGAGTTAAGAAGGTAACTATTCGACAAGGAGATGAAGGAAAAAATTCATGACCGACGACTGCGATCCCACTTATGAATGCCCAAATGGTCTCAGAATATGATAATTCTAGTTAAGAATGAAAGTGCATTAAAGAACCTTTTTGACAACCAAAAATCGATCCAATCCGACATCAAACGAGGGAGTTATGAGCATCTCCGTTGGATTGTGCGATTTGGAAAGATTTACAATCCAAATTGCAAAATTACTATTGAAGAGTTCCAACTTGCTTTTTGGATATCGAACGGTCTCAAAATTAGCCAATTCTGGTCCCATTTAGAAGCTTGTGTAGTTACCATTCCAATGAGCTCAAAATAATCTAAATTTGACCACTAAAGAGAGAGTTAAGAAGGTAACCATTCAACAAGAGTTGAAGGAGAAATTCATGACCGACGATCGCGAATCCCACTTACGATGCCCAAATGGTTTAGAATATGTTGATTCCAAATCAGGAATGAAAGAGCACTAAATTACCTTTCAAATGACCAAAAATTGACCTAATCCAACATCAAACGAGGGAGTTATGAGCATCTTCGTTAGATCGGACGATTTAGAAAGATTAACAATCCAAATTGCAAAAGGACGATAGAAGAGTTCCAAAGTGCTTTTTGGATCTCGAACCATCTCAAAATTAGCCAATTCGGGTCCCATTTAGAAGCTTGTCAAGTTACCATTCCAATGAGCTCAAAATAATCTAAATTCGACCACTGAAGAGAGAGTTAAGAAGGTAACTATTCGACAAGGAGATGAAGGAAAAAATTCATGACCGACGACTGCGATCCCACTTATGAATGCCCAAATGGTCTCAGAATATGATAATTCTAGTTAAGAATGAAAGTGCATTAAAGTACCTTTCTGACAACCAAAAATCGATCCAATCTGACATCAAACGAGGGAGTTATGAGCATCTCCGTTGGATTGTGCGATTTGGAAAGATTTACAATCCAAATTGCAAAATTACTATTGAAGAGTTCCAACTTGCTTTTGGATATCGAACGGTCTCAAAATTAGCCAATTCTGGTCCCATTTAGAAGCTTGTGTAGTTACCATTCCAATGAGCTCAAAATAATCTAAATTTGACCTCTAAAGAGAGAGTTAAGAAGGTAACCATTCAACAAAGAGTTGAAGGAAAAATTCATGACCGACGACTGCGAATCCTCTTACGGTGCCCAAATGGTTTCAGAATATGTTGATTCCAGTGAGGAATGAAAGAGCACTAAATTACCTTTCAAATGACCAAAAATTGACCCAATCTGACATCAAACGAGGGAGTTATGAGCATCTTCGTTAGATCGGACGATTTAGAAAGTTTAACAATCCAAATTGCAAAAGGACGATAGAAGAGTTCCAAAGTGCTTTTTGGATCTCGAACCATTTCCAAATTAGCCAATTCGGGTGCCATTTAGAAGCTTGTCAAGTTACCATTCCAATGAGCTCAAAATAATCTAAATTCGACCACTGAAGAGAGAGTTAAGAAGGTAACTATTTGAAAGGAGGAGATGAAGGAAAAATTCATGACCGACGACTGCGATCCCACTTATGGATGCCCAAATGGTCTCAGAATATGATGATTCTAGTTAAGAATGAAAGTGCATTAAAGTACCTTTCTGACAACAAAAAATCGATCCAATCCGACATCAAACGAGGGAGTTATGAGCATCTCCGTTGGATTGTGCGATTTGGAAAGATTTATAATCCAAATTGCAAAAGAAGAGTTCCAACTTGCTTTTTGGATATCGAACGGTCTCAAAATTAGCCAATTCTGATCCCATTTAGAAGCTTGTGTAGTTACCATTCTAATGAGCTCAAAATAATCTAAATTTGACCACTGAAGAGAGAGTTAAGAAGGTAACCATTCAACAAGGAGTTGAAGGAAAAATTCATGACCGACGACTGCGAACCCACTTACGGTGCCCAAATGGTTTCAGAATATGTTGATTCCAGTCAGGAATGAAAGAGCACTAAATTACCTTTCAAATGAAAATTGACCCAATCGACATCAAACGAGGGAGTTATGAGCATCTTCGTTGGATCGCGCGATTTGGAAAGATTAACAATCCAAATTGCAAAAGGACGATTGAAGAGTTCCAAAGTGCTTTTTGGATCTCGAACCATCTCAAAATTAGCCAATTCGGGTCCCATTTAGAAGCTTGTCAAGTTACCATTCCAATGAGCTCAAAATAATCTAAATTCGACCACTGAAGAGAGAGTTAAGAAGGTAACTATTCGACAAGGAGATGAAGGAAAAAATTCATGACCGACGACTGCGATCCGACTTATGAATTCCCAAATGGTCTCAGAATATGATGATTCTAGTTAAGAATGAAAGTGCATTAAAGAACCTTTCTGACAACAAAAAATCGATCCAATCCGACATCAAACGAGGGAGTTATGTGCATCTCCGTTGGATCGCGCGATTTGGAAATATTAACAATCCAAATTGCAAAAGGACGATTGAAGAGTTCCAAAGTGCTTTTTGGATATCGAACGGTCTCAAAATTAGCCAATTCGGGTCCCATTTAGAAGCTTGTCAAGTTACCATTCCAACGAGCTCAAAATAATCTAAATTTGACCACTGAAGAGAGAGTTAAGAAGGTAACCATTCAACAAGGAGTTGAAGGAAAAATTCATGACCGACGACTGCGAACCCACTTACGGTGCCCAAATGGTTTCAGAATATGTTGATTCCAGTCAGGAATGAAAGAGCACTAAATTACCTTTCAAATGACCAAAAATTGACCTAATCTAACATCAAACGAGGGAGTTATGAGCATCTTCGTTGGATCGCGCGATTTGGAAAGATTAACAATCCAAATTGCAAAATGACGATTAAAGAGTTCCACCGTGCTTTTTTGGATATCGAACCATCTCAAAATTAGCCAATTCGGGTCCCATTTAGAAGCTTGTCAAGTTACCATTCCAATGAGCTCAAAATAATCTAAATTCGACCACTGAAGAGAGAGTTAAGAAGGTAACTATTCGACAAGGAGATGAAGGAAAAATTCATGACCGACGACTGCGATCCCACTTATGGATGCCCAAATGGTCTCAGAATATGATGATTCTAGTTAAGAATGAAAGTGCATTAAAGTACCTTTCTGACAACCAAAAATTGATCCAATCCGACATCAAACGAGGGAGTTATGAGCATCTCCGTTGGATTGTGCGATTTGGAAAGATTTATAATCCAAATTGCAAAATTACTATTGAAGAGTTCCAACTTGCTTTTTAGATATCGAACGGTCTCAAAATTAGCCAATTCTGGTCCCATTTAGAAGCTTGTGTAGTTACCATTCCAATGAGCTCAAAATAATCTAAATTTGACCTCTAAAGAGAGAGTTAAGAAGGTAACCATTCAACAAAGAGTTGAAGGAAAAATTCATGACCGACGACTGCGAATCCACTTACGGTGCCCAAATGGTTTCAGAATATGTTGATTCCAGTCAGGAATAAAAGAGCACTAAATTACCTTTCAAATGATAAAAAATTGACCCAATCTGACTTCAAACGAGGGAGTTATGAGCATCTTCGTTGGATCGTGCGATTTGGAAAGATTAACAATCCAAATTGCAAAAGGACGATAAAGAGTTCCACCGTGCTTTTTTGGATATCGAACCATCTCAAAATTAGCCAATTCGGGTCCCATTTAGAAGCTTGTCAAGTTACCATTCCAACGAGCTCAAAATAATCTAAATTTGACCACTGAAGAGAGAGTTAAGAAGGTAACTATTCGACAAGGAGATGAAGGAAAAAATTCATGACCGACGACTGCGATCCCACTTATGGATGCCCAAATGGTCTCAGAATATGATGATTCTAGTTAAGAATGAAAGTGCATTAAAGTACCTTTCTGACAACCAAAAATCGATCCAATCCGACATCAAACGAGGGAGTTATGAGCATCTCCGTTGGATTGCGATTTGGAAAGATTTACAATCCAAATTGCAAAATTACTATTGAAGAGTTCCAACTTGCTTTTTGGATATCGAACGGTCTCAAAATTAGCCAATTCTGGTCCCATTTAGAAGCTTGTGTAGTTACCATTCTAATGAGCTCAAAATAATCTAAATTTGACCACTAAAGAGAGAGTTAAGAAGGTAACCATTCAACAAGGAGTTGAAGGAAAAATTCATGACCGACGACTGCGAACCCACTTACGGTGCCCAAATGGTTTCAGAATATGTTGATTCCAAATCAGAATGAAAGAGCACTAAATTACCTTTCAAATGACCAAAAATTGACCCAATCGACATCAAACGAGGGAGTTATGAGCATCTCGTTGGATCGTGCGATTTGGAAAGATTAACAATCCAAATTGCAAAAGGACGATAGAAGAGTTCCAAAGTGCTTTTTGGATCTCGAACCATCTCAAAATTAGCCAATTCGGGTCCCATTTAGAAGCTTGTCAAGTTACCATTCCAATGAGCTCAAAATAATCTAAATTCGACCACTGAAGAGAGAGTTAAGAAGGTAACTATTCGACAAGGAGATGAAGGAAAAATTTCATGACCGACGACTGCGATCCCACTTATGGATGCCCAAATGGTCTTAGAATATGATGATTCTAGTTAAGAATGAAAGTGCATTAAAGTACCTTTCTGACAACCAAAAATTGATCCAATCCGACATCAAACGAGGGAGTTATGAGCATCTCCGTTGGATTGCGCGATTTGGAAAGATTTATAATCCAAATTGCAAAATTACTATTGAAGAGTTCCAACTTGCTTTTTGGATATCGAACGGTCTCAAAATTAGCCAATTCTGGTCCCATTTAGAAGCTTGTGTAGTTACCATTCCAATGAGCTCAAAATAATCTAAATTTGACCTCTAAAGAGAGAGTTAAGAAGGTAACCATTCAACAAAGAGTTGAAGGAAAAATTCATGACCGACGACTGCGAACCCACTTACGGTGCCCAAATGGTTTCAGAATATGTTGATTCCAGTGAGGAATGAAAGAGCACTAAATTACCTTTCAAATGACCAAAAATTGACCCAATTTGACATCAAACGAGGGAGTTATGAGCATCTTCGTTGGATCGCGCGATTTGGAAAGATTAACAATCCAAATTGCAAAATGACGATTAAAGAGTTCCACCGTGCTTTTTTGGATATCGAACCATCTCAAAATTAGCCAATTCGGGTCCCATTTAGAAGCTTGTCAAGTTACCATTCCAATGAGCTCAAAATAATCTAAATTCGACCACTGAAGAGAGAGTTAAGAAGGTAACTATTCGACAAGGAGATGAAGGAAAAATTCATGACCGACGACTGCGATCCCACTTATGGATGCCCAAATGGTCTCAGAATATGATGATTCTAGTTAAGAATGAAAGTGCATTAAAGTACCTTTCTGACAACCAAAAATTGATCCAATCCGACATCAAACGAGGGAGTTATGAGCATCTCCGTTGGATTGCGCGATTTGGAAAGATTTATAATCCAAATTGTAAAATTACTATTGAAGAGTTCCAACTTGCTTTTTGGATATTGAACGGTCTCAAAATTAGCTTTGTCCCATTTAGAAGCTTGTCAAGTTACCATTCCAATGAGCTCAAAATAATCTAAATTCGACCACTGAAGAGAAAGTTAAGAAGGTAACTATTCGACAAGGAGATGAAGGAAAAATTCATGACCGACGATCGATGCGATCCCACTTATGGATGCCCAAATGGTTTAGAATATGATGATTCTGAAGTCAGAATGAAAGAGCACTAAATTACCTTTCAAATGACCAAAAATTGACCCAATCTGACATCAAACGAGGGAGTTATGAGCGTCTCCTTTGGATCGCGCAATTTGTAAAGATTAACAATCTAAATTGCAAAATGACGATTGAAGAATTCTAACTTGCTTTTTGGATATCGAACGGTCTCAAAATTAGCCAATTCCGGTCCCATTTAGAAGTTTGTCAAGTTACCATTCCAATGAGCTCAAAATAATCTAAATTCAACCATTGAAGAGAGAGTTAAGAAGGTTACTATTCGACAAGGAGATGAAGGAAAAATTCATGACCGACGATCATGCGATCCCACTTTATGGATGCCCAAATGGTCTCGAATATGATGATTCCAAATGAATGAAAGAGCACTAAATTACTTTTCAAATGACCAAAAATTGACCTAATCTAACATCAAACGAGGGAGTTATGAGCATCTTCGTTGGATCACGCGATTTGGAAAGATTAACAATCCAAATTGCAAAATGACGATTAAAGAGTTCCACCGTGCTTTTTTGGATATCGAACCATCTCAAAATTAGCCAATTTAGGTCCCATTTAGAAGCTTGTCAAGTTATCATTCTAATGAGCTCAAAATAATTTAAATTCGACCACTGAAGAGAGAGTTAAGAAGGTAACTATTCGACAAGGAGATGAAGGAAAAATTCATGACCGACGATCGCGATCCCACTTATGGATGCCCAAATGGTCTCGAATATGATGATTTAAGAATGAAAGAGCACTAAAGTACCTTTTGAAATGACAAAAAATTGACCCAATCTGACATCAAACGCGGGAGTTATGAGCGTCTCTCTTGGATCACGCGATTTAGAAAGATTTACAATCCAAATCGCAAAATTACTATTAAAGAGTTCCAACTTGCTTTTTTGGGTATCGAACGGTCTCAAAATTAGCCAATTCTGGTCACATTTAGAAGCTTGTCAAGTTACCAGTCCAATGAGCTCAAAATAATTTAAATTTGACCACTGAAGAGAGAGTTAAGAAGGTAACTATTCGACAAGAGATGAAGGAAAAATTCATGACCGACGATGCGATCCCACTTATGATGCCCAAATGGTCTTCGAATATGATGATTCCAAGTTAAGAATGAAAGAGCACTAAAGTACCTTTTCGACATGACCAAAAATCGATCCAATCCGACATCAAACGAGGGAGTTATGATGAGCATCTCGTTGGATTGCGCGATTTGGAAAGATTAACAATCCAAATTGCAAAATGACGATTAAAGAGTTCCACCATGCTTTTTTGGATATCGAACGATCTCAAAATTAGCCAATTCTGATCCCATTTAGAAGCTTGTGTAGTTACCATTCTAATGAGCTCAAAATAATCTAAATTTGACCACTGAAGAGAGAGTTAAGAAGGTAACCATTCAACAAAGAGTTGAAGGAAAAATTCATGACCGACGACTGCGAACCCACTTACGGTGCCCAAATGGTTTTAGAATATGTTAATTCCAGTCAGGAATGAAAGAGCACTAAATTACCTTTCAAATGACCAAAAATTGACCTAATCCAACATCAAACGAGGGAGTTATGAGCATCTTCGTTGGATCGCGCGATTTGGAAAGATTAACAATCCAAATTGCAAAATGACGATTAAAGAGTTCCACCGTGCTTTTTTGGATATCGAACCATCTCAAAATTAGCCAATTCGGTCCCATTTAGAAGCTTGTCAAGTTACCATTCCAATGAGCTCAAAATAATCTAAATTCGACCACTGAAGAGAGAGTTAAGAAGGTAACTATTCGACAAGGAGATGAAGGAAAAATTTCATGACCGACGACTGCGATCCCACTTATGGATGCCCAAATGGTCTCAGAATATGATGATTCTAGTTAAGAATGAAAGTGCATTAAAGTACCTTTCTGACAACCAAAAATCGATCCAATCTGACATCAAACGAGGGAGTTATGAGCATCTCCGTTGGATTGTGCGATTTGGAAAGATTTACAATCCAAATTGCAAAATTACTATTGAAGAGTTCCAACTTGCTTTTGGATATCTTACGGTCTCAAAATTAGCCAATTCTGATCCCATTTAGAAGCTAGTGTAGTTACCATTCTAATGAGCTCAAAATAATCTAAATTTGACCACTGAAGAGAGAGTTAAGAAGGTAACCATTCAACAAGGAGTTGAAGGAAAAATTCATGACCGACGACTGCGAACCCACTTACGGTGCCCAAATGGTTTAGAATATGTTGATTCCAGTCAAGAATGAAAGAGCACTAAATTACCTTTCAAATGATAAAAAATTGACCCAATCTGACATCAAACGAGGGAGTTATGAGCATCTTCGTTGGATCGCGCGATTTGGAAAGATTAGCAATCCAAATTGCAAAAGGATGATTGTAGAGTTCCAAAGTGCTTTTTGGATCTCGAACCCTCTCAAAATTAGCCAATTCGGGTCCCATTTAGAAGCTTGTCAAGTTACCATTCCAATGAGCTCAAAATAATCTAAATTCGACCACTGAAGAGAGAGTTAAGAAGGTAACTATTCGACAAGGAGATGAAGGAAAAATTCATGACCGACGACTGCGATCCCACTTATGGATGCTCGAATGGTCTCAGAATATGATGATTCCAGTTATGAATGAAAGTGCATTAAAGTACCTTTCTGACAACCAAAAATCGATCCAATCTGACATCAAACGAGGGAGTTATGAGCATCTCCGTTGGATTGTGCGATTTGGAAAGATTTACAATCCAAATTGCAAAATTACTATTGAAGAGTTCCAACTTGCTTTTTGGATATCGAACGGTCTCAAAATTAGCCAATTCGGTCCCATTTAGAAGCTTGTGTAGTTACCATTCCAATGAGCTCAAAATAATCTAAATTTGACCTCTAAAGAGAGAGTTAAGAAGGTAACCATTCAACAAAGAGTTGAAGGAAAAAATTCATGACCGACGACTGCGATCCCACTTATGGTGCCCAAATGGTTTCAGAATATGTTGATTCCAGTCAGGAATGAAAGAGCACTAAATTACCTTTCAAATGACCAAAAATTGACCCAATTTGACATCAAACGAGGGAGTTATGAGCATCTTCGTTGGATCGCGCGATTTAGAAAGATTAACAATCCAAATTGCAAAAGGACGATAGAAGAGTTCCAAAGTGCTTTTGGATCTCGAACCATCTCAAAATTAGCCAATTCGGGTCCCATTTAGAAGCTTGTCAAGTTACCATTCCAATGAGCTCAAAATAATCTAAATTCGACCACTGAAGAGAGAGTTAAGAAGGTAACTATTCGACAAGGAGATGAAGGAAAAAATTCATGACCGACGACTGCGATCCCACTTATGGATGCCCAAATGGTCTCAGAATATGATGATTCTAGTTAAGAATGAAAGTGCATTAAAGTACCTTTCTGACAACAAAAATCGATCCAATCCGACATCAAACGAGGGAGTTATGAGCATCTCCGTTGGATTGCGCGATTTGGAAAGATTTACAATCCAAATTGCAAAATTACTATTGAAGAGTTCCAACTTGCTTTTTGGATATCGAACGGTCTCAAAATTAGCCAATTCTGATCCCATTTAGAAGCTTGTGTAGTTACCATTCTAATGAGCTCAAAATAATCTAAATTTGACCACTGAAGAGAGAGTTAAGAAGGTAACCATTCAACAAGGAGTTGAAGGAAAAATTCATGACCGACGACTGCGAACCCACTTACGGTGCCCAAATGGTTTAGAATATGTTGATTCCAGTCAGGAATGAAAGAGCACTAAATTACCTTTCAAATGATCAAAAATTGACCCAATCTGACATCAAACGAGGGAGTTATGAGCATCTTCGTTGGATCGCGCGATTTGGAAAGATTAACAATCCAAATTGCAAAAGGACGATTGAAGAGTTCCAAAGTGCTTTTTGGATCTCGAACCATCTCAAAATTAGCCAATTCGGGTCCCATTTAGAAGCTTGTCAAGTTACCATTCCAATGAGCTCAAAATAATCTAAATTCGACCACTGAAGAGAGAGTTAAGAAGGTAACTATTCGACAAGGAGATGAAGGAAAAATTCATGACCGACGACTGCGATCCCACTTATGGATGCCCAAATGGTCTCAGAATATGATGATTCTAGTTAAGAATGAAAGTGCATTAAAGTACCTTTCTGACAACAAAAAATCGATCCAATCCGACATCAAACGAGGGAGTTATGAGCATCTCCGTTGGATAGTGCGATTTGGAAAGATTTACAATCCAAATTGCAAAATTACTATTGAAGAGTTCCAACTTGCTTTTTGGATATCGAACGGTCTCAAAATTAGCCAATTCTGATCCCATTTAGAAGCTTGTCAAGTTACCATTCCAATGAGCTCAAAATAATCTAAATTCGACCACTGAAGAGAGAGTTAAGAAGGTAACCATTCAACAAGGAGTTGAAGGAAAAATTCATGACCGACGATCGCGATCCCACTTATGGATGCCCAAATGGTTCAGAATATGATGATTCAGTCAGAATGAAAAGCAGCACTAAAGTACCTTTTTCAAATGACCAAAAATTGACCAATCCGACATCAAATGAGGGAGTTGTGAGCATCTTCGTTGGATCGCGCGATTTGGAATGATTAACAATCCAAATTGCAAAAGGACGATTGAAGAGTTCCAAAGTGCTTTTTGGATATCGAACCTCTCAAAATTAGCCAATTCGGGTCCCATTTAGAAGCTTGTCAAGTTACCATTCCAATGAGCTCAAAATAATCTAAATTCGACCACTGAAGAGAGAGTTAAGAAGGTAACTATTCGACAAGGAGATGAAGGAAAAATTCATGACCGACGATCGCGATCCACTTGGATGCCCAAATGGTCTCGAATATGATGATTCTAGTTAAGAATGAAAGAGCATTAAAGTACCTTTCGATGACCAAAAATCGACCCAATCCGACATCAAACGAGGGAGTTATGAGCATCTCGTTGGATCGCGCGATTTGGAAAGATTTACAATCCAAATTGCAAAATTACTATTGAAGAGTTCCAACTTGCTTTTTGGATATCGAATGGTCTTAAAATTAGCCAATTTCGGTCCCATTTAGAAGCTTGTCAAGTTACCATTCCAATGAGCTTAAAATAATCTAAATTTGACCATTGAAGAGAGTGTTAAGAAGGTTACAATTCAACAAGGAGATGAAGGAAAAATTCATGACCGACGATCGCGATCCCACTTACGGATGCCCAAATGGTCTCAGAATACGATGATTCCAGTCAGCAATGAAAGAGCACTAAAGTTCCTTTCAGATGACAAAAAATTGACCCAATCTGACATCAAACGCGGGAGTTATGAGCGTCTCCGTTGGGTCACAGGATTTGGAAAGATTTACAATCCAAATTGAAAAATTACTATTGAAGAGTTCCAAGTGCTTTTTGGATATCGAACCATCTCAAAATTAGCCAATTCGGTCCCATTTAGAAGCTTGTCAAGTTACCATTCCAATGAGCTCAAAATAATCTAAATTTGACCACTGAAGAGAGAGTTAAGAAGGTAACTATTCGACAAGGAGATGAAGGAAAAAATTCATGACCGACGACTGCGATCCCACTTATGGATGCCCAAATGGTCTCAGAATATGATGATTCCAGTTAAGAATGAAAGAGCACTAAAGTACCTTTCAGGTGACCAAAAATCGACCCAATCCAACATTAAACAAAGGAGTTATGAGCATCTCCGTTGTATTCTGCGATTTGGAAAGATTTACAATCCAAATTGCAAAATTACTATTGAAGAGTTCCAACTTGCTTTTTGGATATCGAATGGTCTCAAAATTAGCCAATTCGGGTCCCATTTAGAAGCTTGTCAAGTTACCATTCCAACGAGCTCAAAATAATCTAAATTTGACCACTGAAGAGAGAGTTAAGAAGGTAACTATTCGACAAGGAGAT
The DNA here is from genome assembly GCA_030180095.1 of Magnolia changhungtana. Lineage (NCBI taxonomy): Eukaryota > Viridiplantae > Streptophyta > Magnoliopsida > Magnoliales > Magnoliaceae > Magnolia > Magnolia changhungtana. The sequence continues at coordinate 338,947 of JASAUF010000632.1, forward strand.
GAAGGAAAAATTCATGACCGACGACTGCGATCCCACTTATCGATGCCCAAATGGTGTCAGAATATAATGATTCCAGTTAAGAATGAAAGAGCACTAAAGCACCTTTCAGATGACCAAAAATCGACCGAATCTGACATCAAATGAGGGAGTTATGAGCGTCTCATTGGATTCCGTGATTTGGAAATATTTACAATCCAAATTGCAAAATTACTTTGAAGAGTTCCAACTTGCTTTTTGGATATCGAACGGTCTCAAAATTAGCCAATTTTGGTCCCTTTTAGAAGCTTGTGTAGTTACCATTCCAATGAGCTCAAAATAATCTAAATTCGACCACTGAAGAGAGAGTTAAGAAGGTAACTATTCGACAAGGAGATGAAGGAAAAAATTCATGACCGACGACTGCGATCCCACTTACGGATGCCCAAATGGTCTCAGAATATGATGATTCCAGTGAGGAATGAAAGAGCGCTAAAGTACCTTTCAGATGACCAAAAATCTACCCAATCCGACATCAAAGGAGGGAGTTATGAGCATCTCCGTTGGATCACGCGATTTGGAAAGATTTACAATCCAAATTGCAAAATTACTATTGAAGAGTTCCAACTTGCTTTTTGGATATCGAACGGTCTCAAAATTAGCCAATTCCGGTCCCATTTAGAAGCTTGTCAAGTTACCATTCCAATGAGCTCAAAATAATCTAAATTTGACCACTGAAGAGAGAGTTAAGAAGGTAACTTTTCGACAAGGAGATGAAGGAAAAATTCATGACCGACGATTGCGATCCCACTTACGGATGCCCAAATGGTCTCAGAATATGATGATTCCAGTCAGGAATGAAAGAGCACTAAAGTACCTTTCAGATGACCAAAAATTGACCCAATCTGACATCAAATGAGGGAGTTATGAGCATCTCCGTTGGATCGCGATTTGGAAAGATTTACAATCCAAATTGCAAAATTACTATGAAGAGTTCCAACTTGCTTTTTTGGATATCGAACGATCTCAAAATTATCCAATCTGATCCCATTTAGAAGCTTGTCAAGTTACCATTCCAATGAGCTCAAAATAATCTAAATTCGACCACTGAAGAGAGAGTTAAGAAGGTAACTATTCGACAAGGAGATGAAGGGAAAATTTCATGACCGACGACGCGATCCCACTTATGGATGCCCAAATGGTCTCGAATATGATGATTCAAGTTAAGAATGAAAGAGCACTAAAGTACCTTTCCGATGACCAAAAATTGATCCAATCCGACATCAAACGAGGGAGTTATGAGCGTCTCCGTTGGATCGCGCGATTTGGAAAGATTTACAATCCAAATTGTAAAATTACTATTGAAGAGTTCCAACTTGCTTTTTGGATATCGAACGGTCTCAAAATTAGCCAATTCTGGTCCCATTTAGAAGCTTGTCAAGTTACCATTCCAATGAGCTCAAAATAATCTAAATTGACCACCGAATAAGAGAGTTAAGAAGGTAACTTTTCGACAAGGAGATGAAGGAAAAATTCATGACTGACGACTGCGATCCCACTTACGGATGCCCAAATGGTCTCAGAATATGATGATTTCAGTCAGAACGAAAGAGCACTAAAGTACCTTTCAAATGACCAAAAATCGACCCAATTCGACATCAAACGAGGGAGTTATGAGCGTCTACGTTGGATCGCGCGATTTGGAAAGATTAACAATCCAAATTGCAAAATGATGATTGAGTTCCAACGTGCTTTTTGGATATCGAACCGTCTCAAAATTAGCCAATTCGGGTCCCATTTAGAAGCTTGTCAAGTTACCATTCCAATGAGCTCAAAATAATCTAAATTCGACCACTGAAGAGAGAGTTAAGAAGGTAACTATTCGACAAGGAGATGAAGGAAAAAATTCATGACCGACGATCATGTCCCACTTATGGATGCCCAAATGGTCTCGAATATGATGATTCTAGTTAAGAATGAAAGAGCATTAAAGTACCTTTCTGACAACCAAAAATCGATCCAATCTGACATCAAACGAGGGAGTTATGAGCATCTCCATTGGATTGTGCGATTTGGAAAGATTTACAATCCAAATTGCAAAATTACTATTGAAGAGTTCCAACTTGCTTTTTGGATATCGAACGGTCTCAAAATTAGCCAATTCTGGTCCCATTTAGAAGCTTGTCAAGTTACCATTCCAATGAGCTTAAAATAATCTAAATTTGACCACTGAAGAGAGAGTTAAGAAGGTAACTATTCAACAAGGAGTTGAAGGAAAAATTCATGACCGACGACTGCGAATCCCACTTACGGTGCCCAAATGGTTTCAGAATATGATGATTCCAGTCAGGAATGAAAGAGCACTAAATTTCCTTTCAGATGACCAAAAATCGACCCAATCCGACATCAAACGAGGGAGCTATGAGCGTCTTCGTTGGATCACTCGATTTGGAAAGATTAACAATCCAAATTGCAAAATGACGATTAAAGAGTTCCACCGTGCTTTTTTGGATATCGAACCATCTCAAAATTAGCCAATTCGGGTCCCATTTAGAAGCTTGTCAAGTTACCATTCCAATGAGCTCAAAATAATCTAAATTCGACCACTGAAGAGAGAGTTAAGAAGGTAACTATTCGACAAGGAGATGAAGGAAAAATTCATGACCGACGACTGCGATCCCACTTATGGATGCCCAAATGGTCTCATAATATGATGATTCTAGTTAAGAATGAAAGTGCATTAAAGTACCTTTCTGACAACCAAAAATCGATCCAATCTGACATCAAACGAGGGAGTTATGAGCATCTCCGTTGGATTGTGCGATTTGGAAAGATTTACAATCCAAATTGCAAAATTACTATTGAAGAGTTCCAACTTGCTTTTTGGATATCGAACGGTCTCAAAATTAGCCAATTTTGGTCCCATTTAGAAGCTTGTGTAGTTACCATTCCAATGAGCTCAAAATAATCAAAATTTGACCACTAAAGAGAGAGTTAAGAAGGTAACCATTCAACAAAGAGTTGAAGGAAAAATTCATGACCGACGACTGCGATCCCACTTATGGATGCCCAAATGGTCTCAGAATATGATGATTCTAGTTAAGAATGAAAGAGCACTAAATTACCTTTCAAATGACCAAAAATTGATCCAATCCGACATCAAACGAGGGAGTTATGTGCATCTTCGTTGGATCGCGCGATTTGGAAAGATTAACAATCCAAATTGCAAAAGGACGATTGAAGAGTTCCAAAGTGCTTTTTGGATCTCGAACCGTCTCAAAATTAGCCAATTCGGGTCCCATTTAGAAGCTTGTCAAGTTACCATTCCAATGAGCTCAAAATAATCTAAATTCGACCACTGAAGAGAGAGTTAAGAAGGTAACTATTCGACAAGGAGATGAAGGAAAAAATTCATGACCGACGACTGCGATCCCACTTATGGATGCCCAAATGGTCTCAGAATATGATGATTCTAGTTAAGAATGAAAGTGCATTAAAGTACCTTTTAGATGACAAAATTCGACCCAATCCGACATCAAACGAGGGAGTTATGAGTATGTCCATTGGATCGGCTGATTTGGAAAGATTAACAATCCAAATTGCAAAATGACGATTGAAGAGTTCCAACTTGCTTTTTGGATCTCGAATGGTCTCAAAATTAGCCAATTCCGGTCCCATTTAGAAGCTTGTCAAGTTACCATTCCAATGAGCTCAAAATAATCTAAATTTGACCACTGAAGAGAGAGTTAAGAAGGTAACATTCGACAAGGAGATGAAGGAAAAATTCATGACCGACGATCGCGATCCCACTTACGGATGCCCAAATGGTTCGAGAATATGATGATTCAAGAAGGAATGAAAGAGAACTAAAGTACCTTTCAGATGACCAAAAATCTACCTAATTCGACATTAAACGAGGGAGTTATGAGTGTCTCCATTGGGTCACGTGATTTGGAAAGATTTACAATCCAAATTGAAAAATTACTATTGAAGAGTTCCAAGTGCTTTTTAGATATCAAACAGTCTCTAAATTACCCAATTCGGGTCCCATTTAGAAGCTTGTCAAGTTACCATTCCAATGAGCTCAAAATAATCTAAATTCGACCACTGAAGAGAGTTAAGAAGGTAACTATTCGACAAGGAGATGAAGGAAAAATTCATGACCGACGACTGCGATCCCACTTACGAATGTCTAAATGGTCTCAGAATATGATGATTCAAATCAAAAGGAATGAAAGAGCACTAAAGTACCTTTTCGATTACCAAAAATTGACCCAATCCGACATCAAACGAGGGAGTTATGAGCATAACAGTTGGATCAACCGATTTGGAAAGATCAGCAATCCAAATTGCAAAATGATGATCGAAGAGTTCCCACGTGCTTTTGGGATATCGAACGGTCTCAAAAACGGTCCTAAATAAGTTATGATTCAATGAGCTCAAAATAAGAGAGTTAAGAAGGTAACTATTCGACAAGGAGATGAAGGAAAAATTCATGACCGACGATGCGATCCCACTTATGGATGCCCAAATGGTCTCGAGAATAATATGATGATTCAGAATGAAAGAGCACTAAAGTACTTTCAGATGACCAAAAATTGACCCAATCCGACAGCAAACGAGGGAGTTATGAGCGTCTCCGTTGGATCGTGAGATTTGGAAAGATTAACAATCTAATTTTCAAAATGACGATCGAAGAGTTCCAACGCGCTTTTGGGGTATCGAACGGTATCAGAATTAGCATATTCTGGTACCATTTAGAAGCTCGTCAAGTTACCATTCCAACGAGCTCAAAATAATCTAAATTTGACCACTGAAGAGAGAGTTAAGAAGGTAACTATTCGACAAGGAGATGAAGGAAAAAATTCATGACCGACGAATGCGATCCCACTTACGGATGCCCAAATGGTCTCAGAATACGATGATTCCAGTCAGGAATGAAAGAGCACTAAAGTACCTTTCAGATGACCAAAAATCGACCCAATCCGACATCAAACGAGGGAGTTATGAGCATCTCCATTGGATCGCGCGATTTGGAAAGATTTACAATCCAAATTGTAAAATGACGATCGGAGATTTCCAACTTGCTTTTTGGATATCGAACGATCTCAAAATTAGCCAATTTTGGTCCCATTTGGAAGCTTGTCAAGTTACCATTCCAATGAGCTCAAAATAATCTAAATTGACCACTGAAGAGGGAGTTATGAAGGTTACTATTGGATAAGGAGATGAAGGAAAAATTCAGGACCGACAACTGCGATCCCACTTACAGATGCTCAAATGGTCTCAGAATACGACAATTCTAGTTAGGAATGAAAGAGCACTAAAGTACCTTTTAGACGACCAAAAATTGACACAATCTGACATAAAATGAGGGAGTTATGAGCGTCTCCGTTTGATCGCTCGATTTGGAAAGGTTAACAATCCAAATTGCAAAATTACTATTGAAGAGTTCTAACTTGCTTTTTAGATATCGAATGGTCTCAAAATTAGCCAATTCCGGTCCCATTTAGAAGCTTGTCAAGTTATCATTACAATGAACTAAAAATAATCTAAATTCGACCACTGAAGGGAGAGTTAATGAGGTAACTATTCAACAAGGAGATGAAGGAAAAATTCATGACCGACGATTGCGATCCCACTTACGGATGCCCAAATGGTCTCAGAATATGATGATTCCCAAGAATGAAAGAGCACTAAAGTACCTTTCAGATGACCAAAAATTGACCCAATCCTGCATCAAACGAGGGAGTTATGAGCATCTCCGTTGGATCGACCGATTTGGAAAGATCAACAATCTAAATTGCAAAATGATGATCGAAGAGTTCCAAAGTGCTTTTTGGATCTCGAACCGTCTCAAAATTAGCCAATTCGGTCCCATTTAGAAGCTTGTCAAGTTACCATTCCAATGAGCTCAAAATAATCTAAATTCGACCACTGAAGAGAGAGTTAAGAAGGTAACTATTCGACAAGGAGATGAAGGAAAAATTCATATGACCGACGACGCGATCCCACTTATGGATGCCCAAATGGTCTCGAGAATATGATGATTCCAAGTTTGAATGAAAGAGCACTAAAGTACCTTTCAGAGGGCCAAAAATCGACCCAATCCGACATCAAACGAGGGAGTTATGAGCATCTCTGTTGGATTGCGCGATTTGGAAAGATTTACAATCCAAATTGCAAAATTACTATTGAAGAGTTCCAACTTGCTTTTTGGATATCGAACGGTCTCAAAATTAGCCAATTTCGGTCCCATTTAGAAGCTTGTCAAGTTACCATTCCAATGAGCTCAAAATAATCTAAATTTGACCACTGAAGAGAGAGTTAAGAAGGTTACTATTCAACAAGGAGATGAAGGAAAAATTTATGACCGACGATTGCGATCCCTTACGGATGCCCAAATGGTTTAGAATATGATGATTCCAAATCAGAATGAAAGAGCACTAAAGTACCTTTCGATGACCAAAAATTGACCCAATCGACATAAACGAGGGAGTTATGAGCGTCTCCGTGGATCGCCCGATTTGGAAAGATAAACAATCCAAATTGCAAAATGACGATTGAAGAGTTCCAACGTGCTTTTTGGATCTCGAACAATCTCAAAATTAGCCCATTTCGATCGCATTTAGTAGCATGTCAAGTTACCCGTCCAATGAGCTCAAAATAATCTAAATTCGACCACTAAAGAGAGAGTTAAGAAGGTTTCTATTCGACAAGGAGATGAAGGAAAAAAATTCATGACCGATCGCGATCCCACTTACGAATGCCCAAATGGTCTTTGAATATGATGATTCAGTCAAGAATGAAAGTGCACTAAAGTACCTTTCGATGACCAAAAATGATCCAATCCGACATCAAACGAGGGAGTTATGAGCATCTCCGTTGGATCGCCCGATTTAGAAAGATTAACAATCCAAATTGCAAAATGACTATTGAAGAGTTCAAACGTGCTTTTTGGATTTCGAACGGTCTTAAAATAAGCCAATTCCGATCCCATTTAGAAGCTTGTCAAGTTACCATTCCAATGAGCTCAAAATAATCTAAATTGACCACCTTGAAAGAGAGAGTTAAGAAGGTAACTATTCGACAAGGAGATGAAGGAAAAAATTCATGACCCGACGATGCGATCCCACTTATGGATGCCCAAATGGTTTCAGAATATGATGATTCAAGTTCAGAATGAAAGAGCACTAAAGTACCTTTCGATGACCAAAAATTGACCCAATCCGACATCAAACGAGGGAGTTATGAGCGTCTCTCGTTGGATCGCGCGATTTGGAAAGATTTACAATCCAAATTGCAAAATTACTATTGAAGAGTTCCAACTTGCTTTTTGGATATCGAACGGTCTCAAAATTAGCCAATTCCGATCCCATTTAGAAGCTTGTCAAGTTACCATTCCAATGAGCTCAAAATAATCTAAATTCGACCATTGAAGAGAGAGTTAAGAAGGTAACTATTCGACAAGGAGATGAAGGAAAAATTCATGACCGATGATTGCGATCCCACTTATGGATGCCCAAATGGTTTCGAATATGATGATTCGAGTCAAATGAATGAAAGATCACTAAATTACCTTTCAAATGACCAAAAATTGACCCAATCTGACATCAAACGAGGGAGTTATGAGCATCTTCGTTGGATCACGGGATTTGGAAAGTTTACAATCCAAATTGCAAAATTACTATGAAGAGTTCCAACTTGCTTTTGGATCTCGAACGGTCTCAAAATTACCCTATTCTGGTCCCATTTAGTAGCATGTCAAGTTACCACTCCAATGAGCTCAAAATAATCTAAATTCGACCACTGAAGAGAGAGTTAAGAAGGTAACTTTTCGACAAGGAGATTAAGGAAAAATTCATGACCGACGATTGTCATCCCACTTATGTATGCAAAAATGGTCTCAGAATATGATGATTCCTATCAGGAATGAAAGAGCACTAAAGTACCTTTCATATGATAAAAAATTGACCCAATCTGACATCAAACGAGGGAGTTATGAGCGCTTCTGTTGGAACGCGAGATTTGGAAAGATTAACAATCCAAATTGCAAAATGATGATTGAAGAGTTCCAACGTGCTTTTTGGATATCGAACGGTCTCAAAATTAGCCAATTCTGGTCCCATTTAGAAGCTTGTCAAGTTACCATTCCAATGAGCTCAAAATAATCTAAATTTGACCACTGAAGAGAGAGTTAAGAAGGTAACTATTCGACAAGGAGATGAAGGAAAAATTCATGACCGACGATTGCGATCCCACTTACGGATGCCCAAATGGTCTCAGAATACGATGATTCCAGTCAGGAATGAAAGAGCACTAAAGTACCTTTCAGATGACCAAAAATTGACCCAATCCGACAGCAAACGAGGGAGTTATGAGCGTCTCCGTTGGATCGTGAGATTTGGAAAGATTAACAATCTAATTTTCAAAATGACGATCGAAGAGTTCCAACGCGCTTTTGGGGTATCGAACGGTATCAGAATTAGCATATTCTGGTACCATTTAGAAGCTCGTCAAGTTACCATTCCAACGAGCTCAAAATAATCTAAATTTGACCACTGAAGAGAGAGTTAAGAAGGTAACTATTCGACAAGGAGATGAAGGAAAAAATTCATGACCGACGAATGCGATCCCACTTACGGATGCCCAAATGGTCTCAGAATACGATGATTCCAGTCTGGAATGAAAAGGCACTAAAGTACCTTTCAGATGGCTAAAAATTGACCCAATCCGACATCAAACGAGGGAGTTATGAGCGTCTCCGTTGGATCGTGAGATTTGGAAAGATTACAATCTAAATTGCAAAATTACTATGAAGAGTTCCAACTTTTTTGGATATCGAACGGTCTCAAAATTAGCCAATTCTGGTCCCATTTAGAAGCTTGTAGTTACCATTCCAATGAGCTCAAAATAATCTAAATTTGACCACTTGAAGAGAGAGTTAAGAAGGTAACTATTCAACAAGGAGATGAAGGAAAAATTCATGACCGACGATAATTGCGATCCCATCCCACTTACGATGACCAATTGGTTTAGAATATGATGATTCTAGTCTGGAATGAGAGAGCACTAAAGTACCTTTCAGATGACCAAAAATTGACCCAATCTGACATCAAACGAGGGAGTTATGAGCATCTTCGTTGGATCGCGCGATTTGGAAAGATTAACAATCCAAATTGCAAAAGGACGATTGAAGAGTTCCAAAGTGCTTTTTGGATCTCGAACCGTCTCAAAATTAGCCAATTCGGGTCCCATTTAGAAGCTTGTCAAGTTACCATTCCAATGAGCTCAAAATAATCTAAATTCGACCACTGAAGAGAGAGTTAAGAAGGTAACTATTCGACAAGGAGATGAAGGAAAAATTCATGACCGACGACTGCGATCCCACTTATGGATGCTCGAATGGTCTCAGAATATGATGATTCAAGTTATGAATGAAAGTGCATTAAAGTACCTTTCTGACAACCAAAAATCGATCCAATCCGACATCAAACGAGGGAGTTATGAGCATCTCCGTTGGATTGCGATTTGGAAAGATTTACAATCCAAATTGCAAAATTACTATTGAAGAGTTCCAACTTGCTTTTTGGATATCGAACGGTCTCAAAATTAGCCAATCCAATTCGATCCCATTTAGAAGCTAGTGTAGTTACCATTCTAATGAGCTCAAAATAATCTAAATTTGACCACTGAAGAGAGAGTTAAGAAGGTAACCATTCAACAAGGAGTTGAAGGAAAAATTCATGACCGACGACTGCGAACCCACTTACGGTGCCCAAATGGTTTAGAATATGTTGATTCCAGTCAGGAATGAAAGAGCACTAAATTACCTTTCAAATGATAAAAAATTGACCCAATCTGACATCAAACGAGGGAGTTATGAGCATCTTCGTTGGATCGCGCGATTTGGAAAGATTAGCAATCCAAATTGAAAAGGATGATTGTAGAGTTCCAAAGTGCTTTTTGGATCTCGAACCCTCTCAAAATTAGCCAATTCGGGTCCCATTTAGAAGCTTGTCAAGTTACCATTCCAATGAGCTCAAAATAATCTAAATTCGACCACTGAAGAGAGAGTTAAGAAGGTAACTATTCGACAAGGAGATGAAGGAAAAAATTCATGACCGACGACTGCGATCCCACTTATGGATGCCCAAATGGTCTCAGAATATGATGATTCAAGTTATGAATGAAAGTGCATTAAAGTACCTTTTTGACGACCAAAAATCGATCCAATCCGACATCAAACGAGGGAGTTATGAGCATCTTCGTTGGATTGTGCGATTTGGAAAGATTTACAATCCAAATTGTAAAATTACTATTGAAGAGTTCCAACTTGCTTTTGGATATCGAACGGTCTCAAAATTAGCCAATTCTGATCCCATTTAGAAGCTAGTGTAGTTACCATTCTAATGAGCTCAAAATAATCTAAATTTGACCACTGAAGAGAGAGTTAAGAAGGTAACCATTCAACAAGGAGTTGAAGGAAAAATTCATGACCGACGACTGCGAATCCACTTAGTGCCCAAATGTTTCAGAATATGTTGATTCCAGTCAGGAATGAAAGAGCACTAAATTACCTTTCAAATGATAAAAAATTGACCCAATCTGACATCAAACGAGGGAGTTATGAGCATCTTCGTTGGATCGCGCGATTTGGAAAGATTAGCAATCCAAATTGCAAAAGGACGATAGAAGAGTTCCAAAGTGCTTTTTGGATCTCGAACCCTCTCAAAATTAGCCAATTCGGGTCCCATTTAGAAGCTTGTCAAGTTACCATTCCAATGAGCTCAAAATAATCTAAATTTGACCACTGAAGAGAGAGTTAAGAAGGTAACTATTCGACAAGGAGATGAAGGAAAAAATTCATGACCGACGACTGCGATCCCACTTATGGATGCCCAAATGGTCTCAGAATATGATGATTCTAGTTAAGAATGAAAGTGCATTAAAGTACCTTTCTGACTACCAAAAATCGATCCAATCCGACATCAAACGAGGGAGTTATGAGCATCTCGTTGGATCGCGATTTGGAAAGATTTACAATCCAAATTGCAAAATTACTATTGAAGAGTTCCAACTTGCTTTTGGATATCGAACGGTCTCAAAATTAGCCAATTTGGTCCCATTTAGAAGCTGTGTCAAGTTACCATTCTAATGAGCTCAAAATAATCTAAATTTGACCACTGAAGAGAGAGTTAAGAAGGTAACCATTCAACAAGGAGTTGAAGGAAAAATTCATGACCGACGCGCGAATCCCACTTACGGATGCCCAAATGGTTTCAGAATATGTTGATTCAGTCGGGAATGAAAGAGCACTAAATTACCTTTCAAATGACCAAAAATGACCCAATCGACATCAAACGAGGGAGTTATGAGCATCTTCGTTGGATCGCGCGATTTGGAAAGATTAACAATCCAAATTGCAAAAGGACGATTGAAGAGTTCCAAAGTGCTTTTTGGATCTCGAACCCTCTCAAAATTAGCCAATTCGGGTCCCATTTAGAAGCTTGTCAAGTTACCATTCCAACGAGCTCAAAATAATCTAAATTTGACCACTGAAGAGAGAGTTAAGAAGGTAACTATTCGACAAGGAGATGAAGGAAAAAATTCATGACCGACGACTGCGATCCCACTTATGGATGCTCGAATGGTCTCAGAATATGATGATTCAAGTTATGAATGAAAGAGCACTAAAGTACCTTTCAGATGACCAAAAATTGACCCAATCCGACATCAAACGAGGGAGTTATGAGCATCTCTGTTGGATCACGCGATTTGGAAAGATTTACAATCCAAATTGCAAAATTACTATTGAAGAGTTCCAACTTGCTTTTTGGATATCGAACAGTCGCAAAATTAGCCAATTCCGGCCCCTTTAAAAGGTTGTCAAGTTAACATTTCAATGAGCTCAAAATAATCTAAATTCGACCACTGAAGAGAGAGTTAAGAAGGTTACTATTCAACAAGGAGATGAAGGAAAAATTCATGATTGACGATTTGATCCCACTTACGGATGCCCAAATGGTCTCATAATAGGATGATTCCAGTCAGGAATGAAAGAGCACTAAAGTACCTTTCAGATGACCAAAAATTGACCCAATCCGACAGCAAACGAGGGAGTTATGAGCATCTCCGTTGGATCGTGAGATTTGGAAAGATTAACAATCTAATTTTCAAAATGACGATCGAAGAGTTCCAACGTGCTTTTGGATCTCGAAAGGTCTCAAAATTAGCCAATTCTGCTCCCATTTAGAAGCTCGTCAAGTTACCATTCCAACGAGCTCAAAATAATCTAAATTTGACCACTGAAGAGAGAGTTAAGAAGGTAACTATTCGACAAGGAGATGAAGGAAAAATTCATGACCGACGAATGCGATCCCACTTATGGATGCCCGAATGGTCTCGAATATGATGATTCAAGTTATGAATGAAAGAGCATTAAAGTACCTTTCAAGATGACCAAAAATCGACCCAATCGACATCAAACGAGGGAGTTATGAGCTCTCGTTGGATCACGCGATTTGGAAAGATTTACAATCCAAATTGCAAAATTACTATTGAAGAGTTCCAACTTGCTTTTTAGATATCGAAGAGTCTCAAAATTAGCCAATTCTGGTCCCATATAGAAGCTTGTCAAGTTACCATTCCAATGAGCTCAAAATAATCTAAATTTGACCATTGAAGAGAGAGTTAAGAAGGTAACTATTCACAAGGAGATGAAGGAAAAATTCATGACCGACGATCGCGATCCCACTTACGGAAATGCCCAAATGGTCTTAGAATATGATGATTCAAGTCGAGGAATGAAAGTGCACTAAAGTACCTTTGATGACCAAAAATTGATCAAATCGACATCAAACGAGGGAGTTATGAGGGTCTCGTTGGATCGCGCGATTTGGAAAGATTAACAATCAAATTGCAAAATTACGATGAAGAGTTTGCTTTTGGATTCTCAAAAATAGCCAATTGTTGAGGCATAAAAGTTACCATTAAGCAAGGGAAAAAAAAAAAAAAATCAAGAAATCACTTTGAAGAGAAAGAAAACGACTTCAAGACCACTTTGCGCTTGTGGTCGCGCAAAGTGAATGAGTTACACAAAGACCGCGCAAAGTGAAGAGTTTTGCGGATTGATGAGAAGGAGACTTTCGCGAAGATTGAAGGGTTTGCGCGAGACCGCGTATAAAGTATATTGTTTTGCTTGAGTCGCGCAAAGTCTATAATCTTTGTGGTAAAAATGGTTGGATGATATTTTTGTCCCACATCGATCAGGATTTGAGATTTTCACTTGGTGAAAATGTCTATAAATACCCCATTCCTTCTCTCAAAAGGGGTTGGAAGATTTGAAGTGAAGCAAGGACGAAAGAGAAGATAGAAGGTGCGGAGTATTGGACTCTGCACTTTCTGCGCGATCCCGCGCAAAAGAGTATTGGACTCTGGAAGTTTTGCGACGGCCGGCGCAAAGCAATGAGAAGGCATTTATGGTTTGCGCGGACCCGCAAAAGCATATCGTTCTTGCGGACCGCGCAAACCTATTATTTGGCGATTTTTTGACAAAGAATGGTGAAATCTTTGTCGGAATGGTTTGAGTCTTGGTCTTCAAGTTCTTCTTGTTCAAGAAAGAAGAATCATCGATGAAGAAGACGTATTCCTCCTAAGTTTGGGAGATGACCAAAATAGTCTTGAAATCTTCTTGGAATTTCCATTCTCTTGAAGATTGTTGAACGACTTGTCTATTCCTCCTAAGTCATAGGAGATGATTGACATCATTGCCGTTATGCTGCCGAAATTATATTTAGCTATAATAATTAACATTTGTAATGAGTTCTTTGTAAGCTATCTTAGAATCAAGGGATACCAGAGGATGTAAATGAATTCAGAATCAATAAAATGTGATGATTGTCTTTGTAATTATTTCATTGTTATGTTTAAATAAGATGATTCTCCCAAATCAAATACTTTTGTTTCCTTGTCGAAACAAAATGGCGACTCTGCTGGGGAATTATCTTATTTAACACTAACATTGGGAAAGTTGCAAGACTCTCGTCACTTTTTTTTTGGCGTCTATTAGACGCCAAAATGGCGACTCTCAGTGGGAACATCCTCCCCTTCATCTCCAAGATAGTTTACTTAGTCTTTCACGTACTAATTTCAGATATGTTTTGTTGTTGAAGGTACTCAAATTCAATCACACAACACTTGCTAATGGCTAACTACTGTGAGAAAGGTAAACTTCCGATTCATCATCTTGGGTTTGTAATTGAGTATGCTGCCAAGCGAAATTCCGAGAACACAAAAGCGAGCACTTCAAGCGGGTGCAATGTGATTCAAGCGACAGCGGGAGTCATTTCCGTTTCACCTCAACTACAAGAAAATGATGAAAACTGGACTCTGGTTTTATCCAAAAGGACAAAAGCAAAGGCCTTAAAGAGTCGCAAAGCAAAATTGTTTGCACCAAGAACTGAGGGACCAATTACACGGAGCATAGCAAGAAGAAAACCCGAACTCGCTCCTCGGCGATTTATCCTGAACAAGTTGCTTTCAGTTCTCGTCGCGGATTTTCCAGCTTTGGTCACTCCAAAGACCAAATGGACACAAGCACAAAAAGGTAAAGCACTGATGATAGAATCACCGATGCAAGTATCACCGCAAACAAGCTCGCCTATAACTGTATCACCTCGATCGGTTAAAAGCACAGAAAGCACACGAGAGTCAAATGAGACTCCAATTTCTCCCCTCTTTATAAGTCCTGTTATATCAGCATACTCCCGTTCTACTCCAAAAACAGTTTCGACAAACAGTCAAGGAGCCGCAGTATATATGGCAGAAACAGGTCAAGGAAATAGACCAACTACCGAAGAACGTGTTGATCAAATGGCGGAGGCACAAAGAATGCTAATGGATGAATGCCGGAATCTCAGGGAAGCTTTGACAACCCTGGCACATAATGTAGCCCAAATAGTGGCTCCACCCATGATGGGAGCGACAAATGGACAAGAGAACCAGCCTGAAGGTTCCCGTCCGCAGGGGATAGGATCACGAGGTTCAGTTCCAGCAACAAGAGCTATAACACAAGATGACGTAAGACAAGTCGTCGAAGAAGCAGTCAGAATAGAAAGAGAGCGTGCGAATACCGGTCGTTTCAGATACCGAACACCCTACCCGAGAGAGGTAGAGGATGTTCCATTTCCAGCCAACTTCAAACACCCAGATTTCCAAAAGTTCAATGGGGAAGGATCAGGAAGAACACCTGATGCATTTCATCACCAGCATGGGGAATTTTTCCACGATACCTCAATATTGCTTACGCTTATTTGGGTCATCGTTGACAAGCAAAGCTTTCAGGTGGTATTCAAATTTGGCACCAGGGTCCATACGGACATGGGAAGAAATGCAAGATGCTTTCATGTCGAACTTCTTCTCGTCAGAACGTGACGTTAGCATCACAGAACTAGCTTCAGTACGACAGCGAGAAGGAGAACCCGTTGAAAAATTCATAGACAGATGGAAAACACTGGGGGCATCGTGTAGGCAGTTGCCAGAAGAAAAGGAACAAGTCAAAATGTGTCTGAACTCTATGGAGACAGGAATTGCGTTCGGACTCACTAGCGCTGATATTGGGACTTTTCGCGATTTGGCTACCAAAGCCCATGCATTGGAGCTAATGACTCGCAAGATGCCGGCATTTCATCATGAAACTGTCAGAAGAATGCCTGGCAGGACAACCGTCAATACCGTCGACCGGGATAAGAAGAATCAGGATGCGAGGGGCTCAAGAGATAAAAGGCCAGAAGGAAAAGAAGGCTGGAACCAAGCAAGGGACAGATACGGTGGGAAAAAGCTCAGAATGCTTGATTCTCATGAAGGATTTGAGTTTGATAAAGAGGACGTGGTACCCATGATGCAACAATTGTTAAAAGCAGGAACTCTGGAATTACCAGAACCAAAGCGCCCTGAAGATGCGACAAGGACTCGAGAAAGAAACTTTTGCCGTTATCATCGCCTAGTGGGGCATCCAACAGAAAATTGTTATACGTTAAAATGCATCATACAGCGGATGATAAACAGAGGTGACATAATAACTAGCGGAAGCAAAGAAAAGAATGCAAGGGCAACAGTAAATGTACTGTCAATACAAGAAAACAAGCGGGGACTGAAAAAGGAAAAGTTGACAAGAAATGCAACAATGATTACGTTGCGATCAGGGAAGCAAATCACAAGTCCGGTAAAGCAGAAAGCAGAAATAATAAGGAAAGAAGTGAGTGAAAGACAGAATACTGAGGACAAGAATAGAAATGGAGCTGCAGTGACAAAAGTAGCTTATGATGTAGTCAACCACTTGAAGGGTATACCAAACACGTTAAGTATTTACGATGCGCTCAAGTTGTCAAAAGAATTCGGCAGAGTTTGATTCAAGCCTTTGTCGATCACAATGTGAGAGAAACTTTACTGGCAGAAATGAAGAATGAAAGAAATAATGAGAAGATGAATTGTCTACCAGTAATATCTTTCTCTCGATGATGATTTAATTGGTGAAATGGAACATAAACAGAGCCATTGATGATAGAAGGATATATTTGTGAGAAGAAGATAAAAGAATTATGATAGATAATGGGTCTGCGGTGAACCTTTTGCCACTCTCATGGTTACTAAATTGGGTTTTTCGCCGATCGGACTTAGCCCAATGAATGATGATACAAGGATTTAATCAAGATGGACAACGTGCACTCGGTAAAATCACAAGTAACATTGGAAATAGGAGAATTAATCACTCTTGTTGTATGTCATGTTATAAATCTTTGTGACGACATATAACCTTCTCTTGGGAAGGCCATGGATACATCAAGTATCATATATCGTACCTTCTACTCTACACCAATGTTTCAAAATCTTGTAAAGATGGGGTGCAATGTAAAGTAATGGCGATGCGAAACCCTACACGTAAGTGAGTCTTTCTTTTGACGCTTGATTATTACAAATGTTTCTCGAAGAAATAAGAAATGATGATGGGAAGAGAATCATAAAAGATGCCGGGATAAATAAAAGAAAGAAGAAAAAGCGAGAATCTTAGGATCTTGAAGAAAGAAAGAAATTCTATTTTGTACCAAAGCGCACTGAGACAACCGGGACAACCGCCGTTGACACTTTGTTGTTGTCGGCAAACAACTGAAATTGAAAGTTTTTCTGATCCAATTTACAGTGCCATTACCCAATATCGAAAGATGTAAGCCATTTACAGCCGCTCCGAGAACATTCCAAGTCAAAGCCAGTGATAAATATCCGAACCAATAGAATTCCATGCTGCATCGAAGAGAAGAGTGAAAATGCAAGCAATGAATATCATGGAAAATTAGCACCGCAGAATTTAAGAAAGTACAGTACAATAAGCAAGAAGATCATGAGGAACATGGGTTTTGATTGTGACAAACCCACCGGCTTGAATAATGGAAAGGGGATTCAAATCCCACTCGGGGTTAATCAAGAAAAGCGAAGAAAATTTCAAGGATTGGGAGTAGAATCAGCAGTAAACATGATGTCAGTTAATGTGACTTCAGCTGCGCAAGATACTAAGATAGTTGAATATCCTGAAATCGCTCCAAAGCAAATAGAAGACGGGGGGCAACCGACGATAGATGGCCTGCGAGAAATAAACTTGGGAACAACAGAAGAACCAAGGAACACATTCATCAGCATCAGTCTTTCAGATCAAGAATTTGAGAAATATGGCCAACTTCTCAAAGAAAATAAAGATGTCTTCGCTTGGACCTATGAAGAAATGCCGGGACTGGAGCCCTCCGTAGCGATGCATCGGTTAAATATCTCCAAAGAAAAGAAACCAGTCAAGCAAGCACAAAGGCGATTTCACCCAGACCTGGTTCCATTAATCGAAAAAGAAGTAAATAAGCTAATAAAGGTTGGGTTCATCAGAGAAGTTAAATATCCCAAATGGATATCAAACATTGTTCGGTGAAAAGAAGAACGGACAGATCGAGTATGCATTGATTTGAGATCTGAATGAAGCATGTCCAAAAGACGATTTCCCCCTCCCGATAACAGAATTACTGATTGATAGCACTACTCAATATGCTATCATGTCCTTTATGGACGGATATGCAGGATATAATCAAATCAGGATGGCACCCGAAGATGAAGAGGCGACGGCTTTCAGAACGCCACTTGGAATCTACTGTTACAAAGTCATGCCTTTCGGTCTCAAAAATGCTGGAGCGACATATCAAAGGGCAATGAAAAATATCTTTCAAGATATGATGCATAAACATGTCGAATGCTATGTTGATGACTTGGTAGTCAGATCTGGAGATCATCAAGAACACCGCGAACATCTGGCATCGGTCTTCCGACGACTCAGAAAGAAACAATTAAAGATGAATCCAGCTAAATGTGCATTTGGAGTGTCTTCCGGCAAATTCCTCGGCTTTGTGGTACGGCATAGAGGAATTGAAATTGATCCAGAAAAAGTTAAAGCTATTCAAAATATGCCACCACCAACAACGCTGAAGGAATTAAAAAGCTTACAAGGAAAATTGGCATATATTCGTCGCTTCATTTCGAACCTTGCAGGAAGGTGTCCCATTTTCTCGGTTAATGAAGAAAGATACAGAATTCGTATGGGATCATGCTTGCCAGAATGCCTTTGATTCTATTAAAGAATTATTAAAACATCCGCCGGTGTTAACAGCTCCAGTAAAAGGTAAGCCACTTATTTTATATACATCTGCATTGCAAATTCTTTGGGTGCTTTGTTGTGCATGTGTAATAAGGGAAAAGAGATGCTCTTTATTATCTAAGCCGAACACGATGGGGCGAGAATCCAATTATTCTTCGATTGAAAAAGAATGTTTGGCATTGGTATTATTGTGTGCAAAAGTTAAGGCATTATTGTCTCTCCCATGATATAACTCTGATCTCAAGAGCAGATCCGATAAAATTCTTGATGACCAGGCCAATGTTATCAGGAAGACTAGCCAAGTGGATGCTATTATTATCAGAATATACTATTTCATATAAGCGTGAAAGCAGTGAAAGGACAGCTATGGCGATTTTTTCGCGCAAACACATCCTATAGCGAGAAAATGAAGAAATCAATGATGAATTTCCGGATGAACAGTTATGACGATTGAATCCCAAAATCTTTGGCGGATGTATTTTGATGGTCTTTGCTCGAGTATCGGAGAGCGGGGCGGGAGTGATATTCATTACCCTCTCGGTGATTTATTACCATATTCTTTCACGTTGGATATGCATGCACAAACAATGAAGTGAATACTGAGCTCTTATCATCGGAATGGAAATATACTGACAAATGGAAATAAAATCATTGCATATCTTTGGAGATTCTAAATTAATTATAAATCAATTGACAACAGAATTTGAGTAAGGAAAGAAGAACTTTTGCCTTATTATCGGAAAAGCACAACAATGATTGCTTGAACAATTCTATTATGTGGAAATTAAACACATACCGCGGTCGGAGAATGCAAAAGCAGATGCTTTAGCTTGAGTTTAGCAATGACTTTATCTTGCACAAACCGAAGTCCCTCTTGAGGTAACTATAGAAGAAAGAAGATTCACGCCATCCATGAGAGGTTATCGAAGAAAGCTGTTGAAATATTGCCTATATCTGTCTGGAAGTAACAATGGATGATTAGCGTCGACCTTTGTCGATTATCTCAAATATAACATCTTGCCGGAAGATAATGCACAAAAACAGCAGATTAAACAGCGATCAGGAAAATTTATCATGTGCAGTGAAGTGTTATATAGAAAATCTTATAATGGAATGTTGTTAAGGTGCTTGGATAAACAAGAAGCAAACCAAATGTTGCGGGAGGCACATTCAGGTGAATGTGGAGCACATCAAGCCGGCCGGAATTTATGCCATAGAGTGCATCGAATGGGTTATTATTGGCCCACTATGTTTAAAGATGCAATAGAATATGCAAAGCGATGCCATGAATGTCAAATACATGGAGATATAATACATATTCCTCCAGAAGAATTACATCAATCTGTTGCTTCTTGGCCCTTTTCACTGGGACTCGACGTTATTGGTCCGATAAATCCTCCTTCATCTAAAGGAAAACAGTATATTCTGGCAGCAACGGATTATTTCTCCAAATGGACCGAAGCAGTTGCCTTGCGTAATGTTAAAGAGAAAGACGTGGTCAATTTCATCCGTCACGCTATAATATACCGTCATGGTATTCCGAAGAAAATCATCACTGATAATGGCACCCCTTTTAAAAATAGAGGCATGGAAAAGTTATGTCAGAAGTTCGGCATCCAACATTCTTTTTCAACACCTTATTATCCTCCGGCCAATGGATTAGCAGAGGCATTTAACAAAACAATTGTCAAGATAATGAAGAAAACAGTGACAGGCAATAAGCGCGATTGGGATGAAAAGTTACAAGAAGCATTATGGGCCTACGAGAACCACCCATCGTACAGAACAGGAGCGACGCCATATTCATTGGTCTATGGTATGGAGGCAGTTATCCCAATTGAAATCCAAGTGGCATCACTCAGAGTGGCAGTGCACCAGTCTGTAACAGATGAAGAAAATGCAAAAATAAGGCTGAAAGAATTAGACTTACTCGATGAGAAACGTCTTGCGACAAAGAAGCGGCATTTTGCAATCATATCGAGGCCGAATATCTGCTTGCATTTGATAAACAGGTCAAATATCGTTCTTTCAAAAAAGGGGATATGGTGTTAATGTTGAAAAGACCTATAGTGGTCACTCGCCGGACAGGGGGCAAGTTTGAGCCTAAATGGGACGGTCCATATGTGGTGAAAGAAGTATACTCCAATGGGGCATATAGGATTGTAAATCAAGAAGGACAGGGTATCGGTGTACTTGTCAACGTCCGTTTCATCAAAAAATACTATCCCTAAAGATAGAGAAATGGATTTTGACCCAGAATATTATCAGCATAATGATTCTGTATCAAAAGGGGGCAAAAATGAATAAAATCATGTCTATATGCCAACAAAAGAAGCTATAAAGAAGAGATTTACAAGCATATCAATTATCAAAGCAGCAAATCTGGAAAATATATATATATGATCATCATCATCATCAAAGAAGATATTGCAAAAGTTATATTGCCTTACAAGGCACAAATTCTTGAAGATTCTCCTGAAGATATTGGCAAAAGTTATATTGCCTTACAAGGCACAAATTCTTGAAAATTCTCCTGAAGATATTATCTAAGCTAAGAATATTATTGCCTTACAAGGCATGGATCTTCTTGAAGATATATCAGGAAATATTTCGCCTACTATACATGGATCTACCATATTTGAAATGATGATGATCATATGTATATCATCGCCTCACAAAGGCATGATTTTCTTGAAGATAAATATCATCGCCTCACAAGGCACGGATTTTCTTGAAGATAAATATCATCGCTCTCATAAGGCATGGATTTTCTTGAAGATAAATATCATCGCCTCACAAGGCACGGACTTTCTTGAAGATATTATCGCCTTACAAGGCAAGGATATATCAATATCAATCAAAGAGGCAGTATAGCCAAGCCAAAATCCCAAAAGAGCAAAATTGAGCAAAATCAAAAAGATCAAGCTCTCAAAAAAAAAAAAAAAAAAAAAAAAAAAAAAAAAAAAAAAAAAAAAATGCTCTCAAAGGATCAAGCTCTAAAAATGAGCCGGCCAACTATACGTAAGACCCATGAAGATCGCCATTCGGGGCGGCGAGGAGTCAGTGGCCCTAAAAAGCCCGCGAAGACCATCGTGCGCACCCATGCGGGTAGCTGACGAAGTCAAGGATTCAAAGCCTAAAAGGCCATAAATCCGCGAAGACTAGTCACCGTAATTCCCATGCCGTCTGTATAGCTTCTAAAGCGGCCAGGGGAACGGATGAAAATGCCCTCCTGTGAATGGGCTCGACCTTGCAGACGAAGAAAATAGGGGCCGCAGTGCGAGCTTTATGCCAACCGTGCGTAAGACCCTCCAGGTCTAGGGTTTGATTTCAGTAGTAACTCGTGAGGAAGGGCTTAAACCTACTCATTGATGGACTGGCGACCCTAGATTTGGTGCCCAAAGGTAGCCTTGCGAGCCCTGCGAACTCTAGAGAGTTACCGTGGCCAACCCTGCGCGTAAATCCAACAGTTCACCGTCCGGTAGCGTCAATGGGCCCCTCTGATGGACCGTGACCGTGAGCTCAAGGCAGTGAGAAGCCCAAAAGCGAACTCTAGAGAGTTACAGTGGCCATCACATAAGACCCATAAATGCTCCACTACTCACGAGCTTAAACTGTGTGTGTGCGCACGCTCCACTACTCATGAGCATAAACTGTGTGTGGCTAATTGAATTGAAACTTAGTACCGCCAATCTAAATACTCACCTAGAGAATCCCATACTAACAAGACATAAAAGGTTTAAAAATTATAAATGTGTAATGAAAATTATATATAAATAATAAATAAACTTGATAATATATAAAATATAGATATAATTAGATAAAATTAGTAATGAAAATATTATTAAGTATAAATATAATTTCGATAATATTAGTACAAATATCATCAATATGCAAGGTAGAAAATACCATCATAAACATCCCCAAAATAATCTCATGAAATAGATGTCAAGCAAAATAAATTACATCCGAGAAACACAAAAAGCAAATATCACATGTTTTAAATTACATGATTCAAAGATTCTCTGTGATCCCCATTGCTTCTGAATATCTGAGCAAATCTTCTTTTAATTGTGCTTGAGCTGCATTGTGTCGAGATTTTTCTTCAAGAATAAGTTTCGCCTGATCAGGAACGCCAGCAAGCTTGTTCTCCAAAGAAACAACCATTTCTTGATTCTGAAGTTGTGCAGATTTTTCAGTATCAATAGATTTGGCATTCAATCGCATCTTCTCTTCAACCTCTTGAATGATTAAAGCTTGCTCATGATTCTTTCTCTCCAGCTGAGAGATTTCTTCCTTCAGAGCTGCAATGCGATCTCGGATAGTTATGCTTTCATCAACATGAATCTTTAATTGATCTTGAAGAATCATACGCTCTTGTTCAAATTTGGAAATTGAAGAAGCTGTTAAAGAGACTTGTTCTTGAGAAAGAGCCAGCAGCTTTCTATATTCTAAAATCTCAGGCGCAATGGTGATATTTTCCACTGAAGCTAAAGAAATTACAGAATCACGAAACTTGAAGAGTGAATCCCGTAAGGGAGATATGTCGATTCTGGCCATCTTAGCAGAGCTTTCCAAAATTTCTATAGCAACATCCAAGTCCGACCACTGATCAGGATTTCTGAAGATATGGATTATTGCTAACAGAGAATGTTTCACCATCAGCATTTTGTGAGCAGGAATCTTTGCAAAGGATGATAGTTCATAAGTAGTGGTTACAGAATCAGAACTAGCCGCACCGCTACGGGGATAAGTTCCTATAGCAAAAGAAGAAGAATATTCAATATATTATTATGAAATATATATAGTCTTGAATGAAGATAAAGCGCACATATATATATATATATACCACATCCTTTGGGACACAACTAATGAAGGAGAAGCTCTTGGAGCTATGGAAGGGCCAAGTCCCACCATATCGAAAATGGTGCTCTAGCTTCCGTACTAGAATCTCTTGTGGCTGGAGTTGGCAAATCAAGTGGTTTACGTAGAAAATATAATCTCACGAGCAACTACTCTTGGTACTACCAACGAGACTACTGAGATGCTCTCGGTGAAGATATTACAAGAGGGGCCCTTTGGAGAGATGACACCTTTTACGCAACTTGGACACCTAAAAAAAAAAAAGGGAGATGCAGATAATTTTGGATAAATAATAGTTGTTAAAATATAAATCAAAATATTTATATGAAAATTTTCCTTTACCTGGTGAATATCCATATTCTCCATAATCTAAAGGCTCCTCTTCATCTTCCTCCACAGGAGATTTTAGAGGATATTAATGCTAGAAGGAGTCTTAATAACAATGGGGAAGATTCTATCTCAACTTCTTTTCGCATTGTTTCTTCTTCCTTCACCAATATCAACTTCTCCTTCTTCAAAGTCATCATCTTTATCTTCGCCATTATCACTATCTCTCGCTATCTTCATCATATGGCGAAGATTCGGTTGTACCTGATGATGAAGTAGAACTTTCGTCTCCCAAAATTTCTTCGTCAGCTTCTTCAACGATAACTTGCTTCCCTTTATAAGAAACGGGTCGACTGCTCTCCGGTGCAAGCTCTTGAACTGAAGGGGAAGCAGATGCTTGGCCGATCTTTTCCGAAGGGATAGGAGACGATGATTGCAAACGTGTTCTTGATCTAGTCATCGGAGAAGATGGACTAGGACCAATGGGTTGCGGAGGAGATATTGAAGTACCAATAGCTGGTCCCTCTTGAACCGCCACGGTCTCTGCAGGAATTGGGGAAGATGTACCTGCAGCATCATCCACACCTTGATTTGAAGAGTCCCGACGAGACTTCTCAAATTCTCTCAGAACTCCGTGGGCAAACCAGCCATCCAAAGTGTTGATGGGCTTGATTTCACGGATGGGATCTTCTAATGATATCTTTCTGCAAATCTCTCCTGGATGAGATGCATGGCTCCTCTCCGGAATATAGCCAATCCCGCTCTCTAAATTTCTGCCCTTCAGCCTGGGTGGATGAAGAAAGATAGAGGAGTCTACAGGCAGGCATTTATTGACCAGGTATGATTGATGATCCCACCATCGCATCCAGCTATATGATGTACGGACTATGCGATCACAGCTCGGAATTATGAAGGAGGAGCCAACACAGCTATTCAGCAATTGTTTCCATATCATGGCCCAGTTAAGAGGACCAGTTCCATAACAGCGCATTTGTCTGGTAACCAACCCGCAGTCTTGTGGCACAGTTTGATCATAACCAAATTGACGAGCAAAGCGACTCGGGTAGTAAGGTTCTCTCCAGAATTCTGTCCCTTCCCGCAAAGGTAAACTGCACGAGCGAATAGAAAAGAAGAAAGCCCTCTCTGCTGCAGTAAGAGTTTCGTTGTCCACCATGTCTGTGTCTGCAGGATAGCGATAAAGGCGGAACTGAAAGAAGTTTATCTGATCGTCGTCTCGAATCTTATTTATAACCCACTCATATGCTCTTCTAGCCATTGCCCTCTGCTGGAAGAACCAGAGTGGAAGATGAGAAGGATGAGAATATGCTTGCTCTGAAACTTCGAAAGTCCAAGGGAAGTAGACTCCAAGCCAGCCTGTAAAGTAGTGCCAAGAAGTATGTGCAGATGAAGTTCCAAGAATGGGGTCTTTTATATGAGTCGCTATTTCTCCAAGGGCCGGTAGATAGAACATAGTCTTGGAGGAGCAAGTGAGTATTTATGTCCCTCCGCCAAGGCAGGCCACGACAAAGACACTTGGACGGATAGCATCCGCCCATTTAGAGTGGGCAAAACGACTAAGCTTAGCCAATAGGCCGAAATGCTTTTGCAAGCTCTCCGAAAGAGCTATATTTGGTTTTCCTCGTCATCGCATCCGAAGCTTTGTCAGTTCTTTGGAATTGCAGTCGCGAAACCTTCAAAGGAAATAAAAATGAAGAGGTTAATATACATAAATGGCTGAAGAATATAAAGAGGAAGATCAATTATCAGATTGATAAATACCTTAAACCCCTAGAAAAATGGGCCAGCCATTGAAGAGGGGAATTTTGTGGATATTGGGGAATTTGCTCATCTCTTTAAATAGCTCTATAGTAGTCTCGGATATGGAAGGCTTGCGATCCGGAAAAGATACAAAGGCCAACTCTCTGTTGGTAGGAATGAATTCATCGTAGAATTTCCCCGTTATTGTGAGACCAGCTATACGATGAAGGTCCCAAAGAGATATGCTCATCTCGCCGTAAGGAAGATGAAAGGAGTTGGTTGTAGGCGACCAATATTCAAGGAAGCCTTTCAGAACGTTGGGTTCCCGATAGAAGTATTTTGAAGTTACTTCTATTGCATCATATAGGCCTATCTTTGCAAGAGTACTTGTATGTTTCAGCAAAATAGCCTCCGCCCATTCAGAGTAATAGCGACGAGCAATTAGCAGGCCTCTGATGCGGAACTCTGCTTGGCCCCAGAGTTGCTCTCGATCTCTGAAACGCTGTCTCACTGTCTCATAGAAATGAGAAGGAAAGAGATCATGAGGACTGTGGAAGGGAGTCAGGAAAATCATGGGGCGAGCTTCTCGACATTCTGTCGTGGCTTTTGAGCTTGAATAGTGCCTTCAAGAATCGGGGCTCTCTTGTGGCCCATGATTCGGTATACATCGTCTTTCGCCATGAACACAATCTTTGGGTTCACAATCCAGCATGGGCGATGGCGATACACCTTGATGGGAATGATGGTCATACCCTCTGAGTGAGGGTTGTCAAACTTCATGACTCCTTCAACGACTCGTACTGAATCCCACGAGTTCTGAAGCCGTTTCTTTTTGTGTTCTTTGATTTTTTCTTCAAATTCCTTCGCCTTATTGCGGCGAGTCTTCTTTGGACGGGAAGCAGGAGGAGTGTCTTCGCGACGAAGAAGGGGTCTCTCACTGTCGGTACGAATGTGGGCTGTGGTTTTGAGCCACTCATCCCGGTCGTATTCTCTTCCATGTTTTGGAGGGCATTTAATATCTCCCAAGGAGATGGATCTATGAATGGGGAGAGGGTAAAGACTTGATGCGATCGGAAAAATCGAAAGTAGGGAGGACGGGTTCTTTAAAGTAAGCCGGATTTGGAAGTTGTCTTCATTCTCTTAGCGGGTGGTTGATCGAAGAAGGTGAGTTTGAAGGAGACACAAGACGAAAGCGGTTTGTTTAATACGAGCCATAATGAAAGAAAAAGAAAAAGACAAATGATGGAAGTCAAAAATGGCTAAGTGTTGGAAAAAGTTCGAAAAAATTTTCTAAGTACAGAGTACTTTCTTGAGGTCGCGCAAAGTCAAGGGTTTGCGCGGAAAATCCAAAGTTCAGAGAAAGTCGCGCAAAGTGAAATGCTTTCTTGCGAGGTCGCGCAAAGTCGAGGTTTGCGCGTGAATAAAATCGCTGAGAGCAGAGTGTGAGAGAGGAAGTTCGTGAAAATGACTAAGTCATTGGACTATTTATAGGCTTTATGGCCGAGTAGGTACTCGGGTAGGACTTTCTTGAGGTCGCGCAAACCTTGGAAGAAAGAATGGTTTGATCCTTTTCTTTGATTTTCTGAACAAACAAAGAACGGATCAAGGGGCATCTGTTGAGGCATAAAATAAGCAAGGGAGAAAAGAAGAAAAAAATCAAGAAATCACTTTGAAGAGAAAGAAAACAGCTTCAAGACCACTTTGCGCGAGGTCGCGCAAAGTGAAATAGTTACACAAGACCGCGCAAAGTGAAGAGTTTTTGCGCGGATTGATGAAGAGAGGGTTTTGCGTGAGATTAAGGGTTTTGCGAGACCCGCAAAAGTATATTGTTTTGTGAGTCCGCGCAAAGTCTATAATGCTGTGGTAAAAATGGTTGGATGATATTTTTTGTCCCACATCGACCAGATTTGAGATTTTCACTGGTGAAAATGTCTATAAATACCCCATTCCTTCTCTCAAAAGGGGTTGGAAGATTTCAGAAGGGAAGCAAGGACGAAAGAGAAGATAGAAGGTGCGGAGTATTGGACTCCTGCACTTTGCGCGATCCCGCGCAAAGGAGTATTGGACTCCTGGAAGTTTGCGACGGCCAGCGCAAAGCAACAGAAGGCATTTATGGTTTGCGCGGACCACAAGAAAAGCATATCGTTTCTTGCGGACCGCGCAAACCTATTGTTTGACGTTTTTGACAAAGACAATGGGCTGAAATCTTTGTCGGAATGGTTTGAGTCTTGGTCTTCAAGTTCTTCTTGTTCAAGAAAGAAGAATCATCGATGAAGGACGTATTCCTCCTAAGTTTTGGGAGATGACCAAAATAGTCTTGAAATCTTCTTGAATTTCCATTCTCTTGAAGATTGTTGATTGACTGGTCTATTCCTCCTAAGTCATAGGAGATGATTGACATCATTGTCGTTATGCTGCCGAAATTATATTTAGCTATAATAATTAACATTTGTAATGAGTTCTTTGTAAGCTATCTTAGAATCAAGGGATACCAGAGGATGTAAATGAATTAGAATCAATAAAATGTGATGATTGTCTTTGTAATTATTTCATTGTTATGTTTAAATAAGATGATTCTCCCAAATCAAATACCAAACAACTCAAAAATACATCAAAATGAAGGGAGTTATGAGCGATCCCATTGTTTTGAAAATGAATTGGAATGAAAGATTTAAATCAAACAAAAATGACGATTGAAGAGTTCCAAAGATTACAATCCAAATTTTGGATGAAGAGTTCAAGTGCTTTTTGGATATCGAACGGTCTTCAAAATTAGCCAATTCCGGGTCCCATTTAGAAGCTTGTCAAGTTACCATTCCAATGAGCTCAAAATAATCTAAATTTGACCACTTGAAGAGAGAGTTAAGAAGGTTACTATTCGACAAGGAGATGAAGGAAAAATTCATGACCGACGATGCGATCCCACTTACGGATGCCCAAATGGTCTCGAGAATATGATGATTCCAAATCGGGAATGAAAGAGCACTAAAGTACCTTCGGATGACCAAAAATTGTCCCAATTCGACATCAAACGAGGGAGTTATGAGCATCTCGTTGGATCGCCTGATTTGGAAAGATTAACAATCCAAATTGCAAAATGACGATTGAAGAGTTCCAACGTGCTTTTTGGATCTCGAACAGTCTCAAAATTAGCCAATTCGGTCCCATTTAGAAGCTTGTCAAGTCACCATTCCAATGAGCTCAAAATAATCTAAATTTGACCTTTGAAGAGAGAGTTAAGAAGGTTACTATTTGACAAGGAGATGAACGAAAATATTCATTACCGACGATCTGCGATCCCACTTATGGATGCCCAAATGGTCTAAGAATATGATGATTCAAGTTAGGAATGAAAGAGCACTAAAGTACCTTTCAGATGACCAAAATCGACCCAATCCGACATCAAATGAGGGATTATGAGCATCTCCGTTGGATCGCGCGATTTGGAAAGATTTACAAACCAAATTGTAAAATTACTATTGAAGAGTTCCAACTTGCTCTTGGATATCGAACTATCTCAAAATTAGCCAATTTCGGTCCCATTTATAAGCTTGTCAAGTTACCACTCCAATGAGCTCAAAATAATCTAAATTTGACCACTGAAGAGAGAGTTAAGAAGGTTACTATTCGACAAGGAGATGAAGGAAAAATTCATGACCGACGACATGCGAATCCCACTTACGAATGCCCAAATGGTCTTTGAATACGATGATTTTAGTCAAGAATGAAAGAGCACTAAAGTACCTTTCAGATGACCAAAAATCGACCCAATCCGACATCAAACGAGGGAGTTATGAGCATCTCCGTTGGATTGCCCGATTTGGAAAGATTAACAATCCAAATTGCAAAATGACGATTGAAGAGTTCCAACGTGCTTTTTGGATCTCGAACGGTCTCAAAATTAGCCAATTTAGTCCCATTTAGAGGCTTGTCAAGTTACCATTCCAATGAGCTCAAAATAATCTAAATTTGACCACTGAAAAGAGAGTTAAGAAGCTTACCATTCGACAAGGAGATGAAGGAAAAAATTCATGACCGACGCATGCGATCACACTTACGGATGCCCAAATGGTCTCAGAATACGATGATTCCAGTCAGGAATGAAAGAGCACTAAAGTACCTTTCAGATGACCAAAAATTGACCCAATCCGACAGCAAACGAGGGAGTTATGAGCATCTCCGTTGGATCGTGAGATTTGGAAAGATTAACAATCTAATTTTCAAAATGACGATCGAAGAGTTCCAACGCGCTTTTGGGATATCGAACGGTCTCAAAATTAGCCAATTCCAGTACCATTTAGAAGCTCGTCAAGTTACCATTCCAACGAGCTCAAAATAATCTAAATTTGACCACTGAAGAGAGAGTTAAGAAGGTAACTATTCGACAAGGAGATGAAGGAAAAAATTCATGACGACGATGCGATCCCACTTACGGATGCCCAAATGGTCTCGAATATGATGATTCCAATCAGGAATGAAAGAGCACTAAATTACCTTTCAAGATGATGAAAAATTGACCCAATCCGACATCAAACGAGGGAGTTATGAGCATCTCGTTGATCGTGCGATTTGGAAAGATTTACAATCCAAATTGCAAAATTACGATGAAGAGTTCCAACGTGCTTTTGGATATCGAACGGTCTCAAAATTAGCCAATTCTGGTCCCATTTAGAAGCTTGTCAAGTTACCATTCCAATGAGCTCAAAATAATCTAAATTTGACCACTAAAGAGAGAGTTAAGAAGGTTACTATTCGACAAGGAGATGAAGGAAAAAATTCATGACCGACGACTGCGATCCCACTTATGGATGCCCAAATGGTCTCAGAATATGATGATTCCAGTCAGGAATGAAAGAGCACTAAAGTACCTTTCAGATGACCAAAAATTGACCCAATCCGACATCAAACGAGGGAGTTATGAGCATCTCCGTTGGATCGCGCGATTTGGAAAGATTTACAATCCAAATTGTAAAATTACTATTAAAGAGTTCCAACTTGCTTTTTGGATATCGAACGGTCTTAAAATTAACCAATTCTAGTCGCATTTAGAAGCTTGCCAAGTTACCAGTCCAATAAGCTCAAAATAATTTAAATTCGACCACTGAAGAGAGAGTTAAGAAGGTTACTATTCGACAAGGAGATGAAGGACAAAATTCATGACCAACGACTGTGATCCCAATTACATATGCCCAAATGGTATCA
Organism: Magnolia changhungtana; assembly: GCA_030180095.1. Classification (NCBI taxonomy): domain Eukaryota; kingdom Viridiplantae; phylum Streptophyta; class Magnoliopsida; order Magnoliales; family Magnoliaceae; genus Magnolia; species Magnolia changhungtana. The sequence continues at coordinate 369,761 of JASAUF010000632.1, forward strand.
GAATATGATGATTCCGAAAAGAATAAAAAAGCACTAAATTACCTTTCAAGATGACCAAAAATGACCTAATCCGACATCAAACGAGGGAGTTATGAGCATCTCGTTGGATCGTGCGATTTGGAAAGATTTACAATCCAAATTGCAAAATGACGATGAAGAGTTCCAACTTGCTTTTGGATATCGAACGGTCTCAAAATTAGCCAATTCGGTCCCATTTAGAAGCTTGTCAAGTTACCATTCCAATGAGCTCAAAATAATCTAAATTGACCACTTGAAAAGAGAGTTAAGAAGGTTATTATTCGACAAGGAGATGAAGGAAAAAATTCATGACCGACGATTGCGATCCCACTTATGGATGCCAAATGGTCTCGAATATGATGATTCAGTTAAGGAATGAAAGAGCACTAAAGTACCTTTCAGATGACCAAAAATTTACCCAATCCGACATCAAACGAGGGAGTTATGAGCATCTCGTTGGATGCGCGATTTGGAAAGATTTACAATCCAAATTGCAAAATTACTATTAAAGAGTTCCAACTTGCTTTTTTTGGATATCGAACGGTCTCAAAATTAGCCAATTCCGGTCCCATTTAGAAGTTTGTCAAGTTACCATTCCAATGAGCTCAAAATAATCTAAATTCGACCACTGAAGAGAGAGTTAAGAAGGTTACTATTCGACAAGGAGATGAAGGAAAAATTCATGACAACGATGACGCGATCCCACTTACGGATGCCCAAATGGTCTCAAAATACGATGATTCCAGTCAGGAATGAAAGAGCACTAAAGTACCTTTCAGATGACAAAAAATTGACCCAATCTGACATCAAACGAGGGAGTTATGAGCGTCTACGTTGGATCGCGCAATTTGGAAAGATTAACAATCCAAATTGCAAAATGACGATCGAAGAGTTCCAACTTGCTTTTGGTATATCGAACGGTCTCAAAATTAGCCAATTCTGGTCCCATTTGGAAGCTTGTCAAGTTACCAGTCCAATGAGCTCAAAATAATCTAAATTGACCACTTGAAGAGAGAGTTAAGAAGGTTACTATTCGACAAGGAGATGAAGGAAAAATTCATGACCGATGACTGCGATCCCACTTACGGATGCCCAAATGGTCTCGAATACGATGATTCCAGTCAAGAATGAAAGAGCACTAAAGTACCTTTTAGATGACCAAAAATTGACCCAATCCGACATCAAACGAGGGAGTTATGAGCATCTCCGTTGGATCGCGCGATTTGGAAAGATTAACAATCCAAATTGCAAAATGATGATTGAAGAGTTCCAACGTGCTTTTTGGATATCGAACGGTCTCAAAATTAGCCAATTCCGGTCCCATTTAGAAGCTTGTCAAGTTACCATTCCAATGAGCTCAAAATAATCTAAATTTGACCTGAAAAGAGAGTTAAGAAGGTTACTATTTGACAAGGAGATGAAGAAAAAATTCATGATCGACGATGCGATCCCACTTATGGATGCCCAAATGGTCTGAGAATATGATGATTCAGTCTGGAATGAAAGAGCACTAAAGTTACCTTTCGGATGACCAAAAATTGACCCAATCGACATCAAACGAGGGAGTTATGAGCATCTCTCGTTGGATCGTGCGATTTGGAAAGATTTACAATCCAAATTGCAAAATTACTATGAAGAGTTCCAACATGCTTTTGGATATCAAACGGTCTCAAAATTAGCCAATTTGGTCCCATTTAGAAGCTTGTCAAGTTACCATTCCAATGAGCTCAAAATAATCTAAATTGACCCCGAAGAGAGAGTTAAGAAGGTTATTATTCGACAAGGAGATGAAGGAAAAAATTCATGACCGATGATTGCGATCCCACTTATGGATGCCTAAATTTTCTAAGAATATGATGATTTTAGTCAGGAATGAAAGAGCACTACAGTACCTTTCAAATGACCAAAAATTGACCCAAACCGACATCAAAAGAGGGAGTTATGAGCGTCTCCGTTGGATCACTTGATTTGGAAAGATTACAATCAAATTACAAAAGGACGATTGAAGAGTTCCAACGTGCTTTTTGGATATCGAACGGTCTCAAAATTAGCCAATTCGGTCCCATTTAGAAGCTTGTCAAGTTACCATTCCAATGAGCTCAAAAAATAATCTAAATTGACCACCGAAGAGAGAGTTAAGAAGGTTACTATTCGACAAAGAGATGAAGGAAAATTCATGACCGATGATTGCGATCCCACTTACGGATGCCCAAATGGTCCATAATATGATGATTCCAATAAGAATGAAAGAGCACTAAAGTACCTTTCGATGACCAAAAATTGACCCAATCTGACATCAAACGAGGGAGTTATGAGCATCTCCGTTGGATCGTGAGATTTGGAAAAGATTAACAATCTAATTTCCAAAATGACGATCGAAGAGTTACAACGCGCTTTTGGGGTATCGAACGGTATCAGAATTAGCATATTCTGGTACCATTTAGAAGCTCGTCAAGTTACCATTGCAACGAGCTCAAAATAATCTAAATTTGACCACTGAAGAGAGAGTTAAGAAGGTAACTATTCGACAAGGAGATGAAGGAAAAAATTCATGACCGACGATGCGATCCCACTTACGGATGCCCAAATGGTTAGAATATGATGATTCTAGTCAGAATGAAAGAGCACTAAAGTACCTTTCAGATGACCAAAAATCGACCCAATCCGACATCAAACGAGGGAGTTATGAGCGTCTCCGCTGGATGGCCTGATTTGGAAAGATTAACCATCCAAATTGCAAAATGACGATTAAATAGTTCCAACGTACTTTTTGGATCTCAAACGGTCTCAGAATTAGCCAATTCCGATGGTATTTAGAAGCTTGTCAAGTTACCAGTCCAATGAGCTCAAAATAATCTAAATTCGACCACTGAAGAGAGAGTTAAGAAGGTTACTATTTGACAAGGAAATGAAGGAAAAAATTCATAACCGACGATCGCGATCCCACTTACGGATGCCCAAATGGTCTCAGAATATGATGATTCTAGTCAGGAATGGAAGAGCACTAAATTACCATTCAGATGACTAAAAAGCGACCCAATCTGACATCAAACGAGGGAGTTATGACCGTCTCAGTTGGATCGTCCAATTTGGAAAGATTAACAATCCAAATTGCAAAATGAGGATTGAAGAGTTCCAACATGCTTTTTGGATCTCGAATGGTCCCAAAATTAGCCAATTCCGGTCCCATTTAGAAGCTTGTCAAGTTACCATTCCAATGAGCTCAAAATAATCTAAATTCGACCAGTGAAGAGAGAGTTAAGAAGGTTACTATTCGACAAGGAGATGAAGGATAAAATTCATGGCTGACGATTGCGATCCCACTTACGGATGCCCAAATGGTCTCGAGAATACGATGATTCCAGTCAGGAATAAAAGAGCACCAAATTACCTTTTAGATTACCAAAAATCGACCTAATCCGACATCAAATGAGGGAGTTATGAGCGTCTCCATTGGATCATGGGATTTGGAAAGATTTACAATCCAAATTGCAAAATTACATTCGAAGAGTTTCAACTTGCTTTTTGGATATCGAACGGTTGCCAAATTAGCCAATTCCTGTCGCATTTAGAAGCTTGTCAAGTTACCATTCCAATGAGCTCAAAATAATCTAAATTCGACCACTGAAGAGAGAGTTAAGAAGGTTACTATTTGACAAGGAGATGAAGGAAAAATTCATGACCGACGATTGCGATCCCACTTACGGATGCCCAAATGGTCTCAGAATACGATGATTCCAGTAAGGAATGAAAGAGCACTAAAGTACCTTTCAGATGACCAAAAATTGACCCAATCCGACATCAAATGAGGGAGTTATGAGCGTCTCCGTTGGATCATGCGATTTGGAAAGATTAACAATCCAAATTGCAAAATGATGATTGAAGAGTTCCAACGTGCTTTTTGGATCTCGAACGGTCTCAAAATTAGCCAATTCCGGTCCCATTTAGAAGCTTGTCAAGTTACCATTCCAATGAGCTCAAAATAATCTAAATTTGACCACTGAAGAGAGAGTTAAGAAGGTAACTTTTCGACAAGGAGATGAAGGAAAAATTCATGACCGATGATTACGATCCCACTTACGGATGCACAAATGGTCTCAGAATATGATGATTCTAGTCAGGAATGAAAGAGCACTAAAGTACCTTTCAGATGACAAAAAATTGACCCAATCGACATCAAACGATGGAGTTATGAGCATCTCCGTTGGATCATGCGATTTGGAAAGATTAACAATCCAAATTGCAAAATGATGATCGAAGAGTTCCAACTTGCTTTTGGGATATCGAACGGTATCAAAATTAGCCAATTCTTGTACCATTTAGAAGCTTGTCAAGCTACCATTCCAATGAGCTCAAATAATCTAAATTGACCATTGAAGAGAGAGTTAAAAAGGTTACTATTCGACAAGGAGATGAAGGAAAAATTCATGACCGACGACTGCAATCCCACTGACGAATGCCTAAATGGTCTTAGAATACGATGATTCCAGTCAGGAATGAAAGAGCACTAAAGTATCTTTCAGATGACCAAAAATTGTCCCAATCCGACATCAAACGTGGGAGTTACGAGCATCTCCGTTGGATCACCCGATTTGGAAAGATTAACAATCCAAATTGCAAAATGACGATTGAAGAGTTCCAACGTGCTTTTTGGATCTCGAACAGTCTTAAAATTAGCCAATTCCAGTCCCATTTAGAAAATTACCAAGTTACCATTCCAATGAGCTCAAAATAATCTAAATTCGACCACTGAAGAGAGAATTAAGAAGGTTACTATTCGACAAGGAGATGAAGGAAAAAATTCATGACCGACGATTGCGATCCCACTTACGGATGCCCAAATGGTCTTCGAATATATGATGATTCCAGTCAGGAATGAAAGAGCACTAAAGTATCTTTCAGATGACCAAAAATCGTCCTAATCCGACATCAAACGAGGGAGTTACGAGCATCTCCGTTGGATCACCCGATTTGGAAAGATTAACAATCCAAATTGCAAAATGAAGATTGAAGAGTTCCACTGCGTGCTTTTGGATCTCGAACGGTCCAAAATTAGCCAATTCGGTCCCATTTAGAAGCTTGTCAAGTTACCATTTCAATGAGCTCAAAATAATCTAAATTCGACCACTAAAGAGAGAGTTAAGAAGGTTACTATTTGAGAAGGAGATGAAGGAAAAATTCATGACCGACGACTGCGATCCCACTTACAGATGCCCAAATGGTCTCAGAATACGATGATTCCAGTCAGGAATGAAAGGGCACTAAAGTACTTTTTAGATGACCAAAAATCGTCCAATCCGACATCAAATGAGGGAGTTATGAGAGTCTCCATCGGATCGCGCGATTTGGAAACATTTACAATCCAAATTTCAAAATTACTATTGAAGAGTTCCAACTTGCTTTTGAATATCGAACGGTCTCAAAATTAGGCAATTCCGGTCCCATTTAGAAGCTTGTCAAGTTACCATTCCAATGAGCTCAAAATAATCAAAATTTGACCACCGAAGAGAGAGTTAAGAAGGTTACTATTCGACAAGGAGATGAAGGAAAAATTCATGATCGACGATGCGATCCCACTTACGAATGCCCAAATGGTCTCGAATATGATGATTCAGTCAGGAATTAAAGAGGACTAAAGTTCCTTTTCGATTGCCAAAAATAGACCTAATCCGACATCAAACGAGGGAGTTATGAGCATCTCCATTGGATCGCGATTTGGAAAGATTAACAATCCAAATTTCAAAATTACTATTGAAGAGTTCCAACTTGCTTTTGGATATCGAACGGTCGTCAAAATTAGCCAATTCTGGTACCATTTAGAAGCTTTTCAAGTTACCATTCCAATGAGCTCAAAATAATCTAAATTCGACCACTGAAGAGAGAGTTAAGAAGGTTACTATTCGACAAGGAGGTGAAGGAAAAATTCATGACCGACGACGCGATCCCACTTACGGATGCCCAAATGGTCTCATAATATGATGATTCTAGTCAGGAATGAAAGAGCACTAAAGTACCTTTTAGATGACCAAAAATTGACCCAATCTGACATCAAACGAGGGAGTTATGAGCATCTCTGTTGGATCACGTAATTTGGAAAGATTTACAATCAAATTGCAAAATTACTATGAAGAGTTCCAACTTGCTTTTTGGATATCGAACAGTCTCAAAATTAGCCAATTCTGGTCCCATTTAGAAGCTTGTCAAGTTACCATTCCAATGAGCTCAAAATAATCTAAATTTGACCATTGAAGAGAGAGTTAAGAAGGTTACTATTCACAAGGAGATGATGGAAAAATTCATGACCGACGATGCGATCCCACTTACGAATGCCCAAATGGTCTTAAATACGATGATTCAATCAGAATGAAAAGGCACTAAAGTACCTTTCAGATGACCAAAAATTGACCCAATCCGACATCAAACGAGGGAGTTATGAGCGTCTCCGTTGGATCGCCTGATTTGGAAAGATTAACAATCCAAATTGCAAAATGACAATTGAAGAGTTCCAACGTGCTTTTTGGATCTCGAACGGTCTCAAAATTAGCCAATTCCATTCCCATTTAGAAGCTTGTCAAGTTACCATTCCAATGAGCTCAAAATAATCTAAATTCGACCACTGAAGAGAGAGTTAAGAAGGTTACTATTCGACAAGGAGATGAAGGAAAAATTCATGACCGACGACTGCGATCCCACTTACGGATGCCCAAATGGTCTCAGAATATGATGATTCCAGTCAGGAATGAAAGAGCACTAAAGTACCTTTCGATGACAAAAAATCGTCCCAATTCGACATCAAACGAGGGAGTTATGAGCATCTCCGTTGGATCGCGCTATTTGGAAATATTAACAATCCAAATTGTAAAATGACGATTGAAGAGTTCCAACGTGTTTTTGGATCTCGAACGGTCCCAAAATTAGCCAATTCCGGTCGCATTTAGAAGCTTGTCAAGTTAATAGTCCAATGAGCTCAAAATAATCTAAATTCGACCACTGAAGAGAGAGTTAAGAAGGTTGCTATTCGACAAGGAGATGAAGGAAAAATTTATGACCGAAATCATGCGATCCCACTTACAGATGCCCAAATGGTCTCAGAAGATGATGATTCCAGTCTGGAATGAAAGAGAACTAAAGTACCTTTCAGATGACCAAAAATCGACCCAATCCGACATCAAACGAGGGAGTTATGAGCGTCTCCGTTGGGTCACACGATTTGGAAAGATTTACAATCCAAATTACAAAATTACTATTGAAGAGTTCCAACTTGCTTTTTGGATATCGAACGGTCGCAAAATTAGCCAATTCCGGTCCCATTTAGAGGCTTGTCAAGTTACCATTCCAATGAGCTCAAAATAATCTAAATTTGACCACTGAAGAGAGAGTTAAGAAGGTTACTATTCGACAAGGAGATGAAGAAAAAATTCATGACCGACGACGCGCAATCCCACTTACGAATGCCCAAATGGTCTTTGAAGATGATGATTCCAGTCAAGAATGAAAGAGCACTAAAGTACCTTTCAGATGACCAAAAATCGATCCAATCCGTCATCAATCGAGGGAGTTATGAGGGTCTCCGTTGGATTGCCCGATTTGGAAAGATTAACAATCTAAATGGAAAAATGACGTTTGAAGAGTTCCAACGTGCTTTTTGGATCTCGAAAGTCTCAAAATTACCCAATTCCTATCCCATTTAAAAGCTTGTCAAGTTACCAGTCGAATGAGCTCATAATAATCTAAATTCAAACACTGAAGAGAGAGTTAAGAATGTTACTATTCGACAAGGAGATGAAGGAAAAAATTCATGTCCGACGACTGCGATCCCACTTATGGATGCCCAAATGGTCTTAGAATATGATGATTCAAGTTATGAATGAAAGAGCACTAAAGTACCTTTCGACAATGACCAAAAATTGATCCAATCCGACATCAAACGAGGGAGTTATGAGCATCTCCGTTGGATCTCGAATTGCAAAATGACAATTGAAGAGTTCCAACGTACTATTTGGATCTCGAACGATCTCAAAATTAGCCAAAGTCCCATTTGAAGCTTGTTAAGTTACCATTCCAATGATCTCAAAATAATCTAAATTTGACCACTGAAGAGAGAGTTAAGAAGGTTACTATTTGACAAGGAGATGAAGAAAAAAATTCATGACCGACGACTGCGATCCCACTTACGGATGCCCAAATGGTCTCAGAATACGATGATTCCAGTCAGGAATGAAAGAGCACTAAAGTACCTTTTAGATGACCAAAAATCGACCCAATCCGACATCAAACGAGGGAGTTATGAGCGTCTCCGTTGGATCGCGCGATTTGGAAAGATTTACAATCCAAATTGCAAAATTACTATTGAAGAGTTCCAACTTGTTTTGGATATCGAACGGTCTCAAAATTAGCCAATTTCGGTCGCATTTAGAAGCTTGTCAAGTTACCATTCCAATGAGCTCAAAATAATCTAAATTCGACCACTGAAGAGAGAGTTAAGAAGGTTACTATTCGACAAGGAGATGAAGGAAAATATTCATGACCGACGACTGCGATCCACTTACGAATGCCCAAATGGTCTTAGACTACGATGATTCCTGTCAGGAATGAAAGTGCACTAAAGTACCTTTCAGATGACCAAAAATTGATCCAATACGAATCAAACGAGGGAGTTATGAGCGTCTCCGTTGGATCGCGCTATTTGGAAAGATTAACAATACAAATTGCAAAATGATGATTGAAGAGTTCCATCATGTTTTTGGATATCGAACGGTCCCAAAATTAGCTAATACCGGTCCCATTTAGAAGCTTGTCAAGTTACCATTCCAATGAGCTCAAAATAATCTAAATTCGACCACTGAAGAGAGAGTTAAGAAGGTTACTATTCGACAAGGACATGAAGGAAAAAACTTATGACCGAAGATTGCGATCCCACTTACGGATGCCCAAATGGTCTCGAATATGATGATTCAGTCTGGAATGAAAGAGCACTAAAGTACCTTTCAGATGACAAAAATCGACCCAATCCAACATCAAACGAGGGAGTTATGAGCGTCTCTCGTTGGATCCCGCGATTTGGAAAGATTTATAATCCAAATGGCAAAATTGTTATTGAAGAGTTCCAACTTGCTTTTTGGATATCGAACGGTCGCAAAATTAGCCAATTCCGGTCCCTTTTAGAGGCTTGTCAAGTTTCCATTCCAATGGGCTCAAAATAATCTAAAATTGACCACTGAAGAGAGAGTTAAGAAGGTTACTATTCGTCAAGGAGATGAAGGATAATATTCATGACCGACGACTGCGATTCCACTAACGAATGCCCAAATGGTCTTAGAAGACAATGATTCCAGTCAGGAATGAAAGTGCACTAAAGTACCTTTCAGATGACCAAAAATTGATCAAATCCGACATCAAATGAGGGAGTTATGAGGGTTTCCGTTGGATCGTCCGATTTAGAAAGATTAACAATCCTAATTGCAAAATGCGATTGAAGAGTTCCACCGTGCTTTTTGGATCTCGAACGGTCCTAAAATTAGCCAATTTTGGTCCAATTTAGAAGCTTGTCAAGTTACTATTCCAATGAGCTCAAAATAATCTAAATTCGACCACTGAAGAGAGAGTTAGGAAGGTTACTATTTGACAAGGAGATGAATGAAAAAATTCATAACCGACAATTGCGATCCCACTTACGAATGCTCAAAATGTCTTCAAATACGATGATTCTAGTCAGGAATGAAAGAGCACTAAAGTACCTTTCAGATGGCCAAAAATTGACCCAATCCGACATCAAACGACGGATTTATGACCGTCTCCATTAGATCACCCGATTTGGAAAAATTAAGAATCCAAATTGCAAATTGAAGATTGAAGAGTTCCATCGTGCTTTTTGGATCTCGAACGGTCCCAAATTAGCCAATTCCTGTCCCATTTAGAAGCTTTTCAAGTTACCATTCCAATCAGCTCAAAATAATCTAAATTCGACCACAGAAGAGAGAGTTAAGAAGGCTACTGTTCGACAAGGAGATGAAGGATAAAATTCATGACCGACAACTGCGATCCCACTTACGGATGCCCAAATGGTCTCAGAATACGATGATTCCAGTCATGAATAAAATAGCACTAAAGTACTTTTAGATTACCAAAAATTGACCTAATCCGACATCAAATGAGGGAGTTATGAGCGTCTCCATTGGATCACGCAATTTGGAAAGATTTACAATCCAAATTTCAAAATTACTATTGAAGAGTTCCAACTTGCTTTTTGGATATCGAACGGTCGCCAAATTTGCCAATTCCGGTCGCATTTAGAAGCTTGTCAAGTTACCATTCCAATAACCTCAAAATAATCTAAATTCGACCACTTTGAAGAGAGAGTTAAGAAGGTTACTATTCAAACAAGGAGATGAAGGATAATATTCACGACCGACGACTGCGATCCCACTTACGAATGCCCAAATGGTCTTAGAATACGATGATTCCTGTCAGGAATGAAAGTACACTAAAGTACCTTTTAGATGACCAAAAATTGATCAAATCCGACATCAAACGAGGGAGTTATGAGTGTCTCCGTTGGATCGCGCTATTTGGAAAGATTAACAATCCAAATTGCAAAATGATGATTGAAGAGTTCCAACGTGTTTTTGGATCTCGAACAGTCCCAAAATAAGCCAATACCGGTCCCATTTAGAAGCCTGCCAAGTTACCATTCCAATGAGCTCAAAATAATCTAAATTCGACCATTGAAGAGAGAGTTAAGAAGGTTACTATTCGACAAGGAGAAGAAGGAAAAAATTTATGACCGAAGACTACGATCCCACTTACGGATGTGCAAATGGTCTCAGAATACGATGATTCCAGTCTGGAATGAAAGAGTACTAAAGTACCTTTCAGATGACAAAAAATCGACCCAATCTAACATCAAACAAGGGAGTTATGAGCGTCTCTGTTGGATCACGCGATTTGGAAAGATTTACAATCTAAATTGCAAAATTGCTATTGAAGATTCCAACTTGCTATTGAAAGAGTACTAAAGTACCTTTTTGCAAAATTGCTATTTGGAAAGATTTACAATCGAAATTGCAAAATGACGATTGAAGAGTTCCAACGTGCTTTTTGGATCTCGAACAGTCCCAAAATTAGCCAATTCCATTCCCATTTAGAAGTTAACAGTCCAATGAGCTCAAAAGAAACTAAATTCGACCACTGAAGAGAGAGTTAAGTAGGTTACTATTCGGCAAGGAAATGAAGACTGCGATCCCACTTACGGATGCCCAAATGGTCTCAGAATACGATGATTCCAGTCTGGAATGATAATGCACTAAAGTACCTTTCAGATGACAAAAAATCATCCCAATTCGACATCAAACGAGGTAGTTTTGAGCATCTCCGTTGGATCGCGCTATTTAGAAATATTAACAATCCAAATTACAAAATGACGATTGAAGACTTCCAACGTGTTTTTGGATCTCGAACGGTCCCAAAATTAGCCAATTTCGGTCCCATTTAGAAGCTTGTCAAGTTACCAATCCAATGATCTCAAAATAATCTAAATTCGACTACTGAAGAGAGAGTTAAGAAGGTTACTATTCGACATGAAGATGAAGGAAAAAATTTATGACCAAATACTGCGATCCCACTTACAGATGCCCAAATGGTCTCAAAATACGATGATTTCAGTCTAGAATGAAAGAATACTAAAGTACCTTTCAGATGACAAAAAATCGACCCAATCCGACATCAAACGAGGGAGTTATGAGCGTCTCCGTTGGGTCACACGATTTGGAAAGATTTACATTCCAAATTGCAAAAGTACTATTGAAGAGCTCCAACTTGCTTTTTGGATATCGAACGGTCGCAAAATTAACCAATTCCAGTCCCATTTAGAGGCTTGTCAAGTAACCATTCCAATGAGCTCAAAATAATCTAAATTTGACCACTGAAGAGAGAGTTAAGAAGGTTACCATTCGACAAGGAGATGAAGAAAAATATTCACGATTGACGACTGCAATCCCACTTACGAATGCCCAAATGGTCTTTGAAGATGATGATTCCAGTCAAGAATGAAAGAGCACTAAAGTACCTTTCTGATGACCAAAAATTGATCCAATCCGATATCAAACGAGGGAGTTATGAGGGTCTCTGTTGGATTGCCCAATTTGGAAAGATTAACAATCTAAATGGTAAAATGACGTTTGAAGAGTTCCAATGTGCTTTTTGGATCTCGAACAGTCTCAAAATTACCAAATTCCTGTCCCATTTAAAAGCTTGTCAAGTTACCAGTCGAATGAGCTCATAATAATCTAAATTCAAACACTGAAGAGAGAGTTAAGAATGTTACTATTCGACAAGGAGATGAAGGAAAAAATTCATGTCAGACGACTGCGATCCCACTTACGGATGCCCAAATGGTCTCAGAATACGATGATTCCAGTCAGGAATGAAAGAGCACTAAAGTACCTTTCTGATGACCAAAAATTGACCCAATCTGACACTAAACGAGGGAGTTATGAGCGTCTCCGTTGGATCGCCCGATTTGGAAAGATTTACAATTCAAATTGCAAAATTACTATTGAAGAGTTCCAACTTGCTTTTTGGATTTCGAACGGTCTCAAAATTAGCCAATTCCACTCGCATTTAGAAGCTTGTCAAGTTACCATTCCAATGACCTCAAAATAATCTAAATTCGACCACTGAAAAGAGAGTTAAGTAGGTTATTATTCGACAAGGAGATGAAGGAAAAAATTCATGACCGACAACTGCGATCCCACTTACGGATGCCCAAAAGGTCTCAGAATTTGATGATTCCAGTAAGGAATGAAAGAGCACTAAAGTACCTTTCAGATGACCAAAAATTGACCCAATCTGACATCAAATGAGGGAGTTATGAGAGTCTCCGTTGGATCACGCAATTTGGAAAGATTTACAATCCAAATTGTAAAATTACTATTGAAGAGTTCCAACTTAGTTTTTGGATTTCGAACGGTCTCATAATTAGCTAATTCGAGTCGCATTTAGAAGCTTGTCAAGTTACCAGTCCAATGAGCTCAAAATAATCTAAATTCGACCACTGAGGAGAGAGTTAAGAAGGTTACTATTCGACAAGGAGATGAAGGAAAAACTTCATGACCAACGACTGCGATCCCACTTACGGATGCCCAAATGCTCTCAAAATACGATGATTCCAGTGAGGAATGAAAGAGCACTAGAGTACCTTTCAGATGACCAAAAATCTTCCAAATCCGACATCTAACGAGGGAGTTATGAGCATCACCGTTGGATCGCGCGATTTTGAATGATTAACAATCCAAATTAGAAAAGGACGATTGGAGAGTTCCAACTTGCTTTTTCTATATCGAAAGGTCGCAAAATTAGCCAATTCCGGTCGCATTTAGAAGTTTGTCAAGTTACCAATCCAATGACCTCAAAATAATCTAAATACGACCACTGAATAGAGAGTTAAGTAGGTTACTATTCGACAAGGAGATGAAGGAAAAAATTCATGACCGATGACTGCGATCCCACTTACGGATACCCAAATGGTCTTGGAATACGATGATTTCAGTCAAGAATGAAAGAGCACTAAGGTACCTTTCTAATGACCAAAAATTGCCCAATCCGACATCAAACGAGGGAGTTATGAGCGTCTCCGTTGGATCGCGCTATTTGGAAAGATTAACAATCCGAATTGCAAAATGACGATTGAAGAGTTCTAACGTGTTTTCGGATCTCGAACGGTACCAAAATTAGCCAATTTCGATCCCATTTAGAAGCTTGTCAAGTTACCATTCCAATGAGCACAAAATAATCTAAATTTGACCACTGAAGAGAGAGTTAAGAAGGTTACTACTTGACAAGGAGATGAAGAAAAAAATTTATGACTGAAGACTGCGATCCCACTTATGGATGCCCAAATGGTCTCAGATATGATGATTCCAGTCTGGAATGAAAGAGCACTAAAGTACCTTTCAGATGACAAAAAATTGACCCAATCTGACATCAAACGAGGGAGTTATGAGTGTCTCTGTTGGATCACAGGATTTGAAAAGATTTACAATCCAAATTGTAAAATTACTATTGAAGAGTTCCAACCTGCTTTTTGGATATCAAACGGTCTCAAAATTATCCAATTCTGGTCGCATTTAGAAGCATGTCAAGTTACCAATCCAATGAGCTCAAAATAATCTTAATTCGACCACTGAAGAGAGAGTCAAGAAGGTTACTATTCGACAAGGAGAAGAAGGAAAAATTTCATGACCGAAGACTGCGATCCCACTTATGGATGCCCAAATGGTCTCAGAATATGATTATTTTAGTGAGGAATTAAAGAGCACTAAAGTACCTTTCAGATGACCAAATATCTACCCAATCCGACATCAAACGAGGGAGTTATGAGCGTCACCGTTGGATCACTCAATTTTAAATGATTAACAATCCAAATTAGAAAAGGACGATTGAAGAGTTCCAACGTGCTTTTTCGATATCGAACGGTCTCTAAATTACCCGATTCTGGTCGCATTTAGAAGCTTGTCAAGTTAACAGTCCAATGAGCTCAAAATAATCTAAATTCGACCACTGAAGAGAGAGTTAAGAAGGTTACTCTTCGACAAGGAGATGAAGGAAAAATTCATGACCGATGACTTCGATCCCACTTACGGATGCCAAAATGGTACCATAATATGATGATTCCAGTCAAGAATGAAAGAGCACTAAAGTACCTTTCAGATGACCAAAAATTAACCCAATCTGACGTCAAAAGAGGGAGTGATGAGCATCTCTGTTGGATCGTGCAATTTGGAAAGATTAACAATCTAAATTACAAAATGACGATCGAAGAGTACCAACGCGCTTTTGGGATATCGAACGGTCTTAGAATTAGCCAATTCTGGTACCATTTAGAAGCTTGTCAAGTTACCATTCCAATGAGCTCAAAATAATCTAAATTGGACCACTGAAGAGAGAGTTAAGAAGGTTACTATTCGACAAGGAGATGAAGGAAAAAATTCATGACCGACGACTGCGATCCGACTTACGGATGGACAAATAGTGTTAGAATACGATGATTCTAGTCAGGAATGAAAGAGCACTAAAGTACCTTTCAGATGACCAAAAATCGACCCAATCCGACATCAAACGAGGGAGTTATGTGCGTCTCCGTTGCATCGCCCGATTTGGAAAGATTAACAATCCAAATTGTAAAATGACGATTGAAGAGTTCCACCGTGCTTTTTGGATCTCGAACGGTCCCAAAATTAGCCAATTCGGGTCCAATTTAGAAGCTTGTCAAGTTACCATTCAAATGAGCTCAAAATAATCTAAATTCGACCACTGAAGAGAGAGTTAGGAAGGTTACTATTTGACAAGGAGATGAAGGAAAAAATTCATAACCGACCGATCCCACTTACGGATGCTCAAAATGTCTTCGAATACGATGATTCTAGTCAGGAATGAAAGAGCACTAAAGTACCTTTCAGATGACAAAAAATCGACCCAATCCGACATCAAACGAGGGATTTATGAGCGTCTCCGTTAGATCGCCCAATTTGGAAAAATTAAGAATCCAAATTGCAAAATGACGATTGAAGAGTTCCACCATGCTTTTTGGATCTCGAATGGTCCCAAAATTAGCCAATTCCGGTCCCATTTAGAAGCTTGTCAAGTTACCATTCCAATGAGCTCAAAATAATCTAAATTCGACCACTGAAGAGAGAGTTAAGAAGGTTACTATTCGACAAGGAGATGAAGGATAAAATTCATGGCTGACGACTGCGATCCCACTTACGGATGCCCAAATGGTCTCAGAATACGATGATTCCAGTCAGGAATAAAAGAGCACCAAATTACCTTTTAGATTACCAAAAATCGACCTAATCCGACATCAAACGAGGGAGTTATGAGCGTCTCCATTGGATCACGCGATTTGGAAAGATTTACAATCCAAATTGCAAAATTACTATTGAAGAGTTCCAACTTGCTTTTTGGATATCGAACGGTCGCCAAATTAGCCAATTCCTGTCGCATTTAGAAGCTTGTCAAGTTACCATTCCAATGACCTCAAAATAATCTATATTCGACCATTGAAGAGATAGTTAAGTAGGTTATTATTCGTCAAGGAGATGAAGGATAATATTCACGACTGACGATTGTGATCCCACTTACGAATGCCCAAATGGTCTTAGAATACGATGATTCCAGTCAGGAATGAAAGTGCACTAAAGTACCTTTCAGATGACCAAAAATTGATCAAATCCGACATCAAACGAGGGAGTTATGAGCGTCTCCGTTGGATCGCGATATTTGGAAAGATTAACAATCCAAATTGAAAAATGATGACGGAAGAGTTCCAACGTGTTTTTGGATCACGAACAGTCCCAAAATAAGCCAATACCGGTCCCATTTAGAAGCTTGTCAAGTTACTATTCCAATGAGCTCAAAATAATCTAAATTCGACCACTGAAGAGAGAGTTAAGAAGGTAACTATTCGACCAGGAGATGAAGGAAAAATTTATGACCGATGATTGTGATCTCACTTACGGATGCCAAAATGGTATCATAATATGATGATTCTAGTCAAGAATGAAAGAGCACTAAAGTACCTTTCAGATGACCAAAAATTAACCCAATCTGACGTCAAAAGATGGAGTTATGAGCGTCTCAGTTGGATCATGCGACTTGGAAAGATTAACAATCCAAATTGCAAAATGATGATCGAAGAGTTCCAACGCGCTTTTGGGATATCGAACGGTATCAGAATTAGCCAATTCTGGTACCATTTTAAAGCTTGTCAAGTTACCATTCCAATGAGCTCAAAATAATCTCAATTCGACCACTGAACAGAGAGTTAAGAAGGTTACTATTTTACAAGGAGATGAAGGAAAAAATTCATGACCGACGATTGCGATTCGACATACAGATGGACAAATGGTCTTAGAATATGTTGATTCTAGTTAGGAATGAAAGAGCACTAAAGTACCTTTCAGATGACCAAAAATTGCCCAATCCGACATCAAACGAGGGAGTTATGAGCGTCTCCGTTGGATCGCCCGATTTGGAAACATTAACAATCCTAATTACAAAATGCGATTGAAGAGTTCCACCGTACTTTTTGGATCTCGAATGGTCCTAAAATTAGCCAATTCTGGTCCAATTTTGAAGCTTGTCAAGTTACTATTCCAATGAGCTCAAAATAATCTAAATTCGACCACTGAAGAGAGAGTTGGAAGGTTACTATTTCACAAGGAGATGAATGAAAAAATTCATAACCGACAATTGCGATCCCACTTATGGATGCTCAAAATGTCTTCGAATACGATGATTCTAGTCAGGAATGAAAGAGCACTAAAGTACCTTTCAGATGGCCAAAAATCGACCCAATCCGACATCAAACGACGGATTTATGACCGTCTCCGTTAGATCACCCGATTTGGAAAAATTAAGAATCCAAATTGCAAATTGAAGATTGAAGAGTTCCACCATGCTTTTTGGATCTCGAATGGTCCCAAAATTAGCCAATTCCGGTCCCATTTAGAAGCTTTTCAAGTTACCATTCCAATCAGCTCAAAATAATCTAAATTCGACCACTAAAGAGAGAGTTAAGAAGGTTACTGTTCGACAAGGAGATGAAGGATAAAATTCATGACCGACGACTGTGATCCCACTTACGGATGCCCAAATGGTCTCAGAATACGATAATTCCAGTCATGAATAAAATAGCACTAAAGTACTTTTAGATTACCAAAAATCGACCTAATCCGACATCAAACGAGGGAGTTATGAGCGTCTCCATTGGATCACGCAATTTGGAAAGATTTACAATCCAAATTTCAAAATTACTATTGAAGAGTTCCAACTTGCTTTTTGGATATCGAACGGTCGCCAAATTTGCCAATTCCGGTCGCATTTAGAAGCTTGTCAAGTTACCATTCCAATGACCTCAAAATAATCAAAATTCGACCACTGAAGAGAGAGTTAAGTAGGTTACTATTCGTCAAGGAGATGAAGGATAATATTCACGACCGACGACTGCGATCCCACTTACGAATGCCCAAATGGTCTTAGAATACGATGATTCCAGTCAGGAATGAAAGTACATTAAAGTACCTTTTAGATGACCAAAAATTGATCAAATCCGACATCAAATGAGGGAGTTATGAGCGTCTCCGTTGGATCGCGCTATTTGGAAAGATTAACAATCCAAATTGTAAAATGTTGGTTGAAGAGTTCCAACGTGTTTTTGGATCTCGAACAGTCCCAAAATAAGCCAATACCAGTCCCATTTAGAAGCCTACCAAGTTACCATTCCAATGAGCTCAAAATAATCTAAATTCGACCATTGAAGAGAGAGTTAAGAAGGTTACTATTTGACAAGGAGATGAAGGAAAAAATTTATGACCGAAGACTACGATCCCACTTACGGATGCCCAAATGGTCTCGAATACGATGATTCCAGTCTGGAATGAAAAGGCACTAAAGTACCTTTCAGATGGCTAAAAATTGACCCAATCCGACATCAAACGAGGGAGTTATGAGCGTCTCTGTTGGATCACGTGATTTGGAAAGATTTACAATCTAAATTGCAAAATTACTATTGAAGAGTTCCAACTTGCTTTTTGGATATCGAACAGTCGAAAAATTAGCCAATTCCAGTCCCATTTAGAGGCTTGTCAAGTTACCATTCCAATGAGCTCAAAATAATCTAAATTTGACCACTGAAAAGAGAGTTAAGAAGGTTACTATTCATCAAGGAGATGAAGGATAATATTCACGACCGACGACTGCTATCCCAATTACGAATGCCCAAATGGTCTTAGAAGACGATGATTCCAGTCAAGAATGAAAGTGTACTAAAGTACCTTTCAGATGACCAAAAATTGATCAAATCCGACGTTAAACGAGGGAGTTATGAGGGTCTCTGTTGGATCGCCCGATTTGGAAAGATTAACAATCGAAATTGCAAAATGACGATTGAAGAGTTTCAACGTGCTTTTTGGATCTCGAACAGTCCCAAAATTAGCCAATTCCATTCCCATTTAGAAGTTAACAGTCCAATGAGCTCAAAAGAAACTAAATTCGACCACTGAAGAGAGAGTAACGAAGGTTACTATTCGACAAGGCGATGAAGTGTAACGCCCTGAAAATCGGGGGTCGAACATAAACTCAACTCCCGAGTTCCAGAACATCACTTATGCAACAAAATGAATGATGATTGAATGTTGACTGTATTCGTGCATTGAACATGAGTGAGATTAAGCCAAAACAAGATATCATACTCCGAGAGCAGTTAAATTTGCAAGCGAAGAGCTGTGATAGATAGATAAAATATATAACTTATGATGAGTCTCCAGAGTGTGATAACATTACAGGTTAAATAAATACAAGTGCGGTTCTAAAATGTACCAAATGTGAGGAAGTGTAATGCCTCCTATCCCATGTACCATAGCCCCCGTCAATACAATATCAGGTCTTCGAGAGACCCGTCGAGAGAGATACGAGATAGGAGAATTCTCCTATCATCATAGAAGTAGTCCGGCTCTGCTTCACAAGCATCGCCACCACCACGAAACTCAATAAACGGTTGGTGTTGCAAACACCGTCCGTAACGTGGGAGTGAGTGATCAACTCAGTGGAACAGTAAAGCATAGGTTAACATGTTATCAAATCAATCAAGCAGTAATGATAATGCAGTACAAATCAAACATTTCTAATTACTCTTGTTAAGTGCAAAAATGATATGACATGATCTTTGTATGCCCTTGCCAAACCACCCTCAAGCGACATCATCTTACGTTCGCGAATGCTACTCCCTTAGTGCGCCACATCTACAAAGCACATGCGGTGCATGATGATCATGATTACCGAGTTATTATTAGTCCATTTCAATCAGCAGTATTGGGAAACTAAGGTACCTCCCTTGTATCATTCCCAAACATGATCCATTCTAGGGTCGTCAGTCCTAGTTAATCTCATACGATATTATGGTTTGAGAAGCGTAGTGAAGGCATCGCAAAGGGCTCACACACCGTCAGCTCGGATACAGATCTCACCGTATGCGGCTCAATTGCTGGCCGTCAGCTCAAGTACATATCTCACCGTACCTGGCTCAATCACTAGCCGTCAGCTCGAATACAGGTCTCACCGTACTCGGCTCAACTCGTACTCCAGTTGCTGTGAAAGACTCGTCGCCAATCACAGACCTTGGAGTATACTCGAAGATACTACGGAGGACTCGTCGCCGTCAGCACGAGCACAGGTCTCACCGTACTCGGCTCTCGCCGAAGTATCGACAAACTCGAATATAGTGTCCCATACCACCATAATCGGCTCACGAGGTTGGTTGCGCAATGGTCACTACGGGAGGTACATGACCCCCAGAGGCCGACAGCTCGACCACGGTGTCCCATACCACCATGCCCGGCTCATGCGTCTTAGCGGATCGAGGTACCATGGTTAAAAGGGATTTCACTGGTAAGTTTGGTACCCTAGGTTCAAGCAGAGGCGACCAAACATGGTGAACATACATTAGACAAATCGGGTTACCTGACGAGCTCGGCTAGCTCGAGCGCACAACGAGTTGAACGACATGAAGTGCATAAGCACTTCGCGTGGCCGACCACTATCGCCAACCGAAGTACGACTCGGGTTCGTCGAACACATCTCACGTGGCAAATGAATTGCAACCACGAATTCAATTCTGGTACCGATTGTCTGGACTATAATCATAGCCCCAAACACAATCAATTCGCATCCATAGCATGTGGAGTAAAGCATAATAACAAAGTAATTAAAGCATGCTAGTAGGCATGTTATAAGGCATGTTATAAAGCATGATAGAAAGCATGTTGTAAAGCACTTCATCAATAGGAATACAAACACATATATTACAAGTAAGTGGTTTAAGCAAATAACCTCATGGAGGTAGTCATACATGTCTCTAGAGTAGTTGAGAATCCCATCTCAACACCCTAAAACATTACAATTTACTAACCACTACTCATTCAGGCATTTCAAGAAACACTTAAACAAACATACATCAACATACATGACATATGTCGATCACATAGGCATTAGGCCAAATCCTTTCCCTAGGAGTTGCCCCAATCATAACACGCGTACACCCACGACGGATGGTCATGGCAAGGAGAATCCAAGTTCCATATTCATTCAATCATTTCCGCAAACACTTGGGCCACACATCTCGGCGTATATAGTGTATATTGGCCGTGGCGTGAACTAGGGAAAATCCTTTCGTCAAAAGGGTATCGCCAATACAACAATCATGATTCCATGACATTTAGTCATGGCGAGCACGAATGAGGATTCTATACTCATTCGGTCATTTTCACAAAACTTAGAATACACTATTACGTCATACATGGCGTATGTTAGCAAAACATGTATTAGGGCTATCCTTTAGCCAAGTGAGTATTTTATCCATGTATAATATATTACTACAAACAATTAATCATGACAATTGCATCAAGCAAATTTTATACGTATAGGGTATTTTCCAGGATACCCAATTTCAACATACATAGTGTTTACAAGGGAACTTGTAATACGGCTATTGATTCTTTTCGCCAAGCTAATATTTTATTCATATATTGTATAATCATATTTTAAATAAGTATGTCAAACATTATTCCAAAAGAAATACGATATACGGTATTTCTAACATACACAATTTCAACATACGTCACATTTACAAGTGAACATGTATTTTGGCGATCCCTTTCGCCAAACTAGTATTTTATTCATATATTATATAATCATACATTAAATAAACATGTCAAACATTTATCCCAAAAAAAATACGTATACGGTATTTATACGAATACTAAGAGTATGTGAAATTCCAAATTCTACCACGTTAATCGAAACAGGAAACGGAAAGCACTTTGTACATGTGCAATTGCATGCAGATCATGAATCTACCATTATCTGACATTGAAAGCGTTGAAAACCGTAACTTATACACTTAAAGTCCTCACCTTTGCCTATGGAAATGAAACGAATCAGCAAGGGTAGTAGAACTTCCGTATACGGGAGATTTCTAGCCTACAGAGCGGAATCGGTTAATCGTTACGCAACCCACATCGATCCCACCACAAATCAGACCTAGGGTTAGGGTTTCTTACCTTTAAATGGGACGGAAAACGCCGGGAAAACACCTGGAATGAAGCGGTGTAGGCCGTTGGATGGCAGGGAACGACGGCAGGGAGATTCTCCCACTTCTTCCTCACTTTCTCTCTCTTTTCTCTCTCCCAAAACCCAAATTCGTATGGCTGGAAGAGAGGGTGCTCTAAGCTCCTTATATAGCCTAAAACATTCCCAAAATAGACTCAGGTTCAAGGGTGACTGCTTATATAGGCACTTCGCCACTTTTCCAGCTCAAAAGGGAAGTTCTGGTGGCCCTCTTTGAACCAAACGTCAGACTTAAGCTCACCATCGATGGATCTACGTGGGATTACGTTTTTGACTCATTCGGATACCCAGATCGCACGTGGCGGACCACTTTCAGTTCGACGGTCAGTGGGCCACGATCAGAAATTCCAAGTACATGTAAATGTTCCTGAAATTTTTCTTAATCCGAGGGTGTAATTTGGTCTGATTCTGACGGTCAGGTTGCTTAATACTGATGCGTCAACGAATGATGCCAGATCACTATTCCAGATATTTATTTTTGGATATGAATAGTGTTTTTCACACTACCTCGCTCCGATTCGAAACGAATGGCCGTGGAACATCGGATGGAGCTGATTTTGAGATGATTGTTAAGCCCAATGGGGCGGTCCTAGTTCCTTAGCCGGGTTAATCGGACTCCGATGTACGATCTAGACTTAATACTGAAGTTTCGTTTCATTCAGAGCGGACGGAAATGAGTTTGGTTCTAAACTTTAGGGTAACCTAAGCGTCAATGATTCGCAAGTTTCGGGTCTTGCAGATCGTATTTAAAGCGATTCAAATGGATTTCATGGCTAATCTAGTTTAACACCTAGTTCACTTTGTCAATTTCTAAAGGATTTAATCCTAAGTGATTTTTTTGTCCGAGGTGGAACTTAGTCCATTGTAGTTTGTATATAAAGTGATCCAAGTTATACTACTTAGCTAGTTTAAGATAGTGTCTAGGCGAAGGTGCTTTGAAAGATTGAAAGCACAAGGTAGTGAAAGGTGGGATTTGTGAAGAAAATGATTTAAGGGACGATTTGAGACTTTAATTGAGCGTTTAAGAAGTTAAACTGTGTTAGGATTGACCCATTGCCTAAGGATGTCTAATCCCAAGTTGGCAAAAATCCGGGCGTTACAATCTACCCCCTTAAAACAAAATTTCGTCCCGAAATTGTCTAAGGGTAATAAGGAAAGATTTCTATTATTTCATTTGCCTAAGGCTTATTGATTTTGAGTTCCTACGCGTGGTAGGGTATATACCAATCTGGTTCATTTTAGTCTACCCCCCTTAAAACTTAATTCTTTATCCATTCCTCATACCCGATGGTTTGCTACCATTTATTTCTTTACCTATTTGGAGTCTCGACGATAATTCCCACAATTTAGAGTAAGATAGTTGTTTTCATTGTTTGACCAACACGGCGAGATGGTAATAGTGGGCTCGATCCCGATACATCGATCATCTACCGACCAGGGTAGAAGGCTCATCGTATCCCTTCCCAGTCTTGGTAGATCCTGGTCTTCTGCTCGGTCAAGCAGTGGAGTCCATTGGTAGTCATCCAGATTGAGAATTGGGTCAAGCCGCGAATGTTTTCATATTGTATATTTCAAGAACTCAGTACCTTGATCACTCTAAAAACGTAGGGAATTTCCATCATTGAAAGGTTTAAATGGTTTATTCTAAGGTTGCCCTTTAGGTCTTAATCTAAGAGAGTCCTCATTATTATCTATGTCCAAGGAAATGGTGAATCAAATCTTACTAGGGCAGGCTAGGGCTTCTATAATGTTCGTATTCAACGAGCACCGTTTCGATCCTGGGCCAGTGGGGTAAGGTCACCGCGTTTCATTGCGCCACCCAGATCAAAGAGATGCAATAGGTGACCTAACTAGATTGGGCTCATAATGTTCTACCCCCCTTAAAACTTAGTTTCACCCTCAAGGCTCAAGAGCTATGCCCTGATCCGTATGTCGGAACAAGGTGTAATTTATACCCTATCATTGACATGAAATGAGATGCGGTCTCCTACTGCATCAGTCTTGGTACCTAGGATTATAGAAAGGGGCTATCACGGATGGGTGTGAGTTTGAGGCAAGACACCTAATCCTACCAAGGGGTTTTATCGCGGCCCAGACTTATCCTATTTAATCATGTCTAGTGTAATAGGCATGCTATCTTTCTACGGTCATAAACATAATATGTATGTCGACATGGCAGGCGACTTGGGTCCTAATTCCTAACTATTTGTTGCCCAGTTGGGTAATTCCTTAGGCCTAAGAGGAAAAAAATCTCTATTGGCTATATATTCTTACACTTCTCAAAGACGAAGTTATAAACTTTTGGTTGCAAGTGGTTCGGCCAACACGGAAGAAAGTTACGTAGTGGGTCTGAGTCGGATACATGGACCTTCTGCCTAGCTAGGACAGAAACTCGCCATATCATTTCTTAATCCTAGTCGATCCCGGCCTTCTGCTTGATCAGAGCATAGGGTTCATTGGTCACTACCAGAATTGAGAATGCGATTTAAACCGCGAATACCTCGCTTGTATGTAGTTTCTCTACCCCGTGTTCCCGATTGTACTAAGTCCTTGAGAAGGAAATTCTAAGGGATGTATTGATTGGACCTAACATTGAATCCAAGGGATATATTGGTTTCCTCTAATCGTGACTAGTTTCTACGTCAAACAAGCTCCCTGAGAGTTACTAAGGAAGCCTAAAGTATTAAGGGGATTCAACAACGAAACGGGGTCTCGCTCTAGGTCCAAAACTGTAAGGCCTAGTGGTCAAACAACCATTCACTCCAAAAGCTTAAGCTATCAGAGTGCGGTGGGTTAATGTATATCAAGGAACTTTATCACTTCAACACAATTTGGCCAGTGGCCTTAAGTTGTATTAAATGGGACCGCATTACTAATCCTACCTTGGGATTGGGTGTGACATGGTTGGTAGGAGGGTGGGAGGGGATTAAATTTTATAGGTCTTGGAAAATGAGCCTGGTGTTGGAAAAACGTGAGATGGGATTTTCCATACCCCACGATGGGAAAATTTCTAAGTGTTATCGGAAAGGAAATCTCAGAATTTTAGTCTTAATTACGTACATTCTAAACAATGTGTCGAAAGACATAGGATACACCCAATCTAGGGGCCATACCCAACATATACATTTATTATTATTTTCACAATTCTATCCACCGTAAACTTACCTAATGTAATTTGGCTGAACGGACCCTAAACGTTCTCAAATACCTAAAACATCCTACCAGCTACTACACTTATCATCAGGAAAACATACCCACCCGAAGATAGTAGCCCACGCAAACTACAAGACAACATATGGATGAGCTCGGATAGAGCCATGGAAAATGAGGATAAGGGAAATGGGGGGGGGCTGGAGTTTTTGGTTCTCCATGGATGTGAGCCTCAACAGATGTTGTAAAGGCCCCAAAGACAATGAATGGAGAAGGAAAATGGAAAAGTAGGATGGCTTAGAGAGCTTGCACGAATGTGAGCTTCGAATGGGAGGTGTGAGAGCTTAAATGTGGAAGAAAGGGGAAAGGTAGGAGGTTAGGGTTGCTGTGATCGATGGGAATGGGTGGATCATGGCCGAATATGGTGGAACGAAAGATTGGAGAAAAGGTTTGAGGGAGAAAATCGGAAATAGAAGGGGAGGGCGTTTGGAAGGGAAGATGTGAGAGGGAGGGGGGCTCCAACCCTAAAAATCTCAAACCCCAGCCAAAATGGCACGTGCCAGGGGGTAGAGGGGGTCAGGCCGACCAACCCCATGCTTGGAGTCCCACCGGAAAAGCCACTGGACCGCGGTCCGCCGCCGGTGGCGCGGTGGCGCCGCGGTCGGACTTGGCCGGAACCGCGCCGCCGCAGTGGGGACTTGTTCCCCATGGTCCCAAGGTGCCAAATGCACCCTGGACCCACTTGTTTCACCCCCGGATCGACGCGTGTGGCCACCGACTCTGTTTCGAGTCGTTTCGGGTCAAACCGGACGTAACTTGCAATCCGGAATGAGTTATTTGATGTAAAATATATGAATTTGGGGTAGAACGAGATAATGAAGCCAACCTACCCAGCTATGCCGGGTTGCGCAGCCCGAAATTGCGAGAAAACCCTCCAATTGGCGGCCATTTTCCCGTTTTAATTTTGTTTTACCACAATAGTAATTTTTGTTTGATTACTCTTCATCTGTTGGGCTTTAGGAGTTGCGCTCATCGTGTAAAGAGCTTAGAATGCTTAGGAGAATGGTTTGGTAAAGTCAAATAGGACACTTACTATTTTTGGCTGAACGCTCAGCAGACTAGTAGACACCACAACCTAGGAGCTTTAGTTGTAGTTTGTTTCTGATGTCCTTTCCATTACTTGGTATCCCTATTTAAAGGGTTGTGAACTCTTTTTTTTTTTTTCTTTTGACATTCATTAATCAATTTTGAATTTATTACAATTTATTTCTACTTTCAGCTTTCATTTCTCGTAGACTCGAGAAGTCTCTGCGAGGAGTCCAGAGAAGTTCCAAGGATTCGGAGTAGTAATCCTCATCACGCCTATCCTGTATTCTATCTATTTTCAACAGTTGGGGTGAGGTGGATTGTAATCTAGACTCTTTAATAAACGGCCTAGGAATATTATAAGGTCGACCCGTGCGACCATAGCTGAATACAGACTCGATTTCGGCATTCGTTTTAGTGAACTAGCCGTTGGACGGGACAGGGATGCTTAAGACTGTTTCTACATTCCGTCGCTCCCTCCTAAGTCAGAGTGCGTCAGTGTGTGTCGTGTGACCATAACCCAGGTCCGGTTTAATCAAAATCATGCTCTGATACCATCTTGTAACGCCCTGAAAATCGGGGGTCGAACATAAACTCAACTCCCGAGTTCCAGAACATCACTTATGCAACAAAATGAATGATGATTGAATGTTGACTGTATTCGTGCATTGAACATGAGTGAGATTAAGCCAAAACAGCATATCATACTCCAGAGACAGTTAAATTTGCAAGCGGAAGACTGTGATAGATAGATAAAATATATAACTTATGATGAGTCTCCAGAGTGTGATAACATTACCAGGTTAAATAAATACAAGTGCAGTTCTAAAATGTACCAAATGTGAGGAAGTGTAATGCCTCCTATCCCATGTACCATAGCCCCGTCAATACAATATCAGGTCTTCAGAGACCCGTCAGAGAGATACAGATAGGAGAATTCCTCCTATCATCATAGAAGTAGTCCGGCTCTGCTTCACAAGCATCGCCACCACCTGAAACTCAATAAATCTGGTTGGTGTTGCAAACACCATCCCGTAACGTGGGAGTGAGTGATCAACTCAGTGGAACAGTAAAGCATAGGTTAACATGTTATCAAATCAATCAATCAGTAATGATAATGCAGTACAAATCAAACATTTCTAATTACTCTTGTTAAGTGCAAAAATGATATGACATGATGCTGTATGCCCTTGCCAAACCACCCTCAAGCGACATCATCTTACGTTCGCGAATGCTACTCCCTTAGTGCGCCACATCTACAAAGCACATGCGGTGCATGATGATCATGATTACCGAGTTATTATTAGTCCATTTCAATCGGCCAGTGATTGGGAAACTAAGGTACCTCCCTTGTATCATTCCCAAACATGATCCATTCTAGGGTCGTCACCCTAGTTAATCTCATACGATATTATGGTTTGAGAAGCGTAGTGAAGGCATCGCAAAGGGCTCGTCACCCGTCGGCTCGGATACTGAGATCTCACCGTATGCGGCTCAATTTCGGCCGTCACTCAAGTACATATCTCACCGTACTGGCTCAATCACTAGCCGTCACTCGAATACGGGTCTCACCGTACTCGGCTCAACTCAGTACTCGATTCTTTGTGAAAGACTCGTCGCCAATCACAGACCTTGGAGTATACTCGAAGATACTACGGAGGACTCGTCGCCGTCAAGACGAGCACAGTCTCACCGTACTCGGCTCTCGCCGTAAGTATCGACACTCGAATATAGTGTCCCATACCACCATAATCGGCTCACGAGGTTGGTTGCGCAATGGTCACTACGGGAGGTACATGACCCCAGAGGCCGACACTCGACCACGGTGTCCCATACCACCATGCCCGGCTCATGCGTCTTAGCGGATCGAGGTACCATGGTTAAAAGGGATTTCACCTGGTAAGTTTGGTACCCTAGGTTCAAGCAGAGGCGACCAAACATGGTGAACATACATTAGACAAATCGGGTTACCTGACGAGCTCGGCTAGCTCGAGCGCACAACGAGTTGAACGACATGAAGTGCATAAGCACTTCGCGTGGCCGACCACTATCGCCAACCGAAGTACGACTCGGGTTCGTCGAACACATCTCACGTGGCAAATGAATTGCAACCACGAATTCAACTGGTACCGATTGTCTGGACTATAATCATAGCCCCAAACACAATCAATTCGCATCCATAGCATGTGGAGTAAAGCATAATAACAAAGTAATTAAAGCATGCTAGTAGGCATGTTATAAGGCATGTTATAAAGCATGATAGAAAGCATGTTGTAAAGCACTTCATCAATAGGAATACAAACACATATATTACAAGTAAGCGGTTTAAGCAAATAACCTCATGGAGGTAGTCATACATGTCTCTAGAGTAGTTGAGAATCCCATCTCAACACCCTAAAACATTACAATTTACTAACCACTACTCATTCAGGCATTTCAAGAAACACTTAAACAAACATACATCAACATACATGACATATGTCGATCACATAGGCATTAGGCCAAATCCTTTCCCTAGGGAGTTGCCCCAATCATAACACGCGTACACCCACGACGGATGGTCATGGCAAGCAGGAATCCAAGTTCCATATTCATTCAATCATTTCCGCAAACACTTGGGCCACACATCTCAGCGTATATAGTGTATATTGGCCGTGGCGTGAACTAGGGAAAATCCTTTCGTCAAAAGGGTATCGCCAATACAACAATCATGATTCCATGACATTTAGTCATGGCGAGCACGAATGAGGATTCTATACTCATTCAGTCATTTTCACAAAACTTAGAATACACTATTACGTCATACATGGCGTATGTTAGCAAAACATGTATTAGGGCTATCCTTTAGCCAAGTGAGTATTTTATCCATGTATAATATATTACTACAGCAATTAATCATGACAATTGCATCAGCAAATTTTATACGTATAGGGTATTTTCCAGGATACCCAATTTCAACATACATAGTGTTTACAAGGGAACTTGTAATACGGCGATTCTTTTCGCCAAGCTAATATTTTATTCATATATTGTATAATCATATTTTAAATAAGTATGTCAAACATTATTCCAAAAGAAATACGTATACGGTATTTCTAACATACACAATTTCAACATACGTCACATTTACAAGTGAACATGTATTTTGGCGATCCCTTTCGCCAAACTAGTATTTTATTCATATATTATATAATCATACATTAAATAAACATGTCAAACATTTATCCCAAAAAAATACGTATACGGTATTTATACGAATACTAAGAGTATGTGAAATTCCAAATTCTACCACGTTAATCGAAACAGGAAACGGAAAGCACTTTGTACATGTGCAATTGCATGCAGATCATGAATCTACCATTATCTGACATTGAAAGCGTTGAAAACCGTAACTTATACACTTAAAGTCCTCACCTTTGCCTATGGAAATGAAACGAATCAGCAAGGGTAGTAGAACTTCCGTATACGGGAGATTTCTAGCCTACAGAGCGGAATCGGTTAATCGTTACGCAACCCACATCGATCCCACCACAAATCAGACCTAGGGTTAGGGTTTCTTACCTTTAAATGGGACGGAAAACGCCGGAAAACACCTGGAATGAAGCGGTGTAGGCCGTTGGATGGCGTGGAAACTCGCAGGGAGATTCTCCCACTTCTTCCTCACTTTCTCTCTCTTTTTCTCTCCCAAAACCCAAATTCGTATGGCTGGAAGAGAGGGTGCTCTAAGCTCCTTATATAGCCTAAAACATTCCCAAAA
The DNA here is from genome assembly GCA_030180095.1 of Magnolia changhungtana. Classification (NCBI taxonomy): domain Eukaryota; kingdom Viridiplantae; phylum Streptophyta; class Magnoliopsida; order Magnoliales; family Magnoliaceae; genus Magnolia; species Magnolia changhungtana. The sequence goes on from JASAUF010000632.1 coordinate 399,954, forward strand.
TAGACTCGGGTTCAAGGGTGATCGCTTATATAGGCACTTCGCCACTTTTCCAGCCTCAAAGGGAAGTTCTGGTGGCCCTCTTTGAACCAAACGTCAGACTTAAGCTCACCATCGATGGATCTACGTGGGATTACGTTTTTGACTCATTCGGATACCCAGATCGCACGTGGCGGACCACTTTCGCCGACGGTCGGTGGGCCACGATCGAAATTCCAAGTACATGTAAATGTTCGAAATTTTTCTTAATCCGAGGGTGTAATTTGGTCTGATTCTGACGGTCAGGTTGCTTAATACTGACGCGTCAACGAATGATGCCAGATCACTATTCCAGATATTTATTTTTGGATATGAATAGTGTTTTTCACACTACCTCGCTCCGATTCGAAACGAATGGCCGTGGAACATCGGATGGAGCTGATTTTTGAGATGATTGTTAAGCCCAGTGGGGCGGTCCTAGTTCCTTAGCTTCGGGTTAATCGGACTCCCGATGTACGATCTAGACTTAATACGAAGTTTCGTTTCATTCCCGAGAGCAGACGGGAAATGAGTTTGGTTCTAAACTTTAGGGTAACCTAGCGTCAATGATTCTGCAAGTTTCGGGTCTTGCAGATCGTATTTAAAGCGATTCAAATGGATTTCATGGCTAATCTAGTTTAACACCTAGTTCACTTTGTCAATTTCTAAAGGATTTAATCCTAAGTGATTTTTTTGTCTGAGGTGGAACTTAGTCCATTGTAGTTTGTATATAAAGTGATCCAAGTTATACTACTTAGCTAGTTTAAGATAGTGTCTAGGGCGAAGGTGCTTTGAAAGATTGAAAGCACAAGGTAGTGAAAGGTGGGATTTGTGAAGAAAATGATTTAAGGGACGATTTGAGACTTTAATTGAGCGTTTAAGAAGTTAAACCTGTGTTAGGATTGACCCATTGCCTAAGGATGTCTAATCCCAAGTTGGCAAAAATCCGGGGCGTTACATGAAGGAAAAATTCATGACCGACAACTGCGATCGCACTTACGGATGCTAAAATCATCTCATAATATGATAATTCCAGTCAAGAATGAAAGAGCACTAAAGTTACTTTCAGATGACAAAAAATTGACCCAATCTGACATCAAACGAGGGAGTTATGAGCGTCTCCATTGGATCGTACGATTAGGAAAGATTAACAATCCAAATTACAAAATGATGATCGAAGAGTTCCAACGCGCTTTTGGGATATCGAACAGTCTTAGAATTAGAGAAATTCTGGTACCATTTCGAAGCTTGTCAAGTTACCATTCCAATGAGCTCAAAATAATTTGAATTCGACCACTGAAGAGAGTTAAGAATGTTACTATTTGACAAGGAGATGAAGGAAAAAATTCATGACCGACGACTACGATCCCACTTACTGTTGGACAAATGGTCTTAGAACACGATGATTCTAGTCAGGAATGAAAGCGCACTAAAGTACCTTTCAGATGACCAAAAATCGACCCAATCCAACATTAAATGAGGGAGTTATGAGCATCTCTGTTGGATCGCCCGATTTGGAAAGATTAACAATCCAAATTGCAAAATGACAATTGAATAGTTCCACCGTGCTTTTTGGATCTTGAATGGTCCCAAAATTTGCCAATTCCGGTCCCATTTAGAAGCTTGTCAAGTTATCATTCTAATGAGCTCAAAATAATCTAAATTCGACCACGGAAGAGAGAGTTAAGAAGGTTACTATTCTACAAGGAGATGAAGGAAAAAAATTCATGACTGACGAGTGCGATCCCACTTACAGATGCCCAAATGGTCTCAGAATACGATCATTCCAGTGAGGAATGAAAGTGCACTAAAGTACCTTTCAGATGACAAAAAAATCGACCCAATCCGACATCAAACGAGGGAGTTAAGTGTGTCTCCATTGGATCGCCCGATTTGTAAAGATTAAGAATCCAAATTGCAAAATGACGATTGAAGAGTTCCATTGTGCTTTTTGGATCTCGAACGGTCCCAAAATTAGCCAATTCCGCTCCCATTTAGAAGCTTGTCAAGTTACCATTCCAATGAGCTCAAAATAATCTAAATTCGACCACTTAATAGAGAGTTGAGAAGGTTACTATTTGACAAGGAGATGAAGGAAAAAGTTCATGACCGATGACAGCGATCCCACTTACGGATGCTTAAATGGTCTTAGAATATGATGATTCCATCCAAGAATGAAAGAGCACTAAAGGACCTTTCAGATGACCAAAAATTGACCCAATCCGACATCAAACAAGGGAGTTATGAGCGTCTCCATTGGATCGCCCGATTTGGAAAGATTAACAATCCAAATTGCAAAATGACGATTGAAGAGTTCCACTTGGATCTCGAACAGTCCCAAAATTAGCCAATTCTGGTCCCATTTAGAAGCTTGTCAAGTTACCATTCTAATGAGCTCAAAATAATCTAAATTTGACCACTGAAGAGAGAGTTAAGAAGGTTACTATTCTACAAGGAGATGAAGGAAAAAATTCATGACCGACGAATGCGATCCCACTTACGGATGCCCAAATGGTCTCAGAATATGATGATTCCAGTGAGGAATGAAAGAGCACTAAAGTAACTTTCAGATGACCAAAAATCGACCCAATCCGACATTAAACGAGGGAGTTATGAGCGTCTCCGTTGGATAGCCCGATTTGTAAAGATTAAGAATCCAAATTGCAAAATGACGATTGAAGAGTTCCACTGTGCTTTTTGGATCTCGAACGGTACCAAAATTAGCGAATTCCGGTCCCCTTTAGAAGCTTGTCAAGTTATCATTCCAATGAGCAAAAAAAAATCTAAATTTGACCACTGAATAGAGAGTTGAGAAGGTTACTATTTGACAAGGAGATGAAAGAAAAAATTCATGACCGACAATAGCGATCCCACTTACGGATGCTCAAATGGTCTTAGAATATGATGATTTCATCCAGGAATGAAAGAGCACTAAAGGACCTTTCAGATGACCAAAAATTGACCCAATCCGGCATCAAACGAGGGAGTAATGTGCGTCTCCATTGGATCACTCGATTTGGGAAGATTAACAATCCAAATTACAAAATGACGTTTGAAGAGTTCTAACGTGCTTTTTGGATCTCGAATAGTCTAAAAAGTAGCGAATTCCGATCCCATTTAGAAGCTTGCCATGTTTCTAGTCCAATGAGCTCAAAATAATCTAAATTCGAACACTGAAGAGAGACTTAAGAATGACATTATTCGACAAGGAGATGAAGGAAAAAATTCATGTCTGACGACTGCGATCCCACTTACGGATGCCCAAATGGTCTCAGAATACGATGATTCCAGTAAAGAATGAAAGAGCACTAAAGTACCTTTCAGATGACCAAAAATTGACCCAATCTGACATCAACCGAGGGAGTTATGAGCATCTCCGTTGGATCGCCCGATTTGGAAAGATTAAGAATTGAAATTGCAAAATGACGATTGAAGAGTTCTACCGTGCTTTTTGGATCTCGAACGGTCCCAAAATTAGCCAATTTCGGTCCCATTTAGAAGCTTGTCAAGTTACCATTCCAATGAGCTCAAAATAATCTAAATTTGACCACTGAGGAGAGAGTTAAGAAGGTTACTATTCGACATGGAGATGAAGGATAAAATTCATGACCTACGACTATGATCCCACTTACAGATGCCCAAATGGTCTTAGAATATGATGATTCCAGTCAGGAATAAAAGAGCACTACATTACCTTTTAGATGACTAGAAATCGACCTAATCCGACACCAAATGAGGGAGTTATGAGCGTCACCGTTGGATCGCCCGATTTGGAAAGATTTACAATTCAAATTGCAAAATTACTATTGAAGAGTTCCAACTTGCTTTTTGGATATCGAACAGTCGCAAAATTAGCCAATTCTGGTCTCACTTAGAAGCTTGTCAAGTTTTCACTCCAATGACCTCAAAATAATCTAAATTTGACCACTGAAGAGAGAGTTAAGTAAGTTACTATTCGACAAGGAGATGAAGGACAAAATTCAGGACCGACGACTGCGATCCCACTTACGGATGCCCAAATGGTCTCAGAATTCGATGATTCCAATCAGGAATGAAAGAGCACTAAAGGACCTTTCAGATGACCAAAAATTGTCCCAATTCGACATCAAACGAGGGAGTTATGAGCGTCTCCGTTGGATCGCGCAATTTGGAAAGATTTACAATCCAAATTGCAAAATTACTATTGAAGAGTTCCAACTTGCTTTTTGGATATCGAACGGTCTCAAAATTAGCCAATTCTGGTCGCATTTAGAAGCTTGTCAAGTTACCAGTCCAATGAGCTCAAAATAATCTAAATTCGACCACTGAAGAGAGAGTTAAGAAGGTTACTATTCGACAAGGAGATGAAGGAAAAACTTCATGACCGATGACTGCGATCCCACTTACGGATGCCCAAATGGTCTCAGAATACGATGATTCCAGCGAGGAATGAAAGAGCACTAAAGTACCTTTCAGATGACCAAAAATCTACCCAATCCGACATCAAACGAGGGAGGTATGAGCGTCACTGTTGGATCATGTGATTTTTAATGATTAACAATTCAAATTAGAAAAGGACGATTGGAGAGTTCCAACTTGCTTTTTGGATATCGAACGGTCGCAAAATTAGCCAATTCTGGTCGCATTTAGAAGCTTGTCAAGTTACCAATCCAATGACCTCAAAATAATCTAAATTCGACCGCTGAAGAGAGAGTTAAGTAGGTTACAATTCAACAAGGAGATGAAGGAAAAAATTTATGACCGACGACTACGAACCCACTTACGGATGCCCAAATGGTCTCGGAATACGATGATTCCAGTCAGGAATGAAACAGCACTATGGTACCTTTCAGATGACCAAAAATTGCCCAATCCGACATCAAACGAGGGAGTTATGAGCGTCTCCATTGGATCACGCAATTTGGAAAGATTCACAATCCGAATTGCAAAATGATGATTGAAGAGTTCTAATGTGTTTTTGGATCTCGAACGGTCCCAAAATTATCCAATTCCGATCCCATTTAGAAGCTTGTCAAGTTACCATTCCAATGAGCACAAAATAATCTAAATTCGACCATTGAAGAGAGTTAAGAAGGTTACTATTTGACAAGGAGATAAAGAAAATCATTTATGATCGAAGACTGCGATCCCACTTACGGATGCCCAAATGGTCTCAGAATACGATGATTCTAGTTTGGAATGAAAGAGCACTAAAGTACCTTTCAGATGATAAAAAAAATGACCCAATCTGACATCAAACGAGGGAGTTATGAGCATCTCCGTTGGATCACGGGATTTAGAAAGATTTACAATCCAAATTGCAAAATCACTATTGAAGAGTACCAACAAGCTTTTTGGATTTCGAACGGTCTCAAAATTAGTCAATTCCACGCTCGCATTTAGGAGCTTGTCAAGTTACCAGTCTAATGAGCTCAAAATAATCTTAATTCGACCACTAAAGAGAGAGTTAAGAAGGTTACTATTCGACAAGGAGATGAAGGAAAAAATTCATGACGACGACTGCGATCCCACTTACGGATGCCCAAATGGTCTCATAATACGATGATTCCAGTGACGAATGAAAGAGCACTAAAGTACCTTTCAGATGACCAAAAATCTACCCAATCTGACATCAAACGAGGGAGTTATGAGCGTCACTGTTGGATCACTCGATTTTGAATAATTAACAATCCAAATTAGAAAAGGACGATTGAAGAGTTCCAACATGCTTTTTTGATATCGAACAGTCTCTAAATTACCCAATTCTGGTCGCATTTAGAAGCTTGTCAAGTTAACAGTCCAATGAGCTCAAAATAATATAAATTCAACCACTGAAGAGAGAGTTAAGAAGGTTACTATTTGACAAGGAGATGAAGGAAAAATTCATGACCGATGACTACGATCCCACTTACGGATGCCAAAATGATCTCATAATATGATGATTCCAGTCAAGAATGAAAGAGCACTAAAGTACCTTTCAGATGACTAAAAATTAACCCAATCTGACGTCAAAAGAGGGAGTTATGAGCGTCTCTGTTGGATCGTGCGATTTGGAAAGATTAACAATCTAAATTTCAAAATGACGATTGAAGAGTTCCAACGCGCTTTTGAGATATCGAACGGTCTTAGAATTAGCAATTTCTGGTACCATTTTGAAGCTTGTTAAGTTACCATTCCAATGAGCTCAAAATAATCTAAATTCGACCACTGAAGAGGGAGTTAAGAAGGTTACTATTCGACAAGGAGATGAAGGAAAAAATTCATCACCGACGACTGCGATCCCACTTACGGATGACCAAATGGTCTCAGAATAAGATGATTCCACTCAGGAATAAAAGAGCACTAAAATACCTTTTAGATTACCAAAAATCGACCTTATCCGACATCAAACGAGGGAGTTATGAGCTTCTCCGTTGGATTGCACGATTTTGAAAGATTTACAATCCAAATTGCAAAATTACTATTGAAGAGTTCCGACTTGCTTTTCGGAATTCGAACGGTCGCCAAATTAGCCAATTTCGGTCGCATTTAGAAGCTTGTCAAGTTACCATTCCAATGAACTCAAAATAAACTAAATTCGACCATTGAAGAGAGAGTTAAGTAGGTTACTCTTCGTCAAGGAGATGAAAAATAATATTCATGACCGACGAGTGCGATCCCACTTACGAATGCCCAAATGGTCTTAGACTACGATGATTCCTATCAGGAATGAAAGTGCACTAAAGTACCTTTCAGATGACCAAAAATTGATCCAATACGAATCAAACGAGGGAGTTATGAGCGTCTCCATTGGATCGCGCTATTTAGAAAGATTAACAATACAAATTGCAAAATGATGATTGAAGAGTTCCATCGTATTTTTGGATATCGAACGGTCCCAAAATTAGCTAATACCGGTCCCATTTAGAAGCTTGTCAAGTTACCATTCCAATGAGCTCAAAATAATCTAAATTCGACCACTGAAGAGAGAGTTAAGAAGGTTACTATTCGACAAGGAGATGAAGGAAAAAACTTATGACCGAAGATTGCGATCCCACTTACGGATGCGCAAATGGTCTCAGAATACGATGATTCCAGTCTGGAATGAAAGAGCACTAAAGTACCTTTCAGATGACAAAAAATCGACCCAATCCAACATCAAACGAGGGAGTTATGAGCGTCTCCGTTGGATCACTTGATTTGGAAATATTTATAATCTAAATTGCAAAATTGCTATTGAAGAGTTCCAACTTGCTTTTTGGATATCGAACGGTCGCAAAATTAGCCAATTCCGGTCCCTTTTAGAGGCTTGTCAAGTTACCATTCCAATGGGCTCAAAATAATCTAAATTTGACCACTGAAGGGAGAGTTAAGAAGGTTACTATTCGTCAAGGAGATGAAGGATAATATGCATGACCGACGACTATGATTCCACTAACGAAAGCCCAAATGGTCTTAGAAGACAATGATTCCAGTCAGGAATGAAAGTGCACTAAAGTACCTTTCAGATGACCAAAAATTGATCAAATCCGACATCGAATGAGGGAGTTATGAGGGTCTCCGTTGGATCGCCCGATTTAGAAAGATTAACAATCCTAATTGCAAAATGCGATTGAAGAGTTCCACCGTGCTTTTTGGATCTCGAACGGTCCTAAAATTAGCCAATTCTAGTCCAATTTAGAAGCTTGTCAAGTTACTATTCCAATGAGCTCAAAATAATCTAAATTCGACCACTGAAGAGAGAGTTAGGAAGGTTACTATTTGACAAGGAGATGAATGAAAAAATTCATAACCGACAATTACGATCCCACTTATGGATGCTCAAAATGTCTTCGAATACGATGATTCTAGTCAGGAATGAAAGAGCACTGAAGTACCTTTCAGATGGCCAAAAATCGACCCAATCCGACATCAAACGACGGATTTATGACCGTCTCCGTTAGATCACCCGATTTGGAAAAATTAAGAATCCAAATTGCAAATTGAAGATTGAAGAGTTCCACCGTGCTTTTTGGATCTCGAATGGTCCCAAAATTAGCCAATTCCGGTCCCATTTAGAAGCTTGTCAAGTTACCATTCCAATGACCTCAAAATAATCTAAATTCGACCACTGAAGAGAGAGTTAAGTAGGTTACTATTCGTCAAGGAGATGAAGGATAATATTGACGACCGACGACTGCGATCCCACTTACGAATGCCCAAATGGTCTTAGAATACGATGATTCCAGTCAGGAATGAAAGTACACTAAAGTACCTTTTAGATGACCAAAAATTGATCAAATCCGACATCAAACGAGGGAGTTATGAGGGTCTCCGTTGGATCGTGCTATTTGGAAAGATTAACAATCCATATTGCAAAATGATGATTGAAGAGTTCCAACGTGTTTTTGGATCTCGAACAGTCCCAAAATAAGCCAATACTGGTCCCATTTAGAAGCCTGCCAAGTTACCATTCCAATGAGCTCAAAATAATCTAAATTCGACCATTGAAGAGAGAGTTAAGAAGGTTACTATTCGACAAGGAGAAGAAGGAAAAAATTTATGACCGAAGACTACGATCCCACTTACGGATGTGCAAATGGTCTCAGAATACGATGATTCCAATCTGGAATGAAAGAGCACTGAAGTACCTTTCAGATGACAAAAAATCGACCCAATCCAACATCAAACGAGGGAGTTATGAGCGTCTCTGTTGGATCACGCGATTTGGAAGATTTATAATCTAAATTGCAAAATTGCTATTGAAGAGTTCCAACTTGCTTTTCGGATATCGAACGGTCGCAAAATTAGCCAATTCCGTTCCCTTTTAGAGGCTTGTCAAGTTACCATTCCAATGAGCTCAAAATAATCTAAATTTGACCATTGAAGAGAGAGTTAAGAAGGTTACTATTCATCAAGTAGATGAAGGATAATATTCATGACCGACGACTTCTATCCCAATTACGAATGCCCAAATGGTCTTAGAAGACGATGATTCCAGTCAGGAATGAAAGTGCACTAAAGTACCTTTTAGATGACCAAAAATTGATCAAATCCGACATTAAATGAGGGAGTTATGAGGGTCTCTGTTGGATCGCCCGATTTGGAAAGATTAACAATCGAAATTGCAAAATGACGATTGAAGAGTTCCAACGTGCTTTTTGGATCTCGAACAGTCCCAAAATTAGCCAATTCCATTCCCATTTAGAAGTTAACAGTCCAATGAGCTCAAAAGAAACTAAATTCGACCACTGAAGAGAGAGTTAAGTAGGTTACTATTCGACAAGGAAATGAAGACTGCGATCCTACTTACGGATGCCCAAATGGTCTCAGAATACGATGATTCCAGTCTGGAATGATAGAGCACTAAAGTACCTTTCAGATGACAAAAAATCGTCCCAATTCGACATCAAACGAGGTAGTTTTGAGCATCTCCGTTGGATCGCGCTATTTTGAAATATTAACAATCCAAATTACGAAATGACGATTGAAGAGTTCCAATGTGTTTTTGGATCTCGAACGGTCCCAAAATTAGCCAATTTCGGTCCCATTTAGAAGCTTGTCAAGTTACCAATCCAATGATCTCAAAATAATCTAAATTCGACTACTGAAGAGAGAGTTAAGAAGGTTACTATTCGACATGAAGATGAAGGAAAACATTTATGACCAAATACTGCGATCCCACTTACAGATGCCCAAATGGTCTCAGAATACGATGATTTCAGTCTGGAATGAAAGAATACTAAAGTACCTTTCAGATGACAAAAAATCGACCCAATCCGACATCAAACGAGGGAGTTATGAGCGTCTCTGTTGGATCATGCGATTTGGAAAGATTTACAATCCAAATTACAAAATTAATATTGAATAGTTCCAACTTGCTTTTTGGATATCAAACGGTCGCAAAATTAGCCAATTCCGCTCCCATTTAGAGGCTTGTCAAGTTACCATTCCAATGAGCTCAAAATAATTTAAATTCGACCACTGAAGAGAGAGTTAAGAAGGTTACTATTTGACAAGGAGATGAAGAAAAATATTCACGATTGACGACTGCAATCCCACTTACGAATGCCCAAATGGTCTTTGAAGATGATGATTCCAGTCAAGAATGAAAGAGCACTAAAGTACCTTTCAGATGACCAAAAATCGATCCAATCCGACATCAAACGAGGGAGTTATGAGGGTCTCCGTTGGATTGCCCGATTTGGAAAGATTAACAATCTAAATGGCAAAATGACGTTTGAAGAGTTCCAACGTGCTTTTTGGATCTCGAACAGTCTCAAAATTACCCAATTCCTGTCCCATTTAAAAGCTTGTCAAGTTACCAGTCGAATGAGCTCATAATAATCTAAATTCAAACACTGAAGAGAGAGTTAAGAATGTTACTATTCGACAAGGAGATGAAGGAAAAAATTCATGTCCGACGACTGCGATCCCACTTACGGATGCCCAAATGGTCTCAGAATACGATGATTCCAGTCAGGAATGAAAGAGCACTAAAGTACCTTTCTGATGACCAAAAATTGACCCAATCCGACACTAAACGAGGGAGTTATGAGCGTATCCGTTGGATCGCCCGATTTGGAAAGATTTACAATCCAAATTGCAAAATTACTATTGAAGAGTTCCAACTTGCTTTTTGGATTTCGAACGGTCTCAAAATTAGCCAATTCCACTCGCATTTAGGAGCTTGTCAAGTTACCAGTCCAATGAGCTCAAAATAATCAAAATTCGACCACTGAAGAGAGAGTTAAGAAGGTTACTATTCGACGAGGAGATGAAGGATAAAATTCATGACCGACGACTGTGATCCCACTTACAGATGCCCAAATGGTCTCAAAATATGGTGATTCCAGTCAGGAATAAAAAAGCACTAAATTACCTTTTAGATGATCAGAAATCGACCTAATCCGACATCAAATGAGGGAGTTATGACCGTCTACGTTGGATCGTGCGATTTGGAAAGATTTACAATCCAAATTGCAAAATTACAATTGAAGAGTTCCGACTTGCTTTTTGGATATCGAACGGTCGCAAAATTACCCAATTCCGGTCGCACTTAGAAGCTTGTCAAGTTACCATTCCAATGACCTCAAAATAATCTAAATTCGACCACTGAAAAGAGAGTTAAGTAGGTTATTATTCGACAAGGAGATGAAGGAAAAAATGCATGACCGACAACTGCGATCCCACTTACGGGCCCAAAAGGTCTCAGAATTTGATGATTCCAGTAAGGAATGAAAGAGCACTAAAGTACCTTTCAGATGACCAAAAATTGACCCAATCCGACATCAAACGAGGGAGTTATGAGCGCTCCGTTGGATCGCGCAATTTGGAAAGATTTACAATCCAAATTGTAAAATTACTATTGAAGAGTTCCAGCTTGGTTTTTGGATTTCGAATGGTCTCATAATTAGCTAATTCAGGTCGCATTTAGAAGCTTGTCAAGTTACCAGTCCAATGATCTCAAAATAATCTAAATTCGACCACTGAGGAGAGTTAAGAAGGTTACTATTCGACAAGGAGATGAAGGAAAAACTTCATGACCAACGACTGCGATCCCACTTATGGATGCCCAAATGCTCTCAAAATACGATGATTCCAGTGAGGAATGAAAGAGCACTAGAGTACCTTTCAGATGACCAAAAATCTTCCAAATCCGACATCTAACGAGGGAGTTATGAGCATCACCGTTGGATCGCGCGATTTTGAATGATTAACAATCCAAATTAGAAAAGGACGATTGGAGAGTTCCAACTTGATTTTTCTATATCGAACGGTCGCAAAATTATCCAATTCCGGTCGCATTTAGAAGTTTGTCAAGTTACCAATCTAATGACCTCAAAATAATCTAAATTCGACCACTGAATAGAGAGTTAAGTAGGTTACTATTCGACAAGGAGATGAAGGAAAAAATTCATGACCGATGACTGCAATCCCACTTACGGATGCCCAAATGGTCTCGGAATACGATGATTCCAGTCAGGAATGAAACAGCACTATGGTACCTTTCAGATGACCAAAAATTGCCCAATCCGACATCAAACGAGGGAGTTATGAGCGTCTCCGTTGGAACGCGCTATTTGGAAAGATTAACAATCTGAATTGCAAAATGACGATTGAAGAGTTCCAACGTGTTTTTGGATCTCGAACGGTCCCAAAATTAGCCAATTTCGGTCCCATTTAGAAGCTTGTCAAGTTACCATTCCAATGAGCACAAAATAATCTAAATTTGGCCACTGAAGAGAGAGTTAAGAAGGTTACTATTTGTTAAGGAGATAAAGAAAAAAATTTATGACCGAAGACTTCGATCCCACTTACGGATGCCCAAATGGTCTCAGAATACGATGATTCCAGTCAGGAATGAAAGAGCACTAAAGTACCTTTCAGATGACAAAAAATTGACCCAATCTGACATCAAACGAGGGAGTTATGAGCGTCTCTGTTGGATCACAGGATTTGAATAGATTTACAATCCAAATTGTAAAATTACTATTGAAGAGTTCCAACATGCTTTTTGGATATCAAACGGTCTCAAAATTATCCAATTATGGTCGCATTTAGAAGCATGTCAAGTTACCAATCCAATGAGCTCAAAATAATCTTAATTCGACCACTGAAGAGAGAGTTAAGAAGGTTACTATTCGACAAGGAGAAGAAGGAAAAATTTCATGACCGATGACTGCGATCCCACTTATGGATGCCCAAATGGTCTCAGAATATGATGATTTTAGTGAGGAATGAAAGAGCAGTAAAGTACCTTTCAGTTGACCAAAAATCTACCCAATCTGACATCAATGAGGGAGTTATGAGCGTCACCGTTGGATCACTTGATTTTGAATGATTAACAATCGAAATTAGAAAAGGACGATTGAAGAGTTCCAACGTGCTTTTTCAATATCGAACGGTCTCTAAATTACCTAATTCTGGTCGCATTTAGAAGCTTGTCAAGTTAACAATCCAATGAGCTCAAAATAATCTAAATTCGACCACTGAAGAGAGTGTTAAGAAGGTTACTATTTGACAAAGAGATGAAGGAAAAATTCATGACCGATGATTGCGATCCCACTTACGGATGCCAAAATGGTACCATAATATGATGATTCCAGTCAAGAATGAAAGAGCACTAAAGTACCTTTCAGATGACCAAAAATTAACCCAATCTGACGTCAAAAGAGGGAGTGATGAGCATCTCTGTTGGATCGTGCAATTTGGAAAGATTAACAATCTAAATTACAAAATGACGATCGAAGAGTACCAACGCGCTTTTGGGATATCGAACGGTCTTAGAATTAGCCAATTCTGGTACCATTTAGAAGCTTGTCAAGTTACCATTCCAATGAGCTCCAAATAATATAAATTGGACCACTGAAGAGAGAGTTAAGAGGTTACTATTCGACAAGGAGATGAAGGAAAAAATTCATGACCGACGACTGCGATCCGACTTACGGATGGACAAATAGTGTTAGAATACGATGATTCTAGTCAGGAATGAAAGAGCACTAAAGTACCTTTCAGATGACCAAAAATCGACCCAATCCAACATCCAACGAGGGAGTTATGTGCGTTTCCATTGCATCGTCCGATTTGGAAAGATTAACAATCCAAATTGTAAAATGACGATTGAAGAGATCCACCCTGCTTTTTGGATCTCGAACGGTCCCAAAATTAGCCAATTCTAGTCCAATTTAGAAGCTTGTCAAGTTACCATTCAAATGAGCTCAAAATAATCTAAATTCGACCACTGAAGAGAGAGTTAGGAAGGTTACCATTTGACAAGGAGATGAAGGAAAAAATTCATAACCGACAATTGCGATCCCACTTACGGATGCTCAAAATGTCTTCGAATACGATGATTCTAGTCAGGAATGAAAGAGCACTAAAGTACCTTTCAGATGACAAAAAATCGACCCAATCCGACATCAAACGAGGGATTTATGAGCGTCTCCGTTAGATCCCCCAATTTGGAAAAATTAAGAATCCAAATTGCAAAATGACGATTGAAGAGTTCCACCATGCTTTTTGTATCTCGAATGGTCCCAAAATTAGCCAATTCCGGTCCCATTTAGAAGCTTGTCAAGTTACCATTCCAATGAGCTCAAAATAATCTAAATTCGACCACTGAAGAGAGAGTTAAGAAGGTTACTATTCGACAAGGAGATGAAGGATAAAATTCATGGCTGACAACTACGATCCCACTTACGGATGCCCAAATGGTCTCAGAATACGATGATTCCAGTCAGGAATAAAAGAGCACCAAATTACCTTTTAGATTACCAAAAATCGACCTAATCTGACATCAAACGAGGGAGTTGTGAGCGTCTCCATTGGATCACGCGATTTGGAAAGATTTACAATCCAAATTGCAAAATTACTATTCAAGAGTTCCAACTTACTTTTTGGATATCGAACGGTCACCAAATTAGCCAATTCCTGTCGTATTTAGAAGCTTGTCAAGTTACCATTCCAATGACCTCAAAATAATCTATATTTGACCATTTAAGAGATAGTTAAGTAGGTTATTATTCGTCAAGGAGATGAAGGATAATATTCACGACTGACGATTGTGACCCCACTTACGAATGCCCAAATGGTCTTAGAATACGATGATTCCAGTCAGGAATGAAAGTGCACTAAAGTACCTTTTAGATGACCAAAAATTGATCAAATCCGACATCAAACGAGGGAGTTATGAGCGTCTCCGTTGGATCGTGATATTTGGAAAGATTAACAATCCAAATTCCAAAATGATGATGGAAGAGTTCCAACGTGTTTTTTGATCTCGAACGGTCCCAAAATAAGCCAATACCGGTCCCATTTAGAAGCTTGTCAAGTTACTATTCCAATGAGCTCAAAATAATCTAAATTCGACCACTGAAGAGAGAGTTAAGAAGGTAACTATTCGACCAGGAGATGAAGGAAAAATTTATGACCGATGATTGTGATCTCACTTACGGATGCCAAAATGGTATCATAATATGATGATTCTAGTCAAGAATGAAAGAGCACTAAAGTACCTTTCAGATGACCAAAAATTAACCCAATCTGACGTCAAAAGATGGAGTTATGAGCGTCTCAGTTGGATCGTGCGACTTGGAAAGATTAACAATCCAAATTGCAAAATGATGATCAAAGAGTACCAACGCGCTTTTGGGATATCAAACGATTTTAGAATTAGCCAATTCTTTTACCATTTAGAAGCTTGTCAAGTTACCATTCCAATGAGCTCAAAATAATCTCAATTCGACCACTGAAGAGAGAGTTAAGAAGGTTACTATTCGACAAGGAAATGAAGGAAAAAATTCATGACCGACGATTGCGATTCGACATACAGATGGACAAATGGTCTTAGAATATGTTGATTCTAGTCAAGAATGAAAGAGCACTAAAGTACCTTTCAGATGACCAAAAAATGCCCAATCCGACATCAAACGACGGATTTATGACCGTCTCCGTTAGATCACCCGATTTGGAAAAATTAAGAATCCAAATTGCAAATTGAAGATTGAAGAGTTCCACCGTGCTTTTTGGATCTCGAATGGTCCCAAAATTAGCCAATTCCTGTCCCATTTAGAAGCTTTTCAAGTTACCATTCCAATCAGCTCAAAATAATCTAAATTCGACCACTGAAGAGAGAGTTAAGAAGGTTACTGTTCGACAAGGAGATGAAGGATAAAATTCATGACCGACGACTGCGATCCCACTTACGGATGCCCAAATGGTCTCAGAATACGATGATTCCAGTCATGAATAAATAGCACTAATGTACTTGTAGATTACCAAAAATCGACCTAATCCGACATCAAACGAGGGAGTTATGAGTGTCTCCATTGGATCATGCAATTTGGAAAGATTTACAATCAAAATTTCAAAATTACTATTGAAGAGTTCCAACTTGCTTTTTGGATATCGAACTGTCGCCAAATTTGCCAATTCCGGTCGCATTTAGTAGCTTGTCAAGTTACCATTCTAATGACCTCAAAATAATCTAAATTTGACGACTGAAGAGAGAGTTAAGTAGGTTACTATTCGTCAAGGAGATGAAGGATAATATTCACGACCGACGACTGCGATCCCACTTACGAATGCCCAAATGGTCTTAGAATACGATGATTCCAGTCAGGAATGAAAGTACACTAAAGTACCTTTTAGATGACCAAAAATTGATCAAATCCGACATCAAACGAGGGAGTTATGAGGGTCTTCGTTGGATCGCGCTATTTGGAAAGATTAACAATCCAAATTGCAAAATGATGATTGAAGAGTTCCAACGTGTTTTTGGATCTCGAACAGTCCCAAAATAAGCCAATACCGGTCCCATTTAGAAGCCTGCCAAGTTACCATTCTAATGAGCTCAAAATAATCTAAATTCAACAATTGAAGAGAGAGTTAAGAAGGTTACTATTCGACAAGGAGAAGAAGGAAAAAATTTATGACCGAAGACTACGATCCCACTTATGGATGTGCAAATGGTCTCAGAATACGATGATTCCAGTCTGGAATGAAAGAGCACTAAAGTACCTTTCAAATGACAAAAAATCAACCCATTCCAACATCAAACGAGGGAGTTATGAGCATCTCTGTTGGATCACGCGATTTGGAAAGATTTACAATCTAAATTGCAAAATTGCTATTGAAGAGTTCCAACTTGCTTTTTGGATATCGAACGGTCGCAAAATTAGCCAATTCCGGTCCCATTTAGAGGCTTGTCAAGTTACCATTCCAATGAGCTCAAAATAATCTAAATTTGACCACTGAAGAGAGAGTTAAGAAGGTTACTATTCGACAAGGAGATGAAGGAAAATATTCACGACCGACGACTGCGATCCCAATTACGAATGCCCAAATGGTCTTAGAAGACGATGATTCCAGTCAGGAATGAAAGTGTACTAAAGTACCTTTCAGATGACCAAAAATTGATCAAATCCGACATTAAACGAGGGAGTTATGAGGGTCTCTGTTGGATCGCCCGATTTGGAAAGATTAACAATCGAAATTGCAAAATGACGATTGAAGAGTTCCAACGTGCTTTTTGGATCTCGAACAGTCCCAAAATTAGCCAATTCCATTCCCATTTAGAAGTTAACAGTCCAATGAGCTCAAAAGAAACTAAATTCGACCACTGAAGAGAGAGTAACGAAGGTTACTATTCGACAAGGCGATGAAGGAAAAATTCATGATCGACGACTGCGATCGCACTTATGGATGCTAAAATCATCTCATAATATGATGATTCCAGTCAAGAATGAAAGAGCACTAAAGTTACTTTCAGATGACAAAAAATTGACCCAATCTGACATCAAACGAGGGAGTTATGAGCGTCTCCATTGGATCGTACGATTAGGAAAGATTAACAATCCAAATTACAAAATGACGATCGAAGAGTTCCAACGCGCTTTTGGGATATCGAACAGTCTCAGAATTAGAGAAATTCTGGTACCATTTCGAAGCTTGTCAAGTTACCATTCCAATGAGCTCAAAATAATTTGAATTCGAACACTGAAGAGAGTTAAGAATGTTACTATTTGACAAGGAGATGAAGGAAAAAATTCATGACCGACGACTGCGATCCCACTTACTGTTGGACAAATGGTCTTAGAATACGATGATTCTAGTCAGGAATGAAAGCGCACTAAAGTACCTTTCAGATGACCAAAAATCGATCCAATCCAACATCAAATGAGGGAGTTATGAGCATCTCTATTGGATCGCCCGATTTGGAAAGATTAACAATCCAAATTGCAAAATGACAATTGAATAGTTCCACCGTGGTTTTTGGATCTCGAATGGTCCCAAAATTTGCCAATTCCGGTCCCATTTAGAAGCTTGTCAAGTTATCATTCTAATGAGCTCAAAATAATCTAAATTCGACCACGTAAGAGAGAGTTAAGAAGGTTACTATTCTACAAGGAGATGAAGGAAAAAAATTCATGACTGACGAGTGCGATCCCACTTACAGATGCCCAAATGGTCTCAGAATACGATGATTCTAGTGAGGAATGAAAGTGCACTAAAGTACCTTTCAGATGACAAAAAAATCGACCCAATCCGACATCAAACGAGGGAGTTAAGTGTGTCTCCATTGGATCGCCCGATTTGTAAAGATTAAGAATCCAAATTGCAAAATGACGATTGAAGAGTTCCATTGTGCTTTTTGGATCTCGAACGGTCCCAAAATTAGCCAATTCCGCTCCCATTTAGAAGCTTGTCAAGTTACCATTCTAATGAGCTCAAAATAATCTAAATTCGACCACTTAATAGAGAGTTGAGAAGGTTACTATTTGACAAGGAGATGAAGGAAAAAGTTCATGACCGATGACAGCGATCCCACTTACGGATGCTCAAATGGTCTTAGAATATGATGATTCCATCCAAGAATGAAAGAGCACTAAAGGACCTTTCAGATGACCAAAAATTGACCCAATCCGACATCAAACAAGGGAGTTATGAGCGTCTCCATTGGATCGCCCGATTTGGAAAGATTAACAATCCAAATTACAAAATGACTATTGAAGAGTTCTACTTGGATCTCGAACAGTCCCAAAATTAGCCAATTTTGGTCCCATTTAGAAGCTTGTCAAGTTACCATTCTAATGAGCTCAAAATAATCTAAATTCGACCACTGAAGAGAGAGTTAAGAAGGTTACTATTCTACAAGGAGATGAAGGAAAAAATTCATGACCGACGAATGCGATCCCACTTACGGATGCCCAAATGGTCTCAGAATACGATGATTCCAGGGAGGAATGAAAGAGCACTAAAGTAACTTTCAGATAACCAAAAATCGACCCAATCCAACATTAAACGAGGGAGTTATGAGCGTCTCCGTTGGATAGCCCGATTTGTAAAGATTAAGAATCCAAATTGCAAAATGACGATTGAAGAGTTCCACTGTGCTTTTTGGATCTCGAACGGTACCAAAATTAGCGAATTTCGGTCCCCTTTAGAAGCTTGTCAAGTTATCATTCCAATGAGCAAAAGAAAATCTAAATTCGACCACTAAATAGAGAGTTGAGAAGGTTACTATTTGACAAGGAGATGAAGGAAAAAATTCATGACCGACAATAGCGATCCCACTTACGGATGCTCAAATGGTCTTAGAATATGATGATTTCATCCAGGAATGAAAGAGCACTAAAGGACCTTTCAGATGACCAAAAATTGACCCAATCTGGCATCAAACGAGGGAGTAATGTGCGTCTCCATTGGATCACTCGATTTGGGAAGAATAACAATCCAAATTGCAAAATGACGTTTGAAGAGTTCTAACGTGCTTTTTGGATCTCGAACAGTCTAAAAAGTAGCGAATTCCGATCCCATTTAGAAGCTTGCCATGTTTCTAGTCCAATGAGCTCAAAATAATCTAAATTCGAACACTGAAGAGAGACTTAAGAATGACACTATTTGACAAGGAGATGAAGGAAAAAATTCATGTCTGACGACTGCGATCCCACTTACGGATGCCCAAATGGTCTCAGAATACGATGATTCCAGTAAAGAATGAAAGAGCACTAAAGTACCTTTCAGATGACCAAAAATTGACCCAATCCGACATCAAACGAGGGAGTTATGAGCATCTCCGTTGGATCGCCCGATTTGGAAAGATTAAGAATCGAAATTGCAAAATGACGATTGAAGAGTTCTACCATGCTTTTTGGATCTCGAACGGTCCCAAAATTAGCCAATTTCGGTCCCATTTAGAAGCTTGTCAAGTTACCATTCTAATGAGCTCAAAATAATCTAAATTTGACCACTGAGGAGAGAGTTAAGAAGGTTACTATTCGACATGGAGATGAAGGATAAAATTCATGACCGACGACTGTGATCCCACTTACGGATGCCCAAATGGTCTTAGAATATGATGATTCCAGTCAAGAAAAAAAGAGCACTAAATTACCTTTTAGATGACTAGAAATCGACCTAATCCGACACCAAACGAGGGAGTTATGAGCGTCACCGTTGGATCGGGCGATTTGGAAAGATTTACAATCCAAATTGCAAAATTACTATTGAAGAGTTCCAACTTGCTTTTTGGATATCGAACAGTCACAAAATTAGCCAATTCTGGTCGCACTTAGAAGCTTGTCAAGTTTCCATTCCAATGACCTCAAAATAATCTAAATTTGACCACTGAAGAGAGAGTTAAGTAAGTTACTATTCGACAAGGAGATGAAGGAAAAAATTCATGACCGACGACTGCGATCCCACTTACGGATGCCCAAATGGTCTCAGAATTCGATGATTCCAATCAGGAATGAAAGAGCACTAAAGGACCTTTCAGATGACCAAAAATTGTCCCAATTCGACATCAAACGAGGGAGTTATGAGCGTCTCCGTTGGATCGCGCAATTTGGAAAGATTTACAATCCAAATTGTAAAATTACTATTGAAGAGTTCCAACATGCTTTTTGGATTTCAAACGGTCTCAAAATTAGCCAATTCTGGTCGCATTTAGAAGCCTGTCAAGTTACCAGTCCAATGAGCTCAAAATAATCTAAATTCGACCACTGAAGAGAGAGTTAAGAAGGTTACTATTCAACAAGGAGATGAAGGAAAAACTTCATGACCGATGACTGCGATCCCACTTACGGATGCTCAAATGGTCTAAGAATACGATGATTCCAGCGAGCAATGAAAGAGCACTAAAGTACCTTTCAGATGACCAAAAACCTACCCAATCCGACATCAAACGAGGGAGTTATGAGCATCACCGTTGGATCATGCGATTTTGAATGATTAACAATCCAAATTAGAAAAGGATGATTGGAGAGTTCCAACTTGCTTTTTGGAGATCGAACGGTCGAAAAATTAGCCAATTCTAGTCGCATTTAGAAGCTTGTCAAGTTACCAATCCAATGACCTCAAAATAATCTAAATTCGACCACTGAAGAGAGAGTTAAGTAGGTTACTATTCGACAAGGAGATGAAGGAAAAAATTTATGACCGACGACTGCGATCCCACTTACGGATGCCCAAATGGTCTCCGAATACGATGATTCCAGTCAGGAATGAAAGAGCACTAAGGTACCTTTCAGATGACCAAAAATTGCCCAATACGACATCAAACGAGGGAGTTATGAGTGTCTCCATTGGATCACGCAATTTGGAAAGATTAACAATCCGAATTGCAAAATGACGATTGAAGAGTTCTAATGTGTTTTTGGATCTCGAACGGTCCCAAAATTATCCAATTCTGATCCCATTTAGAAGCTTGTCAAGTTACCATTCCAATGAGCACAAAATAATCTAAATTCGACCACTGAAGAGAGTTAAGAAGGTTACTATTTGACAAGGAGATAAAGAAAATCATTTATGATCGAAGACTACGATCCCACTTATGGATGCCCAAATGGTCTCAGAATACAATGATTCTCATTTGGAATGAAAGAGCACTAAAGTACCTTTCAGATGATAAAAAAAATGACCCAATCTGACATCAAATGAGGGAGTTATGAGCGTCTCCGTTGGATCACGGGATTTGGAAAGATTTACAATCCAAATTGCAAAATCACTATTGAAGAGTTCCAACAAGCTTTTTGGATTTTGAACGGTCTCAAAATTAGCCAATTCCACTCGCATTTAGGAGCTTGTCAAGTTACCAGTCTAATGAGCTCAAAATAATCTTAATTCGACCACTAAAGGGAGAGTTAAGAAGGTTACTATTCGACAAGGAGATGAAGGAAAAAATTCATGACGACGAATGCGATCCCACTTACGGATGCCCAAATGGTCTTAGAATATGATGATTCCAGTCAGGAATGAAAGAGCACTAAAGTACCTTTCAGATGACCAAAAATCTACCCAATCTGACATCAAAAGAGGGAGTTATGAGCGTCTCTGTTGGATCATGCGATTTGGAAAGATTTACAATCCAAATTTCAAATGACGATTGAAGAGTTCCAACATGCTTTTTGGGATATCGAAGCGGTCTAAAATTAGCCAATTTCGGTCCCATTTAGAAGCTTGTCAAGTTACCATTCCAATGAGCTCAAAATAATCTAAATTGACCTTGAAAGAGAGAGTTAAGAAGGTTACTATTTGACAAGGAGATGAAGGAAAAATTCATGACCGATGACTACGATCCCACTTACGGATGCCAAATGGTCTCATAATATGATGATTCCAATCAAGAATGAAAGAGCACTAAAGTACCTTTTCAGATGACTAAAAATTGACCCCAATCCGACATCAAACGAGGGAGTTATGAGCGTCTCGTTGGATCGCATGATTTGGAAAGATTAACAATCCAAATTTCAAAATGACGATTGAAGAGTTCCAACTTGCTTTTTGGATATCGAACGGTCTCAAAATTAGCCATTTTCGGTACCCATTTGAAGCTTGTCAAGTTACCATTCCAATGAGCTCAAAATAATCTAAATTGACCACCTTTGAAGAGAGAGTTAAGAAGGTTACTATTCGACAAGGAGATGAAGGAAAAAATTCATCACCGACGACTGCGATCCCACTTACGGATGACCAAATGGTCTCAGAATACGATGATTCCATCAAGAATGAAAAGAGCACTAAAGTACCTTTTAGATGACCAAAAATCGACCTAATCCGACTCAAACAAGGGACCTATGAGTGTCTTCGTTGGATCGCGTGATTTAGAAAGATTTACAATCAAAATTGTAAAATTACTATTGAAGAGTTCCAACTTGCTTTTCGGATATCGAACGGTCTCAAAATTAGCCAATTCGGTCGCATTTAGAAGCTTGTCAAGTTACCAGTCCAATGACCTCAAAATAATCTAAATTTGACCATTGAAGAGAGAGTTAAGTAGGTTACTCTTCGTCAAGGAGATGAAAAATAATATTCATGACCGACGAGTGCGATCCCACTTACGAATGCCCAAATGGTCTTAGACTACGATGATTCCTGTCAGGAATGTAAGTGCACTAAAGTACCTTTCAGATGACCAAAAATTGATCCAATACGAATCAAACGAGGGAGTTATGAGCGTCTCCATTGGATCGCGCTATTTGGAAAGATTAACAATACAAATTGCAAAATGATGATTGAAGAGTTCCATCGTGTTTTTGGATATCGAACGGTCCCGAAATTAGCTAATACCGGTCCCATTTAGAAGCTTGTCAAGTTACCATTCCAATGAGCTCAAAATAATCTAAATTCGACCACTGAAGAGAGAGTTAAGAAGGTTACTATTCGACAAGGAGATGAAGGAAAAAATTTATGACCGAAGACTGCGATCCCACTTACGGATGCCCAAATGGTCTCAGAATACGATGATTCCAGTCTGGAATGAAAGAGCACTAAAGTACCTTTCAGATGACAAAAAATTGACCCAATCCGACATCAAACGAGGGAGTTATGAGCGTCTCTGTTGGATCACGCGATTTGGAAAGATTTATAATCCAAATTGCAAAATTACTATTGAAGAGTTCCAACTTGCTTTTTGGATATTGAACGGTCGCAAAATTAGCCAATTCCGATCGCATTTAGAAGCTTGTCAAGTTACCATTCCAATGACCTCAAAATAATCTAAATTCGACCACTGAAGAGAGAGTTAAGTAGGTTACTATTCGTCAAGGAGATGAAGGATAATATTCACAACCGACGACTGCGATCCCACTTACGAATGCCCAAATGGTCTTAAAATATGATGATTCCAGTTAGGAATGAAAGTACACTAAAGTAACTTTTAGATGACCAAAAATTGATCAAATCCGACATCAAACGAGGGAGTTATGAGCGTCTCTGTTGGATCGCGCTATTTGGAAAGATTAACAATCCAAATTGTAAAATGATGATTGAAGAGTTCCAACGTGTTTTTGGATCTCGAACAGTCCCAAAATAAGCCAATACCGGTCCCATTTAGAAGCCTGTCAAGTTACCATTCCAATGAGCTCAAAATAATCTAAATTCGACCATTGAAGAGAGAGTTAAGAAGGTTACTATTCGACAAGGAGAAGAAGGAAAAATTTATGACCGATGACTACGATCCCACTTACGGATGCCCAAATGGTCTCAGAATACGATGATTCCAGTCTGGAATGAAAAGGCACTAAAGTACCTTTCAGATGGCTAAAAATTGACCCAATCCGACATCAAACGAGGGAGTTATGAGCGTCTCTGTTGGATCACGTGATTTGGAAAGATTTATAATCTAAATTGCAAAATTACTATTGAAGAGTTCCAACTTGCTTTTTGGATATCGAACGGTCGCAAAATTAGCCAATTCCAGTCCCATTTAAAGGCCTGTCAAGTTACCATTCCAATGAGCTCAAAATAATCTAAATTTGACCACTGAAGAGAGAGTTAAGAAGGTTACTATTCGACAAGGAGATGAAGGATAATATTCATGACCGACAACTGTTATCCCAATTACGATTGCCCAAATGGTCTTAGAAGACGATGATTCCAGTCAGGAATGAAAGTGCACTAAAGTACCTTTCAGATGACCAAAAAATGATCAAATCCGACATTAAATGAGGGAGTTATGAGGGTCTCTGTTGGATCGCCTGATTTGGAAAGATTAACAATCGAAATTGCAAAATGACGATTGAAGAGTTCCAACGTGCTTATTGGATCTCGAACAGTCCCAAAATTAGCCAATTTCATTCCCATTTAGAAGCTTGTCAAGTTACCATTCCAATGAGCTCAAAAAACTAAATTGACCACCGAAGAGAGAGTTAAGAAGGTTACTATTCGACAAGGAGATGAAGGAAAAATTCAGACTGCGATCCCACTTACGGATGCCCAAATGGTCTCAGAATACGATGATTCCATTCTGGAATGATAGAGCACTAAAGTACCTTTCAGATGACAAAAAATTGTCCCAATTCGACATCAAACGAGGTAGTTTTGAGCATCTCCGTTGGATCGCGCTATTTGGAAATATTAACAATCCAAATTACAAAATGACGATTGAAGAGTTCCAACGTGTTTTTGGATCTCGAACGGTCCCAAAATTAGCCAATTTCGGTCCCATTTAGAAGCTTGTCAAGTTACCAATCCAATGATCTCAAAATAATCTAAATTCGACTACTGAAGAGAGAGTTAAGAAGGTTACTATTCGACATGAAGATGAAGGAAAAAATTTATGGCCAAATACTGCGATCCCACTTACAGATGCCCAAATGGTCTCAGAATACGATGATTCCAGTCTGGAATGAAAGAATACTAAAGTACCTTTCAGATGACAAAAAATCGACCCAATCCGACATCAATCGAGGGAGTTATGAGCGTCTCCGTTGGATCACGCAATTTGGAAAGATTTACATTCCAAATTACAAAATTACTATTGAAGAGTTCCAACTTGCTTTTTGGATATCGAACGGTCGCAAAATTAACCAATTCCGGTCCCATTTAGAGGCTTGTCAAGTTACCATTCCAATGAGCTCAAAATAATCTAAATTTAACCACTGAAGAGAGAGTTAAGAAGGTTACTATTTGACAAGGAGATGAAGAAAAATATTCACGATTGACGACTGCAATCCCACTTACGAATGCCCAAATGGTCTTTGAAGATGATGATTCCAGTCAAGAATGAAAGAGCACTAAAGTACCTTTCAGATGACCAAAAATCGATCCAATCCGACATCAAACGAGGGAGTTATGAGGGTCTCCGTTGGATTGCCCGATTTGGAAAGATTAACAATCTAAATGGCAAAATGACGTTTGAAGAGTTCCAACGTGCTTTTTGGATCTCGAACAGTCTCAAAATTACCCAATTCCTGTCCCATTTAAAAGCTTGTCAAGTTACCAGTCGAATGAGCTCATAATAATCTAAATTCATGTCAGACAACTGCGATCCCACTTACGGATTGTTACTATTCGACAAGGAGATGAAGGAAAAAATTCATGTCAGACGACTGCGATCCCACTTACGGATGCCCAAATGGTCTCAGAATACGATGATTCCAGTCAGGAATGAAAGAGCACTAAAGTACCTTTCTGATGACTAAAAATTGACCCAATCCGACACTAAACGAGGGAGTTATGAGCGTCTCCGTTGGATCACCCGATTTGGAAAGATTTACAATTCAAATTGCAAAATTACTATTGAAGAGTTCCAACTTGCTTTTTGGATTTCGAACGGTCTCAAAATTAGCCAATTCCACTCGCATTTAGGAGCTTGTCAAGTTACCAGTCCAATGAGCTCAAAATAATCAAAATTCGACCACTGAAGAGAGAGTTAAGAAGGTTACTATTTGACGAGGAGATGAAGGATAAAATTCATGACCGACGACTGTGATCCCACTTACAGATGCCCAAATGGTCTCAGAATATGATGATTCCAGTCAGAAATAAAAAAGCACTAAATTACCTTTTAGATGATCAGAAATCGACCTAATCCGACATCAAATGAGGGAGTTATGAGCGTCTACGTTGGATCGTGCGATTTGGAAAGATTTACAATCCAAATTGCAAAATTACAATTGAAGAGTTCCAACTTGCTTTTTGGATATCGAACGGTCGCAAAATTACCCAATTCCGGTCGCACTTAGAAGCTTGTCAAGTTACCATTCCAATGACCTCAAAATAATCTAAATTCGACCACTGAAAAGAGAGTTAAGTAGGTTATTATTCGACAAGGAGATGAAGGAAAAAATTCATGACCGACAACTGCGATCCCACTTACGGATGACCAAAAGGTCTCAGAATTTAATGATTCCAGTAAGGAATGAAAGAGCACTAAAGTACCTTTCAGATGACCAAAAATTGACCCAATCCGACATCAAACGAGGGAGTTATGAGCGTCTCCGTTGGATCGCGCAATTTGGAAAGATTTACAATCCAAATTGTAAAATTACTATTGAAGAGTTCCAACTTGGTTTTTGGATTTCGAACAGTCTCATAATTATCTAATTCGGGTCGTATTTAGAAGCTTGTCAAGTTACCAGTCCAATGAGCTCAAAATAATCTAAATTCGACCACTGAGGAGAGAGTTAAGAAGGTTACTATTCGACAAGGAGATGAAGGAAAAACTTCATGACCAACGACTGCGATCCCACTTACGGATGCTCAAATGCTCTCAAAATACGATGATTCCAGTGAGGAATGAAAGAGCACTAGAGTACCTTTCAGATGACCAAAAATCTTCCAAATCCGACATCTAACGAGGGAGTTATGAGCATCACCGTTGGATCATGCGATTTTGAATGATTAACAATCCAAATTAGAAAAGGACGATTGGAGAGTTCCAACTTGCTTTTTCTATATCGAACGGTCACAAAATTAGCCAATTCCGGTCGCATTTAGAAGTTTGTCAAGTTACCAATCCAATGACCTCAAAATAATCTAAATTCGACCACTGAATAGAGAGTTAAGTAGGTTACTATTTGACAAGGAGATGAAGGAAAAAATTCATGACCGATGACTGCGATCCCACTTACGGATGCCCAAATGGTCTCGGAATACGATGATTTCAGTCAGGAATGAAAGAGCACTAAGGTACCTTTCATATGACCAAAAATTGCCCAATCCGACATCAAACGAGGGAGTTATGAGCGTCTCCATTGGATCGCGCCATTTGGAAAGATTAACAATCCGAATTGCAAAATGACGATTGAAGAGTTCCAACGTGTTTTTGGATCTCGAACGGTCCCAAAATTAGCCAATTTCGGTCCCATTTAGAAGCTTGTCAAGTTACCATTCCAATGAGCACAAAATAATCTAAATTTGGCCACTGAAGAGAGAGTTAAGAAGGTTACTATTTGTTAAGGAGATAAAGAAAAATATTTATGACCGAAGACTTCGATCCCACTTACGGATGCCCGAATGGTCTCAGAATACGATGATTCTAGTTTGGAATGAAAGAGCACTAAAGTACCTTTCATATGACAAAAAATTGACCCAATCTGACATCAAACGAGGGAGTTATGAGCGTCTCCGTTGGATCACGGGATTTGGAAAGATTTACAATCCAAATTACAAAATTACTATTGAAGAGTTCCAACTTGCTTTTTGGATATCGAACGGTCTCAAAATTATCCAATTCTGGTCGCATTTAGAAGCATGTCAAGTTACCAGTCCAATGAGCTCAAAATAATCTTAATTCGACCACTGAAGAGAGAGTTAAGAAGGTTACTATTCGACAAGGAGAAGAAGGAAAATTTTCATGACCGATGACTGCGATCCCACTTATGGATGCCCAAATGGTCTCAGAATATGATGATTTTAGTGAGGAATGAAAGAGCAGTAAAGTACCTTTCAGTTGACCAAAAATCTACCCAATCTAACATCAATGAGGGAGTCATGAGCGTCACCGTTGGATCACTTGATTTTGAATGATTAACAATCGAAATTAGAAAAGGACAATTGAAGAGTTCCAACGTGCTTTTTCAATATCGAACGGTCTCTAAATTACCTAATTTTGGTCGCATTTAGAAGCTTGTCAAGTTAACAATCCAATGAGCTCAAAATAATCTAAATTCGACCACTGAAGAGAGTGTTAAGAAGGTTACTATTCGACAAAGAGATGAAGGAAAAATTCATGACTAATGATTGCGATCCCACTTACGGATGCCAAAATGGTACCATAATATGATGATTCCAGTCAAGAATGAAAGAGCACTAAAGTACCTTTCAGATGACCAAAAATTGACCCAATCCGACATCAAACGAGGGAGTTATGAGCGTCTCCGTTGGATCGTGAGATTTGGAAAGATTAACAATCTAATTTTCAAAATGACGATCGAAGAGTTCCAACGCGCTTTTGGGGTATCGAACGGTATCAGAATTAGCATATTCTGGTACCATTTAGAAGCTCGTCAAGTTACCATTCCAACGAGCTCAAAATAATCTAAATTTGACCACTGAAGAGAGAGTTAAGAAGGTAACTATTCGACAAGGAGATGAAGGAAAAAATTCATGACCGACGACTGCGATCCGACTTACTGATGGACAAATAGTGTTAGAATACGAAGATTCTAGTCAGGAATGAAAGAGCACTAAAGTACCTTTCAGATGACCAAAAATCGACCCAATCCAACATCAAACGAGGGAGTTATGTGCGTCTCCGTTGCATCGCCCGATTTGGAAAGATTAACAATCCAAATTGTAAAATGACGATTGAAGAGTTCCACCGTGCTTTTTGGATCTCGAACGGTCCCAAAATTAGCCAATTCTGGTCCAATTTAGAAGCTTGTCAAGTTGCCACTCAAATGAGCTCAAAATAATCTAAATTCGACCACTGAAGAGAGAGTTAGGAACATTACTATTTGACAAGGAGATGAAGGAAAAAATTCATAACCGACAATTGCGATCCCACTTACGGATGCTCAAAATGTCTTCGAATACAATGATTCTAGTCAGGAATGAAAGAGCACTAAAGTACCTTTCAGATGACAAAAAATCGACCCAATCCGACATCAAACGAGGGATTTATGAGCGTCTCCGTTAGATCGCCCAATTTGGAAAAATTAAGAATCCAAATTGCAAAATGACGATTGAAGAGTTCCACCATGCTTTTTGGATCTCGAATGGTCCCAAAATTAGCCAATTCCGGTCCCATTTAGAAGCTTGTCAAGTTACCATTCCAATGAGCTCAAAATAATCTAAATTCGACCACTGAAGAGAGAGTTAAGAAGGTTACTATTCGACAAGGAGATGAAGGATAAAATTCATGGCTGACGACTGCGATCCCACTTACGGATGCCCAAATGGTCTCAGAATACGATGATTCCAGTCAGGAATAAAAGAGCACCAAATTACCTTTTAGATTACCAAAAATTGACCTAATCTGACATCAAACGAGGGAGTTATGAGCGTCTCCATTGGATCACGCGATTTGGAAAGATTTACAATCCAAATTTCAAAATTACTATTGAAGAGTTCCAACTTACTTTTTGGATATCGAACGGTCGCCAAATTAGCCAATTCCTGTCGTATTTAGAAGCTTGTCAAGTTACCATTCCAATGACCTCAAAATAATCTATATTTGACCATTGAAGAGATAGTTAAGTAGGTTATTATTCGTCAAGGAGATGAAGGATAATATTCACGACTGACGATTGTGATCCCACTTACGAATGCCCAAATGGTCTTAGAATACGATGATTCCAGTCAGGAATGAAAGTGCACTAAAGTACCTTTCAGATGACCAAAAATTGATCAAATCCGACATCAAACGAGGGAGTTATGAGCGTCTCCGTTGGATCGCGATATTTGGAAAGATTAACAATCCAAATTGCAAAATGATGATGGAAGAGTTCCAACGTGTTTTTGGATCTCAAACGGTCCCAAAATAAGCCAATACCGGTCCCATTTAGAAGCTTGTCAAGTTACTATTCCAATGAGCTCAAAATAATCTAAATTCGACCACTGAAGAGAGAGTTAAGAAGGTAACTATTCGACCAGGAGATGAAGGAAAAATTTACGACTGATGATTGTGATCTCACTTACGGATGCCAAAATGGTATCATAATATGATGATTCTAGTCCAGAATGAAAGAGCACTAAAGTACCTTTCAGATCACCAAAAATTAACCCAATCTGACGTCAAAAGATGGAGTTATGACCGTCTCAGTTGGATCGTGCGACTTGGAAAGATTAACAATCCAAATTGCAAAATGATGATCGAAGAGTACCAACGCGCTTTTGGGATATCAAACGATTTTAGAATTAGCCAATTCTTGTACCATTTAGAAGCTTGTCAAGTTACCATTCCAATGAGCTCAAAATAATCTCAATTCGACCACTGAAGAGAGAGTTAAGAAGGTTACTATTCGACAAGGAAATGAAGGAAAAAATTCATGACCGACGATTGCGATTCGACATACGGATGGACAAATGGTCTTAGAATATGTCGATTCTAGTCAGGAATGAAAGAACACTAAAGTACCTTTCAGATGACCAAAAATTGCCCAATCCGACATCAAACGAGGGAGTTATGAGCGTCTCCGTTGGATCGCCCGATTTGGAAACATTAACAATCCTAATTGCAAAATGCGATTGAAGAGTTCCACCGTGCTTTTTGGATCTCGAACGGTCCTAAAATTAGCCAATTCTGGTCCAATTTAGAAGCTTGTCAAGTTACTATTCCAATGAGCTCAAAATAATCTAAATTCGACCACTGAAGAGAGAGTTAGGAAGGTTACTATTTGACAAGGAGATGAATGAAAAAATTCATAACCGACAATTGCGATCCCACTTACGGATGCTCAAAATGTCTTCGAATACGATGATTCTAGTCAGGAATGAAAGAGCACTAAAGTACCTTTCAGATGGCCAAAAATCGACCCAATCCGACATCAAACGACGGATTTATGACCGTCTCCGTTAGATCACCCGATTTGGAAAAATTAAGAATCCAAATTGCAAATTGAAGATTGAAGAGTTCCACCGTGCTTTTTGGATCTCGAACGGTCCCAAAATTAGCCAATTCCTGTCCCATTTAGAAGCTTTTCAAGTTACCATTCCAATCAGCTCAAAATAATCTAAATTCGACCACTGAAGAGAGAGTTAAGAAGGTTACTGTTCGACAAGGAGATGAAGGATAAAATTCATGACCAACGACTGCGA
Source organism: Magnolia changhungtana (assembly GCA_030180095.1). NCBI lineage: Eukaryota > Viridiplantae > Streptophyta > Magnoliopsida > Magnoliales > Magnoliaceae > Magnolia > Magnolia changhungtana. Next base: position 431,394 of record JASAUF010000632.1, read on the forward strand.
TCCCACTTACGGATGCCCAAATGGTCTCAGAATACAATGATTCCAGTCATGAATAAAATAGCACTAATATACTTTTAGATTACCAAAAATCGACCTAATCCGACATCAAACGAGGGAGTTATGAGCGTCTCCATTGGATCACACAATTTGGAAAGATTTACAATCCAAATTTCAAAATTACTATTGAAGAGTTCCAACTTGCTTTTTGGATATCGAACGGTCGCCAAATTTGCCAATTCCGGTCGCATTTAGAAGCTTGTCAAGTTACCATTCCAATGACCTCAAAATAATCTAAATTCGACCACTGAAGAGAGAGTTAAGTAGGTTACTATTTGTCAAGGAGATGAAGGATAATATTCACGACCGACGACTGCGATCCCACTTACGAATGCCCAAATGGTCTAGAATACGATGATTCCAGTCAGGAATGAAAGTACATTAAAGTACCTTTTAGATGACCAAAAATTGATCAAATCCGACATCAAACGAGGGAGTTATGAGCGTCTCCGTTGGATCGCGCTATTTGGAAAAATTAACAATCCAAATTGCAAAATGATGATTGAAGAGTTCCAACGTGTTTTTGGATCTCGAACAGTCCCAAAATAAGCCAATACCGGTCCCATTTAGAAGCCTGCCAAGTTACCATTCTAATGAGCTCAAAATAACCTAAATTCGACCATTGAAGAGAGAGTTAAGAAGGTTACTATTCGACAAGGAGAAGAAGGAAAAAATTTATGACCGAAGACTACGATCCCACTTACGGATGTGCAAATGGTCTCAGAATACGATGATTCCAGTCTGGAATGAAAGAGCACTAAAGTACCTTTCAGATGACAAAAAATCGACCCAATCCAACATCAAACGAGGGAGTTATGAGCGTCTCTGTTGGATCACGCGATTTGGAAAGATTTACAATCTAAATTGCAAAATTGCTATTGAAGAGTTCCAACTTGCTTTTTGGATATCGAACGGTCGCAAAATTAGCCAATTCCGGTCCCTTTTAGAGGCTTGTCAAGTTACCATTCCAATGAGCTCAAAATAATCTAAATTTGACCATTGAAGAGAGAGTTAAGAAGGTTACTATTCATCAAGGAGATGAAGGATAATATTCACGACCGACGACTGCTATCCCAATTACGAATGCCCAAATGGTCTTAGAAGACGATGATTCCAGTCAGGAATGAAAGTGTACTAAAGTACCTTTCAGATGACCAAAAATTGATCAAATCCGACATTAAACGAGGGAGTTATGAGGGTCTCTGTTGGATCGCCCGATTTGGAAAGATTAACAATCGAAATTGCAAAATGACGATTGAAGAGTTCCAACGTGCTTTTTGGATCTCGAACAGTCCCAAAATTAGCCAATTCCATTCCCATTTAGAAGTTAACAAGTTACCATTCCAATGAGCTCAAAAGAAACTAAATTCGACCACTGAAGAGAGTAACGAAGGTTACTATTCGACAAGGCGATGAAGGAAAAATTCATGATCGACGACTGCGATCGCACTTATGGATGCTAAAATCATCTCATAATATGATGATTCCAGTCAAGAATGAAAGAGCACTAAAGTTACTTTCAGATGACAAAAAATTGACCCAATCTGACATCAAACGAGGGAGTTATGAGCGTCTCCATTGGATCGTACGATTAGGAAAGATTAACAATCCAAATTTCAAAATGACGATCGAAGAGTTCCAACGCGCTTTTGGGGTATCGAACGGTATCAGAATTAGCATATTCTGGTACCATTTAGAAGCTCGTCAAGTTACCATTCCAACGAGCTCAAAATAATTTGAATTCGACCACTGAAGAGAGTTAAGAATGTTACTATTTGACAAGGAGATGAAGGAAAAAATTCATGACCGACGACTGCGATCCCACTTACTGTTGGACAAATGGTCTTAGAATACGATGATTCTAGTCAGGAATGAAAGAGCACTAAAGTACCTTCCAGATGACCAAAAATCGATCCAATCCAACATCAAACGAGGGAGTTATGAGCATCTCTGTTGGATCGCCCGATTTGGAAAGATTAATCCAAATTGCAAAATGGCAATTGAATAGTTCCAACGTGCTTTTTGGATCTCGAATGGTCTCAAAATTTGCCAATTCCGGTACCATTTACAAGCGTGTCAAGTTACCATTCCAATGAGCTCAAAATAATCTAAATTGACCACGGAAGAGAGAGTTAAGAAGGTTACTATTCGACAAGGAGATGAAGGAAAAAAATTCATGAGAATGCGATCCCCCTTACGGATGCCCAAATGGTCTTGGAATACGACGATTCCGTCAGGAATGAAAGAGCACTAAAGTACCTTTCAGATGATAGAAAATCGACCCAATCCGACATCAATCGAGGGAGTTAAGAGTGTCTCCATTGGATCGTGCAATTTGGAAAGATTAACAATCCAAATTTCAAAATGACGATTGAAGAGTTCCACCGTGCTTTTTAGTTCTCGAATGGTCCCAAAATTAGCCAATTCCGATCCATTTAGAAGCTTGTCAAATTACCTATCCAATAAGCTCAAAATAATCTAAATTCGACCACTGAAGAGAGAGTTAAGAAGGTTACTATTCGATAGGGAGATGAAGGAAAAAGTTCATGACCGATGACAGCGATCCCACTTACGGATGCTCAAATGGTCTTAGAATATGATGATTCCATCCAAGAATGAAAAAGCACTAAAAGACCTTTCAGATGACCAAAAATTGACCCAATCCGACATCAAACAAGGGAGTTATGAGCGTCTCCATTGGATCGCCCGATTTGGAAAGATTAACAATCCAAATTGCAAAATGATGATTGAAGAGTTCCACTTGGATCTCGAACAGTCCCAAAATTAGCCAATTCTGGTCCCATTTAGAAGCTTGTCAAGTTACCATTCTAATGAGATCAAAATAATCTAAATTCGACCACAGAAGAGAGAGTTAAGAAGGTTACTATTCGACAAGGAGATGAAGGAAAAAATTCATGACCGACGACTGCGATCCCACTTACATATGCCCAAATGGTATCAGAATACGATGATTCCAGTGAGGAATGAAAGAGCGCTAAAGTACCTTTCAGATGACCAAAAATCTACCCAATCCGACATCAAACGAGGGAGTTATGAGCGTCTCCGTTGGATAGCCCGATTTGTAAATATTAAGAATCCAAATTGCAAAATGACGATTGAAGAGTTCCACTGTGCTTTTTGGATCTCGAACGGTACCAAAATTAGCGAATTCCGGTCCCCTTTAGAAGCTTGTCAAGTTATCATTCCAATGAGCAAAAAAAATCTAAATTCGACCACTGAATAGAGAGTTGAGAAGGTTACTATTTGACAAGGAGATGAAGGAAAAAATTCATGACCGACAATAGCGATCCCACTTACGGATGCTCAAATGGTCTTAGAATATGATGATTTCATCTAGGAATGAAAGAGCACTAAAGGACCTTTCAGATGACCAAAAATCGACCCAATCCGGCATCAAACGAGGGAGTAATGTGCGTCTCCATTGGATCGCTCGATTTGGGAAGAATAACAATCCAAATTGCAAAATGACGTTTGAAGAGTTCTAACGTGCTTTTTGGATCTCGAACAGTCTAAAAAGGTAGCAAATTCCAATCCCATTTAGAAGCTTGCCAGGTTTCTAGTCCAATGAGCTCAAAATAATCTAAATTCGAACACTGAAGAGAGACTTAAGAATGACACTATTCGACAAGGAGATGAAGGAAAAAATTCATGTCTGAAGACTGCGATCCCACTTACGGATGCCCAAATGGTCTCAAAATACGATGATTCCAGTAAGGAATGAAAGAGCACTAAAGTACCTTTCAGATGACCAAAAATTGACCCAATCCGACATCAAACGAGGGAGTTATGAGCATCTCCGTTGGATAGCCCGATTTGGAAAGATTAAGAGTCAAAATTGCAAAATGACGATTGAAGAGTTCTACCGTGCTTTTTGGATCTCGAACGGTCACAAAATTAGCCAATTTCGGTCCCATTTAGAAGCTCGTCAAGTTACCATTCCAATGAGCTCAAAATAATCTAAATTTGACCACTGAGGAGAGAGTTAAGAAGGTTACTATTCGACATGGAGATGAAGGATAAAATTCATGACCGACGACTGTGATCCCACTTACGGATCCCCAAATGGTCTTAGAATATGATGATTCCAGTCAGGAATAAAAGAGCACTAAATTACCTTTTAGATGACTAGAAATCGACCTAATCCGACACCAAACGAGGGAGTTATGAGCGTCACCGTTGGATCGCGCGATTTGGAAAGATTTACAATCCAAATTGCAAAATTACTATTGAAGAGTTCCAACTTGCTTTTTGGATATCGAACAGTCGCAAAATTAGCCAATTCTGGTCGCACTTAGAAGCTTGTCAAGTTTCCATTCCAATGACCTCAAAATAATCTAAATTTGACCACTAAAGAGAGAGTTAAGTAAGTTACTATTCGACAAGGAGATGAAGGAAAAAAATTCATGACCGACGACTGCGATCCCACTTACGGATGCCCAAATGGTCTCAGAATTCGATGATTCCAATCAGGAATGAAAGAGCACTAAAGGACCTTTCAAATGACCAAAAATTGTCCCAATTCGACATCAAACGAGGGAGTTATGAGCGTCTCCGTTAGATCGCGCAATTTGGAAAGATTTACAATCCAAATTGCAAAATTATTATTGAAGAGTTCCAACATGCTTTTTGGATTTCAAACGGTCTCAAAATTAGCCAATTCTGGTCGCATTTAGAAGCCTGTCAAGTTACCAGTCCAATGAGCTCAAAATAATCTAAATTCGACCACTGAAGAGAGAGTTAAGAAGGTTACTATTCAACAAGGAGATGAAGGAAAAACTTCATGACCGATGACTGCGATCCCACTTACGGATGCCCAAATGGTCTCAGAATACGATGATTCCAGCGAGGAATGAAAGAGCACTAAAGTACCTTTCAGATGACCAAAAATCTACCCAATCCGACATCAAACGAGGGAGGTATGAGCGTCACTGTTGGATCATGTGATTTTTAATGATTAACAATTCAAATTAGAAAAGGACGATTGGAGAGTTCCAACTTGCCTTTTGGATATCGAACGGTCGCAAAATTAGCCAATTCTGGTCGCATTTAGAAGCTTGTCAAGTTACCAATCCAATGACCTCAAAATAATCTAAATTCGACCGCTGAAGAGAGAGTTAAGTAGGTTACAATTCAACAAGGAGATGAAGGAAAAAATTTATGACCGACGACTACGAACCCACTTACGGATGCCCAAATGGTCTCGGAATACGATGATTCCAGTCAGGAATGAAACAGCACTAAGGTACCTTTCAGATGACCAAAAATTGCCCAATACGACATCAAACGAGTTATGAGCGTCTCCATTGGATCACGCAATTTGGAAAGATTAACAATCCGAATTGCAAAATGACGATTGAAAAGTTCTAATGTGTTTTTGAATCTCGAACGGTCCCAAAATTAGCCAATTCCAATCCCATTTAGAAGCTTGTCAAGTTACCATTCCAATGAGCACAAAATAATCTAAATTCGACCACTGAAGAGAGTTAAGAAGGTTACTATTTGACAAGGAGATAAAGAAAATCATTTATGATCGAAGACTGCGATCCCACTTACGGATGCCAAAATGGTGTCAGAATACGATGATTCTAGTTTGGAATGAAAGAGCACTAAAGTACCTTTCAGATGATAAAAAAAATGACCCAATCTGACATCAAACGAGGGAGTTATGAACGTCTCCGTTGGATCACAGGATTTGGAAAGATTTACAATCCAAATTGCAAAATTACTATTGAAGTGTTCCAACAAGCTTTTTGGATTTCGAACGGTCTCAAAATTAGCCAATTCCACTCGCATTTAGGAGCTTGTCAAGTTACCAGTCCAATGAGCTCAAAATAATCTTAATTCGACCACTAAAGAGAGAGTTAAAAAGGTTACTATTCGACAAGGAGATGAACGAAAAAATTCATGACGACGACTGCGATCCCACTTACGGATGCCCAAATGGTCTCATAATATGATGATTCCAGTGACGAATGAAAGAGCACTAAAGTACCTTTCAGATGACCAAAAATCTACCCAATCCGACATCAAACGAGGGAGTTATGAGCGTCACTGTTGGATCACTCGATTTTGAATAATTAACAATCCAAATTAGAAAAGGACGATTGAAGAGTTCTAACGAGCTTTTTTGATATCGAACAGTCTCTAAATTACCCAATTCTGGTCGCATTTAGAAGCTTGTCAAGTTAACAGTCCAATGAGCTCAAAATAATATAAATTCGACCACTGAAGAGAGAGTTAAGAAGGTTACTGTTTGACAAGGAGATGAAGGAAAAATTCAGGACCGATGACTACGATCCCACTTACGGATGCCAAAATATTCTCATAATATGATGATTCCAGTCAAGAATGAAAGAGCACTAAAGTACCTTTCAGATGACTAAAAATTAACCCAATCTGACGTCAAAAGAGGGAGTTATGAGCGTCTCTGTTGGATCGTGCGATTTGGAAAGATTAACAATCCAAATTTCAAAATGACGATTGAAGAGTTCCAACGTGCTTTTGGGATATCGAACGGTCTTAGAATTAGCAATTTCTGGTACCATTTTGAAACTTGTTAAGTTACCATTCCAATGAGCTCAAAATAATCTAAATTCGACCACTGAAGAGAGAGTTAAGAAGGTTACTATTCGACAAGGAGATGAAGGAAAAAATTCATCACCGACAACTGCGATCCCACTTACGGATGACCAAATGGTCTCAGAATACGATGATTCCACTCAGGAATAAAAGAGCACTAAAGTACCTTTTAGATTACCAAAAATCGACCTTATCCGACATCAAACGAGGGAGTTATGAGCTTCTCCGTTGGATCGCACGATTTTGAAAGATTTACAATCCAAATTGCAAAATTACTATTGAAGAGTTCCGACTTGCTTTTTGGAATTCGAACGGTCGCCAAATTAGCCAATTTCGGTCGCATTTAGAAGCTTGTCAAGTTACCATTCCAATGACCTCAAAATAAACTAAATTCGACCATTGAAGAGAGAGTTAAGTAGGTTACTCTTCGTCAAGGAGATGAAAAATAATATTCATGACCGACGAGTGCGATCCCACTTACGAATGCCCAAATGGTCTTAGACTACGATGATTCCTGTCAGGAATGAAAGTGCACTAAGGTACCTTTCAGATGACCAAAAATTGATCCAATACGAATCAAACGAGGGAGTTATGAGCGTCTCCGTTGGATCACGCTATTTGGAAAGATTAACAATACAAATTGCAAAATGATGATTGAAGAGTTCCATCGTGTTTTTGGATATCGAACGGTCCCAAAATTAGCTAATACTGGTCCCATTTAGAAGCTTGTCAAGTTACCATTCCAATGAGCTCAAAATAATCTAAATTCGACCACTGAAGAGAGAGTTAAGAAGGTTACTATTCGACAAGGAGATGAAGGAAAAAATTTAAGACCGAACACTGCGATCCCGCTTACTGATGCCCAAACGGTCTCAGAATACTATGATTCCAGTCTGGAATGAAAGATCACTAAAGTACCTTTCAGATGACCAAAAATTGACCCAATCCGACATCAAACGAGGGAGTTATGAGCGTCTCTGTTGGATCACGCGATTTGGAAAGATTTACAATCCAAATTGCAAAATTAATATTGAAGAGTTCCAACTTGCTTTTTGGATATCGAACGGTCGCAAAATTAGCCAATTCCAGTCCCATTTAGAGGCTTGTCAAGTTACCATTCCAATGAGCTTAAAATAATCTAAATTTGACCACTAAAGAGAGAGTTAAGAAGGTTACCCTTCGATAAGGAGATGAAGCAAAAAATTCATGACCGACGAATGTGATCCCACTTACGAATGCCCAAATGGTCTTAGAAGACAATGATTCCAGTCAGGAATGAAAGTGCACTAAAGTACCTTTCAGATGACCAAAAATTGATCAAATCCAACATCAAATGAGGGAGTTATGAGGGTCACCGTTGGATCGCCCGATTTAGAAAGATTAACAATCCAAATTGCAAAATGACGATTGAAGAGTTCCAACGTGCTTTTTGGATCTCGAACAGTCCCAAAAGTAGCCAATTCCGTTCCCATTTAGAAGTTTGTCAAGTTAACAATCCAATGAGCTCAAAATAATCTAAATTCGACCACTGAAGAGAGAGTAAAAAAGGTTACTATTCGACAAGGCGATGAAGGAAAAATTCAAGACCGATGACTGCGATCGCACTTACAGATGCTAAAATCGTCTCATAATATGATGATTCCAGTCAAGAATGAAAGAGCTCTAAAGTAACTTTCAGATGACTAAAAATTGACCCAATCAGACATCAAACGAGGGAGTTATGAGCATCTCCGTTGGTTCGTACGATTTGGAAAGATTAACAATCCAAATTTCAAAATGATGATCGAAGAGTTTCAACGCGCTTTTGGGAACAGTCTCAGAATCAGCCAATTCTGGTACCATTTAGAAGCTTGTCAAGTTACCATTCCAATGAGCTCAAAATAATCTAAATTCGACCACTAAAGAGAGAGTTAAGAAGGTTACTATTTGACAAGGAGATGATGGAAAAAATTCATGACCGATGACTGCGATCCCACTTACGGAAGCCCAAATGGTCTCGGAATTCGATGATTCCAGTCAGGAATGAAAGAGCACTAAAGTACCTTTCAGATGACCAAAAATTGTCCCAATTCGACATCAAACGAGGGAGTTATGAGCGTCTCCGTTGGATCGCTCAATTTGGAAAGATTTATAATCCAAATTGCAAAATTACTATTGAAGAGTTCCAACGTGCTTTTAGATCTCAAACAATCTCAAAATTAGCCAAGTCCGGTCCCATTTAGAAGCTTGTCAAGTTACCATTCCAATGAGCTCAAAATAATCTAAATTCGACCACTAAAGAGAGAGTTATGAAGGTTACTATTCGACAAGGAGATGAAGGAAAAATTCATGACCGATGACTGCGATCCCACTTACGGCTGCCAGAATGGTCTTATAATATGATGATTCCAGTCAAGAATGAAAGAGCACAAAAGTAACTTTCAGATGACCAAAATTTGACCCAATCTGACGTTAAAAGAGGGAGTTATGAGTGTCTCTATTGGATCGTGCGATTTGGAAAGATTAACAATCCAAATTGCAAAATGACAATTGAGGAGTTCCACCGTGCTTTTTGGATCTCGAATGGTCCCAAAATTATCCAAATTCGGTCCTATTTAGAAGCTTGTCAAGTAACCATTCCAATGAGCTCAAAATAATCTAAATTAGACCATTGAAGAGATAGTTAAGAAGGTTACTATTCGACAAGGCGATAAAGGAAAAATTCATCACCGATGACTGCGATCGCACTTAGGGATGCTAAAATGGTCTCATAATATGATGATTCTAATCAAGAATGAAAGAGCACTAAAGTAACTTTCAGATGACAAAAAATTGTCCCAATCTGACATCAAACGAGGGAGTTATGAGTGTCTCCGTTGGTTCGCACGATTTGGAAAGATTAACAATCCAAATTTCAAAATGACAATCGAAGAGTTCTAACGTGCTTTTGGGATATCGAACAGTCTCAGAATTAGCCAATTCTGGGACCATTTAGAAGCTTGTCAAGTTACCATTCCAATGAGCTCAAAATAATCTAAATTCGACCACTGAAGAGAGAGTTAAGAAGGTTACTATTCGACAAGGAGATGATGGAAAAATTCATGATCGATGACTGCGATCCCACTTACGGTTGCCCAAATGGTCTTAGAATACGATGATTCTAGTCAGGAATGAAAGATCACTAAAGTACCTTTCAGATGACCAAAAATCGACCCAATCCGACATCAAAAGTGGGAGTAATGAGCGTCTCCGTTGGATCACCCGATTTGGAAAGATTAACAATCCAAATTGCAAAATGATGATTGAAGAGTTCCACCGTGCTTTTTGGATCTCGAACGGTCCCAAAATTAGCCAATTCCGGTCCCATTTAGAAGCTTGTCAAGTTACCATTCCAATGAGCTCAAAATAATCTAAATTCGACCACTGAAGAGAGAGTTAAGAAGGTTACTATTTGACAAGGAGATGAAGGAAAAAATTCATGACCGACGACTGCGATCCCACTTACGGATGCCCAAATGGTCTTAGAATATGATGATTCCAGTCAGGAATGAAAGAGCACTAAAGGACCTTTCAGATGACCAAAAATCGACCCAATCAGACATCAAACGAGGGAGTTATGAGCATCTCCATTGGATCGCCCAATTTGGAAAGATTAACAATTCAAATTGTAAAATGACGATTGAAGAGTTTCACCTTGCTTTTTGGATCTCGAATGGTCCCAAAATTAGCCAATTCCGGTCCCATTTAAAAGCTTATCAAGTTACCATTCCAATGAGCTCAAAATAATCTAAATTCGACCACTGAAGAGAGAGTTAAGAAGGTTACCATTCGACAAGGAGATGAAGGAAAACAGTCATGACCGATGACTGCGATCCCACTTACGGATGCCCAAATGGTCTCATAATACGATTATTCCAGACAGGAAAGAAAGAGCACTAAGGTACCTTTTAGATTAGCAAAAATCGACCTAATCCGACATCAATTAAAGGAGTTATGAGCGTCTCTGTTGGATCGAGCGATTTGGAAAGATTTACAATCCAAATTACTATTGAAGAGTTCCAACTTGCTTTTTCGATATCGAACGCTCGCAAAATTAGCCAATTCCGGTTGCATTTAGAAGCTTGTCAAGTCACCATTAGAACGACCACAAAATAATCTAAATTCGACCACTGAAGAGAGAGTTAAGTAGGTTACTATTCGAGGAGGAGATGAAGGAAAAAATTCATGATCGACGGCTGCGATGCCACTTACGGATGCCCAAATGGTCTCGTAATACGATGATTCCAGCTAGGAATGAAAGAACACTAAGGTACCTTTCAGAAGACCAAAAATCGATCTAATCCGACATCAAACGAGGAAGTTATGAGTGTCTCCGTTGGATCGTGCTATTTGGAAATAATAACAATCCAAATTGCAAAATGACGATTGAAGAGTTCCAACGTGTTTTTGGATCTCGAACGGTCCCAAAATTAGCCAATTCTGGTCCCATTTAAAAGCTTGTCAAGTTACCATTCCAATGAGCTCAAAATAATCTAAATTCGACCACTGAAGAGAGAGTTAAAAAGGTTACTATTCGACAAGGAGATGAATTAAAAAATTTATAACTAAAGACTGCGATCCCACTTACGGATGCCCAAATGGTCTCAGAATACGATGATTGCGGTTTGGAACGAAAGAGCACTAAAGTACCTTTTAGATGACAAAAAATCGACCCAATCCAACATCAATCGAGGGAGTTATGAGCATCTCCGTTGGATCACGCGATTTGGAAAGATTTACAATCCAAATTACAAAATTACTATTGAAGAGTTCCAACTTGCTTTTTGGATATCGAACGGTCGCAAAATTAACCAATTTCAGTCCCATTTAGAGGCTTGTCAAGTTACCATTCCAATGAGGTCAAAATAATCTAAATTTGACCACTGAAGAGAGTTAAGAAGGTTACTAATAGACAAGGAGATGAAGGAAAATATTTACGACCGACGACTGCGATCCCACTTACGAATGCCCAAATGGTCTTAGCAGATGATGATTCCAGTCAGGAATGAATGAGCACTAAAGCACCTTTCAGATGACCAAAAATCGATCCAATCCGACATCAAACGAGGGAGTTATGAGCGTCACTGTTGGATCATGCGATTTTGAATGATTAACAATCCAAATTACAAAAGGACGATTGAAGAGTTCCAACGTGCTTTTTCGATATCGACCAGTCTCTAAATTACCCAATTCTGGTCGCATTTAGAAGCTTGTCAAGTTAACAGTCCAATGAGCTCAAAATAATCTAAATTCGACCATCGAAGAGAGAGTTAAGAAGGTAACTATTCGACAAGGAGATGAAGGAAAAATTCATGACCGACGACTGCGATCGCCCATACGGATGCCAAAATGGTCGCATAATATGATGATTCCAGTCAGGAATGAAAGAGAACTAAAGTACCTTTTAGATGACCAAAAATTCACCCAATCTGACATCAAATCAAATAAGGGAGTTATGAGCGTCTCCGTCGGATCATACAATTTGGAAAGATTAACAATCCAAATTTCAAAATGACGATTGAAGAGTTCCAACGCGCTTTTTAGATCTCGAATAGTCTCAGAATTAGCCAATTCTGGTACCATTTAGAGGCTTGTTAAGTTACAATTCCAATGACCTCAAAATAATCAAAATTCGACCACTGTAGAGAGAGTTAAGAAGGTTACTATTCGACAAGGAGATGAAGGAAAAAATTCAAGACCGATGACTGCAATCCCACTTACAGATGCCCAAATAGTCTTAGAATACGATGATTCTAGTTAGGAATGAAAGAGCACTAAAGTACCTTTCAGATGACCAAAAATCGACCCAATCTGACATCAAACGAGGGAGTTATGAGCATCTCCATTGGATCGCCCGATTTGGAAAGATTAAAAATCCAAATTGTAAAATGACGATTGAAGAGTTTCATCGTGCTTTTTTTATCTCGAATGGTCCCAAAATTAGCCAATTCTGGTCCCATTTAGAAGCTAATTAAGTCACTATTCCAATGAGGTCAAAATAATCTAAATTCGACCACTAAAGAGAGAGTTAAGAAGGTTAGTATTCGACAAGGAGATGAAGGAAAAAATTCATGACAGACGACATCGATCCCACTTACGGATGCCCAAATGGTCTCAGAATATGATGATTCCAGTCAGGAATGAAAGAGCACTAAAGTACCTTTCAGATGACCAAAAATTTACCCAATCTGACATCAAACGAGGGAGTTATGAGCGTCTCCGTTAGATCACGCGATTTGGAAAGATTTACAATCCAAATTGCAAAATTACTATAAAAGAGTTCTAACTTGCTTCTTGGATGTCGAACAGTCTCAAAATTAGCCAATTCTGGTCGCATTTAGAAGCTTGTCAAGTTACCAGTCTAATCAGCTCAAAATAATCTAAATTCAACCACTGAAGAGAGAGTTAAGAAGGTTACTATTCGATAAGGAGATGAAGGAAAAAATTCATGACCGACCACTGCGATCCCACTTACGGATGCCGAAAATGTCTTAGAATACGATGATTCTAGTCAGGAATGAAAGAGCACTAAAGTACCATTCAGATGAGACAAAATTGACCCAATTTGACATCAAACGAGGGAGTTATGAGCGTCTCCGTTGGATCACCCGATTTACAAAGATTAACAATACAAATTGTAAACTGACGATTGAAGAGTTCCACCGTGCTTTTTGGATCTCGAATGGTCCCAAAATTAGCCAATTCTGGTTCCATTTAGAAGCTTGTCAAGTTACCATTCCAATGAGCTCAAAATAATCTAAATTCGACCACTGAAGAGAGAGTTAAGAAGGTTACTATTCGACAAGGAGATGAAGGAAAAATTCGTGACTAATGACTTGATCCCCCTTATGGATGCCAAAATGATTTAATAATGTGATGATTACAGTCAGGAATGAAAGAGCACTAAAGTACCTTTCAGATGACCAAAAATTCACCCAATCTGACATCAAACGAGGGAGTTATGAGCTTCTCCGTTAGATCATACGATTTGGAAAGATTAACAATCCAAATTGCAAAATGACGATTAAAGAGTTCCACCGTGCTTTTTGGATCTCGAACGGTCCCAAAATTAGCCACTTTCGATCCCATTTAGAAGCTTGTCAAGTTACTATTCCAATGAGCTCAAAATAATCTAAATTCGACCACTGAAGAGAGAGTTAAGAAGGTTACTATTCCACAAGGAGATGAAGGAAAATTCATGACTAACGACTTGATCCCACTTACGGATGCCAAAATGGTCTCATAATATGATGATTACAGTAAGGAATGAAAGAGCACTAAAGTACCTTTCAGATGACCAAAAATTGACCCAATCCGACATCAAACGAGGGAGTTATGAGCGTCTACGTTGGATCGTATGATTTGGAAAGATTAATAATCCAAATTGCAAAATGACGATCGAAGAGTTCCAACACGCTTTTGGGATATAGAACGGTCTCTGAATTAGCCAATTCTGATACCATTTAGAAGCTTGTCAAGTTACCATTCCAATGAGCTCAAAATAATCTAAATTTGACCACTGAAGAGAGAGTTAAGAAGGTTACTATTCGACAAGGAGATGAAGGAAAAAATTCATTACCGACCACTGTGATCCGACTTACGGATTTCCAAAATGTCTTAGAATACGATGATTCTAGTCAGGAATGAAAGAGCACTAAAGTACCTTTCAGTTGACAAAAAATCGACCCAATCTGACATCAAACGAGGGAGTTATGAGCGTCTTCGTTGGATCGCCCGATTTGGAAAGATTAACAATCAAAATTGTAAAATGACGATTGAAGAGTTCCACCATGCTTTTCGGATCTCGAATGGTCCCATTATTAGACAATTCCAGTCCCATTTAGAAGCTTGTCAAGTTACCATTCCGATGACTCAAAATAATCTAAATTCGACCACTGCAGAGAGAGTTAAGAAGGTTTCTATTCGACATGGAGATGAAGGAAAAAATTCAAGACCGATGACTGCGATCCCACTTACAGATGCCCAAATAGTCTTAGAATATGATGATTCTAGTCAGGAACGAAAGAGAACTAAAGTACCTTTCAGATGACTAAAAATCGACCCAATCCGACATCAAACGAGGGAGTTATGAGCATCTCCGTTGGATCGCCCGATTTGGAAAAATTAACAATCCAAATTGCAAAATGACGATTGAAGAGTTCCACCGTGCTTTTTGGATCTCGAATGGTCCTAAAATTAGACGATTCCAGACCCATTTAGAAGCTTGTCAAGTTACAATTCCAATGAGCTCAAAATAATCTAAATTTGACCACTGAAGAGAGAGTTAAGAAAGTTACTATTCGACAAGGAGATGAAGGAAAAAATTCTTGATCGACGACTGCGATCCCACTTATGGATGCCCAAATGGTCTCAGAATACGATGATTCCAGTCAGGAATGAAAGAGCACTACAAAAATCGACCTAATCCAATATCAAACAAAGGAGTTATGAGCGTCTTCAATGGATCGCGCGATTTGGAAAGATTTACAATCCAAATTACTATTAAACAGTTCCAACTTACTTTTTGGATATCGAACGATAGTAAAATTAGCCAATTCCAGTAGCATTTAGAAGCTTGTCAAGTTACCATTCTAATGACCTCAAAATAATCTGAATTCGACCACTGAAGAGATAGTTAAGTAGGTTACTATGCGACCAGGAGATGAAGGAAAAAATTCATGACCGACGACTACGATCCCACTTACGGATGCCCAAATGGTCTCGGAATACGATGATTCCAGTCAGGAATGAAAGAGCACTAAAGTACCTTTTAGATGACCAAAAATTGACCCAATCCGACATCAACCGAGGGAGTTATGAGCGTCTCCGTTGCATCACCCGATTTGGAAAGATTAACCATCCAAATTGCAAAATGACAATTGAAGAGTTCCACCGTGCTTTTTGAATCTCGAACGGTCCCAAAATTAGCCAATTCTGGTCCATTTAGAAGCTAATCATGTTACCATTCCAATGAGCTCAAAATAATCTATATTCGAGAAGATTACTATTCGACAAGGAGATGAAGGAAAAAATTCATGACCGACGACAGCGATCCCCCTTACGGATGCCCAATGGTCTAAGAATACGATGATTCCAGTGAGGAATGAAAGAGCACTAAAGTACCTTTCAAATGACCAAAAATCTACCCAATCCAACATCAAACGAGGGAATTATGAGCGTCACCATTGGATCACGCGATTTTAATGATTAACAATCAAAATTACAAAAGGATGATTGAAGAGTTCCAATGTGCTTTTTCGATATCAAACGGTCTCTAAATTACCCAATTCCGGTCGCATTTAGAAGCTTGTGAAATTAACAGTCCAATGCGCACAAAATAATCTAAATTCGACAACTGAAGAGAGAGTTAAGAAGGTTACTATTTGACAAGGAGATGAAAGAAAAATTCATGACTAACGACTTGATCCCACTTACAGAAGCCAGAATGGTCTCATAATATGATGATTCCAGTCAGGAATGAATGAGCACTAAAGTACCTTTCAGATGAACAAAAATTGACCCAATCTGACATCAAACGAGGGAGTTATGAGCGTCTCCGTTGGATCGTACGATTTGGAAAGATTAACAATCCAAATTGCAAAATGACGATTGAAGAGTTCCAACACGCTTTCGGGATATAGAACGGTCTCAGAATTAGCCAATTCTAGTACCATTTAGAAGCTTGTCAAGTTATCATTCCAATGAGCTCAAAATAATCTAAATTCGACCACTGAAGAGAGTTAAGAAGGTTACTATTTGACAAGGAGATGAAGGAAAAAATTCATGATCGACCACTGCGATCCCACTTACGGATGCCCAAAATGTCTTAGAATAAGACGATTCTAGTCAGGAATGAAAGCGCACTAAAGTACCTTTCAGATGAGAAAAAATCGACCCAATTTGACATCAAATGAGGGAGTTATGAGTCTCCATTGGATCGACCAATTTGGAAAGATTAACAATCCAAATTGCAAAATGACAATTGAAGAGTTCTACCATGCTTTTTGGATCTCGAACGGTCGCAAAATTAGCCAATTCCAGTCCCATTTAGAGGCTTGTCAAGTTACCATTCCAATGAGCTTAAAATAATCTAAATTTGACCACTAAAGAGAGAGTTAAGAAGGTTACCCTTCGATAAGGAGATGAAGCAAAAAATTCATGACCGACGAATGTGATCCCACTTACGGATGCCCAAGTGGTCTCAGAATACGATGATTCCAGTCAGGAATGAAAGAGCACTAAAGTTCCTTTTTGATGAGCAAAAATCTACCTAATCCGACATCAAACAAAGGAGTTATGAGCGTCTTCGTTGGATCACACAATTTGGTAAGATTTACAATCCAAATTACTATTGAACAGTTTAAACTTGCTTTTTACATATCGAACGGTAGTAAAATTAGCCAATTCCAGTCACATTTAGAAGCTTGTCAAGTTACTATTCTAATGAGCTCAAAATAATCTAAATTCGACCACTGAAGAGAGAGTTAAGTAGGTTACTATTCGACAAGGAGATGAAGGAAAAAATTCATGACCGACGACTGCGATCCCACTTACCGATGCCCAAATGGTCTTGGAATACGATGATTCCAGTTAGGAATGAAAGAGCACTAAGGTACCTTTTAGATGACCAAAAATCAACCCAATCCGACATCAAACGAGGGAGTTATGAGCGTCTCCGCTGGATCTCGCTATTTGGAAATATTAACAATCCAAATTACAAAATGACGATTGAAGAGTTCCAACGGGTTTTTGGATATCGAACGGTCCCAAAATTAGCCAATTCCGATCCCATTTATAAGCTTGTCAAGTTACCATTCCAATGAGCTCAAAGTAATCTAAATTCGACCACCGATGAGAGAGTTAAGTAGGTTACTATTCGACAATGAGATGAAGGAAAAAATTCATGACCGACGACTGCAATCACACTTACTGATGCCCAAATGGTCTCAGAATAAGATGATTCCAGTTAGGAATGAAATAGCATTAAGGTACCTTTCAAATGACCAAAAATTGACCCAATCCGACACCAAACGAGGGAGTTATGAGCGTCTCTGTTGTATCGCGCGATTTGGAAAGATTTACAATCTAAATTGCAAAATTACTATTGAAGAGTTCCAACTTGTTTTTTGGATATCGAACGGTCTCAAAATTAGCCAATTCTGGTCGCATTTAGAAGCTTGTCAAGTTACCAGTCCAATCAACTCAAAATAATCTAAAGTTGACCACTGAAGGGAGAGTTAAGAAGGTTACTATTCAACAAGGGGATGAAGGAAAAAATTCATGACCGACGACTGCGATCCCACTTACGGATGCCCAAATGGTCTCAAAATACGATGATTCCAGTCAGGGATGAAAGATCACTAAAGTACCATTCAAATGACCAAAAATTGACCCAATCCGACATCAAACGAGGGAGTTATGAGCGTCTCTGTTGGATCGCGTGATTTGGAAAGATTTATAATGCAAATTACAAAATTACTAATGAAGAGTTCCAACTTGCTTTTTGGATATAGAACTGCCTCAAAATTAGCAAATTCTTGTGGCATTTAGAAGCTTGTCAAGTTACCAGTCCAATCAGCTCAAAATAATCTAAATTCGACCATTGAAGAGAGAGTTAAGAAGGTTACTATTCGACAAGGAGATGAAGGAAAAAATTCATGACAGATAATTGCGATCCCACTTACGGATGCCCAAATGGTCTCAGAATACGATGATTCCATTGAGGAAAGAAAGAGCACTAAAGTTCCTTTCAGATGACAAAAATTCTACCCAATCTGATATCAAACGAGGGAGTTATGAGCGTCACTGTTGGATCATGCGATTTTGAATGATTAATAATCCAAATTACCAAAGGATGATTGAAGAGTTCCAACGTGCTTTTTCGATATCGAACGGTCTCTAAAATACCCAATTCTGGTCGCATTTCGAAGCTTGTCAAGTTAACATTCCAATGAGCTCAAAATAATCTAAATTCGACCACTGAAAAGAGAGTTAAGAAGTTACTATTCGACAAGGAGATTAAGGAAAAATTCATGACTAATGACTTGAACCCACTTACGGATGCCAAAATGGTCTCATAATATGATGATTACAGTAAGGAATGAAAGAACACTAAAGTACCTTTTAGATGACCAAAAATTGACCCAATCTAACATCAAACGAGGGAGTTATGAGCGTCTCCGTTGGATCGGATGATTTGGAAAGATTAACAATCCAAATTGAAAAATGACGATCGAAGATTTCCAACGCACTTTTGGGATATAGAACGGTCTCAGAATTAACCAATTCTGGTACCATTTAGAAGCTTGTCAAGTTACCATTCCAATGAGCTCAAAATAATCTAAACTCGACCACTGAAGAGTGAGTTAAGAAGGTTACTATTCGGCAAGGAGATGAAGGAAAAAATTCATGACTGACCACTGCGATCCTACTTAAGGATGCCCAAAATGTCTTAGAATACGATGATCCTAGTCAGGAATGAAAGAGCACTAAAGTACCTTTCAGATGACCAAAAATCGACCCAATCTGACATCAAACAAGGGAGTTATGAGCGTCTCTGTTGGATCGCCCGATTTGGAAAGATTAACATTACAAATTGTAAAATGACGATTGAAGAGTTCCACCGTGCTTTTTGGATCTCGAATGCTCCCAAAATTAGCCAATTCTGGTCCCATTTAGAAGCTTGTCAAGTTACCATTCCAATGAGCTCAAAATAATCTAAATTCGACTACTAAAGAGAGAGTTAAGAAGGTTACTATTCGACAAGGAGACGAAAGAAAATTTCATGACTAACGACTTGATCCCACTTATGGATGCCAAAATGATCTCATAATATGATGATTACAGTCAGGAATGAAAGAGAACTAAAGTACCTTCAGATGACCAAAAATTGACCCAATCTGACATCAAACGAGGGAGTTATGAGCGTCTCCGTTGGATCATACGATTTGGAAAGATTAACAATCCAAATTGTAAAATGACGATCGAAGAGTTCCAACACGCTTTTGGGATATAGAACAGTCTTAGAATTAGCCAATTCTAGTACCATTTAGAAGCTTGTCAAGTTACCATTCCAATGAACTCAAAATAATCTAAATTCGAGTACTGATGAGAGAGTTGCGAATGTTACTATTCGGCAAGGAGATGAAGGAAAAATTCATGACTGACCACTGCGATCTCACATATGGATGCCCAAAATGTCTTAGAATACGATGATTCTAGTCAAGAATGAAAGAGACACTAAAGTACCTTTCAGATGACAAAAAATCGACCCAATCTGACATCAAACGAGGGAGTTATGAGCATCTCCGTTGGATCGCCCGATTTGGAAAGATTAACAATCCAAATTGCAAAATGACTATTGAAGAGTTCCACCATGCTTTTTGGATCTCGAATGGTCCCAAAATTAGGCAATTTCGATCCCATTTAGAAGCTTGTCAAGTTACCATTCCAATGAGCTCAAAATAATCTAAATTCGACTACTGAAGACAGAGTTAAGAAGGTTACAATTCGACTAGGAGATGAAGGAAAAATTCATGACTAACAAATTGATCTCACTTATGGATGCCAAAATGGCCTCATAATATGATGATTACAGTAAGGAATGAAAGAGCACTAAAGTACCTTTTAGTTGACCAAAAATTGACCCAATCTAACATCAAACGAAGGAGTTATGAGCGTCTCCATTAGATCGTATGAATTGGAAAGATTAACAATCCAAATTGGAAAATGACGATCGAAGAGTTCCAACGTGCTTTTGGGATATAGAACGGTCTCAGAATTAGCCAACTCTGGCACCATTTAGAAGCTTGTCAAGTTACCATTCCAATGAGCTCAAAATAATCTAAATTCGACCACCGAAGAGAGAGTTAAGAAGGTTACTATTCGACAAAGAGATGAAGGAAAAAATACTTGACCGACGACAGCGATCCCACCTACGGATGCTCAAATGGTCTTAGAATACGATGATTCTAGTCAGGAATGAAAGAGCACTAAAGTACCTTTCAGATGACCAAAAATCGATCCAATCCGACATCAAACGAGGGAGTTATGAGCGTCTCTGTTGGATCACCTGATTTGGAAAGATTAACAATCCAAATTGTAAAATGACGATTGAAGAGTTCCAACGTGCTTTTTGGATCTCGAACAGACTTAAAATTAGCCAATTCCGGTCCTATTTAGAAGCTTGTCAACTTACCAGTCCAATGAGCTCAAAATAATCTAAATTCGAACACTATAGAGAGAGTTAAGAATGTTACTATTCGACAAGGAGATGAAGGAAAAAATTCATGACCGATGACTGAGATACCACTTACGGATGCCCAAATGGTCTTAGAATACGATGATTCCTGTTATGAATGAAAGAGCACTAAGGTACCTTTCAGATGACCAAAAATTGACCCAATCTGACATCAAACGAGGGAGTTATGAGCGTCTCCATTGGATCGTATGAATTGGAAAGATTAACAATCCAAATTGGAAAATGACGATCGAAGAGTTCCAATTCACTTTTGGGATATAGAACGATCTCTAAATTAGCCAATTCTGGTACCATTTAGAAGCTTGTCAAGTTACCATTCCAATGAGCTCAAAATAATCTAAATTCGACCACCGAAGGGAGAGTTAAGAAGGTTGCTATTCGACAAGGAGATGAAGGAAAAAATTCTTGACCGACGACAGTGATCCCACTTACGGATGCCCAAATGGCCTCAGAATACGATGATTCCAGTCAGGAATGAAAGAGCACTAAGGTACCTTTCAGATGACCAAAAATCGACCCAATCCGACATCAAACAAGGGAGTTATGAGCGTCCCTGTTGGATCGCGCTATTTGGAAATATTAACAATCCAAATTGCAAAATGACGATTTAAAACTTCCAACGTGTTTTTGGATCTCGAACGGTCCCAAAATTAGCCAATTTCAGTCCCATTTAGAAGCTTGTCAAGTTACCATTCCAATGAGCTCAAAATAATCTAAATTCGTCCACTGAAGAGAGAGTTAAGAAGGTTGTTATTCGACAAGCAGATGAAGGAATAAATTTATGACCGAAGACTGCGATCCCACTTACGGATGCCCAAACGGTCCCAGAATACTATGATTCTAGTCTGGAATGAAAGATCATTAAAGTACCTTTCAGATGACAAAAAATTGGCCCAATCCGACATCAAACGAGATAGTTATGAGCGTCTCTGTTGGATCACGCGATTTGGAAAGATTTACAATCCAAATTACAAAATTACTATTGAAGAGTTCCAACTTGCTTTTTGGATATCGAACGGTCGCAAAATTAGCCAATTCCGGTCCATTTAGAGGCTTGTCAAGTTACCAGTCCAATGAGCTCAAAATAATCTAAATTTGACCACTGAAGAGAGAGTTAAGAAGGTTACTATTCGACAAGGAGATGAAGGAAAATATTCACGACCGACGACTGCGATCCCACTTACGAATGCCCAAATGGTCTTAAAAGACCATGATTCCAGTCAGGAATGAAAGAGCACTAAAGTACCTTTCAAATGACCAAAAATCGATCCAATCCGACATCAAACGATTGAGTTATGAGCATCTCCGTTGGATTGACCGATTTGGAAAGATTAACAATCCAAATTGTAAAATGACAATTGAAGAGTTCCAACGTGCTTTTTGGAACTCGAACAGTCTTAAAATTAGCCCATTCTGGTCCCATTTAGAAGCTTGTCAAGTTACCAGTCCAATGAGCTCAAAATAATCTAAATTCAAACACTGAAGAGAGAGTTAAGAATGTTACTTTTCGACAAGGAGATGAAGGAAAAAATTCATGACCGACGACTGCGATCCCACTTACGGATGCCCAAATGGTCTTAGAATACAATGATTCTACTCAGGAATGAAAGAGCACTAAAGTTCCTTTCAGATGACCAAAAATTGACCCAATCTGACATCAAACGAGGGAGTTATGAGCGTCTCTCTTGGATCACGCGATTTAGAAAGATTTACAATCCAAATTGCAAAATTACTATTAAAGAGTTCCAACTTGCTTTTTGGATATCGAACGGTCTCAAAATTAGCCAATTCTGGTCGCATTTAGAAGCTTGTCAAGTTACCAGTCCAATGAGCTCAAAATAATTTAAATTCGACCACTGAAGAGAGAGTTAAGAAGGTTACTATTCGACAAGGAGATGAAGGAAAAAATTCATGACCGACGACTGCGATCCCACTTACGGATGCCCAAATGGTCTCAGAATACGATGATTCCAGTGAGAAATGAAACAGCACTAAAGTACCTTTCAGATGACTAAAAATCTACCCAATCCGACATCAAACGAGGAGTTATGAGCGTCACTGTTGGATCACGCGATTTTGAATGATTAATAATCCAAATTACAAAAGGATGATTGAAGAGTTCCAACATGCTTTTTCGATATCGAATGGTTTCTAAATTACCCAATTCCAGTCGCATTTAGAAGCTTGTCAAGTTAACAGTCCAATGAGCTCAAAATAATCTAAATTCGACCACTGAAGAGAGAGTTAAGAAGGTTACAATTCGACAAGGAGATTAAGGAAAAATTCATGAATGACGACTTGATCTCACTTACGGATGCCAAAATGCTCTCATAATATGATGATTCGAGTCAGGAATGAAAGAGCACTAAAGTACCTTTCAGATGACCAAAGATTGACCCAATCTGACATCAAACGACGGAGTTATGAGCGTCTCCGTTGGATTGTGCGATTTGGAAAGATTAACAATCTAAATTTCAAAATGACAATCGAAGAGTCCCAATGCTCTTTTGGGATATCGAACGGTATCAGAATTAGTCAATTCTGGTACCATTTAGAATCTTGTCAAGCTACCATTCTAATGAGCTCAAAATAATCTAAATTCGTCCACTGAAGAGAGAGTTAAGAAGGTTACTATTCGACAAGGAGATAAAGGAAAAAATTCTTGACCAACAACAACGATCCCCCTTACGAATGCTCAAATGGTCTTAGAATACGATGATTCCAATTAGGAATGAAAGAGCACTAAAGTACCTTTCAGATGACCAAAAATCGACCCAATCCGACATCAAACGAGGGAGTTATGAGCGTCTCCGTTGGATCGCCCAATTTGGAAAGATTAACAATCCAAATTGCAAAATGACGATTGAAGTGTTCCACCATGCTTTTTGGAATTCAAATTGTCCCAAAATTAGCCAATTTCGGTCCCATTTAGAAGCTTGTCAAGTTACCATTTGTTGAAGTATAAAACTAAGAGAAGAATTGAGGCAAAGGAAGGTCAAAACATTAAGGAAAAGAGACGAAGGAAGGGAATGATGGAAAGGCTCAAAGAGCACTTTGTGCGGGTCCTCACAAAATATATCGATTACGCGGGTCCACAAAAAGTATATCGATTGCGCGGGTCCCCACAAAGTGTATCCCAAGTAATTTTGTCCCACATCGCTAAGATTAAGGTTTCGCACGTATGAATGCCTATAAATAGCCCCTCTCCTCCTTCATTTGGGGGATTCAAAGATTTCAGAGCAAAACAATAGCGAAGAAGAAGATCAAAGGTAGGAGCAAAGGGTTCCTTCAGTTTGTGCGGGACCGCGCAAACGGTATGCTTTGCGTGGGACCGCACAAACGATATGCTTTGCGCGAGACCATGCAAACAGATTGCTCTGCAGCATGTAAAGCAAAGGGCTGTCATGCTGTCAAAATGCTTGAAGCCCCCAAGTCTTCAAGTTCTTCCTGTCCAAGTAAAAGGGAAAATGCATATTCCTCCTGAGTCTTAGGAGATGATTAAAATAGCACCGGAATGCTGCCAGAATATCTATCTCCTTGAAGATTGTTGATCGATTCGTCAATTCCTCCTAAGTCCTAGGGGATGACTAAGATCATTGCTGTTATGCTGCCAAAATTTATATTTGACTATGACAGTTGAACTTATGATAGTTTCTTTATGCCAAGTAATCTATCTTAGAATCAAGGGATATTAGAGGATGTAAATGAACTCAAAATCAATAAAGTGTGATGATTGTCTTTATACTTTTCTCTGTTATGTCTGAATAAGATAAATCCCCCAAATCAAACACATTTGTTTTCTTGTCGAAACAAAATGGCAACTCTGCTGGGGAACTTTGTCTTATCTAGTATTAACATTGGAAAAGCGGTAAAGCTTTTATCACTTTTTAGCGTCTCTCAGACGCCAAAATGGTGACTCTCAGTGGGAACATCCTCCCCTTCATCCCTAAGATGGATTACTTAACCTATCACATACTAATTTCGTGTGCGTTTCATTATTGAAGGTACCTAAATTCAACCACAAAATATGGCTGATGGCTAGTCTTACAAGGAAAGTAAACTTCCGCTTCACCTCTACTGGATTCATAGTAAAGTATATGCCAAGCCAAACCCCAGAACGTATGGATTCATGTCCTGCAAGTGGGCGTAAAATGACTTAAGTAACAGCTGGAGTTGTATCCATTTCACCTCAACCGCAAGAAAGTGAGGGGGATTGGACTGTGGTCCTGTCTCGTAAGGTAAAAGCAAGGAATCTGAAAAGTCGTAGAGCGAACTCATCTCTACTGAGAGCCAGAGGACCGATTACATGCAGTACAGCCAGAAAGAACCCCGAACTCGCTCCTCCTCCGATATATCCCGAGCGAACAGCTTCGCAGCTCGTGTTATGTGATTTTTCGATTCTGGCTGCCCCAAAGACCAAATGGACAGGAGAACAGAAAGGTAAAGCACTGATGATAAGCTCACCGATGCCTATGTCACCTCCAGCAAGTTCACCAATAACTGTGTCGCCCCGATCGATTAGCAGTACAGGGAACACACAGAAATCGAATGAGACTTTGATATCTCCCCTCTTTGAAAGCCCCGTCACATCAACATACTCTCGCCTTACTCCAATGACAACTTCGACGAGCAGTAAAGAAGTCACAGTGCATATGGCCAAAACGAGTCAAGGAAACAGGCCAACTACTGAAGATCAGGTTAACCAGATGGCAGAAGCACAAAGAGCGCTAATGGATGAGTGTCGAAACCTCATAGAAGCCTTGGCGACGCAGGCGCATAACGTAGCCCAAATAGCAGCTCCACCGATGATGGGAACAACGAATGGACAGGAAAGTCAGCCTGAGGTTCTCGTCCGCAAGGAGTAGGATCACGGGGGTCCGTTCTAGCAGTAAGGACTATAACACAAGATGATATAAGACAAGTCATTGAAGAAACCGTGAGAATAGAAAGAGAGTGAGAACATACTAGCCGCTTTAGATACCGAACACCCTATCCGAGGGAGGTAGAAGATGTTTCGTTTCCGGCCAACTTCAAGCATCCAGATTTCTAAAAATTCAATGGGGAGGGGTCGCCGGAAGAACATCTAATTCACTTCATTACCAGTATGGGGAATTTCTCCCCAGTACCACAGTATTGCCTAAGGCTGTTCGGGTCGTCGCTAACACATAAAGCATTTCAGTGGTATTTCAGTTTAACTTCTGAATCAGTGCGGACTTGGGATCAAATGCAGGACACTTTTATGTCAAACTTCTTCTCATTAGAATGTGATGTCAGCATTACAGAATTGGCCTCCATATGGCAGCGAGAAGGGGAACCAGTGGAAAAGTTCATAGACAGATGGAAAACATTGGGGGCACCGTGTAGACAACTGCCAGAAGAAAAGGAACAGGTAAAAATGTGTTTAAATTCTATGGAAACGGGAATCGCGTTCGGGCTCACCAGCGCCGACATCAGGACATTCTGTGACTTAGCCACCAAAGCTCATGCATTAGAATTAATGACCCGCAAGATGCCAGCATTTCACCGGGAGGCTATTAGAAGAATACCCAGCTGGATGACTATGAATATCGTCAATCGTGACACCAAAAATTAAGATATAGGAGACTCAAGGGACAAGAGACCAGAACAAACGGAAAGATGGAACCAGACAAAAAATAGATACAATGGGAAAAGGCTCAAAATGCTTGATTCTCATAAAGGGTTCGATTTTGATAAAGAAGATGTTGTTCCTATGATGAAGCAATTACTAAAGGCCGGCACCTTAGAGTTACCAGAACCCAAGCGTCCAGAAGATGTAACAAAGACTAGAGAAAGAGACTTCTGCCATTATCATCGTTTAGTGGGACACCCGACAGAAAATTGCTATACGTTGAAATGTATCATACAGCGAATGATAAATAAAGGTGAGATAATAACCGGTGAAGACAGAGGAAAGAGTCGAAGGCGACGGTAAACATGTTTACAATTCAGAAAAAAGCCAGAGAAGTAAGAAAGAAGAAGGGTCAAATGTCGACAAAGAACGCGGTAATGATTACGTTACGATTAGGAAAGAGGGTAATGAGCCCAGTAAAAAAAGAAAGCAAGAATCGTAAGGAAAGAAGTTATTGAAAAACAAAACAGTGATGATAGAAATGAAAATAGGAGCAAAACAGCCATTTGAAAGGCATACCAGTGCGTTTAAGCATCTATGATGCACTAAAGTTATCAGAGGAGTTTCGGCAAAGTTTGATCCAAGCATTGTCCAATCACAGCGTCAGAGAAATTCTGCTGACAGAAATGAAACAGGAAAGACACAATGAACAAGCGGATTGTCTACCAGTCACGCATTTTTCAATGATGATTTGATTGGTGAGACGGAACATAACAAGCCACTGATGATAGAGGGTCACATCTGTGGAAAGCGATTAAAGTGGATTATGATAGATAATGGGTCTGCAGTAAATCTCTTACCACTCTCAATGGTAAGTAAATTGAGTTATCGCCGTTCTGATCTGCGCCCTAGTGGAATGACGATACGGGGCTTCAATCAAGACGGATAACGCGCGCTTGGTAAGATTATAGTGACGTTGGAGGTAGGAGAATTAACTACTAATGTCATATGTCATGTCATAAACGCCGTAACAACATACAATCTTCTCCTGGGAAGGCCGTAGATTCATCAGTACAGCATCATACCCTCCACTTTGCACCAATGCTTCAAATACTGTAAAGATGGAATACAGTGTAAGGTGATGGCCGACGCGAAACCGTACACAGAAGCCGAGTCCTTCTTCGCGAACGCCAGTTATTATAAAGGGTTTTCTGAAGAGATGGGAAGTAATGATAAAAATGAAGTTGTAAAGGACATTCGAGTAAACAATGTTGAAGAAGAAAGGGCAGAATCTTCTAGGACTATGGGAGCAAGGAAGAAGTTATATTTTGTGACCAAGCATCTGAGACAACCGGGGCAGCCACCATTAACCTTGTTATCAATGAAACAGTTGAAAATTCTGTAATCTATTATACGATGCCGCTACCCAACGTTGAAAGGTGTAAGCCATTTTTAGCCACTCCAGGAAGGTTTCAAGTCAAAGCTAGTACCAAATACCTCAAGCTGATAAAATTGCATGTTGCAATAGAAGCAAAGACCGAAGTCACGAATAATGTATACCACGGAAGGCTGACATCACAGAATCTAGAAAAATACAGTTTAGTGAGTAAGAAGATCATGAGGAATATGGGTTTTGATTGTAATAAACCCACAGGGCTGAACCACGGAAAGGGAATTCAAATCCCTCTTGGGGTTGACAAGGAAAAGCAAAAGAAATTTCAAGGACTTGGAGCAGAGTCATCAGTGAATATGGTTACGGCCACACAAATGCCAAAATAGGACCCTAAAATGGTCGAGTACCCTGAGATCACTCCGAGACAAATAGAAGACGGGGGGGCAACCAACAATAGACGGCCTGCGAGAAATAAACTTGGGAACAGATGAAGAGTTAAGGAATACGTTTATCAGTGTCAGTCTTCTTGAGCAGGAATCTGAGAAATATGGCCAACTTCTCAGAGAAAACAAAGACATCTGTGCCTGGACGTATGAAGAAACGCTGGGTTTGGAACCCTCCGTAGCGATGCATCGATTAAATATCTCCAAAGAAAAGAAGCCAATAAAGCAAGCACAAAGGCGATTTCACCTAGACCTAATGCCATTAATAGAAGAAGAGATCAACAAACTGAAAAAGTTAGGTTCATCAGGGAAGTCAAGTATCCTAGGTGGATATCGAATATTGTTCCTGTGAAAAAGAAAAATGGACAGGTCAGAGTGTGCATTGATTTCAGGGATCTGAACGAGGCTTGTCCAAAAGATGACTTTCCTCTCCCAATAACGGAATTGTTAATCGATAGTACGACTCAGTATACTGTTATGTCCTTCATGGACGGCTACCGCATTCAGAACACCGCTTGAAATTTATTGTTATAAAGTTATGCCATTCAGTCTTAAAAATGCGGGGGCAACATATCAAAGGGCGATGAAAAATATCTTTCAAGATATGATGCATAAACATGTTGAATGCTACGTTGATGAATTAGTGGTCAGGTCAGGAGATCATCAGGAGCACCGTGAACATTTGGCAGCAGTGTTCCGTCGACTCAGAAAGAAGCAGCTAAAGATGAATCCAGCTAAATGCGCGTTTGGAGTATCTTCGGGCAAATTTCTCGGCTTCGTTGTATGGCATAGGGGTATCGAGATTGATCCATAGAAGGTTAAAGCTATTTTAAATATGCCGCCACCAAGAACGATAAAGGAGTTGAAAAGTTTGCAGGGAAAACTGGCATATATTCGCCGTTTCATTTCAAATCTCACAGGAAGTGTCAGCCATTCTCTCGGCTAATGAAGAAAGACACAGAATTTGTATGGGATCAAGCCTGTCAGAATGCATTTAGTTCAATCAAGGAATTGTTGAAGCAGCCACCAGTACTGACAGCCCCAATGAGAGGTAAGCCACTTATCTTATATGTATCTGTAGCTGAGAATTCTTTAGGTACTCTGTTGGCACAGATAAATGAAGCCAGCAAAGAGACTGCTCTTTATTATCTGAGCCGAACATTGATGGGGGCAGAA
Source organism: Magnolia changhungtana (assembly GCA_030180095.1). Taxonomy (NCBI): domain Eukaryota; kingdom Viridiplantae; phylum Streptophyta; class Magnoliopsida; order Magnoliales; family Magnoliaceae; genus Magnolia; species Magnolia changhungtana. The sequence goes on from JASAUF010000632.1 coordinate 460,931, forward strand.
TGCAATTATTCTCCGATTGAGAAAGAATGTTTAGCACTGATATTTGTCGTGTAGAAGCTGAGACAATATTGTCTCTCCCATGACATAACTTTGATCTCGAGAGCAGATCCGATAAAGTTTTTGATGACCAGGCCGATGTTGTCGGGAAGATTGGCCAAATGGATATTATTATTATCAGAATATACTATTTCATATAAGCCAGCGAAAGCAGTAAAAGGGCAGGCCATGGCAGATTTCCTTGCAGTGCATCTTATGGCAGAAAGCGCAAAGATCGACGATGACTTTCCGGATGAACAAGTTATGTTGACCGAATCCCAGAGTTTGTGGCAAATGTATTTTGACGGTGCTGCTCGAACGTCAGGAGCGGGGGCAGGAATGATATTTATTACTCCTCAAGGTGACCTATTTCCATACTCCTTCACACTAGGCACCGCATGCACGAATAATGAGGCCGAGTACAGAGCTCTCATTATTGGAATGGAAATAGCTCAACAAATGGGAATAAAAATGTTACATATCTTCGGAGATTCTAAATTGATTATAAATCAATTGACAATAGAATTCAAAGTGAGGAAGCAGGAACTCTTGCCCTATTGCCGGAAAGCGCAACAGTTGCTCGAACAATTGTCACGTGGAAATTAAACACATACCATGGTCCGAAAATGCAAAAGAAGATGCTTTAGCCAGCGTGGCAGCAGCTTTATCTTGCACAAATCGAAGCCCTCTCCAAGTAACTATAAAGGAAAGAAGATTCTTGCCATCTTCAGAGGTCATTGGAGAAGCCATTAAAACGCTTCCTATATCATGTCTGGAAGTAATGACAGACGATTGGCGACAACCTTTTGTGGATTATCTCAAATATAACATCCTGCCGGAAGATAATGCACAAAGGCACAGATTAAGCAGCGATCGGGCAAATTTGTCATATGCAGTGAAGTATTGTATAGAAAGTCTTACAATGGAATGTTGCTACGATGCCTAGACAAACAAGAAGCAAGCCAAATATTATGGGAAGTACACTCGGGTGAATGTGGGGCACATCAAGCTGGCCAAAATTTATTCCATAGAGTACATCGAATGGGTTATTACTAGCCTACAATGTTCAAAGATGCGATAGATTATACGAAGCGATGCCACGAATGTCAGATTCATGGGGATGTTATACATGTTCCCCCGAAAGATTTACATCAGTCTGTCGCTTCTTAGCATTTCTCGGCTTGGGGACTCGATGTAATTGGTCCTATAAATCCACCTTCGTCTAAAGGAAAGTAGTATATTCTGGCAGTGACAGATTATTTCTCTAAATGGACTGAAGCAGTCGCTTTACGCAATGTTAAAGAGAGGGATGTGGTCAATTTCATCCGGCATGCGATAATATACCGTCATGGTATTCCAAAGAAAATAGTCACTGATAATGGCACTCCTTTCAAGAACAAAGGCATAGAAAAGTTATGTCAGAAGTTCAACATTCGACATTCGTTTTTAACGCCTTACTATCCTCTGGCCAATGGATTATCAGAGGCGTTCAATAAAACGATCTTCAAAATACTAAAGAAAACGGTGACAGGTAATAGACGTGATTGGGATGAAAAGTTGTAGGAAGCATTATAGGCCTATGGAACTACTCATCACACAGCAACAGGGACAACACCTTATTCGTTAATCTATGGCGTAGAGGCTGTCATCCCAATCGAAGTACAAGTGGCATCGCTCAGAGTGGCAGTACATCAGTCTATAACAGATGATGAAAATACAAAAATAAGGCAGAAAGAGTTAGATTGCTTGATGAGAAACGTCTAGCAGCACAGCAGCGGTTGCAGTCATATCAAGCCAGAATATCGACTGCTTTTGATAAGCAAGTTAAATAACGTTCCTTCAAAAAAGGGGATATGGTGCTCATGTTGAAAAGACCTATAGTGGTCACCCGCTGAACAGGGGGCAAGTTCGAGCCTAAATGGGATGGGCCATATATAATAAAAGAAGTATACTCCAATGGAGCGTACAGAGTTGCAAATCAGGATGGGCAGGGTATCAGCATACCAGTCAACGCTCGCTTCATCAAAAGATACTACCCCTAAAGAAGCATCCAGTTTTGATCCAGAATATTATCAGCATAACGATTCTATATCAAAAGGGGGCAAGAAGGAATGAGATCATATCCATATGTTATCGAAAGAATCTATAAAGAAGAAATTCATAAGCGTATCAACTACATTAGTAAATATTCTGAAAAGAAAGTGAACATCGCCATTTTGAAAAGAAAGTAATTACCGCCGTTCTAAAGAGAAAGTGATCATCGTCATCACCAGATGAATTCAACAAAATCAATATCATCTTGAAGATATTATCAAAAGTAAATGGATCCTCTTGAAGATATTATCAGAAGCAATGAGTATTAATCTCAGTGAGAAACGTCTATCATTCTGTAGATAACGATGATCACAATTATTATTGCCTTACAAGGCATGATAAGGCAGTCTAGTCAAGCCAAATCCTAAAAGGGCCAAAATCCTAAAATAGAGTTAATCCTAGAAAGAGCCAAATAAAAATCAAGCTCTAAAAAATGGCTAAATGCTCTAAAAGGATCAAACTTTAAAAGGATCAAGCTCTAAAAGGATCAAGCCCTAAAAGGGCCGGTCAGCTACGCATAAGACCTAAAATCAAGATCGCCATTCGGACAGCGGCGAGGAGTCAGTGGCCCTAAAAAGCTCGTGAAGACCATCGTGCGCACCCATGCGGGCAGCTGATGAAGCCAGTGACTAAAAAAATCATGAAATGGCCAGTCATGCTTAACTCCCATGCCGTCTATATAGCTTTCCGGCAGCATCACGGGGAACGGAAGAAAGTGCCCTCCCATGAATGGGCTCGACCTTGCAGACGAAGAAAACAAGGGCCATAGTGTGAGCTGTACATCAGCCAACCGTGCGTAAGACCCTCCAGATCAACGGTTTGATTTCAGTACTAACTCATGAGGAAGGGCTTAACCCTACTCATTGATGGACTGGCAGCCCTAGATTTGGTACCCCAAAGGTAACCTTACGAGCTCTGCGAACTCTAAAGAGTTACCGTGGCCAATCCTGTGTGTAAAACCAAGCGAGTTCACCGCCCCGGTAGCTTCACTGGGCCCCTCTAATGGATCGCGGTTTGTGAACTCACAAGGCAGTGAAAAGTCCAGTGAACTCCTAAGAGTTACAGAGACCATCATATGAGACCACGCTCCACCACTCAAGAGCTTAAACTGTGTGTGCACTCCACTACTCATAAGCTTAAACTGGGTGTGGCTGACTAAATTGAAACTTAGTACCGCTAATTTAAATACTCACATAGGAAATCCCGCATTAATAAAGCATAAAAGGTTTAAAGTTACAAATAATATTATGATAAAATTACTGTATAGATAAATATGATTGCGATAATATGCAATATGATGATTCTTCAGCAAAAAGACAATGTCTTAAAACGCTAACATAAATGCATATGCAAGAAGTCAAAATAAATTACTAATTCAAAACCATATGAACACAAAATTGCATGTTCAAGAATTACATGTGTAAAGTTCCTCTACAACTCCTACTGCCTCCATATACCTGCACAAATCTTCTTTTAATTGTGCTTGGGCTGCATCATGCCTGAATTTTTCTTCAAGAAGGATCTTGGTTTGATCAGGAACATCGGCTAACTTGCCTTCCAAAGATGCGATCACTTCTTTACTTTGGATCAGTGCAGATTTTTCTATATTAACAGATTGAATATTTGATCACATCCTTCCTTCAACATCCTGAATGGCTGATTCTTTCTCATGGTTCCTCATCTCCAATCGAGAAATTTCTTCTTTCAGTACTGCAATGCGATCTTGGATAATCGTTTTCTCATCAGTATGAGCCTTTAATTGATCTTAAAGAATCGAATATTCTTGCTCAAGCTTGGAGATAGAGGAAGCTGTCAAAGAAGCTTGTTCTTGAGATGAAGCCAGCTGCTTCCCGTATTCTAAAATCTCAGAGGCAATTGTAGTATTTTCTGCCGATGCCAAAGAGATTATTGAATCACAAAATTTGAGAAGAGAATCATGTAAAGAAGATATGCTGATTCTAGCCATCCTCGCCGAACTTTCCAAAATTTCGATAGCGATATCCAAATCTGACCATTGCTCAGGATTCCTGAAGATATGGACTATCGCCGATAAAGAATTCCTCATCAAAAGCATCTTATGTGCAGGGACTTTCGCAAAAGATAATAGTTCGGATGTAGTGGCCACTTAATCAGAACTGGCCACTCCACTGCAAGAAGGAGTTCCTATAGCATAAAGAAAGAAAATATTCATATATATTGATAAAATTATAAGACATACAATTCTGAGTAAAATAACTGATATACATATACCTGTCACTGGAATACGGTTGACAGGAGGAGAAATTCCTTGAATCCCAGAAAGGCCAACCTCCACTATATCAGCAAGAGAAGGCGCCCTAGCCTCTGTACTTGAGTCTCTGGTGGTTGGAGTTGGCAAGTTAGTGGTCTCTATCGGAAATATAATTTCACAAGCTACTACTTTCGGTGCCACCAACGGAACCAGAGGAGCTCTCGGTGAAATTACCGCAGGAAGATCTGAAGGAAAAATCTCACCTATATCAACATTAGCGACACGAGCACCTAAAAAGGGAGACACGACAATTCTAAATAAATGATTGCTATTAACTATGCAGATAAAAATATGCATATGAAAGTTAAATTTCCCTTACCTGGTAAGTATCCGTCTTCACCGTAATCTAAATATTCCTCTTCGTCTTCCACGGTTACAGGAGATTGGACAGGAATTTTAGCGCCAGGAAGAGCTTCAGAAGTTGTGGGAGGAAGTTCTGTTTTAATGCCTTCTATAACTGCTTCCTCCTCTCCGCTAATATCGACTTATCCTTCTTCAAAGTCGTCATCCTTATCTTCGCTGCTTTCGCCGTCTTCATCATCCTCATACTGCAAAGAGGCGGTATTCTCTGATGACGAGGCTGAGCTTTCATCCTCAGGAGTTTCTTCATCAACTTCTTCGATAACAATTAGCTTTCCTTTGGAAGAAGTAGCCTGACTGCTCTCTGGTGTGGTTTCTCTAATTGAAGGAGAGACAGACGTTTGTCTTGTTTCCTCTTGAGGAATGGGTGGTGATGCTTGTAAACGTGCCCTCGATCTAGTCATTGGAGATGATGAGCTAGGGCGAGTAGGTTATGAAGGAGGCACTGGAACATCATGAATTAGTTCTTCTTGAATTGCTGCTGTCTTAGCAAGAACGGGAGAAGATGCACCTTCGACATTTTCCATAGCTTGATCTATAGAGTGGTGAGGAGCTTGCACAAATTCCATTAAGACCTCGTGAGCGAACCATCCATCCAAAGTATTAATAGGCTTTATCTCACGGATGGGGTCTTCTAGTGATATTTTGCTACAAATTTCCCCGCGATGGGATGCATGACTCTTCTCTGGAATATAGCCAATCCCGCTGTCTAGTTTTTTGTCCTTCGGCCTGGGCGGATGAAGAAAGATGGAAGAATCTACCGGTAGGCATTTGGTGACCAAATATGACTGCTGGTCCCACCACCGCATCCAGCTGTATGAGGTGCGAACTACGCGTTCGCAGCTAGGAATTATGAAAGAAGAATCGACGCGGCCATTCAAAAGTTACTTCCATATCATGGCCCAGTTAAGAGGACCCGTTCCGTAACAATGCATCTTTCTGATAACAAGTCCATAATCTTTTTGGCACAGTTTGATCGTAACCAACTTGGCGAGCAAAGCGGCTGGGATAATAAGGCTCTCGCCAGAATTCTGTCCCTTCTCGAAGTGGTAAACTGCATGAACGAATAGAAAGAAAGAAAGCCTTTTCTGCTGCAGTGAGTGTTCTTTGGTCTACCATGTCTGTATCTTCAATGTAGCGATGGAGATGGAATTGGAAGAAGTCTATTTAGTCATAATCCCGAATCTTATTTGCAACCCAGTCATATGCCCTCTTGGCCATTGCCCTTTGCTGGAAGAACTAGAGCGGAAGATGTGAGGGATGAACGTATGCTTTCTCTGGCGCTTCAAAGGTCCAATGAAAGTAAACACCTAGCCATCCTGTGATATTGTGCCAAGAAGTATATGCTGATGAAGTTCCAAGAGTAGGATCTTTCACGTGAATGGTTATCTCTCCAAGGGCTCTGTAAATGGAGCATAATACTAGAGGAGCAAGAGAATATTTATGGCCCTCGGCCAAAGCGCCAGCTATGACGAAGACTGTGGGACGAATAGTGTCTGCCCACTTGGAGCTAGGAAGTACAATGAGGCTCAGCCAGTAGGCCAAGAAAGCTGCAAGTTCCCTAAATGAACTATAATTTGTTCTCTCCTTCATGGTATCTCGTAGCTGCATTAGCTATTTAGAGTGACAGTTGCGAAATCTATAAGAAGAAGGAAAATATAAGTATGGAAAAGTCCTTAAAATATATATATATATATAAGTTGATTTTAGAGTTTAAATACCTAAGACCTCTAGAGAAATGTGCAAGCCATTGCAAAGAAGGAGGCTTGTGAATATTGGGAAATTTCCCCATCTCCTTGAAAAGTTCGATAGTGGTCTCAGATATGGAAGGTTTACGATCAGGAGAGGACACGAAGGCTAACTCCCTGTTGGTTGGAATGAATTTATCATAGAACCTGCCTGTTATTGGAAGACCAGTTATGCGGTGAAGATCCTAAAGTGTTATACTCATCTCACCATAGGGCAAGTGGAAAGAATTGGTAGTAGGTGACCAGTACTCGATGAAGCCTTTCAGCACCATGGGTTCCTTATAGAAATGGTTGGATGTCACTTCTATAACATTGTAAAGGTCGATTTTGGTAAGCTTGCTCGTATGCTTCAGTAAGATAGCTTCTGCCCAGTCGGAATAATAGCGTCGAGCGGTTAATAAACCCCTGGTGCGGAAATCTTCCTATCCCCAGAGTTATGCGCGATCTCAAAAACGTTGTCTGATTGTTTCATAGAAATGTGAGGGGAAAAGGTCATGTGGGCTATGGAAAGGTACCAGGAAGATCATGGGATGGATTTCTCCAATCTTTTGTCATGGTTTCTACATCTGTATTATCCCTTCAAGGACGTGTGGCTCTCTCGTTGCTGATGACTCAGTATACATTAGTCTTTCGCCGTGCACATAATCCTTTGGCTCGCAGTCAAGCATAGACTGGTGGCGATAGACGTTGATGGGAATTATTGTCATACCTTCTGCATGAGGGTTATCAAACTTCATGACGCCCTCAACAACTCGTACCGAGTCCCACGAGTTCTGGAACCTTTTCCTCTTGTGTTCTGAAATTTTTTCTTTAAATTCTTTCACCTTATTTTGACGAGCCTTTTTTGAACGAGAAGCGGGAGGAGTGTCTTCCCGAGGAGGTGGTCTTTGGCTATCAGTGTGGATGTGGGCAGTTGTTTTCAACCATTCGTCCTAGTCATATTCTCTACCATGTTTTGGAGGACATTTGAGCTCTCCCAATGTTATTAATCAGTGAATGGGAGATGGTAGAGATTTAATACGGCCAGTAAAATCGAAGGTTGGAATACGGGTTCTTTGAAGTAGGCAAGAGTGCTGGTGGTGGTTTTTGTTCGTTTGGCAAGTGGCTGATCGGAAGAAGGAGAAGGACGGTAAGAAGATGTATCAAGCAACTCAGGATGAGAAGGTTGGGCAGTAGGGGAATTTATGAGGTGAAAGGTTTGCTTAGTACGAGCCATAATGAAATAACAGAGTTAAGGGTTTGAAGGAAATCAAAGGAGAGATACGAAGGAATGTTGGAAATGGCTAAGTGATTGAAGAAGTTCAAGTGATAAGAAGAAAATAGCTAAGTGCGAGAGCGAGGGCTTTACGAAGGTCCGCACAAAGTAAATGGTTTGCGCGGGAGCGTAAGGACTTCAGGAAAATCTTGCGCAAATAATAAGGCTTTGCGCGGCACCACACAAACTATATCGATTGCATGGTAGAGAAATGTAGGGATAAAAATTTCACAAACGCTCAAGAGATCTGATCAAATGACAAATCACTGGACTATTTATAGGATTCGCGCCCGAGTATGGTACGCGAGCTTTGGTTGCGCGGGTCCATGCAAACCCTGAAGAAAGGATTTTTTATTCTTTTCTTTAGTTTTGTAGAACACAAAGAAAGGATCAAGGGGGCATCTATTGAGGTATAAAAATAAGAGAAGAATTGAGGCAAAGGAAGATCAAAACATTAAGGAAAAGAGACGAAGGAAGGGAATGATGGAAAGGCTCAAAGAGCACTTTGCGCAGGTCCCCGCAAAATATATCGATTGCGCGGGTCTGCGCAAAGTATATCGATTGCGCGAGTCCTCACAAAGTGTATCCGAAGTAATTTTGTCCCACATCGCTAAGATTAAGGTTTCGCACGTGTGAATGCCTATAAATACCCCCTCCCCTCCTTCATTTGGGAGATTCAAAGATTTCAGAGCGAAAGAAGAGCGAAGAAGAAGATCGAAGGTAGGAGCAAAGGGTTCTTGCAGTTTGCACGGGATCACGCAAATGGTATGCTTTACGCGGGACCGTGCAAACAATATGCTTTGCACGAGACCGCGCAAACAGATTGCTCTGCATTCTGTAACAGCAAAGGGCAGTCATGCTGTCAAAATGCTTGAAGCCCCCAAGTCTTCAAGTTCTTCCTGTCTAAGTAAAAGGGAAAATGCATATTCCTCCTGAGTCTTAGGAGATGATTAAAATAGCACCGGAATGCTGCCGAATACCCATCTCCTTGAAGATTGTTGATCGATTCATCAATTCCTCCTAAGTCCTAGGGGATGACTGAGATCACTGCTGTTATGCTGCCAAAATTTATATTAGACTATGACAGTTGAACTTATGATAGCTTCTTTATGCCAAGTAATATATCTTAGAATCAAGGGATATTAGGGGATGTAAATGAACTTAGAATTAATAAAGTGTGATGATTGTCTTTATACTTTTCTCTATTATGTTTGAATAAGATAAATCCCCCAAATCAAACACATTTGTTTTCTTGTCGAAACAAAATTCCAATGAGATCAAAATAATCTAAATTCGACCACTGAAGAGAGAGTTAAGAAGGTTACTATTCGACAAGGAGATGAAGGAAAAAATTCATGACCGACGACTACGATCCCACTTACGGATGCCAAATGGTCTCAGAATACGATGATTCCAGTCAGGAATGAAAGAGCACTAAAGTACCTTTTAAATGACCAAAAATTGACCTAATCCGACATCAAACAAAGGAGTTATGAGCGTCTCCGTTGGATCGCGCGATTTGGAAAGATTTACAATCCAAATTACTATTGAACAGTTCCAACTTGCTTTTTGGATATCGAACGGTCGCAAAATTAGACAATTCTGGTCGTATTTAGAAGCTTATCAAGTTACGATTCCAATGAGCTCAAAATAATCTAAATTCAACCCTTGAAGAGAGAGTGAAGTAGGTTACTATTCGACAAGGAGATGAAGGAAAAAATTCATGACCGACAACTGCGAACCCACTTATGCATGCCCAAAGGGTCTCGGAATATGATGATTCCAGTCAGGAATGAAAGAGCACTAAGGTACCTTTCATATGACCAAAAATCGAACCAATCCGACATCAAACGAGGGAGTAATCAGCGTCTCTGTTGGATCACGCTATTTAAAAATATTAACAATCCAAATTGCAAAATGACGATTGAAGAGTTCCAACGTGTTTTGGGATCTCGAACGGTCCCAGAATTAGTCAATTCTGGTACCATTTAGAATCTTGTCAAGCTACCATTCTAATGAGCTCAAAATAATCTAAATTCGTCCACTGAAGAGAGAGTTAAGAAGGTTGTTATTCGACAAGGAGATGAAGGAATAAATTTATGACCGAAGACTGCGATCCCACTTACGGATGCCCAAACGGTCCCAGAATACTATGATTCTAGTCTGGAATGAAAGATCATTAAAGTACCTTTCAGATGACAAAAAATTGACCCAATCCGACATCAAACGAGGGAGTTATGAGCGTCTCCGTTGGATCACGCGATTTGAAAAGATTTACAATCCAAATTGTAAAATTACTATTGAAGAGTTCCAACTTGCTTTTTGGATATCGAACGGTCGCAAAATTAGCCAATTCCAGTCCCATTTAAAGGCCTGTCAAGTTACCATTCCAATGAGCTCAAAATAATCTAAATTTGACCACTGAAGAGAGAGTTAAGAATGTTACTATTCGACAAGGAGATGAAGGAAAAAATTCATGACCGACGACTGCGATCCCACTTACGGATGCCCAAATGGTCTCAGAATACGATGATTCCAGTCAGGAATGAAAGAGCACTAAAGTACCTTTCAGATGACCAAAAATTGAACCAATCCGACATCAAACGAGGGAGTTATGAGCGTCTCCATTGGATCGCCCGATTTGGAAAGATTGACAATCTAAATTGCAAAATGACGATTGAAGAGTTCCAACGTGCTTTTTGGATCTCGAACAATCTCAAAATTATCCAATTCTGGTCCCATTTAGAAGCTTGTCAAGTTACCAGTCCAATGAGCTCAAAATAATCTAAATTTGAACACTGAAGAGAGAGTTAAGAATGTTACTATTCGACAAGGAGATGAAGGAAAAAATTCATGACCGACGACTGCGATCCCACTTACGGATGCCCAAATGGTCTCAGAATACGATGATTCCAGTCAGGAATGAAAGAGCACTAAAGTACCTTTCAGATGACCAAAAATTGAACCAATCCGACATCAAACGAGGGAGTTATGAGCGTCTCCGTTGGATCGCGCGATTTGGAAAGATTTACAATCCAAATAGCAAAATTACTATTGAAGAGTTTCAACTTGCTTTTTGGATATCGAACGGTCTCAAAATCAGCTGATTTCGGTCGCATTTAGAAGCTTGTCAAGTTACCAGTCCAATGAGCTCAAAATAATCAAAATTCGACCACTGAAGAGAGAGTTAAGAAGGTTACTATTCGACAAGGAGATGAAGGAAAATATTCATGACCGACGACTGCGATCCCACTTAAGAATGCCCAAATGGTCTTAGAATACGATGATTCCAGTCAGGAATGAAAGAGCACTAAAGTACCTTTCAGATGACAAAAAATCGACCCAATCCGACATCAAACGAGGGAGTTATGAGCGTCTCCGTTGGATCGCCCGATTTGGAAAGATTAACAATCCAAATTGTAAAATGACGATTGAAGAGTTCCAACGTGCTTTTTGGATATCAAACGGTCTCAAAATTAGCCAATTCCAGTCCCATTTAGAAGCTTGTCAAGTTACCATTCCAATGAGCTCAAAATAATCTAAATTCGACCATTGAAGAGAGAGTTAAAAAAGGTTACTATTCGACAAGGAGATGAAGGAAAAATTCATGACGGACGAATGCGATCCCACTTATGGATGCCCAAATGGTCTCAGAATATGATGATTCCAGTTGGGAATGAAAGAGCACTAAAGTACCTTTCAGATGACCAAAAATCGACCCAATCCGACATTAAACAAGGGAGTTATGAGCGTCTCCGTTGGATTCCGCGATTTGGAAAGATTTACAATCCAAATTGCAAAATTACTACTGAAGAGTTCCAACTTGCTTTTTGGATATTGAACGGTCCCAAAATTAGCAAATTCCGGTCGCATTTAAAGGCTTGTCAAGTTACCAGTCCAATGAGTTGAATATAATAAAAATTCAACCACTGAAGAGAGAGTTAAGAAGGTTACTATTCGACAAGGAGATGAAGGAAAAAATTCATGACTGACGACTGCGATCCCACTTACGGATGCCCAAATGGTCTTAGAATACGATGATTCCAGTCAGGAATGAAAGAGCACTAAAGTACCTTTCAGATGACCAAAAATCGACCCAATCCGACATCAAATGAGGGAGTTATGAGCGTCTCCGTTGGATCGCCCGATTTGGAAAGATTAACAATCCAAATTGCAAAATGACAATTGAAGAGTTCTATCGTGCTTTTTGGATCTCGAACGGTCTCAAAATAAGCTAATTCCGATCCCATTTAGAGGCTTGTCAACTTACCATTCCACTGAGCTCAAAATAATCTAAATTTGACCACTGAAGAGAGAGTTAAGAAGGTTACTATTCGACAAGGAGATGAAGGAAAAAATTCATGACCAACAATTGTGATCCCGCTTACGGATGCCCAAATGGTCTCAGAATACGATGATTCCAGTCAGGAATGAAAGAGCACTAAAGTACCTTTTAGATGAGCAAAAATTGACCTAATCCGACATCAAACAAAGGAGTTATGAGCGTCTCCGTTGGATCGCACGATTTGGAAAGATTTACAATCCAAATTACTATTGAACAGTTCCAACTTACTTTTTGGATATCGAACGGTCGCAAAATTAGCCAATTCCAGTCGCATTTAGAAGCTTATCAAGTTACGATTCCAATGATCTCAAAATAACCTAAATTTGACCACTGAAGTGAGAGTTAAGTAGGTTACTATTCGACAAGGAGATGAAGGAAAAAATTCATGACCGACGACTGCGATCCCACTTACGGATGCCCAAATGGTCTCGAAATATGATGATTCCAGTCAAGAATGAAAGAGCACTAAGGTACCTTTCAGATGACCAAAAATTGACCCAATCCGACATCAAACGAGGGAGTTATGAGCGTCTCCGTTGGATCACGCTATTTGGAAATATTAACAATCCAAATTGCAAAATGATGATTGAAGAGTTCCAACGTGTTTTTGGATCTCGAACGGTCCCAAAATTAGCCAATTGCAGTCCCATTTAGAAGCTTATCAAGTTACCATTCCAATGAGCTCAAAATAATATAAATTCGACCACTGAAGAGAGAGTTAAGAAGGTTACTATTCGACAAGGAGATGAAGGAAAAAATTTAGGACCGAAGACTGCGATCCCACTTACGGATGCCCAAATGGTCTCAGAATACAATGATTCCTATTTGGAATGAAAGAGCACTAAAGTACCTTTCAGATGACCAAAAATTGACCCAATCCGACATCAAACGAGGGAGTTATGAGTGTCTCGGTTGGATCATGTGATTTGGAAAGATTTACAATCCAAATTGCAAAATTACTATTGAAGAGTTCCAACTTGCTTTTTGGATATCAAACGGTCGCAAAATTAGCCAATTCCGCTCCCATTTAGAGGCTTGTCAAGTTACCATTCCAATGAGCTCAAAATAATCTAAATTCGACCACTGAAGAGAGAGTTAAGAAGGTTACTATTCGACAAGGAGATGAAGGAAAATATTCATGACCGACGACTGCGATCCCACTTACGAATGCCCAAATGGTCTTAGAAGACGATGATTCCAGTCAGGAATGAAAGAGCACTAAAGTACCTTTCAGATGACCAAAAATCGACCCAATCCGACATCAAACGAGGGAGTTATGAGCGTCTCCGTTGGATCACCCAATTTGGAAAGATTAACAATCCAAATTGCAAAATGACGATTGAAGAGTTCCAACGTGCTTTTTGGATCTCGAACAGTCTTAAAATTAGCCAATTCCGGTCCCATTTAGAAGCTTATCAACTTAGCAGTCCAATGAGCTCAAAATAATCTAAATTCAAACAATGAAGAGAGAGTTAAGAATGTTACTATTCGACAAGGAGATGAAGGAAAAAATTCATGACCGACGACTGCGATCCCACTTACGGATGCCCAAATGGTCGCAGAATAAGATGATTCCTGTTAGGAATGAAAGAGCACTAAAGTACCTTTCAGATGACCAAAAATTGACCCAGTCCGACATCAAACGAGGGAGTTATGAGCGTCTTTGTTAGATCACGCGATTTGGAAAGATTTACAATCCAAATTGCAAAATTACTATTGAAGAGTTCCAACTTGCTTTTTGGAACTCGAACAGTCTCAAAATTAGCCAATTCTGGTCGCATTTAGAAGCTTGTCAAGTTACCAGTCCAATGAGCTCAAAATAATCTAAATTCGTCCACTGAAAAGAGAGTTAAGAATGTTACTATTCGACAAGGAGATGAAGGAAAAAATTGATGACCGACGACTGCGATCCCACTTACGGATGCCCAAATGGTCTTAGAATACAATGATTCCAGTGAGAAATGAAAGAGCACTAAAGTACCTTTCAGATGACCAAAAATCTACCCAATCCGACATCAAACGAGGGAGTTATGAGCGTCACCGTTAGATCACGTGATTTTGAATGATTAACAATCCAAATTACAAAAGGATGATTGAAGAGTTCCAACGTGCTTTTTCGATATCGAACGGTCTCTAAATTACCCAATTCCGGTCGCATTTAGAAGCTTGTCAAGTTAACAGTCCAATGAGCTCAAAATAATCTAAGTTCGACTACTGAAGAGAGAGTTAAGAAGGTTACTATTCGACAAGGAGATGAAGGAAAAATTCATGACCGACGACTTGATCCCACTTACTGATGCCAAAATGGTCTCATAATATGATGATTCCAGTCAGGAATGAAAGAGCACTAAAGTACCTTTCAGATGACCAAAAATTGACCCAATCGACATCAAACGAGGGAGTTATGAGCGTCTCCGTTGGATCGTGCGATTTGGAAAGATTAACAATCTAAATTTCAAAATGACGATCGAAGAGTTCCAACGCGCTTTTGGGATATCGAACGGTATCAGAATTAGCCAATTCTGGTACCATTTAGAAGCTTGTCAAGTTACCATTCCAATGAGCTCAAAATAATCTAAATTCGACCACTGAAGAGAGAGTTAAGAAGGTTACTATTCAATAAGGAGATGAAGGAAAAAATTCATGACCGACCACTCCGATCCCACTTACGGATGCCCAAATGGTCTTAAGATACGATGATTCTAGTCAGGAATGAAAGAGCACTAAAGTACCTTTCAGATGACGCAAAATCGACCCAATCCGACATCAAACGAGGGAGTTATGAGCGTCTCTGTTGGATTGCCCAATTTGGAAAGATTAACAATCCAAATTGAAAAATGACGATTGAAGAGTTCCACCGTGCTTTTTGGATCTCGAACGGTCCCAAAATTAGCCAATTCTGGTCCCATTTAGAAGCTTGTCAAGTTACCATTCCAATGAGATCAAAATAATCTAAATTCGACCACTGAAGAGAGAGTTAAGAAGGTTACTATTCGACAAGGAGATGAAGGAAAAAATTCTTGACCGACGATAGCGATCCCACTTACGGATGCTCAAATGGTCTTAGAAGACGATGATTCCAGTCAGGAATGAAAGAGCACTAAAGTACCTTTCAGATGACCAAAAATCAACCCAATCCGACATCAAACGAGGGAGTTATGAGCGTCTCCGTTGAATCGCCCGATTTGGAAAGATTAACAATCCAAATTTCAAAATTACGATTGAAGTGTTCCACCGTGCTTTTTGGATCTCGAATGGTCCCAAAATTAGCCAATTCTAGTCCCATTTAGAAGCTTGTCAAGTTACCATTTATTGAGGTATAAAAATAAGAGAAGAATTAAGGCAAAGGAAGGTCAAAACATTAAGGAAAAGCGACAAAGGAAGGGAATGATGGAAAGGCTCAAAGAGCACTTGTGCGGGTCCCTGCAAAATATATCGATTGCGCGGGTCCACCCAAAGTATATCGTTTGCGCGGGTCCCCGCAAAGTGTATCCTAAGTAATTTTGTCCACATCGCTAAGATTAATGTTTCGCACGTGTAAATGCTTATAAATACCCCCTCCCCTCCTTCATTTGGGGGATTCGAAGATTTCAGAGTGAAAGAAGAGCGAAGAAGAAGATAGAAGGTAGGATCAAAGGGTTCCTTTAGTTTGCGCGGGACCACGCAAACAGTATGCTTTGCGCGGGACCGTGCCAACGATATGCTTTGCGCGAGACCATGCAAACAGATTGCTCTGCAGTCTGTAACAGCAAAGGGCTGTCATGCTGTCAAAATGCTTGAAGCCCCCAAGTCTTCAAGTTCTTCCTGTCCAAGTAAAAGGGAAAATGCATATTCCTCCTGAGTCTTAGGAGATGATTAAAATAGCGCTGGAATGCTACCGGAATATCTATCTCAATGAAGATTGTTGATCGATTCGTCAATTCCTCCTAAGTCCTAGGGGATGACTGAGATCACTGCTGTTATGCTGCCAAAATTTATATTTGACTATGACAGTTGAACTTATGATAGTTTCTTTGTGCCAAGTAATCTATCTTCGAATCAAGGGATATTAGAGGATGTAAATGAACTCAGAATCAATAAAGTGTGATGATTGTCTTTATACTTTTCTCTGTTATGTCTGAATAAGATAAATCCCCCAAATCAAACACATTTGTTTTCTTATCGAAACAAAATGGCGACTCTGCTAGGGAACTTTGTCTTATTTAGTATTAACATTGGAAAAGCGGTAAAGCTCTTATCACTTTTTGGTGTCTCTCAGATACCAAAATGGTGACTCTCAGTGGGAACATCCTCCCCTTCATCCCTAAGATGGATTACTTAACCCATCGCATACTAATTTCGTGTGCGTTTCATTATTGAAGGTACTTGAGTTCAACCACAAAATACAGCTGATGGCTAGTCTTACAAGGAAAGTAAACTTCTGCTTCACCTCTATTGGATTCATAGTAGAGTATATGCCAAGCCAAACCCCAGAACGTATGGATTCATGTCCTGCAAGTGGGCGTAAAATGACTCAAGCAACAGCTGGAGTTGTATCCGTTTCACCTCAACCGCAAGAAAGTGAGGGGGATTGGACCGTGGTCCAGTCTCGTAAGGTAAAAGTAAGGAATCTGAAAAGTCATAGAGCGAACTCATCTCTACTGAGAGCCAGAGGACCGATTACACACAGTACAGCCAGAAAGAACCCCGAACTCGCTCCTCCTGCGATATGTCCCTAGCGAACAGCTCCCCAGTTCGTGTTGTATGATTTTCTGGTTCTGGCTACCCCAAAGACCAAATGGACAGGAGAACAGAAAGGTAAAGCGCTGATGATAAGCTCACCGATGCCTATGTCACCTCCAGCAAGTTCACCAATAACTGTGTCGCCCCAATCGATTAGCAGTACAGGGAATACACAGAACTCGAATGAGACTCTGATATCTCCCCTCTTTGAAAGCCCTGTCACATCAACATACTCTCGCCTTACTCTAATGACAACTTCGACGAGCAATAAAGAAGTCACAGTGCATATGGCCGAAACGAGTCAAGGAAACAGGTCAACTACTGAAGATCGTGTTAACCAGATGGCAGAAGCACAAAGAGCGCTAATGGATGAGTGCTGAAACCTCAGAGAAGCCGACTTCAAGCATCCAGATGATGGGAACAACGAATGGAGAAAAATTCAAGGAGTAGGGAGGGGTTGACTATAACACAAGATGATATAAGATAAGTCATTAAAGAACATCTAATGCACTTCATTACCAAACACCCTATCCGAGGGGGAATTTCTCCAACTTCAAACATCCAGATTTCCAAAATTCAACGGGAAGAAGAACATCTAATGCACTTCATTACCGGTATGGGGAATTTTTCGTATTCTAAGGGTCGTCACTAACACATAAAGCATTTCGGTGGTATTCCAGCTTGACTCCTGAATCAGTGCGGACTTGGGAGCAAATGCAGGACGCTTTTATGTCAAACTTCTTCTCATCAGAACGTGATGTCAGCATTACAGAATTGGCCTCCATATGGCAGCGAGAAGGGGAACCAGTGGAAAAGTTCATAGACAGATGGAAAACATTGGGGGCACCGTGTAGACAACTGCCAGAAGAAAAGGAACAGGTAAAAATGTGTTTAAATTCTATGGAAACGGGAATCGCGTTCGGGCTCACCAGCGCCGACATCAGGACATTCTGTGACTTAGCCACCAAAGCTCATGTATTAGAATTAATGACCCGTAAGATGCCAGCATTTCACCGGGAGGCTATTAGAAGAATACCCAGCAGGATGACTATGAATATCGTCAATCGTGACATAAAAATTAAGATATAGGGGACTCAAGGGACAAGAGACCAGAACAAACGGAAAGATGGAACCAGACAAAAAATAGATACAATGGGAAAAGGCTTAAAATGCTTGATTCTCATAAAGGGTTCGATTTTGATAAAGAAGATGTTGTTCCTATGATGAAGCAATTACTAAAGGCCGGCACCTTAGAGTTACCAGAACCCAAGCGTCCAGAAGATGTAACAAAGACTAGAGAAAGAGACTTCTGCCATTATCATCGTTTAGTGGGACACCCGACAGAAAATTGCTATACGTTGAAATGTATCATACAGCGAATGATAAATAAAGGTGAGATAATAACCGGTGAAGACAGAGGAAAGAGTACGAAGGCGACGGTAAACATGTTTACAATTCAGAAAAAAGCCAGAGAAGTAAGAAAGAAAAAGGGTCAAATGTCGACAAAGAACGCGGTAATGATTACGTTACGATCAGGAAAGAGGGTAACGAGCCCAGTAAAAAAGAAAGCAGGAATCGTAAGGAAAGAAGTTATTGAAAAACAAACAGTGATGATAGAAATGAAAATAGGAGCGAAACAGCCATTTGAAAGGCATACCGGTGCGTTTAAGCATCTATGACGCACTCAAGTTATCAGAGGAGTTTCGGCAAAGTTTGATCCAAGCATTGTCCAATCACAAATACGAGAAATTCTCACGACATAAATGAAACAGGAAAGACACAATGAACAAGCGGATTGTCTACCAGTCACGCATTTTTCGATGATGATTTGATTGGTGAGACGGAACATAACAAGCCACTGATGATAGAGGGTCACATCTGTGGAAAGCGAGTAAAGTGGATTATGATAGATAATGGGTCTGCAGTAAATCTCTTACCACTCTCGATGGTAAGTAAATTGAGTTATCGCCGTTCTGATCTGTGCCCTAGTGGAATGACGATACGGGGCTTCAATCAAGACAGATAACGCGCGCTTGGTAAGATTATAGTGACGTTGGAGGTAGGAGAATTAACTACTAATGTCATATGTCATGTCATAAACGCCGTAACAACATACAATCTTCTCCTAGGAAGGCCGTAGATTCATCAGTACAGCATCATACCCTCCACTTTGCACCAATGCTTCAAATACTGTAAAGACAGAATACAGTGTAAGGTGATGGCCAACGCGAAACCGTACACAGAAGCCAACTCCTTCTTCATGGACGCCAGTTATTATCAAGGGTTTTCTGAAGAGATGGGAAGTAATGAAAAAAACGAAGTCGTAAAGGACATTCAAGTAAACAATGTTGAAGAAGAAAGGGCAGAATCTTTTAGGACTGCGGGAGCAAGGAAGAAGTTCTATTTTGTGCCCAAGCGTTTGAGACAACCGGGGCAGCCGCCATTAACCTTGTTATCAACGAAACAGTTGTAAATTCTATAGTCTAATTATACGATGTCGCTACCCAACGTTGAAAGGTGTAAGCCATTTTTAGCCACTCTAGGAAGGTTTCAAGTCAAAGCTAGTACCAAATCCTCGAGCCGATAGAATTTCATGTTGCAATAGAAGCAAAGACCGAAGTCACGAATAATGTAAACCACAGAAGGCTAACATCACAGAATCTAGAAATATACAGTTTAGTGAGCAAGAAGATCATGACGAATATGGGTTTTGATTGTAATAAACCCACGGGGGTGAACCACGGAAAGGGAATTCAAATCCCTCTTAGGGTTGACCAGGAAAAGTGAAAGAAATTCCAAGGACTCGGAGCAGAGTCATCAGTGAATATGGTTACGGCCACACAAATGCCAAAATAGGACCCTAAAACGGTCGAGTACCCTGAGATCGCTCCGAGACAAATAGAAGATGGGGTGCAACCAACAATAGACGCCCTGCGAGAAATAAACTTGGGAACAGACGAAGAGTTAAGGAATACGTTTATCAACATCAGTCTTCCTGAGTAGGAATCTGAGAAATATGACCAACTTCTCAGAGAAAACAAAGACGTCTTCGCCTGGAGGTATGAAGAAATGCCAGGTTTGGAACCCTCTGTAGCGATGCATCGATTAAATATCTCGAAAGAAAAGAAGCCGATAAAGCATGCACAAAGGCGATTTCACCCAGACCTAATGCTATTAATAGAAGAAGAGATCAACAAACTGATAAAAGTTAGGTTCATCAGGGAAGTCAAGTATCCTAGGTGGATATCGAATATTGTTCCTGTGAAAAAGAAAAATGGACAGGTCAGAGTGTGCATTGATTTCAGGGATCTGAACGAGGCTTGTCCAAAAGATGACTTTTCTCTCCCGATAACGGAATTGTTAATCGATAATACGACTCAATATGCTATCATGTCCTTCATGGACGGCTCCGCAGGGTATAATCAAATTAGAATAGCGCCCGAAGATGAAGAAGTAACCGCATTCAGAACACCGCTTGGAATTTATTGTTACAAAGTTATGCCATTCGGTCTTAAAAATGCTGGGGCAACATATCAAAGGGCGATGAAAAATATCTTTCAAGATATGATGCATAAACATGTTGAATGCTACGTTGATGACTTAGTGGTCAGGTCAGGAGATCATCAGGAGCACCGTGAACATTTGGCAGCAGTGTTCCGTCGACTCAGAAAGAAGCAGCTAAAGATGAATCCAACTAAATGCGCGTTTAGAGTATCTTCGGGCAAATTTCTCGGCTTCGTTGTACGGCATAGGGGTATCGAGATTGATCCAGAGAAGGTTAAAGCTATTCAAAATATGCCGCCACCAACAACGCTAAAGGAGTTGAAAAGTTTGCAGGGAAAACTGGCGTATATTCGCCGTTTTATTTCAAATCTCGTAGGAAGGTGTCAGGCATTCTCTCGGCTAATGAAGAAAGACAGAATTTGTACGGGATCAAGCCTGTTAGAATGCATTTGATTCAATCAAGGAATTGTTGAAGCAGCCGCCAGTACTGACAGCCCCAGTAAGAGGTAAGCCACTTATCTTGTATGTATCTGCAGCTTAGAATTCTTTAGGTGCTCTGTTGGCACAGATAAATGAAGCCGGGAAAGAGATTGCTCTTTATTATCTGAGCTGAACATTAATGGGGGCAGAATGCAATTATTCTCCGATTGAGAAAGAATGTTGAGCGCTGATATTTGTAGTACAGAAGCTGAGACATTATTGTCTCTCCCATGACATAACTTGGATCTCAAGAGCAGATCCGATAAAGTTTTTGATGACCAGGCCGATGTTGTCAGGAAGATTGGCCAAATGGATGTTATTATTATTAGAATATACTATTTCATATAAGCCGGCGAAAGCAATAAAAGGGCAGGCCGTGGCAGATTTCCTTGCAGCGCATCCTATGGCAGAAAGCGCAAAGATCGACGATGACTTTCCGGACGAACAAGTTATGTTGACTGAATCCCAGAGTTTGTGGCAAATGTATTTTGATGGTGCTGCTCGAACGTTAGGAGCTGGTGCAGGAGTGATATTTATTACTCCTCAAGGCGACCTATTGCCATACTCCTTCACACTAGGTGCCACGTGCACGAATAATGAGGCCGTGTACAGAGCTCTCATTATTGGAATGGAAATAGCTCAACAAATGGGAATAAAAATGTTACATATCTTTGGAGATTCTAAATTGATTATAAATCAATTGACAATAGAATTCGAAGTGAGGAAGCAGGAACTCTTGCCCTATTGCCAAAAAGCGCAACAGTTGCTCGAATAGTTGTCACATGGAAATTAAACACATACCACGGTCCGAAAATGCAAAAGCAGATGCTTTGGCCAGCCTGGCAGCAGCTTTATCTTGCACAAATTGAAGCCCTCTCCAAGTAACTATAGAGGAAAGAAGATTCCTGCCATCTTCAGAGGTCATTGGAGAAGCCATTGAAACGCTTCATATATTATGTCTGGAAGTAATGACAGACGATTGGCGGCAACCTTTTGTAGATTATCTCAAATATAACATCCTGCCGGAAGATAATGCACAAAGGCAGCAGATTAAGCAGCGATTGGGAAAATTTGTCAAATGCAGTGAAGTATTGTATAGAAAGTCTTACAATGGAATGTTGCTACGATGCCTAGACAAACAAGAAGCAAGCCAAATATTACGGGAAGCACACTCGGGTGAATGTGGGGCACATCAAGCTGGCCGAAATTTATTCCATAGAGTACACCGAATGGGTTATTACTGGCCCATAATGTTCAAAGATGCGATAGATTATGCGAAGCGATGCCACGAATGTCAGATTCATGGGGATGTTATACATGTTCCCCCGGAAGATTTACATCAGTCTGTCGCTTCTTGGCCTTTCTCGGCTTGGGGACTCGATGTAATTGGTCCTATAAATCCACCTTCGTCTAAAGGAAAGCAGTATATTCTGGCAGCAACAGATTATTTCTCTAAATGGACTGAAGCGGTCGCTTTACGCAATGTTAAAGAGAGGGATGTGGTCAATTTCATCCAGCATGTAATAATATATCGTCATGGTATTCCAAAGAAGATAGTCATTGATAATGGCACTCCTTTCAAGAACAGAGGCATAGAAAAGTTGTGCCAGAAGTTCAGCATTCGACATTCATTTTCAACGCCTTACTATCCTCCGGCCAATGGATTAGCAGAGGCGTTCAATAAAACGATCATCAAAATATTAATGAAAATGGTGACAGGTAATAGACGTGATTGGGATGAAAAGTTGCAAGAAGCATTATGGGCCTACAGAACTACTCATTGCATAGCAACAGGAACAACACCATATTCGTTAATCTATGGCATAGAGGCTGTCATCCCAATAGAAGTATAAGTGGCATCGCTCAGAGTAGCAGTACATCAGTCCATAACAGATGATGAAAATGCAAAAATAAGGCTGAAAGTGTTAGATTTGCTTGATGAGAAACGTCTAGCAGTACAGCAGCGGTTGCAGTCATATCAATCCAGAATATCGACTGCTTTTGATAAGCAAGTTAAATATCGTTCCTTCAAAAAAGGGGATATGGTGCTCATGTTGAAAAGACCTATAGTGGTCAACCGCCGAACAGGGGGCAAGTTCGAGCCTAAATGGGATGGGCCATATATAATAAAAGAAGTATACTCCATTGGAGTGTACAGAGTTGCAAATCAAGATGGCCAAGGTATCAGCATACCAGTCAACGCTCGCTTCATCAAAAGATACTACCCCTAAAGAAGCCTCTGGTTTTGATCCAGAATATTATCAGCATAATGATTCTATATCAAAAGGGGGCAAGAAGGAATGAGATCATATCCATATGTTATCGAAAGAATCTATAAAGAAGAAATTCATAAGCGTATCGACTACATTAGCAAATATTCTGAAAAGAAAGTGAACATCGCCACTTTGAAAAGAAAGTAATCATCGTCGTTCTAAAGAGAAAGTGATCATTGTCATCAACAGATGAATTCAACAAAATCAATATCATCTGGAAGATATTATCAAAAGTAAACGGATCCTCTTGAAGATATTATCAGAAGCAACGAGTATTAATCTCAGTGAGAAACGTCTATCATTCTGGAGATAACGATGATCACAATTATTATTGCCTTACAAGGCATGATAAGGCAGTCTAGTCAAGCCAAATCCTAAAAGGGCCAAAATCCTAAAAAAGAGTTAATCCTAAAAAGAGCCAAATAAAAATCAAGCTCTAAAAAAAGGGCTAAAAGCTCTAAAAGGATCAAACTCTAAAAGGATCAAGCTCTAAAAGGATGGAGCTCTAAAAGGATCAAGCCCTAAAAGGGCCGGCCAGCTACACATAAGACCTAAAATCAAGATCGCCATTCGAACAGCGGCGAGGAGTCAGTGGCCCTAAAAAGCCCGTGAAGACCATCGTGCGCACCCATGCGGGCAGCTGATGAAGCCAGTGCCTAAAAAAATCATGAAATGGCCAGTCATGCGTAACTCCCATGCCGTCTGTATAGCTTTCCGGTAGCGTCACGGGGAACGGAAGAAAGTGCCCTCCCATGAATGGGTTCGACCTTGCAGACAAAGAAAACAGGGGCCGTAATGTTAGCTGTACATCGGCCAACCGTGCGTAAGACCCTCCAGATCTACGGTTTGATTTCAGTACTAACTCATGAGGAAGCGCTTAAACCTACTCATTGATGGACTGGCAAACCTAGATTTGGTACCCCAAAGGTAGCCTTACGAGCTCTGCGAACTCTAAAGAGTTACCGTGGCCAACCCTGTGCGTAAAACTAAGCGAGTTCATCGCCCCGGTAGCTTCACTGGGCCCCTTTGATGGATCCCGGTTTGTGAACTCACAAGGCAGTGAAAAGTCCAGTGAACTCCTAAGAGTTACAGAGACCATCACGTGAGACCACGCTCCACTACTCAAGAGCTTAAACTGTGTGTGCGCTCCACTACTCATGAGCTTAAACTGGGTGTAGCTGACTAAATTGAAACTTAGTACAGCTAATTTAAATACTCACATAGGAATCCCGCATTAATAAAGCATAAAAGGTTTAAAGTTACAAATAATATTATGATAAAATTGTTGTATAGATAAATATGATTGCAATAATATGCAATATGATGATTCTTCAGCAAAAAGACAATGTCTTGAAATGCTGCCATAAATGCATATGCCAGAAGTCAAAATAAATTACTGATTCAAAAGCATATGAACACAAAATTGCATGTTCAAGAATTATATGTTTAAAGTTCGTCTACAACTCCTACTGCCTCCATATACCTGCGCAAATCTTCTTTTTAATTGCGCTTGGGCTGCATCATGCCTAGATTTTTCTTCAAGAATGATCTTGGTTTGATCAGGAACGTCGGTTAACTTGCCTTCCAACGATGCGATCACTTCTTTACTTTGGATCAGTGCAAATTTTTCTATATTAACAGATTGAATATTCGATCGCATCCTTCCTTCAACATCCTGAATGGCTGATTCTTTCTCATGGTTCCTCATCTCCAATCGAGAAATTTCTTCTTTCAGTACTGCAATGCGATCTTGGATAATCGCTTTCTCATCAGTATGAAGCCTTTAATTGATCTTGAAGAATCAAATATTCTTGCTCAAGCTTGGAGATAGAGGAAGTAGTCAGAGAAGCTTGTTCTTGAGATGAAGCCAGCTGCTTCCCGCATTCTAAAATCTCGGGGGCAATTGTAGCATTTTCTGCCAATGCCAAAGAGATTACTAAATCACGAAATTTAAGAAGAGAATCACGCAAAGAAGATATGTTGATTCTAGCCATCCTCGCAGAACTTTTCAAAATTTCGATAGCGATATCCAAATCTGATCATTGCTCAGGATGCTTGAAGATATGGACTATCGCCAATAAAGAATTCCTCATCAAAAGCATCTTATGCACAGGGACTTTCGCAAAAGATAATAGTTCGAATACAGTAGCCACAGAATCAGAACTGGCCGCTCCACTGCAAGAAGGAGTTCCTATAGCATAAAGAAAGGAAATATTCATATATATTGATAAAATTATAAGACATACAATTCTAAGTAAAATAACTGAATACATATACCTGTCGCTGGAATACGATTGATAGGAGGAGAAATTCCTTGAATCCCAGAAAGGCCAACCTCCACTATATCAGCAAGAGAAGGCGCCCTAGCCTCTGTACTTGAGTCTCTGGTGGTTGGAGTTGGCAAGTTAGTGGTCTCTATCGGAAATATAATTTCACGAGCTACTACTTTCGGTGCCACCAACGGAACCAGAGGAGCTCTCGGTGAAATTACCGCAGGAAGATCTGAAGGAAAAATCTCACCTATCTCAACATTAGCGACACAAGCACCTAAAAAGGGAGACACGACAATTCTAAATAAATGATTGCTATTAACTATGCAGATAAAAATATGCATATGAAAGTTAAATTTCCCTTACCTGGTGAGTATCCGTATTCACCGTAATCTAAATATTCCTCTTCTTCTTGCACGGTTACAGGAGATTGGATAGGAATTTTAGTGCCAGGAAGAGCTTCAGAAGTTGTGGGAGGAAGTTCTGTTTCAATGCCTTCTATAACTACTTCCTCCTCTCCGTTAATATCGACTTCACCTTCTTCAAAGTCGTCATCCTTATCTTCGCTGCTTTCGCTGTCTTCATCATCCTCATACTGCGAAGAGGCGGTATTCTCTGATGACCAGGCTGAGCTTTCATCCTCCGGAGTTTCTTCGTCAACTTCTTCGATAACAATTTGCTTTCCTTTGGAAGAAGCAGCCTGACTGCTCTCTGGTGCGGTTTCTCTAATTAAAGAAGAGACAGACATTTGTCTTGTTTCCTTTGGAGGAATGGGTGGTGATGCTTATAAATGTTCCCTCGATCAGTCATTGGAGATGATGAGCTAGGGCGAGTAGGTTGTGAAGGAGGCACTGCAACATCATGAAATGGTTCTTCTTGAATTGCTGCAGTCTCTACAAGAACAGGAGAAGATGCACCTTCGACGTTTTCCGCAGCTTGACCTGTAGAGTGGCGAGGAGCTTGCTCAAATTCCATTAAGACCCCGTGAGCGAACCATCCATCCAAAGTATTAAAAGGCTTTATCTCACGGATGGGGTCTTCTAGTGATATTTTGCTACAAATTTTCCCGCGATGGGATGTATGACTCTTCTCTGGAAAATAGCCAATCCCGCTGTCTAGTTTTCTACCCTTCGGCTTGAGCGGATGAAGAAAGATGGAAGAATCTACGGGTAGGCATTTGGTGACCAAATATGACTGGTGGTCCTACCACCGCATCCAGCTGTATGAGGTGCGAACTACACATTCACAGCTAGGAATTATGAAAGAAGAATCGACGCGGCCGTTCAAAAGTTACTTCCATATCATGGCCCAGTTAAGAGGACCCGTTCCGTAACAACGCATCTTTCTGGTAACAAGTCCGCAATCTTTTGGCACGGTTTGATCGTAACCAACTTGGCGAGCAAAGCGGCTGGGATAATAAGGCTCTCGCCAGAATTCTGTCCCTTCTCGAAGTGGTAAACTGCATGAACAAATAAAAAGAAAGAAAGCCCTTTCTGCTGTAGTGAGTGTTCTTTGGTCTACCATGTATGTATCTTCAATGTAGCGATGGAGACGGAATTGGAAGAAGTCTATCTGGTCATAATCCCGAATCTTATTTGCAACCCAGTCATATGCCCTCTTGGCCATTGCCCTTTGTTAGAAGAACCAGAGCGGAAGATGTGAGGGATGAACGTATGCTTTCTCTGGCGCTTCAAAGGTCCAAGGAAAGTAAACTCCTAGCCATCCTGTGATATAGTGCCAAGAAGTATATGCTGATGAAATTCCAAGAGTAGGATCTTTCACGTGAATGGCTATCTCTCCAAGGGCTCTGTAAATGGAGTATAATACTAGAGGAGCAAGAGAATATTTATGGCCCTCGACCAAAGCGCCAGCTATGACGAAGACTGTGGGACGAATAGCATCTACCCACTTGGAGCTAGGAAGTACAACGAGGCTCAGCCAGTAGGCCAAGAAAGCTGCAAGTTCCCTAAATGAACTATAATCTGCTCTCTCCTTCATGGTGTCTCGTAGCTGCATTAGCTCTTTGGAGTGACAGTTGTGAAATCTATAAGAAGAAGGAAAATATAAGTATGGAAAAGTCCTTAAAAAATATATATAAGTTAATTTTGGAGTTTAAATACCTAAGACCTCTGGAGAAATGTGCAAGCCATTGCAAAGGAGGAGGCTTGTGAATATTGGGAAATTTCCCCATCTCCTTGAAAAGTTCGATAGTGGTCTCAGATATGGAAGGTTTACGATCAGGAGAGGACACGAAGGCTAACTCCCTGTTGGTTGGAATGAATTCATCATAGAACCTACCTGTTATTGGAAGACCAGTTATGCGGTGAAGATCCCAAAGTGTTATACTCATCTCACCATAGGGCAAGTGAAAAGAATTGGTAGTAGGCGACCAGTACTTGATGAAGCCTTTTAGCACCGTGGGTTCCTTATAGAAATGCTTGGATGTCACTTCTATAGCATCGTAAAGGCCGATTTTGGCAAGCGTGCTCATGTGCTTCAGTAAGATAGCTTCTGCCCAGTCGGAATAATAGCGTCGAGCGGTTAATAAACCCCTGATGCGAAAATCTTCCTGTCCCCAGAGTTGTGCGTGATCTCGGAAACGCTGTCTGATTGTTTCATAGAAATGTGAGGGGAAAAGGTCATGTGGGCTATGGAAAGGTACCAGGAAGATCATGGGATGGATTTCTCTAATCTTTTACCGCGGTTTCTGCATCTGTATTATCCCTTCAAGGATGTGTGGCTCTCTCGTTGCCTATGACTCAGTATACATTAGTCTTTCGCCGTGCACATAATCCTTTGGCTCGCAGTCAAGCATAGACTGGTGGTAATAGACGTTGATGGGAATTATTGTCATGCCTTCTGCATGAGGGTTATCAAACTTCATAATGCCCTCAACAACTCGCATCGAGTCCCACGAGTTCTGGAGCCTTTTCCTCTTGTGTTCTAAAATTTTTTCTTCAAATTCTTTCACCTTATTTCGACGAGCCTTTTTTGAACGAGAAGTGGGAGGAGTGTCTTCCCGAGCAGGTGGTCTTTGGCTATCAGTGCGGATGTGGGCGGTTGTTTTCAACCATTCGTCCCAGTCATATTCTCTACCATGTTTTGGAGGACATTTGAGCTCTCCCAGTGCTATTGATCAGTGAATGGGAGATGGTAGAGATTTAATACGGCCAATAAAATCGAAGGTTGAAAGTATGGGTTCTTTGAAGTAGGCAGGAGTGCTGGTGGTGGTTTTTGTTCGTTTGGCAGGTTGCTGATCGGAAGAAGGAGAAGGACGATAAGAAGATGTATCGGGCAACTCAGGATGACAAGGTTGGGCAGTAGGGGAATTTATGAGGCGAAAGGTTTGCTTAGTACGAGCCATGATGAAATAATAGAGTCAAGGTTTTGAAGGAAATCAAAGGAGAGATACGAAGGAATGTTGGAAATGGTTAAGTGATTGAAGAAGTTCAAGTGATAAGAAGAAAACAGTTAAGTGCGAGAGGCGAGGGCTTTGCGCGGGTCCGCGCAAAGTAAATGGTTTGTGCGGAAGTGTAAGGACTTCGGGAAAATCTTACACAAATAACAAGGCTTGTGTGGCACCGCGTAAACTATATCGATTGCGCGGTAGAGAAATACAGGGATAAAAATTTCGCAAATGCTCAAGAGATCTGATCAAATGACAAATCACTGGACTATTTATAGGATTCGCGCCCAAGTACGGTACGTGAGTTTTGGTTGCGCGGGTCCACGCAAACCCTGAAGAAAGGATTTTTTGATCCTTTTCTTTTGTTTTGTAGAAAACAAAGAAAGGATCAAGGGGGCATCTGTTGAGGTATAAAAATAAGAGAAGAATTGAGGCAAAGGAAGATCAAAACATTAAGGAGAAGAGACGAAGGAAGGGAATGATGGAAAGGCTCAAAGAGCACTTTGTACGGGTCCCCGCAAAATATATCAATTGTGCGGGAACGCACAAAGTATATCGATTGCCCGAGTCCTCGCAAAGTGTATCCCAAGTAATTTTGTCCCACATCGCTAAGATTATGGTTTAGAACGTGTGAATGCCTATAAATACCCCCTCCCCTCCTTCATTTGGGGGATTCGAAGATTTCAGAGCGAAAGAAGAGCGAAGAAAAAGATCGAAGGTAGGAGCAAAGGGTTCCTTCAGTTTGCGCGGGACCGCGCAAACGGTATGCTTTGCGCAGGACCGCGCAAACGATATGCTTTGCGTGAGACCGTGCAAACAGATTGCTCATAGCATCAGTAATAAAGAAAGGGTCATCATGTCATATCAAAATGCTTGAACCCCTAAGTCTTCAAGTTCTTCCTGTCCAAGTAAAATGAAAAATGCATATTCCTCCTGAGTCTTAGGAGTCGATTAAAATATCGCCGGAATGTTGCTGGAATAACCATCTCCTTGAAGATTGTTGATCAATTCGTCAATTCCTCCTAAGTCCTAGGGGATGACTGAGATCACTGCTGTTATGCTGCCAAAATTTAAATTTGACAATGAAAATTGAACTTATGATAGTTTCTTTGTGCCAAGTACTCTATCTTAGAATCAAGGGATATTAGAGGATGTAAATGAACTCAGAATCAATAAAGTATGATGATTGTCTTTATACTTTTCTCTGTTATGACTGAATAAGATAAATCTCCCAAATTAAACACATTTATTTTCTTGTCGAAACACCATTCCAATGAGCTCAAAATAATCTAAATTCGAACACTGAAGAGAGAGTTAAGAAGGTTACTATTCAACAAGGAGAAGAAGGAAAAAATTCATTACCGACGACTGCGATCCCACTTACGGATGCCCAAATGATCTCAGAATACGATCATTCCAGTCAGGAATGAAAGAGCACTAATGTACCTTTTAGATGAGCAAAAATCAACCTAATCTGACATCAAACAAAGGAGTTATGAGCGTCTCTGTTGGATCGCATGATCTGGAAAGATTTACAATCCAAATTACTATTGAACAATTCCAACTTACTTTTTGGATATCAAACGGTCACAAAATTAGCCAATTCTGGTCGCATTTAGAAGCTTGTCAAGTTACCATTCCAATGACCTCAAAATAATCTAAATTTGACCACTGAAGAGAGAGTTAAGTAGCTTACCATTCGACAAGGAGATGAAGGAAAAAATTCATGACCGACGCATGCGATCACACTTACGGATGCCCAAATGGTCTCAGAATACGATGATTCCAAAGTCAGAATGAAAGAGCACTAAGGTACCTTTCAGATGACCAAAAATCAACCCAATCCGACATCAAACGAGGGAGTTATGAGCATCTCTGTTGGATCGCGCTATTTAAAAATATTAACAATCCAAATTGCAAAATGACGATTGAAGAGTTCCACCGTGCTTTTTGGATCTCGAACGGTCCCAAAATTAGCCAATTTCGGTCTCATTAAAAAGCTTGTCAAGTTACCATTCCAATGAGAAATAATCTAAATTTGACCACTGAAGAGAGAGTTAAGAAGGTAACTATTCGACAAGGAGATGAAGGAAAAAATTCATGACCGACGAATGCGATCCCACTTACGGATGCCCAAATGGTCTCAGAATACGATGATTCCAGTCTGGAATGAAAAGGCACTAAAGTACCTTTCAGATGGCAAAAATTGACCCAATCCGACATCAAACGAGGGAGTTATGAGCGTCTCTGTTGGATCACGTGATTTGGAAAGATTTACAATCTAAATTGCAAAATTACTATTGAAGAGTTCCAACTTGCTTTTTGGATATCGAACAGTCGAAAAATTAGCCAATTCCAGTCCCATTTAGAGGCTTGTCAAGTTACCATTCCAATGAGCTCAAAATAATCTAAATTTGACCACTGAAAAGAGAGTTAAGAAGCTTACCATTCGACAAGGAGATGAAGGAAAAAATTCATGACCGACGCATGCGATCACACTTACGGATGCCCAAATGGTCTCAGAATACGATGATTCCAATCAAGAATGAAAGAGCACTAAAGTACCTTTCAGATGACCAAAAATTGACCCAATCCGACATCAAACGAGGGAGTTATGAGTGTCTCTATTGGATCGCGATTTGGAAAGATTTACAATCCAAATTTCAAAATTACTATTGAATAGTTCCAACTTGCTTTATGGATATCGAACAGTCGAAAAAATAGCCAATTCCGGTCCCATTCAGAGGCTTGTCAAGTTACCATTCCAATGAGCTCAAAATAATCTAAATTTGACCACTGAAGAGAGAGTTAAGAAGGTTACTATTCGACAAGGAGATGAAGGAGAAAATTCATGACCGACAAATGCGATCTCACTTACGGATGCCAAAATAGTCTTAGAATACGATGATTCCAGTCAAGAATGAAAGAGCACTAAAGTACCTTTCAGATGACCAAAAATTGACCCAATCCGACATCAAATGAGGGGGTTATTAGCATCTATATTGGATCACGCGATTTGGAAAGATTTACAATCCAAATTTCAAAATTACTATTGAATAGTTCCAACTTGCTTTATGGATATCGAACAGTCGAAAAAATAGCCAATTCCGGTCCCATTCAGAGGCTTGTCAAGTTACCATTCCAATGAGCTCAAAATAATCTAAATTTGACCACTGAAGAGAGAGTTAAGAAGGTTACTATTTGACAAGGAGATGAAGGAGAAAATTCATGACCGACGAATGCGATCCCACTTACGGATGCCAAAATAGTCTTAGAATACGATGATTCCAGTCAAGAATGAAAGAGCACTAAAGTACCTTTCAGATGACCAAAAATTGACCCAATCCGACATCAAACGAGGGAGTTATGAGCGTCTCCATTGGATCATGCGATTTGGAAAGATTAACAATCTAAATTTCAAAATTACTATTGAATAGTTCCAACTTGCTTTTGCTTTATGGATATCGAGCGAAAAAATAGCCAATTCGGTCCCATTTAGAGGCTTGTCAAGTTACCATTCCAATGAGCTCAAAATAATCTAAATTCGACCACTGAAGAGAGAGTTAAGAAGGTTACTATTTAACAAGGAGATGAAAGAAAAAATTCATGATTGATGAAAGCGATCCCACTTACGGATGCCCAAATGGTCTCAGAATATGATGATTCCAATCAGCAATGAAAGAGCACTAAAGTTCCTTTCAGATGACCAAAAATTGACCCAATCTGACATCAAACGAGGGAGTTATGAGCGTCTCTCTGGGATCACGCGATTTAGAAAGATTTACAATCCAAATTGCAAAATTACTATTAAAGAGTTCCAACTTGCTTTATGGATATCGAACGGTCGAAAAAATAGCCAATTCGGTCCATTTAGAGGCTTGTCAAGTTACCATTCCAATGAGCTCAAAATAATTTAAATTTGACCACTGAAGAGAGAGTTAAGAAGGTTACTATTCGACAAGGAGATGAAGGAAAAAATTCATGACCGACGACGATGCGATGCGATCCCACTTACGGATGCCAAAATAGTCTTAGAATATATGATTCCAAAGAATGAAAGAGCACTAAAGTACCTTTCAGATGACCAAAAATTGACCCAATCCGACATCAAACGAGGGGTTATGAGCATCTATTGGATCGCGATTTGGAAAGATTTACAATCCAAATTTCAAAATTACTATTGAATAGTTCCAACTTGCTTTATGGATATCGAACGGTATCAAAAAATAGCCAATTCGGTCCTATTTAGAGGCTTGTCAAGTTACCATTCCAATGAGCTCAAAATAATCTAAATTTGACCACAGAAGAGAGAGTTAAGAAGGTTACCATTCGACAAGGAGATGAAGGAAAAATTCATGACCGACGAATGCGATCCCACTTACGGATGCACAAACGGTTTCAGAATACGATGATTCCAGTCAAGAATGAAAGAGCACTAAAGTACCTTTCAGATGACCAAAAATTGACCCAATCCGACATCAAACGAGGGGGGTTATGAGCATCTATTTGGATCACGCGATTTGGAAAGATTTACAATCCAAATTTCAAAATTACTATTGAATAGTTCCAACTTGCTTTATGGATATCGAACAGTCGAAAAAATAGCCAATTCCGGTCCCATTCAGAGGCTTGTCAAGTTACCATTCCAATGAGCTCAAAATAATCTAAATTTGACCACTGAAGAGAGAGTTAAGAAGGTTACTATTCGACAAGGAGATGAAGGAGAAAATTCATGACCGATGAATGCGATCCCACTTACGGATGCCAAAATAGTCTTAGAATACGATGATTCCAGTCAGGAATGAAAGAGCACTAAAGTACCTTTCAGATGACCAAAAATTGACCCAATCCGACATCAAACGAGGGGGTTATGAGCATCTCTATTGGATCACGCGATTTGGAAAGATTTACAATCCAAATTTCAAAATTACTATTGAATAGTTCCAACTTGCTTTATGGATATCGAACAGTCGAAAAAAAAATTAGCCAATTCGGTCCCATTTAGAGGCTTGTCAAGTTACCATTCCAATGAGCTCAAAATAATTTAAATTTGACCACCGAAGAGAGAGTTAAGAAGGCTGAAGAGAGAGTTAAGAAGGTTACTATTCGACAAGGAGATGAAGAAAAAAATTCATGACTGACGAATGCGATCCCACTTACGGATGCCCAAATGGTCTCATAATATGATGATTCCAGTCAGGAATGAAAGAGCACTAAAGTACCTTTCAGATGACCAAAAATTGACCCAATCTGACATCAAACGAGGGAGTTATGAGCATCTCTGTTGGATCACGCGATTTGGAAAGATTTACAATCCAAATTGCAAAATTACTATTGAAGAGTTCCAACTTGCTTTTTGGATATCAAACGGTCGCAAAATTAGCCAATTCCGGTCCTATTTAGAGGCTTGTCAAGTTACCATTCCAATGAGCTCAAAATAATCTAAATTTGACCACAGAAGAGAGAGTTAAGAAGGTTACCATTCGACAAGGAGATGAAGGAAAAATTCATGACCGACGAATGCGATC
Organism: Magnolia changhungtana; assembly: GCA_030180095.1. Lineage (NCBI taxonomy): Eukaryota > Viridiplantae > Streptophyta > Magnoliopsida > Magnoliales > Magnoliaceae > Magnolia > Magnolia changhungtana. Next base: position 495,242 of record JASAUF010000632.1, read on the forward strand.
CCACTTACGGATGCCCAAATGGTCTCAGGAGATGATGATTCCAGTCAGGAATGAAAGAGCACTAAAGTACCTTTCAGATGACCAAAAATTGACCCAATCCGACATCAAACGAGGGGTTATGAGCGTCTCTATTGGATCACGTGATTTGGAAAGATTTGCAATCCAAATTGCAAAATTACTATTGAATAGTTCCAACTTGCTTTTTGGATATCGAATGGTTGGAAAATTAGCCAATTCAGTCCCATTTAGAGGCTTGTCAAGTTACCATTCCAATGAGCTCAAAATAATCTAAATTTGACCACTGAAGAGAGAGTTAAGAAGGTTACTATTCGACAAGGAGATGAAGGAAAAAATTCATGACCGACGAATGCGATCCCACTTACGGATGCCCAAATGGTCTCAGAATACGATGATTCCAGTCAGGAATGAAAGAGCACTAAAGTACCTTTCAGATGACCAAAAATTGACCCAATCCGACATCAAACGAGGGAGTTATGAGCGTCTATTGGATCACGCGATTTGGAAAGATTTACAATCCAAATTTCAAAATTACTATTGAATAGTTCCAACTTGCTTTATGGATATCGAACAGTCGAAAAAATAGCCAATTTCGGTCCCATTCAGAGGCTTGTCAAGTTTCCATTCCAATGAGCTCAAAATAATCTAAATTTGACCACTGAAGAGAGAGTTAAGAAGGTTACTATTCGACAAGGAGATGAAGGAGAAAATTCATGACCGACAAATGCGATCTCACTTCCGGATGCCAAAATGGTCTTAGAATACGATGATTCCAGTCAAAAATGAAAGAGCACTAAAGTACCTTTCAGATGACCAAAAATTGACCCAATCCGACATCAAATGAGGGGGTTATTAGCATCTATATTGGATCACGCGATTTGGAAAGATTTACAATCCAAATTTCAAAATTACTATTGAATAGTTCCAACTTGCTTTATGGATATCGAACAGTCGAAAAAATAGCCAATTCCGGTCCCATTCAGAGGCTTGTCAAGTTACCATTCCAATGAGCTCAAAATAATCTAAATTTGACCACTGAAGAGAGAGTTAAGAAGGTTACTATTTGACAAGGAGATGAAGGAGAAAATTCATGACCGACGAATGCGATCCCACTTACGGATGCCAAAATAGTCTTAGAATACGATGATTCCAGTCAAGAATGAAAGAGCACTAAAGTACCTTTCAGATGACCAAAAATTGACCCAATCCGACATCAAACGAGGGGGTTATGAGCATCTATATTGGATCACGCGATTTGGAAAGATTTACAATCCAAATTTCAAAATTACTATTGAATAGTTCCAACTTGCTTTATGGATTTCGAACAGTCGAAAAAATAGCCAATTCCGGTCCCATTCAGAAGGCTTGTCAAGTTACCATTCCAATGAGCTCAAAATAATCTAAATTTGACCACTGAAGAGAGAGTTAAGAAGGTTACTATTCGACAAGGAGATGAAGGAGAAAATTCATGACCGATGCGAATGCGATCCCACTTACGGATGCCAAAATAGTCTTAGAATATGATGATTCAGTCGGGAATGAAGCACTAGCACTAAAGTACCTTTCAGATGACCAAAAATTGACCTAATCCGACATCAAACGAGGGGGGAGTTATCTATATTGGATCACGCGATTTGGAAAGATTTACAATCCAAATTTCAAAATTACTATTGAATAGTTCCAACTTGCTTTATGGATATACGGTCAATCGTCGAAAAAATAGCCAATTCGGTCCCATTTAGAGGCTTGTCAAGTTACCATTCCAATGAGCTCAAAATAATCTAAATTTGACCACTTGAAAAGAGAGTTAAGAAGGTTACTGTTCGACAAGGAGAGATGAAGAAAAAAATTCATGACCGACGAATGCGATCCCACTTACGGAAAAATGGTCTTAGAAATGATGATTCCAATCAAGAATGAAAGAGCACTAAAGTACCTTTCGGATGACCAAAAATTGACCCAATCCGACATCAAACGAGGGAGTTATGATCTCTATTGGATCGCGATTTGGAAAGATTTACAATCCAAATTTCAAAATTACTATTGAATAGTTCCAACTTAGTTCCAACTTGCTTTATGGATATCGAATGATCGAAAAAATAGCCAATTCGGTCCCATTTAGGCTTGTCAAGTTACCATTCCAATGAGCTCAAAATAATCTAAATTTGACCACTGAAGAGAGAGTTAAGAAGGTTACTATTTGACAAGGAGATGAAGGAGAAAATTCATGACCGACGAATGCGATCCCACTTACGGATGCCAAAATAGTCTTAGAATACGATGATTCCAGTCAGGAATGAAAGAGCACTAAAGTACCTTTCAGATGACCAAAAATTGACCCAATCCGACATCAAACGAGGGGTTATGAGCATCTCTATTGGATCACGCGATTTGGAAAGATTTACAACCCAAATTTCAAAATTACTATTGAATAGTTCCAACTTGCTTTATGGATATCGAACAGTCGAAAAAATAGCCAATTCCAGTCCCATTGAGAGGCTTGTTAAGTTACCATTCCAATGAGCTCAAAATAATCTAAATTTGACCACTGAAGAGAGAGTTAAGAAGGTTACTATTTGACAAGGAGATGAAGGAGAAAATTCATGACCGACGAATGCGATCCCACTTACGGATGTCCAAATAGTCTTGGAATATGATGATTCCAGTCAGGAATGAAAGAGCACTAAAGTACCTTTCAGATGACCAAAAATTGACCCAATCCGACATCAAACGAGGGGGTTATGAGCATCTCTATTGGATCACGCGATTTGGAAAGATTTACAATCCAAATTTCAAAATTACTATTGAATAGTTCCAACTTGCTTTATGGATATCGAACAGTCGAAAAAATAGCCAATTCCAGTCCCATTGAGAGGCTTGTTAAGTTACCATTCCAATGAGCTCAAAATAATCTAAATTTGACCACTGAAGAGAGAGTTAAGAAGGTTACTATTTGACAAGGAGATGAAGGAGAAAATTCATGACCGACGAATGCGATCCCACTTACGGATGTCCAAATAGTCTTGGAATACGATGATTCAGTCAAGAATGAAAGAGCACTAAAGTAGCACTAAAGTACCTTTCAGATGACCAAAAATTGACCCAATCCGACATCAAACGAGGGGGTTATGAGCATCTATATTGGATCACGCGATTTGGAAAGATTTACAATCCAAATTTCAAAATTACTATTGAATAGTTCCAACTTGCTTTATGGATATCGAAACAGTCGAAAAAATTAGCCAATTCCGGTCCCATTTAGAGGCCTGTCAAGTTACCATTCCAATGAGCTCAAAATAATCTAAATTTGACCACTGAAGAGAGAGTTAAGAAGGTTACTATTCGACAAGGAGATGAAGGAGAAAATTCATGACCGACGAATGCGATCCCACTTACGGATGCCAAAATGGTCTTAGAATATGATGATTCTAGTCAGGAATGAAAGAGCACTAAAGTACCATTTAGATGACCAAAAATTGACCCAATCCGACATCAAACGAGGGAGTTATGAGCATCTCTGTTGGATCACGCGATTTGGAAAGATTTACAATCCAAATTGCAAAATTACTATTGAATAGTTCCAACTTGCTTTATGGATATCGAACATTCGAAAAATTTGCCAATTCCGGTCCCATTTAGAGGCTTGTCAAGTTACCATTCCAATGAAAATAATCTAAATTTGACCACTGAAGAGAGAGTTAAGAAGGTTATTATTTGACAAGGAGATGAAGGAAAAAGTTCATGACCGACGAATGCGATCCCACTTACGGATGCCAAAATAGTCTTAGAATATGATGATTCAATCAGAATGAAAGAGCACTAAAGTACCTTTCAGATGACCAAAAATTGACCCAATCCGACATCAAACGAGGGGGTTATGAGCATCTCTATTGGATCACGCGATTTGGAAAGATTTACAATCCAAATTTCAAAATTACTATTGAATAGTTCCAACTTGCTTTATGGATATCGAACAGTCGAAAAAATAGCCAATTCCGGTCCCATTCAGAGGCTTGTCAAGTTACCATTCCAATGAGCTCAAAATAATCTAAATTTGACCACTGAAGAGAGAGTTAAGAAGGTTACTATTTGACAAGGAGATGAAGGAGAAAATTCATGACCGACGAATGCGATCCCACTTACGGATGCCAAAATAGTCTTAGAATACGATGATTCCAGTCAGGAATGAAAGAGCACTAAAGTACCTTTCAGATGACCAAAAATTGACCCAATCCGACATCAAACGAGGGGGTTATGAGCATCTCTATTGGATCTATTGGATCGCGATTTGGAAAGATTTACAATCCAAATTTCAAAATTACTATTGAATAGTTCCAACTTGCTTTATGGATATCGAACAGTCGAAAAAATAGCCAATTCCAGTCCCATTGAGAGGCTTGTTAAGTTACCATTCCAATGAGCTCAAAATAATCTAAATTTGACCACTGAAGAGAGAGTTAAGAAGGTTACTATTCGACAAGGAGATGAAGGAGAAAATTCATGACCGACGAATGCGATCCCACTTACGGATGCCAAAATAGTCTTCGAATATGATGATTCAGTCAAGAATGAAAAAGAGCACTAAAGTACCTTTCAGATGACCAAAAATTGACCAATCCGACATCAAACGAGGGAGTTATGAGCATCTCTATTGGATCACGCGATTTGGAAAGATTTACAATCCAAATTTCAAAATTACTATTGAAGAGTTCCAACTTGCTTTATGGATATCGAACAGTTGGAAAAAATAGCCAATTCCAGTCCCATTCAGAGGCTTGTTAAGTTACCATTCCAATGAGCTCAAAATAATCTAAATTTGACCACTGAAGAGAGAGTTAAGAAGGTTACTATTTGACAAGGAGATGAAGGAGAAAATTCATGACCGACGAATGCGATCCCACTTACGGATGCCAAAATAGTCTTAGAATACGATGATTCCAGTCAAGAATGAAAGAGCACTAAAGTACCTTTCAGATGACCAAAAATTGACCCAATCCGACATCAAACGAGGGGGTTATGAGCATCTATATTGGATCACGCGATTTGGAAAGATTTACAATCCAAATTTCAAAATTACTATTGAATAGTTCCAACTTGCTTTATGGATATCGAACAGTCGAAAAAATAGCCAATTCCGGTCCCATTCAGAGGCTTGTCAAGTTACCATTCCAATGAGCTCAAAATAATCTAAATTTGACCACTGAAGAGAGAGTTAAGAAGGTTACTATTCGACAAGGAGATGAAGGAGAAAATTCATGACCGACGAATATGATCCCACTTACGGATGCCCAAATTGTCTTAGAATATGATGATTCCAGTCAGGAATGAAAGAGCACTAAAGTACCTTTCAGATGACCAAAAATTGACCCAATCCGACATCAAACGAGGGGGTTATGAGCATCTCTATTGGATCACGCGATTTGGAAAGATTTACAACCCAAATTTCAAAATTACTATTGAATAGTTCCAACTTGCTTTATGGATATCGAACGATAAAAAAAATAGCCAATTCGGTCCCATTTAGAGGCTTGTCAAGTTACCATTCCAATGAGCTCAAAATAATCTAAATTTGACCACTGAAGAGAGAGTTAAGAAGGTTAGACAAGGAGAGTTAAGAAGGTTACTATTCGACAAGGAGATGAAGGAGAAAATTCATGACCGACGAATGCGATCCCACTTACGGATGCCCAAATAGTCTTAGAATATGATGATTCAGTGAAAGAATGAAAGAGCACTAAAGTACCTTTCGGATGACCAAAAATTGACCCAATCCGACATCAAACGAGGGGTTATGAGCATCTATATTGGATCGCGATTTGGAAAGATTTACAATCCAAATTTCAAAATTACTATTGAATAGTTCCAACTTGCTTTTATGGATATCGAGTACAATCGAAAAAATAGCCAATTCGGTCCCATTAGAGGCTTGTCAAGTTACCATTCCAATGAGCTCAAAATAATCTAAATTTGACCACCGAAGAGAGAGTTAAGAAGGTTACTTGACAAGGAGAGGAGAGAAAAGAAAAATTCATGACCGACGAATGCGATCCCACTTACGGATGCCAAAAAAGTCTTAGAATACGATGATTCAGTCAGGAATGAAAGAGCACTAAAGTAAGTACCTTTCGGATGACCAAAAATTGACCCAATCCGACATCAAACGAGGGAGTTATGAGCATCTCTATTGGATCACGCGATTTGGAAAGATTTACAATCCAAATTTCAAAATTACCAAATTTCAAAATTATTGAATAGTTCCAACTTGCTTTATGGATATCGAACGGTCGAAAAAAATTAGCCAATTCGGTCCCATTTAGAAGCTTGTCAAGTTACCATTCCAATGAGCTCAAAATAATCTAAATTTGACCACTGAAGAGAGAGTTAAGAAGGTTACTATTTGACAAGGAGATGAAGGAGAAAATTCATGACCGACGAATGCGATCCCACTTACGGATGCCAAAATAGTCTTAGAATACGATGATTCCAGTCAGGAATGAAAGAGCACTAAAGTACCTTTCAGATGACCAAAAATTGACCCAATCCGACATCAAACGAGGGGGTTATGAGCATCTCTATTGGATCACGCGATTTGGAAAGATTTACAATCCAAATTTCAAAATTACTATTGAATAGTTCCAACTTGCTTTTTATGGATATCGAAAAAATAGCCACAGTCGAAAAAATAGCCAATTTCGGTCCCATTCAGAGGCTTGTCAAGTTACCATTCCAATGAGCTCAAAATAATCTAAATTTGACCACTGAAGAGAGAGTTAAGAAGGTTACTATTCGACAAGGAGATGAAGGAGAAAATTCATGACCGACGAATGCGATCCCACTTACGGATGCCAAAATAGTCTTAGAATACGATGATTCCAGTCAGGAATGAAAGAGCACTAAAGTACCTTTCAGATGACCAAAAATTGACCCAATCCGACATCAAACGAGGGGGTTATGAGCATCTCTATTGGATCACGCGATTTGGAAAGATTTACAATCCAAATTTCAAAATTACTATTGAATAGTTCCAACTTGCTTTATGGATATCGAACAGTCGAAAAAATAGCCAATTCCGGTCCCATTCAGAGGCTTGTCAAGTTACCATTCCAATGAGCTCAAAATAATCTAAATTTGACCACTGAAGAGAGAGTTAAGAAGGTTACTATTCGACAAGGAGATGAAGGAGAAAAATTCATGACCGACGAATGCGATCCCACTTACGGATGCCAAAATAGTCTTAGAATATGATGATTCAAATCAAGAATGAAAGAGCACTAAAGTACCTTTGAGATGACCAAAAATTGACCCAATCCGACATCAAACGAGGGTTTATGAGCATCTCTATTGGATCACGCGATTTGGAAAGATTTACAATCCAAATTTCAAAATTACTATTGAATAGTTCCAACTTGCTTTATGGATATCGAAGAGTCAATCGAAAAAATAGCCAATTCGGTCCCATTTAGAAGCTTGTCAAGTTACCATTCCAATGAGCTCAAAATAATCTAAATTTGACCATTGGAGAGAGAGTTAAGAAGGTAACTATTCGACAAGGAGATGAAGGAAAAAATTCATGACCGACGAATGCCATCCCACTTACGGATGCCCAAATGGTCTCAGAATACGATGATTCCAGTCTAGAATGAAAAGGCACTAATGTACCTTTCAGATGGCTAAAAATTGACCCAATCCGACATCAAACGAGGGAGTTATGAGGGTCTCTGTTGGATCACGTGATTTGGAAAGATTTACAATCCAAATTTCAAAATTACTATTGAATAGTTCCAACTTGCTTTATGGATATCGAACGTGAAAAAAAATTAGCCAATTCCAGTCCCATTTAGAGGCTTGTCAAGTTACCATTCCAATGAGCTCAAAATAATCTAAATTTGACCACTGAAAAGAGAGTTAAGAAGCTTACCATTCGACAAGGAGATGAAGGAAAAAATTCATGACCGACGAATGCGATCCCACTTACGGATGCCAAAATAGTCTTAGAATACGATGATTCTAGTCAGGAATGAAAGAGCACTAAAGTACCTTTCAGATGACCAAAAATTGACCCAATCCGACATCAAACGAGGGGGTTATGAGCATCTCTATTGGATCACGCGATTTGGAAAGATTTACAACCCAAATTTCAAAATTACTATTGAAGAGTTAGTTCCTAACTTGCTTTATGGATATCGAACAGTCGAAAAAATAGCCAATTCCAGTCCCATTGAGAGGCTTGTTAAGTTACCATTCCAATGAGCTCAAAATAATCTAAATTTGACCACTGAAGAGAGAGTTAAGAAGGTTACTATTCGACAAGGAGATGAAGGAGAAAATTCATGACCGACGAATGCGATCCCATTACGGATGCGATCCCACTTACGGATGCCAAAATAGTCTTAGAATACGATGATTCCAAATCAGAATGAAAGAGCACTAAAGTACCTTTTAGATGACCAAAAATTGACCCAATCCGACATCAAACGAGGGAGTTATGAGCATCTCTGTTGGATCACGCGATTTGGAAAGATTTACAATCCAAATTGCAAAATTACTATTGAATAGTTCCAACTTGCTTTATGGATATCGAATAAATCGAAAAAATAGCCAATTCGGTCCCAGAGGCTTGTCAAGTTACCATTCCAATGAGCTCAAAATAATCTAAATTTGACCATTGAAGAGAGAGTTAAGAAGGTTACTATTCGACAAGGAGATGAAGGAAAAATTCATGACCGACGAATGCGATCCCACTTACGGATGCCAAAATAGTCTTAGAATATGATGATGATTCAGTAAAGAATGAAAGAGCACTAAAGTACCTTTCAGATGACCAAAAATTGACCCAATCGACATCAAACGAGGGAGTTATGAGCATCTATTGGATCACGCGATTTGGAAAGATTTACAATCCAAATTTCAAAATTACTATTGAATAGTTCCAACTTGCTTTATGGATATCGAACGGTCGAAAAAATAGCCAATTCGGTCCCATTAGAGGCTTGTCAAGTTACCATTCCAATGAGCTCAAAATAATCTAAATTTGACCCCGAAGAGAGAGTTAAGAAGGTTATTATTCGACAGAGGAGATGAAGAAAAATTCATGACCGACGAATGCGATCCCACTTACGGATGCCAAAATAGTCTTAGAATACGATGATTCGAAAGAATGAAAGAGCACTAAAGTACCTTTCGGATGACCAAAAATTGACCCAATCCGACATCAAACGAGGGGTTATGAGCATCTCTATTGGATCACGCGATTTGGAAAGATTTACAATCCAAATTTCAAAATTACTATTGAATAGTTCCAACTTGCTTTATGGATATCGAATCGAAAAAAAATAGCCAATTCGGTCCCATTAGAGGCTTGTCAAGTTACCATTCCAATGAGCTCAAAATAATCTAAATTTGACCCTTGAAGAGAGAGTTAAGAAGGTTACTATTCGACAAGGAGATGAAGGAAAATTCATGACCGACGAATGCGATCCCACTTACGGATGCCAAAATAGTCTTAGAATACGATGATTCGTCAAGGAATGAAAGAGCACTAAAGTACCTTTCAGATGACCAAAAATTGACCCAATCCGACATCAAACGAGGGAGTTATGAGCATCTATTGGATCACGCGATTTGGAAAGATTTACAATCCAAATTTCAAAATTACTATTGAATAGTTCCTTGCTTTATGGATATCGAAGCGGTCGAAAAAATAGCCAATTAGGTCCCATTTAGAGGCTTGTCAAGTTACCATTCCAATGAGCTCAAAATAATCTAAATTTGACCATTGAAGAGAGAGTTAAGAAGGTTACTATTCGACAAGGAGATGAAGGAAAAAATTCATGACCGACGAATGCGATCCCACTTACGGATGCCAAAATAGTCTAGAAGAATATGATGATTCCAGTCAGGAATGAAAGAGCACTAAAGTACCTTTCGGATGACCAAAAACTGACCCAATCCGACATCAAACGAGGGAGTTATGAGCATCTCTTTTGGATCACGCGATTTGGAAAGATTTACAATCCAAATTTCAAAATTACTATTGAATAGTTCCAACTTGCTTTATGGATATCGAACGTCATCGAAAAAAATAGCCAATTCGGTCCCATTTAGAGGCTTGTCAAGTTACCATTCCAATGAGCTCAAAATATCTAAATTCGACCACTTGAAGAGAGAGTTAAGAAGGTTACTATTCGACAAGGAGATGAAGGAGAAAATTCATGACCGACGAATGCGATCCCACTTACGGATGCCAAATAGTCTTAGAATACGATGATTCCAGTCAGGAATGGAAGAGCACTAAAGTACCTTTCAGATGACCAAAAATTGACCCAATCCGACATCAAACGAGGGGGTTATGAGCATCTATATTGGATCACGCGATTTGGAAAGATTTACAATCCAAATTTCAAAATTACTATTGAATAGTTCCAACTTGCTTTATGGATATCGAACAGTCGAAAAAATAGCCAATTCCAGTCCCATTCAGAGGCTTGTTAAGTTACCATTCCAATGAGCTCAAAATAATCTAAATTTGACCACTGAAGAGAGAGTTAAGAAGGTTACTATTCGACAAGGAGATGAAGGAGAAAATTCATGACCGACGAATGCGATCCCACTTACGGATGCCAAAATAGTCTTAGAATACGATGATTCCAGTCAAGAATGAAAGAGCACTAAAGTACCTTTCAGATGACCAAAAATTGACCCAATCCGACATCAAACGAGGGGGTTATGAGCATCTATATTGGATCACGCGATTTGGAAAGATTTACAATCCAAATTTCAAAATTACTATTGAATAGTTCCAACTTGCTTTATGGATATCGAACAGTCAAAAAAATAGCCAATTCCGGTCCCATTCAGAGGCTTGTCAAGTTACCATTCCAATGAGCTCAAAATAATCTAAATTTGACCTTGAAGAGAGAGTTAAGAAGGTTACTATTCGACAAGGAGATGAAGGAAAAAAATTCATGACCGAATGCGATCCCACTTACGGATGCCAAAATAGTCTTAGAATACGATGATTCCAGTCAGGAATGAAAGAGCACTAAAGTACCTTTCAGATGACCAAAAATTGACCCAATCCGACATCAAACGAGGGGGTTATGAGCATCTCTATTGGATCACGCGATTTGGAAAGATTTACAATCCAAATTTCAAAATTACTATTGAATAGTTCCAACTTGCTTTATGGATATCGAACAGTCGAAAAAATAGCCAATTCCAGTCCCATTCAGAGGCTTGTCAAGTTACCATTCCAATGAGCTCAAAATAATCTAAATTTGACCACTGAAGAGAGAGTTAAGAAGGTTACTATTCGACAAGGAGATGAAGGAGAAAATTCATGACCGACGAATGCGATCCCACTTACGGATGCCAAAATAGTCTTAGAATACGATGATTCCAGTCAAGAATGAAAGAGCACTAAAGTACCTTTCAGATGACCAAAAATTGACCCAATCCGACATCAAACGGGGGGTTATGAGCATCTATATTGGATCACGCGATTTGGAAAGATTTACAATCCAAATTTCAAAATTACTATTGAATAGTTCCAACTTGCTTTATGGATATCGAACAGTCGAAAAAATAGCCAATTCCGGTCCCATTCAGAGGCTTGTCAAGTTACCATTCCAATGAGCTCAAAATAATCTAAATTTGACCAGAAGAGAGAGTTAAGAAGGTTACTATTTGACAAGGAGATGAAGGAGAAAATTCATGACCGACGAATGCGATCCCACTTACGGATGCCAAAATAGTCTTAGAATACGATGATTCCAGTCAGGAATGAAAGAGCACTAAAGTACCTTTCAGATGACCAAAAATTGACCCAATCCGACATCAAACGAGGGGGTTATGAGCATCTCTATTGGATCACGCGATTTGGAAAGATTTACAACCCAAATTTCAAAATTACTATTGAATAGTTCCAACTTGCTTTATGGATATCGAACGGTCGAAAAAAATAGCCAATTCGGTCCCATTTAGGCTTGTCAAGTTACCATTCCAATGAGCTCAAAATAATCTAAATTTGACCACTTGAAGAGAGAGTTAAGAAGGTTACTATTCGACAAGGAGATGAAGGAAAATTCATGACCGACGAATGCGATCCCACTTACGGATGTCCAAATAGTCTTGGAATATGATGATTCAGTCAGGAATGAAAGAGCACTAAAGTACCTTTCAGATGACCAAAAATTGACCCAATCAGACATCAAATGAGGGGTTATGAGCATCTCTATTGGATCACGCGATTTGGAAAGATTTACAACCCAAATTTCAAAATTACTATTGAATAGTTCCAACTTGCTTTATGGATATCGAACGATCGAAAAAATAGCCAATTCCAGTCCCATTGAGAGGCTTGTTAAGTTACCATTCCAATGAGCTCAAAATAATCTAAATTTGACCACTGAAGAGAGAGTTAAGAAGGTTACTATTTGACAAGGAGATGAAGGAGAAAATTCATGACCGACGAATGCGATCCCACTTACGGATGCCAAAATAGTCTTAGAATATGATGATTCAATCAAGAATGAAAGAGCACTAAAGTACCTTTCAGATGACCAAAAATTGACCCAATCCGACATCAAACGAGGGGGTTATGAGCATCTCTATTGGATCACGCGATTTGGAAAGATTTACAACCCAAATTTCAAAATTACTATTGAATAGTTCCAACTTGCTTTATGGATATCGAATAGTCGAAAAAATAGCCAATTCCGGTCCCATTCAGAGGCTTGTCAAGTTACCATTCCAATGAGCTCAAAATAATCTAAATTTGACCACTGAAGAGAGAGTTAAGAAGGTTACTATTCGACAAGGAGATGAAGGAAAAATTCATGACCGACGACTGCGATCCCACTTACGGATGCCCAAATGGTCTTAGAATACAATGATTCCAGTCAAGAATGAAAGAGCACTAAAGTACCTTTCAGATGACCAAAAATTGACCCAATCCGACATCAAACGAGGGGTTATGAGCATCTATATTGGATCACGCGATTTGGAAAGATTTACAATCCAAATTTCAAAATTACTATTGAATAGTTCCAACTTGCTTTATGGATATCGAACGATCGAAAAAATTAGCCAATCCGGTCCCATTTAGAGGCTTGTCAAGTTACCATTCCAATGAGCTCAAAATAATCTAAATTTGACCACTGAAGAGAGAGTTAAGAAGGTTACTATTCGACAAGGAGATGAAGGAGAAAATTCATGACCGACGAATGCGATCCCACTTACGGATGCCCAAATGTCTTAGAATACGATGATTCCAATTAGGAATGAAAGAGCACTAAAGTACCTTTCAGATGACCAAAAATTGACCCAATCCAGCATTAAACGAGGGAGTTATGAGCATCTCTGTTGGATCATGCGATTTGGAAAGATTTACAATCCAAATTGCAAAATTACTATTGAATAGTTCCAACTTGCTTTATGGATATCGAACAGTCGAAAAAATAGCCAATTCCGGTCCCATTCAGAGGCTTGTCAAGTTACCATTCCAATGACCTCAAAATAATCAAAATTTGACTACTGAAGAGAGAGTTAAGAAGGTTACCATTCGACAAGGAGATGAAGGAAAAAATTCATGACCGACGAATGTGATCCCACTTACGGATGCCAAAAAATAGTCTTAGAATATGATGATGATTCCAAAGTGAAAGAATGAAAGAGCACTAAAGTACCTTTTTCGGATGACCAAAAATTGACCCAATCCGACATCAAACGAGGGAGTTATGAGCATCTATTGGATCACGCGATTTGGAAAGATTTACAATCCAAATTTCAAAATTACTATTGAATAGTTCCAACTTGCTTTTGGATATGGATATCGAAAGTCGAAAAAATAGCCAATTTCGGTCCCATTTAGAGAGGCTTGTCAAGTTACCATTCCAATGAGCTCAAAATAATCTAAATTTGACCACTTGAAGAGAGAGTTAAGAAGGTTACTATTCGACAAGGAGATGAAGGAAAAATTCATGACCGACGAATGCGATCCCACTTACGGATGCCAAAATAGTCTTAGAAATATGATGATGATTCAGTCAAATCAGAATGAAAGAGCACTAAAGTACCTTTCAGATGACCAAAAATTGACCCAATCTGACATCAAACGAGGGTAGTTATGAGCATCTCTATTGGATCACGCGATTTGGAAAGATTTACAATCCAAATCAAAATTACTATTGAATAGTTCCAACTTGCTTTATGGATATCGAACGAATCGAAAAAATAGCCAATTCGGTCCCATTTAGAAGCTTGTCAAGTTACCATTCCAATGAGCTCAAAATAATCTAAATTTGACCACTGAAGAGAGAGTTAAGAAGGTTACTATTCGACAAGGAGATGAAGGAAAAATTCATGACCGACGAATGCGATCCCACTTACGGATGCCAAAATAGTCTTAGAATACGATGATTCAAAGTCAAGAATGAAAGAGCACTAAAGTACCTTTCGGATGACCAAAAATTGACCCAATCCGACATCAAACGAGGGGTTATGAGCATCTCTATATTGGATCACGCGATTTGGAAAGATTTACAATCCAAATTTCAAAATTACTATTGAATAGTTCCAACTTGCTTTATGGATATCGAACAGTCGAAAAAATAGCCAATTCCGGTCCCATTCAGAGGCTTGTCAAGTTACCATTCCAATGAGCTCAAAATAATCTAAATTTGACCACGAAGAGAGAGTTAAGAAGGTTACTATTTGACAAGGAGATGAAGGAGAAAATTCATGACCGACGAATGCGATCCCACTTACGGATGCCAAAATAGTCTTAGAATACGATGATTCCAGTCAGGAATGAAAGAGCACTAAAGTACCTTTCAGATGACCAAAAATTGACCCAATCCGACATCAAACGAGGGGGTTATGAGCATCTCTATTGGATCACGCGATTTGGAAAGATTTACAACCCAAATTTCAAAATTACTATTGAATAGTTCCAACTTGCTTTATGGATATCGAACAGTCGAAAAAATAGCCAATTCCAGTCCCATTCAGAGGCTTGTTAAGTTACCATTCCAATGAGCTCAAAATAATCTAAATTTGACCACTGAAGAGAGAGTTAAGAAGGTTACTATTTGACAAGGAGATGAAGGAGAAAATTCATGACCGACGAATGCGATCCCACTTACGGATGCCAAAATAGTCTTAGAATACGATGATTCGATCAAGAAAGAGCACTAAAGTACCTTTCAGATGACCAAAAATTGACCCAATCCGACATCAAACGAGGGGGTTATGAGCATCTCTATTGGATCACGCGATTTGGAAAGATTTACAATCCAAATTTCAAAATTACTATTGAATAGTTCCAACTTGCTTTATGGATATCGAATAGTCGAAAAAATAGCCAATTCGGTCCCATTTTAGAGGCTTGTCAAGTTACCATTCCAATGAGCTCAAAATAATCTAAATTTGACCACTGAAGAGAGAGTTAAGAAGGTTACTATTTGACAAGGAGATGAAGGAAAAATTCATGACCGACGACTGCGATCCCACTTACAGATGCCAAAATGGTCTTAGAATACGATGATTCCAGTCAGGAATGAAAGAGCACTAAAGTACCTTTCAGATGACCAAAAATTGACCCAATCCGACATCAAACGAGGGGGTTATGAGCATCTATATTGGATCACGCGATTTGGAAAGATTTACAATCCAAATTTCAAAATTACTATTGAATAGTTCCAACTTGCTTTATGGATATCGAACAGTCGAAAAAATAGCCAATTCCGGTCCCATTCAGAGGCTTGTCAAGTTACCATTCCAATGAGCTCAAAATAATCTAAATTTGACCACTGAAGAGAGAGTTAAGAAGGTTACTATTCGACAAGGAGATGAAGGAGAAAATTCATGACCGACGAATGCGATCCACTTACGGATGCCCAAATGGTCTTAGAATACGATGATTCCAGTCGGAAATGAAAGAGCACTAAAGTACCTTCAGATGACCAAAAATTGACCCAATCCGACATCAAACGAGGGGGTTATGAGCATCTCTATTGGATCACGCGATTTGGAAAGATTTACAATCCAAATTTCAAAATTACTATTGAATAGTTCCAACTTGCTTTATGGATATCGAACAGTCGAAAAAATAGCCAATTCCGGTCCCATTCAGAGGCTTGTCAAGTTACCATTCCAATGAGCTCAAAATAATCTAAATTTGAGAAGAGAGAGTTAAGAAGGTTACTATTCGACAAGGAGATGAAGGAAAAATTCATGACCGACGAATGCGATCCCACTTACGGATGCCAAAATAGTCTTAGAATACGATGATTGAGTCGAAGAATGAAAGAGCACTAAAGTACCTTTCAGATGACCAAAAATTGACCCAATCCGACATCAAACGAGGGGTTATGAGCATCTATTGGATCACGCGATTTGGAAAGATTTACAATCCAAATTTCAAAATTACTATTGAATAGTTCCAACTTGCTTTATGGATATCGAGCGGTAAAAAAAATAGCCAATTCGGTCCCATTTAGAGGCTTGTCAAGTTACCATTCCAATGAGCTCAAAATAATCTAAATTTGACCACCAAGAGAGAGTTAAGAAGGTTACTATTCGACAAGGAGATGAAGGAAAAATTCATCACCGACGAATGCGATCCCACTTACGGATGCCAAAATAGTCTTAGAATATACGATGATTCAAAGAATGAAGAGCACTAAAGTACCTTTCAGATGACCAAAAATTGACCCAATCCGACATCAAACGAGGGGTTAGTTATGAGCTCTATTGATGGATCGCGATTTGGAAAGATTTACAATCCAAATTTCAAAATTACTATTGAATAGTTCCAACTTGCTTTATGGATATCGAACGAGTCGAAAAAAAAATAGCCAATTCGGTCCCATTAGAGGCTTGTCAAGTTACCATTCCAGTGAGCTCAAAATAATCTAAATTTGACCACCGAAGAGAGAGTTAAGAGGGTTACTATTCGACAAGGAGATGAAAGAAAAAATTCATGACCGATGAATGCGATACCACTTACGGATACCCAAATGGTCTCAGAATATGATGATTCCAGTCGGGAATGAAAGAGCACTAAAGTACCTTTCACATGACCAAAAATTGACCCAATATGACATCAAATGAGGGAGTTATGAGCATCTATATTGGATAACACGATTTAGAAAGATTAACAATCCAAATTTCAAAATTACTATTGAAGAGTTCCAACTTGCTTTTTGGATATCGAACGGTCGCAAAATTAGCGAATTCCGGTCCCATTTAGAGGCTTGTCAAGTTACCATTCCAATGAGCTCAAAATAATCTAAACTTGACCACTGAAGAGAGAGTTAAGAAGGTTACCATTAGATAAGGAGATGAAGCAAAAAATTCATGACCGACGAATGTGATCCCACTTACGGATGCCCAAATGGTCTCAGAATACGATGATTCCAGACAGGAATGAAAGAGCACTAAAGTACCTTTCAGATGACCAAAAATTGACCCAATTCCACATCAAACGAGGGGTTATGAGCATCTATTGGATCACGCGATTTGGAAAGATTTACAATCCAAATTTCAAAATTACTATTGAATAGTTCCAACTTGCTTTATGGATATCGAACAGTCGAAAAAATAGCCAATTCCGGTCCCATTCAGAGGCTTGTCAAGTTACCATTCCAATGAGCTCAAAATAATCTAAATTGACGAAGAGAGAGTTAAGAAGGTTACTATTCGACAAGGAGATGAAGGAGAAAATTCATGACCGACGAATGCGATCCACTTACGGATGCCCAAATGGTCTTAGAATACGATGATTCCGGTCGGAAATGAAAGAGCACTAAAGTACCTTTCAGATGACCAAAAATTGACCCAATCCGACATCAAACGAGGGAGTTATGAGCATCTATATTGGATGGATCGCGATTTGGAAAGATTTACAATCCAAATTTCAAAATTACTATTGAAGAGTTCCAACTTTGCTTTATGGATATCGAGCGGTCGAAAAAATAGCCAATTCGGTCCCATTTAGGCTTGTCAAGTTACCATTCCAATGAGCTCAAAATAATCTAAATTTGACCCTTTGAAGAGAGAGTTAAGAAGGTTACTATTCGACAAGGAGATGAAGGAAAAAATTCATGACCGACGAATGCGATCCCACTTACGGATGCCAAAATAGTCTTAGAATATGATGATTCCAAGTCAGGAATGAAAGAGCACTAAAGTACCTTTCAGATGACCAAAAATTGACCCAATCCGACATCAAACGAGGTGGTTATGAGCATCTCTATTGGATCACGCGATTTGGAAAGATTTACAATCCAAATTTCAAAATTACTATTGAATAGTTCCAACTTGCTTTATGGATATCGAACAGTCGAAAAAATAGCCAATTCCGGTCCCATTTAGAGGCTTGTCAAGTTACCATTCCAATGAGCTCAAAATAATCTAAATTCGACCACTGAAGAGAGAGTTAAGAAGGTTACTATTCGACAAGGAGATGAAGGAGAAAATTCATGACCGACGAATGCGATCCCACTTATGGATGCCAAAATAGTCTTAGAATACGATGATTCTAGTCAAGAATGAAAGAGCACTAAAGTACCTTTCAGATGACCAAAAATTGACCCAATCCGACATCAAACGAGGGGGTTATGAGCATCTCTCTATTGGATCACGCGATTTGGAAAGATTTACAATCCAAATTTCAAAATTACTATTGAAGAGTTCCAACTTGCTTTATGGATATCGAAACGGATCGAAAAAAAATAGCCAATTCGGTCCCATTTAGAAGCTTGTCAAGTTACCATTCCAATGAGCTCAAAATAATCTAAATTTGACCCTTTGAAGAGAGAGTTAAGAAGGTTACTATTCGACAAGGAGATGAAGGAGAAAATTCATGACCGACGAATGCGATCCCACTTACGATGATGCCAAAATAGTCTTAGAATATGATGATTCAATCAAGAATGAAAGAGCACTAAAGTACCTTTCGGATGACCAAAAATTGACCCAATCCGACATCAAACGAGGGGGGTTATGAGCATCTATTGGATCGCGATTTGGAAAGATTTACAATCCAAATTTCAAAATTACTATTGAATAGTTCCAACTTGCTTTATGGATATCGAACAGTCGAAAAAATAGCCAATTCCGGTCCCATTCAGAGGCTTGTCAAGTTACCATTCCAATGAGCTCAAAATAATCTAAATTTGACCACTGAAGAGAGAGTTAAGAAGGTTACTATTTGACAAGGAGATGAAGGAGAAAATTCATGACCGACGAATGCGATCCCACTTACGGATGCCAAAATAGTCTTAGAATACGATGATTCCAGTCAGGAATGAAAGAGCACTAAAGTACCTTTCAGATGACCAAAAATTGACCCAATCCGACATCAAACGAGGGGGTTATGAGCATCTCTATTGGATCACGCGATTTGGAAAGATTTACAATCCAAATTTCAAAATTACTATTGAATAGTTCCAACTTGCTTTATGGATATCGAACAGGAAAAAATAGCCAATTCCGGTCCCATTCAGAGGCTTGTCAAGTTACCATTCCAATGAGCTCAAAATAATCTAAATTTGACCACTGAAGAGAGAGTTAAGAAGGTTACTATTCGACAAGGAGATGAAGGAGAAAATTCATGACCGACGAATGCGATCCCACTTACGGATGCCAAAATAGTCTTAGAATACGATGATTCTAGTCAAGAATGAAAGAGCACTAAAGTACCTTTCAGATGACCAAAAATTGACCCAATCCGACATCAAACGAGGGGGTTATGAGCATCTATATTGGATCACGCGATTTGGAAAGATTTACAATCCAAATTTCAAAATTACTATTGAATAGTTCCAACTTGCTTTATGGATATCGAACAGTCGAAAAAATAGCCAATTCCGGTCCCATTCAGAGGCTTGTCAAGTTACCATTCCAATGAGCTCAAAATAATCTAAATTTGACCACTGAAGAGAGAGTTAAGAAGGTTACTATTCGACAAGGAGATGAAGGAGAAAATTCATGACCGACGAATGCGATCCCACTTACGGATGCCCAAATGGTCTTAGAATACAATGATTCCGGTCGGAAATGAAAGAGCACTAAAGTACCTTTCAGATGACCAAAAATTGACCCAATCCGACATCAAACGAGGGGTTATGAGCATCTCTATTGGATCACGCGATTTGGAAAGATTTACAATCCAAATTTCAAAATTACTATTGAATAGTTCCAACTTGCTTTATGGATATCGAACAGTCGAAAAAATAGCCAATTCCAGTCCCATTCAGAGGCTTGTTAAGTTACCATTCCAATGAGCTCAAAATAATCTAAATTTGACCACTGAAGAGAGAGTTAAGAAGGTTACTATTTGACAAGGAGATGAAGGAGAAAATTCATGACCGACGAATGCGATCCCACTTACGGATGCCAAAATAGTCTTAGAATACGATGATTCTAGTCAGGAATGAAAGAGCACTAAAGTACCTTTCAGATGACCAAAAATTGACCCAATCCGACATCAAACGAGGGGGTTATGAGCATCTCTATTGGATCACGCGATTTGGAAAGATTTACAATCCAAATTTCAAAATTACTATTGAATAGTTCCAACTTGCTTTATGGATATCGAACAGTCGAAAAAATAGCCAATTCCGGTCCCATTCAGAGGCTTGTCAAGTTACCATTCCAATGAGCTCAAAATAATCTAAATTTGACCACTGAAGAGAGTTAAGAAGGTTACTATTCGACAAGGAGATGAAGGAGAAAATTCATGACCGACGAATGCGATCCCACTTACGGATGCCAAAATAGTCTTAGAATACGATGATTCCAGTCAAGAATGAAAGAGCACTAAAGTACCTTTCAGATGACCAAAAATTGACCCAATCCGACATCAAACGAGGGGGTTATGAGCATCTATATTGGATCACGCGATTTGGAAAGATTTACAATCCAAATTTCAAAATTACTATTGAATAGTTCCAACTTGCTTTATGGATATCGAACAGTCGAAAAAATAGCCAATTCCGGTCCCATTCAGAGGCTTGTCAAGTTACCATTCCAATGAGCTCAAAATAATCTAAATTTGACCACTGAAGAGAGAGTTAAGAAGGTTACTATTTGACAAGGAGATGAAGGAGAAAATTCATGACCGACGAATGCGATCCCACTTACGGATGCCAAAATAGTCTTAGAATACGATGATTCCAGTCAAGAATGAAAGAGCACTAAAGTACCTTTCAGATGACCAAAAATTGACCCAATCCGACATCAAACGAGGGGGTTATGAGCATCTATATTGGATCACGCGATTTGGAAAGATTTACAATCCAAATTTCAAAATTACTATTGAATAGTTCCAACTTGCTTTATGGATATCGAACAGTCGAAAAAATAGCCAATTCCGGTCCCATTCAGAGGCTTGTCAAGTTACCATTCCAATGAGCTCAAAATAATCTAAATTTGACCACTGAAGAGAGAGTTAAGAAGGTTACTATTCGACAAGGAGATGAAGGAGAAAATTCATGACCGACGAATGCGATCCCACTTACGGATGCCAAAATAGTCTTAGAATACGATGATTCCAGTCAGGAATGAAAGAGCACTAAAGTACCTTTCAGATGACCAAAAATTGACCCAATCCGACATCAAACGAGGGGGTTATGAGCATCTCTATTGGATCACGCGATTTGGAAAGATTTACAACCCAAATTTCAAAATTACTATTGAATAGTTCCAACTTGCTTTATGGATATCGAACAGTCGAAAAAATAGCCAATTCCGGTCCCATTCAGAGGCTTGTCAAGTTACCATTCCAATGAGCTCAAAATAATCTAAATTTGACCACTGAAGAGAGAGTTAAGAAGGTTACTATTTGACAAGGAGATGAAGGAGAAAATTCATGACCGACGAATGCGATCCCACTTACGGATGTCCAAATAGTCTTGGAATATGATGATTCCAGTCAGGAATGAAAGAGCACTAAAGTACCTTTCAGATGACCAAAAATTGACCCAATCCGACATCAAACGAGGGGGTTATGAGCATCTATATTGGATCACGCGATTTGGAAAGATTTACAATCCAAATTTCAAAATTACTATTGAATAGTTCCAACTTGCTTTATGGATATCGAACAGTCGAAAAAATAGCCAATTCCAGTCCCATTGAGAGGCTTGTTAAGTTACCATTCCAATGAGCTCAAAATAATCTAAATTTGACCACTGAAGAGAGTTAAGAAGGTTACTATTCGACAAGGAGATGAAGGAGAAAATTCATGACCGACGAATGCGATCCCACTTACGGATGCCAAAATAGTCTTAGAATACGATGATTCCAGTCAGGAATGAAAGAGCACTAAAGTACCTTTCAGATGACCAAAAATTGACCCAATCCGACATCAAACGAGGGGGTTATGAGCATCTCTATTGGATCACGCGATTTGGAAAGATTTACAACCCAAATTTCAAAATTACTATTGAATAGTTCCAACTTGCTTTATGGATATCGAACAGTCGAAAAAATAGCCAATTCCAGTCCCATTCAGAGGCTTGTTAAGTTACCATTCCAATGAGCTCAAAATAATCTAAATTTGACCACTGAAGAGAGAGTTAAGAAGGTTACTATTCGACAAGGAGATGAAGATGAAGGAAAATTCATGACCGATGAATGCGATCCCACTTACGGATGCCAAAATAGTCTTAGAATACGATGATTCCAGTCAGGAATGAAAGAGCACTAAAGTACCTTTCAGATGACCAAAAATTGACCCAATCCGACATCAAACGAGGGGTTATGAGCATCTCTATTGGATCACGCGATTTGGAAAGATTTACAATCCAAATTTCAAAATTACTATTGAATAGTTCCAACTTGCTTTATGGATATCGAACAGTCGAAAAAATAGCCAATTCCGGTCCCATTCAGAGGCTTGTCAAGTTACCATTCCAATGAGCTCAAAATAATCTAAATTTGACCACTGAAGAGAGAGTTAAGAAGGTTACTATTTGACAAGGAGATGAAGGAGAAAATTCATGACCGACGAATGCGATCCCACTTACGGATGCCAAAATAGTCTTAGAATACGATGATTCCAGTCAGGAATGAAAGAGCACTAAAGTACCTTTCAGATGACCAAAAATTGACCCAATCCGACATCAAACGAGGGGGTTATGAGCATCTATATTGGATCACGCGATTTGGAAAGATTTACAATCCAAATTTCAAAATTACTATTGAATAGTTCCAACTTGCTTTATGGATATCGAACAGTCGAAAAAATAGCCAATTTCGGTCCCATTCAGAGGCTTGTCAAGTTTCCATTCCAATGAGCTCAAAATAATCTAAATTTGACCACTGAAGAGAGAGTTAAGAAGGTTACTATTCGACAAGGAGATGAAGGAGAAAATTCATGACCGACGAAATGATCCCACTTACGGATGCCAAAATGGTCTTAGAATACGATGATTCAAAGTCAAGAATGAAAGAGCACTAAAGTACCTTTCGATGACCAAAAATTGACCCAATCCGACATCAAACGAGGGGGTTATGAGCATCTCTATTGGATCACGCGATTTGGAAAGATTTACAATCCAAATTTCAAAATTACTATTGAATAGTTCCAACTTGCTTTATGGATATCGAACAGTCGAAAAAATAGCCAATTCCGGTCCCATTCAGAGGCTTGTCAAGTTACCATTCCAATGAGCTCAAAATAATCTAAATTTGACCACTGACAAGAGAGTTAAGAAGGTTACTATTCGACAAGGAGATGAAGAAAAAATTCATGACCGACGAATGCGATCCCACTTACGGATGCCCAAATGGTCTCAGAATACGATGATTCCAGTCAGGAATGAAAGAGCACTAAAGTACCTTTCAGATGACCAAAAATTGACCCAATCCGACATCAAACGAGGGAGTTATGAGCATCTCTGTTGGATCACGCGATTTGGAAAGATTTACAATCCAAATTGCAAAATTACTATTGAAGAGTTCCAACTTGCTTTTGGATATCGAACAGTCTCAAAATTAGCCAATTCTGGTCCCATTTAGAAGCTTGTCAAGTTACCATTCCAATGAGCTCAAAATAATCTAAATTCGACCACTGAAGAGAGAGTTAAGAAGGTTACTATTCGACAAGGAGATGAAGAAAAAATTCATGACCGACGAATGCGATCCCACTTACGGATGCCCAAATGGTCTCAGAATACGATGATTCCAGTCTGGAATGAAAAGGCACTAAAGTACCTTTCAGATGGCTAAAAATTGACCCAATCCGACATCAAACGAGGGAGTTATGAGCGTCTCTGTTGGATCACGTGATTTGGAAAGATTTACAATCTAAATTGCAAAATTACTATTGAAGAGTTCCAACTTGCTTTTTGGATATCGAACAGTCAAAAAATTAGCCAATTCCAGTCCCATTTAGAGGCTTGTCAAGTTACCATTCCAATGAGCTCAAAATAATCTAAATTTGACCACTGAAGAGAGAGTTAAGAAGGTTACCATTCGACAAGGAGATGAAGGAAAAAATTCTTGACCGACGAATGCGATCCCACTTACGGATGCCCAAATGGTCTCATAATATGATGATTCTAGTCAGGAATGAAAGAGCACTAAAGTACCTTTCAGATGACCAAAAATTGACCCAATCTGACATCAAACGAGGGAGTTATGAGCATCTCTGTTGGATCACGCGATTTGGAAAGATTTACAATCCAAATTGCAAAATTACTATTGAAGAGTTCCAACTTGCTTTTTAGATATTGAACGGTCGCAAAATTAGCCAATTCCGGTCCCATTTAGAGGCTTGTCAAGTTACCATTCCAATGAGCTCAAAATAATCTAAATTTGACCACTAAAGAGTGAGTTAAGAAGGTTACCATTCGACAAGGATATGAAGGAAAAAATTCTTAAAAGACGAATGCGATCCCACTTACGGATGCCCAAATGGTCTCAGAATATGATGATTCCAGTCAGGAATGAAAGAGCACTAAAGTACCTTTCAGATGACCAAAAATTGACCCAATCCGACATCAAACGAGGGAGTTATGAGTGTCTCGGTTGGATCATGTGATTTGGAAAGATTTACAATCCAAATTACAAAATTAATATTGAATAGTTCCAACTTGCTTTTTGGATATCAAACGGTCGCAAAATTAGCCAATTCCAGTCCCATTTAGAGGCTTGTCAAGTGACCATTCCAATGATCTAAAAATAATCTAAATTGGACCACTGAAGAGAGAGTTAAGAAGGTTACCATTCGACAAGGAGATGAAGGAAAAAATTCATGACCGAAGAATGCGATCCCACTTACAGATGCCCAAATGGTCTCAGAATACGATGATTTCAGTCAGGAATGAAAGAGCACTAAAGTACCTTTCAGATGACCAAAAATTGACCCAATCCGACATCAAACGGGGGAGTTAAGAGCATCTCCGTTGGATCATGCTATTTGGAAAGATTTACAATCCAAATTACAAAATTACTATGAAGAGTTCCAACTTGCTTTTGGATATCGAACGGAAAAATTAGCCAATTCCGGTCCCATTTAGAAGCTTGTCAAGTTACCATTCCAATGAGCTCAAAATAATCTAAACCACCAAGAAGAGAGTTAAGAAGGTTACTATTCGACAAGGAGATGAAGGAAAAATTCATGACCGACGATGCGATCCCACTTACGGATGCCAAAATGGTCTTAGAATACGATGATTCCAGTCAAGAATGAAAGAGCACTAAAGTACCTTTCAGATGACCAAAAATTGACCCAATCCGACATCATACGAGGGAGTTATGAGCGTCTCTATTGGATCACGCGATTTGGAAAGATTTACAATCCAAATTGAAAAATTACTATATAAGAGTTCCAACTTGCTTTTTAGATATCGAACGGTCGCAAAATTAGCCAATTCCGGTCCCATTTAGAGGCTTGTCAAGTTACCATTCCAATGAGCTCAAAATAATTTAAATTTGACCACTGAAGAGAGAGTTAAGAAGGTAACTATTCGACAAGGAGATGAAGGAAAAAATTCATGACCGACGATGCGATCCCACTTACGGATGCCCAAATGGTCTCAGAATACGATGATTCCAGTCTGGAATGAAAAGGCACTAAAGTACCTTTCAGATGGCTAAAAATTGACCCAATCCGACATCAAACGAGGGAGTTATGAGCGTCTCTGTTGGATCACGTGATTTGGAAAGATTTACAATCTAAATTGCAAAATTACTATTGAAGAGTTCCAACTTGCTTTATGGATATCGAACATTCGAAAAATTTGCCAATTCCGGTCCCATTTAGAGGCTTGTCAAGTTACCATTCCAATGAGCTCAAAATAATCTAAATTTGACCACTGAAGAGAGAGTTAAGAAGGTTACTATTCGACAAGGAGATGAAGAAAAAATTCATGACTGACGACTGCGATCCCACTTACGGATGCCCAAATGGTCTCAGAATACGATGATTCCAGTCAGGAATGAAAGAGCACTAAAGTACCTTTCAGATGACCAAAAATTGACCCAATCCGACATCAAACGAGGGAGTTATGAGTGTCTCTGTTGGATCGCGATTTGGAAACATTTACAATCCAAATTGCAAAATTACTATTGAAGAGTTCCAACTTGCATTTTGGATATCGAACGGTCTCAAAATTAGCCAATTCCGGTCGCATTTAGAAGCTTGTCAAGTTACCAGTCCAATGAGCTCAAAATAATCTAAATTCGACCACTGAAGAGAGAGTTAAGATGGTTACTATTCGACAAGGAGATGAAGGAAAAATTCATGACCGACGACTGCGATCCAACTTACGGATGCCCAAATGGTCTTAGAATACGATGATTCCAGTCAGGAATGAAAGAGCACTAAAGTACCTTTCAGATGACCAAAAATCGACCCAATCCGACATCAAACGAGGGAGTTATGAGCGTCTCCGTTGGATCACGCGATTTTGAATGATTAACAATCCAAATTACAAAATGACGATTCAAGCTTATTTATCTAGTTTGCCACATATCCTTGGAGGTTTTATCGTCTAAAGGTTCTTATTTAATTTGAAATTCAATTTATTTGATTTCGCTGCGCAAATTAAATCTTGCCCGATTTTGCCACCATCATGCATCAAACAAATGCGTCGGACTCGACAACTTTTCAAAAAGTAATGTATACATGTAATTTGGCTTGAGTTAAGATTGGTGATGGGAATAAAAAATAGTTAAGATATACCTGATTGGCAGCAATCAAGAGTGTTGATTGGGTCCTTACTCATGTGCCAGTGTTAGACTCACAAGAGTTTCAACATGAGGTCATGGGTTCGAGTACCCGTTGTGGTGAAAATCCACTGTGGTGTGTGCATGTGGGAGTGTGTGGGGTGTGAGTGCATGTGTAAAATAAAAAAAAAAAAAAAAAAAAAAATAATAATAATAATAAACAGTGTGTTGCTTTAGCATTGTTCTTGTAATCAATAGTTTGGAGCTTCAAGATGATGGAGTCTTCCTGAAAGCAATTTCCATTCAACCAAGGTAACAGATTAGAATCAAAACTATCCCTGTTGCAACTACAATAATCAAAGATTGGATCATATGCATATTTAGGCAAGACATCAAAGCAACAAAGAAGGAAAGTAAAACAACCATAGGCTGATATTTAGCAGCGAGGACCTGAAGAATTTCTATGAATGAATGCAACCTGTATATCACATTTTTTATGGTCAAAAGTGCACAATTCAAGTAATCTAGACCACTTCAAATGTCCCGGATCCTCCTAGATCCTCCTACAAGCCCACAAAAGAAGAAACTCCCAGATCATAGTTAACGACACTGAACTTCATTCCACTTTGATAGCCAATCCGATGGTTCAAAGTACACCAAGGAACACACCACGACAAGACAAGAAGCCAAATAAAAGTTTGGGTGGCTAATTTGCTCCATAAACAAACCTCCAGGAAGAAGTTGCTGGTCCCTAAGCAACCAAATCATCTCCTAGAGAGCATGCATAGCCTCTGACAGCAAGAATATGTCACTTAAGGCTTTACATCTCAAAATGGCTAAAGGAGGCCATGCGGCCACAACAATATTGGGCAGGCAAGTGAACACTATTCTGGGGCCACCCTCAGGTCATGTTTTGAGTCGATTGTAACCACCCCAAGCATGAGAACACACTTCCTCGCTCTCTCACAACCACCCACTAATCCTATAGACAGAAGGACAGACGCGCGGGCGCACACACACACAAAAGAGGAGAAATTCGCCAAAAGTACCTAAACTCTGCTGGTTGACAAAATTAAGGAGCTATAAATCACTACCACCAGTCCATTTATTTTACTTTTTTTTATTTTATTTTTTGCAATCATCATTGTAAAAGAGTCCTTAGCATGGTATTAAGAAATGGTTACATTATGGGCATAACAACCATAACGTAACGGTCATGGTGGTGTCCGTTTTGCGCTACGGATGTAATGCATGATTTGGGGAAAAAAAAGGGCCCATAACAAGTCTATAACAGTCGTAACAAGCTGATACGAGGCCGTAGTGGGCTGATAAAGTTACACCCTCAAACTGAAGAACTTAAAATATAGAGAAAGACAAGGACAAGATGCAGATGGATGAAAATAAAAAATGTATGAGCTAAAATAACTTTTTAAATACCAACAACTACACTGCTAAGACACGGTCCAAACATCAGATTGTTTGAACAGTCTTAACATATGAATTAGTGGGCATCTGTTTGTTGAAACAGGACCATTGGATTATTTATTTATTTTTATTTTTTTTTCACTTTTTAACTTTCTAATAAATATCCACCAACCAATCGGTAGATAATCAATAAGCTAAAATTTTGTTTATAATATACTTTTTTCATTATGGGTTGAGAGTTGTTGGGTTTTAGGACTTGCAAGTACCTTTTAAAAAAAGAAGTAAAAAGGGCTTTCCCCTGTATCTTTGTTAATTAGCAAAAAGAGATATACAAAGACTGGACATTCAGGAAGGCTCCACAGATACATTGGGCCTCACCTATCGTATTGCCAAGATAGGCAACAGGAAAAAAAAAAAAAAGAGAGAGAGAAGGAAAATTGGATAGACAAAATGGGCGCCTCTCGAGGATGAGAGAAGGGAGATAGGGGATCATGTAGGATGAGAGGGTGAACCTAGCTGCAAAGCTCTCAAAGCTCACCTAATGGACCCAACCTAGTGTTAATACGCTCGGTCCACTTTTCTAGACCATTGAGAAATTGGATCAGATTTGGGTCTCAACTTCTGAACCCAGTACTTTACTTGGGGTCTATCAAGTCCATGTGATGGATATGTGGACCCGAGTCTAGGTCAGATCAACTTTTGAAGTACAACCATATATATTCGACATATATTTTGATGATTCGGCCTGACTGCTTAGACCCCTTTGCCTTATAGTTCCACTGAGTAGATCACTCACTCCCACTCTGGGACGGTGTTTTAAAACACCAACCAGACTCTGTCTTAGTTGCAGATGATGGCGCAGCTTATGAAGCGGAGCCTGATTTTTATGACGACGAGGAGTTCTCGTATATGCAGTACTTTGGCGGGTTCATGTAGGCCGCATTCTAATCGTTAGGGCTATAGGGATTTCATGATGTAGACGGACCTACACATTTTGATATTTTGTATTTTGAAACGATACATGTAATTGTTTAACCTGGAACATGATTATACTCTGGAGACGCACCACCACTTATATGTTTTATACATACCTATCATGGTCTTCCGCTTGCGTAATTTAACTGTCTCTGGGGTATGATATGCTGATTTGGTATAATCTCACTCATGTTTAGTGCACTAACACAGACAACATTTAATCATCATTATCCATGTTGCATAGGTGATGCATTGGAACTCGGGAGTTGAACTTCTGCTCGACCCCCAATTTTCAGGGCGTTACAAGTTAGTATCAGAGCATGATTTGGATTAAACTGGACCTGGGTTATGGTAACATGACGCACGCTGACGTACTTTAACCTAGGAGGGAGCGATGAAATATAGAAACAGTCGTAGGATTCCCAGTTTCGCAATGAGTGAGACTGACCGTTGAAATCGGGCCTGTAGGCACCCGGGATCGCGTGAGATGATCCCAATACTTCCCCAAGCCGTCAATTGACGGGTTTAGACCATGATTCAGTCCATTCCACACTCAACCAAAACTGAAAAGTACGAATACATGCGAAAGGGGGACCCGAAACGACTCAAGCGGACTCAGGGGCCCAAACGACGCAAATCGGGGGGAACCAAAGTGGACCCCGCACCCCGGGGACTATCTTGTGCTGTGTGCAGGACAAGGGTGCACCCCACCATCGTCGAGTTCTGACGACTAGTCATATACGTAGTTGTCTTTTAGTATGCCTTGTTGCTAATTTCTTTTGTTTCTATGTATGGTCTTACTAGGTTTGGTTATATGGTAGAGTAGGTTGTGTGCTCTAGTGTTTAAAGTCATTTATATTAGTTCACATGCTTCTTCTGTGATGATCCATGTAAGGCATCTCATGTATTGTAACAATTTTGGTTAAATGAAATGCATGAAGTTCTTTTGTTATAGGATGTGTAAACCACTTGAGTAATTGGGTGTCGTTATGCTAAATCTAACACATGTTACACCCTGTGTTGCGTATAGGGAATGCCTCCGAGGACTACTATAAACACTACCCATCTAGCACTCTATGGATTGCTTAAAGGGGTACCTCCCCTGAGTGATAGCCGCACGGACCCCAGCTTGGGCCCTGACACGGATATATGTCGGACTCACTGCCGGCCACTGGCCCCACTACTGGGCTGCCACCTTATACACCCCCGATTAGCGAGCAGAACAGTGCTCGTTGACCTGATGGTCACATCGCTTTATCATTATGATGTGATTCTCGGTATGGATTGGCTCACGGAGGTGAAGGCAGAGATCGATTGTGATGCTAGGGTGGTGACAGCACATGGACCCGAAGGCACGACCTTTACATTCCCAGTGCAGGTCAGTTAGTACTACCGCATCAGTTGCTACGCTACCTTGTTAAAGCATGTAGATGGTTCGACGTTGGGGAATACGCCAGTAGTTCAGGATTTTCAAGATGTGTTCAGGACGATTCCTGGATTGCCACCCCGGCGTGAGATCGATTTTACTATCGACCTGGTGCCTGGTGCAACACCCATTTCATTACCGACATATCGCATGCCTCCATGTTAGATGGAGGAACTGAGGAGACAGATCGATGAAAGGTTGGAGTAGGGCTTCATACGACCGAGCGTGCTCCTTGGGGAGCACCTGTGTTGTTTATGAAGAAGAAGGATGGATCTCTACGATTGTGTATTGATTATCGCAGGCTGAACCAAGCGACAGTGAAGAACAAGTATCCCTTGCCCAGGATAGATGATCTGTTCGATCAGTTGAAAGGGGCGCAGTATTTCTCGAAGATCAATTTACAGTCAGGGTATCACTAGTTGCGCGTCAGGGATGAAGACGTGTAGAAGACAGCTTTCAGGACCAGTTTTGGGCACTACGAGTTCCTTGTGATATCATTTGGACTCACAAACACACCAGCCGTGTTCATGGATCTGATGAACAGGGTGTTTCGGCCATATTTATTCTGATTCGTCATCATGTTTATAGATGACATCCTGATATACTCCAAGAGTCGGGAAGATCACGAGGAGCACTACGAGTAGTCTTTGATACTCTCAGGAAGAACTAGTTGTTTACGCAGTACAAGAAGTGCAACTTCTGGAAGGAAGAAGTCAAGTTCCTGGGACATGTGGTGTCTAAGGAAGGCATAGCTGTGGACCTTGCAAAGGTAGCCGCAGTCCAGGACTGGAGCAGCCTGGTTCGGTTACTGAAGTAAGGAGTTTTTTTGGCCTAGCAGATTACTATCGACGTTTCATTAGGGACTTTTCCAAGATAGCCAGACGTTGTCTCAACTAACTCAGAAGGATCTCAAGTTTACCTGGGATGAGAAGGCAGAAGCAGCTTTTAAGGAGCTGAAGGACAAGTTGATGTCTGCCCCTGTGCTAGTATTGTCAGAGCAAAGGGTCAGATATACTATATATACCGACGCATCTCGTGTTGGTTTGGGTTGCGTCCTTATGCAGAAGGATAGGGTGATTGCCTATGCATCGCGACAGTTGAGGAAACATGAGGAGAATTACCCTACGCACGACCTGGAGTTAGCGACCGTCATCTTTGCATTAAAGCTCTAGAGACATTACCTCTACGGAGAGGAGTTCGAGCTCTTTTGCGACCAAAAGAGCCTTCGCTATATATTCACCCAGAGAGACTTGAATATGAGGCAATGCCGATGGATGGAAACTATGAAGGACATCAAGTTCGAGGTCTCCTACCATCCTGGCAAGGCCAACCTTGTGGCAGACACATTGAGCCACAAGAAAGCGATAGCATTTGCGGCTCCGCTAATGGTTGAGGAGTGGAATATGGTGGAGTTCGTGCGAGATTTTGAGCAAAAGCTCGGTAGAGGAGCCGTTTACGAGCGTCGCACACGTTCGTGTGTGGCCACTTGTGGATGATAGGATCATAGCGACTCAAAAAGAGGATGAGCGATTGGCCGAGATGAGAAAGCTGGTGAGCGACGGTGATGACTCCGAATGGAGGGTTGGTTTAAATGGAGGTTTGCGATATCGTGGCCGCATGTGTCCTGAATCTCCATGACTTAAGGAGAGAAGTTCTGGCAGTCGCTCACAATTAGAAGATGGCGATGCATCCGGGTAGTACGAAGATGTATCGAGACATGAAGCGTTCATACTGGTGGGACAACATAAAGGCCCACATAGCTGACTTCGTATCCCGTTGTCTCATGCGCCAGCAGGTCAAAACTAAGTATCGCCGACCTCCTAGTCTACTTCAGCCTATGCCTATAGCTGAATGGAAGTGAGACTTCATCTCTATGGATTTCATTTCAGGGTTACCGAAGACGAGGAAGGGGCATGACTCCATTTGGGTAATTGTGGACCGATTGACAAAATCGGCTCATTTCCTCCCGATCAGAGTTACAAACTCTACAGACGATTTGGCCAGGCTATACATCAAGGAAATAGTGCGTCTGCATGGAGTGCCTATGGAGTTCGTGTCGGATCGAGACACGCGATTCACATCAATCTTCTGGACTCGTATCCAGGAAGTAATGGGTGTGAAGTTGAAGTTCAATACCACGTTCCACCCATAGATGGATGGGCAGACGGAACGGGTAAACCAGGTGTTAGAGGTCATGTTGCGAGCTTAAGTGCTTGATTTCAAGGACAGTTGGGATGACCGTCTTCCTTATACCGAGTTCGCTTACAACAACAGCTTTCAGGTGAGTATTGGCATGGCTCCCTATGAAGCATTGTATGGGCGCCCATGTAGAGCACCGCATTACTGGGCGGAAGTTGGCGAGAGAAGTTTGATTGGACCCAAGTTAGTACAGGCGACCTTAGAGAAGATCGACATTATCAGGTGTCGACTTCTTGCAGCAGAGCAGACAGAAGAGTTACGCAATACGGGCAACGATAGCTAGAGTTCGAGGTTGGGGACCATGTATTTCTTAGAGTTTCCCCCATGAAGGGAGTCCTTCGGTTTGGCAAGAAGGGAAAGCTCATGCTGAGATTTATTGGTCCATTTCAGATACTAGACTGAGTGGGTGTGGTCGTGTACCGCCTTACTTTGCCCACACCACTCGCAGGCGTGCACAACGTATTTCATGTATTTATGCTGAAGAAATACGTTCCTGATCCTTCCCACATCATCAAATGGGAGCAGGTACAGTTGTGTGAGGATGCTACTTATGTACTGTGGCCGACGCGTATCCTAGACAGGAAAGAGCGGGTGTTGTGTAGTAAGGTTATCCCATTAGTGAAGGTGTTATGGATGCATCACACTGAGGAAGATATTACTTGGGAGACAGAAGCCGAGGTCCATAAAAACTACCCTCAGATTCTCGAGGAGTACGAAAAGGTACTAATTTCGAGGATGAAATTTTTCTTTAAGGGGGGTAGATTGTAACATCTCGAAAAAATTCGTACAAAGACCCGAGTTCCACCTCAGGAAAAAATTGCTCAGGACCAAAACCTTTAGAAATTAGACAAAAATTAATCAAGTGATAAACTAAATTATCTGTGAAATTAGCTTGAACCACTTTAAATACGAACTGCAAGACCTAAAACGTGTAGAATCATTAACGCTACATAACCCTGAAACTTATAATCAATCTCAAAACTCGGTTGCTCTCAGGAGCACACCGAAACCCCGTATCAGACATGTACAGCACATCGAAAGTTCGATTACCGAGAGACTATACGAATATGACTGCCTTACTGGGCTTGATGACTATCTCAAAAATCAAGTCCAGATAGTATCCAGAAACGCACAACTTTAGCCTGGAGCGAAGTGTGTGAGAAACACGAATATCTTTAGAAAATGTACTCAGATTTAAGTAAACTAGGCCGTTCGCTTGCGGGCCAATTCTAAGGTTTTAGACCGTCAGAATTTGACCCAAATACACCATCGGATCAGGGAAAATTTCATACGCAGGTTAGTGTACTTGTGGCCCTTATCGAGTGACGATGACCGTTAAACTGAAACTGGTCCTCGACGGTCTTTCCGTAAATTCGATCGGACCGAAAACTTATCCCGACCTAGATCAAATGTCAGAGAACTTTTTCCGGATCGTATGCAAAAAAGGGACCTCTAGATGTGCTCCGTTGGACCGAAACAGCCACTCTTTGGCTATAACCTAAGTATACCATGGCCTTGGGGTCATTCCCTTCAGTTCTGGGCCTATATAAGGGCCTTTACCCACCCCTCTCTCATTCCATACGAATTCTAAACCCTAAGAGAGAAAAGAGATAGAAAGTGAAGGAGAAAGTAGAGAAGTGAGAGAGCGAGTGTGAGATAGTTCCTGGGATTCGATCTCACTACTCCACGTGTGCAATACCGCTTCCGTGTCACTATACCAGAGATTCTGATTCCGTTCGTACATAAGAAACCCTATCCCTAACCTATTTTAGGAATCCAAAACGTAGATCAGTGAAATAGTTAACCCGTTTTATTGATTAGGTATTCAAAGTCTAGTTTACAAGGCGGGAGTGTTCAAACTGAATCCTTTACGAGTTTACCGGCGAAAGGTGTGGACTATAAACGTTTAGGTTATGGTTTTCAAGGCTGTCAATATCGGTTAATGATTTATAACTGACTTGGTTGTCATTTCTCATGCTAGATATGATGTTTCCCTCGCTTTACAAATATATATATGAACTATATTGAATATAGTGTAATTCATGTGTGTGTTGAAATGTTTAAATGGGTATGGAATTTGGATTCGTGCTTGCCATGATTATCCGTCGTGGATATATGATTGTTGTATATATGACAACTCCTTAGTGAAAGGATTTGCTCTAATATATGTTATGACCAACATACGCCATGTATGTTGAAGTGTGTAGCCTAAGTGTTTGTAAAAATGTTTAAATGAGTATGAAATTTAGATTCGTGATTGTCATGATTATCCGTCGTGGATATATGATTGTTGTATATGTGACAACTCCTTGGTGAAAGGATTTGTTCTAATATATGTTATAACTAACATACGCCATGTATGTTGAAGGGTGTAGTCTAAGTGTTTGTAAAAATGTTTGAATGAGTATGAAATTTGGATTCGTGCTTACCATGATTATCCGTCGTGGATATATGATTATTGTATATGTGACAACTCCTTGGTGAAAGGATTTGCTCTAATACATGTTAGACCAACATACATAATGTATGTTGAAGTGTATAGTCTAAGTGTTTGCAAAAATGTTTGAATGAGTATGGAATTATGATTTGTGCTTGCTATGATTATTGATCGCTAATACATGATCGTTGTATACATGGCTACTCCTTGTGAAAGGACTAGCTATAGTATGTGTTTTTAACAAATTTATTACCTGTATACAATATGTGTGGTCTAAGTGTTTGATAAAATGCCTAAATGAGAAAATACTTGATGTAATGTAATTACTGAGGGTGTTGAGATAGGATTCTCAATTCCCTTATATATAGTTACAGTTTCCTTTATGCAGCCTATCTTACTACTATGTGATTTATAGATGATGCCCATGTATGAAAACATGTGTGGTATGTCTTTGTTGAAATGCTCGAATGGGATTTATGTTTAGATTTGGTTGTCACATGCTGTCTTGGAATATCACATGTGGATGCTATTGGTTAGAGTGTGATTGAGGATATGATGTAGTCCAGGCAATCGGTAATGGTTTACGATCGATGGTTGTACTGCTTAGCTACAATGGATACGCCTGATGAATCCGAGTCGTACGTTATTTGTCGACAGTGGTTAGGCCACGCGGAATGCTTGCGCACTCCATGTCGATCCAGTCAACATATGCTCGTACCAGTCGAGCTTGTCAAGTAACCCGATTGGCCCAATGTATGTTCACCATGTATGGACGCTATTGCTTGAATCTAAGGTACCAAACTTACCAGCGAAAAGCCCGTTTAACTTTGGTACCTCGATCCGTTAAGACTCATGAGCCAGGCATGGTGGTATGGGACACCGTGGTCGAGCTGTCGGCCTACGCTGGGGTAATGAGCCTCCCCGTAGTGTCCAATGAGCAACCTAGACTCGTGAGCCAAATACGATAGTATGGGACACTGTATTCGAGCTATCGGCCTACGATCAGGTGACGAGCCCGTAGTGACCTCGAGTATACTCTAAGACTACGTTAAGGTGACGAGCTTTTCCATAGCGACCTCGAGTATAAACCAGGACTATGCTGAGGTGACGATCCGCTCTGTAGCTACCTGGAACTGTTCTTCGTATGTGATTAACTAGGATTGATGACCCTAGATGGATCAATGTTTGGGTAAATGATATGAAGGGAGGTACGTTAGCTTCCCAATCCTGCTATATGAATATGTCTAATTAAGAACTTGACTAATCACGATCATGCACCTCACTGCATGTGCTTTAGCGAGGAAGCGCACGTTTCGGGAGGATGCCATACACGAATGTGAGATGAAGTCGTTGAGGGAGTATAGGCGAGGGCATGCATCATTATCGCATACCATTCTTGTATTAACAAGAGTAATCTAGGACATGATTGTTGTACTGCTTTATCATTACTGCTTGACTGAATTGATAACATATTAACATTTGCCTTATAGTTCCACTGAGTTAATCACTCACTCTCACTCTAGGATGGTGTTTTAAAACACCAACCAGACTCTGTCTTAGTTGCAGATGATGGCGTAGCTTATGAAGCGGAGCCTGATTTTTATGACGACGAGGAGTTCTTGTATATGCAGTACTCTGCGGGTTCATGTAGGCCGCATTCTAATCGTCGGGGCTATAAGGATTTCATGATGTAGACGGACCTATACATTTTGATATTTTGTATTTTGAAACGATACATATAATTATTTAACTTAGAACATGATTATACTCTGGAGACACACCATCACTTATATATTTTATACATACCTATCATGGTCTTCCGCTTGCATAATTTAACTGTCTTTGGGATTTGATATGTTGATTTGGTATAATCCCACTCATGTTTAGTGCACTAACACGGACAACATTTAATAATCATTATCCATGTTATATAGGAGATGCGTTGGAACTTGGAAGTTGAACTTCTGCTCAATCCCTGATTTTCAGGGCGTTACATGCAATGTGTGTGTGTAAGTTTTGTGCACAATATTTTGGTTTCAGGAATTTGCTATTTTTAGAACATAAAGTGGTTTTTTTCTTTCTTTCTAGGATAACTTAGTACTAAAAGTCAGCAAATCAAAGCAATCTCCTGTTCAAATCTCCACTGGCAATAAGCAAATATTGACTGACTAAATTCAGTCTAAGTGAACAAGAGCTTTGCTAAGTTCGCTTTTGTTATTGCATGAAAATAAATATGTTCCATTCAGCAGGTGGGCGATGATTTTAGAAGCAGTTGGATGGGTAAAAAAACTTCAGCCAAGTTAAGTTTTTTTAGTCATATATTGGTTTCATAAATTGTGGCCCACCTGATGAGTGGACCAACCTGATTCTTGGGCACGAGCATTTACATAGCAGTACCTCTCTAATGAATGGATTGGAATTTGGATCCCATACCAATTTGCCAAGTGGCGGATGTGTGGCATGTGCATGAGCTGCCTTGTACGTGTGTGGGCTTAGAAAGTTCACTGAACAAAATGAGATTTTAACATAATGTTGGACTAGTTGTATAGGTCGTAAATTAACAACATAACCCTATGCCATGATTTCAAAAAAACTAAGTTCGCTCTCTAAATTTTGAATATCCAAAGCACAAGAAAAACAACAAAAGAGGAAAATTTGCCAGCTTAATCTAATAGATAACCTCATCTTATTCAATGTGATGGGTTTTGTTGCCTTACTCTTATTTAAAAGGATGGGGAGTGACCAGGATGTTGCCAGTAGAGCTAGAGCTGGGTGGATGAAGCGAAAATGTACCTTCGGGGTTTTGTGTGACCAACGCATGCCTCGAAACTCAAGGAGAAATTTCTCTATGACATCTATTCGACCAACGAGAATTCGCAGGGCCCTCTGTTTTCGCACATCCACGAGTTCCGAACGTTCCGGAACATTGTGGCCCACCATTGTTGATCGGATGGAAGATCTGATCCGTCTATTATTTGTGCCTGTACCAAATTCCCCAAGGGATGTTGTCCTTTTGGAAAGAAAATATGGAAAAGAAAAGTTGGGATGTTATCCACACACCACCTTTTGTCTAAACTAACTCCAGTAAGGACAGTATTCTCCACTGCCCTTGGCATGCATAAAAGAGATGGAGAGAGCATTGAATGGGGGGACGTCTGGGCGTGAGTGCAAGAGAGAGGGAGGACGACCAATTGTGAACGTAAGTGAAGAAGAAAAGAGCAGATCCAGATCCACGGCCAGATCTGGAGGACGTCTGAGGAGAGAGGATGAAAGAAGGGAAAGATTGGAAAGGGATGTATTTTTGTCAATTATGTTTTTCCTTCTTTCCAGTTGAATCTATGAGTTTATAATTTCTTAGCTAGGGCTGCGATGAACCCCTAATTTGAATAACTCTTGTTTATTGTTGATTTCATCCATAATTGTGATTGATTTATTTCTTTCTCTAGTGTGATTAAATGAAAACTCCATACTTCTCTCATCTATGAGCATAACCAAATTTTGGATGTGGATGTTGTTTGGAATCTTTTTCTAGGTATGCTTGTGTCTGACCATGAATAGGTTTTCTTACAGAGAGAGAAATAGGAATCTACATCTATTCATGCCTGACCATGGATGAAAAGATGTGATCCTTGTGTTTTAAGGGAATTATACATCCTGTGTGCCCGACCAAGGACACAGAGTGTGCTTTATTTATTAAATTTATATCCATCTGAATTAGGGTGAATCAACAAGTAAAACAAAGGTTATGATAATTAGGGGTGGATTCAAAAGTCCTAGTGTTCTCCTTGATTGAATTTTCTTTCTTGTTTTCAGTTATTTTACATTGATTTTCATTAGTTTATTTAATCACTAGCTCAATTATTTGTTGGATTAGTTAAGAAGAATTGTAAAGTTCAAATTGTGACAACCAGTCCTCGTGGGAACGATCTCGTAATATGTACCGTATCTACATCTGATTCGTATACTAGCGAGTTTAAAATCATTTAAATCAGATTGGTTGAAATAAAACATCAAGTTTTTGGCGCCATTGCCGGGGACTATTTCGGTCCAATTGGATTTAAGATTCTCTCTTATCATAATTCATAGTCTTAGGATTTTTCTCGCATCATTTAGGAAACTTAATTTATTTTTATTTTAATTTTTTTATTTTTACAGGAATTGAGGAAGGAAGCTGAAAATAAAATTGTCTTCAAAGTGAAGGAGGAGCTCCTAATTCTTCAAACATCAATCATCTCCTTTTCCAGGTTCTTTCTTCCAAGTCTTGTTTGCATAGTTTTATTTTGTTTTTAGGAATTCATGATTTTTAGGTCTAGTTTTATTTCTTTTAGGTTGCATCTTAGTTTAGCTTTCTTTCCTACATTGCAATAACTTAGTTTATGCTAGGACGTAGATCTCTGAACATAGAACTAGCATCTTTTGATCCTGAAATAGAAAGAACATTTCGTAGAAGATTGAGAAACATTCCATTTGAAATGGCAAACGAGAATGGAGTTAAAGCTCTTAGGGATTATTCAGCTCCTGTCCAATTTAATGCACCTTCATGCATAGTGTTACCAGCCACCACGGCAGCACATTTTGAACTTAAACCTGGGGTCATACAATTGTTGCCCTCCTTCTATGGTTTAGATAAGGAGGATCCATATCATCATGTGAAAGAATTCCTAGACATTTGCTCTACCTTTAGGTTCCAAAACTTTTCAGATGATTTGATACGTTTGCACCTTTTTCCTTTTTCTTTGAAGGACAAGGCGAAAGCATGGTTGAATTCTCTATAAGTTGGGTCAATCGCTACATGGGACCAACTGTCTAAGAAGTTCTTAAACAAGTTCTTCCCTGTTTACAAAACTAATGTTCTCCGTAGAGAAATTACTAATTTCACACAAAAAGAGGGTGAACACTTTCATGAATGTTGGGAAAGATGGAAGGACTTGCTTCTTAAATGTCCACACCATGGTTTTGAGAAGTGGCAACAGGTTCAATATTTCTATGACGATTTGACACCCCAAAACCGTCGCATGGTTGATGCCACCAGTGGAGGGTCATTCATGACCAAAAGTGATGTCGAAGCTTAAAATTTCTTCGAAATTTTGTGTGAAAACTCCCAGCAATGGGACTATTCAAATAGATGTGAAAGAAATCCCCAACTACAGAAGAAAGGTGGTATATATGAGATAGGAGTCACACAAGATCTTTATGCCAAGATTGACAGCCTAACACAGAAAGTTGATGCTTTGATGTTAAATAATGGACCTCCACAAACAACTCAAATCAAGTCATTTGCCATATGTTCTAGTCCCGCCCATCCTACGCAGTCTTATCCATTTAGTACAGCATTTCTAGAATTTCTCTCTGAACAAGTGCATGCTATGAATACTTTTCGGAGACCTAAGAATGATCCTTACTTAGACAACTACAACCCAGGGTGGGCTAGACATCCAAATTTTTCTTGGGCAAAAGGACCACAACAAGGAGGACCATCTGGAAAGCCTCCAATGCAACCTTACCCCCAAGTTGGTAGTCAACAGCTTCAACAGTTTCCGCAATATCAACAACTTCCTTTATAATCAAGGAAACCATCTCTTAAAGATACACTCAATCTTTTTATGCAGAGTTATCTTCAATTTCAAAAAGACACCCAACAAACTTTACAAGCTAACCAGCAAAGCTTACATACAAATGCACAATCCATTGCCAAGTTGGAAATACAGTTAGGTCAACTTGCTACCACATTGAGTGAGAGAGAGAAGGGCAAGTTCCCTAGCCAACCTGTGGCAAATCCAAAGGCACAGTATGAGATTGGTCTAATTCAAACCAAGAACAATATCATGAGCAAGCTAAATCAATCATTACCCTTAGGTTCGGTAAACAGATCGAGAACAAAGTAGAGATGCCTAGGGAAGAATCAAATTCCAAATCGGAAGACCAAAATGAAGCGGAGAGACATACTAGTGCATCCAAAGTCCAACAACAATCTAACTCTCCAGGAACCACTCATGTGCCATCCTATGTGCCTAAAACACTTTTTCCTCAACGTCTGGCACCAGAGAAAGGAAACAACTTTAATGATATATTGGACATGTTTAAACAAGTGTAAATTAACATTCCGTTGCTTGATGCTATCAAGCAAGTCCCTACTTACGCTAAGTTTCTTAAAGATTTATGCACTCAAAAGCGTAAGTTGAATGTTCACAAGAAGGTCTTTCTTGCAGAGCAACTCAGCTTCATGATTCAACATAACACCCCTCCTAAATTTAGGGATCCAGGAGCTCCCACCATTTCTTGTGTCATAGGAAATCATAATTTGAGAAGGCATTGCTTGATTTAGGGGCGAACGTTAATTTGTTGCCATATTCTGTATATGAGCACTAGGATTTGGTGAGCTGAAATCAACCAAAATAACACTACAACTAGCTAATAGATCTGTCAAGGTGCCCCGTGGTATTAATGAGGATGTGCTTATTTAGGTTGATAAGTTTTATTTTCCAATGGATTTTATCGTTCTAAATACTCAGCCTGTCTAGAATCCTACTAGTAAAATTCCGGTTATCCTGGGACGTCCTTTCTTAGCCACGTCCAATGCTATCATAAATTGCAAGAATGGAGTTATGAAGTTGTCTTTTGGTAACATGAAGATTAAACTCAATGTTTTAAATGTTGGACAACAACCATCAGACTCGGATGATATATTTGAAGTGAACACGATTGAGAGTCTATCACATGACTCTTTCCTTAAATCTTCCGAAGACGCTCTTGAGACTTGTTTAGCACATTTTAGCATGGATTTTGACATAGGAAGTTCCATCCAAGAAGTTAATGAATTGCTTGACTCTAATCCTGTAATGAACACTACAAAATGAAAAGCTAAAGTGGAACTTCTTCCACATCTGAGTCTAAACTGGTCCCATCTATTGAGAAACCACCCGAACTTGACCTTAAACAATTACCTAAAACTCTCAAGTATGCATTTTTAAGTCCTTCTGAAACCCTGCCTGTCATCATAGCTTCTGACCTTGATAAGGAACAGGAGGGTAAATTGCTTAATATTCTTAGAGAATATAAGGTAGCTATTGGGTGGGCAATAGCGGACATAAAGGAATAAGCCCCACTGTGTGCATGCATCATATTCATCTTGAAGAAAACGCAAAAACGTCGCGTGAAATGCAAAGGAGGCTTAACCCTAACATGAAAGAGGTCGTTCGGGTGGAGGTGCTTAAATTGTTAGATGTTGGTATCATTTACCCCATTTCAGATAGCACATGAGTCAGCCCAATTTAAGTTGTTCTCAAAAAGTCAGGGATTACGGTGAAGAAAAATTGTGATAATGAGTTAGTGCCAACCCGCATGACTACTGGTTGGCGAGTTTGTATTGACTACCATAAACTGAACATGGTCACAAGGAAGGATCACTTTCCTCTTCCTTTCATAGACCAGATGCTCGAGAGATTGGTAGGGCATAGCTATTATTGCTTCCTGGATGGTTATTCCGTGTATAATCAGATTCCCATTGCTCCCGAGGATCAAGAGAAAACCACCTTTACATGTCCTTTTGGTACATATGCCTATCGGCGTATGCCATTTGGGTTGTGTAAAACGCCTGCTACTTTTCAACGATGCATGATGAGTATTTTTTCAGACATGGTTGAGCGTTTCCTTGAGGTTTTCATGGATGATTTTTCAGTTTTGGCTCTTCATTTGATGAATGTTTTTACTATCTATCTCTTGTCTTGGAAAGATGTAAAAAAACGAACCTGGTATTGAATTGGAAAAAGTGTCATTTTATGGTTCAAAAAGGGATTGTACTTGGGCATGTCATTTCAAGTAAAGGCATTGAAGTTGATAAAGCTAAGATTGATCTAATTTATAGTCTTCCTCCACCCAGAACGGTGAAGGAGATTAGATCATTCTTAGGGCATGCGGGATTCTACAGGAGATTCATTAAGGATTTTAGCAAAATTTCTCGACCTTATGCAATTTATTAGCTAAAGATGTTGCATTTGTCCTTAATAATGACTGTCAGAAATCTTTTGATGAGTTCAAGCATTTATTAACTTCAGCTCCAATCATCCAACCACCTAATTGGATTTTACCTTTTGAGCTTATGTGTGATGCTTCTGATTATGCTGTTGGAGCCGTCTTAGGATAAAGATTGAACAAAACGCCTCATGTCATTTATTATGCTAGTAGGACTCTAAATGATACTCAGCTTAACTACTCTACCACTGAAAAAGAATTGTTGGCAGTGGTATTTGCTCTAGACAAATTCAGGTTGTATCTCATAGGATCAAAGGTTATAGTATTCTCAGAACATGCAACATTGAAATATATTCTTTCTAAAAAAGATGTTAAACCTCAATTGATTCATTGGACTCTCTTGCTACAAGAATTCGACATTGAAACTCGGGATAAAAAGGGTTCCGAAAATGTGGTAGCCGACCACTTATCTAGACTTGTCTTAGAGTCCACTATGAATTCTTTGCCAATGAACAAGTCTTTCCCTGATGAACAACTTTTAGTTATTTCTCAATTACCTTGGTATGCGGATATTGTAAATTATCTTGTTACAAGTCAACTTCCTTCTCATTGGACTAAACAAGATAAATCCAAATTTCTTGCTGAGGTTAAACATTTCTTTTAGGATGACTCATACTTATTCAAACTTTGTCCTACCCAGGTTATTAGGAGATGTATGCCTGAGAGTGAGTTTCATAGTATAATCTCCTTTTGTCATGACCATGCATGTGGCGGTCATTTTGGTTCAAAGAAAACAACTGCAAAAGTTTTACAAAGTGGATTTCATTGGCCTACACTTTTTCGAGACACCCATGCCTTTTGTTCTACATGTGATGGATGCCAATGTACGGGTAATATTTCCTGTAGGAACATGATGCTACTTACCAATATTCTCATTGTTGAAATATTTGATGTTTGGGGTATTGACTTCATGGGTCCATTTTCCCCATCATTCGGTTATATGCATATCCTTGTGGTCGTCGACTATGTCTCTAAGTGGGTTGAAGCAGTGGCATGTAAAACGAATGATCACAAAGTTGTGGTCCATTTCTTGAAAGAAAATATCTTTTCTTGTTTTAGTACTCCTCGAGAAATTAAAA
Source organism: Magnolia changhungtana (assembly GCA_030180095.1). Lineage (NCBI taxonomy): Eukaryota > Viridiplantae > Streptophyta > Magnoliopsida > Magnoliales > Magnoliaceae > Magnolia > Magnolia changhungtana. The sequence continues at coordinate 540,012 of JASAUF010000632.1, forward strand.
GTGATGGGGGTACTCATTTTTGTAATAAACCATTTGAATCTTTAATGAAGAAATATTCCATCACTCATAAAGTTGCCACGCCATACCATCCACAAACAAGTGGTCAAGTAGAGGTTTCGAATCAGGAAATTAAACAAATTTTAGAGAAAACAGTTCGCCCTGATCGTAAGGATTGGTCGCAACTTTTGAATGATGCTCTTTCGACGTATCGTACAACTTTCAAAATTCCAATTGGAATGTCCTCCTATAGGCTTGTCTTTGGGAAAGCATGTCACTTGCCTATGGAATTAGAACATTATGCTTATTTTGCCATCAAAACCTTTAATTTTGACTTAAACAAGGCTGGATCGCACCATAAACTTCAACTCAATGAGTTAGAAGAAATTCGAAATGAGGCATATGAGAATGCAAAAATTTATAAAGAACGGACAAAAATCTTTCATGACAAATCAATTCTTCGCAAGACATTTGAACCGGAGTAGAAAGTATTATTATTTAATTCCCGGTTACACCTCTTTCCTAGAAAACTATGTTCGCAATGGTATGGTCCTTATAAGGTAGTAAAAGTATTTCCTCATGGAGCAGTTGAGATTAAAAATCTAAATGATGAAAATATTTTCAAAGTAAATGGTCAACGGCTGAAACCGTATTTAGAGGATTTGGTTAATCAAGATGTTGAGGAAATTCATTTGGAAGACCCAAGTTATCAAGATTGATTAATTCATGGTCTTGCTTGTCTGGCTGAAGACGTTAAACTTAGCGCTCCTGGGAGGCAACCCAGCCTTTCATTTCATTTCTTTTTCAATGTTTGTGGCAAACATTGCTGCAAACCCTCACGAGACTACAATTCGTCCACTAGGGGCAACCTAGGGGTTTAAAGGCTTGTTGCATATGCTAAATGCAATCGAGAGTACCTGCAAAAGTGGCGTAGGTAGGATTTTATTATTTTTGTCTTGCTTGAGGACTAGCACAACTAACCCTATATTCAGTTAGTTTGCTTTTGTTGGTATCTCTCTTGCACTGACTCACTCTCATGCTGATATAAGCCTCTTGATTCTTTCATCCAGGTACTATCTTTCCATCACTCCTCTTTTACTTTCATTGTCTCATGTGCATTGCATGCTTATTTCTTTTACATTGAGGAAAATGTAGATTTTAGGTTGGGGGTGGGAGATTAGGTTACCTAATCAGTATTTTCTTGGTCTTGAGAGCAAAGATAAAGATTGTGAAAATTTTTAAATTTTTCTGGAATTTTTATGAATTTGAAGTGATTTTGACGGCCATCTTGGATTTGGAATTACAAGATACAGAATGTTGGTAATTTATGACTCTTGGATTTAGCCATCTGTTAGATTTCACAGTTAAGTTTGAATTGTTGACCCATGATTAGAAGTTTTAAACATTGATTTAGTCACGATTTCACTGGACACATCTCGCTTACACATTAAGGTTTCAGTTTGATATTGAATTGTAACTTGGTAATTACTAAGCATGAAAGGAACCAGCGTGAAAAAAAAAATTATATTTTTTAACATTAGTTTCTAAAGAGGAATTGAAAGGGTTAGTCGAATAATCTTTACCATAGGTTTGCTCCCTAAAGATGAAGATTTAATTACCCAAGGTTGACATTCGGAACAGGCTGGGCTACTGGTTTTTACCGTAGGTTTGCTCCCTATAGGTGAAGATCTGATTCTCCTTAGCATTATTTGTAAAAAGTTGATATAATGTGAAAGTCGTCAAAAGCTGGAAAAATGGGGCAAGTTTGATTTAGGTTTTGGTCGTTAAAAATGTTCTTGTTGAGTACCAATGACATCATGAAATAGAGAAGTGAACTGGAATGATAAGCCGAGATTACACTATACACTCATGGAACTCAATGTTTAGAATATTGTTCTAATTAATGGATTAATATGTTGAACTTGATTATGAAGTTTACCGTGGGCTTGATTCCAGGAGAAAGTAATGCCCAACATTCATGAATCTTAGAATTCTAGTATCCTTATTGTTTTTCATGATTCCAGTTAGGAATGAAAGAGTACTAAAGTAACTTTCAGATGACCAAAAATTGACCCAATCCGACATCAAACGAGGGTGTCATGAGCATCTCCATTGGATCACGCGATTTTGAAAGATTAACAATCGAAATTAGAAAATGACGATTGAAGAGTTCCAACGTGCTTGTTAGATATCAAACGGTCTCAAAATTAGCCAATTTCGGTCCCATTTATAAGCTTGTCAAGTTACCATTTCAATGAGCTCAAAATAATCTAAATTCGACCACTAAAGAGAGAGTTAAGAAGGTTACTATTCGACAAGGAGATTAAGGAGAAATTCATGACCGACAACCGCGATCCCACTTACAGATGCCCAAATGGTCTCGGAATACGATGATTCCAGTCAGGAATGAAAGGGCACTAAAGTACCTTTCAGATGACCAAAAATCGACCCAATCCAACATCAAATGAGGGAGTTATGAGCGTCTCCGTTCGATGGTGCGATATTGAAAGATTAACGATCCAAATTGCAAAATGATGATTGAAGAGTTCCAACGTGCTTTTTGGATATCGAACGATCTCAAAATTAGCCAATTACGGTCCCATTTAGAAGCTTGTCAGGTTACCATTCCAATGAGCTCAAAATAATCTAAATTTGACCACTGAAGAGAGAGTTAAGAAGGTTACTATTCGACAAGGAGATGAAGGAAAAATTCATGACCGACGACTGCGATCCCACTTACGGATGCCCAAATGGTCTCAGAATATGATGATTCCAGTCAGGAATGAAAGAGCACTAAAGTACCTTTCAGATGACCAAAAATCAACCCAATCTGACATCAAACGAGGGAGTTATGTGCGTCTCCGTTGGATCGCGCGATTTGGAAAGATTAACAATCCAAATTGCAAAATGACGATCGAAGAGTTCCAACGTGCTTTTGTGATATCGATCGGTCTCAAAATTAGCCAATTTTGATCCCATTTGGAAGCTTGTCAAATTACCATTCCAATGAGCTCAAAATAGTCTAAATTCGACCACTGAAGAGAGAGTTACGAAGGTTACTATTCGACAAGGAGATGAAGGAAAAATTCAGGACCGACGACTGCGATCCCACTTACGGATGCTGGAATGGACTCGAAAAATGATGATTCCAGTCAAGAATGAAAGAGCACTAAAGTACCTTTCAGATGACTAATAATCGACCCAATCTGACATCAAACGAGGGAGTTATGAGCGTCTCCGTTGGATCACGCAATTTTGAAAGAATAACAATCGAAATTACAAAATGACAATTGAAGAGTTCCAACGGGCTTTTTGGATATCAAACGGTCTCAAAATTAGCCAATTTCGGTCCCATTTAGAAGCTTGTCAAGTTACCATTTCAATGAGCTCAAAATAATCTAACGGAGACACCCATAATATTGTTAAATAATATATAATTCCATTTGACCCTTGTATACATACTTATAAAGATATTCAATGCTACATTATTATTTATAATTTGATTTTATGTTGTGAATTTATTATTCATTATGTTTATTCAATACACATTATTTTCATAATATCTATATACATTAAATACGTACATATCATTTTAGTATGAAATTTTAAATCTTTACAAGTACGTACACTTCATAGTGTATATATTTAGGTTGCATTATTTATATATTTACATTAAATTATTCTATATGGTAACACTCGAGTACTGTAAAGTACGGGGCGTTACAATCTACCCCCCTTACAAAAAATCTCGACCTCGAGATTTGGTAACACGTGGTTCGTTTATTAGTATTACGAGTGATTTAGTCGTCCTAACCATGCACTCTATCCTGTTACACATATTCTCAACAAGTCACGTCAAATTCTCACGACCCTTATGTCTATAAGCTAGTGGATCAACTAGTGCGTTTAGGTTCTACTAAAGGTCGTAATTCATTTATTTATTAACTAGAGCTAGGGAATTATTCCAATACTCGTGGACAATGAGATTTCTAGTAGCACTTACTAAGTCATAAGTTCATTTGGGTGGTCGATATCAATGTCTTATCTTTCCTTTTATTTCCGTGTACCTCTATTGATAGTTCCCCACTACCTAAAGTACAACACGGTTTTCTAGCATTCGAGCTATAACGGATAGATGGTCATATTGGATTTGAGCCCGATACCTCAATCCTTTGCCTACGTACAGCAGAGGATTTGAGTATCAATTCATAATCTTGTTAGATCTCGGTCCTTTGCCTGATCAGGGCATTGGAATCGTTAAGATTTGCTAGGACTTAGAATTTGAGTCAAGCCGCGTACACATCGCGTAAATATGATTTCATCAATCTGTCACCCCGATTAGTTTAGACTCCTGAAAATGTCATGAAACCTTATATTTTCACTATGATAAGCCTATGCGGCCCATTACGCTTCCGTCGCGCACTCTGATCATCTAAGCACTACTTAGAAACTTCAGGTCCAGGGTCCCTATGTGAAACCTAAGTTTAAATTTCCTTGCGTCTTATTTGATTTCCCGAATCTAGCTCCCACATGCCTAGTCTAAGATTAATAATTCACCCAAATTTCTATAACTTCACATTTAGTTGACCCTAAGTGCTAACATTTATGAGAATTATCGTTTTCCAATTAACGATAGGTATTAGGAAATTCAAGTTGTAACTTCTAATAAGTTTTTTTTTTTTTTTTTAGCATAGGGAAATACTTAAGTTTAATCTAACGCACGGTATGATGGCTATAAGGGATTTCCTAGAATGTCTAAGTTCAATCTATTTGACGATAATGTTATTCTTAGCCATGAAAGCTTAGGAAAATTCATATTCTGAATTTCTTTTTTTTTAAGTTTTTATTTTATTTTATTTTATTTTATTTTATTTTATTTTTTGCAGAGGACTTTTCATAAATTCAATGACTAAATCTTCTAAGAGTCCTAAGTTCATGTCTAAGTTCTTTAGTCATTCAAACAACTTTTCTAGGGGCCTAAAATTTTGAATCACTATGTTCTCAACTCGTCCTAATTTCAAATGGCCAACTTAATAGTTTCTAAGGATCTCTACATGAGTTTGAAGTCTAAAGGTCTAGTCCTAAAAATTTTAAGGGTCTAAAGTTTGAAGTACCTATGTTTTCAAGTTGTTCTTAGTTCAAATGGAATTTCATCTGCCATCCAAATCACTTATAAGGGAACCTAAGTTTAGGTCTTTACATTCACAATCATTCTTCTAAATCTAAGGGAAGTTCACCTAAGTTCAAATTTCTAATTTCAAGTATCCTAACTTTAGACACTTAAAGTTTGTATAAGATCATTTCCCAAGGCCAAGTTTATCCTAACTATGCTCTGATACCAACTATAACGACCCGAATCTTCAGGACCCGAGTATTGACCCGTGTCCCAAAAACCCGAGTGTTAACCTTAAAGGATGGTCAGATATAATATTTTCCTTTCATCAGAGTAAGCAAAAGAGCGTAGAGTGGACAAATCAGCATAAAGGAAAATTTCATTACCATTCAAATATACAAGAAGTTGCCCATAATGACTTTTACAAACCAATGTCTCGAATATAACAAATATAACAAGAATCCACATGATCTAGTACAAGAAAAATAACATAAGAATATAAGCAAAAGAGCGTAGAGTGGACAAATCAGCATAAAGGAAAATTTCATTACCATTCAAATATACAAGAAGTTGCCCATAATGACTTTTACAAACCAATGTCTCGAATATAACAAATACAAGAATCCACATGATCTAGTACAAGAAAAATAACATAAGAATGTAAACATAAGCCGCAAGACTACGCAGCTCCTCGAGGTAGATGTAGTCATGCAACCCTGGCACATGTACCCGGCTCCTCATCAACCTGAACCAGAAAGTCACTTAAGCCACCTGTGCTACCTGTACGGTTATATTTATTTGAATGATGAGTGGCCAACTCAGTGTGAACTCCCCTCAAGATTACACACTGCTGCTTTAGGTAAGAAATAGTATAAAATATCCAGACAACCAAAACAGAGTAAATGCAGTCTTATTAAGTGCATGGATGTATGGAATGCGTTCACGCCCCGGGGATGCTCATCCGTGTGGGCAGGGTTGCCGTCCATGCAATCATCGAACCTGGAAAACATCATCCAGTCGGAACACAATGCAATAATAGACCCGGGTAAAACATCCAGACAGTCTGTGCCCCGGGTAAAAATCCAGACAGGCGATGTGACTGGTCATCAGCGCAACACTCGGCGTAATCGCGGGGCATGAAGATCCAAGTCATCATCATAAATCGAATGACTGGTCATAAGCGCAACATTCAGCGTAATCGCAGGCAGAGTGATCCAAGTCATTGTAATATGTCATGCATGCATGATTAGCCAAGTCATTATTAGTCCATTTACAACTAGCCAATTTAGGTAAGCTCAAAGGTCACTACGGGGAGCACATGGCCTAGCGTAGGCCGACGGCTCAGGCATAGTGTCCCATGACCACCATCCCCGGCCCATGAGACTACCACCTTATGATGTTTAATGGTACCCCTCGACTAGTAGCCAATCATGTTACAGTGTATAGGGCTTACCATCGCATGGTTGCACAGTATAAAACATCGAACCCATCTAGGGAAAATACTAGAACAAAGCCACATAGGGCGATATCAAAGTAGGCTACATAGGGCGAGTATCAGGACCATGCGATAAAAAATCATCCTTGAAAGCCATTGGACACAACAACCTTAGATGGTAGGCCCATATCAATGATCTATCTAGACCACCACTCAATAACCACCAAGCCGAGGATCCATTATGATCACAACTAGTCAGGTTACATCCCAAGTATGCGTATAAATTCATATGTGGGAATTTCCCACTAATGTACCAGTTTAAGTTTCATAAGCAATCCACAACAAGAAATCCATAAGCATGAATAATTATACAGGATAATCATAAAGTATGTAATACAATAATTCAATTTCCACCAGCTAACACATGTGAATATAAAATGAGATATCAATTATGAATTTAAATAAAAACTATAACTTAAGCTAATGAGAAGATGGAAAGCTCAAGGGGAAGAATCATCACCTTATACTCTGAATCGCCTTCTAGTGTCGCTAAGTGCTTGCGCCCTTAAAATTATATCCTATCACAAATAATCCTGAACGTGTACCATTAGGTCCAAGTTCTACGCACTACCTAGTTTTAGGGTCATAGCTTAGGGCTTGGGTTATTTATTTTTAGGGTTCTTAATGCAAAATTAGGGTTTTCACCCTAGGGTTTAGACCTAGGCTAAATCTTTAGGATTTAAATGTTAATTGATTTACCGTTGATCGTTTTGCTAATAATGCTAATGATTTCAAGACAATCATTAATATTAATAATATACTCAATATCACCTTAACGTGACCCTAATAGTCATTGATGAAAATACATATTATGTTCTAACATTGAGGATAATATTTAATAATGATAAAACACTGATGTATAATAATAATTTTTATGCATGATAACTAATATCATTATAGATAATTTGCTAAGGGCCACACATTTATAATATTAGTAATCTTGATTATAATATACTGAAATGGGTCTAATGGGGGTTTGATGGACCCCATGAATAAGATCATTTGGGCCGCATTAGAGTGACTAGGCTCACTAGATTTTGCCCAACAAGTGGCCCAGATTGGGCCCATTTTCCAACCCAATTCAAGGCCTAGATGAGGGGCATTCATAGCTCCAAACATGGCGTCTCGTTTTCAGCCCATTGCACGGCCTAGTGAAGGCCTACTCCCGCTCGATTTCCAGCCCAATGTATGGCTGGTTTCGGCCCACTCCATAGCCCAAATTATGGACCAGCTAAAGGACGTTTTCAGCTAGGTGGAAGGGCTTGCTTAGGGCCTAGTTTTTGGGCTGGATTCTTGGCCCAGATTGGAGCAATCTCAGCCCAGGTTGGAGCTGTTTATAGTGGCCTAGAAAAATGAGCAGTGGTGGCGGGATCGTACGACCCGGCCGATTCTTTGTGAGAAGCACTCCAACCAATCCACACCCATCGTCCATGGATTGGACGGTGCGGATGCAATACGTAAAGTCAAGGTGGGCTCCACCGTCTGTGTGGACGAATGGCATAGATGAGACACGTACATAAGAGGCGGGTCCATACGTGTGGCCCACCAACTGCTGAGGCAAGCAGATATTTGTGTTCTCTCCATCAGACAGTCAGCCATGCAGGCCCTGTAACGGCAGCAAGGTAGGCCCACCAGGTGGTTAGCGAGGTGGCTGCCATGGGTGGACAGCGTGGATCAAATACATTCATCAAGGCGGGCCACAACGGGGAAGAAAAGGAGTCTGATCATACCTGGCTGGTCTGCAAGAGGCCTACGCCTCCATTCTCCCTCCCTCTCTCGTTCTCTGCTGGAACCAGAGCAACACTCGAACCAGGCCCAGCCTGACTGTAACAGGCCCAACTCGGACCTGGCTCGGCCCCGACAGCAGCAGCATGGGCTGCAGCCCACCTGCGTTGTGCAGTGGTGCGCCCCACCGGGATTCATCTCAGGTGTGGCCCATCGAGGTGGTGTGACCCTCTAAGCTCCTTCTCTGCTGCTGTAATGGGTGCAGCAACAGCAGCAGCGGCGTCACCCCTTACACCTCTCTCATTTCTGCTCCTCTCTCCCTACTGCTCATCTCTTTCTCTCTCTCCTTCTTTCTCCCTCGTTTCTTTCTTTTCTCCCATCCCCTATCTACTCCAGAGGCGTTGCACAGCGGAACTGGTCGTAGCCAAGTCCAGCGACAGTCTTATCCTAACGAAGGTGGTGATGGCCATTAATGGCGAATTTCAAAAGAAAGCTTTTCCTTCTAATCGGCTCCCTCCAGATGGTCCGTATGGACTGTATGGAGCTTGGAGGATAAAGGTTTCAGAGCTCCAGCCTGTTTGAGTGGTGGGTTCGGAACTGGAAGGTGAACATGGTATTTTCGAGCGCAGCTGCTTGAGAACGGAGGAAGCACTGCATCCGCTCCCTCACTTCTTTATATAGATCCCTGACTCGCCTAGAACCGTCGGATGGGACTAAAGGGCTGGGATGCAATCCAGCTACCGGTTTTCTGGAAAACAGCTAGCGAATGGGAGGTTTTTGGTATCGGTTCTACACAAGAAACCCTAGCTCACGTGAGCAATCAACAGATGGATGAAATTCGTCCGATAATGGAGGGCTGAGATTAAGGGAAAGGAGCTCATGCGGATCGCCCTGCTAGCGTGAGAAAATTTTCCATTTTTAGAAACATGTGTTAGTAGGACAGTTTTGCGCCAGGATCTGTGTGCTTGTATGGATGTCTCATCACGTGGGAATTACTAGGTTTTGGTCGAGCCCACCCCCCGATTTAGATGGACGGTCTGGATCATTGATATGGGCCATCGTTTGTGGGCCACAATCGAAAATTTCGGACATACGGTCGTCCGCTGCCAAAATGCAAAAGAGGGAGTTCTTCCCTTTTATGGAAAATCTCGGGTCAGACCCAATTTGACTAAGGTGGTGGTCCTAGTGCACCTCGAGTGCACCACCTACGGTGCACACACGAAACACCTATGGGCCCACTGAAATGTCTTTGAGAAATCCACTCCGTTCATTAGCTCTGGAGGTCTCATTTGAGGTCTTGGACCAACAATCAGACGGATCTAAGATTGATGTGGGGCTCACAACTTGATTTGGGTCAAATAGGTGGGTTTCCACCAATCCAATGGTCAGATCAACCCAAGATTGAACGTCAACGGTCAGAAAGGTCCAAGGGACCATTTTTAAGGCTTTCATCATTTATTACTAACCAATACATATAGACTTCATTAATAGACTTCATTACTTTTGTAAACTACTTATAATTAAAATAATTAAAATCTCCTACATATACATAAATAAAATTTTAATATTAACTTACTACTAATTACATGTTATTGTTCACACATTCATTAATATATATAGTTCATAATATAAAATATCATATTTAATTAAAATTATTCGTGTATTTAATAATATTGTTAAATAATATACAATTCCATTTGACCCTTGTATACATACTTATAAAGACATTCAATGCTACATTATTATTTATAATTTAATTTTATGTTGTGAATTTATTATTCATTATGTTTATTTAATACACATGATTTTCATAATATTTATATATATTAAATACGTACATATCATTTTAGTTTGAAATTTTAAATCTTTACAAGTACGTACACTTCATAGTGTATATATTTATGTTGCATTATTTATATATTTACATTAAATTAATCTATATGGTAACACTCGAGTACTATAAAGTACGGGGCGTTACAACTACGCAGTAGTCCCAATCACACTCAAATGTAATAGGTAGTAACATGTGATAATCATAATAGCATTTAAGAAACAATTCAGACAAAAATCTCATTTGAACATTTTATCAAACACATAGAACATGTTATTATACATATGCATTTTCTACATAAATCACGTAGTTGTAATTAAAGTTACATGAAGGAACTTATACATATAGCTAAGGTAGTTGAGAATCTCATCCCAGCACCCTTAATAAATACAATTCGTCAAACAATTACTCATTCAGATATTTTATCAAACACTTATCCTACACCTTACTTTATACATGAACTAAATTAGTTAAAGCATATATTATCGCAAATCTTTTCACAAAGGAGTTGTCATACATACAATAATCATGTATTCTAGGTTAATAGTTAGGGCAAGTACAAATCATGATTTCATATTCATTCGAACATTTCAACAAACACCTGGAATGCATTATATATTCACATAGTTCACACACATGTATAAATTATCGAATACATCGTAACTAAGATCATATGGCAGCAATCAAGTCAGACATAAATCATTGCCAACATTAAAAGCCTTGAAAACCATAACCTAAATGTTTATAGTCCGCACCTTTCGTCGGTACACCCGTTACGATCTCGGTTCGTACACTATGTTCCTGTAAACCGAACGTTAAATACCTAAGCAATGAAATAAGTAAGCTATTTCGTAGATTTCTCTATTTGGATTCCTAAATTGAGATTAGGGTTAAGATTTCTTACTCAAATCACAATCGAAACAAGTTGAGTAGCGTAATAGAGAGGCAATTCGATGTGTGGAGTTGTGGGAAAGGATCCCACCAACGATCTCCAAGTATCCTTCTTCCTTCCTTCCTCTTTTCTCTCCTTTTCTCTATCTCACCTAGGGTTTGAGCAAATTCGTATGAGAGAGGGGTGGGGTGGTTTAAGGGCCTTATATATGCTCAGAAGTGATGTCAATGGCCCCCAGGCCATGGTATACTTAGGTTATAGCCAAAGGGCGACTGTTTCGGGCAAACTGAGCTCATTTGGAGGTCTATTGCTCGCATACGGCCTGGAGCAAGTTTCCTGACGATGGATCTAAGACAGGTTATGATTTCAGTCCGATCGGATTAGTAGATCGACCGTGAAGGACCTGTGTCAGTTCAACGGTCATCGTCACTCGATTAGGGCCACAAGTATATTGACATGCGCAGAAAAATTTCCCTGATCCATGGGTATAGTTTGGTTAGAAATTAACGATCTGAAACCTTTAATTTTACCCGCAAGCGAACGACCCAATTCACTTAAGTTTTGGTTCATTTTCTAAAGATATTCGCATTTCTCACACACTTCACTCAAGGCTCAGGTTATGCATTCCTGAATACTATTTGGGCTCGATTCCCGCGATAGTTGTCCAGCCCAATAAGGTGGTCATAACCTTATGGTTTCGCGGTCATTGGACTTTCGACGTGCGGTCCAGGTTTGATACAGAGTTTCAATGTGCTCTCGAGAGCAATTGGGTTTTGAGATTTCTCTGAGGGTTTTAAGTAATGTTAAGTTAGGGATTTTAATCGTTTTAGGTCTTGCCATTCGTATAAATAGTAGTTCAAGTTAATTCCACGTATTATTTAGTTTAGCATTTAATTAATTTTTATCTAATTTCTAAAGAATTCGGTCCTTAGTGATTTTTACTTGAGGTGGTACTCGAGTCTTTGTACGGATTTTTCCCGAGACGTTACATATCGAGGGTTCTTTAGAGTGTTGGATGGTTCTGGGATGGATTTGGATTGAATCAGTAAAGTTTTACCATGACAAATAGGAAATAGAGAGTCCATCATAACTTCATCAATATCGATCCCAGGGAAGAATGCAGGTCCTGTACAATAATAGTCTTCAATCGGCGATTTAAAGACTATTTTATTGGAATACTTCTCATAAAGAACGTCCATTACAGTGACTATATCGTCTTGTTGGAAAGATGGAGAAGAGGACGATGAGGCAGCCATTGTTAAGGTTGAAAAGAGAAAGAAGGAATTAGAATTTTCGGAGAAGAATGATGAAGAAGAAAGTGTGGAGTGCAAAGAATGTTAAAGCGACGCTTATATTGGGCGAAGAGATGAAGCATTTATTAGGGCATCATTAAAATTTTGTTTTGTATGATATGAGTACATGTGTCATGATTAGGTTAGCCCTTATTTCAAAAAAGGGTGGTTAAAGCTGACGTGTAGGGCTATATCAGTAAAAAACGGTTACTATGACATTGTTACGTGTACCGAAGGAATGCTGAATTAATGAGGGGTCACACGCCGCTTTCACTTTTTTCCAATAGTAAAGCGACGTGGGGGGCAATGCTCATCCCCATTGTCACAGATTCATGTGAAAGCCAAGCGAAGCAAGTTGTGTGTGATCTGGATGGATTTGCATGGTGTATTTGGAGATCTTTGGGGATATACAAAGATAATTCTACAATAATACAGCTGGAGCGCATCGAGCGATACCACATCATCCACTAAGTGGTCGATTGAAGAGCTATCATGTAGAAGCGGTTACTAGGACAAATGGCGGGAGTAGAAGCAAGAAGGGTTAAGACATGTTAAACAGTTATAGTAAATGTTAAAGCATAGATTGCATCCAGATGGTCGGATTGAGGCTATAAATAGTAAAGGAATTCAGTAGAAAGATTCGTCTCATACTAACCTAATCTAACCCAATATATCTTTCAATTACCCGCCGTTTGCATTCCTTATGTAATCATTTTACATTTTTGCAAGTTACTTGCATTCCTAGTGTAATCCTTTACTCTTTGGCTGCTATTTACATTCCATAGTGTAACTCGTAGCATTAATTAAGAAGTTGATAATTTTAGTTGTAATTTGGGCATACGCTCATACGCTACATATAACTCTCCGTTTAGAAATATGTTTTGCAACTACTCTTTGTGAGCGATTGTAAGGTTTCCTTTCTTTTTTTCTTTTTCTTTTTTTTTTTTTGTTTTGTTTTTTGTTTTTTAGTTTTTTAGTTTTTTTTTATTTATATTAAAAGGTCAATTGGTATTGAAGGTAAATGTGTAATTCATCATCAGAGGATGAACCTTACCCTCTGAATATTGCCTGATCTTATTTACATATTGAGTGAGTGGCTAAATAGGCGACCGATCTTATTATTTAGGTTATATACTGTAACGCCCTGAAAATCGGGGGTGGAGCAAAGCTCAGCTCCCGAGTTCCAACGCATCACTTATGCAACACAAATAATGATGTTATGATGAGAGCATTGAAACATGAATGAGATTATACCAAAACAGCATATCGAACTCCAGAGACAGTTAAATTGCAAGCGGAAGACTGTGATAGATATATAAAATATATAGACTGTGGTGAGTCTCCAGAGTGTGATAACATTGCCAGGTTAAATAATTACATGTACAAGTCTAAAATATACAAAAAAAATGTAATGGCATCTAATCAGCAACCCTGTAACCCCGTCGATTAAGACACGACTCGCATGAAGCCGCCAGAATACAACATATACAAGAAGGCATCCTCGTCGTCGCAAAAGTCCGGCTCCGCCTCATAAGCATCGCCATCACCTGCAGCTATAACAAGCTCTGGTTAGTGTGTACAACACCGTCCCGTAACGTGGGAGTGAGTAGCTAACTCAGTGGAACAATAAAGCATAGGTTAACATGTTATCAATTCAGTCAAGCAGTAATGATAAAGTAGTACAATCAACATTCCTAAGTACCGTCCCTCGCCAACATACTCCCTCATGCGACACCATCTTACGTCCACGACATGCTGTCACCCTCAGTGCTCCACATCTTCCAGGCACATGCAATGTGATGATGAGCATGATTACCGAGTTGTTATTAGTCCATTTCAAACAGCAGTATTGGAAAACTAAGGTACCTTCCTTATATCATTCCCAAACAATGATCCATTATAGGGTCGTTAGTCCTAGACAATCTCATATGATGGTATGTTTCTAGGTCGCTGCAAGGGCTGCCAGGGCTGTTACACGGAATCGTTACACCACTCCCCCATCACCTTATCAATACAGGCCTAGTTTATACTCTGTTACTACGGGAAGGCTCGTCGCCTCACCGCAGATTTAGAGTATGCTCGAGGTCACTACACCGGGTACGGTCAGGGCTGCCAGGGTTGTTACACGGAATCATTGCACCACTCCCCCATCACCCATCAAAGCAATGTAGGCTGACAGCTCCAATATAGTGTCCCATACCACCATAATCGGCTCATGAGTCTGGTTGCTCAATGGTCACTACGGGGAGGCTCGTGGCCCCAGCGTAGGCTGATAGCTCGACCACGGTGTCTCATACCACAATGCCCGGCTCATGAGTCTTAACAGATTGAGGTACCACGGTTAACAGGGTTGCACTGGTAAGTTCGGTACCTTAGGTTCAAGCAGTAGCGTCCAAACATGATGAACATACATTGGATAGATCGGGTTACTTGACGAGCTCGGCTAGCTCGAGTGCACGACAAGTTGAACGATAAAAAGTGCACAAGCACTTCGCGTGGCCAACCATTATCACCAACCGAAGTGCGACTCGGGTTCGTCGAACACATCTCACATGGTGGATGAATCTCAGCCACGAATTTAATCCGTTACCGATTGCCTGGACTATACAATAGTCCTAAACACATTCAAGTACAGAGAGTCAAAGTAGTAATGGATCAAGATTAGCAGTAATGGATTAAGATTTCAAATCATACAATCAAATATCCAATATTGTTCGCTTAGAGCTGCCAGGGCTGTTGCACGGAATCGTTACACCACTCCCCCATCACCCTTCACTATTTTTATGGAATACAACTTAAACATGTGAAGTAGTCAGAGCAGAATTAAATAAACAAGTAATTCAAACATATTAACTAGCATGTTATAAAACACAATGCAAATAGGAAATCCAAACACATACGTTTCATAAACAGTAAGTGATTAAACTAAACAACTTACATGAAGGAAATCATACACATCACTAAGGTAATTGAGAATCCTATCTTAACACCCTTATACATTACAATTTACTAACTACTACTCATTCAGACATTTCAACAAACACTTTAGACTACATACATCAACATACCTGACGTATGTTGATCACATAGGTATTAGGCAAAATCCTTTCACTAGGGAGCTGCCCCATGGATAGCACGCGTGCACCCACGACGGATAATCATGACAAGCATGAATCCAAGTTCCATATTCATTTGAACATTTTCATAAACACTTGGGCTACACAATTTAACATATATAGCGTAGATTGGCCGTGGCGTGATTTAGGACAAATCCTTTCGTCAAAGGGGTCTCGCCAATACAATAATCATATAACCATGACAATTAGTCATGGTGAGCACGAATGCGAATTCTATACTCATTCGGTCATTTTCACAAACACTTAGAACACACTCTTTTAACATACATAGCGTATACTAGCAAAAACATGTATTAGGGCGAATTCTTTCGCCGAGTGAGTATTATACATATATATATAGCATGTTCATACGGTAATTAAATCATGGCTAACATACTTTCAAAATTTGTACGTATACAGTATTTTCTACAAATACGAGGAATACAGTATATTCAACATAGTTAACGTATAACCGAAAAACAAAACGGACAACACTTTGTACATATGCAATTGCATGCAGATCATGAATCTATCATTATCTGACATTGAAAGCGTTGAAAACCATAACCTATACATCTAAAGTCCGCACCTTTTGTCGTAGAATCGTAATAAATACGCTAAAATCTCTAAGCCTTCGTTTACGGTGATTAGGCAACCTGAATCATGAAACAGGTCAGCTATTACATCACCAACACTCTTGGAAACCCTAAAACAGCTTAGGGTTAGGTTTTCTTACCTAGAAATAAAGTCAGAATCGCCGGAAAAGTGATTTGATCTTGATGGTTAAGCACGTATGATGGTAGGATAGAGCATCAGGATCCTTCACCCACATCTCCCACACTTTCTCTCTCTTTTCTCTCTTCTCTCTATTAGGTTTTCTCAAATTCGTATGAAATGAAAGAGTGAGGGTTTAAGGTCCTTATATAGGCTCAAAACTCTCCAAAATAGACCCAGGGTCAAGGTATACTTAGGTTTTGTCCAAAGGGCATCTGTTTCAGCTCAACGGAGCATTTCCGGAGCCCCCCTTGAGCCAAAGGTCGGACTTAAGCTCACTGACGATGGATCTAGGTCGAGTTACGTTTTCGTTCTAGTCGGGTTCTCAGATCACACGTGGCGGACCAGTTTCAGTTCAACGGTCACCGGAACTCGATCAAGGTTACAAGTATATGGACATGTGTATGAAATTTTCCCTGATCCGAGGGTGTATTTGGGTCAGATTCTGACGGTCTGATTTCTCATATCAGGCCCGCAAGTGCCAAGTCTCAGATTACTTAAATGAGACTCAATTTCTAAAGAAATCTACGTTTTCTTACACTCTTCAATCCGGGCTCAAGCGAATAGCCGTGAGACACTATTTGGATTTGATTTTCGAGATGGTTGTCAAGCCTAGCAAGTCGGTCCTAATTCTATAACTTCGTATTATTCGGACTTTCGACGTGCGGTCCAGATCTGATACGGAGTTTCAATGTGCTCCCAAGAGCAACCGGGTAATGAGATTGATCCTAGATTTTAAGGTAACCTAGCGTCGATGATTCTACAAGTTTTGGGTCTTACAGATCGTATTTAAAGTAATTCAAGCGGATTTCGTAGCTAATCTAGTTTAGTACTTAGTTACTTTGTCTCATTTCTAAAGGATTTGATCCTGAGCGATTTCTGCCTGAAGTGACACTTGGGTCTTTGTACGAATTTTTAAAGTATTGTTCTTCATCACATAAACTTTAGGATTCATGCCTAATATGAAAGTACTTAGAAGCATTTAAAGAACACGGTGGTGAAAGGGGAAATGGGAGATTGTGAAGGAAATGGGTTAAGAAGCGATTTTAGACTGTGGGATTGAGTTTTGACAAGTTAATAAGGTGTTAAGAGTGACCTATTGCCTAAGGACGCCAAATTCCAGGTTGGCAAAAATCCGGGATGTTACATATACTATGTATCTGACTATCTCAACGCTCGTGGTCACAATTGTTCAGTTTGAATTGAGCTGTAAATTCAACTACGAAACACCATACTTATGATGTAATTAGAATTGGAGATCGAGCACCAACAATGGTATTTAGGAGATCAAGCAGGACACATCAAGTTAGTTTAGAGGCATTACATGACATAAGGCTAAAAAAGATGATGTACCTGAATGCTCAGTAACACCTCTTTTCTGCACTCCAAGATTTGTGAGATCGACTTTGTTGTATATAAGTAAAATCCATTCCATCCACCCGCTTTTATCCTCTTTTATGGATCAAGGCCAAATGTCAGCTGGATACAAAGTCAAGTGGGCCACACAACAACGGAGATGGATGCCAATAGGTTTGTGTGTGGGCTGGCATGCTGTGTATGTTTTATCAAACCCCTTCACGACCAAGTGAAAATACAAAATCAGCGTGATCCAGATATAAAGCGGGCCATGCTGAGTGAACTTGGATGTTTTAGGAACAGTTTTACATTGTTCCCATTGGCATTGGGGCATATATTTTCATGTACGGTTAAGATAATATTTGTCACCTGATGGATGGATTGGATTTATATATAAGAAATGGTGGCGCCATAGCGTGTTGCAGAGGATTCCGGTTATTATTAGTGCCTGCGTGCCAACCCTGACTCTGTAACAGAGTAACCCGCGTATGCGCTGAAAAGCATCGGGTGACATCAAGTTATCTCAGTCGTTTGCCCTTTTCTCATCCTCCATTCCTCTCACTCCCTTTTCTCATCCTCCATCTCTCTCTCTCTCTCTCTCTAAACCATAGAATTCTCGCTCAACGAACATGACGATGAATCATCTAATAACCCTAGCTCGCCGATCTCAAAAACCCTCATTTCTCCTCCAAACCATCCGATTCGCCTCCGCCTCTCCCGCCATCATCGGCGCCTCCGTGGGTCCCACCACGCCAGCTGCCCCCCCCGTCATGCCCTACGATCTTCTCGCGGAAACCGTCCGATCGAAGCTCAAGCGCCTCGACGACCCCGATCCACGCTTCCTCCGCCACGCCTCCCCACACCCCACCCTCACTGACCACACTCCCATCCTCTCCTCCCCCGCCACACGAGTCACCACTCTCCCCAATGGTCTCCGCGTTGCCACTGAGTCCTCTCTCTCCTCCCGCACCGCCACCGTTGGCGTCTGGATCGACGCTGGCAGCCGTTTCGAGACGGACGACACCAATGGCACCGCCCACTTCCTCGAACACATGATCTTCAAGGGGACTGAGAAGCGGTCAGTCCGTGTTCTCGAGGAGGAGATCGAAAACATGGGGGGCCACCTCAATGCGTACACCTCCAGGGAGCAGACCACCTACTACGCCAAGGTCTTGGACAAGGACGTGCCTAAGGCCCTTGATATCCTCGCCGACATACTGCAGAATTCGTGCTTTAATGAGGATCAGATCCGCCGCGAGCGGGATGTCATTCTACGGGAGATGCAAGAGGTATGGATGTTCAATTTCAGTGTATTCACTTGGGGCCTGTTTGGTGCGACTTCAAAATGAGTTAGCTTATATCATTGAGAAAAACTTTGATACTCTAGAAGAGTCTGATAGATGATACACAGGCACTTAGAAATTGCACACATGGCATACAAGTAATCAAATTAAACTGTTCAAATTATGGTACCCAATGTAGATGTTTCATGAACCAAAAATTAAGCTTATTTGATTATCTGATTATTGCATTGGCGGACATTTCAAAAGTTAGAAACAAACAATATCCAATATCCAACGGTCCTGTTTTCACAAACAAGTGTCCAAGAATCAGAGGGCGAGCGGCCATCACCGTGGTTTTCCTCCCTATAGCTGTGGGTTTGACTCTCCTCCTTGGCATTACCCGATACACATGGTTGTGGGTGATTGCGTGTATCCACAAGAAATAGTCTTGCTTCAAAA
This sequence comes from Magnolia changhungtana, assembly GCA_030180095.1. NCBI lineage: Eukaryota > Viridiplantae > Streptophyta > Magnoliopsida > Magnoliales > Magnoliaceae > Magnolia > Magnolia changhungtana. Next base: position 559,345 of record JASAUF010000632.1, read on the forward strand.
GGGGCGGGGACACCCTGTCTTCAAAAAAAAAAAGAAAAAAAAAAAGAAAAGAAAAGAATCAGAGGTTATGATTGTTTGACCTATCTGACCTTGGGATTGTGACTTGGCAACAATGGGCTGCACAATTTAGTCAGTTTTATTTGAGTACTATATGCCACATGCACAACTTCTGAGTTCCTACATATCAAGCGTCATATACATCCTGTGTATCATATAACTCCTCCATGCCAATAAATTGATCTCCAATACATAATTGCAATTAAATAAAATGAGATGAACATTTTTTCAAGTGGCAGCTTAGCTTCTTTTTTATTTATATTTCTACATTCTGCAGTTTTAATTCACACTAGGTTCATATTCTGGCATTTATACAGGCTGAAGCTGTTAGGTATTAGCATATCAAGTGGTTCATACTTTGATTAAAATTATCAATCTAATAACAACCAACACAAACAATATTGTTTGCTACTTCTTGATTCAGATAATTTATCATTTTTTCTCCTAGTTTCCCCGTATTTTCTTCTTTTCTGAGGTTATGTTTTGTACTATGGAATTGAGTTGCAATTACCAGTTTAGGTGTAAATAACCAGTTTGCAATTTCCTCAGTACTTACATTCAGGGCCTGTTTGTTTTTCAATTCCTTGGGTAAATGAAGTGTAAGTGGGTAATTATTATTTACCCTTGTATTTATGCTGGGAAGCTGCCTTTGACATTGATTTGATGTTGACAATGCATTGGAATTGAGGAAAGGTGGGTTGTCTCCACTAAAACCTGTGGGGCCCACTATTATGTATGTGCTTGATCCATGCCGTTCATTTGTTTTTTCCTCTATTTTTAGGGTGTGGGCGCAAAAATGAGGCAAATCCGAAGCTCAGGTGGACCACACCACATAAAATAGGGGGAAATGAATGCTTACTGTTTATTTCTTTTTTGGGGCCACAAAAGTTTTGAATCAAGCTTATTTTTGTGATTTCCCTTCATCCATGTCTGTGTGACATTATGAACAGGTTGGATGACAGGTACACATTCTCATGGGCCTTACGCTCATTTCAACTTTCAACAATAGGTGTTAAATTCCTCCTATTTCCCATGGCGTGGTCCATTTGAGCCTTGTATCCACCTCATTTTTTAGGCTCATGCCCTAAAATGAACACAGATAACATATGAAGGGAGTGGATCAAACACATGCATAACGATGGGCCCCACAAATGTTACTGCCATAATTTCTGTTTGATAACAACGCCTTTGTGCCACAATTTTCGAGGCCAAATTACATCCGAAATTCTTCTTTTCCAAACAACTGTAAAAGTAATAATTGCTCATTTACAACTCATTTACAGTGGATTTTGAAAAACAAATTGGGCCTCAGGGTTTGAACCTCAAATTACAAATTTATTACTTATAATCTCAACCTAGACTTGTGAGTGCTGCAATTGAAATTTGAGGACTATAATTTATTATCAATATTGGGAAACATCATCATTTTTTCATCATTATCTCTTGGTTAAAATGGATGCTCAATATTGAATTCACCTATGCATTGAAACACAACCTTAGATAACATTTCAGATATCCTAGTGGAAGGAGACTCTTTGAATGTTCTTGGACGGGTGGGGTTGTTTTATTATACTATCTAAGTTTGTGTATGTGATGAATACATAGTTAACTATCAACAATAACAGTTTTCTGCACTTCATCTTCCTATATATTTTTGAACAAAACATGTAAGCCAATAAAAATGAGTAAATCTAGTTTGCACTACAAGTTTCTCATTGTATTTTTTTTCCCATAATGAATTTGGAATGCTTTCATCGTAGGAGTTGAAAATTTGAATATTTTTCTAAGTGTAGCTTTTTCTTTAAGCTTTGTAAGAGAAAAGGTTAATATCAATAAAAGTTCTCTCTTGTTCTACTCCATTGTTCTTGTGAGTATATATATATATATATATATTTTTTTTTTAAATTTTAATTTCTTTGCAATTTGGGCATCAAGATCTCATTGACTCGACAACTGGGTTGCCACATTTGGTTGTCTTTGATAATTTTTTACTCTACAACATGATAGGGCATCGAAAGAGGTGACACGACAAGAAAAGTAGCTCAATTGATCCACACACTTGCAGATCGGTAGATTAACTCATGCATGTGGTAGGCAATCTCACTAATCAAGTGGGAGAATTTCAATGTGTAGGGAATCTGGAAACCAAAGCTGGAGCATGTGGACACGTAGGAAAAGGTCCCTATCAATGCCCTAACCAATAATGGGTGACACCGACTTATGAAGACACCAATGATCGAATCCTTCAATTGTTGGAACATGTAAAAAAAAAAATCGGGAATTAAAGAAGAAATTTTGGAAACAACAGAGCAATCCATGGAGTTAAAAGGAAAAGTTGACATCTGAAGTGATCGGTGCATTAACGTTGGACCTACACGTGAATTCACCAATAGATCAATTGATGGATCCAATGATAGTGATAGTCATAATAGACATGCAAGCAAGTCTCGATACTTAAATTGAAACATCTTTGCAAAAGACGACTGTGGCACAAAAAGCAGGGCAAATATTTCAGGATCCACGCCGAAGTTTAAAGTTGCAACAAACAAGTTGGCACCCACAACAGTGCAAATGAAAAAGATATCTATAGTGGACTCCAACAAAGGTCATGCTGAGCCGATGCTTAGGGTTTTATCATCAACTTCCACCAAAGAAGAACACGATTTGTTGTAATCCAAAAGTTGAGATTGGTTTCCAACTAAAGGACGAGTTCTTTCTAAGCCGAGGAGAATTGATGCAAGCCCATGACGGACCTAAGCCCACATCCTATTTAGGCTCATCTAGGCCCCTTGTATGGCTCAACAAAATGTAGGCCCATAGCCCGCTGTAGGCCCAACGTGTGCTGATTTTTGGGCTGTTTATTTATAGATTTGATAATTATTATTTACTATTTTTGGGAGATATGAAGGGCTGATTTAAATATTTGATTGAAGATATGGGTTGAATTTAAAGATTTGATTGCGTTCCACGTTTGCTTTTTATTAAGCTTTTGCCATATGAAGAAAGATTAGATTCGTTTGTAACAAATTATGATTGATTCTCTTAGTTGTGGAGATGTTAAAAGGATTACTTTAGGATCTATAGAAGGGAGGTAATGGTGTAAGAGTTGAAAATTTGAATATTTTTCTAAGTGTGGTTTTTATTTATTTATTTATTATTATTATTATTTTTTAAAAGCTTTATAAGAGAAAATGTTGATATCAATAAAAGCTCTCTCCCTCTCTACTGCATTGTTCTTGTGAGTTTATATATATATATATATATTTATTTATTTTTAATTTCTTTGCAATTTGGGTATCTTGATCTCATTGACTTGATAAACGGGTTGCACCAGCTAATCGTTTACTTTTTAAAGGATAGTTAAACATTTGGTGTTGGGGAAGAGTATCTTTTACTTAGAGGTAGGATTGTTCTTATTATGGCACTTTTTGAATCTTCTTGTCTAGTTTATGTCATCGTTCAAGGTGCCTGCTTTAGTGGCACCGTGACAGATATAACTAATAACTAGAAGGTGCTAAGGTACTTCACTTGGGGAGTTTATAGTAAAAGGCATAAGCACCATTTAATGGTGTAGACAGAGGTTCACAAATCATGGAAGGTCTTAAAATCAGGAGCAAGGTTAAAATCGTTATATTGGGTATCATATTGGATGTTTTTTTGAAAGGTTCTTATTAGATTATGCACATGAGTTCCAATAAATATATGATGCGGACATCAAGCCATTCAAAGTATATCAACGCAGGAGGCGTGCGTTACCCGCAAGGTGTCCCGTATTGGTATCGGTTGGCGTAACGGTGCCCTCCGAAACCGATACGGATACGGGGGTGTAATGGCGATATCTGGGCGTAATGGCCCGTAACGGCGCAAAATTTTTTTTTTGTCAAAAAAATATGGATTAAATCCGGAATATTCTAAGCATTCCAAATATGTATTCATTTATAAATTGGAACATGTTTATGGTGGTGTAACGGTCCACTCTTTGGTGAGAAGTTGTATCGGACTGTTTAATGAATTTATGAACCAGATAACCTGAATTTGACTACAAAATTTATATATTTAATTTTCTAAATATCTAATTTATATACTTAACAACTTGATATCATTTCTCCCAATAGTTCTTTAAAAAAAAATGAAATTAAATTCAGGTAGATGGCATTGCCAATTTGGGGCTGACTTGGAGGACCAATCTATGCACCAAATCAGCCTCAAATTCATGCAATTTATTGTCATTATCCCACTTATGAATTGGTGGACATTTATTGGATAGTGAATCATGAAAAAAAATCAAAAGACCCTATTTTAAAAAATAAAAGTCCACAAATTAACAATTAAAACTATTCAAACAATTTGATTTTGGCATTGTGAGTTAGCAATTGCAGTTCATAATTTAATTGCTAAATTTTAAGTTAATATATGTTTCGTGTACAATTTTTTAAGGCTCGAATTAGGCGGGACTCGGATTGTGAAGTGTAGCACACGTGTCAAAGTTTTTTGGGCCCCATCCGTGATGAATGTGTTATATTCACACCGTCCATCCATTTTGCCAAATAATTTTAGGGCATGAGCCCAAAAATGAGGCACATCCAAAGCTCAAGTGGACTGCACCATAAGAAACAACACTAATTAAACGTTCACCATTAAAAATTTATAGGGGGCTACAAAAGTTTTAGATAAAGCTGACATGTGTGTTTTCTCTTCATCCACGTCAGTGTGACCCAATTAATAGGTTAGATTGAAAATAAACATTGCAATGGACCTTAAGAAATTTTTAATGGTGAGCATCCTATAACCACTGTTTCCTATGGTGTGGTCCACATGAGATTTGGACATTATTAATTTTTTAGATCCTGACGTAAAATGACGTGGCAAAATGGATGGGCGACATGTATAAAATATATACATCATGGTGGGGCCCACTCGAGTCTGATCAAATCAGATTGGATGGAAAATCAACGTTACCGTGGGCCTTACGAATTGTTTAACGGTGAAAATATTATCTCCGCTACTATTTTTGGTGTGGTCCAGATGATCTTTGGATATAATTCATTTTTTGGGTAGTGCTCTAAAATGATCTCTAAAAATAGATGAACGGTGTAGATGTAATAAATACATCACTGTGGAGCCCATATAACTTTGATCTCCTTTGAACCGTTTGTACAACTCAGAGCGCGAGGAGTGTCAGCGCTCGTCTTAGTGTGACACGTACCCCTAGCTGGTGCGTGGTACGCCTGAAAAAAAAAACAGAGAGAGGGAAACCGAAAAGAAAAGAGGGAAAGAAGAGAGACGAAAAAAGAGGGAAAGAGGGAAAGAAGAGAGAGAGAGAGAAGAAGAAGAAGAAGAAGAAGAAGAGGAGGAGGAAGAAGGCCTCAATGCCATAGCCATGACAACATTAAGAAGAAGAAGAAGAAGAAGAAGAGGAAGAAGAAGAAGAAGAAGAAAATAAAGGAAAAGAGGTATGTTTTTTTATTTTTTTTATTTTAAGGCCCATAACAGCCGTTACGGGTCAGTAACAGCCGTTACGACCGTAACGGGCTCGTAACGGCCGTTATGTGTACAGAATATGGACTCGGCCGATACGACCCTAAAACGCGTAACGGGTACTACCGTTACCGTTACGTATCGGTCGTTACGGCTAATACGTAACTGTTTTGGGACACCTTGGTTACTCGTGTCAATGTGGTTAGATGACGAGTACGGGTCGGGTCTTTAGAAGTTGAAGACTTTACACGTGTGTTTGTGACATGTGTAAGTTGCTTAAATAAGATATTTAGACCATTGGATCGCGAGGATGGTGTGATCGGACCATTGGATCGTCACGGCCCACCTTCATTATGCTACCTTCACGGCGCTATCGTCGGGGCCCATCGGGCATCTTAAATTTGCATTTAGTTTATGAACATTTGATTTATTTAAGTTTTGAGACAGTTTGCGCACAATTTTTGTACGAATTTCTTTTTTTGAAACTTTTTTTTAGTAGGGGTATTTTGGTAATTTCATATAATTACGAATTTATAAGGGTTACCCTAGACTTAAAGTAGGCTATATTATGTTTATGAAAGAAAAAGAGAGTTTTTTGCTTCTGACGATTTCGCCTTCGACTTCCAGTGATTGGAAGAGGGCATGAGGCCCGGGGAAGTGATTTCTCATCCTCTACTTCTTTCTCCTTCTTTCTTTTCTTAAGGTACTATTTTCTTTAACAATATTCTCTTCATTTTCTTCAACCCTATTCTCTTCATTTTCTTCTAAAATCTTTAGATCTAGAAGTTGATCTCGTTTCTTTTTATCTAACTCATTAGATCTTAAAAGATTTTCATCTCCACATTAACCTAATTTGACATTCTTCGAAACCCATCACCCAAAGCCTAAATTTGAAGAACCACCAATTCTTTTTCTGAATTTTCCACATTTCCTAATCTAGAAAATTCCTATTTTCTGGATTAGAAAATCCACTTGGATCATTTGACGGACCTATTGCAAGACAAAAATTCTATCTTTCCTTGGATCCAACTAAATTCAGATTTTAAGATTTAATACTTTATGTTTGTGATGGATGGCCATAATCAATACTATATTAACCTTATTTCTTTCTTATGTTTACGACGTATAAGGCTGATATTTTATTTGTTTTTAAAGATTGCATAAATTTGCCCCTTTCAAATACCATGCTCAATTAAGGTTGGATTAGGCCGTCCTACACCAATTATTCCTATCAAAGCCAGGTTACTTGCATTAGGTAGTCTTAGATCGAGTTATCAAGAGTCTAGATTTTTTTTTTTTAATATATATTTTTTTAATTTTTTTTCTAGGGTTTCATGCATAGCATATAGAGTCTAGATCTGAAATTTTCAGATTTGCATCATTAAAAAATAAAAAAGTCTCGATCTGAAATTTTCCACATTTGCATCATTCTAACGATTAGGATTATTGGTGACCATAGTCTCGTGTCAAAACAGTCTCTTAGAGTTGTGTTATTTGGAAACCTAAGTTAAGTCTTATTGTGTATGCCCACTCGGACTGGTAGAGGATTTGGTCTACACCCGATTTTCAATATGGAACAGTTGACTGAGATGATGAACACGATCAACTAACGTTTGGCCGCCATTGAGGCGCAATCTAGGAACATGAATACCCGTATGGATCAGATAGAAGTGTCTCTAAGAGAAATCTCTGACATTGGAGGGGACGAACAGTCTCGTGTATGGGGAGTAGTTGAGGAACGGGTAGGAAATCGTGGTAGAGGTCGTGGAGTACGTGGCCGAGGGGTAGGACGTGGAGGGGGCGTAATATTTGCAGCCTGCTGTCGAGTATTAAGATTGTTATGATGCCGATGAGATGGTCTTAAAGAGTGTTAAAGTAGATGCTCCTAGTTTTGATGGGCATCTTGACCCAAAAGCATTCCTTGATTGATTAGCAGACATGGACCATTATTTCAAATGGTATGAGATATCTGTGAACCGACAAGTGCGGTTTGCAAAGATGAAACTTGTGGGTCGAGCTAAATTATTTTGGACAAATATGGAGCGTAGGATGGAGAGATTAGGAGGTGTCCCAGTCGCACATTGGGTAGAGATGGAGTTATTAAAGGAAAAATATCTTCCTCTCTTTTACCGTCAAAAGCTCCTAGATCAATGGTAAGCATTACGCGAAGGATCTATGTCGGTTGCAGATTACATCACAAAATTTGAGGAGTATATGATGCAATGTGATATTCAGGAGGATCCCTTAGTGACGTTGGCACGTTTCAAGGTGGGTCTTCGCATATATCTGTAGCATGAGCTTATGACCCATGCAGTGAGTTGGATCAGGCTTACCAAGTCGTACAGGAGTTAGAGCTTTACCTATAGTCTCCTGTCACAAGGCGCTTTGAGTCCCGAGACTCTACTGTTAGATTTGGTTTTCAGGGAACCAAACCTAACATTGGAAGTCAGCCTAGCGCGCAGGCCAGTGCACCGCCTAAGCCTAAGGATGATAAGGGCAAAGATGTCCTTGGTGCCAATCCTAACAGTGATAGTCACTTGAGATGTTATGAGTGCGAAGGTACAGGTCATTTCTCATCCCAGTGCACGACAAAGACTCGTGGGAAAGTCTTAGTCACAGACGAGTCAAATGAAAATGCGGATGACATGGGTGATTATGAAGTGGAGGAAATCACCCAGAGATAGGTGCTAGTGATTATGAAGAAGAAGAACCAAAGACTGCACCACTAGCTGTAGTTAGATGTGCTTTGGCGCAAGCCAAAGAGACTGATGATTGGCGCAAAAGCACAATTTTCTACACGTTTATCAAGAGCGGTGACAAAAATTGCAAAGTCATCGTGGATAGTGGTAGTTGCACCAACATGGTCTCAGCTAGCATAATCACTCGTTTGGGTTTGAAGCCCATCCCTCACCCTTAACCCTACAAGGTTTCTTGGATTGACACGTCTTATATGCCCGTGTCCCAGCAGTGTTTAGTCCCCATCCAAATCGGTTCATATACAGACATGTTATGGTGTGATGTTTTACTTATAGATGTAGGTCACATCATTTTAGGGAGACCGTGGTTATACGATAGAGATGTCACGATTTTTGGTCGCTCGAATGCGTGTACACTCACGCATGAGGGCAAGAAAATCAAGATTAATCCGTTGCCACCCAAGAGCCACACGGACAAGGCTAGGGATGTGAAAATGAGTGAGTCAAGGAAGGATGTGAGGAAATCTATTCCGAAGTCTCTACATATCATAAATGCAAAAGAGTTTGAGAAAGAGACGGGATGATTCGACGGTGTACGCCCTAATAGCTAGGGAAGTTACACCCGAGGTCCACGTAGAGTTACCCACTGAGGTGACTTCGGTTCTTGAGGAGTAGAGTGATGTATTCCCTGAGGATTTACCGGATGAGCTTCCACCTATGCGGGACATCCGACATTCCATTGATCTCGTCCCGGGGTCTACTTTACCGAACCTTCCTCATTATAGGATGAACCTTGCAGAGCATGCAAAGTTGCATAAACAAGTAAATGAGCTCCCGCGAAAGGGTTTCATCCGTGAGAGCATGAGTCCGTGTGCCATACCAGCGCTATTAACGCCTAAGAAAGATGGTACGTGGCGGATGTGTGTGGATAGTAGGGCCATTAATAAGATCACAATCAAGTATCGGTTTCCGATACCGAGGCCTGATGATATGTTAGACATGAAGGCCAGATCCACCATTTTTTCCAAGATAGACCTCAAGAGCATGTATCACCAGATACGCATACGCCCAGGAGATGAGTGGAAGACAACCTTCAAGACGAAGGATGGGTTGTACAAGTGGTTGGTCATGCCCTTTTGCTTGACTAATGCACTCAGTACTTTTGACCCAGGTTTTGAGACCCTTTATGGGGAAGTTCTTAGTGGTTTATTTTGATGACATACTCATATATAGTACTACTAAAGAGCTGCATCTCGACCACTTAAGGCAGGTCTGTAGTGTCTTGAGGGCGGAGAGGTTATGTGCGAACCTTAAGAAATGTTTGTTCTTGTCTGATAGGGTTGTATTCTTAGGGTTCATAGTGTCGTCTGTAGGGATGCGAGTAGATCCAAAAAAAGTCAAGGCCATAGTTGACTAGCCTGTACCGCGGAACATACATGATGTGAGAAGCTTTCATGGCTTAGCTACATTTTATCGTTAGTTCATTCGAGGATTTAACATTATTATAGCTCCCATTACTGATTGCATTAAAAATGGGGAGTTCATATGGTCTAAGGCCGCAGCTAAGGCATTCAAAGATATTAAGGGCAAGATGATAGAGGCTCTTGTCATGCGTCTTCCAGATTTTTCTAAAGTCTTTGAAGTAGCGTGTGATGTTTCAGGCGTAGGTATAGGAGGAGTTCTAAGCCAAGAGGGTCATCTAGTCGCCTATTTTAGTGAGAAACTGAATGAGGCAAAACAAAAGTATTCCACCAATGACAAAGAATTTTATGCGGTAGTGTAGTCACTACGTTATTGGCGTTATTATCTTCTACCATAAGAATGTCTTGTTTTCTGATCATGGGGTTTTGTGAGGTATTTGAATTCCCAAAAGAAGCTTAACTCAAGGCATGCCAAGTGGGCAACGTTTCTTCAGGAATATTCATTTGTCAAGAAATATAAAGCCGGGATCGAGAACAAACCACCCGATGCCTAGTAGGAGAGTAACATTGCTCAACTCCTTGAGTGTAGAAGTTGTCGAGTTTGAGCAATTGAAAGACGAATATCCCATGTATCCAGATTTTGGTAGAACATACTTGTCACTCTTAGGTGTCCAACATAGTTCGGGTGAGTTCGTGCTGAAAGATGGTTTCCTTTTCAAAGGAGACCGACTTTGTATTCCCTGCACTTACCTCCGAGATTTCCTTGTTTGGGAGCTTCATGCTGGAGGTATTGCTAGCCATTTTGGTCGAGATAAGACCATTGCCCTAGTGGAGAATCGATTTTATTGGCCAAGTCTCAAGTGAGACGTAGCCAAAATTTTAAGGCAATGTCGAACATGTCAATTGGCAAAACAGAAGAAGCAGAATACTGGATTGTACACGCTATTGCCAGTGCCACATGCACCGTGGCAAGACATTAGTATGGATTTTGTGCTTGGACTTCCTAAGACAATTAAAAAGCACGATTTCATTTTTGTGGTCGTGGGTCGTTTCTAAAAAATGGCCCCACTTTCTCTTGTTCTAAAACCTCAGATGCATCCAACATAGCCAAGATTTTCTTTGAGGGGGTTGTTCGATTACATGGTTTGCTTAAGACCATAGTGTCTGACAGGGATGTCCAGTTTACTAGTTATTTTTGGAAGACATTATGGCATATGATGGGTACGAGACTCCAGTTCTCGTCTGCCTACCATCCTTAAACTGATGGCCAAATTGAGGTTGTGAATCGAAGTCTTGGAAATCTACTATGATGTTTGGTGGGTGAACACATTAAAACTTGGGACTTAGTCCTGCCAATCGCCGAGTTTGCATATAACAGTTCAGTTAATAGGTCTACGGGTATGAGTCCATTTGAGATTGTTAGTGGTTACAAACCTAAATTATCCATAGATTTGTTACCTATGTCAGTCACCCAGAGGACCTCAGAGTCAGCCAATGCATTTTCCCATCACATTCATGAGTTGCATGCAGTGTTCGAATTATCTCCGATATTATCTTTATCTCCAGCTCAGCAATACCGATAACACTGGTGGCGATACCGATAATGCTGGTAATATCAGAAATTCCAGGTATTAGCAATGTATCAATATCGCTAATGTAATCGCCAATATTTTCAACTATGTAAATTCTAGGTGTCGCTTGTATTGCCAATGCATCAATGTCGCCAATGTATCACCAATATTTTCGACTGTGTAAATTCTAGGTAATGCTTGTATCACAAGTGTATTAATGATATTTCAATAATATCGCCAACGTATTTGATAGCATCAAAATTTTGTTTATTAGAAAAAATTTTATTTCAATTTTTTTTCATGGGCACATGGTTGTATGTGGTGTTCAATTTGTCATTGATAATATTGATAATATCTTGATATTATCGATATCGCAACATGCACAATATTGAGATGACAATCTTTCGTTTCCTTTCCAATTGTTAATGATTTCTTGGTCAAATATCATGTGTTGTTGATATTATGCAATATCGATGGATGTTTGGATGAAAGGTTGGATGGTTAAATAGGCCGGATGGGATGGTTGGACTGATTTCTTACAACAACACATGCTTTTAAGGCCCCATTAAATGGAAACTTGTTATGTATGCATTTTTTTCGCATTAATTTTTTTTTTTTTCTAAATATGCAAATATGTACATTTTAACATCTCCTGAAGTTTCGCTGAAAATTCCACCGTTTTTCCCATTTTTCCTTGCATTTCCGGTTATCAGCGATATTTTCGGTGATGTCGATATTGTTTCCGTATCTTTGGCCAGCGAAACTTATAGCGATATTGATACTTCGAACATTGGTTGCATGCAGGGATTAAGAGGTAGATAAATGCTAGTAATGAACAATACAAAATTTTAGCTGACTTACACATCGTAGAATTCAAGAATTTAATGTGGGTGATTATGTAATGGTTAGGATGAGGCCAAAACGGTTCCCACAAGGTACCGTTAAGAAGTTACAAGCACGCAGTGCTGGACCATTTAAGATTCTGAAAAAGTTCGGGTCCAATGCATATGTGATAGATCTTCCACTTCGCATGGATATTAGTTCAACATTCAATGTGGAGGATTTAATGCCTTGTTCAAGCCATCCCATAGACCCTAATTTTGTTCCAAACCATTGGCCAATTTATGAATTTTCTTCCCAACCCACACCACCTATGCCTACTATACCTAAGAAAAGAGAAGAAATTAAAGGAATTGTGGATGAGCAAATTGTTTCCACTCGGGACGATGGATTTCAGAGGTACTGTTGAGGCATAAAATGAAGGATTAAAGATGAATCAGAAAAAGAAATTAGAATGAAAAGAATGAGGAGAAAATGATGAAAATAAGGAAATTCATAGCATTTGCGCGAACCTGCGCAAACCATATTGGTTGCGCGGGATCGTACAAACAATCATTTTGATTGCGCGCACATGCGCAACATCTAATTTAAACCGTTCAGGATGAACAGTTGGATCTGGTGGAAGGTGAGCCCCATGGCACAAAGATCGAGGGTTTGCACGTGTGGACGCCTATAAATACCCCACTCCCCTCTCTCATTTGGACATTGAAGATTCCGAGGAAGATCAGAGCTCTGGAGAAGAAGAGAAGTTTGAAGGTATTCAGGAGAAGAAGGAAGAGAGGCAAGTTGTGCTGGTCCGCTCAACCGGTAGTGCAGTTGTGCGGACCCGCGCAAACACTACTGGTTGCGCGGGCATCAATAAATGGGCCGAAATGTTGTCGAAATGTTTTCTTTTCTTCAGTTCCAGGGTTTCTCCAGAAGGAAGACATGAGATCCTTGTATTCCTCTTAATGAGATGACCAAATCCCAAGCGGAAATGCTGCCGAATTGGATATTTAGATTTGATATTCAAACTCTTGCAATACTTGTGTTTTAGATATACTATCTTAGAATCAAGGGAAATCAAAGGATGTAAATGAATTCAGTATAAATAAGAAATGATGATTGTTCTCTACACTCTCTCTCTGTTATGATTGAATAAGATAATCTCCCAAATCAAATGCATTTGTTTCTTGTCAAAACAGGTACTTAGTGAAGTGGAAGAACTGCCCATCATCCAACTGTACATGGGTGATGGAAGCGGAGTTGCAGATACTAGATCCAGATTTGTTAGAAAGCATAAGAGTTTTATCTCGCCGGAGTCGAGATCTTCTCAGCCGAGGGGAGTTGATGCGGACATCAGGCCATTCAAAGTATATTAATGCAGGAGGCGTGCGTTACCCGTGTCAATGTGATTAGATGATGGGTACGGGTCGGGTCTCTAGAAGTTGAATGCCTTACACATGTTTTCGTAACATGTGTAAGTTGCTTAAAGGAGATATTTAGACCGTTGGATCGCGAGGATGGTGTGATTGGACCGTTGGATCGTCACGGCCCACTATTACGCCACATTTACGACGCTATCATTGGGGCCCATCGGGCATCTTAAATTTGCATTTAATTTATGAACATTTGATTTATTTAAGTTTTGAGACAGTTCGTGCACAATTTTTGTGCGAATTTCTTTTTTCGAAACTTTTTTTTAGTAGGGTATTTTGGTAATTTCATGTAATTACGAATTTATAAGGGTTGCACTAAACCTAAAGCAGGCTATGTTATGTTTATGAAAGAAAAAGAGAGCTTTTTGCTTCTGACGATTTCGTCTTCGACTTCCAGTGATTGGAAGAGGGCGTGAGGCACGGGGAAGTGATTTCTCATCCTCTACTTTTTTCTCCTTCTTTCTTTTCTCAAGGTACTCTTTTCTTTAACCCTGTTCTCTTCATTTTATTCTAAAATATTTAGATCTAGGAGCCATTCTTGTTTCTTTTTATCTAAATCATTAGATCTTAAAAGATTTTCATCCCCACATTAACCTAATTTGACATTCTTCAAAACCCATTACCCAAAGCCTAAATTTGAAGAACCACCAATTCTTTTTCTGAATTTTTCAGATTTTCCAATCCAGAAAATTCCTATTTTTTGGATTAGAAAATCCACTTAGATCGTTAGACGGACCTATTGCAAGACGAAAGTTCTATCTTTCGTCGGATCTAACCAAATTCAAAATTTAAGATTCAATACTTCATGTTTGTGATGGATGGCCATAATCAATGCTATATTAACCTTATTTCTTTCTTGTGTTTATGATGTATAAGGTTGATATTTTATTTGTTTTTAAAGATTGCATAAATCTGCCCCTTTCAAATACCATGCTCAATTAAGGTTGGATTAGGCCGTCCTACGTCAATATATCTGAATAATTTTACCCTCAAATATGGGCTTATAACCCTTCAAAACAAGGGCTTAGGTGAATCAGGAAGTTCTTGGTGTGATTGACTCTTATCATCGTTGGGCATTGACATTGATACATATCAAGCAACACATATCGTTTTCAGATTATACTTTGATCACTAGTGGAGTATTAGAAGCTGCAGTGGTTTGCTTTTGGGGACGAACTTTGGCAATTTGGGGAACAAAAGGATGTACCGTGCAGTAAGGTTATTGTTGTAAAATGTGGAAGTAACGGTGTTAGGATCGTGGAAGGGTGGAAGGATCTAGAGGAGCTGAGGTGCTGAGGGTAATTTACTTAGTTAAAGAGGATTTCAATAAAGATACATGGTATCGGGTAGGTTTGGGGACAAAAATGAGATTTTGGAGGATTTCTTGTTGGATGATGGATGTCTTTGCATATGCTTTTAGAAGGCTTCCATAGAATAGGAATGGAAAAGTGGGCTGCATCCAAGATTTATGTGGATGGACTGCAAGTAGAATACTTTGGAAATTTGGTAAGAAAATAAGCGAAGAAATTTCAATCTAGGTAGGGTTCTTGCTCCTATTAAAGTTTGATAAAAGGAGTTTTTATATATATATATATATAATTTATAATTTATAATTTTTTATTTATTTTTATAACTCAATCGCTGTTTATGAACTTCGTGGTTTATGGTAATGCTCCATGTCCTAGAGCTAAGTACCTAAGTGATGAGTTGTCTTACAGTGGATGATGGCGACAGATAGGATCTTATCATTTGATCACCTCAGGGGTTGGGATTATAGGTTGGCAAATATGTGCTTCATGTGTAAGAAGGATAAACAATTGATCATCTTCTTTTGCATTGTCTGATGGTTGGTAGCATTTGGCATTTTCTCCAACAATTTGGGCTGCATTAGGTTCTACCTTAGTAGGTGGAGGGCATGTTTATGAGTGGGCTTGTGGAGCTTGGACTCTGAAAAGGGAATTTTGTTTTTCAAGAATGGTTTGTTATGTTATTCTTTGGCAGCTTTGGAATGAAAGAAATAAAACAATTTTCCATGATGAGTAACGGGGATTGGAAGACTTATTTAGAAAATTTGCCCCAATTGTCCATTCAATACTTAACCTAGAGGAGTTCTATGTATTACCTTGGTCCATTGTTTCTAAAGTAAAGGATTATTACAGAAGGGGAAAGGTTGTCAGAAGAACTGCTCATTGGTCTTTTTCTCCATGGGTATGAGTGGACTCAATTTCACTGGAGCTCTTTGTGGAACTTGGATCTGACTTGTGTTAGAGGTTTGGTGAGGGATCATTGTGGCGAGACTGTGCTTGCATAATGTGGTCTGGACAGTTATGTTGATACCAATGAGGCCAATGTTTCATCATTTTGTTGGAGATGCTAATCACGTAGTTGACTCTTTAGCTAGGAGAGTTGTTCATAAACACGTCATGACTGTGGGTCCTCCCCCTTGTAATGTCTATAATTTTCTTTCTGTAAAAATTGTTTTATTTTATCACAAAACTGAATCCTTACTAACAAATTCTCTAGAAAATAGCAATGAGTTTAAATGAAAAAACCAAGTGTCTGGAATTTGGTTTTTTGTTGGTAGAGGGGATAAGATTTAGGAATGACATTTGGTTGGATGATGATTGAGTATTTGTTCATCCTTCCTTTTAACCATGTTGCCAAAGTGAAGTAATGCTACGCAGATTATGGGGTGTTCTATTTTGTGGAATGTCCTTCTGGACAAGGAATTCTCTTGGGGAAGTGAAATAAGGTGTTTATCGGATCGATTTTGGTTAAGAAAATTTGGAAGTGGATAGGGGATTGTTTTCGTCCAAGTTTTCTCTAGTTTATTTGTTTGTTAGTGGGGAATCTAGGTCGTGTGCCAAAGTTTGGGGCTCTTGCTTTCCTTTGAGGATCCATATGTTTCTTTGGGCGTGAACTGCGAATAAAATCCTTGTGCTAAAAATTCTGAAAAAGAGGAAGACATTTTATTTATTTATTTATAGAGATAACAACAATTTTATTAAAAAGCCGCAAAAGCAGACGAAGAAAACAACACCCAGCCAAAAATCAAGAAAGAGAGCTGCCAGGGGCAGACTTAAAAACTTTTTTATTTTTTTAGAAAAAGAGGAAGATATCGCTTGCCAATAGAGATGCAACTTGTGCAGAAGGAAAATGAGGTGAATTGTATACAGTTCATTCATCCTATATTGGTATCACTTTTTGGCTAGAGTTGGGATGAGTTTGATATTTGATGGATTGCTCAAGGAGGTGTTTGATGGATGGCCCTCCGGTCTGTTTTAATATGAGGGGAAGGTTTTTTTGGAAGATGGTTCTCTTTGCTATTAACTTTGGGCTATGTGATGTGGCTTGATTTGTGTCATGGTGACAATGCATTTGATTGCAATGCAAAGATGGTGGTGACAATCGAAATTGATAGTGGATAATTGTGCTTTGTAATTCGTGAATTACATCGGCAACAAATTGGTGATAACATTGTCAACATAAGGAAGAAAATACTATAAGGAAATCTCTCTCTCTCTGTCTCTCTCTCCACACACACACACACACACACACACATATATATATAGGAGATTTCAACTCTACCTTGATGACTAAAAACTATGAGATTTTTTATATAGGAAACTATGTTAAGTTACAAGTTACTCAACTAGAGCACTTTCACGTGGGACCTACTATGGTAGCCAATGTTTCATGTGACCACTGCCTTCCTATGTCCAATCCAACCATATGCAATTATGTCCCACATGTTTAGTACCATCGTAATTCACTTTGTCATCTAGCGGGGCCCATAGTATGCCCTTGTGCCCAACTTAGTGGGGTTTGTATCTTTTATTTTTTATTTTTTATTTTATTTTAATGAGAGAGAACTAAAAATTTATTAAGACGTCTTCCTAGGTCAAATCTAACCATACACAATTACGTCACATAGGTTCGGTACCCTCGTAACTCACTTTGTCATCTAGTGGGGCCCATGGTATGCGCTTGTGCATGACTTGGTGGAATCAACATTTGTTTTTAGAGATAATTGAAAATTTATCGAGGTGCACACCAAAAGGCAAGAAAGGAATACAATGCTACATTAAAGCTCGCATGTAAAAGAAGAAATAACAACCTTAGCTACTTCGACATAAGGAGCCCAACCCGAAACAAAGCCCTTGATAATGCTAATCACCCCATCTACCGTGGTATTCTCATTTTGAAGCACTGCCCATTCTGTTCCTTTTAAATAGCCCAAAATATAGCCACAATGAGGAGCCTCCCAATAGGGCTAAAAGTCGGGCGGGTTCAACCCGATCGACCATGACTGACCCGACATTGGGTTGGGCTTGGGCAGGATGTATTGGGTTTGGTCTCGAGCTTGGGCTATACAAACACTAACCCGATAAAACTTGGGTTGGGCTCGGGTTGAGGTCTTGGGTTGCCCGAACCAACCTGAACCTGATCGATATATAAGTTACTTATAAATTATAATTGAGTGCGAATTGTATGTGTTGAAGGCACATGAAATTCTAGTGTCGTTGGGTCTCATTGGTCCACGTCATTTATGATGACTCAAGCTAACAAGATACGCTGGACTTCTCTCTCCCAAATAGATTGTGTGCTGCACAACACGGCTTTTGAAGGAGTATTGTCCTATATTTTAGCTTGTTTGTTTAGAAAAAAATGAAGTTCTTTATGATATATAACTACATATATAATTAATAAAATCATAGGTACAAACAATAAGACGTGTATTGAAGTATAATAGATTAATGTAATAACGAAAATATTAGCATGTATGCACCCGACCAACCAGACCGAGCCTGCCTGGGTTGGGCTTGGGTTGAGAATTCCTAACTCGAGATTGGGTTGGGTTGGGTTAGGGTTGAAGTATAGGAACCTTGGGTTGGGCTAGGGTTGAGCACCAACCCGCCCGACTTTCAGCCCTACCTCCCAATTGCTTTACCAACTTTCTCAACACCTCCTTCATGCCAAGCCCAAAGAAGAGCCTCCACTGGCTCCGGCATAACCTAATATATATTGAGTCGTCGCAAGGAAGTAATCCCACACTTCTCGAGTGAAGGAGTAGTGCATAAGTGGTCAATAGATTTTGCATTCGCCATTCACATCAAACATACATTAGGAAGAATTAAAGACCTGCACTATAGATTGTCAAAAGTCAAAATCTCTTTCTTGCAACGAACACCGCAACGCGAGGAGGGGCATTGTAGAACCAATGATGAAATAGATGACAGGGCCTAGGATTGCAAGAAGACTCAGATAGGAGACTAAAAAGAGAGCAAACAGACAGATCGGTACCCAATCCAAATCATCGTGTCTTCTTCTTGAGGCGAAGGAGCTACATTTTTGAGATAGTCCAAAAGGGTGACAAACTCTATGATCTCGTCATTTGCCATATTCTTACGGCAGGGGGCTCCGAATGATTGAGACACCACAGACAGAGTAGCACCACTTAACTGAAACGAAGTAATCTGGCGCTAAAGAAGTTAGTCTAGGGAAGGTGGCTGAAAAGAAAAAAAGAAAGAAAAAAAGGTGCTTCAAGGGGGTTCTCAATGGAACTTTCGATGTAAGAAATTGATGCTATGAACAACGTTGTTAGAGCCCAACACCAAAAGAATTGCATACATCTCATCCAACCAGTGTTTTAAGTATTGGCGATATTGACCGATTTATCCCACGATATATCTTGTATCCCACCTGCGCGATACGAAACACATAAGTAGTGTGATATATCCCACATATTCGATCCGGTGAGTATTTTTTATTTTCAATCCTTTTTTTTTTTTCCCCTGTAAATCATGTTAAATCAGTGTCAAATTGTTATAAATCCATGATTTTTCATGTTTTGCATGAAAAATCATGGTTAGGGAGCTTCAATTTCGAGATTTGGAGGAGATGGGTCGAGTTGCAGAAAATTGAAAAAAAATAAGTCAAAATTTCCCAATTTCTCGCAAATCGGTTGCAATATTTGTGTCCAAACATAAAATCAAACATGTATGTAACCTGATCTAGTGATTCTTCTTTTGCTTTTGAATGTATTGCTTGTGTTTCCACACGTCTTTGTACATATATAAATAATATGAATAGATTTTGAATATACTTGCATCAATTCAGTTAGACAACGAATAGATTATGATCCCATACAAAGAAAACTTATTATGTGCACTTATTTTTTTGTAATGTTTTGATTTATAAACGTGTATTGATGTCTTTTTTTTTTTTTTTTAACAATCATTGAAGTTTCATTGAGAAATTCAACCAATTTCCCAATGTTTCCCCATGTTTCCAACAACAACGATATATTATGCGATACAACCGATATATTCCATGCGACAACCGATACATATCCATATACCAAGGGTGCGATATGTAATGCGATACCGATATTTCGAACACTCGATCCAACTAGGCGTTGTCCATGACCTCGAATTGTGTGATGCTCATGACCTCGAATCCAACAAGGCGTTGTCCATAGAATCATGTCGACTCGTGGACAACACAGAAAGATTTACGAGATTCTATGGACGGTGCCTTGTTGAATGACCTTGAGTCATAACTATGGACAACACCATATGACCTTCGCATCCAATAGCGTACGTCATGGATCGATTTGCGTAGTCAAGCCATGGTTCTAAATGTCGGTATTGGTCGGCATATAGGCCTAGCGGAAAAATGATACGATATGACCTCGCGTATTGGAATCGTGGCTATATTGGTCCATATCGGTCAATTTTTCTAAAAGCAAAATAATATGAAAAAATATTAGAAAAATAGGAAAAAAATGAGATATCCTAGAATCTATCAAAATTTTTTTTGACCATTATTCAATAGTGTATTGGACCATTCTTTGATGAGAATGTTGTCTGTTGATTTGACTTGTTGAAGGTCAACTAAATGGGCCCTAATTAAACACAAATCAAGTATGATTTGGTGAACAATGGCCCGTTACATTGAAATACAACAAAAAGAAGATGAAAATATAAAAAAAGAAAGTGAAGGTTTACCCTTCTTTCCAAATTTTCCCATAATGGTCCGGTTCGCTTTGATTTGTCAAATCCCATTTAAATCATTTGCTTTGATCTCAAAATAGGTCTAGATCTAGCTTAAAAAGTTTTTAAGCTTCTTCCATGATTTAAATGAAAAAAGAAGAGAAGACGCGTGAAATTTTGAAAAAAATAATAATCAAAATTAGACTTTTATAGGCGTATCGCCGCATCGGCATGTATCGACCGTTACGGGTCAATTTTTTCATATCAGATCGATATAACCCCATATAGCATATCGGCTCGTGCCGATATGGATACGATATAGCCATATCGGCCGATATGATACCGATATTCTTATCCATGGGTCAAGCAGGTTGTCCATGACATGGATGATCATTGTATTGGGTCACATAGGTCATTGTTAGGCTCTTGAAATGGAGATTCATCTCTTGAAAATGGATTTGGTCATGTATGGAGGCGGCATCTTTCTCTTGCCCAAGATCACAATCATCAACATCGGACTCCTCATTGAAGATTTGGGCGCCTTTATCAAGATGTGGATTTATCAGGCTCATCTTCTTTGTATATCGGATCGTCAACGAGATCTAGATGCTCGTCGTTATCAAAGATTGACTCTTTATCAAATTCTAGATCATTGCTAGAAATCAATTTACTCTAAATTTGGGGTTTGAATCATTTGGCAATGGGTCCTCGAATCCTATGATTTGTTGGGTCAAAGATTTAAATTGCCTCTGTTAAAGTTTGATCTTGATGCTTCTATGGAGATGCACATTAATTTTCCTGTATCCCTGCGCTAGTCCAGAAGTCTTCTATGTACTAACATTAGACTATATTTTAATAGGGATGTACATCGAGCCAAGTCGAGTTGAGGTGGGCCAAGCTCGGCTCGACTCATCAGTGCTATACTCGAGCTCGAGCTCAACATTGAAGCTTGGCTTGTTTGCCAAAGCTTTCGAGCTCGAGTCAAGCTAGTGGTTCGAGTCGAGTCGAGTTTACCTCGAGTCGAGTCGAGCTTGTTCATATGTCAATTTATTACATTTTTGGATAAAAAAATACAAATTAAATGTCAACAATATTAAGTCTAAAATGTATCATATGCCACATTACTAAGACAAAAAAAGAGTGTCACATAAACCTCTAGATACTATCATACCACATGTTAGTTCTCAATATCAAATCCAAAGAGTGGAAATATATTACAAAATATAAAACGTTAAACAAAAATTTTAAAGCTTACATTCTGGACCTCATTTTCACTTATATTTTCCTCCTTATACTCTTCAACATCGAAACTGCTACTGCCCCAAACTGGATGCAACCAATCTTGTGTACATATCAGTGCTTCAACTGTATTCGAGGTGAGTGAGCTTTGATACTTGCTAACTACTCTGTTCCCGGTGCTAAAAGCTGATTCTGATGCCACAGTCGAAATTGGAATTGATAATGTCTTGTGCCATCACCGAAAGTCTAGGTATGCTCTCAACTTCCACCATTGCAAAACATCGAAATCATCTTCTTGTAGCCTTATGACTGGCTCCTTTAGATACTTATCTACTTTGCATTTAGTTTTATGCGTCTCCATTTCTTCTTCGTCTAAAAAAGACAAAGTCACGAAGTCGCTTGCCTGTAGTAGAAGTACTATCCGTAGTTTGCGAAGTACCTATTGCACTTGATGTTTCGGCCGAATTACCAACATATGAAGTGAACAGCTCTTCAACTGCATCATTAATAATGTAATAATGACTGTCATCGCTGAAACTCTTTCGGAACTGGAATAAAGTGATCTAAAAACAAATCTAACCATTGTTATCTTATATCGGGGATCCATAACAATTGCAATGGCCATTAACAAGTGGCATTCAGCCCAATACTTATCGAATTTCATCTGCATTCCTATAGCCATCGCTTATAAAAAATTCGGACCCTCATCAGCACACTTTTTTAGCGTGTCCATAATGAAAATAATTTTTGGAAAAAATTGATTTGCTGTAGGATACTTATTTCCTAAAAAAATCTTCGTGCAGTCGTAAAAAACTGTGAGAAACTGATGAACATGTTCAGCTTTCTTCCAGTCTTCATCACTAGGCACGTATGTGTATATTTTATCTCGCGCCGCAAGTTTAGGGAATGCAAGTTTAAATTCTTAAGCCATATCCAACATTTCATAAGTTGAATTCTAGCGCGTGCAGACATCCAACTTCAACTGCTGTTTAGATTTCAAATCCAAACGTTGGATTATATCATTCCGCGTACTCAGTCTCGAAGGTGATCCCTTTATATATTTAATGTTATCTCGTATGTTGACAATCGTTGAATCATTTGCTTTCAGCCCTTCTTGCACAATCAAGTTGAGTATGTGAGCACAACATCTGACTTGGAATATTTTACCCTCGAAGAATAAATTTCTGGCAGCCTTGAATTGAGTACGTAAAAAAAAAACCAAAGTATCGTTGGAAGAGGCATTATCTAAAGTAATTGAAGAGATTTTCTTTTCAATGCCCCACTTAACAAGACAATTGTAAATGCAGTCGAACAGTACCGCACCGGTATGAGGAGGAATGTAGCAGAAGTTTGTAATCCTTTTTTGTAGTTTCCAATCTGCATCAACGAAGTGCGGTCAATGACATATATCCCTTTCTTTGATTCGATGCCGTCCACATATCCGAAGTCAAATTTATTCTGGATACAGATATCATAAGAGCTTTCAAGTTTGCTTTCTTAATCGCATATATCTTCATGCACTCTTTTCACAGTAATACGAGAGGCCTTTTCACATTTGGGATTTAGAAATTTGCAAAATTCCATAAAAACTTTGCTTTCTACCATGCTAAATGGCTTCTCATTAACTATCACCAACCTCGCATATCACTCTTTCAGCTTTTCCGGATCATATTTATACGTGGAGAGTGTCGCTTGAGGGTTGTCATATTCAGAAATGGTAAATGAAAGCGGTTGCTGGACTCCACCCTTCAATGTTCTTGGTCTCTTCACACATTTATCAAGATACCTCTGATAGTGAGTTGTAGAAGAACCAAAATGCTTATTATAAAGAGTTTTACAAAACTTACATCTATCTAATCTTGATTGAACCATTTGGTTGCGTGATCTCATCAAAAGATTCCCATATCGCTGATCTTTTTTTCCCTTTCACCGAACCTGAAGCTGTTTCAACCTTGTTTTCTAATTTGTCTCCTTCCACGATAAAAGGATATGTGATTGACGCACCAGGGCTAGGGGTACCTGGGTTTTCTTCACTAGTCATCTAAAAATCAAAAGAAAACGAGGGTAGGATAAGATCATGGCTTTTATAAGTTGAAGTAATCAGTCAATCACATTTATACGTATATATAAATATATAATACAAACAATATCAGGCCCCTCCATAAACTGCAAGACACAAGTGTCTCAAACAGTTCCCTAATAAATAAATCCACCGGGATACATACGTATACATAACTATAAATTGTCCATAATTGTTTCAAATTTTGTTTACTAATTGTCTTTAAATATCTCATATATTCCTACTTGTCTCTATCTAGAGGTGCTAATTGTCTCCATCCCATTTGGTAACATACCATGTACTGTCCCCATACAATTTACATGCGAGCTGAAATTTTGGCACCACCTCCTTATATTTTCCAGATATATGTAAAATTCAATATTAATTAGTTGCCACACCCACATGTAATCCATTACACATGTAGTGGAAACCAACTAGTAAAGAACCATATATTCGGAGAAAATATAGGGAAACATTACCGAAATTTCAACTACATGTAAATTGAATGAGGACAACCTAAGTACATGGTATGGTACCGAACTGTCCAAAGTGGGACAATTTAGAAATCCATAAAGAACAAGTATTTTCGGTCGAATGATTGTACTTATTCAATGTAAATTCCTAAACGAGAGGGTATATTGCTAAACCACTAGGTGGCCTAAATACTAATTAACAACATCAGATGACAAATAATCATAAGTCATAAGCATTAATATTTAAAGAACAAATATCGAAATATATAAGAAAAAGTTTCTCCATACAACTACAAGTCTACAAGTAAAAAATTTAAGAACAAATAAGAAGATAATGTATTTAGGAAAGTTAAGTCAATGTATTTACTCCATACAAGTACAACTACAAGTCTACAAGATTACAACTAAAAAACATAATACATTAAAGTTGAGTTTTAATATTTTCCTTATTCTAGATCAGATCCATAATTTTTGTTCTCCAAGCTCGGGCTGGTGGTATCCTCTCCAATATGCTCATTAACCTCCCTTGAATCAGAAGGTGGGGAGGCTTTTCTACCATGCTCTTGTATAGATTCCGCTAATTTTTTCAAACTATTTTTATGAGCTGATTTATACAGAATACTCAAGATCTTATAGAATGAGGCGAGTTTGGAAATAAACTTTGATGGCTTCTTACTTGTCGAGAAGTACATCGTTGATATCTTAATGCATCTGCCTCTTCCTTGCTTACTTTAAGGCTATTTGTAATTGCTCTTTTTCTAGTCTTCTTAATCTAGCTTCATTCTCTTCTTCCTCTTCCATACTAATTCTCTTCACCCTCTCTATTTCAGATTCTTCGTTGATTAGAATGGGTCTGTTATGGTATATCTTGTGGCTAGTTGTATTCGGTGTAGGGGAGGGGGTGGAATGCTTCTTATTGGAGTCTACAAGAGCCTGGAATAAAAATCGTACCTCCTTTGATGCTTTTTGGACATGGTTTTGCATCTCTCTCTCTCTCTCTCTCTCTCTCTCTCTCTCTCTCTCTCTCTCTCTCTCTCCCTCCCCCGGCGACATGATAAGTGTAGTCTAAGCCGATTTGTTTTGTTAACAAATCTAGCCCCACACAAATTACATTGAATTTTCATTCTTCCAGAGTCTAGGGAATAGACTTGGGATCCATAATCCCAAATATTGGTGAATGGATCATCTAAAGACATTGCTGCACATCATTTAGAATATTGTTATAAACAAATATTGGTGTGAAGTATTCGAGTGTGGTGCTCATTGATCGTGCTAGGTCCATCCCGCATTTTTCCTTGTGAGGTACTCTTCCCTTATTTGTTATGGACATTAAAACTAAAAAGTGACCCAACACAGTCCCCACCTCGACCCAACCCTTGACTCAACCTAGTGCCCAACCCGACCCAACCCAGCCCCCACCTCGACCCAAACCAACACCCGACTCAACCCAACGCCCCAACTTGACCCAACCCAATCCCCACCCCGACCCAAACTAGCACCCGACTCAACCCAGCTCCCAACTTGACCTAATCCAGTGCCCAACCCGACCCAACCCATCGCCTAACCCGACCCAACCTCGTACCCAACTCAACCCGGCGCCCAACCCGACCCAACCTAGCCCCCACCCCCACCCAAACCAACACCCGACCCAACCGGCGCCCAACCCAACCCAACCCCACCCCGACCCAAACCCCAACCCGACTCAACCTAGCGCCAACCTAACCCAACCCAGCCCCCACCCTGACCCAAACCCCAACCCGACTCAACCCAGTGCCCAACCCGACTTAACCCAACCCAGCGCCCAACCCGACTCAACCTAGCGCCAACCTGACCCAACCCAGCCCCCACCCTGACCCAAACCCCAACCCGACTCAACCCAGTGCCCAACCCGACTTAACCCAATCCAGCGCCCAACCCGACCCGGGACCCAACCCAAATGAATAATAAAAATTCAAAAAATCTTCAATCATACTAATCCATGATCTCTGTGTGTGTGTGTGTGTGTGTGTGTGTGTGTGTGTGTGTGTACACCTTTGTGGTGGCTGAATGGGCTGAGCCTGAGACGAGTCGGGATTGGGCGCGGGTTGGGACTTGGTCGCAGATCAGGGAGAGGAGATCCAGGAGAGAGAGAGAGAGAGAGAGAGAGAGAGAGAGAGAGAGAGAGAGAGCTCCTCGGGCGGGCGGAGATGGCGACCGGCGGGCTGGGTAGGGTAAGGGAAAGAGGAATGGGGAGTCAGGTAGGGTCGGGTAGGGTTTGTAAAATGTTATATATATTATATTATATAATATTAATATTTATTACTCGAGCCGAGTCGAGCTCGAGCTTCGAGTCGAGTCAAGTTGATATGCACCATGCTCGAACTCGGCTCGAACTCAACTCGAGCTTTTTAAAACTAGCTTGACTCAGCCCGTGTCGGCCCTTCAAGCTGAGTCAATCTGAGTTGACTCGAGCCGAGTCGAGCGAGCTTTTCGAGCTAGCTCGACTCATGTACAGCCCTATCTTTTAATCTATGGATCATAGTGACAAATCTTGTTCTTAGCAATTTCTGGGGAGATTCTAAATTTTTGAGGGTTTTCTCGGGATGTTATCAGGAAAATCTCGCTGAAATAAAAAAAAAAAAAACTTATTTTAAATTATGAAATACATTTAAATTTTAAATATATATATTTAAATAAAAATTCCTTAGTTGGGGAATGGTGGAAAAAGATTCATGTAGCCGACCCTTGTTTGTTGGTGAAGGCTTAGATGATGATGATTTATATAAATTTTCCTTAGCGTTTTTACTATTTTCTGAGTTAATATTGTGATGAAAACACATTTTTAAATCTTTCGATATTTTTAAAATTTCATGATAGTATCATTTAGTGTATTTCTCATGAGATCTTCAAGATCTTGGCAATATTTGTCACACCGCAATGGATTGATTGGGCTCGTCAAGTTTTCTTTTAGCTGATTGAATCTTCACAGGGGTGATGAAAATTGGAATTTTAACTGGATTATTAAATAGGAAGGGTAGATCAAATCATGACCAACTCTAATCCATTAGATTTTCCTTCATTATCTTATAAAAATATGGAAAGTATGAAACAATTATGGAATAAAGATACATAAAATAAACATATTTAGGCATGATATCTCAGATTCTTAGTCAATTGATACATTCCATGGCAGTTCTATTTTGTAATGGATGATAAGTCTTCAGACAAACATCTCTCTAGGCAGCCAGTTGTTGTACTTTTGTGATGTGTTGGATCAAAGATTTAAATTGCCTTTGTAGAAGGTTGAAATTGGTGCTTTTGGTCAAATACTGAATTTGCTGTTTGAGAAAATTAATCTCTTTGTTCCTATTATCGGTGACTTGTCTGATTTAGATGCTGCTATTGGCATCACCACGGCCTTGAATGTGTGGAGCTATGCAAGATGGATCAAGGTTGGAAGAGATGGGATTTGAAAGGGGTGAAGTTTTGGCTAGTTTGGCTTGGGCAGTTGTGGGGAAACTGGCTGGTGGCTAAGCGTTTATGTTTTGGTTGGAAATTCGGATGGTGGGAGATGCGTGGTGGTGTTTTTTTTTAATGGGTTGAGGAGAAAGGAAAAGAAAGAGATTGGGAACATGTAGCTGGATTGATCATTCTGGGCTGGGGCATAATGTAGCTCTAATATCAACTGATGTAGCTCGAACATGCCGTGCGATGATGTGTTGAGTTGCAACATAAAGATGGTGACAATGATCTAAATCGACGCCCAATAATTATGTTCAAGATTTGGCAATTACATTAATCGGCAAATCGGCAATAACACAGTCAATGACCATCCAATAGTTGTCAGCAGGTTTAGGCTTTGACCTTGAAAACCAGGGATTCTGCTAAAGTGTTAGCAAGAATTGGTTGTAATCCATCAGTTTACTTCTAGATAACAAAACGAGATAAACTCGTGCCAAGATAAATAATATCAAATCACTATTTTTCAAAGCCAAGGGATTCAATGCATACATGAAGCTAGTATCTTGTTCTCCAAGTTAGCTTAAACCCCAAGCAAAGAAAGAAAAGGTTAATATAGTCCTAATCATCCATTATTACTAATCTTAACCATTTGTTTCAATAAATTATTAAAAATGACAAAAAATCCCATATTCTTGTCTCAACCTTATTGGCCTTGGTAAATCGACATAACTCACTCAAACGGTATTGAAATTACATGGTCTTGTGCTTGTTGGATATTTAACTCAGTAGGCGTTCAAACAAAGACCAAATTTGTGTTGTTCCGACGGAAATACTAAGGGAGAAGTAAAGCCTATCAGATAATTAAAAGCTAGGAGAAAGTTTTTTTTTAAGAGAACCATTTTGAGTTGGGATTCACTAGGTTGGAAGACTCTTCACGTGGGACTCAGCTCTGCACATGACTACGATCAGTGTCCTCCACGATGATCCATGCACAATTCTATTCCAAAGGTTGGGTTCCCGCATAATGGCTTGTCATCTAATGGGTCCCACAGTTTGTACTTGCACCTTGGGATCCATGTGCATCATCGCCGCATCCCCATGGAAGGGCGAAAAAAGAAAATAAGAGGATATGTGAAAACAAAGCAGCATTGATATCCTATATCATAAGTACTAAGTAGTCTTCACCATGATCATCAGTTGGGTTAAGGGTTGCGTGGAGTTTTCCTGTGTTCCGATTAGGATATCTGTCAGGACTGGGACATGTTGATTCCGGGAAGAATTAGGAATGCAGAAGTGGTTAAGGCTGGTTGGAAGCCTCTTCCAGATGGTCAAGCTCAAATTTGAGGGATGCTCTCTGGACACCGGTGGCCACTATTATAGTTGGAGTTTTGAGGAATTAATAGGAATAGGTTTTGTTTCCCTTCTTTGGTTGTCATGGGGAGTCAGATCTCTTCAAGGCAAATTTAATACCGCTTCGAGAGGGTTTGCATGATCCTTTTCAGCTCTCTCTCTCTCTCTCTCTCTCTCTCTCTCTCTCTCTCTCTCAACAGGCTGAACTCTCCTTTTTTTTTTTTCCCCCTTTAATTTATGCTGTAAGTTACTATTGACAGATACAATGCATAATCACAAACCAATTGATATATGTTCTCATCTTGTAGGTGGAGACTCAAACCGAAGAAGTTATTTTTGATCATTTGCATGCAACTGCGTTCCAGTACACTCCTTTGGGTAGAACAATACTCGGACCTGCTCAGAATATCAAAACAATAACCAAAGAGCATCTTCAAAACTACATTTCAACTCATTACACAGCTCCTAGAATGGTGTGTGACACTTCACCTGACTAGTGTTAATGGGGTCTTTCTGTCTGTCCCATTAGCCTGACTTGATTGTTTAATGTTGGCTTTAATTTAAAACTTTATGTTGGATTACCCTAGGTCACGTAAGTAGCATCTATGAGCTACCCTGACCAATATTTCCCTGGGATTTCTATTGTATTTTTAGGTTATTACTGCTGCTGGTGCAGTTAAGCATGAGGATATAGTTGAGCAGGTGAAGAAGCTGTTCACAAAGCTGTCAACTGACCCTACGACAGCCTCTGAGTTAGTTGTGAGAGAACCAGCTGTTTTTACTGGTTCTGAGGTCAGTATATTTATTTGAGGGCCAAATTTACTTATTTTATAACCTTTCTATTTTATGTGAAAGATGCATCTTCTATCTGGCGCTTCTGTTTACCTGGTTCTTCTTTCATGACGACTCAGGTTCGAATAATTGATGATGATGTTCCGCTAGCACAGTTTGCGGTTGCATTTAGTGGAGCATCTTGGACAGATCCAGATTCGATTGCTTTGCTGGTCATGCAGTACATGCTGGGATCTTGGAATAAAACTTCAGGCGGGGGGAAGCACATGGGGTTAGTTTCTATGACACCCAATGCTTTTCTGGAACATATACATGTCAGTTTCTGGTGCTGGTTCTCTAGCTCCTGTGATAATTGCCTAGGTTATTCATGCATAATTTGACCTCTAGCACTGATGATTTAAAGAAAAAGGGTTTAAACCTCTAAAAATGCATAGCTGACCTCATTTGTTAATTGCACACAGGTCAGAGCTCGCCCAGAGGGTTGGGATTAATGAAATAGCTGAGAGCATGATGGCTTTTAACACCAACTACAAAGACACTGGCCTGTTTGGTGTCTATGCTGTTGCGAAGGTTCAATTCAGATATTGTATATGCCTTTCTCTTTTTTTCACAAAGAAACCTTTTGCTTGCATACCATTATACAGTAAATGCAGTCACTAGTTTCAGAGGACATTTATTGGTTAATAATTTATGAGGGAAAACATGGGGTTTGTCAAAATATCAGTCTTACGCTCCATTTACAATGTGAAGAGAAAATGCCAGTATGCATTTCTTCCAATATGCAGTGAGACTTTGAACGGAACCTAAAATTTTTAACATCTGAAACTTTTTCTTTTTTGTTTGTGCATTTCCAATGGCTTCATCATGTGCATGCTTGATGTGGAAACAGTGGATCATTTGTTTTGGCATTGCCTCTTTGTTCAAGGATAGTGATTCTTCTTTGGGGTCCATTTGGATTGCAAGAAAAGAAATATTGTGATGCAGGACGGTATAAACTAGAATGCATGTGTGAGCACAAAAATTATCCAGCGAAATAAACTAAGCAAATTAATTGAAATATTCAACATTCCATATCATAGTAAAGATAATAACAAAGGAAACATGCAATGGTTACAGACCATCATCACAATACTGCGGTACCGTATTCAAATCATGCGTGGATTGGATCCGGCGAGGGATGGGACCTCCCGATGTTGCATGGTTTCAATCCAACAATCAATGCAGCTTCTCTAGTCCAGGAAATCAAAGGATTTTTGGAGTAGGAACGACTAGAAAATTTGAGAGAGGGTTGGGATCAATTCTCAGATATTTAGGGTCAATAGCAATCAAAGAATACTATGCATAGAAAGAGAAGAAGGAGGTTGGAGGGCTAGAAATATAATTTAGAAGAAGAGGAGATTAGGGGAAGAGAAGAAATTACCACAGAGAGAAAGGGGAAGGAAGCACCAAGCTTTCATTTTTTATTTTTTTTTTAAAAAACATCATTAGGTTTAGGGTAAAAAACACCCTATTTATAAAATTCGGATTTAAAAGAAAATGACTAAACTACCCCCATAACAAAAAAAAAGGGCGCAAAACAAAGCTTTAAAAAAATAAAATAAAAAAATCCCGCGTAACTGATCAATCTTCTAACTCATCTTACACGTGTGTCCTCCTAATGTGGGGCCTTCAATTAATCCAGGGATACGTGTAAGGTCTTTAAAATCCTCCTTGGTTGTGCCACGAACCATCATCGAGCCATAAAGATGTATTCGTTGGCGGCCTTCATTTTTGATAAACTTTGAAGGGTCTGATGTCCTCATCACATTGTGTCTAGGGGCTGGGGCAGACAAGGTTTCCATGGTTTGTCTGACGCATTTGTGCATGGGAACCGAGAAAAATAAGGACAATCTGTCTCCAATATTTGGAATAAGGCAAGGATTGCATGTCTCTTGAAAAAGGTGGAAACATGATAGAAATAAGGAAAGCTTATCCCTAGTTTGGTGCATGCAGAACACAATGTGTCATCCACATGCCTAGTAGATATTAACGTGGCAAGAGCTGTTTTTGGGTTTGTAATTTTGTCTCCTTTTTGTTGTATTCCTTCCTGGTTGTTATTTCAGTCAGCTTTTTAAATAAAATGCATTACCCTTAAAAAAATGTTTCATCCACATGCGTCACTTGTGTTCCATATGTGACCACTCATGTTCAAGGGTCCTACATGTGCCATCATCAATTTCGAATGACCTACACATACAACATTTGTTAATATGCACGTGCTATAAGTGCTATATGTGCCACCATCTTCATAAGCTGTCCACATTTGCCACTGGGAGTCCATTTTTACTCTGTCCCGGGGTTTTTTTATGACAAACAAAATAACTACAAGATAGCATAACTGAGATATACATTACAAGACAACATGACTTGGATACTTTGTCCAGAATACAACCTTGCTTGCATTTAAACGGCCCCTTAGTCTGCTCAAAGCTGTTTTTGGTGATGCTTTGAAAGATGTGAGCTTTTATGTGCCGTTTTCTAAAAAGAGGAAGGAAAAAGAGAATCATATAAGCCCCTTAAAAAAAAATGGAAAAGAGGAGAATCGTATGGTGGTTAGTCTTTCTAGCTGTGTTATGGATGGTTTGTTAGCAATATGATAACCTAGTTTTCGGAGAGTTTCCCCAGTAGCAGGTTTCCCTTCAAGAAAATTGATGCAAGACATGGAAAATTAAATATGATATGCAAGATCTCAGGCTTTAGATCATACTAATTCAAAACAATCCATATTAATTCCACATCCTACACAAAAGTTCAAACATTCAATTAAAGGGGAATCTGCACGGGTCCAGGCCTACACAGGTTAGGGCTAGATCTGTTAAAATTATAAACCGAAAGATGCTCAAAGATAAGCAGTAATCATCCACACATGCACAACAATCAATCCCTAATCCAAGGGATTCACCAATTTCAATTGAAGGAACCCTAGGGTGAGAAAAGGGGCAAATAAGTTAGGGATAATGCAATCTAGGGTTAGGGTTATAAAAACTAGTGTAAAAGGGGAAAATAGGAAGAAAACCTGAACCAAACGACAGCTCCCGCGTGCAGACCGCGGCCCAGACCTGTCGCATGTGCGCAGGAGGCTGGCCGCACGTGCGCTGGGGGCTCGAATCCCAAAACAGCCTTCTAAGCTCTGGTCGCCCGGGGGGGCTACAAACCCTCCAAATCTCGTGGCGATCCGACTTGCGGTAGCGCAGTGCTCCGTCAAAGTTTCGGCCCTCCTGCAGGGCCAGATTCTGAAAACTGGCTGTAAGGAGAAGATCCGCTGTAAAATTGATAGATTCGAGGCGAGGATGGCTGTAGAAGGTGAGATATATGGATGAAATAGGGTAGGAGCGGAAGGGGATAGATGTGGCTTCGCACCATGGTAGTTAGCCCTTCGAAAAGGAAGGGCTTCGGACCCACCCACTTGAATTTTTCCACAACTCAGAAACTCAGAGAATAGAAAAAAACTTGTAGGAATTTTTATTAAACTTCAATAAATCAAAAGAACTACAAGGGGTGCCTATATATAAGGAAAACCCAATACCCCAAAACTCGCACCATCTGTGCAACCTATTACTTGGTGATGAAGTAAACTAAAATAAAAACATTGTATTTATCAGCTAGCAATGACGAGAGCTCCGAGTGATCACTGATTTGGCTCACGAATCTGGGTTGCTCAATGGTCACTACGGGGAAGCTCGTTGCCACAGCGTAGGCCGACAACTCGACCACGATGTCCCATACCACCATGTCCTGCTCATGAGTCTTAGCGGATCAAGGTACCAAGGTTAACAGGGATTTCACTGGTGAGTTTGGTACCCTAGGTTCAAGCAGAAGTGACCATACATGGTTAACATACATCGGCAAATCGGGTTGTTTGACGGCTCGACTAGCACGATCGCACATCGAGTTGAACGACATGAAGTGCATAAGCACTCCGTGTGGCCTAACCACTGTTGCCAACCGACATACAACTCAGGTTCATCAGGCGCGTCTCATGTGGCGGATCAAGGACAGCCACTCGTTCAAGTCCTATTACCGATTGCCTGGACTATATAATAGCCCCAAACACATTCAATTACATTGATCTAACATATGAGATACTCAAAGCAGTAATGGAACAATGATTCAAAACATACAATCAGTTGAGCATGCTATGAAGTACAATATCAACATGAATTTGAACATATTCAATTCATAACCAAACAGATATCTGAATATATCATACATGGAGAAAAACATACACATCGCTAGAGTAGTTGAGAATCCTATCTCAACACTCAATTAAAGATTCATAAGTACTTACTCATACAGACATGTTTACATACACTTAGTCTACACCTCACATTATACATGACATAGAGTTAGAATACGTATTAGGGCAAGTCCCTTCGTCAAAGGATTGCCGCCTATATAACAATCACATACCCACGACGAATAGTCGTGGCGTACACTAATACATAGTTTATACTCACTTAGACAATTTCACAAATACTTAGGCTACAACTTGTACATACACGACGTATGTTAATACAACAGGTATTAGGCTAATCTGTTCACCCAGAGGTTGATACACATGCATCTAGCATACATAGACAGCAAGTAATCATGGCAAACACAAATTCGTATTTCATACGTATACGGTATTTTCTACAAATACGAGGAATACAGTATATTCAACATAGTTAACGTATATCTGAAAAACGAAACGGACAGCACTTTGTACATGTGCAATAGCATCCACGTCAGTAATATATCATTAACTGACATTGAAAGCCTTGAAAACTACCTATACGTTTAAAGTCCGCACCTTTCGCTGGTAAACGCGTAACGAATTCAGTTTGTTCACTCACGCTCCGTCTACGGCCCAACGGCAACCTATTTCATGAAATAGGTTAGCTATTTCATTACTTTAACTAATTGAAACCCTAGAACGGATTAGGGTTAGGTTTTCTTACCTATGAATGGGATTGGTATCGTCGGAAAAGCGACACGGTAGCCGTAGTTAGGCACGTAGATAAGTGGGTTTGAATCCCAGGAAGAAACTCCAGCAATCCCTCACACTCTCTCTCTTTCCTTCTCTTTTTCTCTCTTCTCTCTCCTAGGTTTAGGAAATTCGTATGAAATGAGAGAGAGAGGGTTTAAGGTCTTTATATAGGCCCAGAAATGATGGGAATGGCCCAAGGGCCATGGTATACTTCAATTATAGCCAAAACCCATCTGTTTCGGCTCAACGGAGCACTTCCGGAGCCCCCCCTTGAGCCAAAGGTCGGACTTAAGCTCACTGACTTTGGATTAGGTCAAGTTAAATTTTCGTTCCAGTCGGGTTCCCAGATCACACGTGGCGGACCGGTTTCAGTTCAACGGTCACCGAAACTCGATCAGGGTTACAAGTACACTGCCATGTATGAGAAATTTCTCCTGATCCGAGGGTGTATTTGGGTCAGATTCTGACGGTCTGATTGCTTATATTCGGCCCGCAAGTGACGAGTCTCAGATTACTTAAATTTAGATTCATTGCTAAAGAAAACCACGTTTTCTCACACTCTTCGCTTTGGGCTCAAGCGAATAGCCTCGGGACACTATCTGGAGTTGATTTCCGAGATGGTTGTCAAGTCCAGCAAGACACTCTTAACTATATAATTTCGTAGTAACTGAACTTTCTACGTGCGGTCCAGATCTAATACGGAGTTTCACTGTGCTCCCGAGAGCAACTGGGTAATGAGATGGATCCTAGATTTTAGGGTAACCTAGCGTCAATGATTCTACAAGTTTTAGGTCTTGCAGATAGTATTTAAAGTGGATCGAGCGGATTTCGTAACTACTCTAGTTTAACACTTAGTTAAACTCGTCTAATTTCTAAAGGATTTAGTCCTTAGTGATTTCTGGCTGAGGCGGCACTCGGGTCTCAGTACGGATTTTTCCGAGACGTTACACAATCAAGGAAATTTAAAGCGTTCATGATGTTCTAAATAATATAAATAAGCAAAACCTAAAGTATGAACTCAATCTGACTAGTGGGCCACGATCATGAGATCCCATGATGGACTTTTCGTGACTATCGGGCCCACTCTTTTGAATCAAAACTTCATCTTCTAACTAGGAGGCCCTCCCTGGACGTTGCCATCAAGCTAGATCGACGGTGGGGCCCTCCATCTCCTTCCGTACGTGCGTAAGGGCGACGTCCGTGCGCGTGTGCGTGTGCGAGCAATGCCCCCATCAATTCTCCCCAGCTGCGAAGATTTCGCCATTGGCGAAATAAAACTCCTGAACCGCTCCAGGATATCAGGATCAAGTCTCTGAAGCTCCTCTTCAGTGAGCCACGTGCTGTCTGAAGTTGGGCATGACTTCCATTTAATCAGGTACTTCTGAAACCCCCCATCCGACGTTGAAACTATCTAATGGTCTAGGATATCCTCTATTTTCTCTCTGGGTGTATGAAGGTTAGGTATGGGAGGTAGAGGTTGGGAATAAAGGTCAGGAAGAGTAGGTATGAGAGGTAGAGGCTGGGAAAATGGGTCGGGACGGTTAGGTATGGGAGGTAGAGGCTGGGAAAATGGGTCGAGAATGGTAGGTATGGGAGGTAGAGGCTAGGAAGACGGGTCGGGAGGGGGCCATTGATCAAGGGAAAGGTCTGATGAATTAGGATGGTTAGGCGAAAGGCTGGAAAATGCATCAATGGCCCCTTGGAATGCAACTAGATCCTCCACATTAAATGTGGAACTAATTCCCATGGAGGGTGGAAGATTTGCCACATACGCATTGAGATCATTTCATTTTATAATTTTGACGGGTCCAGCGTTACGCGCGTGTAACTTACGAACGGCCCCTGGAGGATACCGCTCGGGCCTGATGTGGACCATCATAGAGTCCCTTACATTGAATTCCTTGAAACATTTATGTTGGTCTATAGAAAATTTGTAATGTTCATTACTAGTAGTGATCTTCTGCCTGATTTCTTGATGCCATGAATGAATGTGATGCACAAAAGACTCTACAGGCTCTGATGGCCTATGGGACAGACATAGGGACAAGATCAATAGGTTTCTCAGGTTTATAACCAGTAAAGACTTCATAAGGACTGAGACCTATGGACCTATCGACAGAACTATTAAACGCAAACTCGGTTATAAGTATTACGGTGTCTCATGTTCTGGTGTGCTCTATATCCCTCATAGGGGTGGACTCATCCGGTAGATCATCAGGAAAAACATTACGAAGCTCATCCACTACCGGAATGGCCTCAATGGGTAACTCTACACTAGCCTCTGGTGCACTCCCTCCAGTCACAAGGCCGCACATGTTGTACCTCGGTCTCAATGTCCCTCATGGGGTCGGTGCATGGGTGCATTCCCATAACTGATTCCTTGGCCAACTCCATTCATTGGTCTATCTTCCTGGCCACCTGCCTGAGATTGAACGTCTACCCCAATGGGGGGGTTTGTCCCGACGAAGGCTTTTAGTTGAGTAATGCGCACATCAAATTGATAAAAGCATTGGTCTATATGTTGTTCCAAGCGCTTACCCACAGACTCAATCTGCTGGGATAGTTTGTTTAGTGACTCTAGCAGTTGCTCCATGTTTAGAGTAGGGTGCAAACCAAAACTATGACTCGTGCGTGTGGGCATACACTTGCTAACTCCACCTAAGGACTTTCTATGACGATTATATGCAACTAGATAAGACTAAAAGATGCTATGAGACTCTATATGAGGGAAACTACGCAGTGTTACTAAAATCCAGCATCATAGTTGGCGAAATATGGGAATAACAGAAAGTTACAGCAATGTGAATTGTTAACTCCCTGCTAACAGAAATTTTAGCAACTAATATCAGGGACTACAGGCTTCTAAACAGCTATATGTGATCAAACTGGATGCATGAAGGACTTAAACAAACTAATCTTGAACATGTGATGTATTCCCCTATAACAACCCTAAGCTCTGATACCAAATTTGATGCAGGACATGGAAAATTAAATATAATATGCAAGATCTTAGGCTTTAGATCATACTAATTTAAAACAATCCATATTAATTCCACATCCTACACAAAAGCTCAAACATTCAAGTAAAGGGGAATCTGCACGGGTCCAAGCCTACACAGGTTAGGGCTGAATCTGTTAAAATTATAAACCAAACGATGCTCAAAGATAAGCAGTAATCATCCACACATGCACAACAATCAGTCCCTAATCCAAGGGATTCACCAATTTCAATTCAAGGAACCTTAGGGTGAGAAAATGGGCCAATAAGTTAAGGGATAATGCAATCTAGGGTTAGAGTTATGAAAAACTAGTGTAAAATGGGAAAATAGGAAGAAAACCTAAACCAAACGACAACTCCCGCTTGCAGACCGCGGCCCAAACCTGTCGCACGTGCGCAGGAGGCGGGCCGCACGTGCGCTGGGGGCTCGAATCTCAAAACAGCCTTCTAGGGTCCGGTCGGCCGGGGGGGGGGACTACAAACCCTCCAAATCTTGTGGCGATCCGATGTGTGGTTGGGGCTCAGTGCTCCGTCGAAGTTCCAGCCCTCCTACAGGGACAAATTCTAGAAACTGGCTGTAGGGAGAAGATCCGCTGCAAAATTGATGGATTTGAGGCGAGGATGGTTGTAGAAGGTGAGATATATGGATGGAAGAGGGTAGGGGCGGATGAGGATAGATGTGGCTTCGCACCACGGTAGTTAGCCCTTCAAAAAGGGAGGCTTCGCACCCACTTGAATTTTTTCACAACTCAGAAACTCAGAGAGTAGAAAAAAAACTTGCAAGAATTTTTATTAAACTTCAATGAATCAAAATAACTCCAAGGGGTGCCTATTTATAGGGAAAACCCTAACCCCAAAACTCGCGCCATATGCGTAACCTATTACTTGGCGATGAAGTAAACTAAAATAAAAACCAATCAAAGAAATCTAAAGCGTTCATGATGTTCTAAATAATATAAATAAGCCTAACCTAAAGTATGAACTTAATCTGACTAGTCAGCCACAATCATGAGATCCCATGATGGGCTTTTCGAGACTATCGGGCCCACTCTTTTGAATTAAAATTTCGTTTTCTAACTAGGAGGTGCCCCCTGAATGTTGTCATCGAGCCAGATCGACAGTGGGGCCCTCCCTCTCATTCCGTACATGTGTAGGGGCGGCGTGCGTGCACGTGTGTACGTGATGTCCCCATCACAAATTGGCCTATGGTTGAGTGGGCAGGGCTTCTGATTTGGGGGGGGGGGGACCACAAAGGCATTAGTGCTATTGGCCTTTGGTTGAGTGGGCAGGGCTTCTGATGCCTTTACTCATTGTCCTTTGGAGGTTTTCTAGGATAGATCATGATGCTTATTTTTGTTGATATGATGATTTCTAACCATCTTATGTGCTCTGCTTCCTCTTTTTTGCCTTGAGAAATTTTTTGGTCATCCTTCAAAAGATGGGGGGGAAGGGGGAACCACAAAGGCATTAGTGCTATTGTTCCCCATGTTGTGCATATGGTTATTTTCTGAGACTGGTTTCATCTTGTTAGAAACTCCATCGTTCGTTTGACTACATGAATCTGCATCTCTAGTTTTCTGTATCGATTTTTTTTTTAGTGGTTTAGACTGCCCTCTGTCTAAAGATCCTCTAAAAGGTAAACTATTTTCTAAGAGTCTACTCCTAGATTGCCCTCTACCTTTTCAGTTTTACTTTAGGAAATTGATGCCTTCTACATAAACTAAAAGCAGGTTGATCAACCTATTGCAAGTTCTCATAAAGTCTTCTTGAAATTTGACTTGTGCTCCTACCAAAAAGAGACCATTTGAATAAAATATAGATTTTTTTTGTCCTGTAGGGTTCTATTGTTTCCATTCTACTTGTTGAGGGTGAAGGGTAAACTTGGATAACAAAGATAGATTCTGATTAACTGCCTTCCAATGGAATGTATCAACTATCTTTTGTCTGTCATGTCCATTTGAAGTTACCTTCCTTGTTTCCTGCCCCACAGTATATTGTATGTACTGTTTCTCTAAAGCAGTATTTCCATTTAAGAATATGGGCAATATTACTTGGTCCATTTACACACAACCTGCAGAAGGGTTGACATTTTCCATGGATGCTGCCAGGGAAAGAATTATATCTACCTTCCATTACTTCTAGAAATTGTTTAATATTTTCTGCAAAGCTTATAAAACAATTTTCAGTCACTCTGTTTATTGCAGTCTGTTTGTTTTGTGCATTAGAATGAGTTCAGTAGTTTGGTTGACTTTAGTAGAAGTTTATATTCACCCTTTTCTGTTTTAGTCTTAGAATGAATGTAACCAGTTGAGATTTTTACTCCAATAGTCTTTTATTGTCTTTCTTTGTTTGAAATTCTGTGTTCAGCCGGATTGCTTGGATGATTTATCCTATGCAATTATGTATGACATCAGCAAGTTGTCCTACCGCGTTTCAGAAGCCGATGTTACTCGTGCTCGCAATCAGGTAGTTCGTCAGTGCTCTTTACATACCTATGGAATGCATTGGTTGCTTCTTTTTCACTTTAGTATGTCATAGCCTGAAGAGATGTATGAGGATAGTGAATCCCAATTCTAATTTACTTCTCTTTGTGATGGGTGAGTCTGCTTTCATATATATATTTTTCTCATATGCTACGATGCAGTAAAACCTTGGTAACGTAATATTACAACTCTGTATCATTTACCAAGTAAGAAGAAGAGGTGTGTTTATAAGTTAAATTTGACATGCATATTTGTAATACCAACAAGGGCACGATGGACATGGATATTATTTTTCTGTATCCCTGGCCCAGAAGTCTTCTATGTACTGCATCAGACCATATCGAATCTATGGATCATAGTGACAAATCTTGTTCTTGACAATTTGTCGGGAGAGTTTAAAAATTTTGAGGTTTTTCTCAGGATGTTATTGGGAAAATCTTGCTGAAATAAATAAATAAATAAATAAATATATATATATTAAATACATTTAAAGTTTAAAATATATTTCTATAAAAATTAATTAGTTGGGGAATGGTGGAAAAGGATTCATGTATCCAACCCCAATTTGTTTGGATAAGGCTTAGATGATGATGATGATGATGATTTATATAACAATTCCTACATGTTTTTACTATATTTTGAGTTAATATTTGCCAAAAAACACCAGATTGTAAAATCTGTTGAGATTTTGAAAATCTCACGACAATATTGTTTAGTGTATTTCTTGGGATATTATCACGGGATCTTCAAAATCTTAGTGATATTTGTCACACTGCTATGGATTGATTGGGTTGGGAAACTTGTTTTCTTTTAGCCGCTTGAATCTTCACAGGGGTGCTGGAGATTGAAAATTTAATTGGACCATAAAATAGGAAGGGTGGATCAAATAAAGAGACCTGCAACTCTAATCCATTTGATTTTCCTTTATTATCTTATAAAAATATGGAAGGCACCTAAATGGAATACAAGATACAGAAAATATACATAATTCTCTTTATAATGGATGAGTATCCAAACCATCTCTCTCTCTCTCTCTCTCTCTCTCTCTCTCTCTCTCTCTCTCTCTGATGCAGGGCAATTAACCACTTACTCTAAAAGCTCGAACTGTTAGAGCATGGCGAATTAATCCCTTTATCTCATAGCTCAGGCCCCACATCTCATGGGTTAAGACCTCAGCCGCCCACCCCGAATGTGTCCCCGCATCCCACATGCTACCCCACTCGAGCTCGGTGTTAAATGTGCATTAATCACCCCCCGGCGAGGAGTCTCGAACATGAGACCCCTGCATTAATCACCCCCAATGAGGAGTCTCGAACACGAGACCTCCCGCTCTAATACCAATATGATGCAGGACAATTAACCATTTGCTCTAAAAGCTCGAACTGTTAGAGCATGACGAATTAATCCCTTTATCTCATAGCCCAGGCCCAACATCTCATGGGTTAGGATCTCGTCCGAACCCCTTTCGTGGGCCCCAAATCACGTGGGTACCGCCTCATACGGGCTGCCCACCCCGAGTGTATCCCCGCATCCCACAGGCTACCCCACTCGAGCCCGGTGTGAAATGCGCATTAATCACCCTCGGTGAGCAGTCTCGAACACGAGACCTCCCCCGTGGGCCCCGCCCACCCCGTGTGTGCCCCTGCATCCCACAAGCAACCCCACTCAAGCTTGGTGTGAAAATGCCCCTGCATTACTCTCTCTCTCTCTCTCTCTCTCTCTCTCTCTCTCTCTCTCTCTCTCTCCCCACACATACATTAATTGTTAGGTAGGCAGCTACTTGTACTTCTGCGAAGCAATGAGCATGCAAGTTTCAAATTTTGCTTATTTGGTAAAACAAGATTCAGAAAGCGAGGTTCAATTGGCTGGGACAAGGCTACGATGATCATGATGATATGAGCGGTGTTAATGATGTCTAGGGCCCTTTGGTAGACAACAACGTTTTTTGAATCGTATCACAATATGAATTGTACAATTCATATCTTATCGTATGGATGTACGATTCAAATCGTATGCCCAAATTATGAATCTTAAATAATCTTTCAATTATCATAAATTGAATCATGTATGCATGTTCCATAAATGGGGCCAAAGTTACATTAAAAAAATCATTTTTTTCCTAAGTAATTCTTTTTTTAAAACCCCTTTTATGGTTGACTCATTTTACACATGATATGTATATTGTATGCATGTTCTCAATTGATAATATCATGATATACAAATACTTTTTTTTTTTTTTTTTAAACGATGATGTACGATTACTTTTCATGGTGTATACTGATGGGAAATGGATTATTGGTGAAATAATTAAAAAAATCATGATTTACGATACAATTTGCAATTTGATACGATTCGACCCCTACTACGATATGTGATAGGATGACGATTTTGACAACATTGGTACACACCTAAAATTGAGTTCATCTCATTTTAGTTACTCATAATCATGTATTTCATTTTGATAGAATTAAAGTTATCTTGATAATTAATAATTGTGAATTGTGACCTCGAATTCATAATTTCGATTAACTAAAATGAGATGAACTCATTTTTAGGCGTCTACCAAATAGGCCCTTAGATTTTGGGCCTTCTATTAGCTCCAAAGACACTTCGGTTATGATACAGCCACAGATTTGCAGTGGCATTGGCAAATAGATGATCATTATGGAAGTGCAAGTGCACCGCATCAAAGAAGCGATGAGGTCATTTGTTTCACTCTTTTTAGGGCTTTCCTTAGTGATCACTAAATCCTTAAATGCGTTGATTTGATAGAAAGAGATTGTAAGGCTGGGATCCGTTGCAAGTAGATTTGAAAATGCCTACAACCACATAGGGTGATCCTTCCGTACATGATAAAGAGGATGGGCTCTGGTTGTTCATGGATAAAATGGATTTAGGGTTGTCTCCTAAGCTTGGTTCTCAATTCTCCTCAATGGCACTCTAAAGGGTTTAAGCTCAAGCACTTATGGTAAGGAGACCCCTTTGTCTCTTTTTTGTAGTTGGGGAAGATGCTAGTAGGCTCATCAAAGTGGCTGTTAGCTTGAGTTCACAGTTTCCTTCTCCACTTGCTGCTTCCTGGTTCATCACACCCTGGATTCCCAAACCATGTTGGGTAGTGTAGTAAGGTTAGAGGCGCAAATAGAAGAGTTGGCCCTATATGTCTTTCTCAATTCGATTGAAGTCTCCAAAATCCTTCGAGGGTAGATGTGATACCTCCTGTCAGTCACCTTTGTTCCGTCAAGGAAGGCTGAACATAGGAACTACTAGTCGAGTATAGATGTGATACGTCCTGTCAGTCACCTTTGTTCTTTCCATTCCCAATTCGCCCTAACGACCTCACGCTCTGGCTACTCTCGCATCCATGAACGAAATGCTAGGGTTACGGTTCACCGTGGCCGAGATGTTAGCTACAGCCAGGCCAAGAGTCTTGTGTCTCATGCAAGGTGTGCAGAATCGGTTACGTATCGGCCGATACGTAACGGAAACGGTGATGGCCGATACGCGATTAGGGGTCTTATCGGCTGTTACCCTTTTTTGTATGTGTATTGGCCGATACGGGCCGTAACATCCGTTACGGGTCAGTAACGGCCACCCGTAACGGTCAGAAAACGGCTCTTTTTTTTTTCGTTTTAAGGACTTTTTTTGCTGTTTTTTCCAAACTTCTTGCTTTCAAACTGTTTTTCATTCCTTCTAATAGTAATTTCGACCAACCTTGGCTGGGTATTTGGGACAAAAACACATTATATTACGGATTTGGTTGAATCAAAACTCGGTGGGCCATTTTTCAGAAATTCGTCAAAAGTAGGTATTTACCTTTTTTTTTTTTTTTTAATATGTTTTTCTGTTTTAATCATACCATATGATGTGTTAATCATAGTAGAACATATTAATGTGCATTTTATAGATTTGGAGTGCCATTTAATATTTTTTTAATATATATATT
Source organism: Magnolia changhungtana (assembly GCA_030180095.1). NCBI lineage: Eukaryota > Viridiplantae > Streptophyta > Magnoliopsida > Magnoliales > Magnoliaceae > Magnolia > Magnolia changhungtana. The sequence continues at coordinate 603,607 of JASAUF010000632.1, forward strand.
TTTTTCTATTTACGCATGAATTTTGACATTTTTTTTTTTTAAATTCGAAAAATCAATTTTTAAGGGTTGTTTTGCTGTGTTAATCATGTCATATGATGTGTTAATCATAGTAGAACATGTTAGTGTGCATTTTACAGATTTGGGGTGCCATTTTATATTTATATATATATTTTTTTCTATTTACGCATGAATTTTGACCCTTTTTTTTTTAAATTCGAAAAATCAATTTTTAAGGGTTGTTTTGCTGTTTTAATCATGTCATATGATGTGTTAATCATAGTAGAACATGTTAATGTGCATTTTACAAATTTGGGGTGCCATTTTATGTTTTTTTTAAAATATTTTTTTTTATTTACGCATTTATTGTGGCGCTTTTTTTGAAAATTCGAAAGATCAATTTTTAATGGTTGTTTTCCTATTTTAATCATGTCATATGATGTGCTAATCATAGTAGAACATGTTAATGTGCATTTTACAGATTTGGGGTGCCATTTTATATTTTTTTATATTTTTTTTCCATTTACGCATGAATTTTGACCCTTTTTTTTTTAAATTCAAAAAATCAATTTTTAAGGGTTGTTTTACTGTTTTAATCATGTCATATGATGTGTTAATCATAGTAGAACATGTTAATGTGCATTTTACAGATTTGGGGTGCCATTTTATATTTTTTTCTATTTACGCATGAATTTTGACTCTCTTTTTTTAATTCGAAAAATCAATTTTTATGGGTTGTTTTGCTGTTTTAATCATGTCATATGATGTGTTAATCATGGTAGAACATGTTAATGTGCATTTTACAGATTTGGGGTGCCATTTTTTATATATATATATATATATATATATATATATATATATTATTTACGCATTTATTTTGGCCCTTTTTTTGAAAATTCGAAAGATCAATTTTTAATAGTTGTTTTTTTGTTTTAATCATGTCATATGATGTGTTAATCATAGTAGAACATATTAATGTGCATTTTACAGATTTGTGGTGTCATGTTATAATTTTTTTTTTTTTTGTATTTTCGAATTAGTGACTTTATATTTTTATTTGCTTATATTGGACAGGTTTTGGAGCTTCTTAGGGTTTAGTTAGAACATAAAATTATCTTTATTAACATAGGTCATACACTTATACTCATATCCTAAACCTAAAAAAATGTCTGGGTCTGGCCAACTACAAGTGGTCATATTGGATGGCAACATTGTGAGAGGGTTGGTGCTACTAGGCACCAAATGAAGTGCAAGTATTGTGGTAGACTAGTGACTGGTGGAATTACCCGTCTCAAACAACATTTAGCACATCGAAAGGGTCAAGTTGCGCCGTGTCAGAATACCGAAAGAGATAATGCTTTTAATGCAAGCTAGTTTGGATGAGTCGAAGGGTAAACGTGCTCTGTACAAAAGAAGAAAGATGATATTTTGGATGCAGCTCGACAGGAGGTGTTTGGTCCTGAATATATGGGCGTTCGTGATGAAGATATTATTGATTCTGATGAAGATTCAGATCGGGAATTGACTATATAGCTAGGAGAGAGAGCGTGCATCTAGCTCGTGAAGAGGAAGAACGTCGCCGCATGTTTGGCACGCATGGGTCAGTGCGTAATACCGGGGGGGGGGAGTGGGAGTAGGACAGGGAGTGCAACTGGAAGTGCAAATGCTTCTGCAGGTCAGTGAAGTGCAGGAATGCTGGATGACCGAACTCTCCTTCCTTGCTTTTTCATACGCTTCTTGCTAGAGAAGGTCAATGAAGTGCAGGAATGCTGGATGACCGAACTCGCGGAAGTTCGATCTATCTTCATTCCATCTCTTAGCCTCAATTTCCTTCAACCCAAGCCCACCCTCTTCCAAATATCTGCCTTGAGCATCCGGTATAATCGCTTCAGATAGTAGGGGGGATCCAGAGCTGACACCCCCCTCCTATTCGAGGCCGGGTGGCCTCGACACTGCACTTGACGTGCATCACACATCAAAAGAAAGAAAAGATCCGTGTATGAAGGTTTCTTGGAATGCTTTAGAGTGGGTATGATCGATATTTCTCGCCTTCAGTTTTTGGATGATGCGACCCTCTTTGAAATGGTGACACTATCAATTCCGAATCGTCAAATCTAACCTTTGATTTTTTCAAGCCGTTTTGGGTTAGTGAGTGAATCTTAACTGCTATTGCTAGGTGGCCTATGGTGAACGCCCGTCAGGTGTGATGAGGTGTAAGGCTGATTCTCTTCCAATGATATATTTTGGGCTGCCACTTGGCACAAATACTAAATGTCTTCTGCTTGAGACCCAGTAGTTGAATGTTTTTGTGGAGAAGATTAGCGGTCCGCATGGTCTTAGAAACGGTTGTGTTATAGCCGTATCGGCTGTTACATGGAGGGAATGGTCTCCCCCAATATGCAATACAGGGCCGAATCTGTTTGCTAAGAAAAAAATGTGCCATATCAGCTGATATGCCCCATATTGGCACCTTTACGGGGCTGTTATGGCCAAAAAGCGCCCATTGTGAAAGTTTTTATTTTCAATTCTTTTCTCGTTTTCCACTTTTTAATTCATTTCAACCATGAAGGAAGCTTAGAAACTAATTTTAAACTGAATCTGGGTCTGCTTTGAGGATCAAAACATAATTTGATTGTGATTGAATGAATCAAAGCAAAGTGAACCATTTTGGGAAATATCGGAAGGAATAAACAGTTACTTTTTTTTTCATTTTTTTTTTGTTTTATTTGTATGTAACGGGCCCTAATCCACCAAATCATGCTTGATTTATGTTTGATTAGGGCTTATTTGGTCGACTTTAGTAGGCTAAGCTGACAATGCTCAATAGATGATATTCTTACCAATGAATGGCTCATTCCTCCACTAAATACATGTCTAAAACTAGAATTTTATATATATATATATATATATATATATATATATATATATATATATATATATATAGATATATATATGGGATCCTCACATTGTCGTACAATTTTACCAATATATATTTTTTTCCAAAAAAAAAAAAAAACTTCGGCAATAACAAGACTATATTAATACAGCCTGTATCATATATTACCGACCGATACTTAGGGCTGTACATGAGCAGAGTTAGCTCGGTAGCTCGCTCGACTCGACTTGAAAAAGCTCGATTCGACTCGGTTCGAAACTGAGTTCGAGCTGAGTCGAACTGATTTTTTGAGCTCGAAAAAATTTCGAATCGAGTTCGAGCTTGCCCGAGCTCAACTCGACTCAAATCGAACCCAACTCGGATCGATTCAGTTCGGTGACTCGGTTACTTTGATATTGTTGTTGCTCACCAAGTGTTTGATGAAATGACTCAATGAAGTGTGGCTGTTGGCAAGGAAGGTGCATTTATGAAACAAATACCCTTTTTTTTTTTTTTCTTGATTTTTATGTTGCTTACAAGGTGTTTGATAAAATACATGTAAAACCATTGTTGCTGTTTTATATATAGTGAGATTTTGAAGGTGCAGACCATGTGTTTGTGAAAATGCCGCACAGACAAACTTGGCTCGAATTGGCCTGAGCTGTTGACCAGACCGAGCTGAGCTGGCCAATTAGGATTGAGGACCGAGCTGAGCCGAGCCGAGTTTTCGACTCGTGTACACCTCCACCGATACTGTTACACAATACTAATGTTTTAAATAGCAGTAGCATGTTGCGTAGCACTCAGCCCTCTATAGCGTGTGATGTAAATAGTATAGCGTGTAACGTAAACTTCACGTTACTTCTATTTTTTAATTTAAAAATTGGAAATTTATGATAAATAGTAAGAAAAAAAAAAGAGGAAAAAATATGAAAAAGCCTAAAAGATTATTCGTTTTTCAAGTATAAGCATGTTCAAACAAGTTATTGATTATCATTTATCAAAAGCCAACCGACATATATAAACCAAATCAAATAATTATCACATTAACAACTTTCTAATCAAACCACTTTAATTAATAATGCCTAATTGAAACCATAAGTCACAAATATGAAAAGAAAAAAAGAAAAAAAAAAATCCCTCAAGTTAAGAAGTATTAAGTATGATGCAAGTGTCATATTCCTCAACATTAGATACAAAGAAAATGTAAATAAATAAATAAATAAAATGGATTGTAGTGTATGCTACACACTATGTAACTGTAGTGTATGCTACGACCCCTGTAGCGGACACTAAGGGGATTTTACGCTATTTAGTACGTTATGAGCTCTATTTGAAACATTGCATAATACCTTGTGGTGCATAAAAGGCCAACCCAACATTACGAAATCTCTTGATCGGGGATGTAAGTAGTTCTTGAGTCTCACATGCGTACCCCACTTGATCACAAGTGTGGGTCCCATATGGTCACACATGAGTGCAACTTGGGGTCCACATGAAGGCATGTGTGTGTGTGTGTGTGTGTGTGTGTGTTTGTTTGTGTGTTTGTGTGTGTGTGTGTGTGTGTGTGTGTGTGTGTGTGTGTGTTTAAATAAATATAAAAGGTCTAAACTACACTCGCTTAAGGGTTTACTAGACTAGTACTTAAGGGTGTTTTAGTATTATCCTTTATAAGGGTTCTACCTTAGGTTATAAACAAGTCCCTTGTGGGACGCGTGACTTTTTAGAGCTTGAATATTAAGAAAAGAAGAGAAGTTTGTCTTTTTTTTTTTTTTTTAATTGAGTTCGTTGGTTGCACGTGTTGCCTCTTGAGTCTTTGTATGTTTCTCTTATTCAATTTGGTTCGTAGATCTCAGTTTGGAAATTAGTTTAAATTTATTTTGATTCTAATTGCATTAATTGGTCTTTCTGTTTACAATCACGGTGTTGGCACCTAAGTGCTTACAGAAAACCCAACATGATTTTATTTGGGTGGGGAGAGGAGTGGTCCCCAAATTCCATCTTCTTAAGTGGGATGATGTGCAACGCAATTTTCATCCATAACCCGTGCAAATTATCTAGGCATCTCTTCTTCTCTCTAGTTTCTGTTTAAAGACATTCTGCTTTCCCAATTTCACATGGTATCAGGGGCCTTGTCTTTTGATTTTGTTCTTTTTGAAGGTTTTGTAAAGGTCTAATCGGATGTGGTTTACCATGATGCATTCCTGTGTTTCAAAGAGCTAGAGGCATAGGAGGGATGGGTAGGCTGACAAACTTGTCAAGATGTACACCTTTCAATGTTCTCATCTTTGATATTTTCTTCTCTCTAGTTTCTGTTAAAACCATTCTTATTTCCCAATTTCACATGGTATCAAAGTCAGGCTTTGATCTTGGGACCTGTGGGTCATGGGCCTAAACTCAGGCCTAAACTAAACCCAATCAATAAACCAAAGCCCAAAGGGGCCCAAGACCCAAAACGTGTGAACCAACAATACATTTAACAATTGGGAACCCCTAAACAAAGTGAAATAGGCCAAGTGGTAGATGCCTTAAGATTACTATAAACTCAACTTTGATGGATCTTCAGTCGGCAATTTGGGCCCCTTACAAACAATGGGGTATTGTTAGAAGTGAGAAGGGTGAAACCGTAAAGTTATGTTGTCTGCTTGGTTGGGCAACTCTGATATTTTGGCTGAGGGAATACTCTCTCCATCTGTATCAATGGAAATATTATTGTCAAAAGAGATTCCACTAATGTCATTGGTTGGGCTTCCAGTGGCTCCAAATCGGGGAGGCTTTCTTACATCTTCAACAAATTCAGGGAGCTCTCTTCTAGCGTAAATATCTCATTTCAAGACATTATTAGTGAAGCTGATTGTATTGCTGATTTATTAGCAGTGGAAGGGTGTCAAGGGCCCAACTGTGTTTAGGAGAAAGTGCCACTAATGTAATTTTGACCTCTGACCTGCTATTCTTCTTCCCTTAATAAATTTTCATAACTTCTGTATTTTTTTTGAAAGGCATAATTGGTTGGTGTAATTACCTTTAAAACACGCGCACGTGCTCACACACAAAAGTCCAACACATGTCATCCCCAACCAATGTAGACCTCATCTTGGACACTAGCGGTTAACTCACCCATAACTCGTACAAATATTTCAATGATGAAATGTTCTGTTTTAATAGTATAGTATTATTAATTTATTTTGCATATGTAAAATAATCCCGAACGTGATGATTAACCTAAAACCAATTGTTCATGTGTAAAAAGTTATTTTTTCTATATGAACCATGTTCAGTATTGTCGCATCCTCTTACATGGACACCTGTCAACAAGGCACAGTTTCAAAAGGTGGGCGTGTCCATGTTACATAGGCTAAGTATTCATGTTGGGGGACTAACTACAACTTTGTTCATATTATTTTGGAGCTATACATGAATGGAATATACCGATGATTTGAGGACTACTTACTGTAAGTACTAAGGTTGTTCCAATGCATTCATTTCCTTTCTTTTGAACTTAATTATTGCAACTAAATTCAAACAGTACATCACAACGCATAAGGAAGAGATAACCATCAACTTTAACTTCTCTTTCAAACTAAGAAACAGTATTTATGTGATCTAATTTTATTGCAGATTCTGTAACCAAGGAATGTTTTTCTAGAATTCTGCTTTGTATTGATGACTCTTATCCATTATCAAGACAGATTGGTTTATCTCCTCCTTTTTAAGAAAATTGTCCTTGCTGACCAAGGAAAGAAAAAAAAAAAAAAAAGCTTCTACATTTTGCAGTTATTGTCATTACTGACTGAAGTCTTGTTTCCCAGTTGAAATCCAGTCTTCTACTTCACATTGACGGAACCAGTCCTGTTGCTGAAGATATTGGCCGACAGGTAAGATTTTTTATTTTTTATTTTCCTTTTGTCAGGAGAGCAAACCCATTACGTTGAAAAGTAAAATAGGCTTCCCTTTTCCCTTATTAAAACCCACTTTTCCTTTGCTTGCAGCTACTTACATATGGCCGCAGACTCCCATTCGCCGAACTTTTTGCAAGGATCGATGCAGTTGATTCGAGTACTGTCAAACGTGTTGCAAATCGGTTTATATTTGACAGGGTAAGGACTAATCTGTTATGAAAGTCTGAATGCCAATAATTGTCATTGAACAAGATCATGAACTAGATCGAAATACCATAACACACAATTATGTATGCTGCACTTTCTTAGCTACGACCAAGAATGTCAACTGATCTAATCCTTATTTGGAACTTCCAGACAAACACCCCAGACAATTTGAAAATGGTGCAGTTAAAAAAACTTCTTGATACTTTTTCCCAAGGATAGTCATTTTTCCCGCCTGGACCGCCCCCCCCCCCCCCCCCCCCCCCCTGTCACCTGTCACCTGTTGGCATGTGCGGCATGTGGAGCAATGATCATCAACATGATAACAATAATGTCTCAACTCAGATTTCACAGTCCTGGTCTGATAAGTGGACAAGCATGACTACAAAGATGTCATCATCATCTAAGCTTTATCCCAACTAATATAGGCGACTATAAACACATACAAAATCAAATGGTGGGTTTGAGAAAACATTCCCACATTCCAAATTCAATGTACATGTGTAGTCTGCCTAATGAGTGGACTGGCCTAATTTGTGGGCTAGTTCATCTATAAGGTGGGCCTCACATGATGCATGGCTCAGAGGTCCTACACACGGTCAGGTTAACACTTGTGGGTGCATGTGGAGGTTCGAGTGGGCTTTGTCAGGATTGAAATCAAACGCCACCATGCAGCTGGTTATGACATCTACTCAAGGTGAGGCTTTGAAACCCAGCACCAATAGAAAACAAGGGAAAAAAAGGAAAAGAGAACACAACAACAGCCACCGTGAGTGATTAATACACCACCCTTTCTTTTCTGTTTCTTAGGGATAATACGATTTTGTGCTACTTATTGTTCAATTAGATGGTACTCAAGGATGATTTCAATTAGACGGTGCCCTGTGTCCCAAGGTTATGGTCATGGGTCTGACCCTCCTGCTTTTAGTAAGACAATGGCTCATTCTGTAGTGTTGTATTACTTAAATTCGATGGTGCTCTGCATCACAACTGATGACACCAGAGGTTTGATGCAGCCGCTTGCACCTTATGGGTGCATGGACTGCCACATGCATTTAACAGGAAGGCATCTTGTAGGTGAGTAATGCTCACTTGCGCACCTTCTTACGTGAGCACCTGTGCGCACCTTTGCATGTGTCATGGGCATAGAATCTGAATGGTCTACGTGATGCAGCACCCCTTGAAACTCTATGGGCCCAATTTTCAGCCCGATCCAAAACTCTAGTGGGTCATGGCAAAAGGAAACAGTTTCCTCCCTTGATTTGCATTTCTCTTTGCTATGGCCCACTAGAGTTTTGGATCAGACTCAAAATTGGGCCCCATAGAGTTTCAAGGGGTGCGCATGGGTGCTCACGTAAGAAGGTGCGCAGGTGAGCATTCCTCCTTGTAGGCAGGTTTGTCAGGACCTCCCATAGATTACAATGGGTGATTTTCAGATCACCTCATCTGTTAACTGGGGCGGTGGTTGTTGGGCATAAAACACGCATGAAATGGTCATTTCATTTGGATTAACTCCATTTTTATGGATAAGATGATTTTCAGGTTGTATGTAGTTTCACCTCATCTTTAGATAGGGCTGCTATGTCTTGGGGCTATTGTGAATTGTGTGTGCAAACTGGACTAAGGGCCCGTTTGGAGGCACTTCCTAGGAGGGGGGGTTTCCGGAGGAGGAGGTTTCAAACCTGATTTTCTGGTCAAGTCGGCAAAACCCAATCAGATTGGTTTTTGTTAAGTTGGAGTTTTAGCACCTATTTTGTCAAGTGGGAGATATTACTGAGGTTTGCCGAGTGCATCCATACGCACAAGATCAACTACCGCGTGGATCAAAACGACATCTAGGCCTCAAAAACTTCTTTTTGGAGGGTTCTCCAAACTGGCTCTTAGCCTGTGCTACTCAGTCTACTTTGTAACTGTAAAATGGACCCCCATCCTGTTTATGTGCAATTAACAGTAACCTCTCCTGACTGAAATAGGACACAGTGGTGCTAGCTGAGAAACAAGGAGTTGCTTGTGATTGAATGTTTGGTTCCTCAAGGGAAGATTTGAGAATTTGCATTTCCTGACATTGCGCTTTTTGGGCTCTCTCTCTTTTTTTTTTTGGCAGGACGTTGCAATTGCCGCCAGTGGTCCAATCCAGAGCCTTCCTGACTACAACTGGTTCCGTCGCCGTACTTACTGGCTTCGCTACTAGGTTGTCTGTTTGCATCATTGTTTCTCCCTCATCGTAAGATCTCATAAGCCGATGTTCGGTTGCTTTGCCCAACCACATTTCTACATGAAAAGCCATTCATGGCGATGTATTTTGTTCTGGAACATTCCAATATTGCTCAAATAATCAGCTTTCAATAACATGGAATGGCTATGTTTTGCGCACCTCATTTTGTTCACTCAATATCTTGGATTAGTAATCTGCTGAAAGGGACACATTGTGAAACCTAGTGAATTTATTCGTTCTTAGATATTCTCATTCACGAGTCCGTGCACCAGTTGTTGCTGCCAAAATATAAAGTAGCATGAGCTGAATCCCTCTGAAGCCCTCCTATTTGCGAGAGTGCATTGTTCCTTTATTCATCCAATCTGGGATTCGCTTGTCCTGCCAACAGGTGCATCTGCAAACTACATGGGAGTCCAAAGGCAGCTTGAGATTTGGGCATATGGTGCAGAGGGTCGGACCGTCCAGGTAAATTGTTAGGGTTCGGGGCTCCAGTTGGGTCCATGCTTGGGATGAGCCTATGTTGGTCCAACAGTTATTAAGAGGAATGATAGGTAAGGGGACATGTCCTCTGTTCATGGCATAGAATCAGTTGCTCCCTCATCGAATCCCAGCTTAAAAGGGGGAAGGGATGGAAAAGGTGAGCTTCAAAAGAAGTGCCCTCTTGTTGGGGATGTTAACAGGTCCTGGCCGAGCAAATCAAAATTTAAACAGGCCTCTTACCACAAATTCAAAATTCAGTCGATATTCATTTTTGGTCATGGGATCACAATGATGAGTAGTTATCTCTGCCACGTGAGTGAGATATGTAACACGTATCCCATGATAGTAGTCAGCTGAACGTACCATTTTTCAACTTCTCATGACTTTTTAGATTTTGATCACATTTGATCGTCAATGTAACCAAAGCGATCTTCTGTTTGTCTCTTGTTGAGATTTCGCTCTCATATGACATAATCTAAATCTTTAAATTTGACACGGTCATATTAGGCTTAAACGATCTTGAAAGAACTCTAACCCTCATGAGAAGCAACACCACTTCTACATGCAGATAGGTGAAATTCTTTCAGTTTTTCCATTACTTAAAACATTTGTCCTATTTGACTGGATTTCATTAAGAATTCCAAGACCCAGTCCTCTTATTGTAATGGCCAATACTTTTCATCTTGGTTAAGATTATTTTTTAGATTTAGTGTTGAAACTTTCAACATATTAGTGATTTGTTATTACTCATTGAACCAAATCTTTAAAATTTTTCTAACTTTGGGTTGAGTTTCTATCACTGGTAGAACTATGATTGAAGAGTTTCAACCACATCCCTTTAGATGTTGTCATTACTACCTCTCTCGTCAGAGGTTTTACCAAGGGATCAATCAAGCTATTACTTGACTTCACAAATAAGATCGAAATAATTCCATCTTGAATCAATTGTCTTATACAATCATGTCTCAAACTTACGTGTCTGGACTTTCCATTATATATACCGTTGTAGGCTCTCGCTAAAGTGGCTTTACTGTCGCAATGAAATGAAGTGATTGGTATACGCTTCGCATAGAACGAGATTTCTAATAGAAAATCCCTCACCACTCGGTCTCTTTTCCTGTTGCAGCCAATGCTATGAACTCAGATTTCATTGTTGAATGCGTTATGTAAGTTTATTTCTTGAATCCTCAAAATATAGATGCACGTCCTAAGGTGAATATCCATCTTGTCGTGGACTTGTTGTCCCCTGCACTCGATATTCAACTTGCATCGGTATATCCTTCCAACGCGGCTGAAAATTCTGCGTAAAATAGCCTTAATTCTTTGGTTTCTTTTAGATAACCTAGAACTCTATTTATAACTTTCCAGTATTCTACACTTTGATTACTATTAAACCTACTTAGTTTACTTACAACGTATGCTATATTCAGTCTTGTGCATACATAAGACTACCTATAGCACTAGTCTACTTTAGTTGCGCAACTGCTCTTCCATTAGTTTCCTTCAATTTAATACTTGGATTAAATAAGGTTTTTACCTCTTTGATTTTCAAGTGGTTAAACTTGTTCAATATCTTCTCAATATAATGACACTGGCACAATGCATAACCTCCACTATGCTTTTTTAATTTTGATACCTAATATAGTATTCACTTGTCCAAGATATTTCATTTTGAAAATAGAGGAGAGAAACTTCTTTGTTTCAGTTACACCTTCTATTTTGTTGCTGATTATTAACATATCATCCATATATAAACATATGATTACAATATAATTATTATAAACTTTTTAGTATATGTTTTTATCAATAATGTTATGTACAAAACCAAAAGGCAGTGCCTTTGAATTAAACTTATTATGCCACTGTTTTGGTGCTTGTTTTAATCCACTCAAAGACTTAACAAGTCTACACACTTTTCTTTCATTGTCTGGTAGAACGAACCCTTTCGGTTGCTCCATGTATACCTCCTCATCGAGGTCACCATTCAAGAATATTATCTTCACGTCCATTTAATGGGTATGAAGATGATCTATGAATGTTAAAGTGAATAAAATCATAATCGACTTTATTCTAGCCACTGATGAATATGTGTCAAAATAATTGATTACTTCTTTCTGTCGGAAACCCTTAGTAACTAATCTTGCCTTAAAGGTTTGTATTGTACCATTAGTGTGATATTTCTTCTTAAATACCCACTTACACCCTATTGGTTTAAAACATAGAGGTAGATCAACCAGTTCTCATGTTTGGTTTGATATAATAAAAACAATTTCATCATTAATGACCTCTTTTCAAAAAGCGGAGTCTCTTGAAGTCATAGCTTCACTAAAGGTTTTAGGTTTATATTCTATAGTTAAAACCATATGTATTTTCCTAATGACCTTCTCTCTATCACATTTTACAATATAAAAAGAGAGATGCGAGGAGGGTTTATTTGATCAGGATCAAGACTCTTCTCTGCTCTTGTTCTTTGACTCCTACGAGGTTCACTTAAAGTTTCAACTTCTTGTTGTGTTCCTTCTATAGTTTTATTAGGAGATTGAATCTCAGTATTCTTTTTTTCCATGAACAAAGAGTTCTCAAAGAACTTTACATCTTTAGATTCTATGATTACATTGGAATCTAAGTTCAAAAGTCTATATACCTTACTATTTTGTGTATATCTTACAAAGACGTACTTAATAGGTTTTAGTCCTAACTTAGTTCTTTTGGGTTAAGGAATTCTGCAATACGCAAGACACCCCCACATTCTAAGATCCTCTATGTTAGGTTTCTTTCCTTTCCAAATTTTATATGGAGAGGTCTTGATTTTCTTAGATGAGATTTTATTCAGAACATGGCATGCAACTAACAGTGCTTCTCCCCATAGGTTTAATGGTAACTTTGCTTGTATTAGTATTGAGTTGACCATTTCAACTAAAGTCCTATTTTTTCTTTCAGTTACGCCATTTTATTGTGGTGTATAGGGTGTTGTGCACTGGTGTACTATGTCGTATTCTTCACAATAGGTAGAAAATTTGTTAAAAAAATATTCTCCTCCTCTGTCACTACGAATGATTTTAATCTTTTTAATTAATTGATTTTCTACTTCAGATTGTTAGATCTTAAATGCATTAAATGCTTCATCTTTTAATTTTAATTGATATACATATACATATCTTAAACAATCATCTATAAATGTTATGAAGTACCTCTTGCCTCCTTGGATAAAAACGCTATTTAGTTCACATATGTCAGTATGCACTAAGTCTAATATCTAAGATGATCTCTCAACACTTGGGAATAGTTTCTTAGTTATTTTAGATCGTATCCATACTTTCCATTTATCGTTGTCACTATTACTGTATAATATTAGGTCATTCTTAGCTATGAGTTTTATGGTACTATAACATATATGTGCTAACCATGTCACAATGTTACAGACTTAACCATGTAAGCAGAAGAATTCTTTTTATTCAAGGAAAGTTTAATCATCCCATTACAAGCATAGCCCTTCCCCCACAAAGTTTGCATTCTTTGACAAGATCAGCTTGCCAAATTCAAACAAAACCCTTATTCCAGGTTTGCTCAAAAGCTCCCTTGAGACTAAGTTCCTCCTGATGTCTGGGACATGCAGTACGTTGGTTAAGATAACCTTCTTTCTAGGGGTAAAGAATAATTTCACAATTCCTTTGTTGACGACCGTCGATTGACCTTCATTTTCCATTTGAACATCTTGACCATTGGTCGCATTTTTTTAAGGTAGATCTGTCGTTGCATACATGGATTGTGGCACCTGTATTATATCACCAACCGGGGACTTTCTCTTGAACTATGTTCACTTTCGTGACCATTGTTACGATGTCATTGTCTACTGCATTAGCCTCTTTCTTAAGCCTTTTGCAGTCCTTACGGACTCGACGAAATGTCTTGTCGTTCCACAAATATAGCAAGGACCCTTGAGTTTGCCGTTTTTCTTCTTTTAGGTTTTCTTGGATTTTCCTTGATCTTTGTTGGGTTTTTGTTTCGACCAGAAACGAAAAGCATTTGATTTAGGGGAATTATCTTATTTAATTAATGACAAAAAAAAAGAATAGGGAGAATAATCATCAGATTTATTCATTTTGAGTACATTACATCCTTTCGATCCTTTGATTCTATGATAGAGTTCTTATGATAAAATACAAGTACTGAAATAGATTTAAATATGAATTTCAGCAGTATTCCGATTCATATTAGTCATGTCCCCATCAAAGATGAGTTGTGCGGGTCTTCCCTGCACTTCTTCCTTCATTAATATGATAAAGGAAATGCTAGAATCCCTGAAATATTTGAAATGACTTGGAAGCTTTCAAGTAAATCAATATGTTGTTACTTCATAGAGCACCCGCACAACTCCTCCATGAGTTGCACGACCGAGGAGTTGTGCGGGCCCGCGCAACTCCTCCATGAGTTGCGCTACCGAGGAGTTGTGCGGGCCCGCGCAACTCATGAAGAGTAACGTGGCCTGGCCTCCACTCTCTCTCTCTCCAGTACTTATCAGAGCTCTCCAGTACTTGTCAGAGGCACTGGTCTTCTGGAAATCACCCCCCCGGGGAAATGAGGGGGGTGGGGGTATTTATAGGCCTCCACACGTGCGGGTCCTTGAATTCTGAGCCGTGGACCCTACTCCGCATTCCCAATCCATCCAACCCTGAAGGGAGTAGCGCAGACCTCCACACCCATGACGAGTTGCGCGGATTCACACAATTCATGTACAAGCGCAAGTAGCCACCAACGTAACTTGTGCTTTGCGCAACTCATGCCCTACGCAACTCACGCTCTGCGCAACTTACTTTTATTATTTCTTCTTTAATCAATTTTCATGCCTCAACAGATGCCCCCTTGATCCGAGGTTTGCCTAATCATCAGGTAAAGTGAAGGATCAAATTATTTGCTTTAAAATCGAGATGCGCGGCCCCGCGCAACTTCCCCTTCATTGGACCCTGCGCAACTCTAACCGGACCTTGGATTGGCTATAGATATCGAACGACCAACCATCTCTTCACTTCGGAATTTTTCTTAAGACCAAACCGCTTTTCTGCGCAACTTACAATCCGCGCAACTTGTCTGCACTTGGTGCAATTTCAAATGTTCCGGAATTCTGCCCAATTTTCTTTTAGACTCTAAATCCCCTATTTTTTCCTCAAAATCTTATATTTAATTCTAATAGTCTTCATCCCTTAATCATGAAACATTCGGAAGTTTCGTCTTCGGAAGTTTCGTCTTCAAGAAGAAAGAATCATTCATCTTCTTCAGCACTTGAACAGTCCTCTCACCATACTTGGGATTGCGTAGAAATCAATGAAGAAGTATTGGAACTTCACCACTCTTCTACGGGCGAAATCATCACTATCCCTATGAATTTACGACGTCATTAATCAATTATGCATAGCGAACCATCCACTCATCAAAGTAGCCTTGTTTCTATAGACAATTGGATTATGAAGGAACCAAGGATTTTGGAGGGCCGTTTGGAAGGGAAAGAATCGCGTCAAAAGGCTGGCATGATATATGAAATGTGATTTTTACATCCTTGTCATAATCCTCATCAGCCATTCCTAACTCATTTCTTCGAAATTGCCCAACAATATTTCTTCAATGGTCATGTACCCTGGAGAACAAATGACTTTCTAGCCAAGGGTCTTTTATCTCCTCAAAATTTCTACTGTGCCTGGGCTCAAGCCATCACTCGGAAACATACTGCCATCCTGGAACAGACTAGTCTTTTCGACGCGATCATAGCCACATCAGAGCATTTCCATGACGATGTAGCTATCTTAAGAGCTTTTTTCAGTCACTGGTCCCCAATCACCAACTCATTTCATCTTCCTTTGGGAGTATTACTCTATGGGATCTTCTCTGCATAGCAGGTCTCCTCATCATGGGCAACATCTTTGATGCCTATATCCCTTCAAACGAAGAATTTTATCTTGCATCTGTTGAAGATAGTAGATCTGAAATTTCAAAGACCACTCTTGAACTCTTCAGAGAACTAGCCGACTTCCCACAGCCTGAACACATTAAATCCCTTGAATGGCTGGCTCACTTCTCTCTAAAACTACGGTATATTTCTTTTCTTTTACTCTTCCTCTTTCAAATCTTCATTTTTCTTCTAAATAACCATATTATTTCGCTTTGACAGCTTTGCAGGCCATAATCATCGGGACCTCAAGACCATTCGTGAGAACATTACGAGCACTACTGAATACAGTTCTTCTTGCGAATTAGCCATTTTTTTTTAGCTTATTGGCTGAGCTTAGTGATATTTCCTGACTTGGAACAGACGGACGTCATCAGACCATCTCTCTTTGTAGTTGTAGGTGCAATGGCGGAAGGTCGGAGATTTTTGTTAGCTCCTCTAGTTTTATGCTCCTTGTATCGCGCTTTTGGGGACATCGCCTCCGGTCCCAGAGATTCAACCATCAAATCTTTCCCAGTTTGTGTTCCCTAGCATTTCTTCATAGGTTGGTTAGGAGTGTATTTCTCTTGGACCTTTAATGACTCGAAAGGAGCATATTCAGATCCTCAGTGGCTTCTTCTTCAACATTATCAGCTAAGGAAGATGATTGAGAAATCGAACGGTTGGGTCACTCGAAAGATCGAGGATGATGACCCCATTGACTTTCATCAATTTCCATCCACCAGTCATCTGGAAGGCATAGAAGTTGTTGATGACAATTCTATCTCTTTTGGTGAACATTCATTCATTGTTTCTATTAGATCTAGTACTCTTCTATTAAGAGAGGGTAGCACATTATAGCACGAACCATATTATCCGAGTAGATTTGCTCGTCAGTTCGTATTTGACCAGACTATGCCAGAGACCTGTGATATTGTCACGAGATCCATGTGGAGTTGTGGTATTAGGCCATATAATTGGGCTTTGATATGGAGGTAGCTCTTAAATGTTTATACTGGATCTCACTTCATAATCTCGGGCTATAACTATCCAGTCCATACTTCTTATTCCTAAATGCGCTGGTGAGCTCATCAATATTACTTGGTACATAGATATTATCCAACAGATCATGTCATATACATTCTTCCACAACAACTAAAGAGTTATCAAGAAGACCAAGGCATTGGTTATTCGGAAGAAACCAACCATGCCCCATGTCCAGGTCAGCTTTGTGTAAGAAGTTCTCTGGAACATGTTATTCATGAAGGAAAGCCCGCTTATACCCTTGAAGGATGGATAGCTTTTGGTGTCTTTTTGAGGAATTCGGAAAATGTCTTCAATTCGTTGGACCTTCCAGAGGATAATGATGATTCTTCGCGATTTCATCCTCCACCACCTGTAAGGATTTTGCAGGACAATTTATCTTCGTTGTAAAGTCCTCATAGCTTTTATTATAAAGGTAAACATATCGCAATTAACTGATAGATATTTCAGAAGGTTGAACTTTTGAATAGAATACTGCAAACTTTTCAATTTTCCTTGACATTGCTATAATTGAAAGAGGAGATATAATGTCTTATATTTCTTACAGTGATTTCATGACAATGCATTTTGTATGAAGTGAATGAACGCATGCATTTGCAGAGTTATATCAATTTCTGGAAGCACATCTAATAAGTGCATGCTAGCACAATAGTAATCTATATTCGACTGTTAGTATGGCATTGCCTATGTGGTATTTTAAATGGGCGGGACTAAATTTCAATTTTAATTAGTTCCACACGTAGTTTAAGCTCATGAATAGTTGGAGCAATCACAGTTTTTAAATTTCATAAGTAGTTTGAGTCGGGTCTTACGCGAATGGCCTCTATAACTCTTTACAGTTCACTGGACTTATCGCGGCCAGGGAGTTCACAAACCGCGATCCATCAGAGGGGCCCAGTGAAGCTACCGGGGCAGTGAACTCGGTGAGTTTTATGCACAGGGTTAACCACAGTAACTCTTTAAAGTTCACGGGCCGCACAAGGCTACCTTTGGGTACCAAATCTAGGGCTGCCAGTCCATCAATTGAGGGGTCATCTTGCTTCAGAGACCTGTCCTTATGCGTTACTACTGAAATCAAGCCAGGGATCTGGGGAGTCGTCTTACTTCAGAGACTCACTTTTTCTTCACCTGCAAGGTAGGACCCATTCACGAGAGGGCATCTTTTCATCAGCCCTCGTGACATTGTCGGAAACTGTACAGATGACATAGGTCTTACGTGATTGCTTCATCAACTGCCCGCATGGGTGCACATGATGCTCTTTACGGGCTTTTTAGGGTCACAGGCTTCTCATTGCTACCCGAATAATTTCCTCGTATCGCCATCGCCAATGACGATAAGTCTTATACATAGTTGGCTTCATATACTCAGTTCTACTGCCGTAAATGATATATCGCCATCGTCGATGATATTTATATGTAATTGACTTCATAAGCCCATCTAAAGATAATAAATCGAAATTAATAAATCACCATGGCTGATGATATAAAATAAACTTTTATGGTTATAATAGTGTATCAGCTTGGCAATGCTATTAATTTCGATAAATTTAGAAAATAAAATGGCCTTTGTGTCAGCAATATGGGGATGGTGATGACGGCGTTTGACAATTTGGCAGTAATCATTGACACTTTTCATTTGGCGATAATCATTGGCGCTTTAACTTGATAAGTCTGGAAATTTGTGTTCTTATTAATTGCGCAGAAAAGAATAAAGAGCGTTGCCTTCTGAGGCTCTTTCATCATTCTGCTTGTCTTGCCCCCTTTTGATTGAGAAGTATTATGCTGTGAATCTTCTGAATCAAAACTTTGTGCATATTCAGGGACAATAAATTTTTTTGAAGCGAGCATTAACTGGTATGCTTATGCTCCGTCCGTCTTGATCAACCACCCAATAGGCTCCATTAGAGTACACTTTGGATATTATGTACGGACCATCCCATTTAGGGTCAAATTTGTCCCCTGTTCTACGGGTGACCACTATCGGCCTTTTCAATATTAACACCATGTCGCCTTTCTTGAAAGAGCGATGCTTAACTTTCTTATCAACGGCAGCAGAGATTCTTGCCTGATATAACTGTAACCGTTGTTGGGCTGCTAGTCGTTTTTCATCAAGCAAATCCAATTCCACCAATCTTATTTTGGCATTTTCATCTTCTATAATTAACTGATGACTGCTACTCTGAGCAACGCAACTTGCAATTCAATGGGGATAACAGCTTCAACCCCATAAACCAAAGAATATGGCGTGGCTTTCATAGCATTGCGATGAGTAGTTCAATGACCCATAAAGCTTCTTGCAATTTCTCGTCCCAATCGCGCTTATTCCCCCTGACCATTTTCTTCAGTATCTTCATTATTGTCTTATTGAATGCTTCAGCTAACCCATTGGCCGGCGTATAGTAAGGCATCGAAAACGAATGCTGAATATCAAAATTTTGGCATAATTTCTCCATACCTTTGTTCTTGAATGGAGTCTCGTTATCAGTGATGATCCTTTGCAGGATACCATGATGATATATTATCGCATGTCGTATGAAATTCACGACGTCCTTTTCTTTGACATTCTTAGTGCGATATCTTCGGTCTATTTTGAGAAATAGTCTGTTGCCACTAAAATGTATTGTTTCCCTTTAGATGACGGTGGATTTATAGGGCCGATAAAATCCTGCCCCCAGGCTGCAAAGGGCCAAGAAGTCACTGATTGATGAAGATCTTCAGGAGGTACACGTATGATGTCATCGTGTATTTGTCATTTATGACATCGCTTCGCATATTCAATTGTATCTTTAAACATTGTAGGCCAATAATACCCCATCTGATGTACCCGATAGAACAAATTCCTGCCGGCCCGATGAGCCCCACATTCACCTGAATGAGCTTCTCGTAATATTTGATTCGCTTCTTTCATATCCAAGCATCTTAACAATACCTCTATATACGACTTCCCGTAAAGCTCTTCATTGCATAAAATGAATTTCTTTGCTCTTTGCTTTATTTGCAGCTTTTGCGCTGAGTCTTCTGGCAAAATATCATATTTGAGATAATCTATGAAAGGCTGGCGCTAATCGTCTATTATGATCACCAAACATGACACAGGAAGTGCTTCAGAGATTTCGTCGACATCTTCGACTGACGGTAAGATCTTCTTTCTTCGATTGTTATCTGAAGAGGACTTCGATTAGGACAAGATAAGGTTGCAGCCAGGCTAGCTAAAGCATCTGCCCTTACATTTTCTGATCGCTGTATATGCTTGATTTCGACGTCTTGAAACTGTTCCAACCATTGTTACGCTCGTCGATAATACGGTAGGAGTTCTTGCTTTCGTATTTCAAATTTAATTGTAAGCTGATTTATCACCAACTTAGAATCGTCGAAAATTCGCAGCACTGTTATTTTCATCTCTTTGGCTATTTCCATTCCTATAATGAGAGCTTGATATTCAACTTCATTATTGGTATATGCAGTCCCTAATGTAAAGGATTACTGTAACAAGTCGCCCTGAGGACTGATGAATATCACTCCGACACTCGTTCCTGAGGTTCTAGAGGCCCTATTGAAGTAGATTTGCCATAAGTTAGGCGATTCTATCATCATTACCTGGTCATCTGAAAAATCATCACTGATTGCTTCATTATCCAGTACGGGGTGAGCTGCTAAGAAATCAGCCACTGCTTGTCCTTTCACTGCTTTTGCCGGTTCGTATGTGATTGTATATTCTGAAAGCAGAAGCATCCATTTAGCCAACCTCCCTGATAACATCGGTCCAGTCATCAAGAACTTTATGGGATCCGCTTGTGAGATTAGGATTATGTCATGAGAAAGACAATAATATCTCAATTCCTGTACAACAAATATCAATGTCAGGTATATCTTCTCGATGGGCGAGTAATTGCATTTGGCTAGCAAGACCCCTAATGAATTTTCCTTGTTCGTTTATTTTGGCTAGCAAGACCCCTAATGAATTTTCTGCCGCAGAGATATAAAGAATAAGGGGTTTGCCTTTTCACAGGAGTTGCCAGTACTGGGGGATGTTTCAATAATTCTTTAATCGAATCAAACGCATTCTAACAAGTTTCGTCCCACATAAATTTTGTTCCTTTCTTCATCAGATGAGAAAACCGCTGACATCTTCCTGCCATATTCGAGATAAAATGACGAATATATGCCAACTTACCCTGCAGTCTCTTTAATTCTTTTAATGTTTTTGGCGGCAGCATCTCCTGAATGGCTCTAATCTTTCCCGAGTTACTTTCAATTCCTCTATGTCTGACGATAAAACTAAGAAATTTTCCTGACGAGACTCCGAAAGCACACTTAGACAGATTCATTTTTAACTGTTTCTTTTTGAGTCAACAAAACACCGAAGCCAAATGTTCGCGATGCTCTTCATGATCATTTGATCTGACTACTAGATCGTCTACATAGCATTCGACATGCTTGTGCATCGTATCCTGAAATATATTATGGATTGCTCTCTGGTATGTTGCGCCAACATTCTTAAGGCCAAATGACATGACTTTATAAGAGTAAATTCCCAGAGACGTTCTGAAGGCTGTGACTTCAACTTCTGGAGCCATTCTTATTTGGTTATATTCGACATAACCGTCCATAAAAGACAACAACATATTTGGTCGTACTGTTGATTAATAACTCAGTTATCGGCAATCGAAAATCATTTTTTGGACATGCTTCGTTTAAATCTCTGAAATCAACGCATACTCTTATTTGTTCGCTTTTCTTTTTCACCGGAACAATATTTGATATCCATTTGGGGTACTTGACTTCTCTGATGAACCCAACCTTAATCAACTTATTCACTTCTTCTTCGATCAAAGGGACCAAATCTAGGTGAAATCGCCTTTGCGCTTGTTTAATCGGTTTCTTATCTTTGGAGATGTTTAGCTAATGCATTGCCACTGATAGTTCCAAGCCTAGCATTTCTGCATATGTCCAAGCAAACACGTCGTTATTTTCTTTTAACAGCTTAATATATTGATCAACTTCTTATTCAGGGAGACTGGCGCTTACGAACGTGTTTCGTTGTCCTTCTTCAGTTCCCAAATTTATTTCTCGCAAACTATCAATGGTCGGTTGCCCTCCGTCTTCTATCTTCTTTGGAACTGCTTCGGGATGCTTAATTATTTCAGAGTCTTATCTTTTCTGTTGATTCAATCGTGATCATATTTACTGAAGATTCTTCCCCTAATCCGTGAGATTTCTTCCGTTTTTCCTCATTGACTACAATCGGGATCAAAATGCCTTTTCCATCTCTCAATCCGACCAGTTCTTCGCAATCAAAACTCATACTTTTCATTATTTTCTTGCTGGCGGGACTATATCTTTCGAGGTCTTCAGCTGTTAACCTATCGTTATTCACCTTATTGATGGCCTTCTCTTATATTTCCGCTTCTAAAATTGCATAGAATTCAATGGGCTCTGGGTTCTTTGAACTAGCTTTAACATGAAACCTTTTTGGCATGGCCGGAAATGGCTTTTTCCTTTTTACATGTGGTAACGACATCGTGTAATTCGATTGTAAAATCTCCAACTATTCGGGTGACAATAAAGTCAACGGGGGTTGTCCCAGTTGTCTTAAATGCCTTGGTACGAAATAAAATTTTTGCTTCATGTTTTCTTTCTCTGATAACTTTATTTTTGCGACTTCATTCTGCACTGTTTTCGTTTCGCTTCCTTCTGCTATTTTACTCTCATTATTTTCCATTTTATTTTCTATGGTGAATCCTTTATAATAACTGGTGTCAGCAAAGAAAGATTTTGCTTCCGTATACGGTTTTGCGTCAGCCATTACCTTATACTGCCTCCCGTCCTTACAATACTTGAAACATTGATGGAGGGTCGATGGTATAATGCCGTATTGAGGCATCCAAGGCCTTCCCAAGAGGAGGTTATATGTCGTTACTGCATTGATGACATGACAGACGACGTCTGTCATTAGCTCCTCTATCTCCAATTTTAATGTGATTTTTTTGAGCGCTCGCTGTCCATCTTGATTAAACCCTTGTATCATCATTCCACTGGGGCGTAAATGGGAGCGACGATATCCCAATTCATTCAGCATCGTCAATAGTAATAAATTTACTGCGGACCCATTGTCCAGCATTATTTGTTTGATTTGCTTACCGCGAACATGGCCTACCACCATCAATGGCCTATTATGTTCTTCGTCGCAAATTAAATCATCATCGGATAAGGAAATTACTGGCATGCAGTTGTTTCGCTCATCGTGTTCTATTTCTGTGAGCAACGCTTTTCTGACATTATTATCGGGCAAAGCTTGGATTAGGATATGTCGAGAATCTTCTGATAGTCGCAACGCGTCATACGTACTTAGTCGAGCCGGTATGCCTTTCAGATGACTTATCACATTGTATGCTACCTTCTCGATCTTATTCTTTTCTTCTTCTCTATTGTCGCTATGGTATTCCTCAAACGTTTCCCCTATCTTTATTTCAGTGCTCTATTTTCAAGGGCTTTTTACTCTTTTGCTTGAACGCAACGTGATTACTACAGCTTCGCCTGTACGTCTCAGCGGGCGGCCGTCATCCATTTCCTTCTTCCCTTTTCTATTTCTCTACGAGTAACCTCTTGAATGATTGATACACTCACTGTTATTGTATTACGATTCTGTCAGAAAATATAAGCAACATTAGTTGCATTTATTTGCGAACACATTCTATCCTAGAGATGAAAGGAAGGAGGTTCCCGTCGAGAGTCGCCATTTTGGCGTCTTATAACAATGATGAAATTCTCCATATTATTCATGAGTCAAAATCAAATAAGATAAAAGTCCCCAGCAGAATCGCCATTTTGTTTCGACAAGAAATGAAAAGCATTTGATTTGGGGGAATTATCTTATTTAATTAATGACAAAAGAAAGAATAGAGAGAGTAATCATCAGATTTATTTATTCTGAGTCCCTTACATCCTTTTGATCCTTTGAATCTAGGATAGAGTTCTTATGACAAAATAAAGTACTGAAATAGATTCAAATATGAATTTCGGCAGTATTCCAGCTCATATTAGTCATGTCCCCATCAAAGATGAGTTGTGTGGGTCTTCCTTGCACTTCTTCCTTCATTAATATGATAAAGAAAATGCTAGAATCCCTGAAATATTTGAAATGACTTGGAAGCTTTCAAGAAAATCAATATGTTATTGCTTCATAGCGCACCCGCTTGCTCGACTGAGGAGTTGCGCGGGCCCGTGTAACTCATGAAGATTAGCACGGCCCAGCCTCCTCTCTCTCTCTCTCTCTCTCTCTCTCTCCTCCAGTACCTATCAGAGGCATTGGTCTTCTGGAAACCCCCCCCTCTCGAAAATGAGGGGGTAGGGGGTATTTATAAGCCTCCACACTGTGGGTCCTTGAACCGCATTCCCAATCCATCCAACCCTGAAGGGAGTAGCGCGGACTGCCGCACCCATGATGAGTTGCGCGGATCCACGCAACTCATGTATAAGTGCAACTCATGCCCTACGCAACTCATGCCCTGCGCAACTCATGCTCTGCGCAACTTACTTTTATTCTTTCTTCTTCAATCAATTTTCATGCCTCAACAATTTTAGGTAATCATTTTTCTCAAAGTTATTGTTCTGGGATGGTTTTTCTACCGCATTCACCTTGTATCAGGATGCACCAATAACATCATCCCTCTTGTCTCTGTTACGAGATTCTTCCTCAATACAAATATGTTTTTGAATTTATTACAGGGTAAACTCTTCGGATTTATGTAGTAGATTCTTCCTATATTCTTTCCATCTTGGAGGCAATTTGGCAATAATAGCTCCAACTTGGAAAGATTCAGATAGATCTATTTTCAAAGCATTTATTTTGTTTACAATTAATTGTAATTCATGGATTTGGGCCAGTAGAGGTTTATTGTCTATCATCATGAAATTGAAGTACCTGGCGATTAAGAATTTTTGTGTTCCTTCTTCTTTAGGCTTGTATTTATATTTCGGTGCACTCCAGATTTCTTTTGCTGAGGTGGTTCTTCTGTATAGATCGTACAACCGATCAGAGAGTGCATTGAGAATAGGCTACGACACATCGGTTCGTCTTCTTGTCGCTTAATTTTGGCAGCGATCGGATCTATAGTGTCAGCATCTGTCGCTTCTGGTAGAGGCTGAAGATTCGAGTCCAAGATGTAGAATATCTTCAAAGAAGTTAAAAGAAATTTCAGATTATCTTGCCACCTAGCGAAATTCATACCATCGAATTAGTCCAATCTGATCATATCCCGGTTCATCAATTTCACTGATGCAACACTTTCGGTACCCATAATCATGCTTTAAGATTGTTGTGAAAAATGTTGTAAATACCGAAATTAAAAAAATAAAAGTAAAATTATTTCTTTTATTTCATCAAGCTGAATCACGTAAAAAATTACACTATCCTTAAAGCGTGATTCGCCCCTTTATCAATTGTTGATGGGTTAAAGGAGAATTGCTTTCAGGATAAGACAAACCTATTTAGATCCTGCGTGCAACAATCACGAAGGGTCCACTCAGGAACTATTCAATGTAGCTGATCTTCTGACAGACTCAAACAACGTACGTATTTGCAGTATTCTTGAATGTAGATGTTTTCTGTGAGATCTGATGGATGAAGAGAGATCTGTTGGATTTAATTGGTTTTTGGACCAGAATGGTCCAATTTATATAGGCACCAGGGTAGTGGACCATTGCTAGGTGGCCATCAATGGTTCAAAGAGTTTGAAAAATGTTTCTGTTCGTTAATCATTAATTTGGGCCGTTTCAGATCGTTGGATTGAAAGATCTAATCGTTGGATCATCAAGGCATGCCTGTTTTTAGACCCCACTATAGCTAGACCTGGGCATCGAGTCGAGTCAGGCCAGATTGGGTCCAACTCGACTCGATCCGAAATTTTCCATGAACTGACCCGAACTCGATCCGATTCGAGATCGAGTCCGGGTCATCTGACTTGATCCGATCCAATGCACTGGTAGCCTGATTCGAACCGAGTTTGACTCAGTCAGGGAAACCGAGTCGGATCGGATTGGGTACGGTTCGAATCGGGCCTTTTTTTTTTTTTTTTTTTTGAAAATTAAAAAAATAAAAATATATGAAAAAATTGTAAAAAAAAAAAGAGAAAGAAAGAAAAAGAAATTAAGGGTAACTTTCCTAAGTGATTAAATTACTAATTTTACATATATTTAAAATATATTTGGGAGAAATAAAATCAATTAAAAGAGAGATTAAGACCACTTGGAGTGGAAATATAAGAGAGAAAGAGATTAAGAGTCCATACATCGCATATGCAATCGCATTTATGCCAGATCACATATGCCATGATTGCATATTCGCATATATTATTACGTTAGACCATTTAGCTAGGTCATTCTGATTCAACTCTTAAAAACTTAAAACATCACAGATCCAACTTCCAAAGTAAATAAACTACGTCCATAAAATGAACAAAGTAAATAAACCCTGTCCAAAATCAAAAGTAAATAAACATAACATGCACATACAGATTAGGTAAAACTTTCATATATTCAATAACCTCTGTATGATGAATGCCTTTGTGACATGTAACCAAATGAACTGTGTCCATAACCGTAATAGTAACCCCCTCCTCTGCCTCCACCTTCGTCGCCAGAATCATCATTTGGTTCTCTTTTTACGGCTTCAACTGCAGGAGAACTCTGGGCCGACTCCGAGATGGAGTTGTCCAAAAGATGGTCGTTCACCTCTGCTGAATTGAATGGTGGAGATGCCTTCCCATCGTCCTCATTCATAAATGCAACAAGTTTTTTCAGTCGCTCTTTATGATCCGATTTGTACAGGATTCCCAACCGCCTAAAAATGCTACGAGACTTTTAAGAAACTTTGATGGTTTACTCATGCCTGCTTCAATATCATGTTGTCTTAGAGGTGGATGTCGTTGTCTGGTACTCCTTAATCTGGATGCCATTTTCAAGCTTTCTTTTACGGCTTCTTTATAATTGTATTCTTGTTCCCTTAAAATTTTCTCATGTTCTTCTTCTCTACTAATTATGGAAAGCCTGGAACTGAAGGCAGTTCCTCTACTCAACCCTTCTTCATTTATAATAGGCTTACTTCTATATATTTTGTGGCTGGTTATATTGGTTATAGTTGTAGGGAGAGGGGTATAGAAAGTCTTTTTATTTGAGTCGAGAATGGCTCGAAATAAATTTCAGACTTCCTGAGGAGCTTTGCTACATGGTGCAGCGTCTCCTCCCCGACAAACTAAATGTAATTTCAACCGATTTGTTTTATTTACAAATTGCTTTCTACACAACTTACATTGTAACTTTATTTTTCCATCTTGGGAGTAGACTTGGACTCCATAATCTCAAATATTTGCCGATGCATCATCTTCTGATGACATATCTATAGGTGTATATCTAGTTAGGTTAAAGCAACATTAAAAAAAAAAAAGTTATAGTGATGAATGAACGCAATTACCTAATAATATAATATAAGATTTAAGCAACATTAACTAATTGAATAGTACAAATGAAAAGAGATAAATATCCATCCACCCATAAAATATTATAATTTAAGCCATCAAAATAATTATAAATATCCTGATATAACTTGTAAGTAAATGCAAGAGAAATAGAAGGAAATGTCTTATCCTGCAGCTGCAGGTACTGCCTCATCTTGCTTGTCACTCTTTCCTCAAACTCCTCATCAACAGAGTTCCCTTTCCCCTATATCGGACGTAGCCAATCCTGTGTACAAATGAGTACTTCAACAGATTCACAACCCTATATCAGACATAGCCAATCCTGTGTACAAGTGAGCTTCGATACTTGTTTACAACCCTACTCCCCGTACTAAAGCAGATTTTGAAGCCACAGTTGAAATTGGAATTGATAATATATCTCTTGCCATTAACAAGAGCACAGGGTATTGTGAATCACGAGATTTCATCTTCCACCAGTTCAAAACATCAAATTCATCGCCTTTGAATTTTACAAGTGGCTCCTTGAGATAGTTTTCAAGTTTTGAAATAGGTGTCTGCATTTGAGTCTCACGCCGTTGTGCCACAAAAGACATAAAATTATCACCGTTTCTTCTGGCAGTTCATCAATAGCAGAACTAGAACTCACATGAGGAGATTTATCTTTTGCAGTGCACACATAGAAATTGTACAAATCATTGATTGCATCATGAATCTTATCACCTCAGGGGCACTCATCGCACCATGCAACTTATTACATATGAATTCAACCATGATCATCTTGTATCGAGGATCTAGAATGACTGCAATAACCATTATTAAACTACAAGTAGACCAATACTTATCAAACTTTACCTGCATACCCATAGTCATTAATTGTAAAAAGTCTAGCCCACTACTGCTTTTACACAAGGCATCTTTTACCTTCCAAAGTTCTGGCAAAAATATATCTCTTGTCGGATACTTGCTTCCCAAAAATTTCTTTGTACTATTGTAAAAAACTGAAAGGAACTTGGGAACTGATTCAGCTCTTAACCAATCATCTTCAGAAGGCAACCAAAGATATGCACTATCACGCTCCGCATAGTGAGAGAATGCATGTCTGAAAGCTATCGCTGAATCCAACATTTCAAAAGTTGAATTTCAACGAGTCATGACATACAACTTTATTATTCTTTGAGTTAACAAATTCAATCGCTTCACGATCTCATTCCATGTATGTAATCGTGAAGGTGACCCCCGTATGTACTTCATACTCTCTTATGTTCTCGATCGTTTGCTCAATTGTTTTAAGGCCATCTTGTACAATCAAGTTTAGGATGTGGGCACAATACCTAACATGAAATATCTTTTCACCAAAACATAAGGCACCAGTGGCCCTAAAATAGTTCCGCATATTCGTTATCACGCTATCATTTGCTTGTCTAGAGTTATTGAGGAGATTTTCTTCTCAATTCCCCACTCCATAAGACATTTGTACATGCAGTCTGAAATCATCAATCCTGTATGAGGAGGTGCAAGATAACGAAAGTTTTTTTTATTCTCTTGCAAAGCCTCCATTCGATTAACGTAGTGAGCAGTTAATGACATATACCTCTTTCGTTGATTGGATGTCGTCCATGAATTTGATATCAGGCTAATTCGAAAAATCGATTCCAACTCTCTTTTCAACTTAAGCTTTTCGCTTTCATACATCTTTATGCACACTCTCTTTATTGTCATACGGGAGACCTTCCATATCTGGGGTTAAGACATCTGGCTAATTTGACAAAAGCAAGACTCTCTACCATATGAAATGGTCTTTCATCGGTAATAATTAATTTGGGCCATTAACTCATTCACCAGCTCTTTATTATACTTGTAGATGGACAATGTAGCTTGCGACGGACTCATTAAAGATTGATTAAATGAAATTATTTGTTGCCTTGAGGTCTGAGTTCTCACTTTTTTATGACACTTCAAACTATGTTTCTTCAGAGTTGTGGTCGAGCCATCTACTTGCTTAGCATATTGAGTCTTACAATACTTACATTGTATCTTCACGGTGCTGTTCTTCAGGGTTACTTCTTCAAAATCGTCCCACACTACCATTTTTTTTTCGCTTTTTCTCCAATATGTGACTGTAAGATACTAGTATCAATGGGCACATCTTCATCTTCTAGACCTAATCCTTCATCTTCCAGGATCATCGACGATGTAACTGACAAATCGCCTAGGGTATTGGAAAGACCCTCACTTTCAATCTAATAGTTGAAAGATACTAAATCATATTAACATTAGCAATCTAATGTTAAAAGAGTTATACTAAATTCTAAATTAGTTATCCATCCAAGGTTGGATAGATTGTAATACTTTCATATTCCTATTTAAACACCCACGCTGAAAATCCGACAGCATCTCCCCATGCTTCTTCAAATAAGTTAATCTTTTGTTACATTCTGATGCCAAATATCCAAGCAATGTGAAAATATTTGTCATTAGAAACGAAACGGAAGAAACATATTTAGAGAGAAATGAGGAGATGGACCACAGATCAGGCATGGACATTTAAATAGGTTATATGAAAGCATATTATCCATATAACTTTGAACTACCTAAAATGAGACAATTTGAGCAATTTCGATGCCACCAAAAACACACTATATCTATGTTTGGCCACATAAAAATCCTCAAATGGGAAACTAATTATCTAACTCACAATCACAAGTCATAACAATTTGTTAATTGCAATAAGCAATGTAAATGGTAATACCAAAAAGCAATGTAAATGGTAATTTCAACAAATTAACTACTAATTGTAAATTATACAAACATATTAAGTAGCAAGCAATAAGCAATAAGCAATGTAATACATATACAAATATACAAACATATTAAGCAGTAAGCAATAAGCAATAAGCAATATAAATGGTAATACCAAAAACCAATGTAAATGGTAATTTAGGGTTTAGGGTTTAAGGTTAAGGTTAGTGTTAAGGTTTAGGGTTTAGGGTTACAGTTAAGGTTAGGCTTAGGGTTTAGGGTTAGGGTTAAGGGTTTAGGGTTTAGGGTTAGGGTTAGTGTTAGGGGTTAGGGTTAAGGTTAAGGGTTAGGGTTAGGGTTAAGGGTTTAAGGGTTAGGGTTAGGGTTTAGGTTTAGGGTTTAGGGTTTAGGGTTCAGGGTTTTCAATTCCCCATTCTCTCTCTAATTCTAGACTCTTACTTGTGTATGGAGGTAAATCAATAGTCTTTTCAAGATGGTGGCATTTTTTCTAATGATTGCAACCACTTAGAATTGTTGATTTATCCAAATACCCTTAACAATCATACATCTGATTATCCTTAAAAATTGAAGAACATGAAACAATAATTCATCATATGATATTCCAAATATTTGGTCAAGTAGAAAATGACTAACCCTAAAGGGCCAAACCACCAGCAAGCCAAGACCGGACCACCAGCAAGCCAAGGTGCGGACCACCAGCGAGCCAGGGCGGGACCACTAGTGACCCAGGGCCAGACTACCAGTGAGACAGGGTGTAACGTCCGGGAAAAATCCATACAAAGACTCGAGTATCACCTCAGGCAGAAATCACTAAGGACCAAATCCATAGAAATTAGAAGAAGATTAATTAAGTGCTTAACTAAATCACTTGTCGAATTAGCTTGGACAGCTTTCAATACGAACTGCAAGACCCAAAATCAGTAGGATTGCGGACGCTACGTTACCCTAAAACCTAGGATCAATCTCTAAACCCAGTTGCTCTCGGGAGTGCATTGAAACTCTGTATCAGACCTGGACCGCGGGTCGAAAATCCGATAACTATGAAACTATACCGTTATGACCACCTCACTGGACTTGATAACCACCTTTGAAATCAAGTCCAGATAATATCCCGAGACACACAACTTGAGCCTGGAGCGAAGTGTGTGAGAAACATGAATATCTTTAAAAAATGAATTCAGACTTAAGTGAATTGAGTCGTTCGTTTGCAGGCCAAATTTAAGGATTCAGACCGTCAGAATCTGACCCAACACCCTTGGATCAGGAAAAATTTTTAAAACACGTCAGTATACTTGTGGCCCTGATCGAGTACCGGTGACCGTTGAACTGAAACAGGCCCCCCACGGTCAATCTGTAAATTCGATCGGACCAAAAACTTAGCTTGACCTAGATCCAACGTCAGGGGACTTACTCTCGACCGTATGCAGAAAAGGGGCCCCCAAATGTGCTCCGTTGGGCCGAAACAGACGAGTTTTGGCTACAACCTAAGTATACCATGGCCCTGGGGCCATTCCCATCAATTATGGACCTATATAAGGACCTAAAACCATCCCTCTCCCATTCCATACGAATTTCAAACCCTAGGGGAGAGAAAAGAGAAGAAGAAAGTGAGGAGAAGAGAGAGACTGTGAGAATTTGTTCCTGGGATTCGATCTCACCCCTCCGCGTGCTTAACCATCGCTACTGTATCGCTATACCGGCGATTCTGATTCCATTTTTGGGTAAACAATCCTAATCCTAATCTGGTTTAAGAATTCAAATAGAGTAAATAGTGAAATAATTAACCTATTTTATGTTATAGGTTGCCGTTGTGCCGTAGGCGAGGACTTAGTGTTTAAACTGAGTTCGTTATGGGTTTACCGGAGAAAGGTGTGGACTATAAACGTTTAGGTTATGATTTTCAAGGCTTTCAATGTCAGTTAATGATTTATGACTAATTTGATTGCTATCACATGCTTAGATACGATGTTTCCCGCGCTTTACAGATATATATGAACTATGTTGAATATAGTATATTCCATGTGTTTGTTGATATGATTGAATGAGTATGGAATTTGGATTCATGCTTGCCATGATTATTCGTCGTGAATATATAGTTGCCATACGTGTGACAACTTCTTGGTGAAAGGATTTGCCCTAACACCTGTTATAACCAACATACGTCATGTATGTTGAAGTGTGTAGTCTAAGTGCTTGTAAAAATGTCTGAATGAATATGAAATTTGGATCTGTGCTTGCCATGATTATTAACTATGAATATGTGCTTGTTGTGTATGTGGCAACTCCTTTGTAAAAAGGGCTTGCCAGGATATATGTTATAACTAGTCTAATACATGTATGTTGAAATGTGTAGTCTAAGTGTTTGATAAAATACCTGAATGAGGAAATGCATGTTGGAATGTATTTAATGAGGGTGTTGAGATAGGATTCTCAATCCCCTTCTCTATCATTACAGTTCTCTTTATGTAACCTAAATTACTACTGTGTTGTACGGATGAAATGCCTATGTAAGATAACATGTGTATTATGTGTTTGTTAAAATGCTCAACTAAGATTTATATTTAGATTTGGTTGACACATGCTATCATTGATTATCACTTGTGAATGCTATCGTTTGAAGTGTGATTGGGGCTATGATATAGTCTAGGCAATCGGTAATGATTCTCGAGTAGTGGTTGAGGTCATTTTGCCACACAAAATACATTCGATGAATCCGAGGTGTACGATGATTAACGACAGTGGTACCATGTCGATTAATTTGGCGTACACTCGTACCAGTCGAGCTTGACTAATAAACCGATTGGCCTATTGTGTGTTTACCATGTATGGACACTACTGCTTGAATCTAAGGTACCAACTTACCAATGTAAAGACCCGTTTAACCTTGGTACCACAATTCACAAAGACTCATAAGCCGGGCATGGTGGTATGGGACACCGTGGTCGAGCTGTCGGCCTACGCTTGGGCAACGAGCCTCCCCGTAGTGACCAGTGAGCAAGCCAAACTCGTGAGCCGAATACGGTGGTATAGGACACTATATTCGAGCCGTCGGCCTACACTGGCCCAGCCTGGCTGTGGTCCCCAATCAGGTTGGTGACGAGCCTTCGAAAATAGACTGCCAGTTGGTAGGGCGTTGGTGGAGTGACTTCGAGTATGAAATAGGCCTACCCCGGCGCAACCTGGCTGTGGTCCCCAGTTGGGTTGGTGACGAGACTTCGAAAATAGACTGTTTAGATGAAGATTTAACCGGTCCCACACTCACACAACCCAAAACGCATGAATATACGTGAGATGAGACCCGAAACTACTTAAAACGGAGTCCAAGATTTAATGAGGGTGTTTTTGGCACCCGGGGGGGGGGTGGCATCGCACAGGGGGCGAACCATCGCCGGGGAGTCCAAGGACTGACGATGGCATCGCCGGATCGGCCAGGCCTCATAGGTCGGGCAGACCGGGCCTGTCGGGATGGCATGGCCGGGCAGGCCGATGCCTATGGGATGCTATGGGGCCCACGAAATCATGTGGGACCCCCTCTACTGCTTCCATTTGCCCCCCACTCCCATCTTACACATGCCCAAGCTCTCCCTTTTCTTTAAAAACCCTTTTTCCCCTCTCAAATCTCTCTTTCATTCTCAAAAATTTCTCTTTTCCCTTCATTTTATACACCCCTCTACCGTTTTCATCAAAACCCACCTCCCATCTCTCTCTTTTCCTTCCATTTGAAGGCACAAACCCTTCTTTGTGTCCCAAAAACCTCAGTCCAACAATCCCTTTTAACTCCCCTTTCGATTTCACTCTCATGGCTCTTTTTAAGCTCGTGGCGGCGATTTTCTCAATTTACACACTTCTTTCTCTCATGGGGAAGAAGAGGACTTCCGCGGAAGAAGCCAGGCTTAGCCGTCCTACTTGTTCGAGGAGGCCGAAAGGTGCTGCTGCAGGTACGAGCATCGATCGTAAGACAAGGACAAAGCGGGACCTCGATCCCCAGGCTCCCCTCGAGAGAGCTCTACTGGCGGATCTGTCCCATAGAAGATTTAAGGGCCGTAGTGTCCTTTTTGAAGCACACATGGATGAGAAGCTCTTTGGGAAATATCTGGTGATGGACCACCTGGTGGATGCCGGGTGGGGTCCCATATTTAAGGGTAAGTCTCGTGCGAATGCGGGCACTGTCTGAGCCTTCTATGCTCAAATTCGGAGCCGATGCTAGAGCCCTTGCAATTCAAAAATTCTCGTAGGAAGGCGGGAAGCCACAGTTGATGTCGACTTAATAGCCCGACTCATGGGGATGCCGCTTGGCGTTGTCCATGTTAGTGAGAAGGGTCTTAAGAATGCACGTGAAAGGGATCACCGCACGCGATTCCTTTGTGGCCAACTGGCCCACTGGAATTCGAACGATAGCCTCCTAGCATCCAATATGACTGACGACTGCCGCCTTCTCCACCAAATCTTCACATACAACGTGTGCCCCAGGTGGAGCAATCGCAACTAGTGCACGCGCCTGATGGTAGACTTTCTGTACCGAGCTGGGCAAGGAGAAGTTGTGCGTGCCTACGTATGTACTGCTACAGATAGTGCAGATTGTGCGATCTTCTAGGATGTCTGTTTCGCTCCCCTTCGGCTGACTTATATGCAAGCTTGCACGTGAATTTAGCTACAGACTTGGCGCAGAACTTCCTATGCCAATCCATTTCATCAATGACACTACTCTCAACAACATGGAAATTGGGCTAGAGACGGAAAG
The DNA here is from genome assembly GCA_030180095.1 of Magnolia changhungtana. Taxonomy (NCBI): domain Eukaryota; kingdom Viridiplantae; phylum Streptophyta; class Magnoliopsida; order Magnoliales; family Magnoliaceae; genus Magnolia; species Magnolia changhungtana. Next base: position 638,217 of record JASAUF010000632.1, read on the forward strand.
CGAAGATGAGGGGAGTGAGGAAGAGAATGAGATAGAGGAAGAAGTAGAGTAGGAAGAAGAAGAGGAGGCCCAGGACATTGATGAGGGCTCTCCTCCTACTCCACAAGAGCGTGATAGTGATCAGGCTACTATATAAGCCCGATTGGTTCAACTTGAGGAGGGCCAGGCAGCCCTGCGACAAGAGATTGGTGAGACCCAGGCCTTCGTGAAGCAGAAATTCAAGGTGTCTCGCACCTTGAGGGTCATCCTGTGTTGTCTGCAGGACAAGGGTGTACCTCCACCATCGTCAGATTTTGACGACTAGTCATACATGTAGTCGTCTTTTAGTTTGCTTTGTTGTTGTTCTTCTTGTTTTTATGTATAGCCTTGATAGGCTTACTGATAGGGTAGAGTGGTTGGTATGCTTTAGTGTTTGGAACCTTATTTAGATTGGATTGCATGCATCTTCTGTCATGATCCATGTAATACTGCATCTCATGTATTGTGGCAAATTTTATTAAATGGAATGTATGCAGTTCCTTTCGTTATGGACTGTGTACAATGCTTGAAGAATTGAGTGTTATATGTTAAATCTCACAAGTTGCACCCTATGTTATATATAGGGAATAACACCTAAGAGCACGCGGAGCTCGACACATCTTTCACTGGGCGAATCGTTTGACGGGAAATCTCCGCTGAACGATAGCCAAATGGACCCTAACTTGGGCCTAAACTTTAAGACGATGCCGGGTTCACAGCCGGCCACTGGCCCCACTAATGGGCCTACACCTGTTGCACCACCGGTTCCAAAGCAGAACCGCACGTCTACCTCGACACCATACGTGCCTCAGTCGGCTCCTCCTGATAGGTTGGAGCAGATGATGCTCTTGATGCAGTAGCAGCAACAACAACAACAACAACAACAACAGTTTTTTGCCACAATAGCAGGGGCCCTTGCCTAGAATGTGTGTGTGGTTACGCCGACACCACCTACGCACCCTACTGGGAACATGTATACCAGCGGACTCTTTGAGCGCTTTCAACCTTTCCGTCATCCCACTTTTGCGAGTACTCATAGACCCGAGGAGGCTGATTACTGGCTAGATCGCATCTCTAAGATATTGAAGCCGCTGCACTGCACTGAGGCAGAGCAGGTCGAGCTAGTCACCCATATGTTCAAGAAAGAGGCTAGTTTATGATGGGACAGCATCCTCAGGACCATTGCGGTCGGATATGTGTGGACGTGGGAGGCCTTCGAGATGCGCTTCCATGAGAAATATTTTCCCCTCATATACCTCCATGAGGAGGGAGAGTTCCTTCACCTCCGACAGGGGGGCATGACAGTAGCAGAGTATAAGAACAGGTTCACGGAGCTAGCTAGGTACGCTCCTTTGATACTAATAGATGAACCGATGAAAATGCGGCATTTTTTAGATGGGTTGTGGCCCGATATCCGCACTAAGACGTGTTGCGTTAGCATTCCCAATTACGTCGAGCTAGTCAACGTGTCTCTACGAGCCGAACAAGATGTAGACAGAGTTTCTCAGACATGTATACCAATGGGCCTGAGGCCTCAACCCGAATCACAGCACCGGCCGGTCCTAAGTAAGAGGCCATATGTAGACTCACCTCCCAGGCTCGTGACTCCACCGATCCAGCAAAGGTGAGCGAAACGTTGGTGTACATACTACAACAAAGGGGAACACACTGACCCCTTCTATTTTACCAAGATGAAAGACAATGGTATCACGCCACTTCAGAAGATCGACCGTCAGCCACCGCGTGATATAGTGACTCCACCTCTACGATTTGTACCACCAGCGCAGTCACTTTACCGACCACCTGTACCCCGAAATAGGCTTCCTCAACGACCTATAGCAGCACAACCAAATCATCCTCAACAAGCCCGTGTATATGCACTTGCAGCTGAAGCACCTGAGTCAGCAACTACAACGCCTTTGCCCTTTGAGGTCACTACCCACATTCAAGGTACACCTGTATTCCTATTGGTAGACACTGGGTCTATTAAACCAATTCGTATGAAGGAATAGGCCCAACAATGGATTAATATAACAATTATAAATAATAATATGGTAACTAGAGGTGGCAAATATGTCGTAAATAATAGAAGGGTCGAAACGGAAAATTTCTACAACTTCGAGTTGCCAATAGGCTGGTCATATCTTTTCATATTAAAGTTTTGTATGTGATGTCTATTTAGGAATTATTTATAATCATACTAGGAATTATCCTGTGATTAAATTTGATTATACGTAAAGATATATATATATTTTTAGTTGTTTTTGTACAATTAAATTAGAACCCTTGGGTAAGATTGAGTTTCATAGTTTAATATTCTGTAAGCTCACGTTAGAGGTGGACTACAGTAAAATGTTATAAGTTTCTTATTTTCCTTATAAATTCAAGGTTCATACCGCGTTAAGGAGATGTCCCTCTTCTTTTCTTTCCCGTGGCTTTATATTGCTAGCATTCCAAACCTCTGAAATATTTAAGGACTCTTGACTCTTCCTTACCTCCCGAGGTTAATGAAACCAAAGTGCAATCTGCCCATAACCCCCTAGCCGTATGATCAAAATGGTGACAAACAAATATAATTTTAGGAGATTGAAAACCCTTCTAGTATTGTCTTTTGACTATGAGCACTATGAAAGAACTTATTATCCACCAAGTTAAATATAGGTTAAACAAGAACTCTCATTGAATAAGACCTAAAGGACAACCTTATAGACATGAGGCTTAAACCTCCTAATGAATTATAATACTCCTTAAATACTTAGGATGATCAGGTTTTGGAATTTCAGAACCATATCCTTACGAGGCATTTGCGACTTAACTCAATTCTCAATCCTTGGTGATTACTAAAGGACTCACTGCTTTGACCGAGCAGAAGACCAGGATCCATCAGGATTAGGAAGGGATACAACGAGTTGTTTACTGTAACATCCCGAATTTTTGCCAACCTGGAATTAGACGTCCTTAGGCAATGGGTCGATCCTAACACCTTATTAACTTGTCAGAACTCAATCCTACGGTCAAAAATTGCTTTTGAACCCATTTCCTTCACAAATCTCACCTTTCACCACCTTGTTCTTTCAATTTTTCTAAGTACTTCACATTAGACACTATCTTAAAGTTTAGGTGATGAAGAATAACACTGAAACTAAACATTACTGTAAATAGTAAATACATAAATAAAACGGGCTTTTAAGCATTACCCTTATGGAATCTCACAAAACGAATAGGTTATTTGGAACATCAGCCTCTCCTGCCCTAGGACCTTCTTCTGTTGTAATTAGGGCGTGTTTTAGTTAAGTATTAATAACCTGGATCACTTTATATACAAGCAACAAAGGCCCAGGTACCACCTCAAATAGAAATCATACAGGACTAAATCCTTTAGAAATTAGGAGAGAATTAGCTAGTGCTAAACTAGAGTGCCTATGAAATTAGCACTAATCACTTTAAATACGATCTGCAAGATCCAAAACTTGTAGAATCATGGACGCTAGGTTACCCTAAAATCTAGAATTAATCACATTACCCGGTTGCTCTCAGGAGCATCACGAAACTCCGTATCAGATTTGGACCGCACATCGAAAGTCCGAATAATACAAAGTTATAGGATTAGGACCGCCTTGCTGGGCTTGACAACCATCTCGAAAATCAAATCCAGATAGTGTCCGGGGGCTATTCGCTTGAGCCCGGAGCGAGGAGTGTGAGAAAACCTAGTTTTCTTTAGAAATTAAATGAAATTTAAGTAATCTGAGACTTAATGTTTGTGGGCCAAGTATAAGCAATTAGACCATCGAAATCTGACCCAAATACACCCTCGGATCAGGAAACATTTCCCATATATGTCTGAGTACTTGTAACCCTGATCGAATTTCTGTGACCGTTGAACTGAAACTGGTCCGCCACGTGCGATCTGGTAACCCGATTGGAATAAAAACTTAACTCGACCTAGATCCATAGTCAGTGAGCTTAAGTCCGACCTTTGGCTCAAGGGGGGGCTCCAGAAGTGCTCCGTTGAGACGGAACAGACTCGCTTTGGTTATAACCTAAGTATACCTTGACCTAAAGTCTAATTTGGTGAGTTTTTAGCCTATATAAGGACCTTAAACTCTCTCATATCCAACCCATACGAATTTGAGAAAACTTAGGAGAGAGAAGAGAGAAAGGTTGAGAGTTGTGGGAGCATTTCCCTGCCACTCTACCCTGCTGCTATCCGTGCCTAACCACATCGTTCTTATCACTTTCCCGACGTTTTCAACTTCGTTTCTAGGTAAGAAACCCTAACCCTAATCTGATCTAGGGTTATGAACATTGCAAATGATGAAATAGCTAATCTATTTCATTCTATAGGTTGCCAAACTGTCATATACTAAAGCTTATCAAATCTATCGAGTTTATTACGCTTCTACGGCGTAAGGTACGGACTTTAGATGTATAGGTTATGGTTTTCAATGCTTTCAATGTCAAATAATGATAAATTCATGATCTGAGTGTGATTGTACATACACAAACCAATGTTCGTTTTGCGTTTCGATTGCGTATACAAATTATGGTGTATTGTGTATTCTGTATAATTATAGAAAATACTGTATACGTACAAATTTTGAAAGTATGTTACCCATGATTAATTACTGTATGAACATGCTATATATATATATAATACTCACTCGGTGAAAGGATTCGCCCTAATACATGCTTTTGGTAGTATACGTTATGTATGTTAAAAGAGTGTATTCTAAGTGTTTGTGAGAATGACCGAATGAGTATAGAATTCGCATTCGTGCTCGCCATGACTAATTGTCATGGATATATGATTATTGTATAGGCGATACCCCTTTGACGAAAGGATTTGCCCTAAATCACGCCACGGCCAAAATACACTATATATGTTAAAATGTGTAGCCCAAGTGTTTGTGGAAATGACTGAATGAATATGGAACTTGGATTCCTGCTTGCCTGGGTGCACGTGTGTTATAACTGGGGCAACTCCTTAGTGAAAGGATTTGGCCTAATACCTATGTGATCAACATATGTCATGTATGTTGATGTATGTAGTCTAAAGTGTTTGTTGAAATGTCTGAATGAGTAGTAGTTAGTAAATTGTAATATATAAGGGTGTTGAGATATGATTCTCAACTCCTTTAACTATGTGTATGATTTCTTTAGATATCTGTGTGATTAGGAATTGAATATGTACAAACTCATGCTTGTGTTGTATTTCATAACATGCTCAACTGATTGTATGATTTTATCTACGTAATGCATATGTTTAAATTCATGGTTAAGTTGTATTCCATAAAGGCCATGAAGGGTGATAGGGAAGTGGTGTAACGATTCCGTGCAACAGCCCTGGCAGCCCTAAACAGACAATATTGGATATTTGATTGTATGATTTGAACTCTTGATCCATTACTGCTTTAACTATTCCATAATTAAATGTGATTGGGGCTATTGTATAGTCCAGGCAATCGGTAACAGGATTGAATTCGTGGCTGAGATTCATTCGCCACGTGAGATGTGTTCGATGAACTCAAATCATACTTCGGTTGGCGATAGTGGTTGGCCATGCGAAGTACTTATGCACTTCATGTCGTTCAACTTGTCATGCGCTCGAGCTAGCCGAGCTCGTCAAGTAACTCGATCTGTCTAATATATGTTTACCATATTTAGATGCTACTGCTTGAAACTAAGATACCGAACTTACCAGTGCAACCCTGTTAACCATGGCACCTCGATCCGCTAAGACTCATGAGCAGGGCATGGTGGTATGGGACACCGTGGTCGAGCTGTCAGTCTACGCTGGGGCCATGTGCCTCCCCGTAGTGACCAGTGAGCAACCAGACTCGTGAGCCGAATATGGTGGTATGAGACACTGTATTCAAGCTGTCGGCCTACACTGTTTTGATGGGTGATAGGGGAGTGGTGTAACGATTCCGTGTAACAGCCTGACCGTACCCGGTGTAGTGATGGCGATGCTTATGAGGCGGAGCCGGACTTTTACGACGAGGAGGATGCCTTCTTGTATGTGCTGTATTCTGGTGGCTTCATGTGAGCCGTGTCTTGATCGATGAGGTTACAGGGATGTTGACTAGAGGGCCTTACACTTTTGGTATATTTTAGAATTGTACTTGTAATGAATTAACCTGGTAACATTATCACACTCTGGAGACTCACCACAGTTTATATATTTTATATATCTATCACAGTCTTCCGCTTGCAAATTTAACTGTCTCTGGAGTATGATATGTTGTTTTGGTATAATCTCATTCATGTTTCCATGCTCTCATCATAATCATCATTATCTATGTTGCATAAGTGATGCGTTGGAACTCGGGAGCTGACCTTTGCTCGACCCCCGATTTTCAGGGCATTACATTTACCCTGGTCAGGCGGGCAATCGACGTATCGGATTTGAGCCCACCACAACTGTCTTTCCGTATTAGCCCGATCATAAAGAGTAGATTATATCACACTTAGGTAAACTTTAACATCGAACACTTAGCACAATAATAATGATTTGCACATTTATCTGCAAACCTCAAAGGTAAAAACTTTTAAGGGGGGTAGACCAATATGAGCTAGGCTGATGTATTATTATATACCCTAACACGTATGTAAACCTTTACGTATTATCCTTAGGCAATTTCGGGGATGAAATTGTTCTTTAAGGAGGTAGATGTAACATCCCAAAAAAATCCGTACAAAGACCCGAGTACCACCTTAGGTAGAAATCACTAAGCACCAAATCATTTAGAAATTAGACGAAGATTAATTAAGTACTTAACTAAATCACCTGTTGATTTAGCTTGGACAACTTTCAATATGAACTGCAAGACCTAAAATCAGTAGGATCGCTGACGCTGCGTTACCCTGAAACCGAGGATCAATCTCTAAACCCAGTCGCTCTCGGGAGCGCATTGAAACTCCATATCGGACCTGGATCGCGCGTCGAAAATTCAATAACTACGAAACTATACCATTATGACCACCTCACTCGACTTGACAACCACCTCAAAAATCAAGTCTAAATAATATCCCGAGACGCACAACTTGAGCCCGGAGCGAAGTGTGTGAGAAACGCGAATATCTTTAGAAAATGAACTCAGACTTAAGTGAATTGACTCATTTGCTTGCAGGAAAAATCTAAGGATTCAGACAGTCAGAATCTGACCCAACTACACCCTCGGATCAGGGAAAATTTTCAACACACGTCAGTGTACTTGTGGCCCTGATCGAGTACCGGTGACCATTGAACTGAAACTGGTCCCCCGGGGTTGATCTGTAAATCCGATCGGACCGAAAACTTAGCTTGACCTAGATCCAATGTCAGGGGACTTACTCCCGATCGTATGCAGAAAAGGGGCCCCCAAATGCGCTCCGTTGGGCTGAAACAGATGAGTTTTGGCTATAACCTAAGTATACCATGGCCCTGGAGCCATTCCCATCAATTTCAGGCCTATATAAGGACCTAAAACCCTCTCTCTCCCATTCCATACAAATTTCAAACCTATGGGAGAGAAGAGAGAAAAGAGAAGAAGAAAGTGAGGAGAAGAGAGAGAAAGTGAGAGTCTATTCCTGGGATTCGATCCCACCCCTCCACGTGCTTAACCATTGCTACTGTATCACTATACCGGCGATTCTGATTCCATTTTCAGGCAAGAAATCCTAACCCTAATCTGTTTTAGGGATTTAAATAGAGTAAATAGTGAAATAGCTAACCTATTTCATGCTATAGGTTGCCGTTATGCCGTAGGCGATGACTTGGTGTTTAAACTGAGTTTGTTATGGGTCTTCCGGCGAAAGGTGTGGACTATAAACGTTTAAGTTATGATTTTCAAGGCTTTCAATGTCAGTTAAAGATTTATGACTGACTTGATTGCTATCACATGCTTAGATACGATGTTTCCCACGCTTTACAGATATATATGAACTATGTTGAATATAGTGTATTTCATGTGTTTGTTAATATGATTGAATGAGTATGGAATTTGGATTCGTTCTTGCCATGATTATTTATCGTGAATATATGGTTGTCATACGTGTGGCAACTCCTTGGTGAAAGGATTTGCCTTAACACCTGTTATAACTGTAACGACCCGTAAATTTCCGTACGTTGGCTCGAGTACCACCTCGACCAGAAATCAATTAGGATTAAATCCTTTAGAAATTTAACAAAGTTAACTAAGTACTAAACTCAATTAGCCATGAAATCTGTTGGGATCGCTTTAAATACGATCTGCAAGACCTAAAACTTGCAAAACAAGTGACTCTAGTTTACCCTAAAGTTTAGAGCCAAACTCATTACCCGGCTGCTCTCGGGAATGAAACGAAACTTCGTATTAGGTCTAGACCGCACATCGGAAGTCCGATTAACACAAAGTTAAGGAACTAGGACCGCCTCACTGGACTTGACAATCATCTCAAAAATCAGGTCCATCCGATGTCCCACGGCCATTCGTTTCGATCCGGAGCGAGGGCGTGTGAAAAACACTATTCCCATCCCAAAATAAATATCAGGAATAGTGATCTGGCACCTTTCGCTTGATCGTCAGTATTAAGCAACATGACCGTCAGAATCCGACCAAATTACACCCTCGGATTAAGAAAAATTTCAGGAACATTTACATGTACTTGGAATTTCTGATCGTGGCCCACTGACCGTCGAACTGAAAGTGGTCTGCCACGTGCGATTTGGGAATCCGATCGAGTCAAAAACGTAATCCCACATAGATCCATAGGTGGTGAGCTTAAGTCTGACGTTTGGCTCAAGGAGGGCTACCAGAACCTCTCCTTTGAGATGGAAAAGTGACGAATATCCTATATTAGCAGTAACCCTTGAACCTGAGTCTATTTTGGGAATATTTTTGGCAATAAAAGGAGCTTAGAACAGCCCCTCTCATAGCCATACGAATTTGGGATTAAAACCCTAGAGAGAGAGAGAGAAAAGAGAGAGAAGAGCTTAGGATTTGTGGGAGATCTTCCTCCTACTGCTTTCGGTTGTCGCACGGCCTACACCGCTCCTTTCCAGGTGTTTTCTCGGCGGTATCCATTCCGTTTGAAGGTAAGAAACCCTAACCCTAGGTCTGATTTGATATAAGTTCGTTGTAGGTTATGTAAAGGCTAACCGATTCCGCTCTTTAGGCTAGAAAACTCCCGTATACGGAAGCTCAACGACCCTTGCTGATTCGTTGTGATTCCAAGGGCAAAGGTGAGGACTTTAGGTGTATAGGTTACGGTTTTCAACGCTTTCAATGTCAGATAATGATAGATTCATGATCTGCATGAAATTGCACATGTACAAAGTGCTTCCCGTTTTCTGTTTCGATTAGAATTGTAGAATATGGAATTTCACATACTCTAGGTATTCGTATAAAATACCGTATACGTATTTTTTATGGAAATGTGTTTGACATGTTTATTTGTCGTATGGATATACGATGTATGGATAAAATACTTATTTGGCGAAAGGGTTCGCCTAAATACATGTTTACTAATAAACACTATGTATGTAGATATACGGTATTGTAAGAAGTACCGTATACATGTATATTTTAGCGAGGTGTTTGTCATGATTAATTGTTGTATAAATATATTATATGCGTATAAAATAATTGCTTGGCGAAAGGAATCGCCGTAATACCGGTTCCCTTGTATACACTATGTATGTTGAACTTGGGTATCCTAGAAAATACCCCATACGTATAAATTTTGGTGATGAAATTGTCATGATTATTTGCTGTATGAATATGATATATACGTATAAAATATTAGTTTGATAAAAGAACAGTCCTAATACACATTCCTCTAACATACGTCATGTATGTTGAAATTGTGCACCCTAAGTATTTGTGAAATTGCTTGTGGGTGTAAGTGCTTAAGTGTTTGCACCTTAGGTAGGTGCTGAGATGGAGTTCTCAACTACCTTAGGGTCACGTATGATACCCTTCATGTGGTTATTTACTCTAACCACTCACCTATGAAATATATGTATTTGTATCCCTATTTGCATAATGCTTTATAACATGCTTTTGAACATGCTTTGTAACTTGTTTATTAACATGCTTCATGATAGGCTTTATAACATGATTTCTAGTATTCTTGAATTACCATGTTATCATGCTGTATTTCACATGCTATGGTTAGGACTTGATTGAGCTTGGGACTATGTCCATAGTCCAGGCATCCGGTATCAGACTTGAAGTTGTGGTTGGGATTCGTTTCGCCACACATGATGTGTTGGCGAACCCGTGTCGTACTTCGGTTGGCGATAGTGGTTGGCCACACGAGGTGCTTCTGCGCTTCATATCGCCCAACTTGTTGTGCGCTCGAGCCAGCCGAACACGTCAAGTAACCCGCGTGTCTTATGTATGTTCACCATGTTTGGTCGCTAATGTTTGAACCTAGGGTACCAAACTTACCAGTGAAAATCTCGTTAACCATGGTACCTCGATCCGCTAAGACTCATGAGTCGGGCATGGTGGTATGGGACACCGTGGTCGAAATCTGTCGACTTCTGCTGGGGCTACGTGCCTCCCCGTAGTGACCAGTGAGCAACTTAACTCGTGAGCCGATTATGGTGGTATGGGACACTATATTCGTGCTGTCGGCCTACATTGATAAGGTGATGGGGGAGTGGTGCAACCTTTGTGCGTAACAGCGACAGCCCTTTGTAGTGACCGCAAGCATATTCGAAGTCGCAGACGCCTTAGGGTTCGCGTGATATATAGAGTATGAACCAGGCCTGTTTCTGTATAGTGATGAATCGTTTAAGGGGTGATGGGGGAGTGGTGTAACCTTTGTGCGTAATGTGACCACTGACCTCTGCAGTGACCTAGAAAATATACCATCGTCTGATATTAACTAGGACTGACGACCCTAGAATGGATCATGTTTGGGAATGATACAAGGGAGGTACCTTAGTTTTCCAATCCTGCTGTTTGAAATGGATTAATTAAAAACTCGGTAATCATGCTCATCATGTATCGCATGTGCCTGGAAGATGTGGAGCACTGTGGGATGTAAGCATGCCGCGAACGTGAGATGGAGTCGCATGAGGGAGTATGTCGATGAGGGCATCCATCATACCTGCATTCATACTTGCATTAATCAGAGTAACTAGGAGTGTTTAATTTACTGCTTTATCATTCTTTGCTTGATTTCGTATTGATAACATGATAAATTATGCCTTATTGTTCCACTGAGTTAGCTACTCACTCCCACGTTACGGGACGGTGTTGCGCACACCAACCAGACTCTGTCTCAGGTTTAGGCGATCCGAGCGACTCGGAGGCGGAGCTCGATTATGACGAGGACCAGGAGGAGTTCTCGTATATGCAGTTCTCTGGCGGCTTCGACTAGGTTGCCAGGATCGACGGGTTCTACAGGGATTGTACCTAGTTTACTTTTGACATTTTGATTATAAACAGAAATGTATATGAAGACTCAGATGGATTCATACTCTGGAGAATGAAACGTTTATTTTGTTTCTTTACATACAAATATATACAGTTCAGTCTTCCGCTTGCTTTTATACAATTGATCTGGAGTATGAGTTACTGTTTTGGTATAATCTCATTCATGTTTATTGCTCTAACACAGACAATATTCAAACATCATTAAATATGTTGCATAAGTGATGCGTTGGAACTCGGGAGTTGAGTTACACTCGACCCCCGATTTTCAGGGCGTTACAATAACCAATATACGTCACGTATGTTGAAGTGTGTAGTCTAAGTGCTTGTAAAAATGTCTGAATGAATATGGAATTTGGATCTGTGCTTGCCATGATTATTAACTATGAATATGTGCTTGTTGTGTATGTGGCAACTCCTTTATAAAAGGGCTTGCCAAGATATATGTTATAACTAGTCTAATATATGTATGTTGAAATGTGTAGTCTAAGTGTTTGATAAAATGCCTAAATGAGGAAATGCTTGTTGGAATGTATTTAATGAGGGTGTTGAGATAGGATTCTCAATCCCCTTCTCTATAATTACAGTTCCCTTTATGTAACCTATCTTACTACTATGTGTTGTACGGATGAAATGCCTATGTAAGATAACATGTGTATTATGTGTTTGTTGAAATGCTCAACTAAGATTTATATTTAGATTTGGTTGTCACATGCTGTCATTGATTATCACTTGTGAATGCTATCGTTTGAAGTGTGATTGGGGCTACGATGTAGTCAGACAATCGGTAATGATTCTCGAGTAGTGGCTAAGGTCATTTCGCTACACAAGACACGTTCGATGAACCCAAGGTGTACGATGATTGACGACAGTGGTACCATGTCGATTAATTTTAGCATACACTCGTACCAGTCGAACTTGTTTAATAAATCGATTGGGCTATTGTGTGTTTATTATGTATGGACACTACTGCTTGAATCTAAGGTACCAACTTACTAATGTAAAGACCCGTTTAACCTTGGTACCATGATCCGCTATGACTCATGAGCCGGGCATGGTGGTATGGGACACTATGGTCGAGCTGTCGGCCTACGTTGGGGCGACGAGCCTCCCCGTAGTGACCAGTGAGCAACCCAAACTCGTGGGTCGAATACGGTAGTATGGGACACTGTATTCGAGCTGTCAGCCTACACTGGCGCAGCCTGGTTGTGGTCCCCAGTCGGGTTGGTGACGAGCCTTCAAAAATAGACTACCAATTGGTAGGGCATTGGTGGAGTGACTTCGAGTATGAAATAGGCCTACCCCAGCGCGGCCTGGCTCTTGTCCCCAGTCGGGTTGGTGATGAGCCTTTGAAAATAGACTGCTAGTTGGTAGGGCGTTGGTGGGGTGACATCGAGTGTGAATTAAGCCCACGCTGACGGTGACGAGCCTCTCGTGGTGACTTATAGTGTAAACTCGCAAACTTGCCTATTGTATGTGATTAACTAGGATTGACGAACCTAGATGGATCATTATTTGGGTTAATGATATAAAGGGAGGTACCTTAGCTTCCCAATCCTATTGTATGAAAAGGTCTAATAAGAACTCGGTAATCACGCTCATACACCTCTTTGCATGTGCTTTTGGCATTGGTGTTGAGCACAGAGGAAGGGGTGCATGCCGTGACCATAAGGGGAAGATCGCATAGGGAGTGCAAGCGAGGGCATGCATCATTAATACATATTATATTTGCATTAACCAGAGTACTTAGAGATGTTTGATTGTATTACTTTATCATTACTGCTTGATTGAATTGATAACATGTTAACCTTTACCTTATAGCTCCACTGAGTTAATCACTCACTCCTTCGTTCTGAGACGGTGTTTTAAAACACCAACCAGACTCTGTTGTAGTTTCAGGTGATGACGAGGCTTACGAGATGGAGCCTATCTTTTATGATGATGAGGAGTTCTCCTACATGCAACTCTCTGGCGGGTCTATGTAGACCTGGAGTTGCGTATCGGGGCTACAGGGATATAGATAGATGACATTATACTCTCATTATTTTGTATATCTTGGAACAATACATGTAATTATTTAACTTGGTATCATGATTCATACTCTGGAGACTTACAATAACTTAAGTGTTTTATATATCTATCACAGTCTTTCGCTTGCGTAATCTAATCGTCACTAGAGTATGATATGCTGATTTAGCGTAATCCCATTCATGTTTAATGCACTAATACGGACAATATTTAATCATCATTATCTATATTGCATAAGTGATGTATTGAAACTTGGGAGTTAGGCCTATGCTTGACCCCCGATTTTTAGGGCGTTACACAGGGCCAGACCACCAACGAGCTAAGTCAATGCCAATAACGAGCAAGGGCCGGACCAATAGTGAGCCATGGCCGGACCACCAACGAGCCAAGGCGGTCCACCAACAAGCCAGGGTGGGCCACCACTCTGAAATACACAACAATTTTTAAAAAGTAAAAATAAAGTGGAACCTACGGTACCTACCTGATCAATGGAGGGAGATGAATTGTGATGATGAGTGTCGGGCTGCTGAGTGGCCGAATGGAGATGGGTGGGTGCGGCGCCACTCGTTCGAGTATAGAAGGGTTAGGGATTAGGGCTTCGTTCGGGTGAGGGTTGTAAAAAAGTAAAAATATCGTATGTAGTACCCAACTGGATCAGTCCGGATTGGTCACTGATCCAAACTCGACTCGATATACGGTCAGATTTGAGTGGGCCTACTCAATCCAACCCAATCCTGGCCTTCAGTCAGATCAGATTGGGTCGGATCAGGTTGGATTCTGCCTAGCTCTAACTACAGCCACATTGCCCACACAACCCAAGCATCTCAATCTTCAAAATTCCAAGTAAGAATACTACACACACCTCTACATATAAACTACAAGATTTCTTTTCTCATTTTCGATGTGGGATAAAAGCAAAAAATCACACTTTGTCATCTGAAAATTTTCAAAATAGTTTTAACGGTAAAACAAAATTTTTGAAATTTTGATTTTTCAAAAACCAAATTTCAACACCTTATGGTTGAAGGGCACTCCGGCTTAGATGCTGAAGAGTTCCGACATAGCCACAAAAATCTCTCCCACTCTAATGCTTTTGGTTTGGATGTTTTGGACATGTAGAGGTTTCAAGTTTGAAATATTGTTCATTAAGTACAGATCAAATAACCCATATGATGTATGGTTGGATTTCTTGTTAAATTGATCTACATGATTGTCATGAACTTGATGTGTAAGACTCGTACCCTAATTAACCCTCTATATGTTTCATTTTCGATGTCGGCATGTTTCCATTGGACCGAATCTATGAGTTTTGATAGTTATCCTATTTTTGTATCACAATAACCCGAAACTTGTACCCTAGCAATCGCGTGAGCGTTATGATTCCAACACCATGCGGCATGCTCCATTTTGACCCATAGATTAGAAGTTACAATTTTGGCACAATCCGAGGTAGGCCACGTAATGAACGCGGGCCCCACTTGCACAAATCCCCATGTCGTCAAATCAATCAATCCATCCATCAACCAATCCATCCATCACTCATGTCATTCTCTTCCCATTAGTAAAGAAACTCATATCATTCTCATGCAACCGATACCCCTACCTATCCTAGCCATTATTCTTTTATTCTTTTTCTTCCCATTTTACCCCTCCATCTTCCCCTTATTCCCTCCCTATCCTAAAATCTTTACCACCAAAACTCCCTAACTCCCTCTCATTTCTACCATTTTCTAGGAAGTGTAGAGAGGGATTAAGAGATAGTAAAATATTAAAAAGATTATGGAAAAATTAAGAGAGAAAGAGAGAAAAGAGAGAAAGATTAGGGAGAGATTAAGAGAAAAGAAAGAGAGCTTGTGAGAGTATTAGGAAAGATCAAGAGAGTAAGAGTAAGAGAATAGAGAAAAGAGTGATTAGAGGAGATTAGGGGTGAAGAGGAGCTTGGTGGGTCATCCGATCGTCGATTCAAGACGATCCAACCGTCCATTCTTCGAGGTGAGTGCATGGGAGGGTCAAAACCCTCCCCTTCTTTGTGATTTCTTTATTTTGGTGGGCCCTTAAGGGTGGGACCCACCTTGATCATGTATTGAGTATGTGGTGGACCCCATAGTGGCGGGGGGCCACCCCGATGGCCAGATCTATTTCCCTTCCTTTCCCTTTCTTTTCTAATTCTCATGGTGTTGTGGGACCCACAAGTGGGCCACGCTGTTGGAGAGCGTGTCCCGTACATTATGATAGCGTGAACCACCTTGTGTGGCCCACCATGATGTTTAATTTCTATTTAAACCAGTTGATTATGTAAGCACACTTGGATGGTGAAAATATAATAAAAATAGATGTGATCTAAAGCTTCTTAGCCCCACCATGAGTTGAACATTCAAATGGATGGAGTGGATTTCCTAGGTGGGCCCTACCTCACCCTTTTAACACAATAGAGGGAGAGGGGTAGTGGCATCATCGTCGCTGGACACAACAATGTCCAGAGACATGACATGTCTAGCACCATTTACCTTCTAAAGCCACCATATGGGCTTCTCTCGTGGGCCCAATCATGACATATATATATATATATATCATCCACATCGTCCATCCGATTTCCCTTATCATTTTAGGCGTTGAGTGCAAAAATGAAGCTAATCCGAATCCCAGATGGGCCATACCACAAATACTGAGGGGTTGGGTTACCCGACATCATTTCTTACTTTGCATGGGAGGTTTAGAGTGAGTTTTCACTCGTGGGACTCATATTGATGTATTTCTTAGATACACACCATTCATCCATCTGCTGTCTCATTTTAGCCATGGAGCCCAAAAATTTAGCCAATCCAACCATCAGGTGGACCACACCACAACCTATGGTGGGAGTGGGAGCACCCCCTCACGTCAACCATGCGGATGTGGGTGAGGGTGTAAGGCCCGTATCTTAATCTGTACCATTCCATAAGTTCCTATGGTCCTCCTGATCAAATTCCGGCAACTTTCGACCTTTATCCGATGTTTGCACGTGATCCTAAGCCGAGTCCTAAAAACCTAAGTCGACTCAACCCGACACTTATACCCTAGTGACCGCGCAGTCGCCGCGGTTCCGATGTCGTGTCTCGTGCGCTGAGGCGATACCCGGGTCAGGAGATGTGAGCCCGCATTCAGTTCGAGGAAAACACTGCACATCTGCAATCCCTAGAGAATCTCTACAACATGTCCCATCAATCAAGTGCACATCAATCACCTCATGTCAAGTATAAGAGCAACCCCAAAGTCAACTCTCTCTCTTACACACCCATACATGTCAAGTACACCATCACCTTTCACCCATCCCTCACTCACCTCTCTCTCTCTTTCTTACACCTCTCTCTCTCATCTCTCTTTCTCATTTCTTCCCAAGCAACCCACGTCCAAGTAAGAGAGCTCCATGAGAGGAGCTTTAGTGTGGCCTACTTTCTACCCTCTCATCTTCCATCTTAACCATAAAAACTTCATCATCTTCTGTTGAGATCGAAGCCTAGGCGATTACCTTTCCAAGTAGCCAAGAAGAAGTGGACGGTGGGTGATCTTGGATCCACATTTCATTTTATTTTATTTTTGTAATTTAAGGGCCCACGTATGGTGGGACCCACCTTGATGTATGCTTGTACCATGAGGGGCCCATAGTGGCGGGGCCCTTCCATCATCTCCGATCTCTCTTTCTCTCTTTCTCTCCCTCTCTCTCTTTCTATGATCATGGCCCACCTATGATATGTGTATTTTATCCATGTCATCCAACTAGTGGGCCACCTTGATCCCAATTTGGGGCCTGCATGATCGGACTGTCACACAAGCCTGGATGAAAGGGAAAGATAAATATCAGTTTGATCCAAATCTCATGGCCTACTACGTGAGCCACCATGATGTATGTGCATCGTCTAGCACCGTCCAGCTTACTAGGTGCTGGATGGGTGTTATATATATATATGTGTGTGTGTGTTATGTATATATATTATAATATTATATTAATATATATATATATATATATACATATCTGTGTGTATCCGTACGTGTGGGCCCATGTGGGACCCACCTATTTTGAGAAGGAGGATTAGCTGGTGTACAACTACAGCAGCTATATAGCTGCTGTATTTGACGTCACACAGAGATGTGGGACCCACCTTGTTACACGTTGCACATCCCCACCGTCCATGGGCTGGGACGGTGGGTCTGATCGTGTAGTATGTGTTATATACACACCGTCCATCAGTTTAAATCCAACCCATCCATCTGCCAGAGATGTGGGTCCCACTGCCATTTAACGTCAGCAAATTCTGTGGGTCCCACATGATATCCAAACCGTCCAAATGGTGGGACCCATCTGCTGACTGAAGTCAGCAAGTTCTGTGGGTCCCACGTGTGGATGTGTCCCATCCAAACCGTCCATCCATTAGCAAGCTCATTTTAATGCTTGAGCCTAGCTGAGGCCGATTCAAATATCTGGTGGGCCATTACCTGGACACCACCATGATGTATTATTTCATCCACACCGTCCAGATTATGCTGGACGGTGCTGGACAATGTTTGGATGTGCTGTCCAATGTTTGGATGGCGCAAATTTACATAGGAAATGTTTGGATGGTGTTGATGCACCTGGACAATGTTTGGATGGTGCTGATCTACATGGACAATGTTGGGATGGTGCTGATTTATATGGACAATTTTTGGGCAGTGTTGGTCATCATTAATGGGCCACGTGCCCCATGGAATGATAATATACAGTGATACACATGTAACGCTTACAACTATTGCAATGATTTTCGTGTGGTCCAACCCACTTAAGGCTCATTGGCGCGGCCCATCCATGAGGCCCATCATGACTTATTTTGGCCCATGGGCAGGGCCAACTTGTTTGTATTGTTAGGCCCAGATATGTGGCCCATTTGATGCATACAAGGCCCAAGCAATGCGGCCCACTTGTTGTATACGAGGCCCACGTGTGAGGCCCATGGTGATGCATTTACGGCCCATGGGCGAGGTCCATTGTGATGTATTCGAAGTCCGTGGGCGTGGCCCATCGTGATACATTTGAAGCCCCTGTATGAAGCCCAATGCTATATATATGAGGCCCATAAGGAGGCCCAAGGTAATGCATGTGTGGCCATTACATTGTGTATGAATCCCTTATATGGGACACTCCTTGGGAGAGATGTTGCTTAGATGCCCACATTGATGGGCAATGATGGTTAGATGTCCTAATTGTGACTTCCTTTAGGCCTTGTTAGGCCCATTCTCATCATTCTCTTAGTGGGTTAATCCAAACCAGTGGGCCCCATTCGCCATAGATGGATGACTCCATGCTATCAGATTTGATATAACTACGGCCGAGGGCCGATCTTTATATTATGGTTGATCGGTTGCTCATCTATGGACCCATCTTTATTTATATGCTGATTATCGGTGCCGATTATCGATGCTGATTGTCGGTGCCAATTGTCACTGTCGATCATTGGTGCCGATTATCGAGGCCGATTCCTATTGACGATTCTGATTCCGATTGTCAAGGCCGATTGTTAAGGCCGATTCCGATTGTCGAGGCCGATTCCAATTCTGAATGTCGAGGCCGATTCTGATTCCGAATGTCAAGGCCGATTCTGATTGTCGATACCGATTCTGATTGTCGAGGCCAATTATTGAGGCCGATTTTGATTCCGATTGTTTAGGGCGATTCCAATTCTAATTGTCGAGGCCGATTATCGAGGCAAATTCCGATTGTCGAGGCCGATTCTGATTCCGATTGTCTAGGCCGATTGTTGAGGTTGATTCCGATTTCGATTGTCAAGGCCGATTGCTGAGGCCGATTCTAATTCCGATTGTCGAGGCCGATTTCGATTGTCGATACCGATTCCGATTGTCGAGGCCGATTGTTTAGGCCGATTCTGATTGTTTAGAGCAATTCCAATTCCGATTGTTGAGGCTGATTGTTGAGGCCGATTCTAATTCTAATTATCGAGGCCGATTGTTGAGGCCGATTCCGATTCCGATTATTTAGGGCGATTCCAATTCTGATTGTCGAGGCCGATTTCGATTGTCGAGGCCGATTGTTGAGGATGATTCCAATTTTAATTCCGATTGTCGAGGCCAATCGTTGAGGCCGATTCTGATTATTTAGGCCGATTCCAATTCTGATTGTCAAGGCCGATTCCAATTGTCGAAGCCGATTGTTGAGGCCGATTTTGATTCTGATTGTCGAGGCAGATTTCGATTCCGATTATTGAGGCCGATTTCGATTGTCATTCCGATTGTCGAGGCCGATTATTGAGGCCGAATCCGATTCTGATTGTCAAGGCCGATTGTTGAAGCCGATTTTGATTCCGATTGTCAAGGTCGATTCTGATTGTCGATTTTGATTTTGATTGTCAAGGCCGATTGTCGAAGCCGATTCCGATTATCAATACCGATTCCGATTGTCAAGGCCCAATGAGATACGTATGCGGCCCGTATTTGAGGCCTATTGTGATGTGCATTCAGCCTGTGTTTGAGGCCCAATGTGATGTATATGCGGCCCGTGTTTGAGACCCATCGTGATATGTATTAAGCTCTTAAGTGAGGCTCATGGTGTTGTATATTTAGCCCTTGTGTGAGGCCATGGGTCCACTATATGTTAGGCTTTATGTGGGCCATTTCTTAGGGACAATGTTGGTTAAATGTCCACATTGTCGAGGTCGATTGTTGATGTCAGTTATTGATACCGATTATGAGTATGTGACACCATAGCATCATGATATATGCTCATACACATCATCTGCATGTTTGTTATGAGATATGATTGACCATTGCATATGCCATAGTGCCTGTTGTCATGAGATTCCCTGATAGGCGGATATTGTCTCACATGAGCATATGGTATGCGCAAGATTGATGCATGACTGGATTGTATGACTCATGCATCTTGCATTGTGTGCTGTGATTACTGTATGCCCTAGCGACATCAGGCCGTAGCCTCCACAGGCATATCGTGGATGGCCAGATGGGACACCAGAAATCTGTTCTACATGGGGTGCTATAGATATCCTTGGGTGAAAGTCCCTAAACTCTCTTGGTTCCAGAGATTGCTCCAACGTCTAGACCAAGTGGATGCATGAGCGCATGAGGGTCGTATACCGTTAGGCCGCATCTCCCACTATGTCGTGGTAGGTTGGAAAGGGGGTGCGATCATACCTGCCCAAGAGGAGGGGGCATTGCTAGGCTGAGTCTGACTAGCTCGAGGAATGGGTCCGCTATCGACGAGCTGCGCCCAATATTGACAGGGGGATAGTGAGGTCTCCTCCACTCACCTTGTTGCGCGCAATGGGGCGGCAATCTGGTTTGGAATGTAATAGACCCCGGTGATTTTTCAAAGAGGAACCATACTGATATGTGGACTTATTGAGTAGGAGTTGCATACTCATGCATTCGTTTCATTCACTATCTACTCGGGTTAATGGTATGCAACTAATTATTGTGTACCTTCGCATGGCTAAGATTTTGGTTGGGCGTGCGACTAACCTGAGATCAGGAGTTTACCACATTAAGTCTGACTATCCAAATTTAGGTATGGGACTGGTTTGGATAGAAGTCCCTTGTGATGGACCCCGTAGCCTGCGATATTACGTACTATCATCCCGACTTCACTCCAGCTTGGTCATTTCATTTGCACCGCATATTACAATACATCCGCAGTACTTAGCATTTCGGGTTGCCATGTTTCTGCATTGATATGGCCATTAGCAGTCATGTCTTGCATCACATAGCCTTGGTACGGCTGATGACACTCATGGAGTTATCGGTATATTTCCGCTTACTCTGATATCGTATGATTCATGATCTTGTCAGTATTTCTGTTTATTTCAATATTATATGATTTATGACATTGTATTGCATACTTGGCACTTATCTTGTACACACATTTACATCACCATCTAAGCTTTCTATAAGCTTATACACGATAGATGCGTGCAGGTGGCGTTAGGTTGCAGCCGAGCTGAGGCAGGAGCATGCGGTTGAGCTTATGAAGTTTTCTTTGATATCTATATATGTATTCCCTTTCAACATTGTATTCAAATGATTATATTAGTGGATATGTGATGATGATGTTGCCTTTGTGATTTAGGTAAACTTGTGGTTATGGTTCTTACGAGATAAATGTACGTTGGAAAATCCTCTTTATAGGATGCCAGGATTGGAATCTTACGTATGGGCACTGGGAGCCGAAAATGGGGTACTGCGGAGGCTGTTGGCACCGGATTCGGCAATCGGGATTC
Source organism: Magnolia changhungtana (assembly GCA_030180095.1). Lineage (NCBI taxonomy): Eukaryota > Viridiplantae > Streptophyta > Magnoliopsida > Magnoliales > Magnoliaceae > Magnolia > Magnolia changhungtana. The sequence continues at coordinate 659,929 of JASAUF010000632.1, forward strand.
CTGTGAGTCCGATCCCCGGGTTTGGCGCGTGACAGGGGGAGTCCCAACCATACACGCCATCCACCATCTTCCTTATGTCATTTTAGACTATGAGACAAAAATGAGACAGATCCGAGCTCCTAATGGACCGTACTGAGGGAAACAAAGTCCCACTGTTGGAACTTTCTAAGGCCAACTATTGTGTGTGTAGGTGGTGGACCTATCTATCATTGGACTCCGTTGGTCCATAGAGAGTTGGATGAAATAATGGACGGAATGGATTATCCACTAGTGGACCCCACATAGTAGAAAATAAAAAAATTAAAAATAAAGGAAGAAAGAAAAAGAACAAAAGATGTCACTAGGCGAGGCGAAGACCATTTGGGTTGCCCCCCCCCCCCACACGTGGACCCCACCACGATGAATTTGTTTAATCTACACAGTCCACCATCTTCTCTATATAATTTTAGGCTATGTGTCAAATTTTGAGGTAAATCTGAGTCTCGAGTGGACTGTACTAAGGGTATTAATGTCCATCTGTCGAAACATTCTAAGGCCCACTTTGGAGTCGCTGATCATCCAAACCAGTCCTAGTCAAAGTCTATTTGACCTCATTCGAGGTTACCAAGATGGTGAATAGATTAGATTATATACTTGGGGCCCACATTAATAGTGTATGCAAAACATACAATGATAATAATAATAACATGAAAAATACACAAATGCCATGCATGTGGGCGGTAACCCATTCTTAGCCAATTTTAGGTCTCACAAGTGGGACCCTGTTCTGATGTTTATATTTAATCCACGCCATCTACCACCTTCTTCATGTCATTTTAGGTAATGGGCCAAAAGATTAGACAAATTCAGGTCTCAAGTGAGACGCAATGAGGGAAACTAACCATTACTGTTGAAATCTTCCAAGGCCCACTATGAAGTCCCTATTTGTCCAAATTAACCCAAATCAGAGCGTATAAAAAATTAGACTCACTCGAGATGGATTACGTGGTGAATGGAGTAAAAGATACATGTGGGCTCGTACTAAGAGCGTATTAAAAAAAATTTTTAAAAAAAAAAAAAAAAACAACAACAACAACAAAAGGAATGTGTCCCTGGGCGTTGTCGCCCAGTGATGTGAGTGCTTAAGCCACTTTGGGCTGTTGTCCCCACAAGTGGGACCCTACATGATGCATGTATCTCATTCACTTCATTCATCCGTCTTATCATACCATATTAGGCCATGGGCCCAAAACTCAGGTTGATCCAAATTTCAGGTGGGCCGCACCATAGGGTAATGTGGGGGTAGAAACCTTTTGGACTTGAGATTTCTTGGTTTTGGGATCCCTTGGACTTGAGAATCCCTAGTTTTATGACCCATTGGACTTAGGAATCCCTGGAATTGAGATCCCTTAGGTCTTTGGTTATGTTTAACATCTTGAATTCAAATCCTTAAATTAGTTGGTGTGTGAATGTTAAAAATATGGTTTTATTAACCATTTAAGCATATACTTTGCCTGAACTGATGAAATCCCAAGACTCAGATGGGCCATGAGTATATTATCATATTCTAGTGACTAACCAATGATCTATAACCGTCAATTTACGTTAACAATGATCAGACGGTGCAGATCATTCTACTAAAGTAATTATAGCGATGTCATTGATAATATGATTATTTGGGACATCATTAGTGGGCCATGTGCCCAAATGGATTGGTAGCCTAGTGACACACGTGTTGTACATGTGGGTGTCCATCAAGGTCACTCCCAGTGGACCCCACCTTGTTATATATATTTTATCCATGCCTTGCAGGCTATATGATGAGCTGATGTTAGTCTAACGTGGGCCACACCACATAGACTTCTATATTTCTAGTGGGGCATGTCATTCAATTCCCACTCTCTATATATGATGTGTCAATTAAGGCCGATTATTGCCTAATATGTTGATAACATGCTAGTGTACTTGGTCTAGTAGGACACACTAAGAACATGCTTAGTATAATGACATAGTGCCCAAACATATGCCCATACGCATCATTTGTATGCATATTGTCGGGTGATGATCGATTATAGCATATGCCTTTGGGCAAAGATACTTAAGGGACCCACCATGATTGTCGATGAACCCCACATGTTGTGCCTTTCTAGGCTGTTATGAGCATGCATGAGTTGTAATTAGAGGCTATGATTAGCACCCATCTTAGACTCTTTATGTGCCGACATGGCTTACTATGAGTGGGCCTTTCGACTATAGGCCCACCTATGTAGGAGCATGCGGGACCCATTAGGGGTAGATTTGAGTGGATCCCACTTAGTCATATCCATGTTAGATTTGTGGAACCCATAGTGATTTTATTTACAATCCAACTTAATTTTGGATCCTCTTTAATGAATAAATGATGCCCACACCATAGGTTGCCTTGTTTTTCATGTTGTGGCTGCCCATTAGGCCTACCTATATTTATATATAGTGGCCGTACCATGGGCCAACCCTGTGGTTTATGTTGTGTTTCCACCATTGAACTACCATTTAGGTTCTACACATTGCATGTATTGAGCCCATTGTAAGCCTGTGTTTGGTTGGTTGCGAGCTGCCCTCTTGGGCCTTGCTTAAGGATAGTTGTAGGGCCCACTTTGGTGACCATTTCGGGCCTAGTATGATTTTTTTTGGATCCTACAATTTGTTATCCCGTTTGGATGTCAATAGTTATATGTTTTGGTCGCTTAGGTGCGGGCTTACCAAATGGGCCCATTAGCTTGAAAGACCACTTAAGTATAGCCCTATGGGTCTCGATAAACTTGGTTTCCAAGTAGGTTCCACCCGTTATGAATAATGAATTTCCAATATCATGTGGTGCGATGTTTTTCATATGTTGGTACAATACTTCCTTGATAATTTATGTAGTACCTTTGTGATTTAAAGCGATGTTTGCTATAAAAACTCCTTTATGTTGACATGGTGCTTTCTTTATATTGGTGCGACACTATTTTATGTTACATGTAGCATTGCTTTTACATTCGAGTTAACATTGCTTTATATTGATTTAGCCTTGCTTTATGCTTGATATGGTATTACACACCTCATGCATAGTGGTTAAGATTGTCTGTTATCATATCTCATTCGTATCATGTGTGCATGACTTGGATGATGGCTAATTCATGATTTTTGGCTTACCTATGCGTGGCAGGGCCGCATTGACGACTTTATAAGCTTGGGACACTTTTAGGAAACCCATAAGAGATGGGGTCATCCTGCATGTATGTATGGCTTGCATGACATGGTTACATGACTCAGATGATAGACTCATGCATTCACGCATTGTATGATACATTTGCATTACACCCTAGCGACATCAAGGTTGTGGCCTTCACAAGCATATCGAGGATGGCCGGACTGGATACCTAAAATATCTATTCTAATATTAGGGCGCTAAGGATATCCTTGGGTGAAAGTCCCTAAACCCTGTGGGCCAACAGGATGCTTCAACGTCGGGACCGAGTGGATAACATAAGCGCCTGAGTGCCAAATACCAGTAGGCTGCGTCTCCCACTGTGTGGTAGTCAGTTGGAAATGGGTGTGACCTTATCTGCCCGAGGGTAGGGGGGTGTAAGCTAGGTTGAGTTTGACTAGCTCGTAAATGGGTCCGATATCAACGAGCCAGGTGGGCATTGGTATACCACCGGTAAGGCAAATAGTGAGGTCTATTCCACTTACTTGGTCATGTGCGTGATAGGCCGGCAGCCACTGTGGAGTGTACTAAATCCCGATGATGATTCTAGTGATGATAACTGTACTGAAATTGGACTTACTGAGTAGGAGTTGCATGTTCAACATTTGACACATTCATTCATTCATTCACTATCCACTCGGGCTGGTCATTATGTGCACCTTCGTGATGGCCATGATTTCGGTTAGGTACGCGACTAACCTGAGATCAAGAGTTTACCACATTGAGTCTAGCTATCCAAATCAGGTATGGGACTGGTTTGAATAGAAGTCCCTTATAATGAACTCCACAGCTTGCGATACCATGTACTATCATCCTGACTACACACACCAATTTTGTCATTCTTTTTTGCATCACTTAGCCTGGATATAGTTGATGGTATTTATAGACTTGTTAGGATTTGCATATTGCATTGCATTCTCAACATATGACATTTGGCTTACTATGTCTTTGCATCGTATAGCCTGGATAAGGTTGATGGTATTTATGGACTTGTCAGTTTGGCCTCCATCTTTCTGCTTACTCTGATATTTATATGCTTGGTACATGCATTGCATACACACACACGCACGCACTCTCTAAGCTTCGTAGTAAGCTTATGCATGTTCGTTATGTACATGTTATGCTAAATTGTAGCAGCATTGAGGTAGGAGCATGTGCCCGATCTTTTGGAGTTTTGTTATATCATGTATTTTCCTTTTAGCAATGTACTCAAAGATTATATTAGTGGATATATAGTGATGATGTTTTGTAACTTGGGTAGACTTGTGGTTATGCTCCTTCAATAATAATACAAAAAAAACTCTGAAAATCCTCCTTGTAGGATCACAGGATCGAAACCTGGCGCATGGGAGCTGAGAGCCAAAAATGCGGTACTACGGAGGCTGTCAGCACCGGATTCGGCGGCCAAAAATTTTGTCAGCCTGGTTCCCGAGTTTGGGGCGTGACATGATGGGACTGATGTTTTTGGGTGGTTGCAGATGAAGGGTCTCAATTCCATGATCATTTTTAAAAAGCTTTTACATGTCAGTCTTTGATCAATAATGGATTTAATTTGATGGCCTTATTGAAGGGATGGGGAAATCTAGTTTGGATGATCCTCGATGGTGGCCAAAATGAAATTTTAATTGCTCCCTCTCATCTGCGGTCTCACATGATGTACACACACACAAACAAAATCCTATGATTACCAATTATATAAATCACACATATCAACGGTCACACCTTCCACCAATTTATGGATACTTGCATGCATGCATGCGTCGATGAATGGATGGATCTATGCATGTATGCTTAGATGAATGCATATGCACATGTATGTGTGTGTGCATGGATGCACACCAAAATTCATGTCATTACATTCTACCCCCCTTTAAAGAATTTCTTTCTCGAAATTCATGTGTAACTACTAAGTGAATGAATAATGATACTCATATCTAATCTATAGTGTGTCTAAGTGTCTAACATGTTCCACATGATGTATGTTGAGTATGAAATATTGCATATTTACCCCTATTTATACCTTGGTTTTATAAACATGATAGTGCTTAATCGATTTAATTATGCATGTTTTCATGTGTGAGGTGATTTTGAGAGCTTAAGGTGAAATTGATGTCAAAAGGGAGATTTATGCTCAAAAGATTACTAAATAAAGATTTGGAGATTTGGAAGTCATTAATGAAGAATTCACATGCTAAAGATCTAAGAAAACCAAGAGAAGAATGAAGAGAATCAAAGATTTAAAGTGAAGAAAAAGAAAAGGAATCCTGAAAATTGTCCTAAAAAAACATATTCCTGAAAATTGTCCTGAAAAATATATTCTGAAATTCGAGTCTAAAAAATGAAAGTTCTGAAAGTTTATTTTGGGAACTGCGCAGAGTGCGTAAATTTGAAGTGGTTTCTAGATTTTTCCAACTCGATGCAACAGTTGGAGTTCCACAACTATAAATAGGGCTCATCTTCTAGGGTTTGGAAAGGGAGAGAAGGCCTAAGCGGAGCACTAACTATGTTCTTTCACTTCGATTTCTTCATGGATTCTAGTATATCTTTTACTTTTTCTTTTGCTTTTGAGTTAGCTATGACTAGTTAAAATCTTAGTTAGGGCTAAGAGGTGAAGCTGTCATTTATTTTGATGCTTTTACTTTAATTCTTGTTTATGTTGAACTTCATTGATTTCTAGTTTGAATTTAAGAAATATTTTTAGTTTTCTATGGTTTGTTGTGACTCAAATTACAATAGACGTTATTGTAGCTTTAAATATCTTCTTTTCCATTATGAGATTGTGAGATTGGTAAATCCTGTTGTTCACCATCGTCTCCTGGGCATGGTAGGATGATGAAATCCCTTCCAATCATCACAATACTCCATGTGTGAACTAATTCAATGTAAAGTTCAAATTGTGCTTTAATTGCTTATCTTCCAACTGGATAGGATGAGACTTCGATTCTAGTTGTGTTTATTGAATCAAGTAAAGTAGTATCCTGATAACAACAAGTGGATCCTTGGCGCTCTAGTTCCCTTTTTATTATTGATAATTCATTCACAATTATTCTCAACTATTCCAAATTTCAATTTAGATCTTTTTCTAGTTCTAGTTCTAGTTATTTTCATATTACATACAAGTTTAGTCCCTATGGATTCAACCTCGGTCTCATCGAGTTATTACTACTCATGACCCTGCACTTAGGGTTGTGAACAATGTACAATTGTGTGTGTGCTTAAGTGAGTATATATGCCTACACGGATGGTCAACAAGTTGGTAGTTGCATTAATCTTGATAGTGGTAGCTGCACTAATTTTGTTTTTAAAGTGATGGTCAACAAGTTGAAATTAAAAATAAAAAAGTATTCAAACCCAATAGTGTTGCTTGGTTCAAAAGGCAACGAGACTTTAGTTGGAACATGATCCTTGGTTAATTTTTTATTTGGAAATAACGATAAAGAGTATACATGGTGTGAGGTCCTCCCAATAGATGCTTGTCACATTCTATTGGGAAGGCCTTGACAATTCGATCGAAAGGTGATCTATGATGGTCAACAAAACACTTACACAATTCAACTTGGCAAAAAGAAGCTAACTCTTCGTTCATTGAATTAAGATATTAAATTAAACCAAAATAAAGAAGAAGGCCCAAAGGTTCTTACCATGACACAATTTGTAAAAGAAAGTAAAGAAGATGGTGTTGTGTATGTTGTAGTAGTAAAAGAAGAATTAGCCCCACCCCTATTCCAAAGTTGGTTGAATCTCTCTTAAGAGAGTTTGATTATTTGATTCAAGATGAGCTACCTGGTGGATTGCCTCCACTAAGAGATATTCAACACCAAATTAAGTTTACTCACAGTTCGAGCCTTCCAAATTTTCCATACTACTGGATGAATCTAAGAGAATGCGAAGAACTAAACTAACAAGTCTAAGAGTTATTGGACAAAAAGGCTTGATCTATGAAAGCCTAAGTCCTTGTGTTGTCCTAGCCCTCTTAGCACTCCAAAAGGATAGAACATGGGGAATTTGTATTGATAGTTGGGCTATCAATTGGATTGCCATCAAGTATCCCTGGACTCGATGGCATGTTAGACATATTGACGGGCTTGAAAATATTTTCCAAAATATACCTTCGGAGTGGATACCATTAAATAAGAATGTGACTAAGTGATGAATGGAAGACCACTTTTAAGACACGAGAAGGACTTTATGAATATTTGTGATGTCATTTAGACTGTCCAGAGCCCCGAGCACATTCATGAGGGTGATGAACCAATCCTAATGGTATTTGATCAGTAAATTATGGTAGTTTATTTTAACGATATTCTCATTTATAGTACTGATATGAAGCAACATCTTGAACACCTTCGATAAGTACTTCAAATCCTTAAGGTGAAGTTATTTGTTAACTTCAAGAATTGTTCATTCATCGTAGAACAGCTTGTGTTCTTAGGTTTTGTAGTGTCTCACATAGATATTCAAGTAGATAAAAGCAAGGTTGGCCCTCACCATCACCAATTGCTTGAAGAAAGTTGAGTTTGCGTGGACAAAAGAACTCGAAGCAAGCTTCTAATTTATAAAGAAACTCATGACCAAAGCTCCATCTTAGCCATTCTAAACTTTGAATATATTTTTTTAAAGTTCATTGTGATGCATTTAAGATTGGCATTGGAGATGTCCTAAACCAAGAAATAAGACCAACGGCTTTCTTTAGCCAAAAGCTCAATGATGCAAAGGCTTTGTACTTGACATACAATTTGTAGTTATATGCCATAGTCCAAGCAATGTGATTTTGATGGTATTACCTCATTCAAAAGGAGTTTATTATATTCTCATACCATGAAACCCTCAAAATTTTATATGCTAAAAAAAAAAGTAAATAGTAAATATGCAAAATGGGTAGCTTATTTACAAGAATTCACATTTATTTTATGGCATAAGTTTGGCTCATAAAATAAAGTGGCAGATGCGCTTAGTAGGAAGGTCACTCTCTTTGGAATCTTCACTACTGAGGTAATAGGTTTTGAAATGATACTTGAGCTTCATGAGAAGGATAAATATTTTTTAAAAATTATAAAACAAATGAATGATGGGTAATAAGGACTAGTCGACGCCTTTAAAATGTAAGGCAACTTCTTATTCAAATAAAAATTGATTGTTCATTTCTGACAATTTTCTCCAAACTAAAATTGTAGTGAAGAATAAAAGGAAAAATAATAATAATAACTTCTATTATTATTGGTCACTCTCCCTAATCGGCTATTATGGAGACTAATTACAAAATTTCTCTCACATAGATATACATGTAGAGAAAAGAGAGAAAAACAAAATAAAAGGATCTTTGACCAATTGTGATTAAATATTTATACTTTGGCCTTCACCCATAGAGAGCGTCATTTTTCAGTAAAGTTGTTGACACCTAAACCGGCGGAGTAGGGAGCACCATGGTAGACTGACCAGAAGTTGGTGGAAGAATTGCGGTGACGAGCTAACATGACAACGATATTTATTTATAGACAATCACTGTTGTCAAAGCCTCCCCTTGACATTTAAGACATGAGATTTTGAATGTAGCATTACTGCACACGTTAGTCGAGCGCGAACCCCGTGCTGCCACGTGTCACGTGTCACGTGTCGGAGAAATAACCGAATTCACAATGTCAAATTTCTCATCACATCCTTTTGATGTAAAGTAACATAGGGAGCATTGTTTACACACGTCCTGGTAGGTCCATGTGGACCAATGAAATGTCGTCATGTGTCAATATTATGTATGAATGATGGATGAAATCCTACTCGCTTAACAAGGATATCTTTTGCCCCACATCCTTCGATGGCATGTCACCTGCTAAAAGCATAAAGACACAGAATCATGCACACGTCTGTAGATAAGACACTGCGACGGGTGACACGTAACCCTAACATGAGTGGCACATGTGGTTGAAGCAGCATGCTTGTTAAGTCTATAAAGACCCGTTGAGATAGAAATCCTATCTTACACAATCCGTCCAAAATGGAAAAACTTTGCAGAGACGATCAATGATTTCACAGATATTACGAAGGTTCAAGAAGTGAATTCCTCTTAAAACAGAAGGAAATCGAAAGATGCAGTGAGGAATTTGAGTCCAGCGATACTAATATCGTAACATTCAAGGATCTCTGCAGCCACGCTGGTGAGGAGATCTAAAAATGATTTCACCCCATAATCGTCAAGGATCTTAGACTAACAAGGAAACCTGAAAAGAGTTTTCTACCTCCCAAGCTATATAAGGAGTACACGATGAAGAGCTCAGGGCCTATGCCAAATATAATCTCTCTATATAGTGCAACTCTACTTATCTGATGTAGAGTGGGCCGCATACAATTTCATGGCCAAGATGGGTCAAAAAAGGCCCGATCGGAGGCGGAAGTGATCCGGACCGTCAGAACCTTAAAACAGGTGTATCTCGCAAACCGAAATGAGTTATACAACATGCCATATATAATTTTGTGAGATTCCATCGAATCGACAGTTAAATTTTTGTTTTATTTTCATTTTTACTATTTATAGTAAGTATTAGTTTGATTATAACTCTTCATCCATTAGGCTATATGAGTTGTGTCCAGCATGAAAAGTGCTTAGAATAATTAGGAGAATAGCATGGTTGAGCCAAATTGTAACGCCCCGATTTTCGGGACCCGAGTATACAATTCATTTCCTGAAAACCCGGATGTTAACAAATAATCAAATGAGATCAAAGTGCGATTAACGAAAACCAAGCGTAGTATAAATGTAGCCCAAATGATAACAATATCCTGGGCCACTTAGCTGGGGCCCATACACAAAAAAAAAAAACTTAAGTTCCAAAGTGTACTGAAATAAACATAAGCAACTAGTCTACTAATTTAGTCCAAAGTAAGCAGTCGCTTCCTTGTATGACTCGTTCTCGTTTGGCTCTTCCTCCGTTGCGCCGGTAGCCGTCCCGAGATCTGCTACGTAGTCGTCTATCTCTGCACCTGTATCCTCTGTATGGTTAAACATTGATGAATGAGTGACCAACTCAGTGTGATTTTCCCTCAAGATTACACATCGCCGCCCTATATAAGAAATAACATAAAAACATCCAGGCAACCAAAACATAGTAAATGCAGTCTTATTATATGCATGGATGCATGAATGCATCATCGACTCGGGGATGCTCATCCGTTCGAAAGTTGGGTTCGTCACTCATGCAAAGGCTGGCCGTTAGCAAAGCACATCACATGCATACATCACATACCGCAAAACGACTGTCTATCGTACATCACGTACATGAGCGATAGACACTGGTCTGTGCCATGTATGCATGATTAGCCAAACCATTATTAGTCCAGTTACAATCAGCCAATTTAAATAGACTTAAGGTCACTACGGGGGCTCGTCACCAGCGTAAGCCGACGGCTCGGGCATAATGTCCCATAACCACCATCCCCGGCCCATGAGTCCACCGCCTTAGGGTGTGTATAGAACTCATCAACACGTAGCCAATCAATTCTCAATTCAAGGAAACTACCACCGCATGCTGATAATGAATGAAATATTAAAATCATTTAATGCAGCAACTAAATGAGACGGTATGTATGATTCAAATACGAGTAAATAGCGGTAGTAATAAAGGCTTGCAAGGTTCATTCCATATCAGGTAAGTGGAATTACTCCATAGATGGTAAGCCCCATAAATTAATTGCCACTAATCATAACCTCCATGCTGAGGGTCTATTTTCATCGTAATCCGTGTAATCCGTCATGTTACACCCTAAGCACAGACTCTCTTTAAATAGAACTTTTCATAGAGAGATTTCAAATAATATGTGACTTACAACCAATCCAATCTTATGGAGATTTAAGCATGCTTTGATATTTGAAGTAAAATTCACGTACACAAACAATTCAAGAGTCACATATTCATAACTTATCAAATTCTAAAGCATGTATCTCAAGTAAACTAAACAAGTGTTCTGATAAATCTAAGGCATGCTTTTACGTTAAACTAGTCAAGTGTTTCCAATTAATTTTAGGACATTCGATTAAGTAAGTTAATCAAACATACTACTAATTGCTAAGTAAACTAATCAAGTAGTTTAATCATTTCAAAGACATGTGATAAGTTAACTAATCAAATATTCTAATCAATTCTAAGGCATGAGTTAGACTATCCAAGTATTCAAATAAATTCTAAATCATGAGTTTGAGTGAACTAACCAAAACATCAACCCACTTATAAGGCATAAGTCCAAGTAACTAGCCGAATGATTTTCCATCTCTGGGTTATCATTCATAGTTACCATAAAGGCTATCCTTAGCCTAGCTTGGCGATGGAAAGCTCAAGGGGAAGAAAGTCATCACCTGAGTTGTTGTAGTCCTGCCCTTGATTCGAATTCCTGCATGTAGCCAGTGGCCTAAAGTCACGCAAACGACCTCCTAAGGTTATAGCCAAATATTCTTAAGGTTAATGTATTGAAGTTGTATGAGTTTGAAGGGTCCCATAAATATGGCTATTCGGGCCTGCACTAGGGTGACCGGGCCCAATAGACTTATGTCCAACAAGTGCCCAAATCGAGACTCAAAATTACTCTTTACTAAGGGCTGAACTAGGCCTACTTTGGCCCAGTTGTGTGACCCAATCGCGACCCAGATTGTGGCCCAAATCTGGGCCTGGTTCGGCCATAGGGATCTAAGGTGAGGCCCTTCGTGATTCAAGGTGAGGTCCACCATTTGTGGTGTGGCCTATCTGAAATGCACAGGGCCCCACAGCCTTAATGGGGTGCGGCCCACCTGTGATTTGACGTGGTGCAGCCCACCTGTATTACAAGGTGCGACCAGCCTGTATTACAAGGTGCGATCCACCTATATTACAGGGTGCGGCCCACCTATTTTATAGGGTGCGGCCCACCAAAATTTTTTGGACTAAGCTATGGTCCACCGGGTTGCACTGGACGAGGCCCACTGATACGTGTGGTGTATAGTGCTGCCGGCATGTATTTGGGCCGATCTTGGCCTATTTCTGGGTCTGGTTTCAGCCCAGATTCAGGGATGATATCAACCCATCATGCAGCGTGTTTCCGTGGCCCACCTGAGATCCGTTTTGAGCCACCTCATGGCTCATTCTTTAGACCAGTTTCAGCCCAGAATATGGGCTGGTTTCGACCCATTTTTCAGGGCTAATTGGTGACTGTAACCCAACCAATGGACGGCCCAGCTTTCTACCCATTTTTCAGGGCATTATTCAGCCTCAAATCCTAACCATTTACATGTTGTTTTCTGCTCAGTTTTCGGCCCAATCGAAGGCCCATTTCCAGCTTTATTCATGGCCCAGCTAGGGCCATTTTTAGCTCATTGCAGGGCCTAACTAAGGGTTTGTTTTTAGCCCTTTGTATGGCCTTATGAAGCCCTATTTTCAGTCTAGTTTCGGCCCACTATCCAACCCATTTTATGGCCTGACCTCAACCTATTTTTCAGATTGATTTAATGCCCTGCTAGTGAAACGTTTGTAGCTTTAATCGAGGTCCAGTTGAGGGTTGTTCTTAGCTCCTTTATAAGGCCTGATGAAGGCTTGTTTCGGTCTTACGATACAGGCGCAAGGTGTGGCCCACTGAGACTTAAAGTCAAATGTGGCCCGCGGTTGTGGCTGGGTCATCAATTCAGTCCAGTTGTTGTGGCCCTCAGAGTTTAACTCAGATGCGGCCTAGCTGCAATCCATTGGTGTGGCCCACCACCGAGTTCTGTCTTGGACTCGGCACTTGCTGCCATGACCTAGAGAATGATAATGCCCCCAGCCGTGGTGGCCTTGGCTGAATGAAAATGGGAGTGTAAGGTAGTGGGGATTTACCTGTGCTTGACTCAAATGCTACCTGAGTTCTGCGAACTCGGTCGAGCTTGAGTCGGACTCAGAAGGGAATGCAAGCACCAGCCCTCACTTTCACTCCTCTCTCTCTCTCTCTCTCTTTCCTTTCTCCCTCTCTTTTCTTCTCTCTCTCTCTCTCTGGTTCAAATCTCGAGAGCAGCAACAGTGCCCTTTTATAGGCGTGGGAGAGAGAGCTCCAACGGCTAGGAAGGAAACTACACTTTCATGGGCCATCTTTGAAAAACTGCAATGCATGGGGTCCATCTGATCCTGGGGATGGATTGTTACTGCCTGGCCCACCGAAAAAGCAAGTTTTTAGACCTGGTGGGACTCATCTCGTGATCTTGCTCGGATGGGTTAACAGGGAAGATGACCTGACCGTTAATGGCAGATCACTCCCCAGGGTACTTCGACGTGATCTGGTCTGTTTGAATGGACTAGATGGAGCCTCTGATCAGCGTGGGGTCCACTTTTGGGCTTATAAGGTGAGTTTCGGTTCATCTCACGAGAAAATCCGATTCTCGTCACTTTCTCATGAGATGAGGTGTTTTACTCCCTCATCTCATAATACCTCGCAGAGAAGCGCTAGGATTACCCCACGTGGCCCAAGGAACTATTGGAAACATGCCAGCACTTGTTTCCTAGAAAGGAAAGACTCCTTTTTCACTTTTCTTGGTGCAGCCGTTGCTTAGCCATTCTCGGAAATGGGAGACTGTGGCTCTCAGCTGGAAGATGGATGGCTAGGATAGCTTGATCAAAATGATCGTGGGCTGCCCATATGGTCGCAGATTGGCCCACCATTCTGGATCTGAGCCGCATGTGAGGTTTTGAATGGTTCCATCCCAAAACTGTTGTTCCTTTGCATGGGCTCGAAAGCCTATAGGGTTATGGTCAGACAGGCCCCACGAGTCTGACAAATGGCTCAGATCATCTTACAGTGCCCAGGGTGGGCCACTTTGGAAGCTAAAGTCCATCAGATTCGAAATGGTCGTTTGGCTGAAGAAATCCGCTTTTTACGATTTGGCTCAGTCAGAGCTTGTTTGACCGAACTGGTTCGTCCAGTGCACGTCGTGCACGGGTGCATGGGGTGCACACGCACTTTGTGTGGGGTCCACTATGATGTTTGCGATAAATCTACTCCGTTCATTCCTCTTAGGAGTCCCACTTAAGGGTCCTGGCCCAGTTTAGGGTGGAACTGAGGCCCAGGTAGGCCGTATCACACGTTCCAGACCCTTTTTATGGCTAATACAATCGATCCAATGGATGGATTGATTTGATACTTGATTCCAATGATTAAATACGAATTTGAGAGGTAGTAGATGCTTGGTTAATTATCCACTAGTCCTTGAAGGTCGATTACTAGAGTGTCATCCCGTTTCTTCAAGATTAGTTGATTTAAAAACTGTTTTAACTTAATATGTTTAATCAAGGTTACCTTCCTGACTAAGGTAGGGTGCAACTCAGCTCTTAGGGCCTCTGATGGATGGTTTTAACGATGCCTGGGAGCTCCATCCTGCATATGTTGAGTTCAAGTTATTTGGTTAGTTGTTTTTGGATCCATTGATGTAGGTTTAAGTGGTAACACCAGTGTACCACAGGTGCAGGGTGTTACACAAATAGGACACTATTTTTGGCCAAAAATCATGAGATCTAGTGGAAATCATGACTGTATATAAATAGTAAGTTTACTATTTATAGTAAGTCACGATTTCTAAGATTTTTAGTTATAATATGATTCCAGAACTTCTTCCTAGGGTTTTTGTTACTATTTAAGAGGTTGTAAGCTTGTTTTACATGATCAATCAATTTATTACGAATTTTTAGAAATAATTCTATTTTCTTATTTTCCTCATGGATTTGAGGTATATCTTTGTGAGGAGTCTAGAGAAGCTTCGTGTATTCAGAGTAGTTATCCCTCTGAGGAAGATGGTGCTCGACCTCAACACGTCCTTCCCTGTGTCATTTTCCTAGGTTAGCTTTAGAATCTCCACTTCTGTCCAACCACACTACAGAAAGTCTAGAACTTAGGATAGTTTTAGATCACTGTTGTACAACGTCATTGTTGTAGTCTGCATAATAGTAGTATAAATATCTAGAACCTACCATCGTTGAATTCCCAATCAACCGAGTCCTTACTTGGAGGATGTTGAGTATGAAATATTGCATATTTCCCCCTATTTATACATTGGTTTTATAAACATGATAGTGCTTAATTGATTTAATTATGCATGTTTTCATGTGCGAGGTGATTTTGAGAGCTTAAGGTGAAATTGATGTCAAAAGGAAGATTTATGCTCAAATGTAACGCCCCGTGTTTTCAGGACCCGAGTATATGACCCGTTTCCCAAAAACTTGAGTGTTAACTTAAAAAGAACCAAAACCCACATTTTTTTTCATTCAGAGTAAGTAGAGAAGCGTAGTATGGACAAATCAGACATGAAGGAAAGTTGCATTATCATTTAAATATATAAGAAACTGCCCATAATGACTTATACAAACCAATGTCCCCATTCTTACAATACAAAATGAAATAATATTACATGTGAAATAAGGTAAGTTACAACAATCTTGTGATGTGAAATCCTTTAGCAATCTTATGAACCGTATTGGCTTGCTCTACACCTGCATCAACTGTTACGGTTTGATAGCGTCAATGCTATCGCAGTGAGGAACACCCTCTAAGATTACGCACTAATCATTCATAATCCAATATAGATTGCAAGTCATGAAATTGGATACACTAAACAGGGCATTTCATAATCATACTCATATTAAGAAAATCTCACCAATCAACAGAATTTCATCACAAGCAAAATACAATGGCAGTCGTAATACAAGGAGATATGTCCAAATAACCAAACAATCAAACATACGATTTTTTATTGCGCCCGAAATCACATTGTACATGAACTCCACAAGATGGCTAGAAAATCGAGAAGCGAACTTTGGCTCCACCCAGAAATCATGGTACAAGTAGAATTCGTAAGGCGAATAGAAAATCACCCCTTAAACCCCCACTTCACCCGGGAATCATGTCGTACGTGAACTCCACAAGATGGTTAAAAAATCGCTAAGCGAACTTTAGCTCCACCCGAAAATCAGGATACGACTGACACCGCAGATGAAAAGACAATCAACATACAAACTCTAGACCACCCAGAAATCATGTCGTACGTGAACTCCACTAGATGGCTAGAAAATCGCTAAGCGAACTTCGGCTCCACCCGAAAATCATGGTACGACTGAACTCCGCAAGATGGCTAGGAAACAACAGGGTATGCGAACATAACCAACATGCCAAAAAGGGCACCAATAGGCCATCAAAGCCATGAGGGCAAATATACAATCCAAGACACAAGGTGACGTGCGGTCCAAGCCACATAGGCAAATGTACGATTCAAGCCGTGTAAGGCAAGTGTGGACCGCAGGATCATAAGTCCAAGGTAAGTTCCATTCAAATCATCATTCAAGCACAAGTGGTAGCATATAAATAAATTAATACATGTACAATGAAGGATAGCATATTATCATCGAACCATTCACGCATGTTATAATTTAAAAGAAACATTTATCATCCAACACATGAATTATCTATACAACAAGTTAGCATATTCGAATGTAAAGTAAGTAACTCAGTTAAGGGAATCATGCCATCATCTATATCTAGATTGATGAAATCAAGTGGGAAGCTCAAAGGGTGAGTCCTCACCTTGGTCAAGCAACCTAGTTGTGTATGACCCGCTAGGTAGCACGGATGTAGCCCGATTGAGTCAAACCTAATCGATAAACATGTGACCATGACTCAATCAAAACATCAAGGAAGATAGTAAATACTTAGCTTCTACGGTTAGTGTACTTAAAAAAAAACAAATGAAGTGAGTTGTGATTTACCTTGACTTGATAGCTTAACTTGGCAACTCGGATCTGGGCAAAATGACAAGTCGTGGATTTAACTACGACTCGCAAAGTTGACTCACTCCCTCTCACTCTCTTCTCTACCCTCTTTCACTTTCTCACTCCCTTCCTTTCTCTCTTTATTATTATTATTATTATTGCTGGAACGTCCAGCTAGAATATGGACTAAGTTAACTCGGACGCAACTCGTCAGCGAGTTGACTCGACTCACAACTCTCTCTCTCTCTCTCTCTCTCTCTCTCTCTCTCTCTCTCTCTCTCTCTCTCTTCTCTTCCTTAATTGCTAAAAATGCCTAGCAATGCCTAAACTCTGATGGAGTTCAGCTGGACGCTGATGGGGCAGCAACACAGCCCGACTCGGTAAAGTTCAACCGAGCCAACTTGGTTTCTTTCTCCCTCACGTTTTCTCTTCCTCTCCTTCCTTTCTTCTTTTCCTTGTTGAAACCTCTAGCCAAAGCTAGAGTGGACCAATGCCTGGGTCGCATAGGAATCAGCGGTGAGCTGGACCTATTCGAGCGGCCGGATGAAGCGCCCCTTAACCCGCATCCAAACAGGAGTGCAGCAGCACTCATCTCTCACACTTCTCTCCCTTCTTCCTTCTTTTTTTTTTCTTTCTGTTTTTCTTCCACCCTTCTTGTTGCTTCCCTGACGACTAGACGAGTTGCGCGTTCGGACCAAACTCGGTCCAAGTGACGCTGGTGTGGCAACGGTGGCAGCAACATCAACACTTTCTCTTCTTCGTTCTCCTTCTCTCTCTTTCTCCTCACTTTCTTTTCTTCCTCCCTTCTTCTCTGCTTTTCTGCATCTCCGGAGGCCCAACGGATCCCCTGGCTCGACTTGATTCCGCCCCGAGTTAAGATGACTCGGTGCAGCTCCAACGAGGAAGATGAGCTGCTGCTAATGGTGGATTTCCATCAGGCGGGTTTTTCTTCAAAAGGAGGCATCTAGGTTGTGTGGACAGGTCTTTGGAAGCTTGGAGAGATGATACTTCGAAGCTTCATGGAAGCTTTCATGGTGGGTTCGAGATTTGAAAAAAAAATGATGAGTTTAGGGAGTGCGGCTACAAGGCAGCGGATCTATTGCAATATATTCCCTTCCCTTGGAGCCCTAACCTATTTGAGACCGTCGGATGGAGGATCTACGGCCAGGATTCGATCCTGCTATCTGGCTCCTTGAAACAACTAGTAAAACCGTGGGTTCTTGCACCGATTTTTTACTAAAAACCTAATCCACGTCAACAACAATGAATGGTTGAGATAGGTTTAAACGAAGGGCTAGGATTGGAGGATTTTTCCTCACACGGATCACCAGTACAACAAGCCACAGGTTTCCATTTTTGGAATGGGAGGAAACACAAACAGTCCGTTTTCACTGGCATTTGTGCTTGTGCGTATGCGAGACAATGGGTGAAACTAGGCATGCACGGGTTTGGGTCCTCTACAACATGGACAGTTTGGATCATTCATCAAGTCTTGATCGTGGGCCATAATTCGAACAAACGGACAGTTGTCCGTCCATTCAAAAAATGTCAGGGCGCAAGAGATGAGAAAGAAGGATTTCCTTCTTAGGAAAATTTCAGTCAGAGCTACTCTGACCGGTCTCCAAGGTTCAGTGCACAGCGGGTACGCTCCAACCGTGTACACGTGCTTCTCCTATGGGGGCCACCATGGTGGATATAGTGAATCCACTCCGTTCATCTATTTTTTTTCAACCCATAATAGGGCCCAGTCTAGCGAATGAGGCAGATCCAAGTCTTAGGTGGGCCATATCATCTAAATTATGGCCATTAAGTGCTTGTTGTCATTGATTCGGGGTAGAACATGGTCCACACCTGTGATCAGCACCGTTCACCCAACTGGTGGGTCAATCAGGCCCACAATTCAATTGTATTGGTATCATCCTACACGTAAATATATACTTTTTTTTGTATTATTTTGTATTTAAGTACTATTACTAACACATTACATATTTTATGTTAATAATCATTTATCAATTAATAAAGTATTTGTTTTGTAATATTATAGATAAATATCATTAATAACATTCCAACTGTACTATAGGTAATTAATATAATATTATGATATGTTCATTATAATAAATATTAGTAAATAGCACCTTCGATTAAAATATATTTACATATTTGTTTAATATAATACATTAATAATTATAGATAAATATTTATTTAAAATCATGAACATTTATAATGTATATTTTTGTGATTATATATGCATATATAGTGTAGTAAATTTAATATTGAGTGATGTTTAGTATAATACAATGATATATAGTTAATTAACATTATTAAATGTAAATATTAGTTAATGTACATAAATTATATGATAATGTGTTAGCATAAAATTTATTTTATTTATAGTTTAAATAATATACATAATTTGAACAATTTAAGTAACATATGTATCATTACGAATAATTATAAAATTACTTTGTATTTTAATATTTATGTACAATTACATCTCATTTAAAATGAATTATTAGGGTATCAACTTGAGATAGGCCACCCATCTGACTTGAGGTAGATCCATAGCTCTAGATCTGACGATCACACCTAAAATTAGATTCCCCTATATCTTGGTTAGATGGTAGATCTCGAACCTCATAGTTGCTCCACCATCTCGACGGTAGGATTTAGGCCAGAGTGTGAATGTTCACATAAATCGAGGTTGTATTTATACTAAGTCAGGTTCTCATGGTAACACCTGAGTACAAAAAAGTATGGGGTGTTACAATCTACCCCCCTTAAAGAGAATTTTGTTCCTGAAATTCAATACTTCTACCTTAAATGGGTGAAGACAATCTATTTTCTGTGTCTCTAAGCATTCACTACTTTCCCTATGAAGCGTGTCTAACTAAGAGACTGGGGTTGTTACATCAAAAGATTACTAAACGAAGATCTGGAGATTTGGAAATCATTAATGAAGAATTCACATGTCAAAGATCCAAGAAAACCAAGTGAGAAATGAAGAGAATCAAATATTTGAAGTGAAGAAAAGAAATCCTAAAATTGTCTTGAAAACAAACATATTCCTGAAATTGCTCTGAAAAGGTATATTTTGAAAATCTATTTTCGAAAACTGTGCAGAGTACGTAAATTTGAGGTAGTTTAAATCCGAGCATATTTTGAAAAATTGCGTAGAGTGGATAATTTGAGGCGGTTTATAGATTTTTCCAACTTGATGCGAAAGTTAGAGTTCCACAATTATAAATAGGACTCCCTAGGATGCTCCAAAGCATCTTCTAGGGTTTAGAAAGGTCTCGAGGAGCATACATAAGGTTGGAGAAGCCATCAAAGAATTTTTCTTCTTTTCTAGTTTATTTTTCACTCTTTGTTTAAGAGATTTGGTTTCAAGAATGTCTATGGTTGGCTAAACCTCTTAGCTAGGGCTAAGATGTGAAGCTTGTAGTGTGTTTGGAAGTTTATTTTGCTTTAATTTTTATTCTTATTGAACCTCATTGATTTCTAGTTTGATATTAAAGGAATATTTTCAGTTTTCTATGATTTATTCTGACTCAAATTACATTAGATGTTGTGATAGCTTTGGATATCTTCTTTTCTTATTTTGAGATTGTGAGATTGGTGAATCTTGTTGTTCACCATTATCTCCCAGGCATGGTAGGGTGATGGAATCCCTTCCAATCTTTACAATTCTCCTCCATTGAGAATTAGGTCAATGAAAAGTTCATATTTAATTTAAATTGTTTTATCTTCTAATTAGATAGGATAGGACTCCAATTCCAATTGTGTTCCTTGAATCAAGTAAGGTAGCATCTTGATAGCTACAAGTGGATCCTTGACACCCTAGTTCCCAGTTTTAATTGATAGTTTAAACATTATTCACAATTACTCTCTTTTATTTCAAAATTCAAATTTAGATCTTCTTCTAGTTCTAATTCTAGTTCTTTTCAGAATATGTACAAGTTTAGTCCCTGTGGATTTGACCTCGTTCTCACGAGTTATTAGTACATCGCGACCCTACACTTGAAGTTGTGAATAGAGGATCACACCTCGATCACATCCTTTTGACCATACGCCTTGATTATTTGTCCTTATAGGCGATTGTACTATTTATCTTTTATTTATTTCTCTACTTATTTTGTTTATTTGCTAATTGTACTGAGCTTTCATAAAAAAAAATCAACAAATTAGGCATTATCAACCTTTAGTTTTATTATTTTCATCCATTACTTCATTATTGAGAAATACAAGGTCTACAATCACCTTCGAAAGAAAAGGAAAAAGTTCCCATTCGGAAGGACTAACTCTCCCCTTCCAAATCGCTTGATCGCTGCAACAATTGGTGGTTGGGTAGGCAACTGATTTTTGTGGATTCGGTCCATTTTAGCACTTGAGGTCACAAACGTTTAACTGAACTCTAAGTCGAGTACAGTTCTAACACACTCGCACTATCCTAATCGCACACATTTGGCTAAATACAGGCATCCATTAATATGTGTGGCCTTGTGTTTGATTGAATATCAAACAAGATGCAAGGCTAGGATCTTATAAATGTGTTTTACTGTGATTCTACAAGCATGTGGGCTTAGTTAACCACCTTTTCTTAGTGGCAGCAATGTTTCCTGATGATAAATGCATTATTATTCTAGACCAACCTGATCGGAAGGACAGACACAAGTCCTGAAATCTGAGCCCATTCTTGTGGGGAAAATTTGTAGATACCATCGAGGCACATGTCTGTGAGATGTCGACCATGTATCAGGAAGTGTCAGGCCTGTGTCTTAGTACCATTCCGTTCCGTAGGAACCCGGTCCTCCCAGTCGAATTCCGATGACCCGCAACCTGTAAATAGTATTTGTGTGCAACCTTAAGTCACATCCTGTAAACCCGAGTCGACTCAACCTGAGACCTATACCATTACGACTGCGTCATCACCGTGGTTCCAACACCCCATGTCGTGCGTCAATTCGACGCTTAGATTGAGAGATCTGGCCCGCTCATTATTCCGGCCGTTGATCGCATGATTGCGGGATACGAGGTGTCCTAGTGCATTTCCCTAGAACCCATCATGATGATGATGTCATCCTAGCTAGTCTAGGGTGACATCACCACCCCATGCTTCTTACATGTAATGATGACTAGCTAGCCATGCCTCTTACATGTGTGATGATTATCTTACATAATAATGATTCCATCTCTACATCCCTCTCTCTCCCTCACTTTCTCCCTCATTTCTCATCTCCCCTAGCAAGAGGGAAGCCATGGACATCCAAGCCATGAACCCAAAAATCCAACCACTTTCACCGTAGATCCCTCGCAATCCAACCATCAAAAACCCATCTCAACTATTAAATCAACCATCTTGGAGCTCTAGAACCTATAGGTGGAAGAAGAAGGGGAAGATCATAGGTGGGTGCTTTTAGCACTTGTTTCTTTTATATCCTTGCATGGATCTTCATCCTTTTTAGCATGGGGCAAGAGGGACCTACCAATCAATAGTGGAGATCCCATCTTGGTCCCTAGGTGTGGCCAATGGCCCACCTTAGCTAGCATGTATGTATCCATGGTGGGGTCATTCTCCATGGACCCCACCATGATGTTTGATTTGATTTCCTAGTGCATGAAGGCCACCTAAGCCCTGATTTATGTGGTGGAAATAGGATTTCCCCGCCAAAATTTTCTAATGTATGGCCCACCTATTTTGGGCCCATTGATGTATATGTTGTGAGGTTAGGAGAGGAGTTCATAGTGGCGGAGCTCCTCCCTCCCTTGCCTGTCGTCTCTCTCTCTCTCTCTCTCTCTTTCTCTCTCTCTCTCTCTCTCCTCTCTCTCTCTTTTTCCTGATGGATGGCCCACTTTGATGTATGAATGTGATCCACACTGTCCCATTGGTGGGACGTTCTCGCTGTCCAAAATCGGGACCCACCCTTGCTACCGTCTTCAGGCAAGAATGGACGGAGAGAAAACATGAATACCAGCCTGATCCAAACTCTGGTGGGCCACGTACACGTGGGACCCACCAGATGCGAGTGTTTCATCCAGTTCGTCCGTCCATCTGCTAGATGTGAGATCGCCTTGATGGTGTGCCCCATCCAGGCCGTCCGTCTACTGGGCGTCCAGCACACCTGGACGAAGTAAAAAATACAAATATCTGCTTGTTTCAAAGTAGCTAGTGGGCCACACGTGTGGACCCACCTGATGTATATGTTTCATCCATGCCATCCACCATCCAGATAGGCTGGACAGTGGAGCCTACCATGATATAAGTGTTGTATTCACACTATCCTTCCATGGACCCCACAATGATATATGTGTAAATCCATACCACTCATGCATGGGACGTGGGCCCATCCACGTGGACCCCACCGATGTATGGGTTTCATCCAGATGGACGGTGAGACCCACCTTGAGGATTGTGTTGTATATCCACATCGTCTAGATGGGCAAGATAGTGGGGGCCACCTTAATTTTGTGTCGTATCAACGTTGTCCAGTCCACTAGGACGTGTGACCCACCTGATGTTTGTATCCTACATCCATGTCGTCCATTTGGTGGGGCCCAACGGTTAAGTGTAGGGCCCACCTACTGTGTACGAGTAGGGCCCACCTGTTGTATGAGCAGGGCTTACCAGCCATATGTGCAGGGCCCACCTTATTGTATATACAGGCTGCTTATCCATTTTTCCTTGATTATGAGCTGCCCCATTAGGCCCAATGTGATGTATATGAGGCCCATGTAGTGAGGCCCTTCTATGAGGCCCAATGTGATGTGTGTAAGGCCCATGTGATGAGGCCCAATATGATGTATGTGAGGCCCATGTGATGAGGCCCAATATGATGTGTGTGAGGCCCATTGTGATGTATATGAGGCCCTTGTTTACATATGAGGTTTATGTGATGAGGCCCAATATAATGTGTGTGAGACCCTTGTGTGAGACCCATTATGATGTATATAAGGCCCTTGTGTGAGGCCCATTGTGGTGCATATGAGGTCTATGTGATGAGGCCCAATATGATATGTGTGAGGCCCTTGTGTGAGGCCCATTATGATATATATGAGGCCCTTGTGTGAGACCCATTGTGGTGCATACGAGGCCTATGTGATGAGGCCCAATTGTGATGTGTGATTCCACCATGATATATGTGATAATGATTATGATGCCCATCCATCTCCTAGCTAGAATAAGGCCTATGGGCCCCCATTATAGGATAGATTCTAAATGGGCCATGCTTTGGGAGCAATGATAGTTAAATGTCCACATTGTAAGAGCAATGGTGGTTAAATGTTCACATTGTAATCATCCTTAGGGCTCGTTGTGAGGCCCATTCTCATCTCCTCTTAGTGGGCTAACCCAAGCCGTTGGGCCCTCACCATTATTAGTACGATCCATCTCACCTTATTGGGCTATCCCAATTCATTGGGTCCCCATTGACATTAGCATGATCCACTGTTCACTCCCCAAGTATAGGGTTGTGATGTAGTAATAAACTCGGTAAGATCGAGGTCGAATCCCACGAGGACTGGTTGTCACAACTCAAATCTAAGACTCTCCTTAACTAATCCAACAAATAATGGTATGAACTACTAAGCACAATTCTAAAAAATAAAACAATTAAGAACAGGGAAGAAAATTCAATCAGAGAGAGAGCACTAGGACTTTCGAATCCACCCCTAATTATCCTAACCCTTGTTTTGTCTGTTGATTCACCTTGACCTTGATTGATACCACTTAAATAGAGAAAGCACAATCTGTGTCCTAAATCGGGCATACAGACTGTCTAATTCCTTTAAGCAATGCCATGAACAATACATCCCATGTCCTTGGTCGGGCACATGGTATGCAAAATTCATTAAAGCACCCTGTTCCTTCCTCTATAGGAAACCTGTTCTTGATCAGACCCAAGTACCTGTAATAAGCATCCAAACAACATCCATCTATATACTTTGGTCGAGTTCATAGATGGAGAAATATGGAATTTAAACCCATAAAGCCCACTCAGAGAAAGAAACAAATTAAATAAAATTCAAAGTAAATCAACCAATACAAGAGCTGATCAAATTAAGGGCTTCATCTCAGCCCTAGTTGAGAGATTAGTGACCCATGAAATCCATAAAAAAATATTAAATAAAAGTCATAAAAATAAAACACCAAACCACTCGGTCTCTCTCTCTTCTTCCTTCTCTTTCTTCTCTTTCTTCTCTCCCTGGCTCTGGATCTCGAATTCCCTAGATCTGAATGCCTTTCCACGTCCAAAACTTTCCTTTTATAGCTGCTGGATGGCTGGAATCGGTGGCAGAATCGTAGACGGACTCGAAGTGCAATTTTTCGCGGCCGTGATCGGTGGGCCCCACAGAGGTGTTTTCGGAAAATCCACCCCGTCCATTGGATTCGGGACGAAATTTCGATCAAGAATGAGTGGTTTTGAAGGTCCATTGGCGTGGCCCACGAAGAAATCTCGAAAAGATCAGTTTTGAACGTCGCCGAGCAGCCTGTTTGTGGCCTCTGTACGCCCACGTGTGTACGCATGGGAGTGAAATCTCAGCATGGTTTTGTAGTTCTCGTGTCCCTCTACACGATGGACGGTTCAGATCTCCCATACAGTTGACGGGTGGGGCCCACAATAATTCGCAAGATGGGCAGCGAATCACGTTACGCGGACGCAAACCTCCGTCCGCTGACAATGGTGGGGCCCATTCCGTTGATCCTATGGAAAATCCACTCCGTCCACTGCGATGAGAACGAAAAACCGGTCAGACCTGCTGAGATTGGAGTGATTTCGGTGTGGTCCATCTGATCTCTTGATTCACCGTCCAACCTGCGTTTGAATGACTAGATTCCAATCTTGATGATCTTTTACGATTCCGACACCTAGGCGAGGGCAACTGCCACCCCAGGAAGCGGATGGACGGTCCGGATCCCTCATTTGGACACTAGGTGGGGTCCACAACTTCGAACAGCGGTCGGCAGCGGAGGACGCTGTAACGCGTTTTGCGTTTGTGAGGAGACGGGTGCGGGTCAGCGCTTCGCTGACCCGACTTGGCATTCGGTGTGCTTCTAGTGCACGCGTGCTGTGCACGCTCAGGCCATGTAACTGGGTCCCACCGTGATGTTTCGAGAACTCTTCTCCATCCATCTTCTTTATCATCTTATTTAAACGGTTGAGACCAAATTTGGGGCATATCCAGATATCAAGTGGGCCCAGAATCATGATTCTGAGGGCTGATCTGTCCGTTGGACCACTTCTCAAGATCATCAATAGCTGAAATTTAATATGTACGGTTAATTCACGGCCCCCATCACATGTATGAAGTTTCGAACTGATCGGGTGGCGGGAACCATGTGATCTTGCATTGTGGACCCTTTTCGAGCCCCTTTGGCTTGCTTTCCTCCGATCTCAGGCGTGTAAAATCTTCACTGTTGGTTTTCTGGAGTCCATTCCGTGCTCTGGTAATTTTTGAACGTCAAATCCATGCCTTTAACATCAATTTTCAATTAACGCTCCTGATTTCATCCTGTAATAAAAACACGAGAAAAATCTAGCATTAAACACTATCATGTATGTAAAATTAGGCAATTGCTGGGGTCTGATATGCAATATTCGACCCTGATCACAACCCCCAACCAGCATTTTGCTAGTCCCGAGCAAAACATGCGAAAAATAATTTCCTCAATCAAAGACAATTCCTGTAAATTCAAGTGACAAGTGAACAGATAGCTGAGATGTGAAAATTCTAAGATTCATGATCGGTGTGTGGAATTTTTCTCTTGGAATCAAGCTTACAGCAAACTTCATAATCAAGTTCAAAATATTAGTCCATCAATTAGAGCATTCCTAAACATTGAGTTCCACGAGTGTAAAGTATAATCTCGACTTACAACCATTAAGAGATTCAATTGTCAATTTCATGATATCATTGGTAATTAACAACGGAGCTCATGTCACCCAAAACTGGAACCAACACTTGCCTTACAGATTAACCTTTCATTCTACCATTTTTTTTTTATTTTCTTTATGAATAGTACGCCAAGGAGGAGAATCAAATCTGCACCTATAGGGAGCAAACCTATGGTGAAAATTTGTCACCTAAATCTTTTCTTATGTCAACTATGAGGAATCGAATCGTCATCTATAGGGAGCAAACCTATGATGACAATTATGCAACTTATTTTTTCAATTCTTCTTTATAGACTGATGCTAAAAATTTTGTTTTTCAGGCTGGTTCCCTTCATGCTTAGTGATTACCATGTTATCAATTAATATCGAACTGAAAACTTAATGCGTAAACGAGATCTAATATGTGAAATCATGGCTCAATCAATGTGTACAACTTCTAATCATGGATTAACAATTCAAAATTGAGTGTGAAATCTACCAGACAACCGAATTCAAGAGTCATAAATTTCTCACATTCTGAATCTTTGTAATTTCAAAATCACAACTATCCTTCAAAATCACTTTGAATTCAATAGAATAGAAATTCCAGAAAAAATTTTAAAATTTTTCACAATTTTTGCTCAAGACCAAGAAAATACTGATTAGGTAACCTAATCTCCCACCCCCAACCTAAAATCTACATTGTCCTCAATGTAAAAGAAATAAGCAGGCAATGCACATGGGACAATGAAAGTAAAAGAGGAGTGATGGAAGGATAGTACCTGGACGGAGAATGAAGAAGCTTTCTCAAAAAAAAAAATCTCATCGTAAAACCGGTTAGCACAAGAGAGAAATCAACAGAAACAAAAATAACAAAAAGAAAAACAAAGAAAATCCTACCTATACCACTTTCGCAGGTGCTCTCGATTACATTTAGCGCATGCAACAAGCCTTTAAACCCCTAGGTTACCCCTAGTGGACGAGTTGTAGTCTCGTGAGGGTTTGCAGTAATGTTACCCACAAACATTGAACTAACTAACTAGAAAAATGAAAAGGAATGAAATAAAATAAAAGGCTGGGTTGCCTCCCAGGAGCGCTAAGTTTAACGTCTAACCTAAAATAGCATAAAGGAAACTACCCTAGTCCTAAGAAAGCAGGGAAAAACTACTCAGTCATGCTGCAAGGTTTCTCTTCCGGCCAGTATCTTGATAAGTTTCTCAGTAGATTTCTCAACAAGATCATCCAAAAGCCATTTATGCAATAGGCTTGGACGCCCTGGAGCTTGACCTTCCAAAGAAACTCGTGTACCTCGTCAAAAATTTTTCGTTGATTCGCCTGAGGTATCCAGAGTATATATGATTCACCTGCGACAGAAGAAGTTCTTAAGTTAGTATCCCATGGTGAATCAGCACATAGATGAAAGTCAGAAAAATTCTCAAAAAGTGACGTAGTCTCAACACATTCCGAAGTAGCAGACTTCGGTTCAATTGTTAGCTCCTCCTCCCTTAATGGTAAATAGTGAGGATCTGTGGAAGGAGGGGCTTCAGAGTAAGGGTCCTCTCGGTCAGTGATGACTACCGAGATATTGTTTTGCAAGGCATTCACTATGTCTCTTAACATGGGATCGTTTGAATCTGCAAAGTGTGCCAAGCAATCATCCAAAGAGGTGGGACATTCAACTGAGGGTGACTCATTTTCTACATTAGAGCTCGTGATGATCTGCCCAAGGAATCCATCGTTTTCGAAGGTAAACGGAGGTGTGCTCTCTTGCTCCAGCCCTGCACAGACAGATTGAAGATCAATATACGAAGCATTGATGTAAGGACTCTGTCCATTGATACTACTCAGAAGAGGCGATGAATCGTCATTATTCAACAGTTCAGATGGTGGCCTCAACTGGGTGGTTTCAAATTCAAGAGTCATATCGAGTAGCTCGTCCATCTCCCGAATCATATCATCATGTAATTCAGAGGAGTGGTCCAAATACATTTCACAAGAGTTAGAAGGGTCGGTTGTAAGGGGCCCGTCCTCTACCTTAAAATCAGACATGTTAGGTGAGGGGAGTGGCTCATTATGACTAACCACTTCGTGTACGTCTTGATCATTGACTTGGACCAAATTTGAGATTGATGCGAAGGGAATTTGGGTTGCACATTCATAATCATCTTTCCAATATGCATCATCATCTACTTCCATGCAAAGGCACACTTGGGATGAAATCGCTTTCCTCACATTCTATTTCCAGATTGGGTTGAGGTTCGTATAAACTAACCTCTTCCTCTTTATTGAACTCAAGTGTGTCATGTGAGTGGGGTGTGTCATCATCATTATATTTGAAAGACAACAATGTTTCTTCCCCATCCTTTTGAACAGTCATTGAGATCGACTCATCGGGGAATTGAATCGTGTGCTCATTAATGGAATCCAACTCCTCATTCCAAATTCCAGATTTCATCAAAAGCAAGTGAGGATCACTTTCCTCGCATTGTATTTCTGGATTGGATTGTAGTTGGGATGAGCGAGCTTCCTCTATCCTTTCAATGCGCGAATTGAGTGCTTCTAATGATTTCATCAATTTCGCAACATGTTGGTTGAATAGTTCTTGATCAAAACATGAATCCTCTTGAATCGTTTCTGGTTGGATCTCAAAGATAAGAGAATAATTATTACAATATGTTGTTGGTTCATCTTCCCAGTTTTGATGGTTCCACTGGTTATAGTCATACTGATCATACAAGGGAGAATATGATGGTTGATAATAATCCTCATTCCCATAATTACGATCGTATACGGCCCTATTAACTGATGGAACATAACGCTCTAGTCGGTTCTCAATGTTTGTTCTCGATGGAGAGAAACTTTGAGGTATACGTTGAATTCCACAACCTTCAGGCATTTCCCAATAAAACCTATCCAACTCAGCATATGCATCTACCCACGATTCCATGGTAGAACCTTAACTCTGAGACTAATCCTAAAAGAAAGCAAAATCCTACAGCAATACAGAAGGTAAGGAAGAAGTTAGAAAGATGTTACCAGAGTAGAAGTTCCTATGTGAAAAACCTGCAAAACAAAACAAAACAAGTTAGTTTTTAAGAATAGTCAGTCTAAGGTTAGAAAAAAATAAAACCCTACTTCTAAATAAAAAAATAAAAATAAAGAAATTAGGAAGATATTACCAAATTAGAAATTTCTATCTCAGAATCCTACACAACAAGAAATAGGTTAGTTTCTAAAAATAAAATAAAAACTTTAACCTAAAGTTAGTAAAATCCTAAGACTATGAATTATGATAAGAGAGAATCCTAAATTTAATTTGGAACGAAACAGTCCCCGGCAACGGCGCCAAAAACTTGTTCACTCCCCAAGTATAGGGTTGTGATGTAGTAATAAACTCGGTAAGATCGAGGTCGAATCCCACGAGGACTGGTTGTCACAACTCAAATCTAAGACTCTCCTTAACTAATCCAACAAATAATGGTATGAACTACTAAGCACAATTCTAAAAAATAAAACAATTAAGAACAGGGAATAAAATTCAATCAGAGAGAGAGCACTAGGACTTTCGAATCCACCCCTAATTATCCTAACCCTTGTTTTGTCTGTTGATTCACCTTGACCTTGATTGATACCACTTAAATAGAGAAAGCACAATCGTGTCCTAAATCGGGCATACTGGATGCCTAATTCCTTTAAGCAATGCCATGAACAATACATCCCATGTCCTTGGTCGGGCACATGGTATGCAAAATTCATTAAAGCACCCTGTTCCTTCCTCTATAGGAAACCTGTTCTTGATCAGACCCAAGTACCTGTAATAAGCATCCAAACAACATCCATCTATATACTTTGGTCGAGTTCATAGATGGAGAAATATGGAATTTAAACCCATAAAGCCCACTCAGAGAAAGAAACAAATTAAATAAAATTCAAAGTAAATCAACCAATACAAGAGCTGATCAAATTAAGGGCTTCATCTCAGCCCTAGCTGAGAGATTAGTGACCCATGAAATCCATAAAAAAATATTAAATAAAAGTCATAAAAATAAAACACCAAACCACTCGGTCTCTCTCTCTTCTTCCTTCTCTTTCTTCTCTTTCTTCTCTCCCTGGCTCTGGATCTCGAATTCCCTAGATCTGAATGCCTTTCCCACGTCCAAAACTTTCCTTTTATAGCTGCTGGATGGCTGGAATCGGTGGCAGAATCGTAGACGGACTCGAAGTGCAATTTTTCGCAGCCGTGATCGGTGGGCCCCACAGAGGTGTTTTCTGGAAAATCCACCCCGTCCATTGGATTCAGGACGAAATTTCAGTCAAGAATGAGTGGTTTTGAAGGTCCATTGGCGTGGCCCACAGAAGAAATCTCGAAAAGATCAGTTTTGAACGTCGCCGAGCAGCCTGTTTGTGGCCTCTGTACCGCCCACGTGTGTACGCATGGGAGTGAAATCTCAGCATGGTTTTGTAGTTCTCGTGTCCCTCTACACGATGGACGGTTCAGATCTCCCATACAGTTGACGGGTTGGGCCCACAATAATTCGCAAGATGGGCAGCGAATCACGTTACGCGGACGCAAACCTCCGTCCGCTGACAATGGTGGGGCCCATTCCGTTGATCCTATGGAAAATCCACTCCGTCCACTGCGATGAGAACGAAAAACCGGTCAGACCTGCTGAGATTGGAGTGATTTCGGTGTGGTCCATCTGATCTCTTGATTCACCGTCCAACCTGCGTTTGAATGACTAGATTCCAATCTTGATGATCTTTTACGATTCCGACACCTAGGCGAGGGCAACTGCCACCCCAGGAAGCGGATGGACGGTCCGGATCCCTCATTTGGACACTAGGTGGGGTCCACAACTTCGAACAGCGGTCGGCAGCGGAGGACGCTGTAACGCGTTTTGCGTTTGTGAGGAGACGGGTGCGGGTCAGCGCTTCGCTGACCCGACTTGGCATTCGGTGTGCTTCTAGTGCACGCGTGCTGTGCACGCTCAGGCCATGTAACTGGGTCCCACCGTGATGTTTCGAGAACTCTTCTCCATCCATCTTCTTTATCATCTTATTTAAACGGTTGAGACCAAATTTGGGGCATATCCAGATATCAAGTGGGCCCAGAATCATGATTCTGAGGGCTGATCTGTCCGTTGGACCACTTCTCAAGATCATCAATAGCTGAAATTTAATATGTACGGTTAATTCACGGCCCCCATCACATGTATGAAGTTTCGAACTGATCGGGTGGCGGGAACCATGTGATCTTGCATTGTGGACCCTTTTCGAGCCCCTTTGGCTTGCTTTCCTCCGATCTCAGGCGTGTAAAATCTTCACTGTTGGTTTTCTGGAGTCCATTCCGTGCTCTGGTAATTTTTGAACGTCAAATCCATGCCTTTAACATCAATTTTCAATTAACGCTCCTGATTTCATCCTGTAATAAAAACACGAGAAAAATCTAGCATTAAACACTATCATGTATGTAAAATTAGGCAATTGCTGGGGTCTGATATGCAATATTCGACCCTGATCATCCACCTCATTGGGCTTACCCCAAACTGTTAGGCCCCCATTATTGTTGGTGTTTTCATCATGCCTTGTAGATTCATCCAAGGTCATAGAGTCCACCTTGTGCATATCATGCCCATTGGGAAACCCAGTTTGCTACGTGTTGGAACGAGCGAGGAAGCCCACTCCTTGTCCCTAGACCCATCCTTGTCATGAGGAGAGTACATCATTACCGTACATAGAAGGATCTGTGATATCATATTTGGTATATCCACTGTTGAGGACTAATCTTGATGTTATGGATTAGATCCATCGTCCTTCTATGGACACCGCCGTGTATATAGGCCAATCATTTGTTTATAGCCATGCTAGTATAGTTCACCTGGTAGGACTCACTGAATACGTGCTGGCATAATTTCATGATACATGCCCATACGCATCATATGTATGCTTGATATGAGGAGTGACTGATCATAGCATATACCATTAGGAGGATTGTTTATGAGACTCCCTGATAGACGGAGTTACCTCACATGAGCGCACGGTACGCGCAAGATTGATTCACTATTGGATGGTGTGACTCATGCATCTTGCATTGTGTGATATGATTACTATATGCCTTAGCAATATCAGGGTTGTGGCCTTTGCTGGTATAGCGTGGATGGCAGGATTGGATACCAAAAATACTTGTTCTAGCACGGGGGCACCATAGATGTCCCAGAGTGAAAGTCCCCAAACCCTTATGGTACTAGAAGGATGCTCCAATATCTAGACCGAGTGGATGCATGAGCGCATGAGGATCGAATACCAGTTGGTTGTGTCTCCTACTGTGTCATAGTCGGTTGGAAGGGGATGTGACCTTATCCGCCCGAGTGAGGGAGCAATGACTAGGCTGAGTTTGACCCAACTTAAGGAATGGGTCTGCTATCGACGAGTCAGGCCCGATATTGGCAGGCGGATAGTGAGGTCTCTTCCACTTACCCAGCTGCGCACTTAGATGGGGCAGCAAGCTGGTGTTGAGTATACTAGACCCTGGTGATATTCCAGATATGAGATGTATTATTATGTGAATTCAGATGAGGATTGGCATGCTTGAGTTGCATCTCGCATATGACATTGGACATGTAGGCCTTGCATCGCATAACCTTGGTATGGCTGATAGCATTCATGCCTTGCATCGCATAGCCTTGGTATGGCCGATAGCATTCATGCCTAGCATCGCATAGCCTTGGTACGGCTGATAGCATTTGTCACACCCCAAAACCTGGAGATCGGACTCACAGGAATTTCGATCGCCGAATCCGGTGCCGACAGCCTCCGTAGTACCCCATTCTTGGCTCCCAGTGCCCATACGCCAGATTTCCTATCCTGAGATCCTACAAGGAGGATTTTTCAACGTACATTTTTCTTGTAAGAAGCATAATCACAAGTTTACCCAAATCACAAAGGTAACATCATCATCACATATCCACTAATATAATCATTTGAATACAAAACTGAAAGGAAAATACATATATCAAAAATCAAAGCTCCAGAGGTCCGCTGCATGCTCCAAGCTCAATGCTGCTGCAACCTAATGCCACCTGCACGCATCTATCGTGCATAAGCTTATAGAAAGCTTAGTGGGTGGTGAAGTATGTGCACAAGGTAGGTGTCAAGTAAGCAATATTAGAGTAATCAAAGTACGCGGAAATATTGTTAAGTCTATGAGTCATACAATATCAGAGTACGCAATACAAATCAGC
The DNA here is from genome assembly GCA_030180095.1 of Magnolia changhungtana. Lineage (NCBI taxonomy): Eukaryota > Viridiplantae > Streptophyta > Magnoliopsida > Magnoliales > Magnoliaceae > Magnolia > Magnolia changhungtana. Next base: position 693,986 of record JASAUF010000632.1, read on the forward strand.
TATGCAAATGAGGAGTCAAAGAGAGCCAAATATCAGATGCCAAGGGTACAATCCAATATATAAATCCTGTTAAGTTCGTCTAGGCCATATAAGTGCAGAAACATAGCGGCCTAAAATGCCATATGCCTGCGGATGTAATGCAATATGCGATGCGAATGAAATGACCAAGCTAGAGTGTGAAGTCGGGATGATAATACATAGTATCACAAGTTACGGGGCCTATCATAAAAGACTTCTATCCAAATCAGTCCCATACCTAAATTTGGATAGTCAGACTCAATGTGGTAGACTCCTGATCTCTGGTTAGTCACGCGCCCAACTGAAATCCTGGCCATACAAAGGTACACAATAATTAGTTACGCACCACCAGCCCGAGTGGATAGTAAATGGATGAATGAATGAGTGTGCAACTCCTACTCAATAAGTCCACATATCAATATGGTTCCTCTCTGGGAAATCACCGAGGTCTATTACACTCCAAACCAGATTGCCGCCCCATCGCACGCAACAAGACGAGTGGAAAGACCTCACTATCCGCCTGCCAATATCGGGCCCGGCTCGTTGATAGCAGACCTATTCCTTGAGCCGGTCAGACTCAGCCTAGCAATGCCCCCTCCTCTCGGGTAGTTAAGGCCGTACCCCCTTCCAACCGACCACGACACAGTGTGAGATGTGACCTAACGATATACGGCCCTCATGCCCTTATGCATCCACTCGGTCTAGACGTTGGAGTAACCTCTGGAACCAGAGGGTTTAGGGACTTTCACCCAGGGATATCTATAATACCCTATGTAGAACAGATTTTCGGTGTCCCATCTGGCCATCCACGAAATACCTGTAGAGATTACGACCCTGATGTTGCTAGGGTGTACGGTGGTCATGTCACATAAATGTGAGATGCATGAGTCACACAGTCCAATCATGCATCAATCCTGCACATACCGTGCGTTCATTGGGGCAACTCCGCCTATCAGGGAGCTCGAGGAACAACTTGCCCTATGGCATATGCAATGGTCAATCACATCTCATAACAAATATGCAAATGATGTGTATGGGCATGTATCATGATGCTATGCTGTCACATACTCATAATCGGTATCAATAACCGGCCTCAATAATCGGCCTCGACAATGTGGACATTTAACCGACATTGCCCCCAAGAGGTGGCCCAAATAGAACCTAACATATAGTGGACCCATGGCCTCACAAAGGGCCTAATATACAACACCATGGGCCTCACTCAAGAGCTTAATACACATCACGATGGGCCTTTCACATGGGCCTAACATACATCACAATGGGCTCCATCGCCTGGCCCTTAAATGCATCACAATGGTCCTCATCACATAGGCCTCATATACATCACATTGGGCCTTAAACACAGGCTAAATACACATCACAATGGGTCTCAAATATGGGCTGCATATACATCACATAGGTCTCGATAATTGACCTCAGCAATCGAAATCAATCTCGACAATCGAAATTGGCCTCGACAATCGGAATCGACACTGGGAATCGGCTTCGACAATCGAAATCGGCCTTGACAAATCGGAATCAGCCTCAACAATCGAAATTGGCCTCGATACTCAACCTTGACAATCAAAATCGCCCTATACAATCGGCCCCGATAAATCGGAATCGGTCTCGACAATTGGAATCGGAATCGGCCTCAATAATCGGCTTCGACAATCGGAATCAGTATCGACAATCGAAATCGGCCTCGATAATCGGCACTGATAATCAGCATCGGAATCGGCCTCAATAATCGGCCTCGACAATCGGAATCGGCTTTGATAATCGGCCTTGACAATCAAAATCCGTATCGATAATCGGAATCGGCCTCGACAATCGGCACCGATAATCAACAATGATAATTGGCCTATATACACAGCGGGATCCATATATGAATGGCCAATTAAACCATAATATAAAGATCGGCCCTCAGCCGTGGTTATATCAAATCCAATAGCATGGAGCCATCCGTTTATGGCGAATGGGGCCCACTTATTTGGGTTAACCCACTAAGAGAATGATGAGAATGGGCCTAACAAGGCCTAAGGGAAGGTCACAATGTGGACATTCAACCATCATTGCTCATCAATGTGGACATTTAACCAACATTGCAAGGAGTGGCCCACATCAAGGATTCCTACACAACATATCGACCACACATACATCACGTTGGGCCCCATTTATGGGCCTCTCATATATCGCATTGGGCTTCATACAAGGTCCTCAAACGAATTACAATGGGCCACGCCCATGGGCCTCTCCCATGAGCCTCGAATACATCACAATGGGCCTCGCCCATGGGCCTCAAATACATCACAATGGGCCTCGCCCATGAGCCTCGAATACATCACAATGGGCCGAAAATACGCAACTGGTGGGCCCTACACATGGACCTATATACATCACAGGTGGGCCCTGCACATGGGCCTCAAATATACATCATGATGGGCCTCATGGATAGGCCATAAATACATTCGGGTGGGCCCCACGGATGGGCCATAAATACATCAAGCTAGGGCCCACCGTATACTCTCCATCCAATCTGATTATAAGGTCACAAAGACCTGAATAAGAGGTAAAACAAATTTCATACAGATCCAAAGCTTCTGTGACCAAAAAGGGGTTTCAAGGGTAGCTGTTCAATTCACCATTGTTTTCTATTGTGTGGTCCACCTGATAACTGGATGGTGTGGATCATAAATGCATCATGGTGCACCCCACATAGCCTGTTAGATGGATGACTGATACAAAATACATACAATCAAGGCGGGCCTCATAGATGGCCATAAATACATCAAGGTGGGCCTCATCACATGGGCCGCACTAAAAATCATTTCAATAGTTGTAGGTGAAACATGTGTATCACCGCACACTATCATTCTATGGGCCACATCACCCACTAATGATGATCAGCACTGTCCAAACATTATCCATGTAAATCTGCACCGTCCAAACATTGTCCAGCACCGTCCAACACTATCTGGACGGTGTGGATGAAATGAAAATATCAAGGTGGTGTCCACGATTCAGATAGGACCAACATAACTTGCTGACGTCAATACATCAGCCATATAGCCGATGTAAAGTACACCAGCTAGTTAGCTTCCATCCCAAGGTGGGTCCACATGTGTGGCTCGCCAGTCCAGGTGAATGGATGGACGGAGTGGATTACACATACATCACGGTGTGCTACACCTACCACCGTCCAAATACGGACAGTGTGGATATAAGATACTTACATCAAGGTGGGTCCCACATGGGACCTACCAGATATACATATAGATATATATTATATATAATACATATCTCAGGTGGGTCCCACGTGGGGCCCACCAGATATACACATAGATGTATATTATATATATTATATATTATATATAATACATATCACAGGTGGTTCCCACGTGGGGCCACCAGATATAATATAATATAATTATATATAATATTATTTTTTAAAAAAAGCAACATCTAGAAACTCCCACCTCACATGTGTCACATGTGCAAGGTGGGCCCCACAGTAGCAGATGGGCAATGTAAGATATAATACATACATCTGGTGTGTCCATGTAAATGGACGGACGGTGTGGATGACGTCCACACAGCTGGGTCCCACAGACCCTACTAACGTCAATAAAGAGCTATATAGCTGCCTGCATCAGGCAAAGCAGGTGGGTCCCACGTAGGGCCCACCACCATATATTGTATATAATATATATACATATATATTAATATAATATTTTTTTTATTAGCCTGCTAGTACACTCCATCGTCAGTTCACACTACACTGCTAACCACACCCACTGTCAATTCACGCACGCCACTGTTAGCCACGTCCAGCGTCCTGGGACGCTGGACAATATGGATACAACACAGGCATCATGGTCAGGGGTCCCACATGGACGTGGCCCACCTGATGTGGATCAATCAGATAATTGTATTTTCCCTACGTCCAGGCCTGTCCAGACAGGATGCCGGGTGGGTCCATTCAATGGATGGTAAGGATAAGATGCATACTTCATGGTGAGGACCATCTGAGTGGGCCACACGGCCATATCATCACAAAAATGAAAGAGAGGGAGAGAGAGAGAGAGAGAGAGAGAGAAAGCGATGAGTATGATGGGAGGGACCCTGGCACTATGGGCCCTCCCTTCTATGATTTACAACATACATCAAGTGGGTCCCATTATATGTGGGCCCACGATCCAAATTAACGGAGGAGATCCTTCCTCCACCAAAATACAAGGTCTAGATGACCCTATTATACAAAGAAAATAAACATCATGATGGGATCCATGGAGAATGGCCCCACATGGAATGATCATGAGAATCATGGTGGGCCATCGGCCACACTTAGGGTCCAAAGTGAGATCCATACCATTAATCAGTAGGCCCCACTTGGCCCCTCATCAAAATACAAAAATCTAAGCCTATGGAACACCCATCGTTGATCTTCTTGGTCCGATGGAAAGGTAGTTGCCTAGGCTGTGATTTCAATGGAAGGTGATAAAGTTTTGATGGTTAAGATGGGAGATGAGAGGGTAGGAAGTGGGCCATGCAAAGCTCTCTCATGGAGCTCTCATGGACGTTGGGTTGCTTGCTTGAAAATGGAAAAAATGAGAGAGAGAGAGAGAGAGAGAGAGAGGATGAGATGTAAAGAGAGAGATAGAGGGATGGGTGATGGAGTGATGGGTGATGAAGTGAGTGATGTGTACTTAACATGTAAGGGTGTGTAAGAGAGAGAGTTGACTTTGGGGATGATGTTGTACTTGACATGATGTGGTGATTGATAAGATTGATTTGATTAGAGATTCTCTTGGGATTTGTAACGCAGTGTGTTTTTCTCGAATTGAACGCGGGCCCACATCTCCTAGCCTGGGTATCGCCTCGGTGCGCGAGATGCGGCATCGGAACCGAGGTGACGGCGTGGTCGTTAAGGTACAAGTCTCGGGTTGAGTCGACTCAAGTTAATAGGACTCGGCTTAGGATCGCATGTAAACGTCGGATAAAGATCGAAGGTTGCAGGAATTCGACCGGGAGGACCACGAAAGCCTACAGAACGATGCGGGTCAGGATACGGGTCTCACACCATTCATGGACTTACCAGCATGTTTCTGTATTGCTCTGATATTGCATATTTAGCATATACCTAGTACACACTTACATCACCCTCTAAGCTTTCTATAAGCTTATGCATGATCGTTGCATGCAGGTGACACTAGGACACCGCAGTAGCATTGAGTCAGGAGTGTACAGCTGAGTTTCTGAAGCTTTTGATATCGCCATTGTATTTCCCTTTATACATTGCACCTAAAGTTTTTTATTATAGTGGAAATGTGATGATATTGTTGGTTGTTGTTTGTGGGTTATGCTTATGGTTATGCTTCTTACGAAACACATTTATGTTGAAAATCCTCGTATATGGGTGCCAGGAGCCGAGAATGGGGTATTACGAAGGTTGTTGGCGTCGGATTCGGCGATCGGAAATTTTGTGGGCCCGGTTTCCGAGTTTGGGGCGTGACAGGCGGGACAGACATTAACATTTCCTGTCTCATAATATAAGCTAGTACACTTATTAGGGGAGCCACATGTGTATAATGAATATAGGTTACTATTTTTTGTTTCTTTTAACTATCCATTTTCATCATGGAAGGGTGACCCATCTCAACATGACATGTGTATAATGACTTGATTTATGCAACATGACATGTTCACGTCCCACCTATTCGGACTATCACCCGCATGTTACATATCCCTTGCCTTTTTGAATTTTTCCTTCGAGTTGCCCTTAACATTCCACTCTATTACTAATCCAAAATTCAGTTTTTATTTTTTATGTTTTTAAGAAGGGGGGAGCAACATATCATACAACCTCGAATTACAAAGACAAGATTGGATATTACCCCTGCCTGTCCCTAGCAAGGATCGAACAAGGCCTCTGAGAGGCCACTGTGATGTATGGGTTTTATCCACACGTCCATCCATTTTTGTCATATACTATCCATCCATTTTGTCATATCATTTTAGGGCATAAGCCTAAAAATGAGGCAATTCTTGTTGTGGTGGTGGAAAGGTTTCCCAAAGGAAAATGTGTTTTCTTTTCTATCTTTGACTAATGTACATCCGTACGGCTATGTACGGTGATTCTTAGTTTCCTGTTTTGCACGCTATTCTCTCTTCTAGTGTGTGGTTTATATACAAAAGGCCACATGTAGAGAGGGATGTTATTTCATTCCATTAATTCATCTTTTTGAATATTTCTTGGTGTAAAAATTCCCTGTACAGGTGGGAGAGGAATAAGCCTTGTATTTTTGTTTCTCTTATTTCTAATGAAGAATAAAGCTTCGTATTGTTGCTCCGTGGAGTAGGTATATTGTTGAACCATGTAAATTCCCGTGCATCTTGTCTTTTATTTTGGTTTGGCCATTTAACCTTTTTTGTTTACCCATTTTCTTTTATGTTTTGGCCTCGCCTACAATGATAATGTGCGGGCATTTTCCCATAACAATTGGCATTATAACCAAAGGTTGAGAAACCTTTTAGCATGGATCGATATTGACATTTTCATATTGTGTTCTAGATGGTTGAATTGAGTTGTACTAAATTCGAGGTGCGTTGAAAGCTAAAGATGAGCATGGTATTGGTTAATGAATGATGTACAATTACGATTGAAGGAAAAAAATGTCCGTAGAGGTGAAAGATAAGGTGTTTGGGGAGAAAAATTAATTAGCCATGGTGGAACTTCTTCTTATACTAGATGATTCGATTTTGTTCAACGTGTTTGATCAAACCACAAGAAAATGGGCTCTATATGATGGGCGATGGATATATTGAAGGTGAGCTCCTGTAACATCCTGAATTTTCGCGGCCAGAGTTTATACTCATGCCCGAGAAAACTGGGTGTTAATAATTGAATGAATTTGATGCTTTAAAAATTGCACCATATTTTTTTTCATTTAGATCACATCCAGATACATTCATGAAGGTAATATTCACGAGAATAAAATCGACTGTATTGATTATTTCATTAGAGTAAAAAAATTCAGTAAATAATCAAATGCCTTCTCAAACGGGAGTTTATTACATTTATCAAGTTTGCAGCGGAAGTATAAAACTAAATCATAAAATTATCTTCTTATTCTTTCAGTATAATCTTCCATAGGGAGATGGTCCTCTAGGTCTTCAATCTGTACACCACCTGCATCATCTGTACAGTTAGAGAGGGTCAACGCCCTACTCATAGTGATAGTTATCCTTTAAGATTAACAATAATTCAAGAGATTCATAAAAGTAATGTAAGGGTTCTGATACGTCTTATACTCCACTACTACGAGGGGGTATCAGTATGCGCAAACAATCTACATGAGATGAATGCCTAGAAAAGTGTGTGCGGCTTATCATCATAGTGATCTTCGCCATGTGGAATGTAATTCATAGAAAAACCAACTCGACCCACATATCATAACTATGGATATTTGCCAGCATGTCCAACACTACCGTGGATTTACGTGAAGACTTCAAGGCGGCACAACACATGAGTCGGATGAATTACGTGACACGATTTGTTCATGAAGCGACTATTTGCGATATCCAATCCCGGAAGTGATATAACACACATTATAAATTACTTACATTGATTTGTGCACTAGTACCCAAAAACTCATGAAATTACTCATCGACCAAGAGGGTCTCTACCCAGAGCGCATTACGTTCATGATATAATAATTGAATCACTAGTTGTGATACCTTCAACACATCACTCGCGTCAACGAGAATGTAAACTTAATTATAAAGGCTTTGTAATACGAAGCCTAAGCCTTAAAGATAGATAACACGAAGCTAATAAAATAAGGAGGAGAGTAACAATGGCTAACTCAATAAAGAGGAGAGTGACAATGACCAACTTAACAAAGAGGAGAGTAGTAATGGCTAACTCAACAAAGGGGAGAGTGGCAATGGCCAACTCAATAAAGAGGGGAGTGGCAATGGCCAACCCAATAAAGAGAAGAGTAGTAAGGGTTAACTCAATAAAATTGGTAAAGGTAAGGGCAAGGCTTATGTCCATCACCCCACATAAATAAAGATATGCATAATTAAACTCAGGCCTTAACCACATTTCTAAAGGATAAATAATCATTGGTGGTAAATAAAACAATTACAAGAGGATAATCATGATAGCATGATAACCGCCGTGTATATAAAAGGCATAATAAAATATATCAACTTAAATTAAGGTAAGCTTAAAGAAAATCCCTCACATAAATTCAGAAAGATCATGTATAATTAACAACACATCTTAACCATACTTCTGAAAGGATAAATAATTGATGGGGGAAAATTAAATATTTACATGGAGGATTCAAAGCATGTGAGGGAACAAATAATTCATATCAACTCAAGTTAATATAAGCTTAAAGGAATCCCTCACCTTAGCCTTAGATCTAAACCCTAAGTATATATTGATGTAGGAAAACTTCTACATGAATCATAACATCGCTTGAGCAAGAGGGAGGTACTGGATGTTTAGAGAATGAAGCGGATGATGGACATCTAGGCTTATCTTTCTTTTTCTTTAACTTTCTCTTCCTCTTTCTCTCTCTTTCTCTTTCTCTTTCTCTCTCTCTTCTTGGATGTTTAAGGGGCGAGTATGTGAGTGGAGAGGGGAACGCAAGCCCCCTTTTTAAAAGGGAGTGTCCGTATGAGAGGGGCATGTTTCACATCACGCTTGGATTGAGTTTCTCCAATTTTCCATTTTTCGACGATCTTTCTTTAAATCTAATTCATCTATTGTGTTAGGGTCATCGAATTGAGCCGTGGTATATGATTTTCTTGATAATCCGAAATTTAGATTGACCAATCTTGAAAATTATTCTAACGAGTGCCAAAACGAACTTAATCTTAATTAATGGTCCACACTTAATGATCATGACCCAATTTTGGGAAAAAGGTGTAGTCAGGATATGCAAATGATTAGGCAAAATTTGGTGGTTGATCAATGGTGGAAAAGGCCTAGATCTAAAAAATTACCTTTTGCATCAAAAGAAAGGAACTGGCTTCAGCGTTCAACGGTGTAGGATCATAGATCGGGGTCTAAATTTTGTATAACCTCGTAGGCATATACCAGAGTGTGGTCCAAATTTGAATTGCGATGGATGGAAGGAAGTAATTAAATTGAAAGATCCAAATTTATAAGGAGTCGATATGCTTTGAAAGGATAAGTTGCGCCTAAGGAAAAGCCTACTAAAGTGAGGTCTTCATATTTCGCACTTGGTCCATATTATGAACAATCCAAGTCGTTCATATGGAAAAAAAAATATCATACCATGACTACTCATGAGGTATGGTTAATTTATGATACATAAGCATGATATAAAATTCCAAATCAAACAGATCGTGGGAACTATATGATCTATAATTCAGGGTTTAGGTTAATGATATTTTCGTAATTATTGCTAATATGAGAGTTTTGGAAAATCTAATAGTTCTACATGATTATAGGTACGTTTCTAAGTAATTCTTATAAAATAACTTATATCTAAATCATTGTGAATAAAGAGTTATTCACCAAATTAATTAGGGAATATACATATATCAAACCACACAATGGATGGTCAGATGACATGTTTAAAATAGGAAAACTTCATGGTTCGTACTCTAACAATATATATATATAGGTATATGTACGACCAGTTTTGCAAACGAAAGAACACAAAGTGGGTTTCTGGAGTGATTAGGGGGTAGGGCATGTGTATTGTTAGATTCAAGTGTCTTGTTCACATGTGTAAGTTTCTCATATTATAGTTTTGATGGTGGGTTAAGCATATTCATAGGTGATAAACAAGATGAACGGATCATAATATCAACTTGATGTGTGTACGAGCGGATGTAGAGATCAAGTAGCTAGATTACTACGATTGAGTAGTCCAAAATCAAATTGGACAGTTAAATGTCTCTATCTAGCAGTGCATATTTGACTGAGCGGTTGGTTATGATGGACAAGTGAGAATATTTAAGTATGTGATGATCTTATCTTAAAATCAATGGTCAGATAACTTGATCTATGAATAAGATTATTTTCAACAGTCATATTCGAGTTGGAAAATAGATGTACGGTTATGATAGCTAGATTGGTATCGTACACATGTACATAATAAGTTAAATTTCTCGGTAACACTCGAGAACTTTCAACACGTGGGTATTGAAAAGTTTGTGGTGTTACAGCTCCATATGACGGGTAGTGATATTGAAGGTGGCCCCCACATGATTAATGACCCACATCAATGTGGGTAGCGAATAATGGATGGTCCACATCAAACGTCAGGCCCTAATGATGAATGACCCACATGTAAGGTGGGCCCCGCATCATGGACAACTCACTTTGAAGTTGGGCCCTACATGATGGGCAATCTACATTAAAGGTAGGCCCCTCATTATGGACGACCCAAATCCAATGTTTGACATGATGGATGATCCACATCCAAGGTGGGCCCTACATGATGGACGACTCACATCCAAGGTGGGCCTTGCATGATGGATAACCCACATCAAATGTGGGCTTCATAAGGTGGACGGTCCACATTGAAGGTAAGCCTCATAGAATGGATGGTTGACATAATGATTGTTCCATATAAAAGCTTAACCCTAATGATGGACAGTGGAAACTAAATGTACTTTTTGAACTTTTTAGCTAACAAATATGTTGTTTATTATTGGCTGCTGGACAAATAAAAACCAAGATAAGCTATTTGAGGTATAAATAGCTTATGTAAAGGAACTTAGGCTGGAATCGAGCCTTAGTGAGGTAGACAAACTTCATTTTCACTGCAGGTAATGTTTATTGTGCGACTCATAAAATGAGTCGGTAGAATGGCCTACACATAAAGGTTAAAGTGGGGCTTGTAAGTTAACCTCACAGTATTTGTATGTGATAGTTTTACCTGATATGACTGAGGATTACTGGTACTTGCTACCCTGTTGGGACGTCACATGCCGGGATGGTCTGATACAGACTATCTTGTATTATTATTGAAACTCTATGATGGCACTACACTAGGAAGACGGACGAACTCCAATAATCAAGACCATCTCTGCGTGTGGGTCCAACGGGGTGACAGAGGCTGAAGATCTTCTCTCCGTTAACTCTTAGATATAAAATAACTTACCAAATGAGGTTGAAAAAAGAAGAAGAAGCATTTTTATTACATAATTCCCCTTGAATCTACATTTTACCAAATAGTACCTCCATTGGTAGAAATTAAAAGAAGGTGCTTTTGAGAGGAAATTACAAAAATACTCTCATCTAATTATTATAATTTTTATTTTATTTATTTATTTTTTACACATGCGCACACACCCACACACTCACGCTAGTGGAATTTCACCACCTATGGGTACTCGAACCCTTGACCAGGAGTTGAAACTCCTGAGAGTCTACCACCCGGTAAGAATAAGGACCCTTATAATTTTTATTTTTAAATATGTAAAAGTTGAGGCTTGTGAGGACCCACATGATATGTATGAAATATCCAACCTGCCCAACATATGGACCCATAATGAGGCTGATCAAATCACCAAATGAATTGCAATTGAATTTGAATGTTTTGAGTGGGGTATATTATTTTTTATGGCCAAATTTTAGTACATATAATGATAATGTTTGTTTGCATCTACTGATGGGTTGGATGTTAGACATAGTTTAGGGATCCCTATTTTGTAAATGCTATATAAACAAGGATAATAAGATAAAATCAACTTTGGCAAAACAATCTATACTACTCAAAATTTTCAAATTATCATGACCTTCAGCTGATGATTGGATGGGCAAGATTTTTAGCTTGTCTGATCATATCACCATAGTAGAATGCACCTGTTGGATGGTTTGGATGTTGCCCACATCAAGTGAATCCTGTGATGCTGGATTGTTGACTTGGATGAAGGGAAAACACAAATATTCCCTTGATCCAGAAGGGAAATTTTTAGTTCTATGACGTGGTCCACCTAAGCTTTAGATTGACTTCATTCTTTAAAATGAACTGTCAAAATGGATGGACATTGTAGATATACAATGTATGTATCTAGTTGTGCCCCTTGTATCCATGGATACCCCGATATGTTAATTTCTCTCCAGACTTGGGCCACAGCTCTGACCTAAAACCAACCATGAGGGACACTTTTGGGATATTAGCTCTCAAATAAAAAGATTGTGTGAGGATGTCAAATGTCAATATCAGATTCGTTCAACCATCCTAACATCTGATTCGTGAACAATTGTATATGAAATGGAAATCTTTGCATTTTAACCGTTCAATAAATGTCCACCAAAATCCGATGGTCAGTTGATCAAATAAGCTGGAGTTTTTATTTTTAAAGTTCTTGATGCATCTACTAGCTTCAAGGCACGTGTGCAATTACTTAAGTAATTTTGAAATGCCTGCGTATCATCATCACCATCACCATCACCATCACCATCATCTACTAGAGTCTGACGGAGGATATAAAATTATTTATTTATTTATTTATGAAACTATAAAAAGCGTTGTTGACGGCAGTTGGATGGTTGGAGGGAAGGCCTAAAAAAAAAATAATGGGGCGATGATTTCTGATTATCCCATCCCTCGTTTTCATCGAACTCTCTTAAACGAGAAAGAAGATCCCATCCATCCTTTTTAGAAGTTTCCACATCCCTTCTCACCACACCTCGATTTCATCGCCCTCTCCCCTACAAAACCCTCTCTTTCTCTCTTTCCCTCCTTCTCATGTCCTCTCGAAATCGTCGGATTTCTTTCTGTTCTACCTCTGATCCCGTGCAGATTCCACGGTTTTTCTGCATTTTTTAGCTCTTCTTTCTTGATTTTCTCTCGATTCGAATCCCTTCCATTCGGCATTTTCTGTCTTTTCTCGTGTTAAGTCCACTGCATTTTCTTGTTTATCTGATTTTCAACTAGAATTTTGAGTTTTTTTTTTTAGTTGCCGGGAGTTTTCTCGGGCTAGGGCTATTTCTCTGTTTTGACAAATCAAAGCGTTTCAGATCCTCTACGTTTGCTTTCTTTTTCCTATTTTTCTTGAATATCTGCATATATTTTTTTTCTTTTTTGGATTCTTTTTGGAGATCTGGACGTTTCTTTTCTTAATCCATGGCTTCATTCTCAGTTCCATGCCCTAAATCCTCCGCCATTGCCTCTTCCTTCTTGCGAGAACTGAATCCACTGCAGCAACAGCAGTCAAAGGTTTCATTTTTTCCACATTCAAAGGCAGGGCCTACGTTGGTAGCTGGATCTTCACTAGATCAGTCACCCGTTACCAGGTTCCAGGTAAGGGCATCTTCTTCTAATGTAACATGTGAAAATCGAGATTGAGCAAGTTCTGATGGTTCTGATGGTTTTGATGCTTCTTCATTAGATTGCTATGGTAGGAATAATTGGGGTGCTTATATTTGTAATTGCTTCAATATTTACAGCTTTAGCGATTGTTTTGTTTGAGTTACATTGATCATCTAATAATTGATTTGATTTCAACAGCAACTTGAGTTGTTTTACTTTGTTTATGTTTGTGTTGAGGTTATCTGATGGTCCCATATATTGATATTTTAGCTATTTGAATAAGAGCAGCGTACAAATTGGTGAATTTCTTGGAAAATAATGTTGTTGCAATGTCAACTTGGCTACATCTAGTCACTGTATTTTTCTTGAGATATCCATGTAAGAGTGAAGTGAGTTTGTGTTGCTTGTTGGAAGAAGTTGCCAAATAGCCTGTTCTTTCGCTGCTGCTGCGACTATTTGTCAGAAGAAGAAGCAACTTTTCTTCCTTCACTTTTTTTCCATGCACAATTAAGCGATCCAAGTTCCTTTTAGAAATCCCGAGATATGCAAATGTGTGTACATGTCTATATCTGAGGTTTACTGATCCCACAAATGCAGTGCAGTGCATATTTGCCAAGCTCGCACATGTGCAGAACATCTGAGCCACCAAGTTGGGCCCACTATGTTGATGTCCTGGCCCCAGAATCAGGCCAGTCAACTAATTAGCTGAACCTTATGTCAGTTGTCTGCAAGTTTTATTTCCAAATGACAAAAATAAAATTGGTCAACTTCTGAAGTTTTCAACAAATTTTATAAAGGTTTGAGGCATAATTGAGGTGAGGCATACCAAGGCATAAGCCTCAGAAATTTAAATTTTAAGAGGGGGATGGACAGGAGCACATTTTTTCATGGAGTCACAAATGTGGGAAGGGATGCAATCGAATACATATCTTGATGGTGGATGGGGAAAGAATAAACAAAAAGGTAAACAATGTGATTCAGTTATAAAGTTGTATTCTGATATTCTTCATGAGGTCGAATGGGTTTATCTAGATCTTGAAAATATTAATTTCAAGTGGATATTTGAGGAAGATGCTGGATGCAGATTGCTTGGAAAACTTGACAGAGGTGAAGGAAGATGTGCTTGGAAGTGTTGTGATACATGATGATAACAGTAAAATCCACTACTGGATTGTTTTATGTATTCATGGATTGATCAATTGAGGAACTTACCAATAGATTAGCTAATCGTATGAAAAACCAATGATGGGATTGATGCTAACGGTGATGGAAAGTTTGACAATCTTATCTTCAGGACTGCAACTACTAAGGAGGTCATTGAATATGAGTGGGGGTACTGATCCCATCCCAACAACGCTTAGAGCACATCAATTGAAGAATAATGACGAGATTGAAGATTATGAAATTTAGAAGTTGATCAAAAGGGAAAGATGCTATGTATCAATGATCTGTATTTTGAAGGCTAGCAAATCCACTTTGAAATAAAAAGTGGAAGGAAGCTGATGCCCAACGTGGAAATTAAAGGAGTGAAAATAGACATGGCATGATGTATAATGCCATCTCACACAAGAGATATTGATAAGACACGTTGGCCTCCATCATCAACTCCTACCAAGGCTCATGAAGGAGTGAGACGAAGGCGAATCTAGCAAAGTACCAATGTGAGTTTGAGACTCGAGGATGGTTTTTTTAAAAAAAAAAAAAAAAAAAAAAATCCAAATGAGGAGTTTGATGTATCCAATAGCAAGAACTAAAATTGCATAAAAATTGGAATCCACGGCAGATTAGTACCACATGAAGATCGAAGCCATCGGTGGGCCATAGATGTTATTAGTTGTTGTTGTTGTCGGTTTTTTTTTTTTTTTTTTTTTTTTTTTAAAATGTTTCGATAAACATTATTTAATTAGGGTTTATTAGCACGTTCAAGTAAGGGCTTGCTTAGTGGTTAAGTTAGCTTAAAGTCTAAGCAAACCTCCTCCTTTAATAAGTTATAATGAGGGTTTCCTACATACTGAATTGGATAGTGAAATTTAATTCAAAATTTCCTTAGACTTGAGGTTCTCCTGTGTAATTTGACCAATTCCTGCTGAGTTGACTACAGATCTGTCATTTCTGCTGCCCATCACCGACCTGTTGCCAAGATGCTTACAAGGACATGTATATAGGTTATCCTGCGACGATTTTGGAAGTTGTTCATTGCTGTTTTCACACAAATGTGTGCATTGTGGATTCAATGTAAACTGGATTGTGTTAGTGTTAAATTGGGAAGATGGATTCATGAATGTGTTAGCATGGTAATATACTCAGTTTTTAATGGTTTGCCAAAAAGGTTTTTAGGGGGATCAAGACGTCTGAGATGGGAAGCCTTTATTTTCATTTCTTTTCCTAGTGGCAGATGCACTCAAAATGTTGGAAAAAAGTTCGATTGCATGGCATGCTGTTGCAATAAGAGCCTTTAAATGAGCCGTGCAAGAAGACAGATGTGTACTCTTCATGATTGCATGTGTGGGCCCAACATGGTCACCTTGTGGACCTGGTGGTCATACAATTGATAAGAATAGTTGTTGTTTTGTTTGCTTTAATTCTATGTTATTTAAAATGAAGTGAAGTGACTAAAATACCACTTGCGGTAAGTTGATAACCACAAGGGAGGGTATGTTTGTCCTTTTGTCTAGTTTAGTGACCTTCCTCTTTGTACTCTTACATCCTGCATTTAGAGCTGTACACGAGTCGAGTTCAAGTCGAGCTAGTCCAAGCTCGAGTTAGCTCGACCCTGCCATGACCCAAGCTCGAGCTCAGCTCGACTCGGTCTTCGAGCTCACCCCTCTAACTCACCTTGGCTCGTTGGTTCGAGTCGAGTTGAGTTGGGATCAAGTTGGGTCGAGCTGGGATTGAGTCGGGTCGAGCGAGCTATTTGAGCCGAGTCGAGTCGAATTATATGATTTGTTTAATATTATTTTACAAATTATTATAAAATAATTAAAATGATAAAAATCAAGATTGTTAGATCCGAGACAGGTGTAATGGCAGTGCATAACAAGTTATTATAAGCTGCCAAATAACAATATGAGAATGTTACTAGAAAACCATAAACCTACTTAAAATTCATCAACATCTTGTTAATATGGTCCATATGAGGAATGCCTTCCTGGCCGGCGGATAAGATAGTTATCACCTTCATCTGAACCCGATCCATCAACATCGCTTTCATCATCCCATCCACTTGATGCATTTTTAGTTTCATTGACGACAACAAATATGTTTGCAGATTCAGATGTGTTATCTTCTCCTAGGTAATTGTTTATTTCTTTCCAATCAGAAGGTAGTGAAACTTCACCATTATGTTCTTGTATAGATTTAACTAACTTTTTCAATCCTTCTTTATGAGTCGATTTATAAGGAGTTCCTAACATCTTATAAATTGAGGAGAGCCTGGAGAGAAACTTTGATGTTTTGTGGCTTTTCTTTGTTTCCATGCTCGGCCCTGCCTCGACGTCATGTTGTCTTGGAGGACATCGATATCTAGATGCTTCTGCCTCTTCCCTACATATCTTCAAGGCAAGTTTTAGTTCTTTTTCTTCTAGAGCTTTTAATCTGACATTTTCCTTTTCTTCTTTTTTACTAATTCGTTACACTTTCTATTTCTAAATCTTCATATATTATAATAGGCTTGTTATGATAATTTTTTGTGGCTAGTTGAATTTGGTGTGGAGGGGGTGTGATTTTTCTCATTTGAGTTCAAGAGAGCCTGGAATAGAATTCGTACTTCTTGCGAGGCATTAGGACATGGTTTTACGTCTCCTCCCCGACCAAATAAGTGTATTCTTAGCCGATTTATTTTGTTCACGAATTTTTCTCCACACAAACGGTATTTAATATTCATTCTTCCAGATGTCAAATGTCGGCGGATGGGTCATCAGATGACATTTCTGCACAAGGACTTTTGTTAATAGAGAATAACATTTTTAGGTGAAGTCATGAAGCCAATATAATTTACAAGAAATAAATTATAATACGTTCAAAATTTCAATGTCAATGTCAAGTACTCTACTCCAAAAATAACAGAAATTAAAGTCTTACAGAACAAGTAATAAGATGAAGATGTGTAAAAAATTTAAAACAACGTTTAAACTTTAAACATATGAAGGTGCATTGCCAGTCTCGTCTAGACTCTTGGTCTCCTCCTCTTCATCATTATCTTCATCAAATGAACTGCCACCCCAAACTGGCCGCAATCAATCTTGTGTACAAACGAGCACTTCAATTGTTTTAGGTGTAAGAGAGCTTCTATACTTATTCGCCACCCTACTACTGGTGCTAAATGCAGACTCTGATGCCACTATTGTTATCGAAATTGATAAAATATCTCGAGCCATTAACGATAGTGTAGGGTATTTTCCTTCACGAGCTCTAGTTTTCCATCAATCTAAAACGTCAAAGTCTTGACTGGAGACCTTCACGACTGGCTCCTTGAGATATACATCTAATTATAACGCATTTGTTTATTGACTCACTTCATCTTGTTATAAGGCTAAGAAGTACTCATCGAGAAAATTGTCATCACCTACAGACGAACTAGAGCCACGTTCATGCATAAGTTGTGTCCTAACTTTTGGTAGAATTACCCACATAAGAAGAGTACAATTCTTCAATCGCCACACGAACACTAGATGTTTCAACTACTGCCTTTTCAAACAAATAAATCTTCTTGTAAACATAACTAATCAGTCCCATTTTGCAGTGAGGATCAAGGACAACAGGTAAAGCCATCAATAGGTGACATTCACTCCAATACTTTTCAAATTTCACTTGCATGCTTAGCATCATATTTTGAATATAATATGGACCTGTTGTGACACTTCTCTGAACAACATCCTTAATCTTCCAAAGCTTTGGAAGAAACAGATTTGCCGTTGGATATTTATTTCCGGAAAATAACTTTGTGCAGTCATAGTAAACTCGAAGAAAACTACGAACATCTTCAGCTCTTCTCCAATCATCTTCATTAAATAACCAAGCATATGCTTTATCACGAATTGCAAATTCCGAGAATGCAATTTTCAACTCAATTGCCGCATCCAACATTTCATATGTTGAATTCCAACGGGTGCACACATCTAACTTTAATGTTTTTTGAGTTCCAACATTTAAACGTTGGAGTATGTCATTCCAAATACTAAGTCTTGATGGTGGCCCCCTTATATATTTCACGCTATCTCTTGTGTTCTCAATCGTTTCATCAATTATTTTTAGCCCATCTTGCACAATTAGATTCAGAATGTGGGCACAACATATGACTTGGAAAACTTTTCCCCTCAAATAAAGATTCCATGCTGTCTTGAATTGGTTCTGTAAAAAAGAAATCACAACATTATTTGTAGATGCATTATCTAGCATGATTGAGGATATCCTACTTTTGATGCCCCACTCCTGAAGACAATTGTATATCGAGTCTGAAATAACTAAACCGGTATGAGGGGGAGGAGGGTGGCGAAAGTTTAGAATTGTCTTACGTAGATTCCAATCTACATCCACATAGTGTGCAGTGAGCGACATGTACCCATTCCTTTGGTTGGATGCTGTCCACAAGTTTGAAGCAAAGACTTATACATGAAACTGATGACAGGATGGCTTTCATCTTTGTCTTCTCATTCATATACATCTTCATGCATTCTCTTTTCACTGTGACCCGCGAACACTTCTCAAAATTTGGATTCAAGTATTTGCTGTATTCGCAAAAAACTCTGCTCTTTATAAATCTAAATGGTTTCTCCTCAACAATAATTATTCTTGCAAACCACTCTTTTAGTTTTGTCTTTTTCAAATTTATGAGTGATGAGAGCAGCTTGTATGTCGGAGTCGCTTTCTCCAGATGAGGCAAATGAGAGCAATTGTTGGCCTGAATGCTGGATTTTTGAGCTCTTAGCACAATTAATACTATGTCTACGATAATGTGAAGTTGATCCCCCAGAATGCTTTGCGAATGTTGACTTGCAATGCTTACATCTAACCTTGATAACACGATTCGAACCTTCTTTTACCTCAACCTCTTCAAAATCATATCAACTGCTTGATCTTTTTTTTTTTTTTTCCCTCTTATTAGACGTATCTGAATTTAAGTTTCTCTCACCTCGTTCAACATCAACAACTAGAGGGGATGTGGCAGATGCTCCAGTACCAGGGGTTTAGGGGCATCCTCACTAGCCATACTTAAATATGAAAATAAGAAAACACATGTAAGATATATGAAGTTGGAAGGTATGATTGTAATATGTGATTTGTAAGTAGGCATTTTCTAACGTCTCCTAAAATTTTAATTTAACTTTTTATCCCATTCAGTAATATATCATGTACTCTACTCACACAATTTACATGCGAGTCGAAAATTCGGCAGCATCTCCCCATAATTCTCCAAATATATGTAAAAATTCTCTACTGTTTGAGTGTTATCACCATTATCTGTTATTCACACTTGGGAGACAATCAATCAGTTGAGAACCATATATTCAGAGAATAAATTGGGTTGATGCATCGAATCTCGAACTCTATGTAAATTGTGTAAGCAACATTAAGGTACATGATATATTACCATACTGTCCAACTTGGACAATTTAAGAATTCATATATATAAAGAATATCAAACCAATAATTGATTTGAATTCACTTTATTGTATATGAATTCTTAAACGGGTAGGTAGATCATTAAATTCATCTGTCAAGTATGTCAAGTGTCAAGTAGAGTCTCTCTAATACTAATTAATTTGTGTTTAATTGAAGTATACAACTATAAATCATATATTTAATATATGATTTGTAGTTGAATACTTGAATTAAACATAAATCAAATTCAAGTAATCAAATATAAGTATACACAAGTTTAGAATTTCTCAAGTAATCTCGAATTCAACTATTCAAGTAATTAAGAATCATATTTAAGTAAATTACTTTAATAAAACACAAATCAATTACTTGAAGTTAAGAATCAAATACAAGTCTACACAAGTTTGGTATTTCTCAAGTAATCAAGAATTCAAATTCAACCGCACGTAACCCAACCCGATGTTGACCCAACGGTCCCAACCCGATGCAACCCAACCCTGGCCCAACCCAAACCCTGATCCAACCCGACGCAACCCAACCCTAACCCAACTTGACACTGACCTAACCTGATGCAACCCAACCCACACCCTGACCCAACCCGACGCTGACCCAACCCGACACAATCCAACCCACACCGACCCAACTTGACGCGGCCCAACCCGACCCAACCCAAACCCCGACCCAACCCGACGCAACCCAACCCAACCCAACCCAACTCAACTCAAACCCTGACCTAACCCGAAACCGATCCAGCCCGACGCAACCCAATCCAAACCCTAACCCAACCTGATGCAACCCAACTCAAACCCTGACCCAACTCGACGCTGACCTAACCTGATGCAACCCAACCCAAACCCTGACCCAACCCGACGCAACCCTAACCCAACTCGATTGCATCATGCAAGGAAAAAAAAACCAGAAATGTTATTACCTGGCTTGAAGGATTGAAGGAGAGTAGAGAGTAGAGAGAGAAGGTGGTGGGGTCTGTCGGACTGCTGCTCGCTCGTGCTCGGTTTGGGTAGGGTAAAACAAAAAGAAAAGAGGGGAAAGTGAAGGGGTAGCCAGGTAGGGTTGGGTTTAGGGTTTTTTACTTTTTATAGCCAGGTAGGGTCGGCTTTAGGGTATTTTACTGTTTACTTTTTATTTTTTTTAAAAGAAAAGGAAAAAACTTATATATTATAATATATATATATATATATAGATAAATATATATAATATAATATAATATAATATAATATAAATTTCGAGTGAGTCAAGTTCGAGTCAGGTTTGAGCTCTGTTTCAATTCAAGTCGATTTGAGCCTGACCAAGCTCGACCTCGACTCGATTTTATTCGAGCTACAGTTTTTGGCGCTCGGCCTGACCCGAACCATATTGCGAGTCGAGTCAGATCGAGCTCAACCGAGTCGATTCGAGCGAGTTTGTCGAGCTAGCTCGACTCGTGTTCAGCTCTACCTGCATTGCCTGAAAAGAGTCATTGATCACATCCAATTCGAGAGTCGAGTTGGGAGTGTATGCCCTCTTTTAGAGGGAAGACCCAAGAACGAGTTGCTCCAGGGTTCCACTAATGAAGTTGGACAAAAGATGAAAAAAGAAAAGAAAAGAAAAGAAGAGGGCCACTCATTGGCTTAGGGATAATCCAGTCGGCCCTAAAGAGATTAAAAATTTCCACTAGAACAAGCTCAAAAAAGCTATTCACCAAAACATCCCTTAGGCACATTATACATATGTTGGGAATGATCACTTTCATGCTCAAATCGACACGTGTGATCATTGGATGTTAATATCTTGGTCCTAGTACGTATTGTTAATGGTAGTATGTTCTCTCTTAAACCAAAAAGGTGGGGTCGCAGGCAGTGTTTAAATTATCGGCGATATTATCGAATTATCGCCGATAATTTCGGTATCGCTAGAGTTGCGACATCGAAACTCCCTTTTTTCGTTTCTCTTCCTAATATCGCCGATTTTTCGGCGATTTTATCGAATTTTTGCGAAAAGTCCAGTTGTCACCCGCACCTGTAGAATAGATTACCCTGATTGGAAGCTATATTTGGTGGGCCATTTGAATCGAAGCTCGCCATTCGTAGGTTACCGTAAAGAAAATCTGGATTCCCTTTTCTTCATTCTTCTATTAAATTGTTAACGGAATTGATTTAGGAAGAAAATGAGAAAAAAAAAAATTTCCAGAGAAATCCGAAGATTTGGGGAAGAATCCAGGGTTTTAGGGTCCCTCGGATGAAAAATGGGTTCAGAGCCCTTTTTTATCGGGTGCGGATGTGCTACTGACGGGTTGAGTAGCGAACTCGCTACTGAAGTGACGTCACCAAGTTCTGTGGGTCCCACCATGATGTATGTTTTGTATCCACACCGTCCATCCATTTTAAGAGACCATTTTAGGTCATGCAGTGTTCGAAATATCGATATTATCGGCCGATATTATCGTTATCGGCCCCCAACGAGATGATACCCGAGCGATAACGCCCGGAAGATACCAAAAATGAAAAAATTCAGATATCGCACGATAGATAGTGCAATATCGCACGATATCACACGATATAGCCATGCGTATAAGTGGAGAATAAAAAAAAAATTGAATTAGAAAAAAAAAAAAAGAGAAATCGGAGAGTACCAGCGAAGATTGGTGATCGGAGGTGGGCCATTGCGATATATCTGTGGGGATTTCTCGGAGATCCCGGCAAGAAATCGGGCCAGATTGAGGAACTCCTTCCTTCGGAACGAGAATCGTCGCCACCGCGATCGTCGGAATCTCTGCGTGCGTGAAGGAGAGGGAAAACGAAGAAGGGCGCGGACATGGGGTGAAAACGGGTTTCGATCGTGCGGTGGGCTACGGAGTACGCTCTTATTGTACTCAGTAAACTCAGTTGGGCCAACCTTTAATGTATGTAGTCTATCCACGCAGTCCATCCGTTTTCCCATCTAATTTAAGGGGTTGATCCCTAAATTTAAGAATTTTAAGGGCCCACCTTAAAGGAGTCACTCTTTCCACTGTTTTCTATGGTGGGGTCCACTCAAGCTCTGGATCTGACCCATTTTTTGGCTCATGCCATAAAATGATCTCTTCAAATTTATAGACGGTGTGGATACAAAAAATACATCATGGTGGGACCCACGTAAGTTGGTCACGTGACATTGGGGCTGTCAATGACGGAAACAGATTAGATACTCTCCCTGACACCAGGCCGCGGATGGTGGTCGGTGCTCTGTAGGCCCCACAATAATGTATGTATTTCATCCATTCCGTTCATCCATTTTTAAAGATCATTTTATGGCTTTATCCCAAAAACTAGAGAAATATAAATCTCAGGTAGACCACACCAGAGGAAAACAATATTGATTGGATATCCATCATTTAAATCCTCCTAAGGTCCATTGTACTGTTTATTTGACATCAAATCTGTTGATTAGGTCATAAAGACCCAGATGAAGGGAAAAAGCAAATATCAGCAAGATCCAATACTTTTATGGACCCCAAAAAGTTTTTAATGGTCAACGTTCATTCCACACTGTTACCTATAATGTGGCCCAGTTGATATTGGAATATATCTAATTTTTTATATAATATCATAAAATGATATATAAAAATAGATGGACGGAATGGATGAAACACATACATCATGGTGGGGCCCATAGAGCACCGACCATCAGCCATTGGCAGGTGGAGTAGCCAATCCGTTTCCGTCAATGACGGGGGACATGGTATGCTCGTACCGAGTAAACTCTGTTGGGCCACCGTGATTGCAAGTGGTTTATCCACGCCGTCCATCCATTTTTACTGATCATTTTAGGTGTTCAGCCCAAAATTAAACCATATCCACAACTCAAGTTGACCATACCACAGGTAATAGTGGAACTGTTAATTTCCACCGTTGAAACCTTTTTAAGGCCCACAGTGATGTTTGTTTGTCATCCAACCAGATATTTATTTTTTCCCTTCATCTGGGTCTTTATGACCCAATCAACATATTGGATGTCAAATAAACAGTACAGTGGACCTTAGGAGGATTTTAATGGTGGATATCCAATCATTATTGTTTTCCTGTGGTGTGGTCCACATGAGATCATATCCCTATAATTTTTTGTATCAAGCACTAAAATGATCCGTAAAAATGGACGAACGGAATGGATGAAACAAATACATTATGGTGGGGCCCACGGAGCTGAGATGAACTGAAATCACAAATATTAACCTGATTCAAAACTTTTATGGCTCGACGAATATTTCGACTGTGGATGTTCAATCCTTACGTTTTCAGCCCATTTGAAAATTGGATCCTGTTCATTTTTGGCTCTTTGTTCTAAAATGATCTCAAAAAATGGATGGACGGAGTGGATTACTCACAAACATCACGTTGGGCCCCACTTAAGTTTTCAGTGCCGAACTTCTTGCAAATGGCTTGCGCAGGAAATCTGCGTCCTTGGATTCTTAGGACGCGTAGCCAAACCGGCTACTAAAGTGACGACACCAAGTTCTGTGGGGCCCACCATGATGTATGTGTTGTATCTACACCGTCCATCCCTTTGGCTAGATCATTTGACGGCATGAGACAAAGAATGGGTCAGATCCAAATTTGGAGTGGACCCCACCATAGAAAACAGTGGAGAGAGGGACGCCCACCATTGAAACCCTGATCATGGGTCCACTGTGATGTTTATCTGAGATCCAACTTGTTTATAAGTTAAGACAGACATGAAAAAAGGGAAAAAACAACTTTCAGCTTGATCAAAGACTTTTGTGGCCCTTAGAAATTTTTAATGGTGGGCGTCACTCTCTCCACTATGTTCTATGGTGGGGTCCATTCGAGCTTTGGTTCTGACTCATTCTTTTTCTCATGGCCTAAAATGATATCTTCAAATGGATGGACGGTGTGGATACAACACATACATCATGGTGGGCCCTCCAGAACTTGGTGATGTCACTTCATGTCTCCATCAATCATAAGTATATTTCTCAAATTTTACTTCTTTCGTTATTCTCTGTCTTTTCAATGAATTGGTTGTGTTTTAATACATGACTGATATATTTATAAATATCATGCATCCAATTTAAATATAGTTGCATTAGTTCAGTTAAACATCGTATAGCTTAGGACCCTATACAAAGGAAACTTATTATGTGTATATTTTTTTTGAGATGTTATGATTTAAAAGTATGTATTAAGGGGTTTTTTAACAATCCCCAAAGTTTCATTAAAAAATTCAACCATTTTCCCAATGTTTCTCCATGTTTCCCAAAAAGTGCGATAAACTATGCGATACAAACGATATATCCCGTGCGATAACCGATACGTATCTGTATCTCAAAGGTGCGATACATTGTGCGATACCGATATTTCGAACACTGAGGTCATGAGCCAAAGAATGATTCAGATCCAAATCTCGAGTGGACCCCACCACAGAAAAAGTGGAGAGAGTGACGCTCACCGTTAAAAATTTCTAATGGCCACAAAAGTTTTCAATGAAGCTGATATTTGTGTTTTACCTTATTTAATGTTTGTGTTAACTTATGAACAGATTAGATCTCAAATAAACATTACGGTGGACCTTAGGAAGGTTTCAACGGTGGGTGTAACTCACTCCACTGTTTTTCGTGGTGGGGTCCATTATAGTTTTGGATCTGCCTAATTCTTTGGATCATGCCTTAAATGTTCTCTCCAAATGGATGGACGGTGTGGATACACATACATCATGATAGGATCCACATAACTTGGTGACGTCATTTCAGTAGCGAGTCTCGCTACTCAACCTGTCATATAGCTAATCCGCGTCCTTTTTCATCGGACATGGCTACATGAGGCACGTACACATCTTTTCACACGTGTAGTGGGCCTCCAATCTGAACTGTTCATGCAATGTGGCATCCCATGAAACTCCCAGGAACCAAATTTTACCCTGATCTAAAACTCTGGTGGGCCATAGCAAAGAAAGATGCAAATCAAGGGCGAAAATTGTTTTCTTTTATAATGGTTCACTGAAGTCTTAGATGAAAGCAAAAGTTGAACCATAGAAGTTTTATGGAGTCCTGCATCACTTAGACCATTCAAATTTTGGACTCACATCACATATGATGAGTTCTCAGAAAGTTCTCAGGTAACTCTGCTGCTGGGAAAATCGGCGTTGGCGCGGATCAGGAGCCTAGAGATGGATGGTCTGTCAGGGCTCTGTAAGGCCCACTATGATATATTTGTTTTATCTACACCGTCCATCCATTTTGACATGTTATTCTAGGGAATGAGCCCAAAATGTAGCCAGATATGAGGCTCAAGTGGTCCACACCACAGGAAGTTGTGGTGGGAATGATATCCACCGTTGAAGCTTTCCTGGGGCCCATCATGATGTTTATTTTCCATCCAATTTGTTCATAAGGTCTAATAGAACTGGATTAAGGGAAAACATAAATATTAGCTTGCTCCAAAACTTATGTAGCCCCCGTAATTTTTTTAATGGTTGCCATTCAATGATCACTTTTTCATTTGGTGTGGTCCACCTAAGATTTGGATTCATTTCATTTTTTGGCCCATACCATAAAATGATTTGTCAAAATGAGTTAACGTTGTAGATACCAAATCATTTTAGGTTATTATCCAAAAAATAAGCACATCCAATTATCAAGTGGACCATACCAAAGGAAAAAGTAGTGATGGACGATTAATGGGCCACAAAAGTTTTGGATCAATCATATATTTGTTTTTTTCTTTGAGTTCATTTACTTTTACATGTCTTAATTAATGTATGCCAGCTGCATTTGTAATATATAAACTCATTTTGGTTGCTATTAAAGTGATTTTTTATGGCATCGCATGCTTTCTAGGTCCCATTAAATGAAAACTTATTATGTAATGTATTCTTTTCGCAATTTTTTATTCCTAATTATGTAAATATGTGTATTTAGCCATGTCTTGAAGTTTCACTGAAAATTTCCATCATTTTCCCCAAGTTTCCCCCCTTTTCCCTACATTTCCGGTTATCGGCGATATTATCGGGGATAACGATATTATATCTTTATCTCTAGCCAGCGAAACTTGTAGCGATACCGACAACTCGAACACTGGTCGCAGGTTAGCTTCTAATAGGCAACTGTATGATCTCACACTAACACAAGAGTTTAAAATGAAAATTTTGGTTCCATTAAAATGTGGAAAACCATGTTGTTCTTACACAGCTGTTTGATGTTGAGTAGGATGCCTCAATCAATCTTTTATTTGATATCTAATTTTCCATGTGTTTTGTAGGGTCCTTATAGAAATCAGTCAACTGTTTGCAAGGCCCAGGTTAATGAAGTATGTTACTGGAAGCAATTTATTGTTGTCATCATTATTTTTTATTTGAAATGTTGCTTTTGGCCTTTACTGCGCTTGTTTTCTACATCAAAGGTTGCTGTAGAGAAATCATCGAATTCCACCTCAATCCCCCAAATCAAGTTGGAAGTCCCGTCATCTGATAGTAAAGATGTTGAGCCAGCAACTGAACCAAGTCTTTCTGATGCCTCCATCTCTGCATTCATGACTGAAGTGGCAAGCCTGGTTAAGTAAGCACATCACTTTTGTTGAACTGCATTTGGTTACCGGTTGTTCGTTAGAGGTGTTGAACTGTTTAGCTTAGTTTATGAATTAAAGCTGATGTTGAAAATTCTTTAGTTTCTGGTTCAAACCCTACAATGATTTAGATCTCATATGAAAATCACTCACAAATGATTTTTGAAGTTCTTTTATGTTGAATGATGAAAGGTGAAAAATAACCAGTGTTTTAGAAACTGGAATGGATTGGCTGTTTTGACTTGTGGGGCTGAACTTGGTGGGTTGTGAGCTCTAGTTTCTTCCCTCAAACCAGTTCTTTTTTTTTTTTTTAATTTTTTTTTAATGTAAATATTATAACATTCTGATTGCACCGCCTGGTCAGTTGCATTCTTCTTTTTGGCAAAATATGCATTTACGCGACTTGAAACCAAATCGGTCATGTTCACAACCTGTATTTCAACTATAACAAAATTATCTGCTAGTACTGTTGGCACAGGTTTTTTAAATAAACAAAAGCAAAGCATATTATTGAAGGGGTTCTATTAATCAAATTGAGTTGTCCAACATGTGTAAATGCCTTGACACATTTCAGTATGGTACCCATGTCCAAGACCAGCCTGACCATTGGTCAGCTCTACCATGTGGATTGCTTGGCCAAAAAAATCGAACCATAGGCAGGCTACAAGTGTGACACAAGTAGACAGCCAAAAAATTAGGATTGCTTATTTTCAGGCTATGTTCGATCTACAATGGGTCCTGTGTTTCGGACTGTAGATTGAAGTGCATGCCACGTGTACATGTGATGAGGCACCAGAAAAAAGAGGTGGTTAACTATCGCCAGTCTTGTCCAGTTAGTTGATTTTAAAGAGATGATACAATTCAAGAACAAGATGATTGGATAATTTAAATTGTCTGGATGGTTTGGAGTGTGATCCATTCCTTACACTTTCTTATTTTCTTGTTAAATTTAATTAAATTCCATTCACTTTTGTCGAACTAGTACGTGCAAATTAGTTTGGGCCTGCCTTATCGAACTCCTGAGTTTGCTAGTTTGGTGCCTACCCTGTTTTTGAAACATTGAATATTACTATAGTGATACCTGGAGCAATTAATCCTTCGAAAAGAAAGAGAAAAAAAAAAACAAAAGAAAACACGAAAAAAGAAACATGGAACAATGATCCACTCAGAACTTTCAGTTGTCTTGGTTTGGACAAGCTCTGTATATCATCGCACTCCAGGCTTTGGTTTTATAAAAGAGGTAAGTTGACTTTGATTTGGCTTTTTTTTTTTTTTTCCCAAACAGGCAAGTTTTTCTGTGTCCCAGCTGAAGTAAATTCAGAAATGTAATGAGCATATCTGATTGAGGTTGTGAACATTATTATGAAGACCTGATCAATGGTCTGATTGACTTCGTTTCACTATTCATCTGTGTAGTAATTAGAAAGAATGTTACAAAATAGACAGTAGCTCATCAGCAAGCCTCTCTTTTATTTTATCCATAATATTTAAATGATAGATTTTTTTGTTAAAAGTTATTCAATAAATTTCTGATTTATTCTCTTACATAAAGTTCTGTTTCTAATCCCTCTTTCTTACCGCTTTACTATCTGATTCAATTATCAGAATATTGATTGAGGTTATTAAAATAATGCCTTTTTATTCCCCTTTTCCTGTGCAGGATAGTGGATTCAAGGGATATTATGGAGCTGCAGCTGAAACAACAGGGTTGTGAGCTTATAATAAGGAAGAGAGAAGCTTTGCCACAGCCAGCAGCCACGGCGCCCTTTGTTATGATGCATCACTCTTCACCACAAGCCATGCTTCCTTCTCAGCTGCCACCAGTTCATGCCCCACCTTCTCCTCCAGGCCCTGCTCCTTCACCTCCAGCACTCCCTCCTCCAGCAAAATCGAGCAAGTCATCCCATCCACCTCTAAAATGCCCTATGGCTGGAACATTTTATCGGTGTCCTGCACCTGGGGAGCCACCATTTGTCAAGGTTATCCACGTAGAAAACCTTAGCCTTCTGTCTTGCAGAATAATAGACCACAGTCTCCCAGATTCTGTTTAGGTCCTAATAGTTTCTTAACTGACTTGTTTGACCATGCATTTTCCAAATAGATCAATGGAACACAATCTATTTTCAAGAAACAGTTCCTCAAAAAATGGGAAGCTTCTTTTTTAGGATATTTTCCTGAGAAAAAGAAATATTGTTTCTATTTTCAGGAAAAAATCTTGAAGTTCTCGTTTTCTTTTTGAGCTAAAGTTTTTTTTAGAAGGTTTTTATTTTTGCAAATAACTATCTAAATAATAGGTATTTGCAAATACCCACAAAAATAATATATTTGCAAATAAACACATTGTTAATTCGTGGATTTTGCAAATACCCACTTTCGGTTAGCTTTTGTAATGGTTGTTAATGTTTTTGGCACATTTTGAAAAAAATAATGATAAAACTATCCCCACTCTAAAACCTCTCTCCAACTCAAAAAAAAAAAAAAAACCCAAATAAAATTATTTTGTGGTGGTGTATATATATATATATATATATATATATATATATATATATATATATATATATATATAGATGAAAGATTTTATTAGGTAGAGCCAAAAATAGAAAAGCAGGAAACAAAAACAGATACAAGAAAGGAAAACTCGAATACAACAATCAAACCCGCGCCCGCCCCCCCCCCCAGCAAAAGAGACCCTCAAATTTCTAAAACAAGAGGACAACCATTAAAAGTGTCCTTCACTTCTTTCTCCCAATTACCTCTCCTGGATCCGTGTGCCAAGAACAAAGGAGGTCATCGATAGAGATGGGCATGACCCACGAGACCCCAACCAATCGAAGAACATGACCCTAGACTTTTGAGGGGGAAGAGCAGTGAAGGAAGAGATGACCCACAAATTTCACATCTTCGAGGCATAACAGGCACACATTAGGAAGAGCAGTGAAGGAAGAAATGACCCACAAATTTCACATCTTCGAGGCATAACAGGCACACATTAGGAAGAGCAGTGAAGGAAGAGATGACCCACAAATTTCACATCTTCGAGGCATAACAGGCACACATTAGGAAGAATCATGCCTCTTTTCCTTAGATTATCTACCATAAGCTTCCTATTCTACCTTGATGTATATATTCTACTACATCCATGCTGTCCATCTGTTTTTTCAGATTATTTTAGGGCATGATCCAAAAAATGAAGTAGATCTAAAACTCAGGTGGACCATACCACAAGAAACACTGGTGATTGAATGTCCTGCCATTAAAAACTTCATAGGGTCCACCGTAATGTTTCCATAACGTTTATTTGTCATCCAACCTGTTGATAAGGTCACATGAACATGGGTGAAAGGAAAAAACAAATATCAGCTTGATCCAAAACTTTTGTGGCCCATTAATGGACAATCACCACATTTTCCTAAGTTATGGTCCAGTTGGGAATTGGATCAACTTCATTTTTGGGTTCATGTCCTAAAATAATCTGGAAAAATGGATGGACGGCGTGGATATAGAATAGGTGGGCCCTATGGTAAGGGTCGCACCATCTTGGGTGAGTCTGGGGTCTCACCTAATCCTCTCCCAAATAAAAGCACCATTAGATCCTGAATTTTGGAATCCGAAAGATTCCTTCTAAAAGGAGAAAGCCAAACTCCCCCTTCTTCCTCTCCAGAGAAACAATCTTCCATAGAAATATTCGGAAGGGTACAAACAATAGCTAGAGTAGGGAAAACAACTAACAGTGAGGGACTGCCACACCATAGATTAGACCAAAACCTGATCCTCACACCATTACCTAAAGCAAAGGTTAGTCTTTCAAAAACTTTAGGGGCGATCTTAGCAATTCCTTTCCCTAAAAAGGAATCTCGATAAAGAGAGGAAGATCTAGTCCACCGGCCTTGAGGAGACATCCTTTATTTAGCAGAAATAACATATCTCCAAAGGTTATCCTCCTCTTGACCAAACCTCAAGGCAGTGTTTTAAGTATCGATGATATTGGCTGATATATCCCACGGTATATCTTGTATCCTACCTGTGTGATACGAAACGCACAAGTAGTGGGATATATCCCACATGTTTGATCCAGTGGCATTTTCGATTTTCGATCCTTTTTTTTTGTGTAAATCATGTTAAATCAATGTCAAATTGTTACAAATCCTTGATTTAAACATGAAAAATCATGGATTGAGAACTTCGATTTTGAAATTTGGAGGAAATGGGCCGAGTTGCGGAAAATTGAAAAAAGAAATCAAAATTTCTCAATTTCTCGCAAATAGGTTGCAATCGTTGTGTCCAAACATAAAATTAAACATGTATGTAACCTAATCTAGTGATCCTTTTTTTGCTTTTAAATGTATTGCTTATGTTTCCACACGTCTTATTACATGTATAAATTATATGAATATACTTGCATCAATTTAGTTAGACAATGCATAGATTGGGACCCCATACAAAGAAAACCTATTATGTGCACTTGTTTTTTGTAATGTTTTGATTTATATGTGTGTATTGATGTCTTTTTTAATAATCACTGAAGTTTCATTGAAAAATTCGTCCAATTTCTCAATGTTTCCCTATGTTTCCAACAATAGCGATACATTACGCGATACAACTGATATATCCCATGTGATCATCAATATGTATTTGTATCCAAAGCGTGCGATATTTAACACAATACCAATATTTTGAACATTGCCTCTAGGCCCATTTACCCAACAGAGCCTCATTGACCAAATCTAACCTGTTTATACTTGCTCCTCCCTTTGATAAAGGGGAGCAAACCTCCTTCCAGTTAAGAAGTGGGATTTTCCTCAAGACAAAGCTTCCCTGCGACAAGAACTCCTTATGGACTTTATCAATCTAGAGGAGAACTGACTTGGGGCAATGAAATAATGACATATAATAAACATGCGGATTTGAGAGAGAAGCCTTTATCAGGGTTAATCTACGCCCCAGGGAGAGAAACTGCCTCTTCCAAAGAGATAATTTCCCCTCCATTCTTTTGATGATTTTATCCCACAACAATAGAGTAGGTTTACCTATACAAAGAGGAAGGCCCAAATATGTAGTAGGCAGGGACCCAACTTTACAACTAGAAGACTCAACCAAGTTAGAGATAACCTCTAAGGATAAATTGATCTTAAAAAAACTCACTTTTAGACAAGTTCACCTTCAAACCTGAGACCACTTCAAACCAACATATAAACATGCTCAAAGCAAACACCATAGATTTGTTAGCTTCACAAAACGACAAGGTATCATCAACAAACAAAAGGTGATAGATATGCTGGGTGTAATTCTCCACCTAGAAAACCTTTGGACCCCTAGATAACATACAACTTAAAGATTCAATGAATCACAAAAGAAAAGGAGACAAACGATCTCCCTGATAGAGACCCTAGGAAGCGTTAAAGAAATCAAAGGGAGATTCATTAATGAGGACCGAGAATTGAGCTAAGGAAACACAGGATCAGATCCAAGCCCTCATTTATCCCCCAGACCCAACCTGCCTAACATAGTCTAGGAAAGACCAACCCACATGATCATAGGCCTTCTCGAGGTCAAGCTTGCAAATCACTCTCGGTCTACTGGCCCAATTGCAAGAGTTTAGACATTCTTGGGCAATAAGGACACTGTCTAAGATCTGTCTACCTTGCACAAAATCACTTTGAAAGGGAGAGAATCTTAGGGATCACTAGTCTCAATCTCTGAATAAGGATCTTAGCCAAAATATTCTAGGGACTGCCGAATAGGTTGATAGGCCGAAAATCTTTAAGATTGATAGCACCTTCCAACTTAGGAATAAGGGCTAAAAAGGTGCTTCCTATTTCAAGATGGTAGACGATTAGCCTCAAAGAAATCAACCACAAAACTAGAAAAATCTGACTTTAGTAGGTCCCAAAAGGACTGGTAAAGGACTAATGGGGAAGCCATCAGAACTTGGAGATTCCTCTCCCCAAATCCGAAACATCACCTTTAATCTCATTAAACAGGAAGGGCTTTTCCAGAAAGCTACATTTTCCAAAAAAAAAAAACACAATTGAAGACCAGATCATCAATACAAGGGCGAGAAACATTTTCTGACGACAATAAATTTGAATAGAAACTAACAATAGAATTGCAAATACTATCCTTGTCAGAAATACGTTTACCATCCACAACCAGAGAGGAAATAGAATTAGCAAGTGCCCTAACGCTGGCTATTCTGTGGAAGAACTATGTTAAGATCACCCTCTTTAAGCCAGATAGCCCGGGATCGCTGATGCCATTTTATTTCCTCTTTAAATCTAGTACAATAGTTTGAGGATAACTTAGCTCTAGAAGAGATCTCCTCCTCCATGAGTCGGCCTCCTTCCTTCTTGACATACAAAGCTTGGATAGATAAATAATAAAGAGTAGGGACGACATCCCAAATTCTCTTTGACCAAAGATTTCCTGATGCTGAGCTTTCAATTTAATCTTCAATATCTGTATCTATTTAAAAAGCTTAAAACCTAGAAAACCATCAATATCAAAAGAGGATCACCATTCCAAAACTAGAGAGCAGAAACCCTCTTGGAGTTGAGAAAACTTGAATATAAAGGGCTTCGGCCCCCAATTGATCTCATCAACTTCAAAAAGAATAGGACAGTGGTTAGAAACTGTTTTGGGCAAACCTCTTTGACGAGCAAGCAAAAAATGTTGGACTCAATATGGAGAAACCAAAAATTTATCTAATAAGGACAATAGGGGGTGTACGATAGTTGGACCCAGTGTTTTAAGTATCGACGATATCGGCCGATATATCTCACGATATATCTTGTATCCCACCAGTGTGATACGAAATGCACAAGTAGTGCGATATATCCCACATGTTCGATCTGGTGAGCATTTTTGAATTTCAATCCTTTTATTTTCTGTAAATCATGTTAAATTAGTGTCAAATTGTTACAAATCCATGATTTTTCATGTTTTGCATAAAAAATCATGGATTGAGAGCTCGATTTCGAGATTCGGAGGAAATGGGCCGAGTTGTGAAAAATTGAAAAAAAAAAAATCGAAATTTCCCAATTTCTTGCAAATCGTTTGCAATCTGTGTCTAAACATCAAATCAAACATGTATGTAACCTAATCTAGTGATTCTTCTTTTGCTTTTGAATGTATTGCTTGTGTTTCCACATGTCTTCTTAGATTTATAAATTATATGAATAGACATTGAATCTACTAGCATCAATTCAGTTAGACAACGCATAAATTAGGACCCCATACAAAGAAAACCTAATATGTGTACTTGTTTTTTGTAATGTTTTGATTTTTTAAGTGTGTATTGATATCTTTTTTAACAATCACCAAAGGTTCATTAAAAAATTCAACCAATGTCCCAATGTTTCCCCATGTTTCCAACAATAGCGATACATTACACGATACAACCGATATATCTCATGCGATAACCAATATGTATCCTTATCCCAAGAATGCGATATGTAACACGATACCGATATTTCGAACTCTAGTTGGACCAAGTGAAATTGACATTTCCCACAGGTAGGTCCAACAATTTATTTTTTACTCACCCAATTTGAGAAGACCCTCTGATGGGGACATCACGCGCACACGCACACCCTTCCTACGCATGTACGCAAGGAGGAGGAGGCCCCCACCATCGATCTGGATCGATGACGACGTCTAGGGAGGGCCTCCTAGTTAGAGGACAACGTTTTGGTTCGTTGGAGTGGACCCGATAGTCATGTGAATCCCATCATGGGTTCTCATGATCATGACCCACTAGTTTAATTAATCTAGTACTTTAGGTTTTGCTTATTATTGTTATTAGGAATATCATGGATGATTTAGATTGCTTTGATTAATTGTTATTTTTTATTACTTCGTCTCCAAGTAATAGGCTGCGCACATGGCGCGAGTTTTGGGGTATAGGGTTTTATTATAAATAGGTACCCCTTGTAGTCTTTTTATTCATTGAAGATTAGTAAAATTTCTGCGTTTTTCCTACTATGAGTTTCTAAGTTGTGGAAATCCAATTGGGTGTGACACCCTCCATTCCTCGAAGGACTGACTACCGTGGTGCGAAGCCACACTTATCCCCATTCGCCCCCACCTTCTACCTTCCATATTTCTCTTCTTACAGCCATCCTCCCTGCAAATCCATCAATATTTTGCACACGTTTCTCTTCTACAGCAGATTTCTGGAATCTAGCCCTGTAGGAGGGCTGAAACTTCGGTGGAGCACCGCGCACAGACCGATCGTCGGATCGTCGGGAAACTTGGGGGTTTTGTAGCCCACCCCTGGCTGACTAGGGCCAAGCTGGCCGTTTTCTGATTTGTAAGCCCCACACACGTGCGGGACACCTCCAGCGCACGTGTGTCTGGGCCTTCAGCGCTGTCCACACGTGTGGTGCTTCTCTGGTACGTCTCTCTCCTCTCTTTCACCCCTCTTTCACCCAAATCCCTTACTCTAATCCTAAATTAATCAAATCTCCAATTTTATGTCCTTTTTTTCTAATCCTGGTGTTCCCTGATTTGAAACTTGTGAATCCCTTGGATTGGGAAAATATTTCTGTGCATGTGTGGATAAATTTACTCTCCTTTGATTACTGTTTGGTTTATAACTTTGATTGATCCAGCCCTAGCATGTGTAGGCCTGGGTTTGCATAGATTCCCCTTGATTGAGTGCTTAAACTTTTGTGTGGGATATGGAATTTTGTGTAATTGTTTCTGAACTAGTGTGATCTAAAGTCTGAAAATCTTGCATATTATATTTGAATTTAATGTCCTGCATCAAATTTGGTATCAGAGAACAAGTTTTTTTTTTTTTTTTTTTAGGGGAATGCATTGCATATTTAGGGTTTAGTTTATTTGTGTCCATTATGCATCAAGTATCATCATATAGAGCTTTTTAGAGGTCCATAATTCCTGATATAAACTACTAAATTTTCTGCTATCAGAAAATCCCCATCTCTTTGTTGGATTTTCTCTTGACAGATTCTTTAGACAGATAGGTTGCTGGAAATTGAGTAGTATTGTGTCGTTTCCCCCATATAGTCTTATAGGAGCATTTATTCCCATCTAGGCACATGTAGTTGTATTAGAAGGTCCTTAAGTTGAGTTAGTAGTTGTATGCTCACACGTACGGGTCATGATTTTAGCTTGCACCCTACACTAAACATGGAGCAATTGCAAGAGTCAATGAATAAGCTGACTCAATAATTTGACTCTTTGGGTAAGCGCTTGGAACAACGTATGGACCAACGCTTTGAGCAGTTTAATGTGCGCGTTACCCAACTAGAGACCTCCGCCCGGGCAAACCCCACCATTGAAGTGATGGGGACATCATGCGTACACGTGCACGCACACCCCCCCTTACGCACGTACGTACGCAGAAGGAGGGCCCCACCATCGATCTGGCTCGATGATGACGTCCAGGGAAGGCCTCCTAGCTAGAAGACGAAGTTATGGTTTAAAAGGGTAGGCCCGATAGTCAAGAAAAGCCCATCATGGGATCTTATGATTGTGGCCCACTCGTCGGATTGATTTCATATTTTAGGTTTTGCTTGTTATTATTATTTAGAACATCGTGAATGCTTTAGATTTCTTTGTTTGGTTTTTATTTTAGTTTACTTCATCGCCAAGTAATAGGTTGCGCACATGGTGCGAGTTTTTGGGGTATAGGGTTTTTCCTATAAAGAGGCACCTCTTGTAGTTCTTTTCATTCATTGAAGATTAATAAAAATTATGTGTTTTCTTACTCTTTGAGTTGTGAAGCCTAATTGGGTGCGAAGCTCTCCCTTCATCGAAGGGCTAACTATCGTGGTGCGAAGCCACATCTATCCCGATCCGCCCATCTTTTATCATCCATACTTCCCACCTTTTTCCATCCATATTTCTATTCTCCTACAATCATCTACGCTTCAAATCCATCTTCTATTGCAACCGTTTTTCTCTCTACAACCAATTTCCAGAATTTGGCCCTGCAGGAGGGCTGAAACTTCGGCGGAGCACCACGCACAAACCGTACATCGGATCGAGCTGAGATTTGAGGGTTTTGGAGTCCATCCCTGGCCGACCAGGGCCAAGGTGGCCTTTTTCTGAATAGTGGGTCCCACACACGTGCGGTCGGGATCACACGCACGTGCGTCTGGGCCATTGTTGTTGTCCACGCGTGCTGTACTTCTTTGATTCATCTCTCCTCTTTTTCACTCTGCTTCACCCTAAACCTAACCCTAAATTACTCAAATCTCCAATTTTATGCCCTTTTTCTTACCCTAGGGTTTTCCGAATTGGAATTTCTGAATCCTTTAGATTAGGGACTGATTACTATATCGTTTGGTTCATAATTTTTATTGATCCAACCCTATCATGTGTAGCCCTGGATATGCATAGATTCCCCTTAATTGAATGTTTGGACTTTCATGTGGGATATGGAATTTGTGTAATTGTTTCTGAACTAACGTGATCTTAAGCTTGGAATCTTGCACATCATATCTGAATTTCATGTCCTATATCATGGGGAAGATGCCCAATCTCAGGCAAGTGATCAAGAGGTTAGACTAAGGAATGGAGGTGGGCAAGGAACCTGTCATGAGCGCACACCCGTGCACTACCCTGCGAGGGACATCATGATCAATATGACCCAGATGCGTAACTCCTCAAGGGAGTTGAGTAGATGCCCCTACGTTTGATGACCACTTGGACCCTAAAGATTTTTTAGATTGGCTGGCGGATATGGACCACTACTTTGATTGGTATGACATGACGGATGCTCGTTGAGTCTGATTCGCCAAGATGAAGTTTGTGGGCCAAGCAAAGAGGTTTTGGGCTACTGTTAAGCGAAAGAAAGAGAGGACGAGGGAGCCCCTAATAGTCCATTGGGGAGAAATGAAAGAAACTCTTAAGAAGAAGTACCTCTCATTCTCTTATCGCTTACAGTTGATTGAGAAATGACAGTCTCTTCGACAAGGTTTCATGAGTGTGGCAGAATACATTGAGAAGTTCAAAGAGTACTTGACTCGTTGTGAAGTTGATGAGGATCCCGTACTCACTCTTGCTCGATTTAAAATGGGCCTCCGTTCTGACATTAGGAGAGAGTTGCTCGCCAAGGATATAGACACTCTTGAACAGATGTACCAAGTAGTGTTGGAGGTCGAGTAATACCTTAAAGCATCTGTGAGAAGGCGGTTTGATTTTCACGATTCTAGTACTAAGGCCAACCCTTCTGGGGCTAAGCCTAGCATCGGATACCAAGACAAACCTTCCAGCAGTTCTCAGTCCAGGCCCAAGGATGATAAGGGTAAAGAGGTTGTCGGGTCTAGATCGTGCAGAAGTGAGGCAACTAGGTGTTTTAGGTGTCAGGAGTTTGGTCACTTTGCCCACCAGTGTGGTATGAGAGAGAGCACCAAGGTGTTCCTTATTGATGGGCAAGTAGAAGTAGTGCACCCAGAGAGTGACGGTGAGGAAGAAGAATATGAACCAGTAGAAGCCCCTAGTGATGAGGAAGAGGGAGCGCGAGAATTTGTGACCCTTACAGTTGTGCATCGCCCCTTTACACAAGCAAATAATACCGATGATTGGCGCCGTTGTGTTGTTCCTATTCAGTTTGGGTCATATAAAGCCACAATTTGGTGTGATGTTGTTCCTACGAAGCCTATCGATCTTGTCCCTATGTTACCATTTCATAGGCCATCAGAGTTTGCAGAGTCCTTTGTGCATTACATTCATTCATTGCATCAAGAAATCAAGTAGAAGATCACGACTAGTAATGAACATTACACACTTTCTGCAGACTAGCATAAATGTTTTAAGGAATTTAGTGTGGGGGACTCTGTGATGGTCCGCATTAGGCCCGAGCTTTACCCTCAGGGGGCCGTTCGTAAATTACACGCGCGTAGCGCTGGACCCTTCAAAATTATAAAATGAAACGGTCTCAATGCGTATGTGATAGATCTTCCACTTTCTATAGGAATTAGTTCCACGTTCAATGTAGAAGATCTAGTTACTTTTCAGGGGACCACTGATACTTTGTCCGGCCCTTCGCCTTGCCATCCCGATTCCCTAGACCTGTCCCTTGATCCATGGCCTCTTCTCGACCCTTCTTCCTAGCCTCTTCCTCTCATACCTACCCTCCCCACACTCAGAGAGGATATTCTGGACCATCAGATAGTATCAACGTCGGATGACGAGTTTCAGAAATACCTGATTAAGTGGAAGTCACGCCCAGCTTCAGACAGTACGCGGCTTACTGCGGAGGAGCTTCAAAGACTTGATCCTGACATCTTGGAGCGGTTCAGGAGTTTTATTTCGCCAGTGGCGAAATCTTCGCAGTCAGGGAGAATTGATGGGGACATCACGCGCACACGCATGCCTCCCACGCACGTACGCAAGGAGGAGCCCCCCACCATCGATCTGGATCGATGACGACATTTAGGGAGGGCCTCCTAGTTAGAGGACGAAGTTTTGGTTTGTTGGAGTGGACCCGATAGTCATGTGAATCCCACCATGGGTTCTCATGTTCGTGGCCCACTAGTCTAATTAATCTAGTACTTTGGGTTTTGCTTATTATTGTTATTAGGAATATCATGGACGGTTTAGATTGCTTTTATTAATTGTTATTTTTTATTACTTCGTCTCCAAGTAATAGGTTGCGCACATGGCACGAGTTTTGGGGTATAGAGTTTTATTATAAATAGGCACCCCTTGTAGTCTTTTTATTCATTGAAGATTAATAAAATTTCTACGTTTTTTCTACTCCTCTGAGTTTCTGAGTTGTGGAAATCCAAGTGGGTGTGAAACCCTCCCTTCCTCGAAGGGCTGACTACCGTGGTGTGAAGCCACACTTATCCCCATTCCCCCCTACCTTCTACCTTCCATATTTCTCCTCCTACAGCCATCTTCCCTGCAAATCCATCAATATTTTGCAGACGTTTCTCTTCTACAATAGATTTCTAGAATCTGGCCCTGTAAGAGGGCTGAAACTTAGGTGGAGCATCGTGCACAAACAGATCGTCGGATCGTCGCGAAACTTGGGGGTTTTGTGTCCCACCCTTGGCCGACCAGGGCCAAGCTGGCCATTTTCTGATTTGTGGGCCCCACACACGTGTGGGACACCTCCAGCACACGTGCATCTGGGCCTTCAGGGCTCACTGTCCACGCGTGTGGTGCTTCTCTTGTACGTCTCTCTCCTCTCTCACCCCTCTTTCACCCAAATCCCTAACTCTAACCCTAAATTACTCAAATCCCCAATTTTATTTCCTTTTTTTTTTTTTTCTAATCCTAGGGTTCCCCGATTTGAAACTTGTGAATCCCTTGGATTGAGAAACTATTTCTGTGCATATGTGGATAAATTTACTCTCCTTTGATTACTGTTTGGTCTATAATTTTGATTGATCCAGCCCTAACATGTGTAGGCCTGGGTTTGCATAGATTCCCCTTGATTGAGTGCTTAAACTTTTGTGTGGGATATGAAATTTTGTATAATTGTTTCTGAACTAGTGTGATCTAAAGTCTGAAAATCTTGCATATTATATTTGAATTTCATGTCCTGCATCACCCTCATAGAAGAGGAAACCCAATTCCCATTTAGTTTTTCATGAATAAACCGAACAACGTTGAAATCACCTCCAACACACTAGGTAAGAACCATTTATCCCTGTACAGAGACGGTTTGGTTGGGCCATAAACTCTAAAGAACACCCAACGAAACCCAAAAGAAACTTCGTGAAGCACTACATTAATTGAGTATAGACCCAACCAGCTATCTTCCTTTGCCCAATAGCAGGAATCCCAGAGAACTAGAAATCCCCCTGCCAAGCCCACAACATCCATAACTACCCAATCTTTGCCTTTCCTTCTCCAAATAGAGTTAACAATATCTCTGTCCACAAATTGCAATTTAGTTTCTTGAAGAATAATCAGGCGGGCTTTAGAGCTAGAACACCTCCTTAACTTAACATCGCTTGTGAGAGTAGCCTAAACCTCTCACATTCCAAGAGAGGATCGTCGTTGGAGAACCATGCTAGCCCCTCTACCCTCTCTCTTGCCCAGGAATATCTTCCAGAAGGCCTTCTGGACACATTCCTAAATTCTAAAGCTCTCTATTGCTGGGGAAAGATCTCAGGGAGCCTAGAGATGGAACCCCACCTACTGTAACATGAAGGTCCCTATCAATAACTAACTTGAAAAGAGCAATATAATCTTCTTCCCGGTTTCCAAAAAACACACCTTCCGTCATGGCACACAACATCTTTAACCCATCACTTTTTCTTGATCGCTTAAAACTAACCCCTTTAAAACCTTCACCGGAATGGTAGACGGGGGAACAAAAACCTGAAAACTCCTGGGATCATCCAAACTAAAAGAAGCCGTAAGGGGGGGAACCTCCAAAGCTCCCTCCAGAGAAGCCTAGGCCAAACCTCCCAACCCCCCTACCTCTTGTAAACAAGGAACATAAGGAGAGAGGGCTTCCTAAGGGATTGCTATCAAGGCCAAAGGATCTATCGAAAGAGAAGAATGACTGATAGGGGAAACCAAAACTAGAATAGAATGGAGGGGAACCAGAGAAACAGGTGAAGAGGGAGGAGTAAGAAAAATCTCTACTGGAACAAGAGAAAGGGAGGTTGAGATCAAGCAACCCGAAAAAACGCTCCCATTTGGTCTTGACCTGATCTGAGGAGAGAGGACATCCGGAGGGGAAAGACGTCAGAGGAGAGAGATTCCAAGGGACCGGGAGTCTTCTTCAAAGCTACTATTCGTCGAGACATCATCTGAACAATGCGAGCTTAAGTCTGAAGAGTTCTCAACCCCTGCAAAGGGACAAGAGTGGGCCAAACCTTCTTCTGGAATATTCAAAGACTCTTCCTGATTCGAGCTATTGGCGGGATCAGGAACTGTCTGCTCCTGACACATGTCATCTCTAAAAATAGTCGAATGGGCCAATTTATCAACTAACATCAAAGCAATGGGCCAATTTATCAACTAACATCAAAGCAAAATCTTCCTTTTTAGGTGAACCGCCACTTGCCATAGGAGATTATGGGACAACTGTCCCACACTCTTCTCTAGCTGCGCTAAAATGAGGACACGTCACTCCCTCATTAATGACTTCCTAACCGCTAGAGATATTATCTGTCTAGAGAGGATCGATATTTACGACCTTGGTTGACGATCCGCTAATGACCTTAAGCACAGGGATATGCTCCTCATGACACGTGGCAAGGGCGATGCTTGAGGGAAGTCTTGAGCCCACTGTCTCATTTAAGGGAGGAGAGAATTTAGTTCAGATATTTTGAGGATGTGAGAAAACATCGCACGAAGCCGACATTTCCTGAACTTATCTCCCAAGATGCGAGAAACGATATTATCACCCGAGCAAAAGGGGTCTTGGGGCTAAGTCTAGGAGGAAAAAGATAACCTTGGATAGATATCTGAAGAGCTGAGACTGGGTGTCCATCGACTGGAACACGTGTGGGAGCCCTCACCTCGCACGTGGGAAACGAAATGGTGGAGACACATGGTTCACATGGAGGGCTTGAATGGAAAGGTGATCCATGAAACACCAGTCCAGGAGCTCCTTCAGT
The DNA here is from genome assembly GCA_030180095.1 of Magnolia changhungtana. Classification (NCBI taxonomy): domain Eukaryota; kingdom Viridiplantae; phylum Streptophyta; class Magnoliopsida; order Magnoliales; family Magnoliaceae; genus Magnolia; species Magnolia changhungtana. The sequence continues at coordinate 737,024 of JASAUF010000632.1, forward strand.
CATGGCGACCGGAGCCCTTGCTATAGGAGGGTGACTAAAACAACCATGAGAGCTCTTATAGACTTCATCCACAGACCGAACCGAACCCATATTCTCTTCAATCACCTAAATCTCGAGAGTATCCTCTCTGACGACGATCTTCACAGAGGTAGACATAGCCGCCCTCCTCTTCACTCAGATCAAAAGCCAAACTGAGTGGAGCTCTTCCTAGCGCTTGGTTGCCTGATCGACTAGAACGACCTCCCTAACGTAGGACATTAGATACAAAACTCTTCAAACCAAAGTTCCAAGGGAACTTTTGGGAAGATGAACTAGGAATCGACCGTCCTAAAGAACGACTAGTTGGACCATTTACAAACTGCCTCCATTTGGCCAACCCGATGATGTTACCTGTGAACACAATCTGGCCGATGTCTAAGAAAGACTGGAGAGAAACCTAGACAACCAAGGACTAAGGTGGCTTAAGATAACATCTCTTAGACACAGGTAGCTGTAAAACTGAAACCATTTAGAAGGATTGAGAAGGGAAAAACCTTGATGAAGAGTCACAACCAGACTCCATTGGAGAGCCTCCCTAGCTTTCGGGAGCACAAAAATAGGGACAACCACTGAAGGGGCCTCACTTGCTTTCCTAGACACTTCTATGTTAGGAGTCTCCAACCGGGGGGGGGGGGGGGGAACTAAAGGAGGGGGAGGATCAGGGTTTGGATCTCCTGGGGGGAGGGTGGGTTCAACTGCCACACACCCTAGAATAGCTTCCTTGTAGGATATCGGGGAACCATCAGGGGCTAAAACACCCTCTGACATAGCCACAGAAATGTACCTTAAGGGCTATTTGAGAACAATGTTAGGACCTAGCTCTTTATTCTCTTGATTCACCTTCTCTGGACCATAGCGAGCCACATGAAAACGCATCTCCTTCCCCTAGAAATTTTGACCATGCAAAACTTTAATGGCTCTCAGTCTCTGAAGCTCTTCATCATCGTTCATCCTCACAAAAGGTAAATCCTCTTATGGAGGATAATCCTCTTTCCCTAGGGACAACCACTTCCCTCACTTCCCAAATCTCCCAAAAACCCCTTGGAAATGAACCTCCATCCATTCTTCAAGAAATCATCCATAAAGGGTGGGGGAGCTCTCTCAATGGATTAATGTTACCAAGCTGGGATTTGGGCTTACTAACCTTCTTCCTTGCACCAACCTTGACCCGTCCTTTGGAATCGTTGAGGAGTTCAAACTCCCAAAACTCCCTTAGGCCACAGTCCTGAGATTTCAAGCTATGATATTGGTTCGTACGAAAGCCAGACTCCTCCCCAAAAGCTTCTTCCTCCACCACCACTTCTTCCCTTTTCGGCTAATGCCTTGAAACTCCTCACCACTTCAAGAACCAGAAAGTCTCTTCTGATGGGATATGTAGTCTCGTATGAAATCCCCATTCAGATCTTCCGAGCCCCCATAGGTGCTGGCTCAACTTCTTGAAACCGATGGATTTTTCGAACCCCGCGAGAGATCTCTCGATTGAACCCTGCTGCTAACCCTGGATGGATCCTGATATGGAGATCTACCACTCGAACAAGGTCCCTTGGTAGTATGTTTCATATAGAGGAAAATTAATGGGTTTATGTTCTTCCCATGGAGGTGAATCTTGAGGTGTGTTCCATATCGTCATTTCTGTCATTTTCCAACGGATGCTAACAAAAATCATGAAAAACTAGCAGAATGTGGGTATTTGCAATAAAGGGGAATTAGCAATGTGGTTATTTGCAAAACATATATTTTTGTGGGTATTTGCAAAAATACCTTACTACTGATGTGGGAATCTGCAAAACCCCTTCTAAAAGTCATATAGAAGGCCCGAACTATTAACTAGATTGAGAAGATCAGATTTTGGACTTGGATTACTTAATTATATTAGAAGGTCATTTTGAAATAAGAAATCAGGATTCATCTTTTTTGAACAGACTAATGTAGTTTCATTTTTAATGAGAGAAAAAATAATATACAATAATGTGATTAATTCATAACTGATTGTTATGTATTTCATGTTTTTTGCGGGTGATCTTCATGTAATGTATCTTTGTAAAAATTGACTTTAAAACGTGTTCGAAGTCTTCTAGGCACTATGTAAACACTTGCATAGGTTAGGGGAATAATCACTGTTTATTGCATCACTGGCAAACTAGCACTTGTATGTAAATATGTATGCATGCATGGATGTATGGAAGGATACATGGTTTATTTGTGGAAGTATACATGTATGTTCACATGTGAATATATGCACATGGATTATGGTTGCACAAATCTTTCTTAGGATACTATTCCTACCAAATTTGCTCCAGGTCATGGAATTACATTGGATTTTGCTGCCGCTTTTGGGTGGCATTTTCCCTTTATATCCACCACTTTGGTCTGAGAAATCTTTATGCATGTGTTATTTTTGCTACTTTCACTTAGTGGATCCATGCTTGTTCAGGTTGGAGACAAAGTCCAGAAAGGCCAGGTCATTTGCATCATTGAGGCCATGAAACTGATGAATGAGATTGAAGTAAGACTATGCTCCTCTCTTGTTGTTAGTTTTAATTTGTAATTCTATGTTCTGGTGCATAACAACTTTGTTTCTATGAAAAACAATGATGCATGTGTATGCTTCAAAATAGCTAATTTATTAGTATCGTATCATATCATACCAGATACCGCTGTCTAATACTTCAATGTTAGTTAAAGAAGCTGTACACATGCTTTGTTGTTTCCATATCTATTTATCATAGATGGAAGCACAAAATGCTAATCTAGAGAAAGTACTTCATTGTTAATGATGTCAGTCTAATAAGTACCATCTCTTGCAAGATGATCGGCTACCCATTAGATGGAAGCATGGTGCATGCGTTAAGGTCTTAAAACTCAAATCTGGTTGACTCTGAAGTCATATAGAGTGCTTGAGTTATCTGAAATTCTCAATTTCGTGAAATTTGAAACAGAAAAAAAGAGAGTCAAATTTGACTGAAGAAATTCATAAGATATTCCAGAAAATTCAGTTCAGTCATCAAACTTTATCAAGTGGAGTGAGTTTTCCTGGATTGATTTATTGTCTTGACTTCCATGCACTAAGGGTGTGTTTGGGCACTGGGATTAGAAGGGATTAGGTGGGATGGGATTCATCTGGTCCTGTGCCAATTCCACTCCATGTTTGGGAAGAATGGAAAAGCTTGGAATTAGATTAGATGGAATTGCATTGTGTCCCGTGCCAATTTCACTCAATGTTAGCAAGTTGTGTAGGTCCCACCATGATGTGTGGGCTATATCCACACCGTCCACCCATTTTTTGTGATTATTTTAGAGCATGGGCCAAAAAATCAGGTAAATCTAAAGCTCAAGTGGACCCCACCATAGAAAGCAACGGGGATTGAATACTTACCGTTGAAAACTTCTTTGGGGCCACATAAGTTTTGGATCTACCTCCTTTTTAGGCCCATGCTATAAAATGAGGTTACAAAACAAATGAACGGTTTAGATATAACACGTGTTATTCTCAGTAATTTCAAATGATGGTGGGCATATTCATTCAATGTACCACCGTATTGCCCACAAAGCATGGCATTAATCTTATCCCATGGTAATAGGGGACAATCCCTGCCATGGGTAATAATTATGTTTTTTGAATCCCATCTCACCTAATCCCTTCTAATCCCACTGCCCAAACACGCCCTAAGGGATTGGTGTGGGAGTGATTCTATTTCTATGGACCAATCAACCGGCCTGCCACCACAAGCACTAATTAGGGAATGAAAACTATATTCTTTGAATCATGAATGATGGGAGCTATTCAAATCTGATGAGTCTAAATTTGATAGAGTTCATATTTGACTGACTTGTGAAATTGAGGCAATATTTGGTCTAATTCTTTCCATTGCCTTGTCTATCTTTAATCTTCTTTTAGGCTGATCAATCCGGAACAATTGTTGAGGTACTTGCTGAGGATGGGAAACCAGTTAGCATAGACACGGTGAGTGTCTCTTTCTCCCTCTTTGTTCCCTAGCTTTGCATTTTCTTTTGATGGATGCTCCAATTCACATCCTGCACCAAGTGTTGGTTTGAGGCATTTCCATAGCTGCCATCTGACCATCATCAGCTTCCCTTATTGTATCAAAGATGATCCATTGTGAAATGCCCGCACCAACTTTTGGTGTCGGCATATCGATGTAACAGCTATCAGTTGTGGTGATGGTGCCAATTAGTGGGCTGCAAGGTCTGCCCATGCTCCCATCATAATTCTATTCAGGAGATGCACCACCAATGTTTTAAATCGGTGTATCGGGTATCGTATCGCACACCACCGATGCGACCCTGTATCGCTTCTGTATTGGGCTGTCTGGGCCAATACAGCCGTATCATTCATGGGGTGATACTGGTATTATTGGTTTCAGATGATACTTTAAACTTGGTGCACCACATCGTTTAAAATGAAATTCTCTTATGCTCTTTTTTTCTTCTTCCTGTTTTACTGATGCAGCCTCTATTTGTCATCGAGCCATGAAGAAGAGATGGAACCTTTGCTGCAAGTTGATAGTCAGATGTTTAGTGCTTCCTTTTCATGTGGTTAGTGAGGGGTTACTGTTTTGTTTATTTCAATTGAGTACCATGTTTTAAAATTTTCATGTGGTTAATGGGGTTACCCCTGGTCAGTTTAATTAAGTTTCATGTTAAATTTCCTTGCGGAGTGGGGTTACTGGTCTTTTTTGTTTTAAGTTTCATATTTAATTTTCATGTGGTTATTGGCTGAGAGAGAGAGAGAGAGAGAGAGAGAGAGAGAGAGAGAGTGGCTTGCATGCGGTGACCACAATAAAGGAATCATCATTACGAGCCTGCATGCTGTGACCATAATAAAGGAATCATCATTACGAGCCTGCATGCTATCCATTTCTCCTGTAAGTAGACCACCTCTGTGACAAACAAGGATCGACAGTGTAATCAAAGTCAAATCTGGAATCATGTGATGGCTCTTGTAAAGTCAAAAAGTTATTTGATACAAGGGGGAGTGATGATTGGGATATTCAGGCCTCCAAAATTGTACACGAGAGGTTGCAGGGACCAAAAGTTGTATTCATTGAACGACTCTTAAAACTATGAGGAAATCCCTTTGTCAAAAAAATTTGGATGGTTCGATTTGTACTAGTCACCTGTACAATTTCATAGTGCCTGTGTATCACTCGTTATACTGCCAGGGTGCATTGGGATGTTATGTCATTCACTGCAAATCAAATGCAGCAGCCATTCGTAGTTAAATGTGATGAAGTGGTTGCAGAAACACCGTTTGGTCAATTAGTAAGCATTGTGCATATCTCTGCCTTTTAACTGAGACAATGGACGGACAGACAAGGCAGTTGTTTTTGGCTACTTGCAGTGGTTGCAGTCAGGTCTTCATGGCGGCAACAGCTGGCATACTCTTTGGAATGAGCATACAAAGCAGAAAGAATGCTTGCTTAGTGCAGACGTGACTGGATGGCCAGGAAGCTGTCACCTTGCTGATTGGCGATTAATCCCAGGTTGTTATCCATGATGTCTACACTGTTAAACTGTAAATCTGATCTTGACCGACAATTGGAACTAAAAAACTCCTGCCTGCTGACCCTTTTTTTTTTTTTTTTTTTTCCTTTGGTTGATTGTGGACTGTCGCGACTTCTGTTGTTGGCATCCATTTGCAGTAGAATGACTGATCCTTAAATACCTTATGGACATATGACCAAAGGTCCAGACGCTGCCTGTGCATACTACTTTGGAATGCAATGCAACACATCTCTTTGATATAACCACGAGCAAATTGCTGCATCTGTTTAGAGCCTTATGCTCGAGACTCGATGCATATATTCTTAAACTGTAAAAAATAAAAAAAGGAACAAAGAAGAAACCAAAAAATATATGTAAAAGAAAACGCAAAACAAAGTAAGCTCACACCATTTAGAACAGATGGTAATGATTAGAATGTGAGCACACAGAGTTGGTGGTCACGTCTTCTCCCACCATAAATGATAGTTAATGGGAATCAAGCGAGAAATCAAAATATGAATTTTCTTCCAAGTACATTTGGAGATTCCTGCACCATGATTGGACGAGTGTGATGCGTGCAAAATTAGAGAGTGCATGTCCAATATTCAATAGTGCACAGGACCTTTCCCTAAAATCTAATGTTGTGTGGCAGGCACACAACCTTTTGCCCTATTTAACATTGCATTTTGGATGTCTGCCAAATCAGCAGCAAAAGGGATCACTGTTGTCTTCATACGACTTTTTTTTTCCCCCAATTTGTACACCCCTTTACCTAGAGGTGTACACGAACCAAGCTAGCTTGCTCGACTCGACTCAAAAAAGCTCAATTCGACTCAGTTCGAAGCCGAGTTTGAGCCGACTTGAGCTGATTTTTTGAGCTTGAAAATGAGTTCGAGCTGGCCCCAGCTTGACTCGACTTGGCTCGAACACAGCTTGAATCGGACTCGGATCGAACCAGCCTGTTGCACTCCGGTATCGGACCGTAATGGGCCATAACAGCTGTAACTGTTACATGAATTATTTTTTTTCACAACATGCATCACAGCTCCATATCGCGTTGGGTTCCACTGTTACCGTTATGTAACAGCCATTAAGTAACCGTCTTTTTAATACCATGGAGATGGGACAAATTTTGATGAGAGGTCATTCTCATCTTGCTGGTGTAGAGTTCCAATACCCGGGTACTAATATGCTCCCGATTCTTTTGTCTAAAACCCTTACCCATGCAATGCACCTAAACTGCATTCTTTTATTACACCGCTTTATAGAGGAGTGCATAAAAAAACACTACAACATGGTGATATAATTTAAGACTTGTAGCTCAAGCACATGCAATTAAGCCAAAGACAGTTAAGCAAAACTCCAGTCCACGAATGATCTATGAATACCGTCATTCTGGTAAATGTTTGTGGGATAAAAGGATAAGTCATTAAGCATCTCTATAAATAAAAATCACTCTTCGATAGAATAAAGAATCTAAAGAATCGCAAAGGTGGAAGGGTAACGTGTCGCATTTGATCCAGCTGTCAACAACCACGAGGAATGAGAAACAAAGGAGTAACCAGACAGGATAGGATGGCCTCCATTGCCCTATTTAGTAGCAGTATTGGTGCCAGCCATTGTTCAATGCAATTTGACAATTATTTCAAAAGTTGAAATACACTTTTCTGACCCGACATGACTTCCTTAATACGAGTGATCTATCCACGCCCTCTGCTCTCCCAGGTTCGACTGTATTACTATACAAAGTATACAGAACAAATGGAAGAAAATGCAACCAACAACAGAAACCAGAAGCTATTTTCTTTGTTTCCAATGGTTAAAAGGAATATGCCAAAAGACCTTACCCTATACATGTGATTCTGACCTAGCTGTGCCAGCAGTAACTCTAATGAAGATACACACAAGCCTCTAATATATGATGAAAATGGATTTCATTTGAAAAGGGAAGTGGAATATGATTTGTATGGAGGCACTGCCATACACATGAAATACAGAATGGATACAGCTCCACTAAAGTAGGAGCTATTTTCCTCCCCCCCTTCTTTTCCCTAGATTTCTCAATTTCATTTCCCTACGTCCTACAACTGCGAAGATAATGTACAGATTAGCTATTTGTTTACCTATAACCGTTGCCGGGTCCTCCTGCCACCATTGCTTTTCTGGCCACTACCACTAAGCCTCCGAGACCCACTGGTCCAATCTCCATCATCGTCGTCATCCTCTTCATCATCACCTGTTTCACGGATGGATTTCCCACCTCTTGAACTTCTGGGAGGCGGACGCTTCCTTTTGATATTAGCTGTATAGGCAGAGTAATCTATGGTGTCTTCCTTCAGAGATGCCTTGAAGTCCTACAAAATGCATAGCCAAGAATAGGCATTAATGCAATGTAGCAAAACAAACCCATTTATTCTTTTCTTTATTTTTATTTTCAGGACTCATATTGAAATGTAATGTATCTCACAATCCAAATTCCTTCATCCAGGAAATAAGGGGGTAAGAGAATACAGCGGGTACACTATGTGTCTCACAACCCAAATTCCTTGTGAGGAGTGACTGATCCAGGAAATAAAGAGACGAGAATTACATACAGACTAATTCAGTCATCAGAAGACTGGCTTGAATGCTTAAAAACCCAAGTCAGATACAATGATGGTCCAAGTCGATGATTAAAAATCAGTTCAGTGTACCTATAAATCCCGCTCCCTCCCTCCCTCAGCAGCTTTCAATTCCAACAAGGGGGGCCTATGGCGAGGTAATCCAGACAGCTCATTGTTATATGATTATATCCCATTGAGGATCAACCATTCCCAAAGCAGTCATCCATGAGACGATCTAAACCTTTGGATTTGTAGCCAACAATTAGACAGTTGAAAAGAGAAGTACAGTGTTGATATTCGATGAGCTGAGACCTTCCAACCTAAAATGAAATTTGGGAATTGTCCATCTAAGTGGGCCGGATCAAATCAACAGTTTGGACTACTCTATTTATGCATTCCAATGAATTGTGTCAAGTTCTAACATTACAAGTGAAATCTGGAAACAGGCACCGGACTCCTATGATAGTTTTGCATCATTTAAAAAAAATGGTGATCTTCAACGATGGGCACGGCATAGTTCTATGACAATCCAGACCATCCATATTGCTAACTCAACCATGGATGGAGTATAACTGAAAAAATGCACTAAGAAGATAATAATAATAACCATCTGATTTTTTCCCATAGAATTTGGGGGACTCACTATTTTACTCTTAACCATCCTTTGATAGCCATTAATTGGGTGAATAGGATTGCTTGATCAATTTTAGAGATGTGCATGATCCACGATGGGACCCACAACTTGGATGACCTGGATAGTTCTACATTAGTGCCATGTGTGAGGATAAGTCACCACCATTTTCTACACTAGCATATGAGTCCAACCCATGATTTAACAACCGGTACTTGATCAGTTGGTGTGCATGTAAATTTATTATACTTTGGAGCTGTTTGTGGGCCCAGCGTGATTTGTCCATAGCATCTAAACTGTTCAATAGGTTGCCTCACCATGAAGAAAGACACTAAAAATCAGGTTGATGCAAAACTCAAGCAGAAAACACCATAAGAAAAAATGTAAAAACATGCCCAAAAACTCCAAATTCATGTGGTGGGACCCACCTAAGATTTTGATCGGCCTTAGTTTTTGGACATCTTTCAATATGGTGGGGCACACCAAATGAAAAGGTTGGATGGCATATGCACACCAGCGATGTGCTCCAAACACGTTATGATATTTTTCTATAGTGGTGCCTCTCACTGGGTCAGTCATGGGGGGCGGTGCACCCAACAGAAGGTACAGATTTCAGACACATCATGGTGGGCTTCATGTAGCACCTTGTTATCTTTGTATGGACTAAGTCAGATGCTCCATGTATCAAATCCGAATCATTTGACTCAGATGATTCGCACTGAGATGCTCGAGTCGATGATGATTGAGACTGATTCACAGTGGATACATGAGTAAAGGGGGTTATATGGTACCTCCCTAGGCCGAAAAAGGTACATGTCAATTGATACGTATCAATTTCAGATGACACTTCAAAACCTTGCCCCAACTACAAGCAGATGAAAAACTCCGTTGATTATTCTGTTAACATATTTAGTCTTCAATGGCTTTAACAACATGTCATTGACAACACGATTTGACTTTCTGAGCATCCAGTACCCAACTGATGGATATTCCTGAATCCTGATTTGGCATTCACCGGTGTTTAAGAAACAGTGTTAGCCCTCGTAGAGACTTGAGCATAGTTTTCAAACTCGGGGACTACTCAAAACTCAGTAGAGTGAACTCAACTTCACAAGATTTCAAGCCAAGCCACTAGAAAACTCGCTCGTGAGCATCACTTGGTCCCGTATTGATAAGACTTGTCGACTAGGCCAGCTGACTCGGTTGACTCGACGCAACTGGCTGTGACTTGAATTAACTTGCCTGGTCAAAATATTATTATTTTCTTCTTTTTTTCCTCAGACAAGTTATAAAAGAGGCCCATGAATTTCAAACTCACGGAAAGAAGTATTAGTTTTGTTGTTTTATTGATAATTTGTAGAAGAGGGCGTTGTTTCTTCCCAAAGTTGGTTTATTATGTCTCCACGATGTGGATACAATGGACCATTTATTTATTCATTGCCAATTTGCGTATTAGATATGGATACGTTTCCTTTTCCAATACCAGGTTTCGTGGTTCATGACAGACTATTGAGACGCTCCTGTCGGCTTGGCATGGTAGAGTGGGGAAAGATGACAAGGTGGTGTGGAGTTTGGCAATTTTAGTAGTAATGTGGGGAAATAGTAGGTGCTTCCATAACAAAAGTGTGAGTGTCTTGGAAGTGTTTGGCAAGACTTAAAGTTAGATGTGGGGGACGAGTGTCCTGTTCCAAGGCCTTGAAAGTCGAGTCTTTAGTTTCTTTGGGCTGTAATGGGGTTGTATTAGAGATGTTTTGGGTTTTGTTTTGGGGGTGGTCCATTTTCAAATTTTCAAAAAATAAAAAATTCAGTTATTTAAAAAATAAATATTTTAAATTCAGTTAATTTTCAAAAAAAAAAAAAAAAAAAAAAAAAAACCAAAACAAAACAAAAACAGAAACAAAAACAAAACAAACCATGGATATTTTAAATATTTATTTATTAAATATTTAATTATTAAATATTGGGTCAAGTAAAGACTTGGTTGAGTCTTTGAGTCAACCCAGCACCGAACAAGTCGAGTATTCATCTTTTATACTAGTCACAAATTAAGTATATTCAATGATGAAAACTGAAGAACAGTTTGATGGCACTCCTAGGAAAATGGTTATGTAGGTTTGGATCAGAAGCCGGCAAGTTGTGGAGAGAAGTTCTTACATCCAAATATGTGTCCAAGAAGGGGGTTGGGAGGTCAAGGTGTCAATGCATTATTGAGCCTTGGGCATTTGGAAAGCCATTAATTTAGTTGCTCCTTTGTTCAAGCTTGATGTGGCTCTCTCTCGGTAACGGGTCTTGCATACGTTTTTGAGTGGAATCTTGGTGTGTGGAGAAAAGGCCTCTAATGGTAGATTTTTCATCCCTGGCAAGATTTGAATATCTCAGTGGCTGATTGTTATTCTCATGTAAGTGGGGGTGGTGTATGTTGCCCCCCTTGTCGAAGAGCTTTAACAGATGAGGAGGCGATAGACTTAGCATCAATTTTGTAAAGGCTCAACCATATTCATCCTTCTTCGACTCTTGAAGACCGCTTGATATGGAAGATATCACCTAATGGGAAATTTTCAGTTAAATCCTCCTACAAGATACTTAGGAGCATGGTGTGCCGTAAAGGCCGTTACGTAAAGGTAACGGTGACAACCGTTACACGTTATGGGGTCGTAACGGCCGTAACCCGTTATGAAAAAAATGACTCATAATTGCCGTTAACGGCACGTTACGTCCCCTATAAAGGCCATAATAACCCCGTAATGATCTATTATGGGGCAGATATAGTATTTTCATACTTTTTAATAAACATTACAGGGCAGATACAGGTTTTTCGGGTTTTTTTTTTTAATAAATAAAAAAATAAAAAAGAGAGACCATAACGGCCATTACAGGGCCGTAATAGCCGTTATGCCCCGTATCGTAAAGGTAACGGTGGTGGTTGTTACGGCCACCGTTACCGTTACGAAACACCTTGCTTAGGAGGCATCAACTTCGAGTTCTTTAGAATTCTTCCATGCATTCCGGTTCTATAGGGTGCCCCCTAAGGTGGCATCCTTTGCTTGGCTGGTAAGTCGGAAATGAATCTTAACAATAGACAATTTTCAGAAGAGATCGATGGTTCTTCCTAACATGTCTATTGTGCATGAGCAATGCAAAATCGATAGATCACATCTTTATTCATTGCTCATTTGCCCAATGCAATGCCTCTTAAAGCAATGCTAATAATAATAAGAAAATTGAGATTTTGCATGAAAGCAAAGATATAGAAACTCACCTGGTATTTTTCAGTCATCTCTTTGTATGTGGTTGGCAAACTGATCGGAGTTCCGTTGATGTTAAAGGGAATGCTTTGCCTGGAGAGAGTCTCTCCTGACTTTAGAGGCTCGTTTGGAGAAAAAGCCTGCGACATACATGGAGATTTTCGTTAGAGAAAGTTACATAAACCTATCTGAACTATTAAGTTATCCAATCCAATGGTTAATGAAAGTTAAAAGGACTGCTTGAGGGATTGAAAAGGCATACCTGACAGCGTGCATCATTTAGGTTGTAGACAATTTTTAAGTGTCTCTTTAGCTTCAAAAGAAGTTGCAAAGCTATTGCAGCATGACAAGCATCCTGAATGGACAACACCGTTAATTAAGCAAGTAAACCATAGTCCAGAAAATAAGTCATGCTAGGAAGAACTTTGGCAGTTGGCCATATTAGAAACCAGAGCAGCCCTGAAAGATAAAAAGAACAACAACATTCCAAACTGGACAGGGCTAGCAGTGGAAAATACAATGATCTGGTAGAAAAGAAACCAGTAAACATGTAAAAATACTTTTGAACATAACTGGCTTCCAATTATTTCAGCAATAAGAAGACAGTAAAGTCTGCTTAACAGAGAATGTGTCTGGCTCCACATAAGTTAGAAAGTACTAAGACTGAGATTTCCAATTTTTCTAGCAGTAGATAAGTTTTAGAGGAAAAAAAAGTTCCCTAACAACAATGTGGAGTGCACACCCTTGCCTATGGAGCATTTACATAGACTCTTGTACAGTTCAATCTCTGACTTGGTAGATGTACTCTGCCAATAAATTTGTTGCTTATGAATAGGAGAGAGTATGCTGACATCAAATAGCCAGGACAAGGCAACAGCAATTATATATAAATAGGAGAGAGTAGATTAAATGGCCTCCTCAATGTTCACGAGAGCATGTGCGTTAGTGCAATAGGGACCATTTGACCGAGCAGAATCAACATCACCTGAAATTTTTGCAGATCTTCTTTGGAAATGCCACAAGAATCAATTGAATTCATGGCATGCATCATTGCAACCTCTGTGTGATTGCTATCACAGATGCTGAGTGCTCCCATGTCCTGAACCACACCATTTTCTTGAGATATTTTTGTCATATCCCCTTGCAAGGAGCGAGAACACAAGGCTTTCATTTCTGATTCAAGTGCACCAGCTCTAACTTGTATGATTCGATTTATTGTGTAGATCAAGTAAAGAGGCTCATCGGGTAACGTGAATGGGAGGGAAGCAAGAATTTCTGTGCAGTATCTGTAAAAGCAGAAGCAACTTTTATCTCAAATTCCCAACCAATAATAGAAATAACTCTGAGACATGCATATAGGTACTTACACAAGGAAGGGAGTGAATGATTGGTTCGAGCTTCCTGAATCAAATTTGCGTACGACAGACGACATAAATTTGTTTCTTGAGACACGATTTCCCCGAATAAGCCTGTAGATTCGAGAAATCCCAAGCCTTGAATGAGCAAAAATGCTGCTATCAGATTTCCCTTTCACATTTCCAGGTACCTTATTTTGGTTGGATGATTCAACAGAAAAGCTAGCAAGGGATTGGATGAAACCAAATGACATCTGAAGGCCATCGCCCAATCGGCTTTCAAAGAAAGCAGGATACCTGCAAAATTTCCTTTCATCGTTGAGATTAATAGACAATTGCATGTCAACAGCAAGGACAAAAAGTACACAGGGATTTGCATACTTCTCATTCATGTTCATTAGCAAGTGATGCGCCAACTTTGAATTGACCTCTTGCGGATCAGTTTCAAGAGCTATAAGGTATGGAACTGCTGTAATTGGGTGAACCAGACCTTGACGCAGTACAACTTCCACAATCTGCTCCAAAGGAGGTAAAAATAAATAGAATCATAATAAAAGAAAAAGGAAAAAAGAACTAAAGCACGTGACATAAGATTTATAAGTCAACCAAGCAACCCATTGACATATTTGATAAAATTTCCTCAAGGTGAATACAATTTGGGTACCAGAACATCTCAGTAGCTGCATTGTTACCTTAAGGGCAGACTGGCGAACTTGGTCATTTGCATCTAGGCATCTTCCTAAGATGTTACTCCAATACAATTGAATTATTCCTCCACAGATGTTAGTGTCACCTGCACCAGCAGCAACAGGTACTCTCTGTCCAGTTTCTTCAGGATAATGGGTTACAGTATTACTGGCATGATCGGTTTCCATTTGACTTTCCGTATCAAGAAGATATTCGTAAAGGTTTTGCAGTGATTGCATCTGTTTAACAAGAAACTCAGAATAGGCATCAAAATAAAATACCACAAAAGAAGCAAAAAATAAAAAGAAAATACTACCTTAAGCCGAGCATCAGAACTAGAAGACAGAGTGGCCTCTAATATTTTTCCTATATCCTTTTCCAACATATACTCAGGCCTCGCTATTAAAACAAACCCGAGTGCCTACAGGAATGAAGAAGATAACATAAGAAGAGAATACTTGGATAGCAAATGCACATCTTTCGGGACCAAAAAGAATAGAAGGGTACCTGCAAAGATCGGACCTTTATGCTAAAATCTTCCTCACGAAGATAGTTTTTAAGCAAGGAGACACTCTTAAGAGCATTTAAATTGTGGTTATCACAGGTGACCATCAACTCGTTGCCATAGCGGACAAGAAGTCCAAGACAAAAAAGGGACCGTCCCACTTGCTGAAAATTGAAAAGAAATGTCAGTCTGGGAGTTGCATTTCAATACAAAATGTAAATGAGTCAGATTCATTCTTGCAATGAATGAATTCCAGCATCTTAGATCCATACAAACCAGTTCAATGCACAAATTCATATGCATGTACATGTGGAAATGTGGATTTACATTTGCCTGCAAACATTCAAACATCTTAGGTTCACACAGAATCGGGGTAGACAGAATCAGTGCTATGAGACACCCAAGTCAACACCTGTTGGAGTTTCTGCTCTTATCTCATACCACCAATGTTCAAAATATCAGTATCGTATATGCAGATACGTATTGGTTATCACACGGGATATATCCTTTGTATCAGGTAATTTATCGCACTTTTTGGGAAACATGGGAAAACATTGGGAAAATGGTTGAATTTTTCAACGAAACTTCAGGGATTGTTAAAAAAGACCTTATTACCTCAATACACACTTTTAAATCATAACATCTCAAAAAGGAACAGCACATAATAGGTTTCCTTTGTGTATGGTCCTAAGCTATACACCGTCTGACTGAACTAATGCAACTATATTCAAAGTCAATGCATAAAATTTAGTGTATGTGATTATCATTTCATCAAACACTTCTAGATACTTCGAAATTAGTCTCACTGGTTGAAGGGAAATTTTGAAAAAAAATAGTATTTTAATTAAAAAATGAATTTTATTTTCCAAAAATTGATAATGACTTAACAAATTCATAGATCAATCCTCGTGCATGCTTGATTTCATGTTTGGAGTGAATTGGGGAAATTTTGATTTTTTTTCAATTTTCCTCAAATTAGACCACCCACACTCAAATTTCGAAATTAGAGTGTATGTGATGAGTATTTCATCAAATACTCTTAAATACTTCGAAATTAGTCTCAATTGACAGCTAGTTAAAGGAAATTTTCGAAAAAAACATAAGAGAACATGAAGAACCAATGGATATCAAAATCAAAGCTCCAACTCCATGATTTTTCATGCAAAACATGAAGAACTAATGGATTTGTAACCATTTGACACTAATTTAACATAATTTTAACAAAAAAGGGGATCGGAAATTGAAAACGCCCATCAGATCGAACATGTGGGATATATCGGTACAACCTATGCGTTTCGTATTGCACAAGTGAGATACAAGATGTATTGTGGGATATATCGGCTGACATCGTCGATATTTAAAACATTGGATACCGCTATGATGTAATCCCAAGCATAACAAACCCAGATCAACCCTAGGTATTAGATATTCGGATCTAATACCATCATTAATTTGTGCACTTTGCGGAAACACATTCAACGAAGATAGAACAATTGAATAAACAATAACCAATAAAGCAATTACACAAAACACGATATTTTACGCGGAAAACCCTTGCGGGAAAAAACCACGGCACAAAGCGACATTGATTGACTATAAATAATCAAAAGCCTTAAAGTTTATACTACTCGCCTTCTTCGAATACAGGATCACCTGATCTTCCCTTGCGATGAGTAGCCCTTGAGAAAATCCATTCCCGAGCCCTTACAAGTATTTAGAACCGTCTCACCTCGCAAAACCCTTGCCCTTAGAGAGAAAACACTCATATTCACCAAGCCCTAATCGAAAACATACTTAAATACCCCAATTTGCGCTAATTTGCATAACTTGTTGGTTGGACCGAATGGGACCTTCGGTTGGACCGAATCAAACCGACTCGCTCTTCGATCGAATCGAAAACTTGCAAATCTTCACAATGTGCAAACTGAGATTCACCCACTAATTCGGTTGGAAAGATATGATACTGGTCAAACTAACAGTGGCCTTCTCTACACTCTTAGATTGGCATAATCCAAGGCATCCCGCACAACAATCTCCACCTTGACTTGCATTCTGCCAAGTCACTCTGAATATCTCTTGTGCAACCTTTACCTTGAGTGGAGACCGCTTCTTGCATTCTCCACCTGGAATGCAGCTTGATCCACACCCTTGTGCAAGGGTGCCCAATCCCATCAATGGCTTGAGAGATGAATCAAGGCAAGTAATGCTTGAACTTCTCTGTGGTCACCGCCTTCGTCAACATGTCCGTGGCATTCTCATCCGTGAGAATCTTTTGAAACAAAATCTCTCATGAAGTAATGAGTTCCAGTATCTTGTGGAACCCCGCGTCGATGTGCTTGGTTTTCGCATGATACACCGGATTCATTGCTAGATGGATATCACTCTGACTATTACAATGCAACCAAATCACCTCCTGCTTCATACCGAGTTTTCCCGTCAAACCTTTTAACCATAATGCATTCTTTGACGCCTCTGTCGCAGCCATATATTCCGCCTCAATTATAGACAATGCTATCGTAGAATGTAACATAGATCTCCAACATATCGATTCGCCTGCTAATGTGAAAACATATCCTATAATGGACCTCCTGTTGTCTAGATCACTTGCCTAATCCAAATCCATGTAGCCTATAACTCCACCCGAAGTTCCATGTCCCCCGAATATGATTCCAGTGTCGACTATGCCCCTAAGAAAACTTAGAATCCACGAATCCACTTAACAACACTCCAATGCTCATTTCCTGAATTCTCCATATATTTGTTAACCACACTAACTGCCTCTAAGATATCCGGACTCGTGCAAACCATTGCATACATGAGACTCCCTAATGAACTTACGTACGACACCCGTGACGTATTTGAAATCTCCTCTTTTGTACTTGGACATGACCTAGCTAACAACTTAAAGTGACCTGCAAGAGGTGTGCTAACTAGCTTAACACCTTCCATGTGGAACCTCTCTAGCACCTTTCGTGCATATACCCTCTGAGACAACCCTAGCTTCTCAGACTCTTGTCTCTGTGAATCTCTGTGCCTAGGATCTTCTTCACAGGGCTCAAATCCTTCATGTTAAACTCCTTGCTTAACAGAGACTTAAGCAAGAATATCTCATTCTGATCCTTTGCAACCCACTTGCACCCTATAGCTTCTGACCTTTTGGAAGTTCCACCAACTCCCATGTCTGATTACTATGTAGAGATTTCATCTCCTCCGCAATGCCTACATCCACTTGTCGCCATCATTTCCAAATTTTGCCTCTTGAAAGGTGGTGGGATCTCCATTACCTGTGAACGATGTTAAAGAAACCATGTCTTCGAACCCATATCGAACCGAAGCTCTAATGGTTCCTCTCTCTATTCGTGGCTATACTCTCCTAGGTATCCTGCTGATTGTTTCGGTCAATTTGTTACTCTCGCTGAATTTTACCATCAGTAACCGGCTCAACTAGCTCCACCCTGCACCGACAATTTGTCAACCTTACCAAGTTTTTTCGACTTCTCTGCAATGTTCTTGTTGGCTTGTAACATTGATGCCTCATCAAAGATGACATCTTTGCTAATGAGCACCTTCTATGAAACTGAATCCCAAAACTTGTAGCCCTTAACACCTTTCTCATACCTGATGAAGATGCACTTCCTAGATTTGGGATCCAACTTCGTCCTTTGTCCACTTTACACGTGGATGTATGCTAGACACCCAAAGATCCTCACTCCTAAGTAATCGATGTCCTTGCATGTCCAAACTTCCTTTATAACCTTGAAGTCAAGCGCTGTAGATGGTGATCGATTTACAAAATAGCATCCCATGTTAACCGCTTTTGCCCAGAAGCTTTTAGGCAGCCTCGCATGCAATCGCATACTTCTTGCCCTCTCCAATAGAGTTATGTTCATCCTCTTTGCCATCCCGTTCTAATGTGGGGTCCCTGGAGTTGAGAAGTGCCTTGTGATGCCCCGTTCCATGCAGAATTCCATTAATCCCGCCTCTCTGCACTCCGTACCATTATCTGACCTGAGACACTTAACCTATCTCTCAGTTTGCTTCCCTACTTCCGCCTTCCGTTCCTTGAACTTGGCGAATACCTCAGACTTGTGCTTTAAGAAGTAGACCCAAACCTTCCTCGAGTAATCGTTTATGAAGCTCATGAAGTATCTTGCTCCTCCCTTAGACGGTACTGTCACTGGGCCCCAAACATCGGAATGTATATAATCAAGCACCCCGCTACTAGTATGTGTAGTAGTCTTGAACCTTACCTTGCACTGCTTCCCATAGATGCAATACTCACGGCAATCCACATTGCATGCTTTAACTCCCTTCAACATTTTACATTTATGGAGTTCCTATAGAGAATGTTAGTGTATAGTAGTGGCCCTTAGCCCTTTTAGTGTAAGTGCATTTGCACACTTTCCTCTTCTCCTGTGGTGTACTATTTGCTCTATTATAATAAAATATTGTGTGTTAGGGCAAGCAAGCCTAACACAACATCTTTCTCGAACTCTCCTCCTCTCTCAATCTTCTTCTCTTTTCTTCACATTATAATCATCAAACCATTCTCTATTTGGTATCAGAGCATAGATCTAGGCATTCCGCATCCAACCGATTGAAAGGCAACACGTCACCTTGTTGACGTCAGCCGTACGGCGGTTGACATCAGCGTTGTACGGACGCATGGACTCCATTTGAGCTAAAAGTTTAGGTGTTTGATAGATCTTGATTTTAGAAGATTTATCATGATTTTTTCAGAATTTTTTGGACCTCATTTCATGGTATTTTGGGCGAAATAGAGAAATTCGAAAATCGAGCCCGTCTTCCATTTTTCTTCGATCCACCTTTGGTGACCTTTAATAACACTGCCAAATACGGTGAACATGCACTCGTTCATATCTAAAACCCTCAAGGGTATTAAAATTTTCTTTAGATCCAGGACACGCCTGCATCACCTAGAGTCCGTATGATTCCATCAAACATCCTTACTCTAATGGTCCATATTCTGATGGCCTTGCATGCTGCGTCAATCCCTATCAGAATACTTCCACTATCATAGGACTTGTAGGAATCGAACCAAGTCCTATCCAGGCACATATGATACAAACATCCTGAATTGAATATCCATGTATCGGATAGATGACTCGTACCTGAAGAGACCGAGAGGAGATCTCCTTCTGAGCTCTTCTCCGCTACGCTAGCCGATTCACCTATGTTTCTTTTACCCATGTTTTCTAGGTCATCCTTTCGTTTTTAGCAGTCTCTCTTAAAGTACCCCTTTATGCCACAATAGAAGCATTTGTCTTTAGCCTATGATTTCGATCTAGACTTTTTTTTATCATGTTAGACCGAGATCGCTCCACGGATCTCCCACGTCCTTGAACCCTTTCGCAACTAACCCTTTTGCCTAATAGTCTTCATCGCTTGATTCCTTCCTCATCTCATTGGAAACAAGAGCCACAATGATTTCTTCCAGCTTCAATGTATTCTTCTCATACAACAGAGCAGTGACGAGATGGTCGTATGATCTGGGGAGTGATGCTAGAAGTATCACCACTTTGTCTTCAACCTCGATTGTCACTTCGAGCTTTAACAACTTACTACACACCTTCGTAAACGAGTGCATGTACTCTAGGAGATCGGATCCTTCCTTCATCCGTAGCCTAAAAAGTTGTTTCTTCACAAACTTATTAGTGAGGGACTTCGCCATGTATAAATCTTCTAGTTTCTTTTACATCTCTAATGGAGATTCCTCATCCAAAACGTTAAACATGACTTCATCCGATAGACATAAACGGATGGTACGCATAACCTTCTCCCCGAGTTCACTCAAGTCATCATCTGACATCTTCTCCAGTTTAGTGATGTAGGATAACTAACCACTTGCTCTAAAAGCTTGAATTGATAGAGCATGGTGAATCAATCCCTTTATCTCATAGCCCATGCCCCACATTCCATTGGTTAGGTCCTCTGCTAAACCCCCCTCGTGGGCGCCACATCACATGGGTTCTGCCTCACACGGGCCACCCAGCCCGAGTGCGCCCTTGCATCCCACAAGCCACCCCACTCGAGCCCAGTGTGAAAATGCCCCTGCATTAATCACCTCTCTGAGGAGTCTCGAACACAAGACCACCCGCTCTGATACCACTTTAATGTAGGACAACTAACCACTTGCTCTAAAAGCTCAACTAATAGAGCATGGCGAATCAATCCCTTTATCTCATAGCCTACGCCCCACATCCCATTAGTTAGGTCCTCGACCGAACCCCCCTCATGGGCCCTACATCACAGGGTTCTGCCCATGGTGTTCCGTATCCATTACGATACACTCGTAAAGGCCGATACGTATAGGTAATGGCCATGAACGTTACACGATACGGGGGTGAAAAGGGGCAGTTAGTTTTTTGAGACCAAATCAACCGTTACGGTGGCCGCAAAGGCCGTTACAGGGCATAATGACCGTTACTCCCATGACGGTCGAAAAAAGATCACTTTTTTTTTTTCTATTTAAATTCATTTTTCTCCTCTTTTTCACTTTTCTCATTCCAAAAACTCTCCTATATCATTTTACGACAAATTTCGACCACTCTTACTATAGCTTTTAAGATTAAAATTGTGGATTGAAGTGATTTGAGTGAATAGATTCTCTTTTCAAAAAATTGAAAAAGTCGTATTTATGCCTTTTTCTGATTTCTAGTTCTAATGTTTGATTGTGATGTGTAAACATTAGAGACGTAATCATATTAAATAATTCACTACACAATCCGATACAACACTTTCACTAAAGAGTGGACCGTTACACTACCAAAAACATGTTCAAAACAAAAAATGAATACATATTTGAAATATTTATATTATTATTGATTTTCTAGATATTTTTTCAGAATTTTTTGGGCAAAAGAAAATTTTCCACCATTACGGGGGTCGTAACGATCGTTATGCCCCCGTATCAGCCGTTATGGCCAATACCAGTATCGGTAATGGTGGTGACCGCTATGGCCACTGTTACCGATACGGAATACCTTGGTTCCGCCTCACACGAACAAATCGCTTCACACAAGACAGCCACCTCGAGTGTGCCCTTGCATCCCACAGCCCACTCCACTCGAGCCTAGTGTGAAAATGCCCC
Organism: Magnolia changhungtana; assembly: GCA_030180095.1. Taxonomy (NCBI): domain Eukaryota; kingdom Viridiplantae; phylum Streptophyta; class Magnoliopsida; order Magnoliales; family Magnoliaceae; genus Magnolia; species Magnolia changhungtana. The sequence goes on from JASAUF010000632.1 coordinate 758,705, forward strand.
TGCATTATTTTAGTCTCCAACAACGCTTTGCTTAACCCTTATGATACTCGAATATCCTTAACCTTCCACTGCGACAAACTAAAATTGTTCTTCCCATTGAATTTCTGTATATTGAACTTCGACCCTGATATCTTCGCTGAATTCGTGAACGTCGTTAAACCTGACGCTTTGATACCACTTTGTTGGAGTTCCCACTCTTATCTCACACCACTATGATGTAATCCCAAGCCACCACAAACCCATATCAACCTTAGGTATTAGAAATTTGGATCTAATACCATCGTTAATCTGTGCACTTTGTGGAAGCACACTCAATGGAGATAGAACAATCGAATAAACAATAACCAATAAAGCATTCACACAAAGCACAAGATATTTTATGCGGAAAACCCTTGCGGGAAAAAAAACCGCGGTATAAAGCAACAGAGATCCACTATAATAAAAAAGCCTTAAGAGTTTACACTACTCACTTTCTTTGATTACAAGATCACCTGATCTCCCCTTGCGATGCGCACCAAGGAAAAACCCTAGCCCCTTGAGAAAATCCCTTCCAAAGCCTTACAAGCGTTTAAAACCCTCTGACCTCACAAAACCCTTGCCCTTTGAGAGAAAACACTCATATTCACCAAGCCCTAATCGAAAATGAACTTAAATATCCTAATTTGAGCTAATCTATGTAACTCGTCGGTGGGACCGAAACAAACCAACTCCCACTCTTCGATCAAATCGAAAATGTGCAAATCTTCACGGCGTGCAAACTGATATTCACCCACTAATTTGGTTGGACCAATGTGATACCGGTCTAACTGACAGTGGCCTTCTCTGCACCTTCAAATTGGTAGAATCCAAGGCATCCCGCACAACAACATCGATCAGTACAAGATACATGTCCATGGTGTGTGAATTTAAGATGCAAAAATAGACACATTCTCATTGGTGCCAAAGTTGGGTCAAGAAAAGTATTAATTCATTGTTTAACAAGAATTTACTGAAACTAAAAACCATCCATTCATTGAATGAATTATCAAAATCCACAATCAATTACAGAGTTATATAGTTGGATCCAATGTAGGCCTGGTAACAAGCAGGCATAGGGCTAGTTCAAGCCCTAATCTTGAATTGGTTAGGCCAAACCAACTGGGCTGGGCATCCAGGCCTATCCAAAATATTGATTTTGCCTGGCTCATGCCCAACCGATTGATATGTGATATGCCTAATCTCTTGGTGCAATTAATAGATACGAGCCATATCATCCCTTTGAGAAAACGTCCTCTGAACCTTATCACATACTTCTTTGCCTATTTTGAGGAGCATCAAACAACGACTGATATCTATGGAGAATCTAGGACATAACCCCTAGATTGTCGCTTTCCCAATCATCATGGTATTGGTCATTTACGGCCGATGCTTTATTACCCATAATATACCCCAACTCTCTTATTACCAACAAACATCTTGGAAAATTGAGACCATTCAGGGTAGTTTGAGTCTAATAATGGTGACCATTAACGTTGGATGGTGATTTGGTTGTGGGCCCATAACTTCCCTGTATTTTTATTTTTATTTTTGTTTCAACTCATATGATCTCCCCAAAAGAAACACAAACTTGCACTAACAACGTGACAAATTAAAAAATTAACTATTGCATTTACTCAAGTAACATACCAGCTAACCCGACAAGCTGCATGTTACTATAGCATAGTACTATAGTGGTAGTGCAACATGTACCTATAGTACTATAGCACATCATTAATAGCAGTACTGTATTGTAGCACTCTACAAGATCTGATTCTTGATGAATGATGGAAACAAAAGGAAAAAGAGTAGAAAGAAGGTGAGGGTAGAAAGGAAAATTGAGGATGGAAAGAAAGAGAGGGAAAAGAAAAGGAACAAAAGGGAAAGAAAAGGGGGGGGGGGGGGGGGGAGAAAAGGGAAAGAAAGGAGGGGGAAGAAAAGGAACAAAAGGGAAAGAAAGGAGGTAGTATAGTTGTATGAAGCATGAAGTGATACAACAATAGGCTTGAGTGTGAGAGCTTGGAAGCATTTGTTTCAAAATTTATAAATTAGTTATAAAGCGGAAGTGAGAGCATGAGTTTGAAGCGTGATTCAAAGAGAGCAACACCCAGTTGTAGGATCAGGCAACTAAAGGAGGGAGGCCGTGGGGATCCTAATGCCCTGATATCATGCAATAAACCACATCATGGGATTTTAATGCTTTGAAATAATGCAATAATAGAGTTGTACATGAGTCGAGTTAGCACGATCAGCTCGCTCGACTCGACTTGGAAAAGCTCAACTCGCCTCGGCTTGAAACTGGATTTAGACAGAGTTGAGCTGGTTTTTGGAGCTTGAAAAAATTTCGAGCCGAGTTCGAGCTTGCCCGAGCTCGGCTCGACTTGAAGCCCAACTCAAATCGGCTCGGTGACTCAGTCATTTTGATTTTGATGCTGCTCGCCGAGTGTTTAATGAAATGCCTACATAGCGCTCTTACTAATTTGCATTCGAAGTGTAGGAGATTGAGGATGCACTCTGTGTTTGAGAAAATGTCGCATAGGCTTGAACTCGCCTCGAGCTGGCCCAAGTTGCTAACCGAACCGAGCTGAGTTGGGCAGTTAGGTTTGAGGACTGAACCGAGTTCAAGCTGGGGTTGGCTACGAGCCGAGCCGGGCTGTGCCAAGCTCGACTCGTGTACAACTCTATGCAATAAATCACATGGCAGAGAAGAAAGAAGAGAAGGTGAAGAAAAGAGAACTTCGGAGAAAGGATTGTGTAGAGAATAACCTCTCCTTGCACACCCTAATGATATTTTATTAACCCTAATGAAGATAAAGGAATGGTGTACTGAGGGAGCATCAAAGCATATTCACACACCCTTACAAATGAGACTTCATACACATAAAATCCCAAACACTCAGACGCACATACATAGGCATGCACTCTACTCTCCTACGAAAATGAAAAGGATTTGATCAGTGATCAAGACTGTCCATCATGTGGATCTGACCTTCATTGTGCATCTTTGTTAATAGACATCTCTACAAGATGATCTTGACCATCCAATCAGTGGCTAGGAAATTGGATCATGAATATTGATTATACAAGTGGTCTAGCCATTGCTCAAGACCATTCATCATTGGGGCTCACCTTTGAGAGTCCCTCTTAAAAGACGCTTGATCTAATGATTGTAACCATCTGACCAGTAGCTAATAACTCAAATGGTCTATATTGATCATTAAAAAAAAATGTCCAATTAGTGATCTGAATGGTCCATCATGATGGGCCACCTTTGATTGTGCGTCCCTCCCAAAAGACACTTTAATCTGAATCTCTTGACTATCTGATTAATGGCTAGAAAAATGAATGGTCCAAAGTGATTATAAAGAGAAGCTCTAAACATAAATCTGGATCATGTGAATGTCAATCCCTCCAAAAAAGAAATGATTTGATTAGATGATTGTAGACATTTGATCATTGGGGAAAAATTGACTGTCCATATTAATTCTAATAGATTAGCTCTAGTCATCCACGTGGATCGCCAATCATGTGAGCCCATGTTTGACTGCCTATAAGGGATGGTGGTGGTGTTTGATCACCCATGCCTCCTAAAAAGATGGTAGTGGTGTTAGGGTTGATGAAGGCATGAAGAAGGGTTAAACAGTTAAATAAATAGGCCCTTTATGGTTAAAATAACCTACTTAAAAACTCCTCCACTTCCTTTGCTTTTACCAAACATGGTTGATTTTTGGATAACAGGTTAAAATTTAACTTAATCGGTTATCTAATCCATCCAAATTGAAAAGGAAAAATCAGAAAGAAACAAAACAACTTATTTCTATAGCTCTTGAAATGTAAATATGAGGCATGACTTTTCATAGAAATAATACGGTATGATATTCTTTTCACCACCACTCAAGTCATATGATATGTACAGAAGAAGGTGAGGCTGTAGAAAATGTAACATAATATCTCAATATATGTAAATAGGCCGACCATTTATGATGTAAACCACATACACTTTGATCAAGTAAAGTTCAGGACCTGTTTGTTATCAGCTCCAAGGCTCTCCAAACGTTTGAAGAAAACCTGAATGAGATACTCGACTAGGGTCGCCCCCTTTCCAGCGATTTTGCTTAGTGAACAAAGGCACCTTGGATGAAAAAAGCAAAATACAGTTACTTGATACTCGATAAAAGTGCAGATAGTGTTACTTGGGTTGAAAGAAAAGAAAATGACTGGTAAATCTGGTATAAAATACCAGTAATCATACAAAAATTCTTTTTATATGCAACCATACAGTAGCCAGCTTCATTAACATTTGAAACGTATCTATATATATGTCAAAGAGATCTCATGCGAGGAGATTTAAGTACACTAGTTATTGTTGAATCTCAAAAGGCTAGCGTGCTGCATGCAATAAACACTACCTTTTCTTTTTTCCTTTCTTACTTTTTCTTCTTCGATTTTTTATTTTTATTTTTTGAGAAGATCAGTAAGCACTAAGATGTTATGTAGAAACACTGTAGACTCAGAACTCAAAATTTGAACTTGATGAACATAGAACAGTTAATATTAATCACGCACTATACAATTGATATTTATTGACATAGTTACTACGTAAAATGAATTGATACTTACTGACAAAGTTACTACATAAATGTAAAGCCTACTTCGTGACATAGAGACTTGAATGGTACAAAATGGCTCATGACTCCTAGGTTGACTAGGTATTGGCAGTCAGTAATAAGAATAAAAGAGATGACTCATATCAAGTTACACTATTCTCTATCAATAAAACTTATTGGTGAGCAAAGAAATTGCGGCCCAATTGCGTCCAACCAAGAGCCATGTTGATCTGCAGTAATCTTCCATTGAGATATGATACGCCCATTGTCGTGTTGACTTGATGTGACTCAGGTGATATTAAGTCTAATGGGCAACTCATATGATACAGTGCCTCTTGAGTCACATGCATGACTCACCGTCAAGGACAGGTACCAGTACCATGATTTCATAAGTTTTCCCTTTTCCATACTCTACTTTTCTTTGTTCATTTTTTGTCAAAAAAAAAAAAAAAAAAAAGCCTCAACAGAAACAAATTTGGTTATATCAAACCTGGTGAGTCAAGTAGGTTCTAACCATGGCCGAGTAGACACCAAACTGAGACTTAAGACTGGTCTAACTTAATTACAGAAGGACCATGAGTCCATGACAACATTATTCATGCTATTACAATATATGACTAACATATTAAGAGGCATGCTCCAGTGGTACAAGTACCACCATAAGCTTATGGTGGTACCAGGATGTCGTGGGACCAGATGATGTATGCACGACATCCAACCCTTGTGTTACCCATGGGCCCCAAATATCAGCCAAATCAGTGAATTAGGTGGGCCCCAAAGTGAAATAGTTGGGAGGGGACACCCACCCTTGATTTGCTCCGGGGCCCACTTAAGTTGCAAATTGCAAAACCCCCTCATTTTTGTGCCAGCCCTTCATGTAGGCCATATGCACACTACGGTGGGTGTCCCCTCTCAAATTGTTACCTGTGTTGTTGCCCACCCGAGTCCGCCTGATTGTTGGGCACTAGAGGTAAGGTGAGGTGACTCATCTGATCTATGCGTTGGATATCATGCAAACAAAATGTGGGCCCCGCAACAGTCTGGTGCCGCCATAAACTACGGTGGTACTGGTACCACTGGAGTCTGCCCCTTAAGTAATGCATGACACATCATTATGGTGGTTATTGCAAAGGCACGCATTATGAGGTAAAAGGAGATGATGGATTCTATTTATTGACCCAGGCAGCATTTGCAAAGGGTAAACAAAGCACATATGGAGTAACATCTGCAACGAGTGGTTAAGATTCAAGAAATAGATATGATGAAGTGAGAAGTCAATGTGGATAAGGCTTATGCCCACACATAGGGGGTTTGCTGGATTATTTTCTATTGAGGATAGGTTTTGGCCATCTAGAAGCAGAATAAAATAATACAATGAGACTGATGCATTCGTCGTTGTATTTACAGATCCCTTGCAGATTCTTCAGAAGTTAAAGACAGTTGAAGCAAGTTGATCTTTTCTTGCCTTCCCTTCTCGCCATAACACCTGAGCTCCTAGTGTCAACTGAGGATATGGTCCTTGCTAGAATGGAATGGTGGAACAGGATTCATGTAGCCAACCCTAATTAGTTGGACGAGGCTTTGATAACGATGATGATGATAATCTCCTAGTGAGTTACTGGAACAATTAGAAAGGACTAACTTGGTGAAGGCTTTCAAATGGGAAGTTCCTCACTGTCTTGCAACTTTAGGATTGCCCATTGATCTTTTTCATTATTCTCTTGAGCTCTAAACCTCAAGTATACCTTGAGATGTTTTGTAAAGTACAAGCTTGTGTCCTAATATCGGTCCATGCTTGGCAGTTTAGGAACTGGGTGTGCACTTAAATGTTGTGGCCGTCGATGCTGAACAGGAGAAAGGTGATCAAGATGGGTTTATGCCAGTAGTAAAGGTGATCAAGATAGGTCAAGATGGGTTTATGCCAGTAGTAAAGGTGATCAAGATAGATCAACATGGCTTTATGCCAGTAGTTTCCAAGCACAAATGATGTGGGAGGGCTTGGTACCTTGGCCAACGTGGCGTTACCAGACCTCTAGCAAAGGGTCTGATCAACCAAAGACTATGGAAGAGGCAGTGGATCGACGGAAGGACCAGAGGAGCACCACCACTCCCTACTACCAAAAACTGAAGTCTCCCATCAAACTCCCATCAAAGTTAACTTCAAAATTCTCCTCCCATTGAGTCATCCGTTAGAAATGTAGAAGAGCATAGAATACCTTGTACTAAGTGAACATTGACAGGAATGTGACACGGACATTGACACATGTAACGAAAGATACATATTTTGGTCCAAACAGTTAAAGAGTCATGGAAAACTTCATCCTCATTAGGAAATGGTTGTCGAATTCTTGCCAAAGACTCGCATATACAATTAAGAAGTCCTACATATTTGAAAATGGAGTCATGCTTTAACATTTGGACCTGGAACTTGAATAATGCCAGCTTTCAAAGCTTGAGAGGAGAACATTTCAAGAGAAACCCATGCAGCACAAGAGATGTCATGTCCCACCACTTGAGCTAACACATTTTGGTGTCAATAAGATTAATCCAACATAAAAGTAGTTAGACAGACTTAACCCATGAAATATGCCACTTAATTGTTGTGGATGATGGAAGAAAGGAAACAAGGGGGGATACAATCCTCGACAAAACCCATAAGATCATGATTATAGACAATAGGGATATGTTGACTTTTGAAAAGAAGGTACCTAGAGCCACATAATCATGGCTTCCTTTTCAAAAGATAGTATGAAAAGGATGGAGAGAGGAAAAAAGGATTGATTTGACAAAAGCTGAAGGTATTAATTGGAAAATAAAAGATATAAAGAACATGAAAGGGAAGATGAAGTAAGCAAACCATATAGATCAACTTGCCGAACTACATGATCAGAGACCAACATATCATGAATGCAACAAAATTCAACTGTTCTAGCTCATTTACAGCAATTTTAAGTTTATCAATATAAATTTTGATCAAAAGTTACATAGTTACATACTAGCTACAAAGAACTGAACTATAAGCAAGACAATACCAACCATAAATTATGTGATGTATGAGCATCAGCCATTCTATGAAGTCATAATACAAAACAATTTAACAAAATAAGTGAGTGGGAACAACAAGATACCTGATGCAAGCATGCACGACAGTTAGGAAAGAATGCCGAACGATCATGTGTTTCAAGTCTTGTTCAAGTTCTTCAATAACGCTTGTTGGAGGCTTTCGAAGCAATGGCAGAACAACATCAATTATAAAGATTATACTTTCAAGCAATTGTGCCACCACTCTATTGTCCACCTGCATATTAGGAAAATCAAGCCATAGTCCAAAGTATAATTATCAGGGCTTAAGATATTTTCTTTGAATTAAAAACATGAATTCATTAATAGGTCAAATCACCATCCTGAAACATCTATACTATAGGCCGGATTTCTTATGATTACAAAGAAGCACTTTAATTAGATGTTACGAACCATCTGATCTATGGTTTCTAAAAATGGCCAGTGAAAAAAGAAAAAGAAAAAAAAGGACCAACCTAGAAAGGGTTAGGATCACCCAATAAGTGTGAGACTTTTGGGGCATATAATAGCGTGCATGCCAACCTGATCATTTGATCAGCCTCCTTTGTAATTATACATTCAACTCCCAGTTGTATCTTGTTTACTCAGGGAAGATCCGAGACTATACAGCCCTCCTCGAGTAATAAGGTTGGGAAACACGAGACTTGGAGTTGATTCAACCCACTAAAGGATTCGGGCGAGTTGACTCGTTAATTCAATTGAATCAAGATTTTTTTCATATTTAATAAACAAATATGAATGCTTAAATGAGTAAATCCATAAAGATAATGAAAATTCAGAAGAAAAGCAAATAAAGGTTTATTCACTTTTACTTTCCATGTTCCTTTAATAGAAAATTTGAAAATTGGTGCTAAATTTATTCATTTTCCCACTTTTTTCTCCTTCTCTTCTCTTCTCTTCCATCATCACAGGAGTTGTTTTCATATCGTTGAAGATCATAGTTGTCGCATCCCTAATCTCTCTACCAACAGAACGCCAATCCTATGTGAGCTGAGACTAAATGATTTTTATTCAAAGAAAAGAAGAGAAAAGAAACAAAGAGCAAACACAAGCCCACAAACACACTTGAGAAAATGAACAAGACAGTCCCCAAGAGAACAATTAGCCGAGGACATCAATGCCTCTTACCGGGCTATTCATCTAGTTGTGCCCTCTTAAACGCCTTTGTTTGGGCAGTGTTTTCAGTGTTGGTATTGATGCATGTATTACACCCGTGGGATATGGAAACATGTAAGTATTACATGGGAAATATCGCACGTATGGGAAATGTATCACTAGCTAAAGGAAACAATAGGCGACATTGGGAAATTGATGGAATTTTTCAATGGAACTTCAAGAGATGTTAAAAGAAACATGATTACACACTTAGAACTCAAAACATTACCAGAAACATGAATGCGTAAGAAGTTTCACTCGTATAAGGTCCTAACTATGCGTTGTCTGACAGAAGTGATGCAATCATATCCAAAAAGAGTTCATATAATTCATAAAACATACAATACAAGTACCAAAACATAAACAATACATAAAAAACCAAATTAAGAAGCAAAAATACATGTGCCCACTACATCTCACCAAGAGATTCCCTTGAGAAAATCCCTGGAAAAAATGAATTGTCTTGTTTTTTTAATTTAATTTTTTTTTAATCGGTTTTTTCCACTTCCCATGCACTGCCTCGATAACGTGATATGTATCACATGTATCAACGATATCAAGGAACTTTGTAAAGAAATACTGATGATATCTCGTCATATTTCGAAGTATCAATTTTTAAATTGCTCATTTCGCTTTTTGTGACCATATTTAAAGCTTAAACTACCCCCACATGCCTCCAAGATATTTGCCAACCCACCACTTGTTTTATTTTGAAACATTTTCATAATAAATTAATCTTCAAAATATTATCACTTCATACAAAAACCGTTTTGTTACAAATGTCAGTTGCATAACTAACTAGCTAGGTTTTACATGCTTTTCACCCATAGAGCCTAGAATTTAGAATGTCCCCAATGCATTTTGAAATCTTTGGATATATGCCACTTGGTGCATGTGCATATGACACGTACACCATGCCACAAACACCTTGACACAGCCTTCCATGTGTGGATGTCATATGTGCGCCACATACCATGTTCATGGGATGGTGAGTGCCACTTGGCTAGCAGCGGTTGTCTGTCAATGTGATTGCTGATGTGGATGCTGTCTTTGAATTCAAATAAGGGACTGTTTGGTTTTCCAATTTCCTATGTAATGCAAAGTAAATGAGCCATCATTTTCATTTCAAGGTATTTGTTTAATCAAGAACTACGGTTTGTAAATCGAGAGTCAAACACACTTGTAAAGGAAATTGTAATCACTACATTTTAACATTATAAAACTACCATTTTTACAGTGATTTCTGGGTGAAACAGACAATGTTAGCAAAGTCATCATTGCAGTCAAATATAGGTGATGTCACAACACAATTACAAGAGTAGGTAATCATTACCCAATTCCAGCCATTTACCGTTGTAATTGGAAAACCAAACACCCCCTAAAGGAAACCACTACGAAAAGAAGAACAAGAAGAAATGGCACAAAAATGGTGAATTTAAAACAGAAGGTGTCACTTAAGGAAAAGAGATGTATACGAGGCAAAAGTTGTCCTGGGGAAGTGCTTATTAGGATATGAAGGGTATGCTTCTTCCATGGGAAGAATTGGGCCTTAATTTTTTTTGTTTTTTTTTTTTTTAAAACATTGATGATATCATTATTATATAAAAATAAATAAATAAAAAAAGGTCGCAGCCAAAAATACATATAAACAGCAATTTACAACGATTGCCAATAAACTGGGGACTGGCTGCAAAAGATTCAGCACAAAAGCACAAACCGTAACCTGACTTTTAGCCCTGATGAAAACGTCGATGGCTTTCCCTTTACAGTTTCTAAAACATTGATCATTCCTCTCTCGCCATAGACCCCATAACCCTGCTAACATAGACATCCTCCAGATTTTTTACCCCCTTTTCCCACTAACTCCACCATGCCATTATAACAGAAAGGAATCTATTGAACCAGGGAGAACCCACGCCACCCCAAAAAGCTGAAAGAAGGTGTTCCAAACTTCACTCACGAAAGAGCAGTGGATGAAAAGATGGTCCACAGATTCTGCATTTTGGAAGCAAAGCAAACAAATATTCGGAAGACAGAAATTACTTTTGTGCAGATTGTCTACAGTTAACACCTTATTTCTCCCCACTTGCCAAACAAAGGCCGCCACCTTCAGCAGAGCACCGTATCCCCATACATACTTCATTAGACATAACCGATCACCTTCACCCCCACCACTTATCCATCGGTAGAAAGACTTCACCAAGAAATTACCTGATTTGTCTTTTAACTAAGTGAATCAACGCTAGCTTGTTGTGGAGACATCTTATCTAACATATGAAGGAGGCAAACAAATTCTTCAAACTCTTCATCATCAAGATTCCTTCTACATGGGGGAGCCCACGCTACCTCATCTTCCCTCATGGAAAAACATGAAGTCACTAATAAACTCTCCTCCCTCGATATCCTTGCTAAACTTGGGAACACATCACATAATTTTATGTCTCCCGCCCATTTATCCTCCCAAATTTTAATAATTTTCAATTCCCCAAATTGAAACCAATCCCTTCCCATACCCGATGCTTTAGCGTCGCCACTGTCTTCTAGCAATAAGATGCACGATATAGGAAGGAAGATTTGGTCCACCACCCCATTTTAATTTCATTGCATACAACCTTCAAAGAACATAGTATTTCCAAGGGTGCACCTGAGAGTAGAAAAGAAGTGAGAGTATATGTAGAAGTAGCATTCTCAAGTGAGAATATATGATAGTATCTCAAGATTGAATAATTGAATTTATTTTTTTGTCACATTTATTTTAAGTGTTGGCCTCAACAGTGTCAAAGTTGTTGTTCAACATTTTTTGGCTTCATTGTATCCTAGAGGAAAATTTTCCAAAGCCCTTTTGCAATCCATATTCTCTAGTTAATGAGGGGACAACTATTGTATTTAAAAAGGCAATAGTTCCACATTCTAAAGCCAAGAGTATAATTCTTACAATCTTACATTTTTCCATAATTTCCTTCTTTCTCTAGTACCACCATCCTTGAGTCTCCTAATACCCAAACATCCAACTTTCCTTAGTTTATAAACTTTGCGCTTAATTCTACAAAGTGGATACTATGACTGTCTTCATCTCCATTCCACATGAAATAACATTCAAAGCAGTTTCTTACTACGAAGGAACAAAAACGACTAAATAAATAGACTGCTACATTTCAGCATGTTCCCATGAAAAGTGTCATGCCCCCAAAATAGAGTCTGCCACCACCAAATTTCAAATCATTCAACCATCCTATAACGGTTTAACAATTCCCCAACATATTGTGGAAGGCCTTGCTCAGTCACAAAAGAAGAATCTCCTCCACTCCCAAACACTACGGTTGTTTCTTGCAGAAAACTACCACCCACATCCACACCATAACCATACTCAAAAGTATCAAACAAATCCTCACTACATTTGGTTTCTATTATGCATTACATGGACAAATTTTTTATAGAACACTGGAAAATGATTGCCCTAAAAGAAGAGAATATTCACCAAAGGCAATGTAGATAGAAGCAATGTTTTAAATATCGACGATATCATCCGATATATCCCATCCGATATATCCCACGATATATCTTGTATCCCACCTGTGCGATACGAAATGCACACATAGTGTGCCGGTATATCCCACACGTTTGATCCAGTGAGCATTTTCAATTTCCGATCCCTTTTTTTCGTTGGAATTATGTTAAATCAATGTCAAATGGTTACAAATCCATTGGTTCTACATGTTTTGCATGAAAAAAACATGAAGTTGGAGCTTTGATTTCGATATCCATTGGTTCTTCATGTTCTCTATGTTTTATTTATTTATTTACGACTACCTGCCAATTGATCATCACGTACACTCTAATTTCGAAGCATTTAGGAATATTTGATGAAATGATCATCATGTACACTCTAATTTTGAAATTTGAGTGTAGGTGGCCCAATTTTGGGGAAATTAGGGAAATTTCAAAATTTCCCTAATTTCTCCCAACTTGCTTGCAATTTGTCATTCCAAACATGAAATCAAGTATGTATGACGGCTAACCTAATGATTTGTTAAGTCTTTGTCAATTTTTTTAAAATAAAAATCATTTTTAATTAAAAATTATTAAATGTTTTGTTAAAATATTACTTTTTTCGAAATTTCCCTTCAATAAGTTGTCAATTGAGGCTAATTGTGAAGTATTTAAGAATGTTTGATGAAATGATCATCACATACACTCTAAATGTTATGCATTCAATTTGAATATAGTTACATTAGTTTAGTCAGACAGCGCATAGCTTAGGACGCTATACAAAGGAAACCTATTATGTGTACTTATTTTTTGATATGTTATGATTTAAAAGTGTGTAATAATGTCTTTTTTAACAGTCCCTGAACTTTCATTGAAAAATTCAACCATTTCCCCATTGTTTCCCCATGTTTACCAAAAAGTACGATAAATTACCCAATACAAACGATATATCCCGTGCGATGACTAATATGTATCTGTATCCCAAGGATGCGATATGTAACGCGATACCGATATTTCGAACACTAGATAGAACTATGTCAGCTCTTCAACATTCATGCTACCAGCGATTGCTGGGTGCATCTCTAACACGAAGAATGAAATCACCCCAATTGTTAAATATTAATTTTGTGTAATAAACAACTGTAACAGAGTAGTAGAAAATCCTCATAGAGAAATTTGTTAGTAACCTGGCTTTTAAGATATGGCTGGAGAGTCACGACAAACTGTGATGGATCAGATGCAGGAGCACAAAGGGTTGGATCCACAATACAGAATGCATGCAAAGCCAGCACGTAGGGAAGTGCCCGCACCTCCACTTCTTCATTAATTGTTTCATCTACCTGAAAAGCAGAAGCTTTCTTAGAAGCACTTCTGAAATGCAACCTATTTAGCATCGAAATCATATATTGTTTGGCTGATAACATGCTATACCTGCAATATTCTTTCCAATAAGCATTTGCACATTAGTTCACAGCGCCTGCGTACAGATGCCAGTGATACTGCATTGATCCCAACTGCTTTGACTGATTGTGGAAAAAAATCAAGTGTCAAGTTGCGCCTTATGACAGTGACGAGAAGTTGATGGTTTGGCATCCTTCTCAACACCTCAACAACCTGCTCCGTCTTCTTTGCCACCTCTAAAGGCACTGAACTACCATCTCCAGCAAACTGAATCTGGGCACCAGAAGGCTCCTCAAACCAGAATTCATAAAATGTTTTGCAGACAAGGTCCTGTCAATAGTAAAAGTAACATGTAAAAGGGTATTAGATGAGAATAAGACCTTACAACCAGGGTTTACTTGTAATGAAGATATAGATAGAGCAATTTTGAAGATCCGAAAGTGGGGGGTGGGGAGCGGGGACTCTTCCAATAATGATAAAGCTTGGTGTGTGTTTGGATTGGTGGAATCCAAGTCAAAAGAAGGGGAAAAAAAAAATACTTATCTAATGATGATTTCCATGAGATCTATTGAAACACGGATTCTAATTTTGAATTCTTGTTTAGGTAGCAAGTGGAAATTTCATATTCCTCTCACAATACTCGCCTAGTGTATTGTGGCAAGAATCCAAATTATGGAAAAGTGTAAAAGGATTTCTTGGTGGAATTCACTCTTTTCTTTATGATCCAAACAATGCAAATCGTCACATCAAAGGAATCGTTTCCTTTTCTAGTGCTTGGCATGGGATCCATGGTTTTCAAACATGGCCTTAAGAGTACAAAGCCATCCAAATGACGGAAGAGGCGTGAATACATCCAAAGATTACTTTGGTATATCAAACAAAACTATGTGCTCTAGTTACCAGAACATAGACAACTATACTATTAAACAGAGGAACATAAGACAATCACTTGAAGATTTATGCCCACAGAGGGAGCAGTGCTCATGAGAGATGTTGCTGTATGAATGAGGAGCCTTCGAGAAGTACTTTAAGAATATCGTTTAACAGGATCTTGTGGGGAAGAAAGTAGCACCACATTCTCATGTTTCAAGGATAACTCTTGGAGTGTCCCATCCAATCTGTTTCCAGTGGTTAGCTGGAGGTTGAACTGTCACTATGAACCAGCAAGTGAACATATTAGGTATTTCCCTACTTGTGCAGCAGATGAATTGGGTTAAAAAATTTCCATCATAGAACTGACATAAATTAAACCAAAACTGTGCCCTCAACTAATAAGCTCCTCTTATAATAAAGGCCAAGAGTGATAGAAACCTAGCATTTAAAAGTTAAAATAGTTAAGAAAGTGACAAAAGAAAATTATTTCCTACAAGCCATTTAGAAGGAGCAAGTTGGTGCAAGGGGAAGGCCCAAAAGGATGTGGGTGGAGGTAGTAAGAAAAGACATGGCCTATGGTATAGCCAGTGTTTGAAGTATCGGTATTGCTACACGTTTCACTGGCCAGAGATACAGAAACAATATCGATATCACTGATAATGGCAAATGCAGGGAAACATTGTGGAAATATGGGAAAACAATGGAATCGACAAGTGAAACTTCAGGAGATGCAAAAATACGCATATTTGCATATTTAGGAATCGGAAAACAGCAAAAAAAAAAAAAAAACATGCATACATAATAAGTTTCCATTTGATGGGGGCTAAAAGCACGTGTTGTCATAAGAAATTAATCCAACCATCCCGTACATCCCATCTATCCACCAACCGTCCATCCAAACATTGATAGATATTTCAGAATCACGACATTTCGCCGACAAATCGTTGACAACTGGAAAGGAAACGAAAGATTGTGGACTTGATACCACCCATGTGGAGATAATGATAATACCATGATATTATTGTCGACAAATTGAACACTGCATATAACCATGCGCCCATAAATAAAAAATTTGAAATGGATATTTTTAATAAACAGATTTTTGGCGATATTGATACATTTGTGATATTAATACCATGATATTATTGTCGACAAATTGAACACTGCATATAACCATGCGCCCATAAATAAAAAATTTGAAATGGATATTTTTAATAAACAGATTTTTGGCGATATTGATACATTTGTGATATCATCAAAATATCACCGATAGATAGATGATACAAGTGACACTTGGAATTTACACAATCGAAAATATTGGCGATATCAATACATTGGCAATACAAGCGACACCTGAAATTTACAAAGTTGAAAATATTAGCGATATTGATACATTGGCCATACTTACATCACTGATACCTAAGATTTCTGATACTACCAATGTTGTCAATTTCACTACCAGTGTTATCAATATTGCCGAGCTGGAGATACAAATATTATTGGGGATATTTCGATAATATCAGGATAGTTCAAACAATGGGTATAATTGAAGTCATGGCCCTTCATAGAGTGGAATGGAAGAAAAGGATTCACGCAGCTGACAACAATTAGTTGGGAAAAGGCTTAGATGATTGTTAAACAACCATTTACTCCAAAAGCTTAAGCTGTCAGAGTATGGTGTATCAATGTATATCAAGGGACTTTATCACTCCAACACTCCCCTGCATGTGCGGGGTGGGAACTCCACACGGGAACATATTAACAAGGGTGGAGGGGCACTCACACCATAAATAGGCCGGGATTGATTTCCTAGTCCCTGGGCCGGATTTGATTTTTCCTAACCCCCCGTGGGAGAATAACATATTAGCGAGGCATATTTGTTGTTCTCGAGATTCGAACATAGGACTTTCCACTCTGATACCATGTCAAACAACCATTTACTCCAAAAGTTTAAGCTGTCAGAGCGTGGTGTATCAATGTATATCAAAGGACTTTATCACTCCAACAATGATGATGAACTTCATGCCAATAGTAACCCAACTAAGAACTAACATCATGAAATTGAAAATAAATCTAAGTCAACGTCAAGCATAACAAAATAGCAAAATCTAACCCAAAGTGTTCCATTCGCTATAATAACTAACAAGGAGAAACCATAGAGGCAGGTCATAATGCTAAATTCCAAGACACAACATAGGTATAATAGGTTTATACTGCACAGATAATTCCATCGCACACCTGTATGCTAGTTTCTTCATCGTTGACACGAGAAACGATCTCAATGCAAGCATTCGTGGATTCCGAAAAGTTAGCATTTGAAGTGCACATGTCCCGGATAATTTTGATAGCTCGTTTGCGAACACTCACTCCAGTATCCTTTATTCGTTCAGCTACCTTTTCAAAATACTAGAGAGCCAAAGGAGTGGACACATGAGAACTCAATTTTAAATTAGCAGAAAATTTTCCCACAACAATGACATGTAGCAGAAGCAAATTTCTAGATACCTTCAAACCAACATCAGGATGCGAGGCAATATGCCTACCAACAAGTTCCAAAGCAGCTTCTCTTACAGAGATTGCAGAGTCACAAAACCTTCCCTCAACAGCACTTTGGACATTTTTTTCACATAAAAACTCAGGATCGGCTTCAACTATCACACTAACCTGAGCATTAGAAAAGGAGAAGAAAGAAAGAACAAGTGAGAATGGTAACTTGTTCTTATGCAGTAGCCACTCGCCATCTTATGCATCAAAAATAAATTTAAAAGACAAGTAGTTTCTGCTTACTGCTCGTAAAGCTTTGGCCCTTAGTACTGGAGAACTCTCTCTTAAACTGGCCTGGAACATTTTTTTTTTTAAAATTTTTATATACAAATAAGAGGATGTGCTTTATCAAAACAAAACAATGAGCAGGTAATGTAATTACATACCAGAAGCACATAGAGAATTTTATCAAATCCTCTCGAAAAAGAATTGTTTTGCCCCAATGCTAAGGATATTCTTTTAGCTGATTCTCTCGTCAGTAACGACGAAATAGTCCCAAAATCCCGCACAATTGCTTTTGATTTCAGTCTAGCAATATAGTAAGTGAATTTCTCTTGAGCTTTGGGATCATCTTTGTACCATAGGCACAGATAAAACCTGCACAGTATTAGTTCATCAATGGCGCTCATGAAACAATACAAATATCTAAAATGAGTTCCGTCAAGTTCACAAACCAGCGAGCAAACAGGTGCCCATCATCTGTAGAACCAGCTTCCTGCAGATAATTCAAAAGCATTTGTTGAACAACTTCCAATCTGGTAATCCCTTCTGATGCTTCAGATGCACTCTGTGTTACAGTCAGATTCTTTGAAGCAGAAACGTTGCAGTGTGACTTGCAAAATGATTGTAGAACGGTAAGTTGCTTCTTACAGAGACAAAGTTGACAAGACCAACCACGGGGCAGCACTTCTTGTCCTGTAGCTCCTGTGCAATCTGCATGAAAGCATCTCTCACAACCTTGACAAACGATCAAATTTTTTCCACCTCTCCCATCAAGACAAATAGAGCATACATCTCTAGGATTAGTGGACACATCAGAATGTTCACCAACCACCTCCAGTAAAATCCAAAATTTATCACTGCTGCGAAGGACAGCATCACGTTTCAACCTTGCAGCAACTGTTCCAAGAAGGTCAATACCCATGCAACGAGCAGAAATGTCTTTAGATTTCAAACCAGCATTCTGGAGCAGTAAGACGCAAAGAACCTGAAAGTAATTCCCCATTAACACAAAAATAATACAAGTCACTTAAAAGAAAACACTGTTGAGAACCCTCACCTCGAGTATAAGAGCAGAAGCAGGATACTCAGGTAAATTCAATGTTGTCAACAAATCCATAACAAGGTTCTCCATGATCACTTTTAACTCAGACACATCTTGAGATTTCACAGCTGTAAATCGCTGAAGAACACCCGTCCAGAAGATACAACATGCCTCAGTAGCAGCATCGTGGCATTTAATTGGGTAGTTGGCATCAACTGAGACCTCTAGGATGGAATTACCATCTAATGTTTGTCCTAATGCTTTAGGAAGATTTGCGCTACATTGAACCAGCTGAATCAGCAAGGCAGTTATCATCTGAATCTGCCTCTGTTCTTCATCAGGAAGATGGTAAGATCTAATAGCACGCTTTGAAAATGGTAACTTCCAAAGGAGCTGAAATGTTTCATCAATCAAAAAATTCCTATGCTGTTCATATGAAGCAAACACCTGTTGCCAGGGGTGAAAATGTCAAACCGCATAAACACAAGAATCAAAATAAAGTGAAGCTATCAACAACAAACTAGCAGAATAAATGTAGTACCCCACAGATCAAATTGATAGCTTTTAACTGTAAGAGTTGAATGTTATCTGCCAGAAACGTCGCAAAGCTTGTCTTCACTAACTGCAGAATGCAACTATCTGATAGACGCTCTATTGACAGTAGATCCTTCATAAAACCAAGAATAGTGCAAAGTTTCTGAACAATGGCATAGACAGCTGCAGTAACCCTAGCACAGAAAGCCACACAAATTTAGAGAACTTCTCTTCTTTTTCTTTTTTTTTCTTTTTTTTTTCATCTAAAAAAGACCTAATCTTGGAACAGTAATCATACAAAGTTACAAACAATCAGGTAATAGTAATAACCACACCTGTTCCCTGTTGACTTCTTCACTTTAACACTCCTAAAATTACGACGCCTCTTGCCCACTGGACCAACATCAGCATCAAACTCTTCATCCTCGTCACCTATGAACAAGTAAACAAAAAAAATGAGCCTGTGACTTCCTTTTTTGTGAAAGGCTATGAGCCCTATGACACTGCACTCATTTCATCAAACTAACGACGCACATGGTTCCACACACTAGATTAATTAGAACGGCTTGAAAACAGAAATCATAAACAAACTGAAGACTGAACCTCTACAATGTGCATACACTGGTGTGGAATATTTGAAAGAAGCCAATGACATAATATTCCTTAAATCACCCTCAACAATCAAGGTATGTGACAAGGATGAAAAGAACCCTTAATGATGTTTTCTTTTAATGCATAATGGACTAAATAATGGATGGAAGGATTTGGTTCTCTGCCTGTTTAATGCCAAACAACACATTTCCTCCAAATAATTTCCTGTCATGAATGACACAATTCCTTCATAAAAATTTGATTTTTCCCAAGTACATGATAAATGAAATAGAAAATTCGATGTTTGAAAACCATGGATTCCATGCCAAACAATGGAAAAGGAAAAAGTGTTTTCCTTCGATGTGAAGATTTGTGTTGAATTCCACCAAACAATCGTTACTTCTATATTTTGGATTCCTAACACAAGAAACTAGGTGAGAATTGTGAAAGGAATATGAGATTCTACTTGCTATCCAAACAAAAATCCAAAATTAGATTCCATGTTCCAATAGTTCTCATGGAAATCATCATTGCATAATCGTTTTTTTTTTTTTTTATTTGTCCTTTCGTTCCCTTGGATCCCATGTATCCAAACAAGCTATAGGCAAACTGAAGAATTGGCTGAATTGTTGTTTATTGGAGAAGAGACTAGCTCCTTGGTGGTTGACTCACAACATCAGCTACCTTGTGAAGGAGTGTCAGAGTGATTTTAGGTATTAAGCATACCTTCTCCTACTATAATTGTGTTTCTTCTTTATAGAATCTTACTTGTCATATAATATAATAAAAGGCTCCTATCCCCCCAACTATTGATGTATTTAGTTTTTCTTTATCAATAAAGTTTGGGTGGTAACGTCCACTTTCACCCAATCGTGTGTGTGTGTAGGGTTCTACTAATGTCCACACCTTCATGGGGCCATTAGCAACGTACCCAAACCTTTTAAAAGGTCAAGGTGACCTATTGTCAATCCAAACCATTTATTCATTTTTTAGAGGTGAAAACGTCCCCTAACCTTTTAAAAGGTCAAGGTATTGTCAATCCAAACCATTTATTCATTTTTTTAGAGGTGAAACCATTTATTCATTTGTACAACTAGTAGCAAGCATGGGTGGGGATGTTAGCAAAACCTCATGTGTGTATGACACACTTAATTTTTATCCATCAAATTGAGAGTGGATGTGTGCAAATTTAATATGTTCATCATAGAGGGCTGATCTATCAAATAGTGCAAACTTGCTCCGCTCTATCTTGATTGTCCATTTTCCATGCTCTCGATCAGATCTTTTGGATCATCCAATTGGCGTGATTTTTGAACCATGAGTTGTCCCCATCTGTATGGATGAATGAATGGCCGAAATCAAAGGTTGATCGTCCCATGCGGCATTGAAGAGCTTCAGGCACGTTGCCAACCTCCCCATGAAGGTGGGGACGTTAGCATTCCCCATATATACATATGTACACATGCACACAGTCCATAGGTTGCCCGCATTTGTATTTTCCCCCATTTGTATGAATGAATGAATGGCTGAAATCAATAGTTGATCGCCCCATGAGGCATTTAATAGCTTTAGGGATGTTGCTAACCTCCCCATGAAGGTGAGGACATTTGCATTCCCCATATATATAAATGCATGCCCGCATGCGCACACGTACGTGCATGCACGCACCACATATATATACATGTATACATATATATCACACACACAAAATGCTACTTGCCTAAGTTCAGTTAGACAGTCCTATCAATTGATCTGAACTGTCCATTATGTTTGGAACATATTTCTCAGTCTACTGTGCAAAAATCCCACTGATCAGTTGATCCAATGAATCCCTTTTAGACATATTTTCTATAGTCATCCATTTACCAAACCATGGATGGGATGGCTAAGACTGCTTAACAATGGTGATTCTTTAGAATCATAAACAAATCCATGATGGTGTCCAACAAATAAATGGATCAAATTATGCATTGGACCTGTTTTGTGTAAATCATCTTGACTGTCTATACGAAAGACCATTGATTGAATGGTTAATATTTGTCAGATTGGTATGACACTTGCATGGTCGCCCATTAAATGTGCATAGGACCTAATGAACAATCAAGATCAATGGATTGGGCATTCTGTGCACCCTAATGAAACTAGGGGCCTGCTTGTCTCACCAGTTATCACTATAATGTAAAGGAAATGTGCAATGATTACAAATTACTAGTCTCCTAACAACGTGATGAGGACATCAGACCCTTCAAAGTTTATCAAAGACGAAGGCGGCCGACAAATACATCTTTATGGCTCAATAATAGTTCGCGGCACAACCAAGGAGGATTTTGAAGACCTTACACGTGTCTTTGGATTAATTGAAGACCCCAAGACACATGTGTAGGATGAGTTAGAAGACTGATCTTTTATGTTGGATTAAAATATATATATATATATAATAATAATAATAAAAGCTTGGTGCCTTCTTCCCCTATCTCTTTGTGGTAAGTTCTCCTCTTCCTCTAATCTCTTCTATTCTTCTAACTTCTATTTCTAGCCCTCCAACCTTCTTCTTCTCTTTCAATGCCTAGTCTTTTTTCTTTTTGTTGCTATTGACCCACAAAATCTAAGAATTGATTCCAACCCTCTCTCAGATTTTCCAACCGTCCCTATTCCAGAAATCCTTTGATTTCCTGGACTAGAGAAGCTGCATTGATTGTTGGAATGAAACCATGCAAGATCAAGAGGTCCCATCCCTCGTCGGATCCAATCCACGCATGATTTGAATACGGTACCACATGATTGTGATGATGGTCTGCAACCGTTGCATGTTTCTTTTATTATTATCTTTACTATGATATGGAATGTGAATATTTCAATTGATTTGCTTAGTTTATTTCGCTGGATAATTTTTGTGCTCACACATGCATTTTAGTTTAAACCGTCCTGCATCAAATTTGGTATCAAAGCTTTAGGTTTTGCATGGTTTTTGTTAGATCGAGTTATCTGAACTTGGGATCATATGTTTTCTCATCTAGGATTGTCTAGATAATTCCGAATCTACATCCCGCAGAAATTACGAACCTGGTTTTTCATATTCAGTCTTGTGAGATATAAATCTGAATTTCCAGATTTGTATTTTCATTCTAGTTAAATCTGAAAATCTGAAGCATTCATACATAATATATAAATAGGAACATACATCTATAAATAGGAACATACATCCACATTGAGGTCTGTTCAAACCTTAGAGTCGAGCTTAGGAAAATCGAGTTCGAGTTTTTGGTGTATGCCCACTAGAAGTGGTAAGGGTTTTGACCGACACCCCATCATGAGTAACGAGCAATTAAACGATCACCTCTCTCAATTACTCCAAAAGACAACTGCCATAGAGACATCCAACAAAAATATCGAACAAAAATTGATCATCACCGAAGCTAGACTTGAGCGATTAGAGGCATCCCAAAGGGAAAACTCCACTGTTGGGGGAGATGTGCAGTCGCAGACAGGTGGTATTGGTGAGGAGCCAACCCTTAGACTTATTAGGACCGCTTTGATCCTGACGAGAGGGCCATGAAGAATGTCAAGATTGATGCCCTGAGCTTTGACCGTCGCTTTGACCCCAAGGCATTCCTTGATTGGTTAGCTAACATGGACTACTATTTTGAGTGGCATGAGATGTCAGAGAACCGACAAGCGCAGTTTGCCAAAATGAAGCTTGTGGGGTAAGCGAAGATGTATTGGACCAGTAAAGAGCATAGGATTGAATGGGTGAGAGGTGCTCCCGTTACCTAATAGAGCGAGATGAAAACTATGCTAAGAGAGATGTACATACCTCTCTTATTGCTAGAAGCTCCTGGAACAATGGCAACCTTTACGCCAAGGATCCATGCCTGTCACGGAATACATCGCAAAATTTGAGGAATTCATGATGCGGTGTGACATTTAGGAAAACCCTCTAGTAACGCTCACGCGTTTTAAGACAAGCCTTCGATCAGTAACAGATTTGGACGAGATGTACCAAGTGGTGTAAGAATTAGAGCAGTATCTGAAAACTCGTCACAAGATGATTCGATTCCCGAGACTCTAATGTTAGGATTAGTTCTCAGGGAACTAAACCTAACATTGGTAATCAACGCAGGGAGCAGGCGAATGTTCCGCCTAGGCCTAGGGATGACAAGGGAACAGAATGTGCGATGCTACGAATGTGAGAATATTGGCCATTTTGCAACTCAGTGCCCCACTAAGAGCAAAGGAAAAGCCTTAGTCATACGCGATTCCCGAGATAGTGAGTATGATCAGGGTGACTCTAAAGTCGAAAAATATCAGCCCATAGGATCATTGAGTGATAAGGATGAGGTGGGTGATGATGCCACACTAGCAGTTGTCGGGTGTGTGCTAGCCCAGACTAGAAGTTGTGTTGACTGGCATCGCAACACTATCTTCTACACGATCGCCAAGTGTGGCGAGAAAAATTATAAGGTGATAATAAACAGTGGGAGTGATGATGCCACACTAGCAGTTGTCGGGTGTGTGCTAGCCCAAACTAGAAGTTGTGTTGACTAGCATCGCAACACTATCTTTTACACGATCGCCAAGTGTGGCGAGAAAAATTATAAGGTGATAGTAGACAGTGGGAGTTGCTAGAATATAATTTCCACCAGCACCTTAGGCCGTCTAAAGTTAGAGGCCACCCCTCATCCTACCCGTACATAGTCTCATGGGTAGACAAGACTTCCCTACTTGTCACCCATCAATATCTTGTACCCATCGAGTTCAGGTCTTATAAGGAGTCTCTGTGGTGTGATGTGTTGCCCATGGATGTAGGTCACATCATCCTAGGCAGACCGTGGCTACGCGATAATGATGTCATGATTTACGGCCATTCTAATGTGTGTACCTTCATGCATAATGGCAAGATGATCAAAATTAATCCTATGCCACCACAACATACTACACAGAAGAAAGGTGAGAAGGCTAGTGAGCCTAAAGAAGTGAGGAAATCCACATCCAAGTCTCTCCACATCATCACAGGTAAAGAGAAGAGAGACTGAGGATTCAACGGTGTATGCCTTAGTGGCTAGAGAGGCTACACCAGAAGTACCAGTAGAGTTACCCCACGAGGTAGCCCCGGTCTTAGAGGAGTATAGAGATGTATTCCTTGAGGATTTGCTGGATGAGTTGCCACCCATGAGGGACATCCAGCATGCCATTGATCTTGTCCCTGGGTCGACTCTACCAAACCTTCTTCACTATAGGATGAACCCTGCAGAGCATGCAGAGTTGAAGAAGCAGGTAGATGAGCTCCTACAAAAGGGTTTCATCCAGGAGAGCATGAGACCGTGTTCCGTACCCGCTTTACTGACATCTAAGAAAGACGGTACTTAGTGCATGTGTGTGGACATTAGAGTCATCAACAAAATCACGGTCAAGTATAAGTTTCCCATACCTAGGCTTGATGACATGTTAGACATGATGGCTAAACCCACCATTTTCTCCAAAATAGATCTCAAGAGTGGGTATCACCAAATCTGTATGTCCCAATAATGAATGGAAGACAGCCTTCAAGACGAAAGATGGGCTACATGAGTGGTTGGTCATGCCTTTTGGCTTGACTAACGCACCCAACACTTTCATGCGGGTGATGACCCAGGTCTTGAAACCGTTCATAGGGAAATTATTAGTAGTGTACATCGACGATATCCTGATCTATAGCACCATTAGAGAATCACAACTTGAACATTTGAAGTTGGTCTGTAGCGTACTTAGGACGGAGAAATTATACACTAACCTTAAAAAGTGTTCGTTCATGTCTAGTCAGGTTGTGTTCTTAGGGTTTATAGTGTCAACAGATGGGATGTGTGCAGACCCAGAGAAAGTTAAGGCCATAGTTGATTGGCATGAACCGAGGAACATCCATGAAGTGCAAAGCTTCCAAGGCTTAGCCACATTCTATCGTCGGTTCATTAGGAATTTTAGCATGATTATGGCTCCCATTACAGAGTGTATGAAGAAGGGAGAATTAGTGTGGTTGAAAGCCGCAGTTAAGGCTTTCAAAGAAATTAAGGGCAAGATAGTCGAAACTCCCGTCATGCGCCTTCCCGACTTTTCTAAAGTCTTTGAAGTTGCGTGTGATGCATCTGGTGTTGGTATAGGTGGAGTTCTGAGTCAGGAGGGTCATCCTGTTGCCTATTTTAGTGAAAAATTTGAATTAGGCAAAACAAAAATACTCAACCTGTGATAAGGAATTATATGTGGTAGTGTAGTCTTTGAGACATTGGCACCACTACCTCCTACTGCATGAATTTGTATTATTCTCTAATCATGAGGCCTTACATTATCTGCACTCCCAAAAGAAATTTAACCCAAGGCATGCTAAGTGGGTTGCATTCCTTCAAGAGTATTCGTTTGTCTTAAAACACAAAGCCGGAGTAAAGAATAAACCAGTTGATGCCCTTAGCCGTAAAGTGGCGTTGCTCAATTCTTTGAGTGTAGGAGTTGTCGGTTTTAAGCAATTGAGAGACGAGTACTCCACATGTCCATATTTTGGGGGTACCTATACGTCACTCTAGAGTGATTAGCAAAGTGCGGGGGATTTCATGTTGAGAGATGGATTCCTTTTAAAAGGAAATCATTTATGTATTCTCCGAACGTCCCTCCGTGAATTCCTCATTTGGGAGCTTCATTCGGGAGGGATAACTGGCCACTTTGGCCGCGATAAGACTACTGCCCTTGCAGAGGATCATTCCTACTGGCCAAGTCTCAAGTGAGATGTCGCCAAAATTTTAATGTTGTATACAACGTGTCAGATGGCGAAGGAACAAAAGAAAATTTTTGGATTGTATACACCATTACCTGTGCTACATGCTCCGTGGCAAGACATTAACATGGATTTCGTGCTTGGTCTTCCAAAAACGATTAAAAAGCACGATTCCATTTTTGTTATTAAGGACCACTTCTCTAAGATGACGCATTTCATCCCATGTTCCAAAACTTCGGACGCATCTAATATTGCTAAGGTCTTTTTCGATGGTGTGGTCCGTCTCCACGATTTACCTAAGACTATAGTGTCTGACCGTGATGTTAGATTTACCAGCTATTTTTTGAAAGACACTATGGCACATGATGGGAACACGTTTGCGGTTTTCTACTGCATAAAATGCCCAAGCTGATGGCCAAACTAAGGTGGTTAATCGTAGCC
The DNA here is from genome assembly GCA_030180095.1 of Magnolia changhungtana. Classification (NCBI taxonomy): domain Eukaryota; kingdom Viridiplantae; phylum Streptophyta; class Magnoliopsida; order Magnoliales; family Magnoliaceae; genus Magnolia; species Magnolia changhungtana. The sequence goes on from JASAUF010000632.1 coordinate 785,439, forward strand.
TTGGAAACCTCTTACGATGCTTAGTGGGTGAACATGTGAAAACTTGGGATTTGATTCTACCTACAGTCGAGTTCGCCTACAACAGTTCAGTCAATAGATCTATAGGGTTGAGCCCATTTGAAATTGTTAGTGGGTACAAACCTTGGTTGCCCATAGACTTGTTACCCATGTCAGTTACCCAAAGATCTTCTGAGTCAGCCGATGCATTTGCACGACACATTCATGACTTACATGCACATGTTAGACATAATAAATGCGAGTAATGATAATTACAAATGTTCAACTAACCAACATCGTAGGTGGACAGAATTTAATGAAGGAGATTATGTAATGGCTAGAATTAGACCAGAGCGGTTTCTTTCGTACTCCGCTAAGAAATTACAAGCTCACAATACTAGACCATTCAAAGTATTGCGTAAAAATAGGTCTAATGCATACAGGGTAGACCTTCCACCTGAAATGGGAATAAATCCGATGATTAATGTGGAAGATCTAGTCCTTTGTCTTAACTCTTCCATTGTTTTTTCTTCCCACCCTTGGCCACTTTCCGACTTTACTTCTCAACCCAATCCACCCCTTCCACAATCGACCGTAAGGAAGAGATTGAAGGGATAGAGGATAAGGAAATTGTTTCTACACGAGATGGGGGCTTCCAAACGTACCTTGTCAAATGGAAGAACAAGCCACCATCCGATTCCACGTGGCTTAGAGAAGCGGAACTGCAACGGATTGATCTGGACCGTCTCGAGACTCGCGAAAGTTTTAACTTGTAGGAGCCGAGTTCTTCTCGCCCCAGGGGAGTTGATGAGGACATCAGACCCTTCAAAGTTTATCAAAGATGAAGGTGGTCGACGAATACATCTTTATGGCTCGATGATGGTTTGTGGCACAATCAATGAAGATTTTGAAGACCTTACACGTGTCCTTGGATTGAAGGCCCCACATTAGGAGTACACACGTATAGGATGAGTTAGAAGAGTGATCTGTTACGCAGAATTTTTTTAATTTTTTTTAGAAAGCTTTGTTTTGCGCGTTTTGTTTTTTCTTTTGTTATAGGGGTAGTTTAGTCATTTTCTTTTAAATCCGAATTTTATAAATATGGTGCTTTCTACCCTAAACCTAATAATGTTTTTTTAATGAAAGCCTAATGCCTCCTTCCCCTCTCTCTATGGTAAGTTCCATTCCCCTAATCTCCTCTTCTTCTCACTTCTATTTCTAGCCCTTCAACTTTCTTCTTCTCTTTCTATGCCTAGTCTTTTTTTTATTGTTATTGACCCTGAAAATTCGAGAATTGATCCCAACCTTCTCTTAGATTTTTCAAACGTCCCTATTCCAGAAATCCAAAGTCCATGTGAATCAGTCCAATAGCAAATGTTCAGCTTTGCCATCGCAGCCAGCATCAAAAGAAAAATCTGTACGACGTTCCGGCATAGTAATTATGACTTAAATGCAAAGATGAAGTTATGACTTAAATGCAATGAGAGCGCCATCCAGGACTTGTCTTCTCGAGATAAAAGCTCCTTGATTTTCCAAGATAACATAGAACACCCAATCCTTCTCTATGCCTAGAGTCGATAATCAAAGGGTTGGTTGCCAGCTTAGTTCACCTCCGGGATACTCGTATAAAGCGCTTTACGCGCGTACGTACGCGCGTAGGAGCTAATTTAACTACCTTTGTTGAGTTACAACCTTTTGTGGAACAAATTTATTGTTGAAAAAGCAAGCGTAGGGCTTCCCGGAGAGAGAAGCCTGAGCGCAGCGCCTAACAAGCAAATGAGCAAGCGAGCCGCAGCGAGCGCAAACAAGAGTTGAACATAGAGAAAAAGTCCCCTTTCATGAATTTCTCAATGAAACATTGAGTTGGGGCAGAGGCCTCTGAGCGAGTAACACCACCCATGGCGGAGATAGAGGCGGAGGCTTTGATTGGAGCATAGGTTGTTGTTGGTGCGTAGAGAGACAAAAGGTTACACTTGGTTACTAATTATGTGTATAGTAATAGTTCGACCGGAAATTTGCTTTGCTGGCGATAGCTTCCTAGGGGTGGCATCGAGATATCGAGGACCGGCCCGAATCGGCGTGAACAAGGGCAGTATCTCACGTCAGCACCTAAAACAGCAGCAACATAAACCTAAACCATTCCTATGACGGTGGAGCCACGGCGAAAATAGTATAAGCAGCACTCACTCGGGCTCATCCCAGCAGTCGTACGTCAGGTCCATTCCTATGCTCAGCTTAGGCTCCCCCATCCCCATTTCAGTTAGGGCAGGGGCAATCCCGTGGCGAATCCCACATAGACCAATAGATCGAGATCCATAGTCCATTTCGGATCCAGATCGAGCTTGTTTTGAGCGAGTGGCTAATGATCCTGCATATATATATGTACTTGATTTTTTGGACCATAGCGCTCAGATCGGAGCTCATATCATATCATATCCGATGTAAGACCGGAGGTAATATCCGAAAAAGGAGCTGAAAGGCATCCGTGGCAGGTAAAGGAAGAAGAGAAGCAGCTTGCATTTTCTCAAGAGCCTGGGGCCCGCAACACACTGAAGAAGTGCAGCGCATAAAGGCCCGTAATGCAATGCCTCCATTCCTAAAGTCTCCTTCCAGCCCAGAATGCCTACAAACTAGAAGCTAACCGCTGGAAGTGAGACCCACCACACCACTCCACAGGAGTGTTCAAAACAGTGCAAGGATCTACGTCACAGTTGACCTTGAAAAAGGCCTCCTAGACAGCGCTAATGATGCCGGTCCAGTCCATACACAGGAAAGGTATTAGACAACAAACAACTGGTTTGGTCGAAAGCCAAAGCCTCGGCGGTGCAAGCGCAACCCGCCGTTAAAGACACAACCTAAAGCCGTTTAATTAAGGACACTTGCCAACCCTTGAATTGCGCAACCCTAACTAACCCTAAGGCTGCCCTAACAGCTAGAGACTTTCCATTCTCATTCTATTATCAGCAGAGGAACGAAATGAGTGTCCAGGTTCACTATCAGAAGCAGTGGCACGAAAGACGGATGCCAGGCTGATCGCATCACTGAGAAAAAGTTTGATACCAAAAAACCTTTCGGCCAGTTTGACTTCCAGTCCCTCTGGAATTGAGTGCACTTTACCTCAGCATCCAGGATGATAAAGCATCGATCTAGCCCGTATATTTTGGCAACTACTCGAATTGGAAGAAAACTGCTTCAAAAAAGCTTATCGAAAGATATATGAAGCAACATCAAAATCGAATGAAGAAATCCTTTGACAAGCATGCTTGTCAGAAGAACTTCGATCCAGGAGACGACGGTCCCACTCTGGCACGTCTTGGAGACAAAGGTCAGCATAGTTTTTTCTATTCACTTTGGTTAGGCCCACTAGGAAAAGGTTGGCCATAACTCATACAACTTGCTCAACGAGAATGGCGAAGAATTAGGTATCCCTTCTCCCGCCGTTCATCTTAAGAAGTTTGATGAATGAATTGAATACCGAAAATTCATACTTGTATTTACTGTTCCTCTCCGCTTTAGAAAAAGCCGCCTCGCGGCCCCAATAGCCCTAGAGACGGATAGATCTCCACCACCACCTTCCCTCGTTATGGTCATCCCACCCGCTAATGAACTCTCTTCCCCACCTATGACGTAAACTGAAGGATGTCCCACCATGGATCGATCACCCCACCTCAACAAATAAGCTGATGATTTGAAATCGCTGTCGAGGGCCCCCACTCATAGTCCTGGCGCCTTTGCCGTTCTCTCTCTCTCATCCCACCCTACCCGCCCCCTTTCATTTGAGCGAGCCACCACACCGCGGGACATCTCGCTGATTCAATGGTGTCATCTTAAGATTCTCTGTAATACCATCTATCATATACAGATCTGAACTCCATTAAAGGAGCTGAAAGGAATCTTTGATTCAGGAAAGGGGGCCCTGAAAGGCCACTTTTCCTTAATAAAAGATGGATTTCAGATCTTATTATGATAGATGGTATTTAAGAGAATCTTATGATCAAACAAGGAACTTAGGTTCCAAGAGTTCGAAGACACTGTAGCTACAGCACGGAAGGGTTAAATCACTAGCTGACTACAGCGGGTAACAGCACATCTTTGGATGTTAATTTACCCAATTCTTGCTCATTTAACTTTAATTGACTAAGTAATAGGGTCATTACGGAGGAAATGTGAAAGGATTTGTCTCATTTGCTGTGAGAGGCGTCCGGAGGGGTTTTATTTATAAACCCGGAGGCCGCTTGTTTGCGCTCGCTACGGCTCGCTAGAACTACTTTTTTCTAAAAAGAAATAAAGTGGTTCGCAGCTCGTGCTAAGCGCTGCGCTCGGGCTTCTCTCTCGGGGAAGCCCTACGCTTCGCTTTTCAACAATTTATTTGTTCCAAAACCTGTTGTAACAAAACAAGACGCGTTAAACTAGTATCCCAGAGGTGAACAGAAGCTGGTAACCCGCCCTCCCTCGGAGGGGGCAGGTTGCCCTTGATGTCACATGTCTATGTGACTAAAGAGAATCTTAAGATAAGATTCTCTGTAATACCATCTATCACATACAGATCTGAACTCCATCTTTTATTAAGGAAAAGAGCCTTTCTTCGCTATGTAAATAGAGGGCCGGAATAAGTGCCAGACCCTCAACAACAAAAGAATGGAGTGCGCGCGCGTATAATTGGGAAGCGCCTTCGGCGGCCTGAGCTACAATTAAGCCGGCCGGCCGAAGGGGTTTTATTTATAAACCGGAAGGCCGACTCAAAGACTTAAGGACTCGAGACTCTCCATTTCAAGTCCCTTATCAGTTGCTTGAGCAGACCCCTCACAACATATACAGATCTAAACTCCATCTTTTATTAAGGAAAAGCACATCTTTGGAATGTTAATTTACCCAATCCTTGCTAATTAACTATAATTGACTAAGTAAGAGGCTAATTACATCGGAAATTATAAAGGATTTGTCTCATTTGCTGTGAGAGGCGTAGCTGGACCGCTTCGAACTCATAATCACATCTCAAACTCAACGTAGCTACGGCTAGCGAGCACTGGTACTGCTTCGCAACGACGGCTGACGGCGGATTATTACATGGTCCGTTCTACGGGAGGTGTAGCTCACCTCGCCCTTGTCCAGTAACCATTCTGAGGAGGGATAGAGTAGCACATGAGATAATTATATCATCGAACTTCGGTGTAGGGACTTTTTCGGGGGGCTCTCGCCAGATAGGTAGACCCTTTGAACAAATTCCGATACGCACTGAAGGACTGTTTGTACGAAACGGCTATGATTGGCTAGCGCTATTCCTAAAGCTAAGGATAATACCCAGTCGTAAGGGGTTGACTGTCTTGCCTGCAAAACAGGGTAGGCGGGACTCCTTACAGCGGTTATATTGCGACGTGGCTCCATACGAGATACAAAAATTACTAGTTTAACGCTTTTTGCATAGGTTATGACAGGGTGTCGACAAATAACAAAACAAATAATTTTTTTTTATCTTTTTTGGTTGAAGTAGCCCGCGTACTATCTACGCGTGCGGGCGTACGTGCGCACGCGATGCTATGTTTGTCAGAAAGGGTTTGAAGAAGACCCACTTGTTCATTAAATGTGAGATTGCTGAATGGGTGTGGAAAGAAGTTTCGAGTCTGTGCAACGTGAATCTGATTCCCAATCAAACGATTCAGACCAGATTCTGACTTTGGTTTAGTCGTGCTAAAGGTGGGTCTCAAATGGCCTTGATAAGAGGAATCGCCCCGCTTTTCGTCGCCTGGGAACTATGGGCAGAGCGTAACAAGAGGAGGCTAGGGGAGGGAATCACTAACCCGGACCAAATGTCGAATGAAGATTCAAAGATGGATGCTGGAAAATAGATAGGTCTGCTAAATCCGAAGAACGAATTCTCATTCGTGGATAAACTCTCTCTCGAAGCCATGAGCATACCGGCACAAGAAGTGTCAATTCCGTCAGTGATTAGAATTCGTTGTTCGGAATAGCCCTAACTAAAGTGAAAGTGACTCCATAGCCCTATAATAAAGAAGGGGGGGACAAAATTCTGCTCTTCTTTTCATTGATTTTGGCTCTTTCGGCTATGCATAAGTGCCGAAGAATCTTTCTGTTACTTTGAGCTTCCATGGAAGTTGCCCCTCCAAAGAATGCCTTTATCACGAACGTCGGTTGATGATCTAACCTCCGGGGGTGTCGCTTCATTTTTCTGCATTGCCTCATTGAAAGGGGTGGGGCGTCCATGCACTGGAGGTCGGAATCACGCAGATCGAGACTCCTGCTATTGGTGCTTCTGCCAGATCGAGACTCCCCACTCCTCCCCTTTCATTCAATTCCTTTGATCGAAGGTATAAGTGATCGGTTCATCTTGCTCGCCCACGAAGATAGGCATAGGAGAAAGAGATATGAGGTGCAATAGGGGGAGATGATAAGAGGACTGGCTCCACTCATCGCCTTACTAAATAGGGCTATGGGAATAAGAGCATACTAGCCCAAGGGCTGCCTTCGAATCGAGGGATGAGAGATCAAATGGAGGATTTATTCGCCTAGAGAGGGAATTGATGACGGAGGAAGAGAGGTACCGATTTCAAGAGCTGAACAAATCTCTCTTTCACGATTGAGGCTGGAGGAATGCCCGATCCGATAAGATGAGTCTCTTCGATCCTGCCTATTCATTCTATAGGGCTCGTGCAACTAGTGGAATAAATGGTTGTTGGTGAGGGCACATCCCGAAGTCAAGTGTGTATGGCCTTGCCTTGCCATTTGACCTCTCTTCCCGTGTGGCTAGGAATGCTCAGTGACAACCTCTCAATTGTCACCGCCTGGCCTCTCTTGCTACCACGGTAGCACCTAGTGTGGTCAGCACCCATCGTGTTCGGGCAACGAAGCTTACACTCATTCACATTGGTTCATCCTGCTATGCCCCGGGCCTTTTGCTCTTCTAACGTCAAAGGTGGCCGGCCATTCGTCAAGGCCCAGGAATCCGCTGGACATCTCAGCGGCGGGATTGGATACCCGCATCCGATCGAAGTTCCATTTGAGTGCCCCCCTAACATAAAGGAGAGCTGTTTCTAGGTGGGTCGCTTCGCGAAAGACATTGCTTAGGACCAACGGGTCACACGACAGGTGCACGATCGACTTTGCACGCTCCATCCTTCGGCCCTTCGCCTATCGGCTTGGCAGGCAAGCTACCGAAGCGACTAGCTTCTACCGGAAGCAAAGCTTTGTAGAAGCTTCTAGAGGCATTCTGGTAGGAAGGCCGACCACTACATAAAGCGTAAGCAAGCACTTGGCTTGGGAGCAAGCTACCTTGATCCGCCTTCGGCTTCGATTCGTTATGCTCAGCAGCTCCAACAAGCCCTAAAGTGTCTTGCCGCCTCAAACTCTGCCAAGAAAGCACTGCTTTACGTTTGATCCTATGTGCCCAGAGAACGCAATATCTAGAATGCATGGACTCTAGGCATAGAGAAGGATTGGGTGTTCTAGTCTACAAACTAGATATTGAAAAGGCGTTTGATCATGTTGATTGGGGTTATCTTGATTACCTTTTGCAAAGGCTTGGTTTTGGAGAGAAATGGCATAAATGGATTAGTTCCTAATTGTCTTCAACCGCATTCTCTATGCTTGTTAATGTATCCCCCAAAGGATTTTTTTAATCACTCCAAGGGGCCAGGAAAGGAGACACCCACTCTCCCCTTCTCTTCGTGATTGCCTCGGATGGCCTTCGTCAAATATTAAAATCGAAACCAAAAAAAGAAAACAAAAACCAAAAAACGTGGAATCCATCGACCTATTCGATGGGTTCAAAGTGGCCACCTCCAATCACTCGGTATCTCATATTGAATTTGTAGATGGCATTCTACTTTTCTATGAAGCTTTGTCCCTGCAGTGTCCAATCTAAGAAAGGTTGTTTGTTGCTTTGAGGCCATATCTAGCCTCAAAATCAATCCCTTTAAGAGTGAAATGTTAGGAATCAACATCTCCAATTCTTATTTGTCCTCTTTTGCTAAGGTGTTTGGGTCCAAAGCAGGTGCCTTCCACTTATTTGGGGCCCCCACTTCGTATAAGCAAACCTGCCAATCATCTTTAGGAAGTCATTTTAGAAATAAGGGAGAGGAAATTATCCCCTTAAAGAAGTCGTTACCTATCCCTTAGAGGTCGCTTTACCCTGATTAAGGTGGCTTTGTCCAACCTCCCTCCTACTTCCTATCCTTATTCTATTGTTCTAAATCCATCCTCTCCAGAATTGATAAACTAAGGAGAGACTTCCTTTGGAATGGAAATTCCAAAGGCATTCCAAAGGCCAAAAGTTTCACCTATTTAGTTGATCCGAGGTTTGTAAGCCATACTCGGAAGGTGGTGCAAGGATCAAAGTTCTCTCTAATGTCAACTCAACCCTCCTTGGGAAATGGCTTTGGTGATTTAACTTAGAATCTGGTAATTGGTGGAGAGATATTATTGCTTCGAAATATGTTGTTGAGGAGGTTGGCTGGTTTACCAATTCCTCTCTACAGGGCATCTTGCCCCAATTCAAGGAAGGAATCTCCCTCGATCTGGGAGATGGGTCTCTGATCAACTTCTAGTTAGATCAGTGGATCTTTGATAGACGTCCAGTGTATGTTTTTCTTGGTTTAACCAGGGCATCTCCTAACCTATCCATATCAATTGCTAATTGCTTCTCTAATATTGGTTCAGGGGTGTGGAGTCCTCCATGCATGAGAGGGTTGTCAGATTCAGAGTCTTGAGGAATTTTTGAAGCTTCTAAGGGTTCTTGAAGGTGTCCGTCCTTCTGCAGGGCTGGATGACTCCCTTCTGCAAATTAACAGTTAAAATTATTCGAACAATTTGATTTTTGGAATTATGACTTAGCAACAACAGTTCCATAATTTAATTGGTTAATTTTGAGTTAATACACGCCTTCTGTACAAATTTTTAGGGCTCGGACTCGGATTGCAGTGTAGTACACACCACCGACCTCGATGGTGTGTTGATATGGTAGAGTTTTGTGGGCGCCACTGTGATGTATTTGTTATATCCACACCATCAATCCATTTTCCCAGATAATTTTTTTGGCATGAACGCAAAAATGAGGTAGATTCGAAGCATAAGCAAACCACACCACAAAAAGTAGCGGGGACAATGATGCCCACCATGATGTTTATTTGCATCCAACCTATTCATAAGGTCACACAGACCTAGATGAAGGGTAAACACAAATATCAGCTTGATCCAAAACTTGTGGGCCCCAAGCAATTTTCAATGGTAGGCATTCCATCCCCACTGTTTTATGTGGTGAGGTCCACTTAAGCTTTGGATTTGACTCATTTTTTGGCCCATGCCCTAAAATAATCTTTTAAAAAAATGGATGTGCGGTGCGGATATAACACATACATCATGGTGGAGCCCACAGAACTCTGCCACGTTAACACACCACTGAGGTCGGTGGTGTGTGCTACACTACGTAATCCAGGTGAGGCCTTAAACATGGGACCCACCTTGATGTATGTGTTGTATATCCACGCCATCCATCAGTTTTGCCAACTCATTTAAGGACAAGGTCTGAAAAATGAGGCAATTCAAAATCTCATGTGGACCATATACATTAGTGATTGAATTCCCACCATTAAAAACTTCTTGGGACTACAAAAGTTTTGGATCAAGCTACTAATTGTGTTGTCCCTTCATCCAGGTCTGTAATCTTGTCAATAGGTTGGATGGCAAATAACATTACAGTGGGTCCTAGGAGTTTTTAATGGTGGGCATTCAATCCCTATTGTGTGGTCCACTTGAGATTTGCATCTACTTCATTTTAGGGACCATCGCCTAAAATGAGCTAAAAAAACTGATGGACGGCGTGGATATATAATAGAGACATCAAGGTGGTCCCCACGAAACAATGTAAGTATGCTTAGGGTCATGAGCCTTAGGAGTCTTAGAAAAGAAAAAAAACTTAACATAGTTGTGAAATGGCCACGTTGTCATTCTTGTTTTTGGAGAACAAACGTGCGCGCGCGCGAGAGAGAGAAAGAGATGCTTATCGCAACAACCGTAGTAGGAAGAAGAAGAAGAGGTGGAGCTGTCGACCTGCCGCCAGTGTTCGAAATATCGATATCGCGTAATGTATTGCACTCTTGGGATACAGATACGTATTGGTTATCGCATGGGATATATCGTTTGTATCGCATAATTTATCGCACTTTTTGGGAAACATGGGGAAACATTGGGGAAATGGTTGAATTTTTTGATGAAACTTCAGGGATTATTAAAAAAGATCTTAATACATATTTTTCAATCATAAAGTCTCAAAAAAGAAGTGCACATAATAGGTTTCCTTTGTATATGGTCCCAAGCTATGCGTTGTTCGATTGAACTAATACAACTATATTCAAGATCCACCCCCTGTCCATCCATTTTTCCATATCATTTCAAGACATTATGCAAAAAATAAAGAAGATCCAATAACCAGGTAGACCATACCATAGGAAACAATGGTGATTGAACATTAGTGGGCCACAAAAATTTTGCACTTAAATACGCTCTTATAGTATTAAATAAACTTTGTTGGGCCCACCGTGAATGTACATGGTTTATCCACATTGTCCATCCATTTTTCTAGCTCATTCTAGGGGTTAAGCACAAATTTGAAACATATCCAAAGCTTAAATGGACCACACATTGAAATCTTCCTAGGACCTATAGTGATGTTTATTTTTCATCTAACCTATTCATAAGATCACAAAGACATGGATAAAGGAAAAGAACAAATATTAGCTTGATCCCAAACTTCTTTGGCCCCAAGGATTTGTTAACAGTAAATGTTCATTTTGCACTATTTTCTATGGTGTGGTCCACTTGAGCTTTGGATATGCTTCATTTTTAGGCTAAAACCATAAAATTATCTGGTAAAATGGATGGATGGAGTGGATGAAATACATGAATTATAATGGGCCCCACAAAGTTTACATGAATTATAATGGCCCCACGAATATTTCAAGTGTTAACGTTCAATCCTCACGTTTTCAACGCACTTGGGTATCAGATCCTACTCATTTTTGACCCCATGTCCTAAAATGATCTCACAAAACAAATCAACGGAGTGGATTCCTAGCAAACATCATAGTGGGCCCCACCTAAGGTTCCAATAGCAGGAACTTCCTTGGAAAGGCTTTAACAGGAAATCCGCATTCGGCACTAACACTGCTCAAGCTCGAGCTGTACAAACATTTCAATGTTACATGGCCCCTTAATAATGTATTTATTATATCTATACCGTTCGTGCATTTGGAAAAATCATTTTAGATCATGAAATAAAAAATGAGTCATATCCAAAGCTCAAGTGGACCACACCACAAATAACAATGGGGACTGATTGTCACCGTTAAAACATTCGTAGGGCCCACCATAACATTTATTTTCCATCCAATCTGTTAATTTGGTCACACAGACCTGGATGAAGAGGAAAAATAAATATCATATTAATCCAAAACTTCTGTGACCCCCAAAAGGGTTTCAATGGTAGACGTTCAATCTCCCACTGCTGTTTGCAGTGTGGTCCACTTGAAATTTGGATTTGTCTTACTTTTCGACTCAAGCCTTACGAAGAGCTCGCCAAATGGAAGAACGGTCTGGATATAACACATAGCTCATGGTGGGACCCACAGAACTTGGTGACATCAACACACTAGCTTAGTCGTGTGGCACGGTACCCCTTTCCTTAAAAAGGGCTCGATCACTCTTTTTATTTTTTAAGCAGAGAGGGTTCCGACAGAGGGTCCTTCCGGAACCCTAAAATTTCTTCCGGAACCCTAAAAGTTCTCCCAAATCTCAAGTATCGGCGAGGATTTCAACAGATTTCTCTTCAAAATCGGAGATTTTATTTGCGGTAACCTACTTCGATTCAAATGGCCCACCACAAAAGCTTCCATCATGGCGATCTCTTCTACAGGTATCGAAATCCATCATCTGGTTTTTTTTCCCCATTTTTTCGGATAATGACGCTATCCCGAACGATATTTGGCCCTTTTTTTTTAAACTTTTTGATATCTTTCAAAGGATATCGTATCGCTGGACTGCGATACCGATAATATCGGCCGATAGTATCAATATTTCGAACGCTGCCTGCCGCAGCTGCCACAATAGCAGTAGCAACAACAGCAGCAAAAGAAGAAGACGAAAAAGAAAAGGTAGGGTTTTTGAACTTTTTTTTTTTTTTGTTTTCTTCTCTATCGCAGGACTTCTAACGGCTGCTATAGCTTGTGACCGCCGTTACGGTTCTCTTTTTCTGCCCCGCTTCCGACCCGTATCGTGTAACGGCATTGGTTGTTACTGGTATGAATCGGCCGTTACGACTGAAATGTAACTATTTTGGTACACCTTGGGGGTGGGTGAGCACAAGAATACACATCTAATTGAAGTTATTCATGCTTTGTTTTTAGAAATGAATGTTTCAGTCTTAGTAGGATGATGCAGTCGTTATTGCATGTTATTTAATAAACAAGATGTCCTCGTCAATTTTAGATAGCAAAACACCATTCTCAATGTTATTTCTTAATCGACCAATATTTGTGTTCCTCCTAAAGTTGTTTGATTGTACTTGCTTTGTTCATCTGCTTAAGTTTGGTCAAGATAAACTTGCACTTTGTTAAATGTATCTTTCTAGGATCTTCTCGCACTTAAAAAAGGTTATCCATGTTATTGCGCCCTTCACTTGAAAAGCACTTTGTGACAGCTATGTTACATTCTTTGAACGTGTCTCGTTATATGATAAAACCAAATGTATTGCAGAAGCCACATCTATGGAAGTTCTTTTACATAATGTTTTTCCCTCCAGATTTTGTTGTTAAGGACCACCACCTCAAAAGGATTTCATGCAGACATATTACAGAAAAAGGAAAAAGACTAAGTATCACAGACTATTCCCTCTCAATCCACACCATCAAGTATTGCACCTAATAACGTTCTCACCTTTTTTAGTCTAGAAGTTGTCAATGAGCCTATTACAATTCGTAAAGGTAAATGTTCATGTGTTTCTCATCCAATCTCCAATTTTGTTACCATCAACCACTACTCCACAAATTATCAAAAGTTTGCTCTTGCCTTGTCTAATGTTTTTGTCCCTAAGTCCGTTGAAAATGCATTGTTGGATAAAAATTGAAAAAGGGGCTATGGATGAGGAGATGAATGCTGTGTATTCCAATGATACATGGGAACTAACTAATCTGCCATCGGATAAGACACCAGTTAAGTGTACAAAGGTTTACATGGTAAAAATTTTACCTGATGGATCGATTGATCATTATTAAGGTATATTGTAATGGTAATGGTGGTTGTAACAGCCATCATCATTACCTATATGATAAGGGTTGTAATGGCTGTTACGATATCTTTTTTTATTATTAAATAAAAACCCGAAAAACCTATATCAGCCCCCTTAATGGACCGTTTACAGGGCCATTACGGCCTTTACAGCATAACGGGCAGTTACGGGAGTTGTAACAGCCATTACAGGTCATTTTTTACGTAACGGCTGTTACAACCCCGTAATGGGTAACGGTTACCACCATTACCTTTACATAATGACCTTTACGGCCCTGTAGCAGCCTTTACTTCACACCATAGTCGTTACACAGCTAGGTTGGTGGCCAAGGCAACAGGCACATTCCCCTTAAAAACAAACTCTAGCTTCATGGGGCCGAGGAGTCCTTCGCTGTTCACGACATCATCAGGGGCACCTTCCCCTCGCTCTAACTGAATTAGTTAACCCAGCGAACCAGCAAATACAAGCCAGCAAAGGGATACCTTCACGTTACCTCAGGTTCACCACAAGCTAGCTCTTTGATTCTAAAAAAGGGGGCACAATGCAGAAATCAAAGAAATGACCAAGTGATGTTGCAATTCCTTCCATTGATTTGGGGTGGGGCTCAAAGCTAGGAATGGAACAACTTTCATTGGACCAGAATGAAATAGATCAGCAGCAGGTCAACCATTGTGAGTATACTCAAGTTTATAAAGTAGATTATTGTAACACCCCGAACTTTTCAATACCTGAGTATTGAAAGTCCTCGAGTGTTACCATGAAGTTTAACTTGATACGTACATGTGTACGACACTAACTTAGCTATCCTAACCCTACCTCCATTCCCCAACAAGAATTGAACCATTGAGGATGATCTTCATTCATAGATCAAGCCGTCTGACCGCAGACTTCAAGGTAAGACTCTCCGTCATGAGATCTAAAGTACGTGTCTTCCCTTAAAGGAATTGACGAATAACTCCCTATCCATAACAATTTAGATATACATTCTTTCCTCAGAAATGCTTAGAAGCACGCTTAAAACCATGTGGAGCCATTAGATTTCACAAAACCCTCATATTAGTAATAATTACGAAAACGCCATTGACCTAGGCCCCTGAATTCCAATTCAACCGTCCTCATGATCCGTTTCATGTGAAATTTTATATCATGCCTAATTATCAGAAATTAACCGTACACATCAAATTTCAGCCCTTAGATCATAGTAAATCAGCTACGTGACCTCTACATCCGTTCATACACTTACCAGATCAAGATTCTGACCCGTCCATCTTGTTCACCCCATATGGATATGCTTAACCTACCATTAGAATTTCAATCCGAGGAACTTACACATGTGAACAAGTCACTCGAATCCAACAGTATGTGTCATACCCATAATCACTCCAGAAACACACCTTATGACCATCCATTTACGAAACTGACCGTACGTCCACTGACATACATGGCCAGAGTGCTAACCATCAAGTCCCCTTATTATTAACAAGTCATCTGACCACCCATCATGTTTGGATCCGCCAAACGGGCCATGTAAACATCATGGCAAACTGATCATCATGAAGATCTTAGGGTTTAGGTTCCAACTGCCCGGTAACTTGTCAATCAGAGGAGTACAAATATTATTTTAGAATTTTAAAATGTATTAGCCATTAAAGGAGAATCTTAGTCATCCTTGAGAGATCATAGCTCAAATTTGGGCGACGGAAAGAGCGTGAAAAATAAAGATCACCTGTCAAATTTCATCACATTTAGACGGTAGACTTATGAGTTACAGACGGCAGAAGTTTTGAAAAGAAAAGGGGTAGAATTGTAAATATGTTAACACCACATGCATGGCACTGTTGACGAAGAGTTACAATTAAAGTTTTAGCGTTGGATACTATTCAATGCATTAGTAGATCGTGCGGCCCACCTGAAGTTCGGATCTACTTCAAATTTGGGACCATGGGTTTGCACGGCGTGCCAAAGACGGTGAATGGAGTGGATCTTCCAGAAGTTTATCACAGGTGGACCCGTCTAATTTTTTACAACAAGATAGAAAAGAAACATGTGCATGCCATGACAGCGGATGGTGAAACCGGGAGTTGCAGTGGTTTCCACCCCCGTGTCCCTACAACATGTGGACCCAGTCATCTAATAAATTCCGGGGACCATTCTAGCCGTTGACATTCAATTTAGGAACAATCTGACCATTAGATCGACGAGAATCCACCGTTAGAGCTAGGAGTTGAACCGTATGGGCCACCCTGACCTTGGATTTGCCCCATCTTTGGTAAAGGGCTATGGCAGGGCTCGCCAAATAGAATGGACGGTGTAGATTTATCACAAACTCCACTTTGGACCCCATTCCAAGTGAATGCGCATAGAGTGCACGTGCACACGGTGCACTGGGCTAAGGGATTTCCAAAAGAAGGAAAAATCCTTCTTTCACGTTACCTCCAGCGTCTGTTTCAAACGGACGAACGCTTGTTTGATCAATTTGTGACCCACCATCATGGCCAGAAGCTTGATCCAATCCGTCAATCTGGTAGGGGTTTTGAATCTATCCAAACCCCTAAAGTTTCGCACTATGAATCACACGTGCAGCTGCACAAACACTGCACAAACACGGTCATAGTTAGGCCTTGTGCAACCACATTCTAAAAATGAAATTTTTCTATTTCTCCTTCTGTCTACCAGCTTGGCAATCCATGCGAGAGGAGGATTCCTCCAATCCTAGCCATCCATACGGCCGTCCAATTCCCTAGGGTTTTCTAAACAAAACCGTGGATGGTTTCAGTTTTTGCCCACTGTATTTGAAGATGGTTTTGAGCAAGATGAATCTCCATCGTTTGATTTTCATCCAACGGTCTATGAAGGGCCAGAGACCTCATAAGAGGGGGCCGGTATCGAATGCAGACCCATCTCACCGCTTGCTCCTACAACAGCTTTAGAAATCAATCAGCCGTTTTCTCCTTCCTCCAAACCCATCGATAAAACGGTCTTGGACCATCAATTTCCTGCGTCCGCAAGCTCTATTGGACCCTAAGAACCCTCCCATGTCGTCGGATTGAAGAGAGGAGCAATGGGAAGAGACCTGCCATTGTCGCCTGTCTTCTTCCTCGTCCCAGCTCCAAGCCAAACTGATCAGGTAATCTCTCTCCCTCTCTCTCCACTGTGGTGAACCCCACCATCATGTACGCGTGAGTCTATGCCGTCGGTGTACATCCAGGCCGTCCAGGGCCTGGACGTTAGCAGCAAACAACAAAAAAAAAAACAAAAAAAAAAAAAGATGAAGGGAAGAAGAAATAATAAAATAATATATATATAATATTATGTGGTGGGTCCCACGTGGGACCCACCTGATGAGGAAATGGATTGGCTGGGGTATTAACGTCAAAGGCTCTGTGGGTCCCTCTTGATGTATGTATTTTATTCCACGCCGTCCGTCTCGTAGCCCAAAGAATGTAACATCGCTTTGTATTGATGTTACCAAGTTATGTAGGTCGGTTGTATGTGTTATTCAACACCTTCCATCCATTTTTCTTTAAGTGGGACCCTACCTTGATGTATGTTATATCTCCATCGTACATCCCATTTCCCCGCTCATTTTAGGCGTTGAGCCGAAAAATGAAGCCAAACTGAATCTCTAACGGGCCATATTGTAGAAAACAGTGATTTTGGGAGATGTAAACTGTTGGGGCCGCTGTGATTTTTCGGTGCGTAAAGACATCCAATATTGGACATTGGACCTGTCCTGAGCTCTGGAACCCAATCGACGGAGTAGATCCTCTTGAGGCGGGCCCCACCTATCAAAAACAAATATATATATATATATATGTATAAGGAACATGCACGTACGCTGCCTCTGTGTGCTTTAAATTTTGGCCAGGACCATGGCCCCACCTCAGGCCCTACCATGTGGTGTGTTGAACATCAACACCGTCCATTTGATGGGTCCCCTTTATATACAAGGTGCCCCCAAAAAATTAGCCATACACAGAGCTCAGGTGGCCCTCACCATCTGCAATCTTGTGAAAACATGTTAAACTATATAAAAGCACTTGTTGGGGCCCATTTGAGATTTGGATGCACCTGAAACTTGGTTTGACCCATTAACCTAGTGGGACACACATAATGGATGGGTTGGATTTGTGAACCACAACTTGGTGGGCCCAACAAATGATTATGAATGCTCTAATGGTCGATAAACCTCCTAATTGTTGAGCATGGCTCTTCCCACATAAGCCACATATTGGCCTGATACTTTTGTCCCAAGTCCACCATGATGTATGTGTGTTGCACACACTGTCCATTTATTTTTAGACCGTGGGCCTCGTTACCTGGAGAGGCCCACTTGTTGTGCATATGAGACCCATTACATTGTGTCAGGCCCAATTCAGGCCTTAGCTATGGACAAACTCCAGGCCCGATTTACAACTACCACCCTTATTACTATTATAGACACGATTAGCCATTGGTAGACTAGTTACACTGATATTAAATATTATAAGCATAATTATAATTATTAAATAATAATATTTTAATTACAATCCTTAAATATTACCATTAATAATGGACTGTACTAGTTATCACTATCAAACAATTATGATTACCAGATTAGCTAATACTAATTGTATCATTAATATCAATAAGTACCTGGTAGCTATTATATTAACATTTATCACAACAATTATGATTACCATATTGGCTAATATTAATCATTAATGTTAATAAGCACCATTAAATTAACCCTTTCATTAATTGAACAACTAACTAGGGTCCAAACCCCAAGGTCCGAGACTAGACCTGGACTCTTGGGTAAAACCCTAAAACTAAGGTAATCCAAACCCTAGGTTAAGACCTTGATCTAGAATAGCGTGTAAAGCTTGAATCTAACGGTATAACTTTACAATTCATGATAGGGTTTGACTCTAAGGAAAACATGCATTCTTTAGCAACACGGGTAGGCGGATCAAAATATAAGGTGATGATTCTTCCCCTTGAGCTTTCCATCTTCTCATTAGCTTAAGTTATAGTTTTTATGTAAATTCATAATTGATATCTCCCTTATAATCACATGTGTTAGCTGGTGGAAATTGAATTGTTGTATTACATGCTTTATGATTATCCTGTATAATTGTTCATGCTTGTGGATTTCTTCTGTGGATTGCTTATGGAACTTAAACCGGTACATTAGTGGGAAATTCCCACATATGAATGTACACCCATACTTGGGATGTAACTTGACTAGTTGTGATCGTAATGGACCTTTGACTTGGTGGTTATTGAGTGGTGATCTAGATGGATCATTGATGCAGGCCTACCATCCAGGGTTGTTGTGCCCAATGGTTTTTAAGAATGGTATTTATCGTATGGTTTTGATATCGGCCCTATGTGGCATATTTTAATCCTCGCCCTACGTGGTTTTGTTTTGATACTTGCCCTAGATGGGTTCGATGTTTTATATAGTGCAACCATGCAATGGTAAGCCCCATATACTGTAATGTGATTGGCCACTAGTCGATGGGTTTCCATTAAACATCCTAAGGTGGTAGTCTCATGAGTCGGGGATGGTGGTATGGGACCTATGCCCGAGCTGTCGGCCTACGCTAGGCTATACGCTCCCCGTAGTGACCTTGAGCTTACCTAAATTGGCTGATTGTAACTGGACTAATAACGGTTTGACTAATCATGCATCCATAGCATGTTGGCGATGACGGGTGGCTATTCTGGATGCTGTAGCATATGCCCTTAGGATCTTTGGGGTATTGTTTCGCTAGCTCCCAGACCACCGACTATCGACCCTTGTCCGACTGGATGATTTTTCCAGGTCGATGATTTGCATGGGCGATGAGCCCAAGTCCGACTAGATGTGCATCCCCAGGTCGATGTGCATTCACGCATCCATGCATTTAAAAAGATTGCATCATGTATTGTTTTGATTGCCTTGTTGTTTTATATTTATGCTTACCTAATGCGGCGGTGTGTAATCTTGAGGGGAATTCACACTGAGTTGGCCACTCACCCATCAAAAATATAACCGTACAGGTAGCACAGGTGGCTTAAGTGATATGCAGGTTCAGATTGATGAGGAGCCATTATGGAGGTCAAGGACACGTGGTTGTACATATCAAGGAAGCTGTGCGATCTTGCGGCTTTCGTTGTGTTTCATATGCTTTTAAATTTCTCATGTGTGTAATCTTGTATTTGTTATTGTGGAGACATTGGTTTGTATAAATCATTATGGGCAGCTCTTGTATTTTTTAAATGATAATGAGAACTTTCCTTTTATGTTTGATTTGTCCATACTGCGCTCATCTGCTTACTCTGATAATTGAAAAAAAAAATACACTCGAATTTGACCATCCTTTAAGGTTAACACTCGGGTTTTTGGGAAACGAGTCATATACTCGGGTCCTGAAAACACGGAGCGTTACAATTATCTAAATGCTTTTTCACCAGTGGCCAATATCAATTCAGTTCAGGTCGTTATGTTAATAGCTACAAATCGTGATTGGCCCCCTCTTTTAACTAGATGTAAGGAATGCATTTTTGCATGGAGAGACCAGAATGGAATAGATCAGCAGCAGCCAGCAGGTCAACCGTTGTGAGTATACTCAAGTTTATAAAGTAGATTATCTAAATACTTTTTCGCCAATGGCCAACCTCAATTCAGTTCAGGTTGTTATGTCAGTAGCTACAAATCGTGATTGGCCCCTCTTTTAACTAGATGTAATGAATGCATTCTTGCATGGAGAAACTAAATACGTCTATACATGTGAAGCAGTCGCCAAAAGCATGGTTTGAGAAATTTTCGACAACATGGTGGTATCGTATGGATTGAGGGGGGAGTAAAGAAAACCACTTTGTTTTCTCAAAGCATGCTACATCCATCTATGTTGTACTTGATGTTTATGTCAATGACATTATAATGAATTGAGAAACTAAAGGTGTATCTTCAATCTCAGTTTCAAATCAAAGATCTTGGTCTCCTTTGATATTTTTGAGCATCGAAATGGCGAGATATAAAGCTAGAGTAAATCTATATCAAAGGAAATATGTTTCTGACTTATTGGAAGAGACAAATATGGTAGGTGTCAAGCCTGTGAATACACTGATGGATCCCCATCTCAAACTTAAGCCTGAAGAGGGAGAGTTTTTAGCACTTGGCAGATCCTGGAATGTACAAAAGACAAGCTCATCTATTTGACCGTCGGCAAACTAGACATTGAATTTTCTACCAATATTTAGCTGCAGTTATGAGATTTCCCAGGTACTTGAAGTGTTAACCTGGTAAAGATCCTGTATAGATCTCATGGTTATCTTCAAATAGTTGGTTATTCATATGCAGACTATGCAGGGTCAAGATATGACAGACAGTCAACTATAGTTACTGCACCTTCATTGGTGGCAATGTGGTTACCTAAAAAAATAAGAAACAGAATGTGGTTGCTAGGTCAAGTACTAAGGCGGAATATAGATCAATGGCACACCATTTGTGAACTTGTTTAGCATAAATTACTTCTTGAAGAATTGGCGTTTGTGGTTCAAGGTCCAATACCTTTACATTGTGACAATCAAGTTGCTATACATACTGCCCACAATCCAGTATTCCACGAGAGAACAAAGCATATAAACAAGGGAAATCTACACCATATATTTCATCCCATAATTAGGTTGTAGATTCATTCACCAAAGCACTTGGGAAGTCTCAATTTGAAAAGCTTAAAACCAAGCTACTTCCCAAGTTTGAAAAGCTTATATCCAAGCTAGGCATGTATTATGTCTATGCTCCAGCTTGAGGGGGGGTGCTAAATTGTCATACAGCTGCACTGTTTGGGCTATTGAGCTTTATTGTACATGTTGGATAGTATTTAGGCCCATGTGATTAGATTTTGCCTCATTACTTTAAGTAACAGGGGTATTTTTGTAATTTTATGATCTTTTACTGAGGTCCTAATAAAACTAAAGAGAGTGGGGATGTGTGGAGGCATAGTGAGTGCAGTTGTTCCTCTCTTCTTCTCTTTCTTCTTCCTTTCTTTTCTTCTCTTATTCTCTTCTTTATTATCTATTCCTAGTAGATTCTCTCTTCACATATTTTAAATAGAACAATGACCATGGTATTAAGAAATAGTTACATTACTGTCATAATGGTTGTTACCAGTGTTCGAAATATCGGTATCGCACAACGTATCGCACCCTTGGGATACAGATACGTATCGGTTATCGCATGGGATATATCGTTTGTATCGCATAGTTTATCACACTTTTTGGGAAACATGGGGAAAATGGTTGAATTTTTTAATGAAACTTTGGGGATTGTTAAAAAGGCCCTTAATACACACTTTTAAATCATAAAATCTAAAAAAAAAAGACGCACATGATAAATTTCCTTTGTATAGTTTTTAACGGTGAAACATACAATCACCACTTTTACCTATATTATGGTTCACTTAAGATTTAGATTTACATCAAAATTTTATTTTTTTGGCTCATGCCCTAAAATGATCTGACACAACAGATATGCAACTTTGATGTAGGATACATACATCAAGGTGGGCCCCACATAAGGCCACACCATCTTGGATGAGGCCAAAGCGCACCTAACGACTCCTGCTATCAAATTATCAGGAAAAACGGATGGACAGCATGAATCAGGAATATATACATCAAGGTTGCCCCCAATAGCATGGTGCAACCCTTACCATGGGTCCACTGTGATGTATGCATCTATATCCACACCGTCCATTTATTTTTTCAAATAAACTTTTCAAATCTCAAGTGGACCCGTGACAAATCCACACCGTCTATCTAAAAAGGTTTCAACAGTGGAAATCATTATTCCAACTATTTCCTATGGTATGGTCCACTTGATCTTTGGGTATGATTAAATTTTGAGCTCAACCGTTAAAATAAGATGAAAAAACCGATGGACGGCCTGTATAGATCACATACATTCACGGTGGGCCTAACAGAGTTTACTCAGTACGATAATAGCATACTGAGTAACTCAATACGCAACCCAATTGATGTGACCATGGACGTCACCAACTCTGTGGGTCTCACCATAATGTATTTTTTGTATCCACACCGTCCATACATTTAAATGGCTCATTTTATGGCATGAGCCAAAAAATGGGTAAGATCCAGAGCTCGAGTGGACCCCACCATAGAAAACAGTAGAGAGTGACGCCCACCATTACAAACTTATTTTGACGGCCACAAGAGTTTTTGATCAAGATGATATTTTATCCGATCTGTCCACACATTTTACCAAATAATTTCAGGGCTTTAGCCCAAAAATAAAGCATATATAATGTTCAAATGGGCCACACCATATAAAACAGTTGAATTGAACATCTACCGTTGAAAATTTCTTGAAAGCCACTTAGATGATTGGATCAAGCTTATATTAGTATTTTCCTTTCATCCACGTCTGTATCATCTTTTTAACGGTTTGGATGACCAATAAACATCACCACAAGGGCGGAGAAAGGTTTCAACGGTGGAAATCAGTATCCCACGTCACCTAGCTCTGTGGACCCCACCATAATGCGTGTGCTGTATCCATACTGTCCAACCATTTTTACAGCTTGTTTTATGGCATGAGAAAAGGAATGATATAGATCTAAAGTACAAGTGGACCCATCACAGAAAACCATTGAAGCAGTCACACCCACCGTTAAAATATTTATAGGGCACACCATGATGTGTTTTTTTTAGATCCAACCTATTCGTAAGTTAACATACAGATAGATGAAGTGAAAACAAAAATATAAGCTTGATCGGAAACTTCTGTAGCCCCTGAGAAGTTTTGAACGGTGGATGTCACTGTCCCCACTGTTTTCTATGGTGGGGTCCACAGAACTTGGTGACGTCAATTTAGTAGCGATTTGGCTACTGAACTTAGGGATCAACCCATTAAATTAGATGGGAAAACGGATGGACGGCGTGTATAGACTACATACATTAAAGGTGGGCCCAATTGAATTTATTGAGTACGATAAGAGCGTACTATGTAAACCACCACAACGAAGGTTTCCCTTTCCGTCTCCTTCACATGAAAATCGCGAGGGTTTTCAGATGAAAATCGCGCCCCTCTTCTTCCGTTTCCCTCTCCTTCACGCACACAATGCTTCCAGAGTCCAGACCCACGTTCTCTCGAGCCGAAAAAATCGAAGAAAGAGGGATACAGATACTTACATGTCGAATGGCCCACCTCCGATCATCGCTACAGCCTACAGCTACAGGTACTCTCCGATTTCTCCTTCTTTTTCTAATTCAAATTTTTTTAATTCTCCACAACCCGGCATGGTGGCTTTTTATCATTGTGGGTTGTGGGTAGTTGGCTACAGTGGGACTCGTGAGTCCCCTGCAAACGCACAGCTTGTCTGTTTGTCGATTTCCGACAATAATGGAGGCGAAAATACCGCGATATCGCATGGTGTGGGTTGTATCGGCGATATCGACGATATATCGTGCGATATCGACGATAATATCGGCCGATATCTGGATTTTGGAATTTTCGGTATCTTCCCGAGGTTATCGGAGGAGTTTCGTCTCGCTGGGGCCTGATACCGATAATATCGGCCGATAGTATCGATATTTCGAACACTGGTTGTTACAAAAGGAAAAGATCACCCGGGTTATGCAATACAAGAGTGAATCATTTAATCATAAAAAGATAGGGCCATATCGGCCAATACGTACCAATGCGCCCTGTATTGACGACATTATAGGCCCAATACATTGTTATAGCCCGATACGACCATAAAGACCCCATTTTGAAAATTTTACTTTCAAAATTTCCCTTGTCTTTCCACTTCTTCATTCATTTCAACCTTGGATGAAGCTTAGAAACTAAGTTTAAACTTTAAACTAGACATTAGATTATTTCTAGGGTCAAAACATGAAATTTAATGGGATTCAATGAATCAAAGCGAAGTGGACCATGTTGGGAAATATCAAAGGGCTAAACTATCAATTTCTTTTTCATTTTGTTGTACTTATTATGTAATGGGCCCCTGATCTGCCAAATCATGCCTGACTTGTGGTTGAAGCCGAAATATAGTGATTACATAATGCCCTATAATTGTGTCATCAACTTGTGTAAACTCATAATCTTAACTATATATTGATATTAGATATTTAGAAACCTAAAGATAGGAGTTTTACAATTTCAGAGCCAGTCTCAGGTTAATAGTATCAGCCAACCTGAGACAGCTTCTTACTAAAGAATGACTCATTACACCATCCAATATATGTTCAAAACCAAAAAAGAAAAAGAGGGATACTCACATTTTTCTGAATTTCTCCTCTTTTTTTGGCATTTTTTCCTTTAAAATTTTGAATGTTACAGGGCCCGTAACGGGTTTTACAAGGGTCCTAAAGGATGTTACGGTCTGTATCATAACAGTCACATGGCCGGCTGTTACGACGGCCATTACTGTTACTGAATACCTTAACAATGATAGATGTCAGCAATCCCCTTGAGCAGGGTGAGGCGTACTCAATTTATAGCTACCTATTTTAACTCAAATCCACTGTTACATGGCAAATGAAACTATAAGATAGGACTGTAAGCCCTACACACTTTGCTCAAGTGCATGAGGACCTGCATAATACCAAAAGACTTCAGAATAAGCAGACAGAGATTAAACTAGCATGCTTATATAAAGAAGGTAGCTAGAGGGTGTCTCCAAATAGCCCTTTCAAAGGGCAGCTTTGTCACGAAATAATAATAATAATACTAATGATAAGAAAGCTCTCTGAAAGTGCAGTTGGACGAGGGCCTAGGTTGTGCGGCCCCAGGGCCAAGTCTCTTTCCAGAATTCCTCCATGTATAAATAAGGGTACGAGTGGAAACCTCACCGTCAAATATGTCATTTTCCCTTGGTTTATGCAGAGCACGATATGATGGATCACAAGCTAGCATGCTTTCCATAATTTGATGCCTTGAGAAGTCTAGAATTCTTTCAATGATCTGGTGTGTACATCATGAAAATCAGCATGGATTCATTAATTACAACAGCATATATGACTATCTAGCATATTTGTTCTATAAAAAAAAAAAGAAAAAAAAAAGAACATAAAACAGATAAAAGAAACGCATATCTCAGGACAATCTGAACTAACCACTGGAACAGCCAGATAGATGGTGTGTGTGTGTGTGTGTGTGTGTGTGTGTAGAGAGAGAGAGAGAGAGAAAGGCATGCTCACCTACGCACGTGCGCACCTTTGCACACGTGTCATGGGTGTCGAATCCGAACGGTCCATAAGATGCGGAATCCCATGAAACCTTAGGGGGTGAAGTTTCACCCTGATCTAAGATTCTGGTGGGCCATAGCAAAGAGAAATTCAAATCAAGGGAATAAACTGTTTGCATTTTTCATGGCCCACCGAAGTTTTGGTTCAAAGTAAAAATTCGTACCAGGGGGTTTCATGAGGTTTTGCTTCATGTGGACCGTTCAGATTTGCGAGACTCATCAGATATGATGAGTTCTCAAAAAAGTTCGTATGTAGTACGTACGAACTGGTTCGCAGGTGAGCGTTTCAGCATATATATATATATATATATATATATATATATATATATATATATATATATATATATATATATATATATATATATATATATATATATATATAAAGAAAAGAAAATTAAAAATGTAGGAAGTAGACACATACTTCTTCTTTATAGAGCTGCTTTGGCATGTCATGGTGAGTCATAATTGCTAGAGATGCATGAGTGGACTCCAAAGCGCAAATAACCAATGACACAACGTCTGAATCAGACTGGAACAAAACAAAAAATTTATCAAACGAGACTAAAACCACAAGCTTCTCATAGTTGAATCTAAGCTTAAATAAACAGTAAAAATATAAGTTAGTGCAGAATGCTAGCATCATTCTTACTAGCCATCATGTGTACTGTGACAAAGTGAAATGAACAAATTTAATAGCCCAGCACATGGAGAGAAGCACAAGATGACAGCAAAAATCATACAGATGTGCAGACAAGAATCAAAGGTGTTAATGGAACACATGCGAGCACATTTCCAGAAAAGGATATCTCAAAACCTCCAACAAAGAAAAACAAGTAACTCATTCCTTGCCAAAATATAGATAATGCACATTATATACGGTTAAGAGAATAAGCACATGGTGTATCTAAAAGCATTGCACGCAATAATGACAGATGTGACAATCATCAACATGGCTTGATTCCGTTGATTTTTCTCTCCAGATCACCTCCATGCTTTATGGGACAGAATGTTGAGCAGTCAACAAACAACATGTTCATAGGATAAGCATAGCAGAATAAGGATGTTGAGAGGGATGAGTGGCAAGACAAGGATAGAATTAGGAATGAATGCATTCAAGGGAACTTAAGAGGTAAAACCAATAGGTAACAAGATTAGGAAAAGTAGACTTGGATGGTTTGGGCATGTGCAACGGAGACTACGAACTGCACCAGTTAGGAGTCAGTTGAAAGGAAAGGACAGCATGATCCATGCAGCTTGCAGGTCATTTCCATCCCATAGAAGGCTAATAACAGCCAAGTTGAATTTTAGCTAATTTTGCAATCACAATAGTATTGAATTAGTATGCCCTAACTAAGACCTGTTGCAGCATGTTGAACACTTCGTGCCAATTTCAACTTAGATCAAGACTTCCTTTGGATTTCTCCATAACAAACAAACCTAAAAATGACAAGGAATATAAGAACTCGATTAACTAGAAATATGGACGGTTTATGAATCATTAAAATTCTGGTTTGGAAGTTCCTTTGTGCCAATGCTCATGAAATCAGTCCAACTAACATCAGAAGTACATCATCTTGACATTTAATTGATGACATTCCTGTAATTATCGAGGCAGAAAATGCACAAAAGATGAAGGGAGACAAGAGAGCAGACCTTACAGACCATCTCTTGGAAAGATATCTAGAAAGAAAAGGGGAAAAAAGGGAATAAGAAGAAGAAGAGGAGAGATAAAGAAAGGAGACCTAAAAGATCACGCCTTGAATATTTACAGACCATCTCTTGGAAATATATAGAGAAATGATCTAATCAAAGGGAGTTCAAACCCAAACGTTACAAACATAGAACTAGCACTTCAGTGTTCTTGCAATCGATCAGTTCGACAAGGTTCCAATTTCCATAAGTCCTGAAAAGTTAAATCTCAGTTCTCCTCAGATACAAAAAGGTCATTATCCTCAAGTATTGATTCACTCATTTTTCATTAAAGTTCTACTCAGTTTTTCAAGTATTGATTCATCCTTAAAAATCTCATTTCAGATTGGGCACTGTGTGTTATGGCAGCCCCAGCTGTCTCTTTCTCTCAAGTGTTTTCGCTTTTTGTTGGGTTGTATTCTTTTTCCGCGTCTTGCATGTTTTTAATAAAATTGTCATCTTGCCAAAAATAAATAAAAATTCATTAAACTACATGTTAGATTCACAAGAAAAATCCCATAGTTATATATACAAAATTGATAGTATGATTTTATATATATATATATATATATATATAGAAGGGTGAATGTTATTATTATAAATCCGACATGTCTAGATTTCATATTGTATACGCCCAATGTTATACAAATCAAATTAAAATACATACATTCTAAATTTACATTTAAATTACAACTTAATAAAAATAAAAAATAAAAAATAAGAGTGCAAACCAGAATTTCAAGTTGGTAAAAATGGGGATCCCAATCATAAATGGCCCATAATCCGTATCACAGGAGTCGGAACCAAAAATGCATGGCAATTGGCGATTTAGGTAACATTGATGTTTGATGTAGAAATTGCATGCATTGAACCCAAGGAGTACACAATGGACTTTTAATTGACTGATTTTTCATTTCACTCCAGGTTGGATAATTAGGCAAAAGCCAAAGTGTACCTTCCAGTTGACTCCAAATATTTTCAACGCTTTCTTTGCCTAGACAAGTGTTTAGAAATTGCTTGAGAAACTTATCTGCGCACACAACCCTCTCCCCATTTGAACACACTCATCATTGAACCAAAATTAGCAAAACCACACCTCTATCCTTCACCCCCAATCTCTTGTTCTACCTACTGCTAACCCCAACTCACCTCTGCTTGATCCTCCATTCCTTCAAATTCTTCATCTTGCATCACCATCATCATCATTATCTAAGCCTTGTCATTCTTGCATCTTGCACACCTTCCTAAATTCCAAAACCTCAATGACTATACAATATGTGGATTTATTTGATCCTTTTGCAGAGTTTGATGCATTAACGCTCGATATACAGGCACTCAGAAATTGTATGTGTGCCATTCATTAACTAAACTTGAACTGGCTAAATTGCGGAACCAACTGTTGCTAAGTCACCCAAAATCAGATTGGTTCAACAGTCCTATACTGACCATCGGATATTTTTCATTTTTAACCATCCAATAAATGTCTGTCAATCCCATAGTCAAACAATCAAACAAGAGTAAGTTCTGTTCAATGCAGACCTGCTGGCTTCAGCCTTGGCAATGCGACCAGCTTCAAAATTTCTCTCTGGGCACATGAAAAAAGGACACTTCATAGCCACAACAGAGATCCCGTACTATCTCAATAACAACAGCACCATCAAAGGACAGGCAGACCTGCTAGCTCGCTTGACTCTGTTACTGGAATCTCTTTCAACAATAATATAGCTGGTGATATTCATTAGCAATTTTAGAGCTTGAAGCAGCGCTGTTGCTACTTCTGCAAACAATGAACATTTATTCCCTATTGGCACTGAAAATTCCAAGATCGTACGCCCATTGTTTGATTGGGACATCACGGGCACATGCGCACGCACGCCGCCCCCTACGCATGTACACACGGAGAAGGAGGGCCCCACCGTCGAGCTGGCTCGATGACGACGTTCAGGAAGGGCCTTCTAGTTAAAAGACGGAGTTTTTGTTCAAAAGAGTGGGTCCGATAGTCAAGTAACGCCCATCATGGGATCTCATGACCGTGGCCCACTAGTCGGATTAAGTTCATATTTTAGGTTTTGCTTATTTATATTATTTAGAACATCATGAACGCTTTAGATTTCTTTGATTAGTTTTTATTTTGGTTTACTTCATTGCCAAGTAATAGGTTGCGCACAAGGCGCAAGTTTTGGGGTATAGGGTTTTCTTATAAATAGGAACCCCACGTAGTTCTTTTGATTTTTTTTTTAAGAAATAAAAATTCCTACGTGTTTTTTTTTTCCTACTCTAGGAGTTTTGAGTTGTGGAAAAATTCAAGTGGGTGCGAAGCCCTCCCCTTTTCGAAGGGCTAACTACCGTGGTGCGAAGCCACACCTATCCCGATTCACCCCCACCTTCTTCCATCCATATTTCTCTTCAACTACAAGCATTCCATCTGCAAATCCGTCAATAGTTGCAACCGTTTTTCTTTCCACAGCAGATTTCCAAAATTCGGCCCTGAAGGATAGCTGAAACTTCGGCGGAGCACCACGCACAAACCGTACATCGGATCGAGCTGAGATTTGGGGGTTTTGGAGTCCATCCCTGGCCGACCAAGGCCAAGGTGGCATTTTTCTGAATAGTGGGCCCCACACACGTGCGGCCGTGATCACACACACGTACATCCGAGCCATTGTTGTTGTCCGCGCGCGGGAACTGTCTTCCGATTCAAGTTTTCTTCTTATTTTACCCTCTCATACCAGTTTTTCATAAACCCTTACCCTAGATTGCATTATCCTTAATTTATTTATCCATTTTCTCACCCTAGGGTTCCTTGAATTGAAATTCGTGAATCCCTTAGATTAGGGACTGGTTACTATGCATGTCTGGATGATTTCTATTTCCCTTTGAGCATCATTTGGTCCATAATTTTACTGATCCAGTCCTAGCCTGTGTAGGCCTGGACCTGCACTGATTCCCCTAGCTTGAATGTTTGAACTTTTGTGTGGGACGTGGAATTTTTATGTTATTGTTTCTGAATTAGTGTGATCTAAGCCTGAAATCTTGCATATCATATTTAAATTTCATGTCCTGCATCATTGTTATTATGACAAAGAATTCCCTAATGCCCGCTGGACCTGGGTTCCCCCACGAGGACCCATCAAAATTCAACTTGGCGACAGCAACAATAGGAGCTTTCTAGGTTACCATACTGCTGGATTTAACCCAGACGGTGCTAAGAATATCCCTCCACCCAGCACAGAGCATTACAAAAGGTAGTCCCTAAAATTCTAATTCACTTTAACCCAAGAGAACAAAATGTTGAAAATCTTCTTCATCACATGCTACACTAAAAGGGACTTTCGTTAAAAATATGATTGTTTCTTTCCAACAAAATTCTCCAAAACCTGTCAAAATAAAGGCATGGAATGGAGAATGCTACCATGGGGACCCCAAGCAGACAAACAACCAGCTCTCGACCATCTCCTTGACTGAACACGGGAAGATCCATCTCATATTAAACGTAAATAACGCCACATCCCACACTGGTTGCAAAGCTGCAATGTAACAGCAAATAATTTACTGTTTCTTCCTTGCAACAATACATAACGCACCTGTTAGCCAACTACCAACCTCTAATCTTCTTCAGGTGGTCAATGGTGAGATTTTTTTCAAGGGATGCAATCCAGACAAAAGCTCTGATTTCCAAGGGAACTGGGGCAGCCAAAATCTTAGGAAAATCAGGGGGGTAGTCACCATCTGAGCAATTAACGATCTTCCATATAGCTCATCAAAATATGCCATCAGGTTCCAATACCCAAATTACCCCATCTTGGCCTGAGAGGGGAACATACACATTCTGCAGCGGTGCTAGAAGATGCTGGAACCTAACGAATTTCTTGTCCTTAAGATTGCGAAGAAATGTGGGCCCCCAAACTACCGCCCTTCCCATTCTTTGGACGAAGTGATCTATTGAAGACCCTCTACCTACTGAAATACCACAAAAATCCGCAAACATTTCTGCTAAAGAGGTCTCAGAGCACCAATCATCTTTCCAAAACCTCGCATTTACCCATAACATATTCAGAATCTGAAAATAGAAAATCGAACAAAAGGAAAGAGCCCATGAAATGGCTCTCCAAGGTGGGGATCGAAATCTAATAGATGCCAGATTGATGTCCCCCAACTCATATCTAGTAACAAGAACATCCCCAATTACTGATTGATTCCTCAACCTCCACCATTTCCCAAGGAGAGCTAGATTAACAGTTCTGATGGTTCTCAAACACAAATCCCCATAGGCCACCATTGAACATACCTGATCCCATGCATGAGGTGGGATTTGTGTAAGCCTTCCAACTGTTCCGTAAATCACAATCCTTGCAACAATTTTCACAAGGCATCCAAGAATTGATAGGAGGTGAATCAGAAATGAAGCCAGGACTGAGTTGAGAAGAGTGACACGCCCACCAATGGATAGGGATTTGCCTTTCCAAATCGCCAATTTCCTTCTACATTTCTCAAGCATCAAGATCCCAGCAATTCAACTCAGCTCCACCTTTTAACATAGGAATACCAAGATGGATCAAAGAAAAAATCTGCTACCCGATCAACCCCGCAATCCCAACAACTGCCACTCGGTTCAAGCAACTTCCAGCCAAGGTGTTCCATAACAATAAGAGTGGCCGTAATAGACACCGCCATTAGGCCTTTTTATTATTTTTATCTTCTTTTTTTTAAAGGAAAAACCAGTTTCAAGACCGATACGGGGACCTGACTGGCAATTTTTTCTGTAACGACTGTTACAGCCATTTTGGCTCCGTAACACGTAACGGTTATGGCCGTTACCGTTACGTAACAGTTTTTGTATACCATGTTCCAGCAATGCTGTTGTTACTCAAACTGACCCAGAGACCGACGATCACCTCGAAGCAGATTGACACATCACTAAAACATTGGGCTTCCAATCTAGATCCAAAGCATAGAGTATCGTCAGCACAAAGAGCATCAGAGACCTTGATGCCACTGTCTTCCACCTTCATACCACTGATTAACCCAACAGCAATTTCCTTACCACTACGCCAAGAAAGAGCTCCAGTCACAATCAAGAACAACAGAGAAGATCGAGGATTGCCATGAAAAATGCCTCTGCCCAGGGTCCCATTCATTAGGATCGAGAACCAAGAGAATGAGATGTACGCAACTCTCCACCGATTCCATTTAGTAACAAAGCTCATATGATTTAGCATAAATAGCAGAAAGTTCAGGTTTACACACGCATGCAAATTCCATATCCACCTTTAAAAAGACACCCTTTAATCCCTATTTTCATCTTCTTTTTTCTTTTTCTTTTTTTTTTTTTTCTTTTGAAAGGTAACCTAACCAGGAATCAAACCTTGGATAAGTCACACACACTGCATTATCTCTGCCAGCTCTACTAACAAGCGGGAGACATCCCTTCTTACTGTACAAATCAACTATTTCATTAATAATAAAGGCTCCGTCCAAGACAGATCTTTGACAAGTGAAAACACTTTTAAGGAGAAATAATCCTATCTATAACCTTCCTCAGTCTAGAGGTTGGGACCTTCTCAATTAACTCATAAGTGCTTCCAACAAGATTAATTGGTCTAAAGTCAATGATATGCTTAGCCGCTTCTTTCTAAGGGATAAGAGAAATCAAGAAAACACCCACTAAATCCTAATCCGAGTCTGAGCATAAAATTCCTAGAATACCACCATCAGGTCTGAGCTAACAATCTCCCAGTATTTTCAAAGGAAATGAGAAAACCTGTCAGGGCCCAAGGCCCAATCCCCTTTTGAATCAAACATGGCAGCTTCAACTTCCGGTAAAAAGAAAGGGTCTTCCAACTCTGCAGCTTGCTTGTCCAGAATTCTATCAAAAGAGATCCCTTGGAGAGGTCTTCAGAGGAATTCTTCAAGGAAAGCAGACTGAAAAGAAAAGAAATATTTACAAGGCACTCACAATGTCTTTCTCATGAAGATAATGATCTCCACATCAAAGCCCAAGGCCCAATCCCCTTCTGAATCAAACATGGCAACTTCAACTTCTAGTAAATAGAAAGGGTCTTCCAACTCTGCAGCTTGCTTGTCCAGAATTCTATCGAAAGAGATCCCTTGGAGAGTTGGTCTTCAGAGGAATTCTTCAAGTAAAAGCAGACTGAAAATAAAATAAATATTAACAAGGCATTCACAATCTCTTTCTTATGAAGATAATGATCTCCACATCGAATGACAGAGATCCTATTTGCACTCCTCTGAGAATTCTCTATCTTATAAAAATACGTTAAGTTGTTGTCCCCCTCCTTAATCCAACAACCGCGTGACTGTCATCTCCAACATGCCTCCTCCCTCAATAATACCATACAAAGCTTCTGACACTTCTGCCTGCCTAAAGTCTAGACGCCAGATCCAGGTGCAACCTTCTTCAACATTTTTCCAACTCAGATACCTCAGCTTGTGACATGGACTTCAATGCATTCAACTCTATGAACCCCGCTCCGTTCCATACCTTCAGCTTATCTTTCTACAATCGAGCCTCATCATATCACAATACACTGCATTCCACACAATTTTGAAAGATACATCAACTTTTGAACAGTCAATTCGGTTGGAACCACAATAGAAGGACAATCACAGACTAGTCTTTAAACCCAATCCAGAATTTCCATAAGATCAGGTGGTAGGTTGTTGAATAAGCTTAGGCTGACAAATATTTGTTTGGTGCCAAGTAGTTGGGATTCATCTTTTTTATAATAGCTAGATTATCTCTCATCATCCTTTTTGTTTCCCTAAAGAAAATTTCTGAACAGTAGAGACGAATTTTGGGTGATCCATATGCATCTACTCAAACTGAAACTATCTTTGATCAATAGATTCCACCTTAGGAATTGAGCAGATGGGCTTTTGATCAGACATTTTACACACCTTTGGTTACCAGTAGGAAAAATTTTCTTCCCAAGAATAAGAGAGCAAGAACAATCTATCTTGCCTTGACACCTTGCAAAGGAAAATCAATCAACCCCAAATTCTCGATGAAATCATTAGAACCTTGCATGCTCACTATCATCATATATCCGCCTGTTTCTCAAAAGCAACGCTCACGACATTGAAAACCCCACCACCCCCCAGATGTTCCATTGACATTGTACTCAACTGAGATCTTCCCAAAATTCCTAACTCAAACTCGGATCATTAGGGCCACCGACAACTGCAAAAGCCTAGGAAGGACTGTCAACCACCCATTTGAATAGCATTGAGAGCGATTTATCTGTCATCCTCCTCAGATTTCTTTTCTAAACAAGTTGGGATCCCATATGGTTACCATGACCCTAGACCCTTCCATTCACCTCAAGTATATACCCAATCAACGTAAAAAACCCCCACAATTCCTTGATATCCCACAAACCCAGGGATTCCATCTTCGTTTCTTGAAGCATCGAAATATCCACCTTATAAGCCCTAACCAATTCTTTCATTGCCAATTTTTATCAATCGAACCCAAACCCCTAATGTTCAAGATAAAACAACCATTAATAAACTAAGTGAAGCATCTCCCTTGCCCTTTCTCCCTCCATCTTCCCTACCTCATAATTGATTGTTGATTTCAGATTAAGCTCCCGCTTTACTCTAACCTTCTTTTTTTTTTTTACGACAGGGTGTCCCCACCCCTTTAAGGCGAGACTATTCCTTGCGGATGCACGCAATCACCTGCCAACAACGTGCATTGGGTAATACACGGGAAGAAGAATTGAACTCGTGTCTATAGGGAGCAAACCCACGACCAAAGCCGTTCGCCCAAACTCATGACAGGTTTTACTCTAACCTTCTTAGACAATGAGACCAAGGAAACTACTACTATTGGACTTCTACAGACATCTATTTGGTAGAGGATCTCCCTAAAATATTCTTTCTAACTCACTATCCCCATCCCCAACATCTTTGTTATCTGCTCCATATTCCACTTAACCCATGGAGATTCAACCTTTTCCTAGCCACAAGGAATCTCACGCCTCACCCACACCTCTTCAACAGAAACCAACATTGCCTCTACTTCGACTTTTCCAACTCAAACCACACCATGCAAACCAAAGTAGTGTCAAGGTCCAAAACCTCATACTCACATTTGAATAGAAAGACTCATCATGTCTAACCTTGACGCCTTCACCATCTCTCGCTCTAGAGTCCTCAAGGTTGTTGACCCTGCCTCTACTATTGAAACTTCCTCGTGTACAATATTTGTTATCAGCCACAAGGCGTTCAATAACTGTAATGGTGACCATAATGGCCAGCCTTATGGTTGTTAGGATACGGGCCATAATGGCCTTTACGGCCCCCACACGGTTGTTACACTTACGGCCCTGTAACAGTCCAAAATTTTTCAAAGGAATGTATAGGCCACATATCAGACCATTAAAGACCCGTTATGGCCATTACAAGACCATCATGGGCCTTTTTTTTCAGAACAGGCGTTACAACCCCTCATCATGTAATGGGTCCCATCGGCCATTATGTAACTGTTCTCTAATATCATGATTCATCCATCACACCGTGACAGTATCGAAGTTTAATCATTAGATTTTGGACAATTTAATTTGAAATAGTAATTCCACGTATGCAATTTCTAAGTACTTTTAAAGTGTTGTCTTCCTGTAATCCATCAACTCTGACAGAGGATCGAAGTTTTTCTCATTAGTATTTCCCCTCTAGGAACTAAATTGCAAACTAATCCAATACCCAAAGTTAACATCTTCAGCTATTTGGTCTCTTATGATCTTTGTTCTCATCAACACTTCCATGAAAGAGTACAGATAGCTCCTCCCCGATCCTAGGCTGAAAGCCTAAATCTGTCTTCAGTTTCTTCCTAACCCTAAACGTAACCCAACCATCAATCTTTAGACCCTACTACCCTTAGGCATTGCTCCCTAGTTCAAGATAGTGCACACAATGCATCCCGCATGTTAAAGCCCAACGATTAAAGATACATTTCTCAAAAAATTTACAGAATTTCCGCTCATCAAACTAGCTGCTGGTTTAATTGGCGCATCCTGATCAATCTTGTAAATGCAAAGTTGATTCATGAGTTAAATAGCAGGAGCATCCTAAATAACAGAATTCAGCCGCTTGTAATATCAGTACTGTTTTAATATTCTGCGGAAGGTTAATAATGTACGAATTAGTGCTTTAAGTAGCTTACGCTACACGATGTACGCTACATGATGTAGGGTACCCTTCGCTACTTAGTGCATGAAAATAGCTCAAGTCACATGTATCAAACGCTACATGCTACATGGCATGCGCCGCATGCTACAAGGCATATGCTAGTGGCCAACTAGATGCTACATAGCCTAAGCTACATGTTATTTTTCGCTAAAACAGTAAAATCAATAGATGTTTTCAATGATCTGTTACATTTTGCTATTTTTCACTAAGAACAAGTTAATGTTTTCAATAATTTTAGTGAAATAATATAATCAACAGTATTAAATCAGTTCCGTTGTTAATTTTTATATTAAATTTACTCATTTCCCTAATTTTCCCACCATTGTAATGAAAATCTAGAAATCAGGTGTAGCTTACTTATGCGCTACATAGCTCATGCCTCATGCTTCAGGGGATTGAACACTAGGCTACACGCTACTCACTATTTAAAACGGTAGTAAGAATGCACATCACATGCGCTAATGGAGATATCAAACAATACCAAATTTTGAGCAGAAATACAAATTGTTCAGGAGGTTTGAGCAATGGAAGGCTATTCATATGCATAGGGAGGCAAATGGCACTGCAGACAGTTTGCCTAAGTCTGCAGCTAGCATATGTCAAGAATGGTGAGGTCCACCCCCGAGCATTATTGTAAATAATCAACTTTTGGACTCTTCTGCTTTGGTGTTTCTTAGATTTTCTTAACATAAAAACTTTCTTAGTACCAAGAAAAGGTGCATATATGCACCACATAGCTTTTCATTGTCATGGTGACTGAACAAAATGCTGTTGTAGGTAAGGATGTGGAACATATTTGTAGGAACAGAAGTCTGAGTTGATTTACCACAGAAAGAGTTGCAACTGAGAAAGGCATGATAATATGACTCAAAAATAGCAGTATCCTAAAGCTTAAACAAAACAAAAAGAACTAAGAAATGAATGTAGCCTAAAACAGTTACGGAGTAGAACTTGGACAAAATAAATGAAGCAAGAAATCAGAGACAGTATCAAGCTATATTCCAGCCTGATTCTTTTTATGTAACAACAACCCAGAAAAACAAAATGACATAATCACAATTCCAAAACTCAAGTATCAATTCCCCATGCAAACACATTTCTTCAAAGATACAATGTAAATAATGAACATGAATAACACATGAAAATAGTGTAAAACACTGGAGAATTTAATAGAAAGCAAAGACGCCAAAAAAAAAAGGCATCTTTGATTGGATGAAAATAATGGGCTGCTGTAAACTGATATGGAGAATTTAATAGAACGATAATAACTTACATTTTCATTTTCATCAATGGACAAGCCTTGTCCTTGATGAATCTGGCGATCTAGAACATTCAAAAGTCTTACAAGACCATCTACAGGAACCAAGTGTAGGATTTTCTTTCCACGGATGGACATTATTTCATTTACAAGCAATTTAATATCAGCTAGAGGTAGAGATGGACCCTCCCCTTCGTCCAGATCATCATTAGTGGTTTCTGCTCTCCCACAGAAATCCTCCAACATCTCACAAAATCCTCCTACAATGCCATCTGAAAATTCAATGCCACATGCATTGATTTAAGCATACAAAACAAGAAAAAGGAGATAATACCACAAATCAGAGAAAAATGCACTGACCTTGTAGCTCAGGGGAATCTGGCGCCTTTGAGAAAGAAGCATCATTGCTTCCTTTCTTCTTTATTTTTGGTTTTCTTGAAGAAACTGAACTAGGTGTTTCCTGCAATTAGGGCAGTGGTGTTATAGATTTATCGACAAGAAAACTAAACCAAATGTAGTGGTTAAAGTAAAACGTGACCCACGTTAGTAAGGTTCCCATTCGAATGATCAATAACTTCTTCATACTCTCTTTGCGTGTGGCTAATAATGGTTACGTTTTGCTGAAATGAATTCTTTTCAGATACCGAATCATGACAGTTCTCCTCTTTGACAAGACCTGAGAAACTTGAACAATACAACAAGTGATAAGCATAGAAACACCAGATTAGTTCCAATTGAGCCATCGTCATAATGAATACAATACCAAACGCGTGTAAGGGCATGTTAATTCTAGAAATAATAGTCCAGCAATTCACATTCAAGCGAAGTGGTTCAACAAATATTCTATGGAGAAAAGCTGCAAAAGATCCTATATGAGGTGGAATACTGCTGCAAGCATAACCACAACCAATCATTAATCACCCCCATGAACATATGATGGTTGACAATGGTTATCAATTATGGGTGTAGTACATGCAGTTGTACGGCTCACCTAGGCATGGTAATAAGGGCCATACAATCATATGGCCCACCTAGTCTTTGGAGTTTTGGTCATTTAGCTTCTCACATGTTATTTGGTGAACAAGGGTGTAGAAAGCATATTGTAAGTCTGTAACAAGTGACTGTGAGAGATAAACTAATCTTTTTGTTGTTGTATTACCTAAGCAAAGAGGGGGGTGCATCCAAACCTAATCCTTCTCATTCTTCTTTTATTTTCCATCTATTTTCTCCCTTTGTCCTTTTCTTTTATTTTCTATAGCAAACTACATGGTATCAAAGAAACTCTAATACACTTTCTTCTCATTTCTCTTTCTTCTTTCTAACAAGATCTCATTAAAATCCCTCTTGAACAAGGTGTCCCATATCAGTTACGTATCGGCCGTATCGGCCGATACGTAACGGAAACGGTAATGGCCGATACGCGATACGGGGTCGTATCGGCCGTTACGTTTTTTTGTACCCGTATCGGCCGATACGGGCCCGTATCGGTCCGTAACGGTCAGCCGTAACGGTCAGAAAACGGCTCCTTTTTTTTTCGTTTTAAGGACTATTTTTGCTGTTTTTTCCAAAATTCTTGCTTCCAAACTGTTTTTCATACCTTCTAATAGTAATTTCGACCAACCTTGGCTGGTTATTTGGGACAAAAATACGTTATATTACGGATTTGGTTGAATCAAAGCTCGGTGGGCCATTTTTCAGAAATTCGTCAAAAATAGGTATTTATTTTTTTTAATATGTTTTACTGTTTTAATCATGCCATATGATGTGTTAATCATAGTAGAACATGATAATGTGCATTTTACAGATTTGGGGTGTCATTTAATATTTTTTTATATTTTTTTTCTATTTACGCATGAATTTTGACCCTTTTTTTTAAAATTCAAAAAATCAATTTTTAAGGGTTGTTTTGTTGTTTTAATCATGTCATATGATGTGTTAATCATAGTAGAACATATTAATGTGCATTTTACAGATTTGGGGTACCATTTTATATTTTTTTATATTTTTTCTCTATTTACGCATGAATTTTGACCTTTTTTTAAAATTCGAAAAATCAATTTTTAAGGGTTGTTTTGCTGTTTTAATCATGTCATATGATGTGTTAATCATAATAGAACATATTAATGTGCATTTTACAGATTTGGAGTGCCATTTTATATTTTTTTTATATTTTTTTCTATTTACGCATGAATTTTGACCTTTTTTTTTTTTAATTCAAAAAATCAATTTTTAAGGATTGTTTTGCCGTTTTAATCATGCCATATGATGTGTTAATCATAGTAGAACATGTTAATGTGCATTTTGAAATTAAGAGGTGCCATTTTATATTTTTTTTATATTTTTTTCTATTTACGCATGAATTTTGACCATTTTTTTTTAAATTCGAAAAATCAATTTTTAAGGGTTGTTTTGCTGTTTTAATCATGTCATATGATGTGTTAATCATAGTAGAACATATTAATGTGCATTTTACAGATTTGGAGTGCCATTTTATATTTTTTTTATATTTTTTTTTCTATTTACGCATGAAGTTTGACCTTTTTTTTTTAATTCGAAAAATTAATTTTTAAGGGTTGTTTTGTTGTTTTAATCATGCCATATGATGTGTTAATCATAGTAGAACATGTTAATGTGCATTTTACAGAATTGGGGTGCCATTTTATATTTTTTTATATTTTTTTTCTATTTACGCATGAATTTTGACCTTTTTTTTAAATTTCCAAAAATTAATTTTTAAGGGTTGTTTTGCTGTTTTAATCATGTCATATGATGTGTTAATCATAGTAGAACATGTTAATGTGCATTTTACAGATTTGGGGTGCCATTTTATATATTTTTTATATTTTTTTTATTTACGCATTTATTTTGGCCCTTTTTTGAAAATTCGAAAGATCAATTTTTAATGATTGTTTTTCTTTGTTTTAATCATGTCATATGATGTGTTAATCATAGTAGAAGTGTAAAACATGTTAATGTGCATTTTACAGATTTGTGGTGTCATTTTATAAAATTTTTTTTGTATTTTCAAATTAGTGACTTTATATTTTTATTTGCTTATATTGGACAGGTTTTGGAGCTTCTTAGGGTTTAGTTAGAATATAAAATTATCTTTATTAACATAGGTCATACACTCATACTCATATCCTAAACCTAAAGAAATGTCTGGGTCTAGCCAACAACAAGTAAGTGAGGATATTGGATGGCAACATTGTGAGAGGGTTGGTGATACTAGGCATCAAATGAAGTGCAAGTATTGTGATAGACTAGTGACTGGTGGAATTACCCATCTCAAACAACATTTAGCACATCGAAAGGGCCAAGTTGCGCCATGTGTCAGAATACCGAAAGAGATAATGCTTTTAATGCAAGCTAATTTGGATGAGTCGAAGGGTAAACGTGCTGCTGTACAAAAGAAGAAAGATGATATTTTGGATGCAGCTCGACAGGAGGTGTTCGGTCTTGAATATATGGGCGTTCGTGATGAAGATATTATTGATTCTGACGAAGATTCAGATCGGGAATTAACTATAGCTAGGAGAAAGAGAGTGTGCGTCTAGCTCGTGAAGAGGAAGAACGTCGCCGCATGTTTGGCACTCATGGGTCAGTGCGTGATACGGGGGGGGGGCGGTAGGAGTGGGAGTGGGACGGGGAGTGCAAGCTGGAAGTGCAAGCCGCTTGCAGTGGGGACCGAGGGGGGGGGTAGGTTTGGTGGGTTAAGACGTGTGTTTGGGAGCCAACGACAGACATCTTCACATGATGCCCCCTATACGTTTGGATGAAGAAGTAAATGAGCCTAGGAGACCCTCTATTGATCCAATCCTATTTAGGAAAGAATCAACTAAACAAAAAAAGATAAAACAAATGTGGAGTAGAACTTCCGTTGAGAAATTAGGTAAGCGAAGACAGCAAAGTTATTTATACATGCCAACATACCTCCTAACGCGGCCAATTCTCTATATTGGCAGGTGGTAATCGATGCAGCAGCAGAAGCAGGTGAAGGAATAAAAGCTCTCACGGCTAAGGAGATTAGGGGGAAATGAACAGATGCAGAGTATGCGAATGTGAAAGCATACGTGGCTACCTTTAAACCTGTATGGCAAGCCAAAGGATGCACGATCATGTGTGATGGTTGGACTGGCCCAACCAGACGTAGCATGATCAACTTCATGGTGTACTGCCACTTAGGAACTATATACCACAAGTCAATTGATGCCTCAGAAGCAACAAAAGATTCTCAATATATTATGGGCCTAATGGATAAAGTTGTGGATGAGATTGGAGAGGAGAATGTAGTGCAGATTGTGACAGATAATGAAGCATCATATAAGCTTGCAGGACATATGTTGATGGATGAGAGAAAACATCTTTTTTGGTCACCATGTGCTGCCCATTGTATCGATCTTATATTGGAAGATATTGGGAAGAAGAAGAATGTTAAGGAAATGGTCGAAAGGGCAAAGGAAGTGACGACGTTTATTTACAACCATAATCAAGTAGTCGCAATAATGAGAAAGTTCACGAAAGGACGAGAGTTGTTGAGGCCTGCGGCGACTAGATTCGCAACAAACTTTATAGCATTAGAGAGTTTATTCCAGCATAGGGGAGAGTTGAGTGAGATGTTTGCTTCCCGAGAATGGCTCAACACAAAACATGGGAAGAAGACATCAGGCACACCGGTCGACGTTGCGAATACCATACGGGACAACAAATATTGGAAGAAGGTTAAGGCGATCCTAAAGGTGATGGAGCCACTAATGAGGGTACTCCGTCTTGTTGAAACCGATGAAGCACCTACCATGGGCTTCCTATATGATGCCATGGATAAGGCAAAGCTTGCAATTCAACGTGATTGTAGAAGCTGGGAGACCTATTGGAAGATGATCGACAGGAGATGGACAAAACAACTCCATCACGATCTTCATGCAGCAGGTTACTACCTAAATCCTAGGTATAGATATGCCTAATCATTTGTTGAGGATGATGAAGTTCGTGTCGGGCTAAAAAATGTGATAAAGAGATTAGAGCCTGACTTAGATCTGCAAATAAAGGCGTTAAATGAATTAGATACATTTGGAAATCGCCTTGGTAGCTTTGGAGATGTTCTTGCACAGCATGCAGTGTCTAGGTTGCAACCGGCCGAATGGTGGATTAATTTCGGAGAGAGTACGAAGGCTCTCCAAAAAATTGCAGTAAAAGTTTTGAGCCAAACATCTTCCTCTAGCTGCGAAAGGAATTGGAGTTGTTTTGCGCTCATTCATTCAAAGAATAGGAATAGATTGCAGACTAGAACATTAGATAGACTTGTCTTCATGCACTACAATATAAAACTAAGAATGCAACGACATCATAGGAGCATTACAGCTGCCGATGACGGAGACTACTGTCCAATAAACTTGGACAATATTTATGATGAGGATGACCCACTTCTACCTTGGTTGGAAACAAGGGAAAAGCAAATTGAAGAGGATAGTGAAGAATTGGAAATTGATGACCCAGAAATACGCAAAACGCAACAAGAGAGTCGTGCAGATGTGTTGGACCCAGTAAGAGGGGCAACGTTTATGCCACGTACGGATACGGCTCAAGATCAACAAAAGAGTACGAGCAGTGGTAGGGTGACCGTGTTGGATGATGACGACCCCCCTGCCCCTGGTGCTGGCACTTCTAGTGTTGCTTACCCCTCTATACAGCCGTCTACAGATCGCGATGGCGATGAACATCGACGACGTGGTATACGAGGTCGGACTTACGAGTGTATCGAGTCACGATACAGCTAGCCGGATGAGGGTACATCTAGTAGTGCACGGGGTCCGGGAGGTCCAGAACATCAGCAGGCTCATGGTCTTGGTTATTATGATGGATATTCTTATGGTCAATTGGATTATGATTATGATGGTTATACTGAGCCTGTTCCATCACATTCATGTTGGAGTAGCCCTCCCGATCAATATTCATATGATTATAGATATCCAGATCCAAATCCAAGTTACTCATCGCAGCAGACGCACTCTCAATCTCAAGATTCTCAACGACTTTGAGTATGGGCACTAGTATGGCTATTCGACGCACCTGGTGGATATAATTACTCGGGGTCGAGTCGTTGCCTAGTCGGGATCGGTCATCCTCTGGTTTCGTTGATCTAGTATTTCCTTCCCTGCTTGGATATTATGGATATGCAAACACCTACACCTATTGGATGACCTCACCGATGGTGACGATGACGATGATGTGGAGATCGAGCAACCACAAAAAGCGATTTTCATTTTGGTGGTGACTTGTGATTGTGAGTATATATTTGTATTAAGGCAAGTATTTGTAGAAGATGACTCACAAGAAGCGATATTATTGCAAGAAGCCATGCATCATGCACACACTTGACACTTTGTCGAACTTGTATTTAAAATAACTCCCCGACAACCAATCAAGTAATCCTTAATCAAGTTGGAAGGGAGTATATCGACACTACTAATTTATTTTTTTTAATATTCTTGACTTGAGGATGACAGGTTATAGACAGGAATCACAGTCACGTGCACAGGTATGTTCGAGAAATTCCTCAAAAATAATTGCAAACACCTAATGTAAGATATTTTCATATTACATTCATTCTAATATATCTATCATTGATTGTAGACAGTTAGAAAATTAAAAATATGAATTTTGTAGTCAAATTTAGGTTATCTAGTTCATAAATTCATCAGACAGTCCGATA
Organism: Magnolia changhungtana; assembly: GCA_030180095.1. NCBI lineage: Eukaryota > Viridiplantae > Streptophyta > Magnoliopsida > Magnoliales > Magnoliaceae > Magnolia > Magnolia changhungtana. The sequence goes on from JASAUF010000632.1 coordinate 829,847, forward strand.
CAACTTCTCACCAAAGAGTGGACCGTTACACCACCATAACCATGTTCCAATTTATAAATGAATGCATATTTGGAATGCTTAGAATATTCCGGATTTAATCCATATTTTTTCATATTTTTTTGGCAAAAAAAATTTTTTGCGCCGTTACGCCCCCGTATCGCCGTTACGCCCCCGTATCCGTATCGGTTTTGGAGGTCACCGTTACGCCAACCGATACCGATACGGGACACCTTGCTCTTGAAGTCCCTCTATCCTGATTCCCTTTTCCATAAGTCTTTCTTTTCTCTTATGTTTGAGCAACGATCTCTATATGGGATCTTATGTGTGGTACAGTGATGATGTCATCTAATACCAACCCTCTTTGAGTTCATAATTGGAGGGTCCACCTACGTTTCTAGAAGTGTAATGGGATGTGCATATTTGGTAGTGAATTGAGTTTTTATGTAGCGTGGTGCTTCCTCCCTTAGTTGGTGCAATTCCTTTGGTAGATCTGATTTATGAGAATCCTTGGATCTTGTGTGGAGCTGCTGCCAGGATCGAACTTGAGACCTTTTCCTCATATGGTGCTGGCACCTGACTCAAACTTGTGACCTTTTGCTTATGTGGTGTTGGCACGTGACTCGAACTTGTGACCTTTTGCACATGTGGTGTCAGTCAGATCTTTGTATGATGACCATTAGATTCATGGATTTTGTTGGTTAGTTATTATTTGTGTTTGATTCCACCTCTAGTTCATATCTACTTTGCTATCTTAGTACTCCTTTTCTTTCAAGATGGAAAATAAAAGTGAGACAAGCGATTCCATTTTGACTCCCTCTAAGTCTCATGACTTCCAAATAACATCCACAAAATTAAATGACATGAATCACCTACAATGGGCCACATCTATTGAAGTTTTTTCTGGTTGGCTGATGAAAATTAAAATATATTACATCCTCTAAACCTCATGAAAGTACTGCTGGTTATAATGATTGGGTAGCAGAAGATGCCTAGATTCGTATTCTGTTTTGGAATAATATAGAACCCAATAAGTGCCAACTATATATTCTTCAACACTTCAAAGAAATGTCCTCGAGGGAGAAAATGTAAGTCAGCCATATGGGTCGTATAAAAAAATTTTGAACTCAAACAAGGTGCTAAAAGTGTTGGAGAGTATTACCCTGACCTGGGGGAAGTAGTAAGAACTAAACATATATCAACCACTGTCGCTGGACTATAATACTATGGTGAAGCAGCATGAAGAGCTTCGGATTGCGAAATTTCTTTCTGGGTCACAATATGAGTTTGAGCTGATCCATGCTCAACTTCTTCGAGGCAGCGAGATCCAAATTATTACTGAGGCATTTGCTTGAATTCAACATGCATCAATTAGGAGCTGCAGTAGCTTTGCTTCTCAAGACAGATCTGCTCTTGTTATTACATCGGGACAAGGAAGTGGTGGTGGTGGTTGTGATCAGTGTTTGCAATATCAACGATATTGGCCAATATTATTGTTATCACACTCCAGTGATATGGTATGCCCGGTTAGTCTCTGAAATTTCTGATCCCGTAGTGAATATCATATGATATTGCAATATATCGCAGATATCACGATACATCCTAATCTATCACTGCTGGCCCTTTGTTTTTATTACAATGTATTGACGACACTATCGATGCATTGTCGATATCGACAATATTTGCAGACAGCGCGCCCCTCTTTCATGTAAACCCAAAAAAATTAAAAATTAAAAAAATAATAATAATTTTTTTTTTTTTAATTCCATTTTTGAGAGAGGAGAACTAAGAGAGAGAGAGAGAGAGAGAGAGAGAGAGAGAATGAAAAAAAATACCCGTGTGATTTTTCCTCTCTCTCTCTCTCTCTCTCAAACTCCAGGAAACTTTTCGAATTGGATACAAAATGAAGTGGGTTTCAGCACAGGTTTCGAGGTATTTCCCCTGGGGCCCACTTCGATGTATGTTTGTATATCCACGCCATCCATCTGTTTTGCCAACTAATTTTAAGGCATGGTCCCAAAAATGAAGCCAATCCAAATCTCAGGTGAGCCACACCACAGGAAACAATGATCATTGAATGCCCACAATTAAAAACTTCCTAAGGTCCGCCGTAATGTTTATTTGCCATCCAACCTGTTGATAATGTCAAACAAACCTAGATGAAGGGAAAACATATATAGCAGCTTGATCCAAAACTTTTGTACCTCACAAAAAGATTTTAATGGTTAATCACCGGTGTTTCTTGTAGTGTGGCTCACCTTAGATTTGGATATACTTCATTTTTTGGCCCATGCCATAAAATGAGCTGGCAAAACAGATGGACGGACATGGATATATGACACATACATTGAGGTGGGCCCCATAAAAAAGACCTGAAGAAACTTCATCAAGTCCAACATGACCAAATATGTACCCTTTCGCCACAGGCGTCACCCCCATACATGTTGTCAGCGACTTAGGTGGGCTCCACCATGATGTTTATATCAAATTCAAGCCATTCACCAGATGTGTCGCCCCATTTTAGGTCTAGCGCCCAAAAATCAGCCCCATCATTGATTTAGGTGGACCACACGATTGGAAACAGTGTACAGGCAATGCTCATCCTTCAAACTATTTTCCTTGGTGTGGCCCATGTGAATCACAGATGAGCTTGATTTTGGGGTTCCATTTCTAAATTTTATTGTGTCATCTAATGGTTGGAGTGTATTTTATATAATCATCATGGTGGGCCGAGTAAAAATCATGGGTCGATGCATCTTTACCAACTGTTTCCTTTCATGTGGCCCACTTGAATCACAAGTCAACCTGAAGTTTTGGCCCTGGGCCTAAAGTGATATTACATATCTAATGATCAAAGTGGATTTCACATACCACATCACGGTGGGGCCTCCAAAAATGAATGGTGGGAGTCCTTCATTTGAGTTTGTGTGTGTGTGTACTTATCAGCCAGTTGACTTTTTATGTGGCCCACCTTAATATGTACATGAGATTCACTCCAACCATTATATGTGTAATCACATGTTAGGACCAAGGCCAAAAATCAGGTTGACTGTGATTCAGGTAGGCCACACCAAAGAAAACAGTTGGTAAAGAGACGTTCATCCTTGATTTTTAAAGGGCCCACCATGATTATTATATTAAACCCACTCCAACCATTAGTGGCCACAATAAAAATCCACTCCAACCATTTTTTGAAGATGGCCCACTTCATTCTATGCAAAAAAAACAATGGACACTAGCATATCGCCAACGTATTCTTCAAAAAATCTGTTTGACTTCAAGGGGTACCAAAAACAGTAACTTTGGACCACGATTCGAAGTTTTCAAGGCGCTTACGGTGCACTTTATGAAAGTTGTTGGGTACCAAGTTTCAATTCTGTAGCACATATCATCCTCAAGGCTCAAACAGACAGCAAACCGATGTAGCAACAAGATCCCTGGCGACCTTTTCAGGAGTATCATAGGCAACAACGTATCTCCGTGGGACATGGGTCTACCGCAAATTGAGTTTACCTATAAAAGCTTCATAAATCATACCACTGGAAAATCCCCATTTGAGATCGTAAACTAGAGAAGTCCACATCATGTATTTGACTTAATATCAAGGTATTCTGTGATGGTAACAACCACCACTGTTACTGTTATGATATAAACAGTAATGGCCGTTGCAATCTCTTTTTTTCTTTTTCTGTTTCTTTTTCTTTATTTTATTAAAAAAAAAAAAAAACTCATGGCCGTTATGGCTGCTACGGGGCCATAACGAGTCATTATTTCCATAGACCATTATAACGAATAATGGTTGCCATTGTTACCATCACGTAACGACCATTATGGCACTATAAGACCAAGTGAGCGAAGATACTAATGCTTTCGCCAAGCACATCCAAGACTTGCAAGCTCAAATAAATAAGAAGATTGAAGAGAGCAAGACCAAGCACCAAGCAACTGCAAATGAAAATCGGCAGGAGGATGTATAAAGAAGGTGACTTAATATAGTTTTTTTAAGGCAACAAAAATATTATTAAAAGAAAAAAAAAAAAAAAAAAAAAAAAAAAAAGAAGAAGAAGAAGAAGAAGACGAGGCAAAACAAAGCAAAATAGCAAGACGCCAAGGCGGCGACTCCACTATAGCCCCAGAAACTCTAGATTACATCCCTTCAGCTTGGAAGAGACAACGGCCCGTTCTATGACTAAACATCTGACTCTTTGAGAGATAGGCGTTGCTTCCTTGCAGGTGTTATTAAAACACTTTCCATTCTTTTCTTCCTAGACTACCCACCATATTGCCAAGAGGGATAATCTCCAAAGAGAAGTCTTCTGGCTACTAAGTCTGACCTCATGCCAAGCAAGCAAGCACTGGTTGAACGATTCTAGATGGCTCCACCTAACTTGAAAGCGCTCGAAGAGATCAGCCCGTATCACATTTAGCCAGGGAAAATGCAGGAAGAGGCGGTCTACAAACTCTTCATTTTGCCAACACAAGGAACAAACATTCGGAATCACCATACCTCTCTTCCCAAGGTTGTCCACTGTAAAGACTTTCTTCCTATCCACGAGCCATCCAAACGCTTGAAACTTTCAAGCGGGATTAGACCACAGGAACCGGGTGCCCCGAACCTCTCTTAAGGATATTAGTACTTCGAACGGTATTGTAAAAGGATTTTACCGAGAAGGAGTTGGTCTTATCAAATCTCCAAATCATTTTATTCAGTTCATTTTCAGCAAGGTCCACTCCCTGAATGCGCTCCAAAAGATTTGTGAAGTCTTTGACCTCGCTGTCCCAAACAACAACCCACCAATCCGAGAGAAACAATTGGCCACCACCATGTTCGGATCTGGTGCAAGTCTGTAAATCAAAGGAAAGTCATCTTTCAGATTTGCTCCGTCTGTTCATGGATCTTCCTAGAATCTAAACCTTTCTCCATTCCAACGGCAAACCCCACCCCTTGCATGAAACTCGCTTTAACCGAGCAGACTCCTTCCCATAAAGCAGAAGCCCTATAAAATGTCAAATCCCTAGTCCCCCATCCCCGTAGTGAGGAACTGTATTTACTCTTCAGGACCCTTTCCTTTTCCATAAAGCCCTGTCATACTCCCCAAGACGCCAAAACCACTTCCTCAAGACTTGAACTTCTAGTAAGTTTCCGAGGGAAACTTACAAGAAGCTCAAGTCTAAGAAGATTGGTCCATGCCGGGTTCAGAGGAAGTTGGGTGACAATGCCTATGAGATCGAGTTGCCAGATGACTTGAGATATCCCGCCAACTTTCAACGTGGCAGATTTGTTCGAGTACCATGCATGGCGAGGTGTCTAACACACAAGATGAAGTTATTATCAATATGGAAAAATAGATCCCGAAGAAAAAGAAAGAAGAAGTTGAACAAGTGTTGCACATGTAGACTAATGACACTCAAAGGGGCCAATACAAGCAATGGTTGGTGAAATGGAAGAACAAGCCTTATTCTGAATGCACATAGATCACAAGCAATGGATTGAAACGATTGGATCTGAACCTCTACTACTTGTATGAAGTGTCCAACTCACCAGAGTCGAGTTCTTTCCAACCCAGGGGAAATGACACAAGCCCACAACCCACCATAGGGCCGAGCATGTACTAATTTTGAATTGTTTATTTAAATATTTGGAGCCTAGATACCAAGAACTACAATTTACCATTTGTGGGAGATAGGGGAGATGTGATTGAACATATGGGGGCTAATTTAAAGATGTGATTGAAGATTTTGAGGATTATTTTCTAAGATTTGTTTTTAATATAATTAAGCCTTTACCATCTTAGGCAGTTAAGCTTTTACCATCTGAAATCAACTATGATTGATTTGAAATCAGTTATGATTGATTTGAAATCAAACACTTAGTTGAGGGGATTCTCATTGAAGAATCATTAGGTTCTATAAAAAGCAGTTTGGTGTAAGAGGTAGGAATCCAAATTTTTCTATGTGCAAGTTTTTCTCAAGTATTGTAAAAAGTTTAACATCAATAAAGCTATTTCTCCCTCTCTACTCCATTATTCTTGTGGGTGTACTCTTGTTCATTTCTTTACAATTCGAGTGTCAAGATCTCATTGACTCAATAACCAAGTTGCACCATTTGGTGATTGCTGCTAGGATGATTCATCTGGTGCTCCTGCAGCTTCTTCTCAACCTACTATAGGTGAGTGTGTCACTCTCACCATGTTTCACGATGCGTATTCTCGATTCTTATCTTCTCAGCAGGCTAGCACGAGTCGGCCATGTTTTTCCACTACCACACTGATCAAGTCAGGTAATATGCATCCTCATTCTCACCAATCAAAACCTTGGGTCATTTATTCGGGTGCATCAAATCCCATGTCAGGTAATTCACATGTTTTCTCCACACTTGTTAAGCCATCAACTCTTTTGTGAATGACGATGAAATTTTACTATTTACTAAAGCCAAAAGGAATAAAGGGTAACTCAGGAAGTGACCCTCTCGCCATCTCCCAAACTTAGAGCTATAGCCAATCACAAGACAAAGCCGAATAAAATAGACACCCAAAAATAAAACAAACACAAGAAAGACAAAAAAAAAAAAAAAAAAACCCACAAATTAAAGTAAAGATTGCAAGAATCAGGAGGATTATCTAGGCCCGTTGAATTTGCCTCTCCAATCGCCCTGAAGATTCACAATCAACTAACCTTTGAACTTCTTGGACACAAGGGCCTAATTCATGATCATGGGGAAAATGCTCTGGACAGGGCCACAACCGAGGATTCTCTACTTTCAAAGATCCTAAGATTCCAATCAATCAATCCCCCCAACACACAAAAAGGGAAAATAATAATAATAATAATAATAATAATAATAATAATCCCAAGCTAAACAAACCCCCAAATGAACTTTTTTTTCTTTTTTTTTTGTGTGCATCCTTCAAAAGGACCTTGAATCCATAGATTGCTTCTCCCAACGATCCATTTAAAACCTAATACACACCGAATCTAGAAAGGAAGAAAGCCCACACTGATTTTTCCACCTCACAATGAACAAACAAGCGATCCACATTTCCAACCCAATCTTGCACATGACGCATCAATTGGGCATCGCTTTGTTTCACTTGTTAGGAATAGTTGTTAAGCCATCAACTCTTACTTTTGTTACTGTCACTAGTTGTACCCATCCTAGATTAAGGGATTAGGCATTGTTTGTCCATCCCCTTCTCTAAAACTCCCATCTATCTTGTATATACCCCACTTTCCATTCAATATTATGTTAATCGTCTTATCAAAAATCTAAATTGCTCAATTACTTTCTTTCTTTCTCATTGCATGTTTCTGAATCTAATGACAAGGAGGGCAATTTGGCTCAAGAAATGAAGCAGGAGTTTTAAACTATCTGGATCATGCACCAGGCATAGTAGTTCAATCTAGTGTGACACCATTCCAATGGCATTGTCTTCTTGGTCATCCTCCACTACATGATGGTTCCGGAATTACTCTATTTCCAATTTTGATTTTGAAGTCCATCAATATAGTAAACAAAATCGTATGTCTTTCCCACATGAATGTCTGTCAATCTAGTCCTTTTTCATTAGTTCATTCTAATGCATGGAGTCACGTCAATCCCAAGTTGTCAAGGATTTAAGTAATGTATTATCGTTGTGGATGACTTTTCTAGAATTACTTGGCAATATTTATTGAAAGATAGAGCATAAGTTTGTCTGTGTTTCAACTATTTCATGCTAAGATTAAAAATCAATTCAAACAAAATAAATAAATAAATAAATAATCAGATTCTGATTTCAGATAATGGGGGAGAATACATGTCAAATGAGTTTCGGTCATGTTTAAAAAAGTATGGAATCTTGCATCAGACATTTTGCGGTCACACTCAACAAGAAAATGGGTTAGCTGAACACAAGCATAGGCGTTTACTTGGAAGTAACCTACGCTCTTTTATTTCAGATGAATGTACCTAAGAATTTTTTAGAGATGATACTACCTGCATGTTTTCTCGTCAATTGTATGCCCTCATCTGTTTTAAAGGGAAAAGTTCCTCTTCAAAATTTGGGTCCTTAGCGTCATTTATTCTCTCCCTCCAAAAGTTTTTGGGTGTGCATGTTTTCTACACTACTTGGGACCCAAGTTTGACAAGTTAGATCCTCGCTCTTTGAAAAGTAACTTTCTTGGATATTTGCGGTTTCAAGTGTTATTATCGCTCTCTGTAAACAGTTTATATGCGTTGATGTTACTTTCTTTGAATAAACTTAGTTCTTTCCATCTAAGCATAAGAAAGTCTATGGGCGTGGACATAGATGCATCACCTCATGTTGTTTTACCCGTTCCAAACCAATCACTCTCTACTGGTCCATCTACTACTTGACCACTCCAGCTATAAACTAGACGGAAGAAAAGGTGGCAGTATGCCACCTTTCCCTCATGCTTCTCAACCATCGCCCTTCATGTCCATTGGGCCTGGCTACTTCAATACCTAGAAAATACTACAACTCACAAAAATACTTGGCCAGAAAATGATGCTTGAGATGCGGTTTGAGATGATTTATGCCACTATCATCACTACCTATAATCACAATGTCATCGATATACACAACCAGCACAATCTCACATGCACTCTTACTTTCTTAAGAAGAATTGAGAGATTGACTTGGTTCCCTACTAGCCCAAACTCTAACACCACCTGGCTAAATTTCTCGAATGATGCCCAAGATATGACTACTTCAGTTCGTAAATAGATTTTTTTTAGCTTGTGCACCTTATCTGACTCCCCCTAAGCAACATACACAGGATGTTGCTCCACACCTCAGACAATCCTCATCCAAGAATGCTTTTCTAACATCCAACTGATGTAGATGCCAATTCAAATTCCAAACAATAATGATGATAACTTGGATAGAATTTAATTTTTCCATAGGAGAAAGTTTTAGAAGAAACCACACCAAAAGTTTGTATGAACCCTTGATGGGGGACATCACGCGTACACGCCCCCCCCCCTTACGCACGTACGCAATGAGGGCCCCACCATCGATCTGGATCGATGATGACGTCCAGGGAGGGCCTCCTAATTAGAGGACTGCGTTTTAGTTCATTGGAGTGGACCTGATCGTCATGTGAATCCCACCATGGGTTCTCATGATCGTGGCCCACTATTCTAAATAATCTACTACTTTGGATTTTGCTTATTATTGTTATTAGGAATATCATGGGCAGTTTAGATTGCTTTGATTAGTTGTTATTTTTTATTACTTCGTCTCCAAGTAATAGGGTGCGCACATGGCGCGAGTTTTGGGGTATAGGATTTTATTATAAATAGGCAAAATTTCTGCATTTTCCTGCTCCTTTCTGAGTTGTGAAAACCTAATTGGGTGTGAAGCACTCCCTTCTTCGAAGGGCTACTACCGTGGTGCGAAGCCACACCCATTCCGATTCGCCCCCATCTCCTACCATCCATATTCATCTTTTCCTATAGCCATCCAACCTTCAAATTCATTGTTATTTTGCAGTCAATCCTTCCCTACAGCAGATTTCCAGAATCTGGCACTGCAAGAGGATTGAAACTTCGGTGGAGCACCACGCGCGGACCAGAACTCGGATCGGGCTGAAACTTGGGGGTTGTGTGGCCCAGCCCTAGCCAACCAGACCCAAGTTGGGGCTTTTTGGGTTCGTGGTTCCCACACACGTGCGGACAACCCTCAGCGCACGTGCGTCAAGCCTAGCCTGCTGTCCACACATGCGGGCTGGCTTCAGGTTCACTCTCTCTTCTCTTTCACTCCTCTCTTACTTGATTTCTCTAACCCTAACCCTAGACTGTCTTAAATCTCAATTTTTATACCCTTTTCTTCGACCCTAGGGTTCCTCAAATTGAAACCTGTGAATCCCTTGGGTTGGGAAAATATTTTTGTGCATGTGTGGATGAATTTATTCTCCTTTGAGCATTATTTGGTCTATAACTTTAATTGATCCAGCCCTACCATGTGTAGGCCTGGACCCACATAAATTCCCCTTGATTGAGTGCTTGACTTTATGTGGGATGTGGAATTTTGTGTGATTGTTTTGAACTAGTATGATCTAAAGCCTGGAATCTCGCATATCATGTTTAAAATTTCATGTCCTGCATCAACCCTCTAGAAAGGTATTAAAAAACGGTTACGTGAGGGAAACGATTCAGGCCGTTACGTGTTACGGGGTCGTAACAGTCCGTTCCAAAAAAAAAAGGGTTGTACGACCCTGTAACAGACTAGCAGGGGCCGTTACAACGCGGCCCAAAACGGTCTGTAATAGACCAGCGAGGGCCATTACGCACAATAAATTAAAAAGAAAAGGGGTTCCTCTATGGAGATTAGAGAAAGGAAAAAAAAAAACCCCGGAAAAGTGTTCTTCTTCTTTCCTCTCATCCCCCCTCTTCCAAAACCCTCTCTCTCTCTCTACTCCTCCGATAGCGTTTCAAAAATTGCACACATGGCATATATTAAATCAAATCAAACCTTTTAAAATGTGGGACCCACTATTGCTAAGTCATAGTCCCGAAATCAGAATTTTTTAATGATATCCTAACCGTTGATTTGTGGACACTAGTTTATTCAAATATGATTGTTGGACATTTTTTTATGCTTCATCGTCCAATAAATGTCCCGCCAACCTAACAATCAGATGATGAAATGAGCAAAATTTAGGGCCCACTATATTATGGGATGTGTGTCATAGATTGTATAAATTTCATATTGATTTGGGGGCATTCAAGTGGCTCCCAAATTGGTGAAACTATTCATCTGAATTTAATATCATTTTTTTAAAATTTCTTTGGGGGAGCTATGTCTATTGTCAAATGCTTAGGAGTAAACATTAATTGGATGAATGTCATATATTGCACAAATATGGGGCTAATTCGGTGGCATTTTAGTCCTGCAAATCGACCCCCAAATCAGCCATACTATTCATCCGAATTTAATTTCAAAATTTTTCTTAATTTTTTTTAAATGAATGATGCCAAATGCTTATGGATATGCATTAGTAGGATAATGTCATAGATTGCATGAATTTCGGGCCAATTTGAGACATTTGAGCAGTCCCTCGAATCGATGACATTATTCATCCAAATTTTATTTTATTTTATTTTTATAATTACTTGGGGAAGTGGGATGAGTCCATAGATTGCATAAATTTTGGGCCGATTTGGGGTATTCGATTGGTCCCACAAATTGGCGACACTATTCATCCAAATTCAATTTTTATTTTTTCTTAAAATTACTTTGGGAGAACGGTATAAAATGCTTAAAGATATGCATTCGTGAGATGAGTACCATGAAATGAACTACCTAAGCCTGTCAAGTTCATAAAATCATTAGACGGGCCAAGACAACATTCTCATTAAGAGTGGACCATTACGCCATTGTAAACATAGTAAAAAAAAAAGAGAAAAAAAAAAAAGAAGAAGAAAAGGAATACATATTTGGAATCGTCTAAATATATGGGATTTTCCCATTTTTATTTTTTTGGCAAAAAATAATCCTAACGGCCATTACTTACGGCCCCGTGACAGTTGTAACATAACAATAATGGTGAGGACCATTACCATTTATGGAATACCTTGCCCGCCAACAACAATTCAGACCTTTAACCAGTCAATAGATGCATCTGGAAGATACTTAATAAACGCATTTATAGCCCACAACTTGCTTACCAGATGACAATGATGTCAATTCCCATGTCCCATTAAAATTTAAGGCTGGCATCTCGTCATCCATTAATTGCTTCCAACCAATATTAGATAGGGCTTACTGAAGGAACGACGAATAGATACAGATGATAGCAAACAAATTGTTAGAAGGAGATAAGTGATCTAAGTAAAGTAGTTGGCGATAGGATGAAGAGTGCAAGACCGGGTACCTTTACATACACCAATTGGTAGATCATCATAGATAGTGTAGGGTAATGGATAGGCAGGGATTAATCTTTCCCTATGGAAGTATGTTATGGACTTACTACCAGAGACTAGTATGCTTTGGGCCAAACTTGTTGATACTCTCCTATGGATCCTAATGAGAAGTTGATTGTGGATCAAGGAGATTTGTTTGATGACCTGGGCAGACATTGTAGGCTAATTGGCAAGCATATATACCTCACAATCACCCGTACTGACATAACATTTGCTGCTAGATTTGTAAGTCAATTCATGCAAGCTCCTAGAACCTCCCATTGGGATGCAGTTACTCGTATACTAAGGTCTTTGAAGGGATCCTCTAGCCATGGTATAACTTAAGAGAAATATAGGCGCATTCATGTTGAAGGGTACTCAAATGCAAATTGGGTAGATTCCCCTACTAATAGACACTTGACAACCGGTTATTATACATATGTTGGTGGTAATTTGGTGACTTCGAAGAGCAAAAAAACAGAATGTGGTGATGAGATCAAGTATAGAGAGCCAGAGACATAATGTAAAGCTATGGCCCATACAACTTGTGAGATGATATGGCTAAAAACATTGCTTCATGAGACTAATTTTCCAGTTGATGGTCCCATACCCTCACATTGTGAATCAAGCTACTTCACAAATTGCTACTAACCCGAACTTCCATGAGAGGACCAAACACATTAAAGTGGAATATCACTTTATTTGTGAGAATGTGTCCTCTAAAGAGATCTCTAGCATACATCAGGTATTAGGATTAAGTTGTAGACATTTTTACCAAAGTTCTCGGAAGAAGTCGATCATCAAGCATTCAGAACATATTGGGCATGGATGATATATATGCTCCACCTAGAGGGGGGCCATTATTGATGATAGGTGTGACCCTTACAATTGGAAAGCCCACCTAGGTGATGGTAATAAGAGTTGCTGAATCGTATGGCCCACCTTGTCTCTAGCGTTTTGGTCATGTAGCCTCACACTTCATGTTATTTGGTGAACGTAATGTGTAAAAAGCATATTCTAACAAAGAGCAAAATGGTCTTTTTTGTTTTGTTTTTATGACTTAAAGTACATAAGCAAAGAGGGGGTTGCGTCCAAACCTAACCCTTATCATTTTTTCATTATCCGTCTCTTTTCTCCCTTATTCCTTGGTGTTATACTATCTTCCTATACCAAATTACCATATCCACCAGCTTATATTAACCCATGTTATATCTCCCATTTTTTCCTGATCCAGCAATTGGATCTATGATTTATCATTCATGGACATCGATAAGATCCTTCTATTTAGCAACACCTTTGGATGTTATAGCTCAATATTGATGCCTAAGTTCAAACTTCAAACAAGGCTCCAATGGATACCTAGGCACCTAGAGACAAGGGCACAGTAATGGACATAATGCTTCAAGGAGTTCCAAGTAATTGAAGATCTAGAGATTCCCAGAAAGGTCAACATTTCATCGAGGACATGAAAGAGACAAGCTAGTAAACAAAGGGAGAAATCTTACGAGGGGGGAATATCCCTCCCATCTCCCATAAAGTTCCCTATTACTCTTGAAAAGTATTTTTTTTGACCCACTATTATAACAAATAAATAAATAAATAAAAGAGAGAGAGTTCTCAAAATTTCAAATCCACATGCACATGCACATGCCTAGGTACCCAGCCGCCCTGCAACCTCACACCCACACCCTTGCACATATATGCATAAAGATTTGTTTGAGTGTAAGAAAAGTTCAACCTACAATGAATTGCATGTGAAATTCACATGCAATAAGTGTGCAGGCGACATGTCTTTGTGTGATTAATTTTCACCTACAATGTGTTGCATGTCAAATCACATGCAATGGATGCACATGTACCAACATTTCACACATGTATCGCATTTGAGCCATGCAAATGATGGGCCCAATGGTTCTAGGATAGGATAACCCCCACAGTTCTAGACAATTACTTCTCATCTAAGGACAAATGCTCTTGGGCAAACTCTAAATTTTTCATACACAGGAAAAAGGGTTGGAGAACATTTGAAGACCCTCCTAGACTTGTTTGCTTCAATAAAACTTATAGCCCATTGTATATGTGGAATCCAAGGTATGGACATGGAAAAAGTAATGATTATTTCCATCAACACTATTGAACAAGGGATGTCATTTTTAGGGGTCTTGTTTAGATAGCATGTGGAAATCCAAATTCATTAGACAGCGATCGCCTTGCATCTTGTACTAGAGAATTCTTAACCATGGATGAGTGTAATCATTACTTTGTGGTATCCATCTATCCAAACAGCCTTTGCTATCTTGTCAAGGAAAATCTGGTTTCGTTTACCTTTGGATTTCATGTATCCAAACACACCCTAAGAGACCAAGGTAGAACCTCCTGATGTTACCAAGACAAACTCTCACGTCCCCAAACACCAGGATGGCATCCATCAGTTAGAAGAGAATATGAAACCAAATTGAACATTCCACACCTCATTCAATAGAAGATTCCACTGTGGAAACTATAGAAATACGCTCGTCTCTAATAAGCACTACTCTTCAAAGACATTCCTAAATCTTTTCGTTTTTTCCATCTATCCTAATCAAATCTTCTTCTCTAACCCCAATCTTTTCAAATCAAAGTCTGGAAGGAAATGGAATTTTACCTATACCTTCCTACGTTTTGGCCCATCTCCCATATAACCCCGGCTTCTCACTTTTGGCCATGTTGACTTTAAGACAAACACGACTTCAAAGCATCTATCTTCTTCAAATTATCCACCACATATTTGTCTGCATCACAAAACTAAATGGTGTCATCGGCAAACTAAAGATGGGAGATCGAAGGGCACAAATTCACCACCCTGAAGCCATGAATGAGATTAGTTTCATGTCCTCTTTCCAACATACTACCAAGTGCCTCCACTACCATCAAGAAAAGGAACAGGGAAAGCAGGTTCCCTTGATGGATACCTCTCGACCCTCCAAATAAACCTTTAGGAGAACCATTGTCCAACACTGAATAAGCAAAGACGTTCCCGAATCTTTTTGTTTTTCCCATCTATCCTAATCAAATCTTCTTCCTAACCTCAATCTTTTCAAATCCTAGTCTGTAAAGAAGGCGAATTTTATATATACCTTCCTACCTTTTGGCCCACCTCCCATATATCACCCCCACCCCCTTTTTTCACATAAAACCCCCATTAAGGACTAGTAAAGGACGATTTTGCCCTGATGCATTAAACAATCAAAATAGGACTGTTGTGGGAGGCATTCTTTAAATGATCAAGAGAAAGATTAAGATGTGCCATGTTCAATTATCCAAACCGTCTATATGTTGGCAAATGGGTTCATTTTCACAAATCCAAACACTAAATGTTGGCACAGTATGTGGCGCCCATGCTCATTGGTCAAAACCATCTATATGTTTGTGTGGGGACAATGTTCAATGATCCAAACCATCTTCACATTAGCACAGTACGTGGGGCCCATGTTCAGGGATCCAAACTGTTTATATGTAGGCACATGGGGCCATGTTCACTTATCCAAACTGTCTAAATGTTGTAACAGCACGTGGGCCCATGTTCAAAGATCCAAACCTTCTTATATGTTGGCACGTGGCTCCAAACCGATTAAATGTTGGAACAGCACATGGGGCCCATGTTCAATGATCTAAACCATCTATACATTGGCACGTGGGCCTAGGTTCACTGATCCAAACCATCTACATGTTGGCACGACAGACGGGGCCTGTGTTCCAGGATCCAAACATATACATAGGCCTGTGTTCACTGATCCAAGCTGTCTACATGTCAGTTTGCCACCTGGGGCGCATGTTAGGGATCCAAGTTTCTATATTTTGGCAAAGACATAGAAGAGGCATGGAACCAGTTTTTGAGCATTTAGGGTTTTAGAAGGGCCTGTTCGCACAAGTTGCAATCCTCCCCACCAGTGCACAAAAGTGTGGAGAGCCACTGCAAACAAAATTCTTCCGGTCAACAACCTTAAGAAGGGGAACATTATGATCCCAAATGCATATTACGTGTAGACTGCAAGAAGAATATGAGGATCACTTCTACTTAATCATCGTCAGATAGACAAGGCTGTGCAGGAGCATTTCTTTGAGCTCTTCAAGGTTCGTTAGGTGCTCAACAGGTCAGTTTTCAATGTGATCTCTAGTTGGTTAGATGGACCTCTTGCAGTTAGGGAAAGATTCATATGGAAGTTGTTTCCGTTCACTGTTTTGTGTGGTCTTTGGAAAGAGAAATGCTAGAATCTTTGAGGGCAAAGAATCATCTATTGATTCTCGTTGGTGTTCAATTGCCTTCTCGCCCCACGGTTTGTGGGCATGTTCTAACCAGTTGTTGTTGCTTTGGCTGAAGCTGAGTGATGACAGGGTCGCTTCTACATTTGGCTGATCCATTGCATTATGCCTTTTCTTCTTTCAATGATTTGTTGATGTCCAGAAAAGGAAAAAAAAAAAAAAAAGATACAGTCATGCACTTTTACTGCTCTCATCGTGAATATTTTGAATCTTTTGACCATAAGCTACTACGAAAATTACTGCCTCAATGAATCCTTATGACTTAAGAGTGATAACCATGCACCTTAGTAAAGGGACTAAATAACTGCAATATATATAAAACATATCAAAAAGCAAAATAAACTTCAAACAAAAAATATAAAACAAGTTGCATGATCAAAAAGGTAAAAGAAACCTACAAGTAACTTGACAACAGTGAAAAAAAGCACCCCTAAAAGAGAAAAATAAATAATAAATATTACTGTTACCTGGAATGAAGTATCCGAATGCGTCGGAATTGCATTGTAGAACTTTGGTATAAAGGTTTAGAGGCTCTGAACAGATATACGGAGTAGGGCCTACTCCACCCCTAAGATTCCTAAAATATCACACTTGGATTAGGCTGGGGGCTAACAACAAAATACGACGCAATCATCGCTAGATCGCTTTATTTTAGATAACATCAAAGAAACCCAAATTATAAATCAATTGAAAGAAAGATATAATAATAAAACAATATTAAGTCATTGCAAGTTAGGAGTTTGTTACCCTTACAGGTATGGATCTGCATGGCATTAAGTTGATATGTACTGAGCCTTGCTATTTTCGATATATTGATCATCTATTTGAGATGGCTACTGAAATTTTTTTTAATACAAATGATCCCCTAAGTGGATTCCAGGGTTAGGATATGTTTTGGGTATGACCTCTTTCTTCTTTTATATAAAGAGGTTTCAGTGTGTTTAGTTTTGAATGCTTTCTATGCCAGTTGCTGGTTTTAGATAAAAGTAGGGGGAGGGTCGTATCCTCTTCTTATTTTGATGTTTAAAATAATGTTTTCCTTCATTTCTTTTATTTTACAGTTTCTTTTGCCATCATCTTTTTGTATAAATTCACTAGATGTAAGATAGACCAATTCTCTTAGGAGGAACAAAAAGGCTATGGATGAAATGACGCACCACCATCACATGTTTGAGATATTACATTAGGGTTGCCCTCTATAAGAGAAATCACTTCTCTAAAAGAAAACTTCCTTTTCTTATTCAATATTCCAAGCCATATGACATCTAGAAGCTGTCTACATACTAGAAAACCCTAACCTACACTATAGTGAACCTCAGCCCTCGTTTATCCATAAAAATACCATTGCCACTGTAGAGGTACTTCAGCGAGTACTGTAGCATACCTGTGGCACATTACTGTAGCGCATAAAAATAGCAATCCCCATTAGCAAAAAAAAAAAAAAAAAATCCTAATTTTATAGAAGAGACTTCTAAAACCCTCCAATGAATCAAGAAAAGAAAAACTATTTAATAACAATATTATTTGAATAAAAACTAGGCCCTTTTATGAACCCAAACATAAGTAGCACACATCAGACCCATAATTTGTCTTTGGGACTCATTTCTTCATTGATCTCTTCTGACAATCACTGTGTTTTGCATTACACATCCTTACAATTGTGCTTGTGTCACACATCCATTTCACATGGACTCAAACAGTTGAGATCAAAATGCCACTAATTTGAGCATGGAAGACCTAACATGCTTGGACTTTTTGTTTATTGAGCCCGGCTTCTTGTGCCAACAATTCAATCATGGAGACTGAAATCGTGTCCCACTAGTTTATCCAGACTCCATCTTCTTTTTCTCCAGCTTCCATGATTAGATGTCATGGACGTATGTTAATAGAGACGATGCTTGGGATTATCAGGGGCATTGTAGTAATGAAACAAGTTATCAGGTTGGTCAACTAGTAGACTATGGTTGGCTTCTCCAATTCTATGGGATAAGAAGAACACGTATGATTTGACCAAGGATTGGCAAGTGGAGATAAACTTTATCCCGAAGGTTGAAGATGCGTGCTAAAGGGAGCAAAAGATAGATATTCAAAAACGTGAAAGTTTGAATCAACTGATATGCCATGGTGACAATATCCACATACGTCAAAGATTTGGTATGGATATGGCGTGAGTATGGATTTTACACTTACTATTGAAATATCAGGCATTAATATAACAAGGACATATCATTTTGAAGCATTTTTGGTATCGATAGTTGTATGTTGAATGGATAATAGATACAACATTCAAGATGGCAAGTCACAGACTCGTAGCTGATATGAATGATGGCATAGGGACTGGCGTGACTCTGCACTAAGAGGGTTGAAAATCATTGTTAAGCTCCATGTTTATTTCTAATTTGTAAACTGGGAATGAAGTTTCCATGAGTTTGAGCTAATGCATAACAATTAGGTGCATTAGAAGTGGCTAGAGGAATCTGAATATAGAAGGGTTTCCTTAGTGAAGCTTTCTGTTCGGTCCATTTTAGGAAAAAGCTCTTTGGTATTATCTACCTAACACATGCAAGGCATGTGTAGAGAGGGGTGTTTGGTTGGGATGGAGAGTTAAAAATGATTTATGCAGGGCATTTAGGGATAAATTGACCAATATAATTACATTTTGCAGATCTGATCAGTAGGCATTTTGGGACAAAATGAATTTTTCTAAGAATTAGTGATATTTTTATTTAAAAAAACTCCAAAAGGCGCTACAACGACAACCACTCTGCTCAAGAAAGAGAAATACAATCAGAAGAGGCTTTTAGGGCCTGTTTGGTCCATGGGATTAAATGGTATGGAATGGAATTGTATTAGATGGGATTAACACCATTATTGCACAATGATTGCATGTCTAGAAATACCATAGTATATTGGCCATCCAATCCCCATGTTTGGGATAAAATTCTTGCTATGGGAAAAACACTGGATTAAGCAAAACCCCGTTTGGTGGACTATGGAATTGTAATCAACAAACCAAATTCACAACGGATGTCGGTCACTTGTACAAGTATATAACCAGAATGCCACGTGTAAAGGGCATATATGGATGGACGGCATGGATAAAACATATGCATCAATGTGGGGCCCACGTGTAGTGGATTTCAAAATTCACGGAAATCCCACATGGGACCAAATGCAATTCCATCCCACCTAATCCCAACCCTATCCATCCTCCCCAAATGCCGGATGGAATTTGCACAGGACCAAATGCAATTCCATCCCACTTAATCTCATCTAATACCATGCGCTAAACGCCCCCTTAGAGCAAAAGCCCAATCCATCATCTCCATCTTCGCCCTTGAAAAATCCTCCAATACTAGGCTGCTCTTATCATGGAAACACCGGTTGTTTCTTCCCCCCAAATAGCCCACACATCGGCCAACAAGGACAACCTCCACAAAATCTTGCCTTTTTCCCAAAACCGCCTCCGTGTCAAGCCAAAGACAAGCCATTAATGATCCCTGGCATGACCCAAGGTGCCTTAAAGAGAGCAAAGAATCTTTCCCACACCAATCTAGCAAACAAACAATGGATAAACAAATAGTTTACAGATTATGCATCACAAACACATGGGGCCCACAAAGCAATTGCATCAAAGGCGATTAGTCATATTCTAGATAGTTAGCTTGAGTTGTAATTTCTATTTTGGCTCTACAATCCTGCATATTTTTGGCTTCAGCCTTTTATCGATAAAATTATCAATGTTCGAAAAAAACACATGGGGCACATGTTAGGAATGACCATGGACCTCTCTCAGAGCTTATCAATAATAAGTACCTTGTTTCTTCCCACCAACCAAGTAAAGGCAGCAATAAGCAATAATCTTTGGAGGAGCACCATACTGCCACACGAAAGCTATATGACTCAAACTCCAATCCAATGATGCTTAAGAAAACAGCCCATAGAAGAATCGTACCAAGAACCGGCCCGACTTCTCCAACCTCTACACTAGGGCATCCCTCTTGTCAACCAAAGGGTGAAAGACGTGAAGGCACGCTAAAATCTTGATGAACTCGTCCATCAAATTCCTCTTAAAAGGAGGTGACCACGCACCCCATCTCGTCAACCAAGAGGGCAAAGCACCGAGCGATGGGAATGCTGGCGTTCGAAGCAATCCTTGCTAACCTTGGGAACTCAATATGAATCAACACCTCACCTAACCCCACATCCTCCTAAAACATTCCTAACCAATAAGCTAATGCCCTTTTTGAACTTATGGGCTACACTTTCCATCACCTTTCGACACCCTGAAGCCTTGTACGAAGATGATTCCCTAACCCACCAGCCCCCCACCTTGACCACATACTTATTAAATATCACATTCCTCTACAAACTCGCTTCTTTTGAACTGAACCTCCAAAGCCATTTCCCCAACAATGCTAGATTCATCATCTCCAACCGTTTAATACCTGCCATTCCTTCCTTGTGAAGCAGATATACATTCTCCCACTTCAACAAGTGGAACTTCTGAGAGTCTGCAACTCCTTCCCATAAAAAAATCTTATCTCAATTTTTTTAAGATGGGCCAACATTGACTTCGAGCACCTGAACATAAACATGAAATAAAGGTGCATATTTGAAAGAGTTGCTTTAATGAGCATAATCATACAGCCCAAAGATAAATGCCTGCTCTTCCTCAACAATTTCATTTCGACTTTTTTAATGACCCTATCCCAAAGATGCTTGGTTCGGTTTGCCCACACAAAGCAGATGGCCAAGATACGTAGACAAGAAAGATATTCACACTCAAACACCCCAGTAAACCTCTCCACCTCCTTGGATGTGTATTCCCGACCTTCCACCTTCGAGCCTTGACTCTCAAGATCGAAACCACTTCAAAGCACATTACTATTTTCCTCATATTATCCACCATGCTCTCCTCCACTTCACAAAATATAATGGTATTTTCAGGGAATTGAAGATGGAAAATATGAGGCCACCCATTCCCCGCATCAAACACATTAATGAGACCCTCAACCCGCTCTTTATCCAGCACTTCACTTAAAGCTTCCGCGATCACCATAAACAAGAATGGAGACAACGGACTACTCTGGCTCAACCCCCTCATAGCCTTGAAGAAGCCCTTGAAAGATCCATTGATCAAGACAAAGAACTTAGCCGACCGAATGCATACTTGGACTGTTGAAGTGATAAAAGTCCCTTCATATACATTGATACACCACACTCTGATAGCTTGAGCTTTTGGAGTGAATGGTTGTTTTACATGGTATCCAAGCGGAAGATCCTATGTTCAAATCTCGAGAGCAGCAAAAATATGCCTCTCTAAAATAGTATTCCTACGGGGGACCAGGAAAATCAGGTCCAGAGTGTCCCTCCACCCTCGTTAGTATGTTCCCGTGCGGAGTTCCCACCCCGCACGTGCAGGGGGGTGTTGAAGTGATAAAAGTCCATTGATATACATTGATACGCCACACTCTACCAGCTTGAGCTTTTGGAGTGAATGGTTGTTTGACATGGACCCACCTCTATCTTTTCCCAGACCCCAACCTGCCAAACAAATCCAAGAACGCCCAGTTCACGTGATCATTAGCTTTTGCTATGTCCGGCTTACAAATGATACCCTTTTCATCAATCTTGTGATGCGAGTCAATGCATTCGTGCACCATGAATGCACAATCCAAAATTTGTCTTCCCGAGATCAAAGCGCTTTAAACATTGGATATGACGCTCAAGAGAACCACGCGAAAGTTGAACGCCAATAGTTTAGCGAGAATCTTGCACGAGCTCCCAATTAGGCTAATAGGCCTAAAGTCCCTAAGACACCCAGCTCCTTTCTTTGGTATAATCGCTATGAAGGAGTTGCCCAACTCTAGTGCTAGCCGGCGGCCTTAAAAGAACTCAACTATAAAGTTGATCCCGTCACCTTTTACCACCCCCCAAAACTCCTGATAGAAAGCTAAAGTAAAGCCATCCGGGCACAGGGCTTTATCCCTTCTCAGCGCCTCCACCGAAACTTTAACTTCCTCCTCCGACACTAGCCTTTTTAGGGCCTGTTTTGGTTGGAAACTATCATCATAATGATGGGAAAATACGTAATTATGGGATAATTACATCAATTGAGAATATGCCGTATCTCAAAGAAATCAGCAAGGTCAATTCCACTGACGGTTTGTCTGGGGAAGTCAATTATTTCCGATGGAAATCCAGGCGGCGGATTTTTAAGGTGAAATTTCTTGCAAGATCCACTTGAGAGACGTCCGGTAGCCTGCGGGACAAGATATGCCACCCAATACATGCACTTCACATGATTTGAGACTCTCATCGTCGGCGAGGGAGTAATGGTCCAATCCCTCATCTCCAATCGACGATCCACCAGCTAGTGAGCTCTCTCTCATTACAAATGATATGTTTGAACCACGTTTCTCTTCAGGAAATGTTCAAGTATTAGTGACACTTTCAATCTTCAACTTTGAATGAATGGGGAGCTAATTTTGTATCAAGTGGAAAGGCTTTGGTAGAGAGAGGAAGGGAGTAATGACAGAGAAAGAGAGATATGTTCTCTTCTAACAATTTATATTGAAATAGTCTTTCTCAATTCTCCTTCATCTTGTTCTTATCTTATTTCTTCCTTGATCAAATTCTCATGAGAAACCGCCACATGTCTCTTATGCTTTGTGCAAATCTCTTGTTTCCACTGTTTGTAAACTCAAACATATGAACAGTCACAAATCAGGAACTTCATTTTCCGCAAGTTTCAATTTCAGTGTCATGAGCAGTTTATTATAGAACTTCAAAATTATGCTTCAGAAGTTGTGAAGATCATTAGCATAAACTGTCACGTCAATTCATATGCTCAAATCCCTCTCTTTTTTACCTATTTCATTCCTCTTAATAAAGCCAATCATCAAAATTTATATGCATCCAAATATGCTAAGAAAAATAGCTGCAAATTTATAATTCTTTCAAACTCTCTCTCTCTCTCTCTATTATTTCAAAGACATTCAATTGAATTAAAGACTCTGAAAATGCAGCACTCATATATAAGAAAAGCCTCGTGGTCGCTACTCGAATGCAATTTCAGTATATATTGATACACCAAAAGAAGCAGGCAATCCACCAAACCCCATCCTAAAAACAAAAACGAATTGGAATTCCAGAAGAGAGAGAGAGAGAGAGATGCTTACAGGTAAGAAATATCGGTGTCTCTAAGAAGATCCGCAATCCTACTGGCCTGTGCGACAATCTCCGGGCGGTCCAGTGACCGGGCACTGCTGCTTGGCTCATCGAACAGCCGAAGCTCCCGATCAGGAGCACCGCAAAAAACCGGGAGCGATGGTAGAGGGAGGCATGGAGCGACCTCCGTATGCGTCGTGTTTGATAGCCGGCAAGACCGCTCATGGCCGAGACCTCGACAAATCTCATCACTGGAACCCGCCATAGATCAGACGGCGGTCAGAATCAGTGCAGAGCATCTGACAGCAGTCATGGCCTGCGAATTCGAACAGAAAATGGACGGAATTAGGGCAATTGAGAGTAGAGTTAGGGTTTCGAGAGGGAGATTTCGAACAGAGAAAAAGCCCTAACGAGCGAGAGGAATTGGGAGGAGAAAATGCAGGGAAAATGGCGGGGAAAATGGATTTCTTTTTTATCAGCGAGAGGTCTGCCTTCCTGGCGGTGGTTTTTATAGCAGAGTAAGATAGTCCACGGTGAGCTTATTTCCGAAAATGCCCATCCGCTAAATACGAACGAAGGGTACGGCGCCTTAGCTTCCAACAGAAGGCAGACTGGTCAATGGGAGTCTCGCAGTATCAGGCCCGTTTGGACACCGAGGATTCACTGTTTATTTAGATTTAGATTCTAATTTCCCGTAATTATTTTAAAATTAATTATGGTATTTTTAAATTTAATTATAAGCAGAACATCTACGTGTGCAGCTAATATCTATTGCTATTGCCAATTTCCCATTTCTCCAAAAATCCACTCTAATCTAATGCTCTGATCAATGAATAAGAGATTGGCATTCAACATCAGTGATTGGATTGACTACTATTTGGATCAGTGATCTAAGCCACCCATCATACGGGGCATGACTGTTGATCCCTATTAAAAGTCACTTTCATATGACAAGCTGTATGACAAGTGGTTTTATATATCAGATTATGCGACTGGGCAACAAGATTTGATAAGTAATAAATGAATGATTTTTTCAGTTGCTCTTATAAATAAATTTGATGAAAATTGAAAAGCATGAATAGCCGAAAAAAAAACATACATCAAGCCACCGGTTAATGTCGTGAGATGTGTGTCACGTGTCTTACTTACATGGTAAAGTCTACTACTCACCATAGTAACCCCATGACCAATAATGCATACCAACTGAAGTATAGTCATAACTAGTCATGGGTTCATCCGATGCACCATAGCATCACATAAAAGAAACCCTTATAGCTAGAACCATTTTGAGGAGCTACAAAGCGATGTAACGGCAACACTAAGTTAATCAATCTTCATGACGCATCACACACGTTTGAGTGAAGAAAATAATAATTATCATCAACACATGGCATCATGAGAATAACTCTTATTCGCATAATGTATGTAGGATGTGCGCACAACCAATGGGCAACCCACGACAAACGACTAGCACACGTGGTATTGCATAATAAGTCACAATTGTCTATGGGCTCAGATGATTATTTTCACATCGACCAACTTGAGGAGTGACTATAAAATCTCTCTTCAGATATAACTTAAATTTTCTATAAATAAGAGGAATATCAAAAAGCTCAAGCCCTCGCCAACCCCACACAATGCAACTCTGCAGTGCAATGCTACTTATCTTATATTAGCTTATATCATATATTAGCTTTATTAGTGCATTGATTTGTGTACCCTATTTGTCAATCACGTGAGTCCATATGTCATATAGTTAATTGAGCCTTTGAAGGCTAAAGAGCGAAGACACAATAGGACGTGGAGTGTCCATGAGCAAAGAACAGGTAAATAAGGTGTCTTGGTGACCCTAAACATTGACCAAAAAGAACCCTTTGAACCTCTAGATGATCATGGCTTAATAGGTAAATCTTGTTTGATTATCTATTAGCCTTATGAGCATAATTGGAACATGATAAGTAAAGCTAGTAAATGTGTTAAACTGTTATAAAATCATATGCCCAAAACATCAGCTTTCGAGTGGTTCTTGATCCCATTTACAAGTTGTCAATGGGACTCGATGGAATTGAATGACCACTTGATCCGATCGAAGAATGAGTCCAACAACCATCATATAAAATTCTCAATTTTCTCGATGGATTGACGAAAGGTTCGATCTTATCGAAAGCCATTTTAATCACATCGACAAAGCCATTTTATAGTCATTGCAAATTAGTTTCTTATAAAATGGCATCCGGTTCTTGGGCAAAAGGCTAGGTTTTTTGGTACAATAGAATCTTAAGAGATTCTTCATTCATATCCCACCTTCTAAGCCTCTAAAACCATAAGATATAAGTCATCTTCCTTATGATTCATTACTTGAAAGAGAATTCCAACCTCAATGAAGAAAATGAACTTAATCCCTACATTATTCTAGAGATTAGACTCAAACCAATAGTCAAATCCTTATCTAAATTGTCTACAACACCCATATATGTGAATTCCCTAGGAAATTAAAACATTCTCATATGGTATAGGAGATTCACGTAACCTCCTATCACCCTGGTCGCCTTAATGGAGCATCTGTTGAGTGTGAAATATTGCATATTTCTTCCTTATTATGCCTTGGTTTTATACGTATAGATTTGTTAAATTGATCTAATTATGTGTGTTTTGCTATGCAAAGTGATTTAAATTACTAAGACAAAGGGGATGATTAAAGTGATTATTTAATGCTCAAAGAATGACCAAGTGATGGATTGAATCCATTGAGGTTAATATTGAAGAATCTAAAAGTGTCAAAGATCTATAAAAACCAAGTACCAAAGAGAGAGAATACTGAAAAATTGCACAGTCCATTAACAGAAATAACAGACTGTTTAGTCCCACCCAAAGTTGGTTTGATCAGACCAAAAGTGCACAGAACAGTCCAACAAAGAATTGTGATTTTCAGTCCTAATTCGATTGCAACCGAACTTAATTCGGTTCGACTCTTTGGTGTGACCGAATGAGGGTTTGGTTCGACCTGAGGGAAATAGAGACTTAAGAAGAATTTTAAGAAATTTTAGTTGGAGCCGAGGGCTAATTCGGTGCAATCGAAATGATATTCGGTGCAACCGAATGCTACAGTCAGTGTGATTGAAGCGTAACAAAAGTGCAAAAAATTTGAAGTCAATGCAAAGTCGGTGCATGATTTTCTTATGTAAGGGGGTGATTTAGGCTCTTTTAAGTAAGATTTAGGGGGGAGAGAGAGAGAGAGAGAGAGAGAGAGAGAGAGAGAGAGAGAGAGAGAGAGAGAGAGAGAGAGCACTGAGTTGTGGAGGTATACGAAGCCGTTCTTCTTCGACAATCTTTCAGTTCTAAGTTATTTTTCATGTTTTTGTTTGAGTTTAGTTCAATCATAACTATGGTTGGCTAAATCTCTTGGTTAGGAATAAGAGTTGAAGCATGTGGTAGTTTTTAATATTCTGGTTTACTTTTATTCAAGTTATTGGTTTGATTGTTGAACAAATCATTAACATTGGTTTGAATGACTCCTTAGTTTTAGTTTACTTTGATCCATTGTTGATTTCGGACACTTTGAAAGTTTATGAAGGCTAAGATCGATTACTTATCTCTTTTACAAGGGATTAATATATAAAATTCATTAATTTATCGTATACTAAGGGCAAGATAGATGCTTTGAATTTCATATGATCAATACTTTGGTACTTCATATGGGAATTTAATCAATTGAAGTTTCAAATCTATTTTGATTTGTGAATGATGAATTAACCGCTCTATTAACCCGCTGAATAGGATAGGCCTTTGTAAGTGCTATAGTTTATATCCCTGTCGGTTGTCAAATTTGTGGTGATAAAAACACTGTTATATAACTTGCATAAGTGAAGCTCTCTAACCTCTCTAAAGATCAACATTCATAAACAAGCAAAGCTCACAACAAGCAAAGATTACAAGTACAAAGATCAACCTTGACTTCAAGTATTACTCTCAAGACAAGACTCAAGAATGCAAGACTTCAAGAAGAGTACAAGGCAGTTCGTATAGAACTACACTTTCAAGGTTGAGCTACATCAAGATTTCAAGGCTTAAAAGGTCACTTGTTCCTAATGTTTTCAATGTCCTTACTTCTTGATTGGGGTTTGTTTGACCATAGGTTGACCTTAGAAGTAGGCCATTTTGGATACATAAGTCATATGTATACGACACTTGTGTTTGGGCAGTTCGGGGACTTGTCCTAGGCTTTCTTCGACTAGTCCTAGCTTTGCTTCGACCAGTCCAAGAAATTCCTCGATCAGTCGTAAGTTTGTTACAAATTTCGGATAATTTCTGTTAGTCTTCGACCGATCCTAGAGAATACATTTCGACGGTCGAAGGAACAGTGTCGACTGCTTCTACGACCAGTCGAAAATCTTTGATTCAAAGTCCAGCGATAAATTACAAGGTCTTCGACCAGTCGAAGGAGACCTTCGACCAGTCGTAGAATGGTCAAAGCTTATCACGCTCGATTTTTTTCAAATCTGTTATTTCTTCGACTAGTCAAAGAGCTCCCTAGACCAGTCGAAGATGCGATCTGCTCACCTATAAATAGAGCACGAAACTCAGAAGAATTCAAGCAATTAATTAACCTTTTCAAGCCAATCTTTGTCAAACTTCTGAGAGATAATTTGTGCTCCATCTAAGCTAAGTGTGCTTATTTTATACTCTCTTTCTTTAGCTTTATTTAATTGATTTTGTTTCTGCTATTCCAATCTAATTTGAAAAGAAGAATTGTTATTCCCTTTCTTTGGAATCAAAATCAATTAAGGCAAGCCCTAGTTGGTCTAATTTAAAATCTATTAGAACTAGAACCATTATAATTGAGTACTGGACATTGAACTTGAACATTCAATCATTTACTCTGATTTGGTTCTACCGGGCTGCTACAACGAAGGAGATAATCAGGTATTTTACATTTAATCATAAATTCCTTTCTGTTTTGGTTTCTTTCAAGATTTGCCAGAAAAATCTTATTGTATTGGTTATCTGAGGAGAGCCAGGAAAACTCAGAAGTGAGGTTTTTTAATTGTGTAAGCCCACAGACAAAAACACAATTGTAAAGGTTTTGGGTGAACCTGTGAAAACCTATTTAGTGAACGCTAATATCCCCTGTGTAAGGATATTAGGAGTGGAGTAGCATTTTGTGTGGCTGTTGTTTAACAGTTGGTGAACACACATGCGAACCACTATAATCCCTTGTGTTGTGGGTGAATGATTTACATTTCTAATCTTTAATATTCATTTGTGGGATGTATGTGTGGTGGTGAATGTTGTAATCATTTAATTCAAGCATTGTGGGAATTTTGTAATAATTTAGAATTTACTTTCTGCTATTTCTTTATCTGCTTGAAATTCAATTTCTTTTAAAGTTGTTCCAGCAAGGTTGCTCTACCATTTTTATGGTGTATGGCTGTCCCTAAAACAATACATTTGTGATTACACTTTATTTCAATTTGTGCTTAATTTTGTATTCCTCTTTGGTTTGAGATTCGATACAAAGATCTTTCTAGAAATAAGGTTGTCCTACCATAAACTCTGGTTTTTGGTGAAAGGTTGTCCTTAGAACAACATTTGTATCAACCTCTCAAGATCAGATTTTTGAGGTTGTTTTACTTTCCTGCATTGTGATTTATTTTGGCTATCATATTATTTTTAATTCCGCTGTTATAACATTTATTTGGCATAGTCCTATTCACCCCCCCTCTAGGACATATAGCTAGGCCTTTTCAGCCTTCAATTCCAGTGAGTTATCTAATTGAATCCAATGAATTAAGCATTTAGAATGGCTATAAGCAGATCCTTGGTAATCTAGTGCTTTGCTTTATTGATTTTTTTTTCTTTACTTCTTCAAATCCAATTCCATAGTTAGTTTTAGATCTAGTTATAGTTCTAAAGTATTTTAGAGAACGCACAAAATATAAGTCCTTGTGGATTCGATCTCAATCTCATCGAGTTAAAACCGTTGGGGGCCTTGCACAAAACCTTAGGATCTAGCCTCCCGAAACAAACCAGAATTATGGAATAATAATGCAATGTAATAAATCAAAGCATTAACTACACCACACAAGAGATTTTTACGTGGAAAACTCTCAAAGAGGTAAAAACCACGGGACCTCATCCAGATCAATAATCCACTATGAAGTAGAACGTTACAACCGTCTTCACTCACGCAGGAGTGGATAAACAATGAGAGAATAAAAGAAAAACGGAGAGATCTCACCGATTACATGGACATAAAAGCGCTGAGCTATAAATTGCACAGTAGATAACCTCCACGAGCATAACATGTCTTTTACAAGCTTCCTCTCTCTATTTCTCTCTTTCTCTCACACCTTTGATAGCCCTCTTATTTTTTTCCCTTATCCTAGAAAACCCTAGGGACCCTTATTTATAATTTTAGGAAACTCCCTTCCGCATCCTTATTGTGAAAGGACTCAAAATCCGCAATCCGCACAAAATCGCGGAACGAATCTATGTAACCACGACCGATCGAGACCAAGCCACGACCGGTCGAGCGCCACCCACGACCGGTCGAGCACCACCCTCGACCTGTCGAGTACCCCCCGAAAAAATAGTCCAACGTCGCTGGACTTTGAGTCGAGTCAGGGCTCGACTCCATGACTGGTCGTGCACCAGACCTCGACCGGTCGTATAAGGCTCACGATCGGTCAAGCATGGGGAAAAAAATCTCATCAAATCTCCTCCTTTTTTACCCAGGAGGGATTTACCTTCTTCAAGCTAGCCTAGTTTTTACAAATCTCAAACTTACCCTCGAGCAAAGCCTTGGTCATGTCTGACCTATTATCGTCTGTGTGGACCTGCTCAAGCTGTAACACCTTTTATTCGAAAGTATCCCCAATCTAGTGATACCGAATCTCTATGTGCTTCGACTTGGAATGCTGACTTAGATTCTTGCTCAAGTGTATAGCGCTTTGACTATCGCAATAGACTACGTGCTCCTCTTGCTTCAAGCTAAGTTCCTATAAGAACCTCTTCATCCAAAGCATCTCTTTACATGCCTCTGTGACTGCAATGTACTCGGCCTCTATCGTCGACAATGTTACGACCTTCTGTAGCTTGCTCTGCCAAGAAACTGCTCCCCCTGCAAATGTGAACATGAACCCCGATGTAGACTTCCTGGAGTCTATGTCACCTGCCATATTTGCATCTATATAGCCCTCTATCACAGGTTTACTGTCACCATAGCATAGGCTCAACCTGGATGAGCCTCTTAGATACCGCAATATCCACTTCACCGTCGCTCAATGCTCTTTGCTAGGATTGACAAGATACTGGCTGACAACACCAACCGCATATGCTATGTTTGGGCGTGTACACACCATAGCATACATCAAACTTCTTACAGCTGACGCGTGGGGTATCTTCTACATCTCTTCCACCTCTGCCTTCATCTTGGGACACTGCATGTCGCTCAATCTAAAGTGACCATCCAGTGGGGTACTAACCGGCTTCGCTGCATTCATATTGAACAACTCTAGGATTTTCTCAATATACCACTCTTGTGACAGCCAAAGCTTCCTGCTGCTTCTGTCACGGGTTATCTCCATTCATAGGATCTGTCTATCCAGGCCCAAGTCTTTCATCACAAAGGACTTACCCAACTTCTGTTTCAGCTTGTCGATCTTCTTGATGTCTTTTCCCATGATGAGTATGTCATTAACGTATAATAGCAGAGCTAAGAAATCACCATCTGAGAACTTACGCGTGAACAGAGTGGTCCGACTCCGTTCTGTCATACCCATGCTGTAACATAAACGAGTTGAACTTCTTGTAGCATTATCGTGGAGCTTGTTTCAGCCCATACAGGCTCTTCCTCAGCCTCCACACCATATGTTCTTTACCCTTGACTTCGAACCCCTTTGGTTGGTGCATGTAGATCTCTTCTTCTAGGTCACCATGGAGGAAGGCAGTTTTAACATCTAAGTCCTTTATCTCCAGATCCATGCTAGTCGCCAACCCAAGCAACACCCGTATGGATGTCATCTTCACCACTGGTGAGAATATCTCCTTGAAGTTTATACCTTTCCTTTGACCAAACCCTTTCACCACAAGTCTGGCCTTGAACTTCGTCTGTGAATTCTTCTGCTCAACCTTCTTTCTGAATACCCACTTGTTGCTCAAAGCTTTCTTGCCCTTAGGCAATTTTTACCATTTCATAGGTATGGTTTTTATGTAAGGATTTCATATCCTCTTGCATAGCTTTCAACCATTCCCCCTTATACTTGTCGGCTAGGGCCTTAGAATACTCTTCTGGTCTCCCCCATCAGTCAGCATAATGTACTCATGCGGTGAGTACCTCTTAGACGGTTGTCTGTCCCTAGATGACCTCCTCACCTGTGGCTCAACATGTGGATCAAGTGGGGGCTGCTCCCCTGGTCCATCTTCTGAAGAAATTTCATCGTCCTCTGCACCTTGTTGTACTCCCCCGTCATTAGGCACCACGGGAGGAATAACCGGATCTATATCCTCTAGCTCACCTGAACTAGGTTGGTTCTTCTCTGGCTTACCAATGTCTTCTATAAACTGATCTTCAAAGAAAACCACATCTTTACTCCTAACGAGCTTCTTCTCGGTCGGATCCCACAATCTGTAGCTGAAATTTTCATCACCGTACCCTAAGAACACACACTACCTGATCTTCATATCGAGCTTGGACCTCTCGTCCTTTGGTACGTGAATGGATGCCCTGCTTCCAAACACCTTGAGATGACTGTACGATGGATCATGTCCAGTCCACACCTTCTCAGGTACTTCTCCATTCAACGGAGCTTATGGAGACCTGTTTATCAAATACACCGCCGTGTGCATTGCTTCTCCCCAGAATATCTTGGGCAATTTCGCATGGGATAACATGAATCTGATTCTCTCAACAATGGTGTGATTCATTCGCTCAGCTACACCATTATGCTGGGGGGTCTTGGGAACCGTATATTTATGTTGTATACCTAGGGACTTACAATACTCATGGAAGTCGCCAATGTATTCACCACCATTTTCAGTGCGGATACACTTCAATGATCTACCTGTCTCTCTCTTGACCATAGTATGAAACAATTTAAACATACCAAAGATCTCGTCCTTGGATTTTAAAGCATAAACCCAAACCCTCCTAGATGTATCATCTATAAAAGTGACAAAATACAATGCCCCACCCAAGGTTTTTGTCCTCATAGGACCATAAACATCAGAATAAACTAAATCTAATGCATGCACTTTATTAACATGAGAAGCAGATTTAATAAATGAAACTTTTTGTTGTTTCCCTGATAAACAATCAAGACAGTTTTTGAGAGGTGTACCTGTCACGTCTGGAAGGAGCCGCTTCCTCGCTAGTAGCTGAAGCCTTTTTTCACTCATGTGGCCTAGACGCCTATGCCACATGTCAATAGCTGAATCTTCCGCTGCGTTCAACCCACCCTTACACACACTGACACTTGCCTTGTAAAGGGTGCAATACTTCTTTCTTCTGGCTGCGATCAACGAACCCTTGATGAGCTTCCAGCGCCCACCAGCAAACCATCTTTCATAACCATCATCATCCAACCTTCCCGTCAACATCAAGTTGAGGCGAAGGTCTGGGATATGCCTCACATCCCTGAGAACCAATGTGCAGCCCACATCGATCTTCACATAAATATCAACGACCCTTACAATCTTCGATACGCCAGAATTTCCAATCTTCACGGTCCCATAGTCACCTAACTTGTAGCTTGTGAAGAAGTCCCTGCGTAGAGTCGCATGAAAAGAAGTTCCCAAGTCTATCATCCAGTCGGTGTCCTGACTCGTAGCCATGAGACATACATCGTGATCTGCTGAAAGAATAACTACAACGTCGCCATCTGAGGCGACCGCAGTGGAATCTGATTCATCTTCCTTCTCCTTTTGTTTTCATTTCTTGTCGTTCTTCTTACCATGACATTCATGCTTGTAGTGACCCTTCTTGCCACAATTCTAACAATCAACATCTTTCCTGTTACTCGACTTGCCTCTTGATTTATCTCGAGCCTTCCTGCCTTTTCTGTTCTTTTCTCTCCCCCATTCCTGTGTCACAAGGGCCTCTTGCTAAGTGGACCCTTGAGACTTTCTCCTTATCTCCTCATTAAAGAGACAACTAATAACCTGTTCCATGGAAATCTTTCCGTCTGGCGCGGAGTTACTTAGAGACACCACCAATATCTCCCAACTGTTAGGCAATGAACTAAGTAAAAGTAAAGCCTGCAATTCATCATCTAGGACCATCTTCATAGAGGAGAGTTGGTTCACTATATTGCTGACCTCATTCATGTTCTCGGCTACAGAACCACAATCTTTGAACTTGAGATTCACAAGTCGTCTTATCAGAAAAATCTTATTACCGGCTGTCTTCCTCTCATACAGCCCATCCAATTTCAGCCATAGGATAGCGGCTGAGGTCTCCGTAGACACATGGTGGAATACGGAATCGTCCAACCATTGTCTAATAAACCCCACCACCGTTCGGTCCATCTTCTTCCAAACATCATTAGACATATCCTTGGATTTTGCTGATATGCTTAAAATTGGAGAATATAGGTCCTTGTAATAAAGCAAGTCCTCCATCTTAGCCTTCCATATGGTCTAGTTAGAACCATTGAGGCTGATCATCCTTGATGAGCCACCTTCCATAATTCAAAACCGATCCTACCTGTTCAATAAACTTAGCTTTGATACCAATTTGTTGGGGGCCTTGCACAAAACCTTAGGATCTAGCCTCCCGAAACAAACCAGAATTATGGAATAATAATGCAATGTAATAAATCTAAGCATAAACCACACTACATAAGAGATTTTTATGTGGAAAACCCTCAAAGAGGTAAAAACCACGGGACCTCGTCCAGATCAACAATCCACTATGAAGTAGAACGTTACAACCGTCTTCACTCACGCAAGAGTGGATAAACAATGAGAGAATAAAAGAAAAATGGAGAGATCTCACCGATTACAAGGACATAGAAGCGCTGAGCTATAAATTGCACAGTAGATAACCTCTACGAGCATAACGTCCCTTCTACAAGCTTCCTCTCTCTCTTTTTCTCTTTCTTTCACACCTTTGATAGCCTTCTTGTGTTTTTCCCTTATCTTAGAAAACCCTAGGGACCCCTATTTATAGTTTTAGGAAACTCTCTTCCGCATCCTTGTTGAGAAAGGACTCAAAATCCGTAATCCGCATAAAATCGCGGAACGAATCTGCGTAACCACGACCGATCGAGACGAGGCCACAACCAGTCGAGCACCACCCACGACCGATCGAGCACCACCCTCGACCTGTCGAGTACCCCCAGAAAAAATAGTCCAACGTCGCAGGACTTTGAGTCGAGTCAGGGCTCGACTCCACGATTAGTCGTGCACCAGCCCTCGACCAGTCGTGTAAGGCTTACGACCGGTCGAGCACAGGGAAAAAAACCCCATAAAAAATTACATAGTAACCTTACATTTGGGGTTGTCATATTTTTGGTTCGATCAAGTTTTTGGCACCGTTGTTGGGGACTTTGATTGCATTTTTCTGAAATACCCCAGGGTTAGAATTTGTTTAGTATTAGTATTAGTTTTCTCTGTATTTTATATTATGGTTTTTATTTTTCTACAAAATTTTCTAACCTAGGGTTTTCTTTTTTAAGGGTTTTTTAGAATTTCAAATTTTTTAGGGGTTTGCTTTATTTCAGATTTTCTAACATCGATAACATTGTTTACTTGTTCCTGTTTTATAAGGTCATCTAGTTCTAGTTCATCTTCTGGTAACACCATTCCCCTATACTTGCTTTCTTAATTGTTGTAGGAAATTTTATTTATTATTATTTTTTTTTTGTAGAATTTTGATTTTGTTCTTAAGTTTAGGCTTGGAATTAAGGTTTTATCATGTTCATGCCCGAGTGAACAAGGGACTACTATAATCAACTTATAAGAGATGGGACATTAGTTTGAGAGCTATCAGATCACTATCTTAGGAAACACCATATATCTTGAAAATTAAGTGGAACTACAATTGAGAACCAACCTGTTTACAATGAAAACAAAGTAGATGATGTTCCACTAGTTAAAAAGACAATGCGTGATTGTTATATAGGTGAGAATACTTATCAACAATCATCGAGTACACCCATGTATGACATGTATGCTCTTGATTAGAGGAACCATCATAATTTAAGTTGGAGAGGTGGACCAACTATAGATGCTGACAACTAACCCTTTAGGCCCTCTACTTATATGATCTCATTGAAGAAGACCCAAGAGGATCAAGTTCAAAGGTTCATGAATGCTCAACAACAATTCAATCTAGATGCCATGCTGTTGAGCAAACCCCAAGTGTAGGGCTACGATGTAGTTTTACTCGGTGAGACCAAGGTCGAATTCACACGGACTTATATTTGTGCATATTCTATAATACTTTAAAACTAGAACTTAAAACTAAAACTAATTATGAGATTGAGTTTTAAGAAGTAATATAATTGAAACTAAGATAATTAAAAAAAATCAATAGAGCAAAGCACTAGAGCGCCAAGGATTCACTTATAATCATTATTAATGTCTAATTCACTTAATTCAATTAGATAACTCAACTAAAATTGAAGTCTTATCCTATCTAGTTAGATAATAGAGCGATTAAATCATCATTCATAAACCAAAATAAATTTGAACTTCAATTGATCTAGTTCCCACACATGGTACCAAAGTATTAATCATAAGGAATTTAAAGCATCTATCGTGCTCTTAGTCTATGATAGATCAATGAAGTTTACATATCAATTCCTTGTAAAATTGATAAGCACACATTCTTAGCCTTCCCAAGCATTTAAAGTGTCAGGAGTTGATAATGGATCAAAGTAAACTAAAAGTAAATCTTCATTCAAACCAAATATCAATGAATTGTAGAACTTTTAAACCAAATACATAAATTAAAGTAAACTACAACATTTAAAACCACTAAAATCTTCAACTATTAGCCATAACTAAGAGATTTAGTCAACCATAGATATGAATGAACTAAACTCTGAGAAAAACATGAAAAATAACTTAGAACCGAAAGATTGGTGAAGAAGAACAGCTCTGTAGATGCTCTGTAACTCCTTGTTTTCTCTCCCAAACCCTAAATCGTACTTAGAAGATCCTAAGTCACCTCCCTAAACTTGATTCACACTGACTTTAAATTTACACAGTTGCATGCATAGTCGATGGGTCTTTGATGGCATTGAACTTCTCTTGAACACTCGTTGATGCATCGAAGATCTCGTCAAGGTATCGAGTAGGAACATGAAAATTGTCCAACAATGGTTTTTGAAATTTCAGAAGTCTGATGATGACATCGAAGCTCCTTCAATAGCATCAAGTAAGAACACAAGTTTTTGCCCAACAACTATCCAGAATTTCTCGATTTATGCTCGATAGAATCGATCTCCCATCGAAGTCCACTCAATGACATCCAAGGTCACTCGATGGGATCGAATGTGTCGGAACTTCTTTCGTTTGCAACTTGAAGTCTTTGATTTTATTTTTTCTTTTTTTGCACTTGGTTTCCTTGATCCTTTGGCACTTCAAATCCTTCTTTGTGACCTTGGAATCATCAATTCTTCATTGTGTCTTCTTTTGAGCTCTAAGTCCATCACTTTAAGCATATTTTCATCATTTGGTCTCGAATCACTTAGTATACATGAAACACATATAAGTATATCAAATTAACACTCAAATTTATGGAAAGCAAATGTGGTTGAGAGGATGAATATGCAATATTTAAGTCTCAACACATGCAAACATTATAAGATATCAAGACATCATTAGGAGTGGTTATTCCTCCATTCAAAGATTACAGACACGCCTAATTAACAAGGACGAGACCTTTATGACTCAACCTCAGGCTAACCCAGAAGCGTAATGCGTGGAGAGTGATCTCAATTCTCTCAAATTATTCGTTGAGCATATTGAGTTTGAGGGTGATGATGAAATTAGTTATGTTCAACTTGATGATGAGTCAAAGTGTGTTCATGAGCCTATGATCCAGTTCCCCCAAAGGTTGATCTCAATTAAGCCTCTAGTTAATGATCAAGAAATACTAAAAAGTTTCAGACATAGTAATATTAATACAATCCACCTACTTGACACGCATGATTCCATCTTGGAGAATAAGTCACTCTTCTCTGAATGTTCCGGCTCTCTAGAAGTTGTCTTAGCACACTTTGAAGATTATGATGATGGCATGATTAAAGATATAGTGAATGCCTTGTTGGACTCTACCTCAGTAGTTGAACTAACTGGGGAGGAAATTGTTTTGAAGTGCTTTCCTCCACCAATCTTGAATGTTTACCATTAGAGGTGGAGGTGCTGGAATCTAAACCCATGACTAAAACTTCAAAAGTTAGTGAGACTACAATAATAAAAGATAACTTTATTGAATTACAGTTAATTATAGTCTCTAATTCACTATGGTGTACTGACACTAAAAAAATTTAGGCCACAGGTGAATCGTATATTCTCTGGATACTTCAAAATTTTGATTTGACATACTTTACTGAGGTTTATAAATATTTCTAGACATGCAAGCTCCAGAACATCCAAGCCTACGGAAAAATAGGCTTTTGGATGATCTTGTTAAGAAACTTACTGAGAAATTTATCGAGATTTTGGCCAGAGGAGGAAACCATCTATCCAGATTAAGTAGTTTTTCCATTGCTTTCGTATATTAGGAGTCTATTGCTTTCTTAGGATTAGTTTACTTTGGTTGTTGAAACACCAATTGATAGGAAGTTCGCACTGACACTCATATGATGTCGTCTTTCTCAGGTACTCTCTCTTACTCACTCATCTTTTATTTTCGTTGTCTTATGTTATGATGCATTGCATATCTTTTTACATTGAGGACAATGTAGATTTTATTGAGGGGGTGAGATTCGATGATGGAATCATCAGTATTTTTCTCGATTTTTTACCTTTTTTTTAAATTTTTTTTTTTTTAATTCTTAGATTTCAAAATTCTTTTTGAAGATTGATTTTCTATTTACTTCGGTATGTGTAAGCGTAGGATGACGAGATATAAGGTAATCTTTGAAATTCTAGAGTCTAGTTGATTAGTAAAATGTTGAACAAAGTTCTTTTAATGAATTGATTGATAGGAAGATTTAAACATCAATTGAGTCCAGTTCACAATTCACATACAACTCATATTCTTTAAGATTAACTTGAACTTTTAGTTTAGCTTTATGATTATTTAAAAGTGTTAGGAAGCAAGCCTAAAGATCCTTATTTACCCTCATATAAAAACAAGAAAAGGACCAGCTAAAAAAGTAGAATTGAAAAGGGCTACCTATTACATGTGTGTAAATGAAAAAAATGAGAAAAAAAGAGAAGAAAGGTGATAGTGTGAAAGCCATCGATGAAAAAAAAAAAAAACTAAAAAAATAAGCAAAAAGAGAGATGGGTTCAGAATCAGTGACTTGTGTTGATATGACAACTTCGAAGTAATCATCATAATTAACATTATGGAGGGTAGGTTGACTTTTATGAATTATAAGTTTGAATTCTCTGAGCATACTAAGAACTTGATGTTTGAAGGTATTCTATTAATATTGATTGATGAAAAAGAACTTAGTTTAATGGTTTATGTTGAGTGTAAAATATTGTATATTTTCCCATTATTATGCATTGATTTTATAAGTATAAATGTGTTTAATTGATCTAAT
This sequence comes from Magnolia changhungtana, assembly GCA_030180095.1. Lineage (NCBI taxonomy): Eukaryota > Viridiplantae > Streptophyta > Magnoliopsida > Magnoliales > Magnoliaceae > Magnolia > Magnolia changhungtana. The sequence goes on from JASAUF010000632.1 coordinate 868,949, forward strand.
TACATATGTTTTCCTATGCGAGATGATTTGGAGAGTTAACATGGAAATAATGATTAAGAATAAGATTTAATCTCAAAGAATGACTAAGATTTGGATATTTGGATGTGATTAATGAAGATTTTAAGTGCTAAAGATTCAAGAAAATCAAGTGCAAAAGAGAGAAAAGATTGAAAAATCACAAAGTCCATTAATAGAAATAACAAACTATTTAGTCCCACCTGAGGTTGGTTCGGTCTGTCTGAATGTGCAAAGAACAGTACAACAATAAACTGTGATTTTGAGAGAAAATTTGGCTCGACACTTAAGTGCGACCAAAGCCATGTTTGATGCCACTAAAGGGAAAGTCAGTGCGACCTGAGGGAGACAAAGATTTTAGATGTATTTTAAAGAAATTCAGTTGTAACCGAGAGACTAATTCGGTGTGACCGAAGTGGAATTCGACGAGACCGATGTGTAACAGAAGTGCGTAAATTTGAAGTTGGTTCCAAGTTGGTGCAGAATTTTCCTATATAAAGGGGTGATTTTAGCTTTCCTAAATATGAATTACGGAAAACAGATAGAGCAAGGAGTTATGGAGATTCTATGGAGTCCTCCTTCTCCCATCCTTCAGTTCTATTTCAGTTTTTATATTTTTCTTTTGAGGGTTAGTTCAATCTGATTTGCTAATCTCTTAGATAGGGCTAAGAGGTTAAGTTTGTAGTTATTTTTAATGTCTTAGTTTACTTTGATTCAAGTAATTGGTTTAATTATTAAACAATTTTATTAATATTGGTTTGAATGAAGGTTTATTTTCAGTTTATTATCCATTGTCGACTCCATTCATATTGGATGCTTTAGAAAGTTAAGAGTAATTACTTACCTGTTTTACAAGGATTGATCTATAAAATCCATCAATCTATCATAGACTAAGGGCACAATAGATGCTTTGAAGTCCTTGTAATCAAAACTTTGATGCTTTATGTGGAAACCAATTCAAGTGAAGTTCAAATCTATTTTGATATAAGAATGATTATTTAATTGCTCCATTACCCAGGTGGATATGATAAGACTTCAATTCTAGTTGAGTAATCCAATTGAATCAAGTGAATTAAACATTAAGGAATATCTATAAGTGGATCCTTTATGCTCTAGTACTTTATTCCTATTAATTTCCTTCATAATCACATCATTACTCTTTAATTCAGATTTTGTAAGTTAGCTTAGACCAAATCTAGTTCTAAAAGTATTCAAGAAATCGCACAATCATAAGTCCCTATGGGTACGACCTCAGTCTAACTGAGTTATTACTACATCACAACCATACACGTTGGGTTTATTCGATCAAGTTTTTGGCACCGTTGTCGGGGACTTCGGCTGTATTCTTCTGAAACACCTTAGTATAAGAAATAGCGTAAGAATATGGTTAGTTTTCATTGCATTTCTAGATTAGGTTTTTCTAAGATTTTTAAATATTAACACTGTTTCTTCTGTTTTGTAGAATCTAACTTAGAATCATTAATCAGGTACTATCCCCTTAGAATCATTAATCGGGTACTATCCCTTCCAACACTGTACTAACCTGTGCAAAGAACATACAAGGAAGACCCTGGCTCATGGAGGGGACCCTGGCTCATGAATAGACAAGGTCGAGATCATTAGGTCGTGCCTGCTGCTATTTGAAGTGCTGACTTGGTCTACAGATAGTTGGTCGGTCCATTTTTCCCATAACAGCAAACCCCCTACTTTCTAGTCCATGTAACGAACTTGATAAGTATATCGAATTTAACCAGGTCAGACTATGGTTGAAATCGAACTTGACATCGGACTGAGCTTCACCATTGAGCAGGTCGGGAGGTCAAGGAAGGCGGATCGGTCATTAGTCATTACAGATGATGGGAGGGGGCTAGCGTGGGGCTCGAAGAAAAATTAGTGGCGATAGCATTTCTGGCTCAGTTAAAGAGACCGCATCGTTTGATTGTTGAGTGTACGGTTGGGAGCCAGCTGGATGTGGGCCAGTATTCGAGATCGCTTTTGAGTCAAGAGCCTGCCACATGGTCCTTAGGGATGACAATAGTGTGCGATGTTGCAGCTCCTCATGTTGAGGCATTGATTAAGACCATAAATGCGTTGGTTTGGATGTGGCTATAAATGGGGGAGGAGCACCCAGAGCCCCTCACTTCCTTCATTTCTTTTGCTCTCCACTGAACTAGGCATTTCTGAAAATCCTTTTTATTTCCCTCTTTCCTGTGGTTTTCCCTTTTCTGGCATGTTTTTTTTTTTCCTTTTTGCTTGGCTGGGATATTGGACTCGTTGATGGTTAGGTCGGTGTTAGGGGCTTTCCACAATGATTCATATCATTCCCTTGAGGACACCCGAGCAAATAGACTTATCCCTTCCTCTTTGGAACTTGGGGATGAAGAGGTGGAGTTCCAGGGATTGAGCGGTGAGGGAGTTCGGCCAAGGTCAAGGGGTCCTGCCACTGAAGTTAGAGAGGTCAGAACCTACAGGTTTACCATAACGAAGCTCGACCTAGTTCAAGTGAGGGAGGATTATCAGATCCCTGAGTCGGTGGTACTCTGAGCTCTTGAATTGGGGGAGGTATCGGGCCAGCCTGCCACGGGCGAGCTGGCCGTCTATGTCGTAGCTATGTAGTGTGGGCTTCGTTTACCCTTGCATCCTACGGTTCAGAGAGTCCTTACGACTGTGAGGTTGGCTCCGAGTCAATTGATCCCAAATTCCTGGAGTGCATTGATTAGGACTTGCATCCTTTGGTAGCAGCTTGACTTTCCTGAGCTGTCTGTAGTTGATTTTTTGTATTTTTAGAAAGTGAAGGTTAACTATGTGAACTTAGGGTGGTATTACTTTTTTGCCTGGGCCAATCAAGGTTAGGCTCTCATCACTGACAACCATTCATCTAACAAAGGGTGGAAAGCCAAGTGGTTCTTCGTGTTTGGGGAGTGGGCGGATACAGCGATCGGTATCCCCACTGAGTTCATGATTATAGGTCGAGAATTGTCGAGTTGCAACTAGGTTGGGTGTAGTTCGGATTTATGCTAATCTTTCTCCTTTTTATTTGTGCAGTGGGCTCTTCCCGTGTAAAACCCAAGCTCTCCTTTGCACAGCTTCAATGCATTGCACGTGCATGGCTGGTGAAGCCCGCCCTACGGAGTTGGAAGGTGCTGATCAACCCTTAGTCTTTGTTCTAGGTCGGGATCTCTGAGGTTGCTCCGGAGCCGCTAGGTATGATATGGTCCATGGTCATACTATTCCCTTTTTTTTTTTTTTGCTGAGTTTTGGTTCCTTTACTTAATGACGTTTTCATCTTTATAGATATGTCTAGCAACTCCTGTCCTCTAAAGAAGTTGAAGCTCCCTTCCCCGGCTGAGGTAGATCGGCTTAGGAAGTGGAGAAGGAGGGAGCCCCTCGTCGGGCTAAGGGTCAGGCTCGGGTTGTGACCCACCCTTTGCCTGGGATCCCACTGCTATTACTGCTCCTGAACTGAAGCATATTCCCATGGAGGAAGCTCTTGCTCAGGAGCTCGAGGGGGCGATCCTTATTGCTCCCGAGGCAGAGGGAGAGCTCGCTCTGCTCCTGACATTGGGGTTCCCGCCCATGAGGTGGAGGGCAGTGGGTGGATTTCCGAGTTGGGCCCATTGGCAAAGCTTATCGGGTGAGCCTCTCACCACGTGGATGAGCAGGAGATTGTTGCTTTGTCCGCCTTACACCCGATGGATGCGCTACATGAGGCAACCGTTTCTCTCTTGAAGGTATGTCTCCAGACAGTCCTTTGAATTTTATTCGCGTAGTATTTTTTTTTTTTAAAAAACTTTGTTTTCATTTTTAGGTGGCTTCCACTCTCTTGTTAACCCAACTAATTTTCAAGGAAGTCGGCTCCGGTTATGAGAAGCTAGAGGCTAATCTTCAAATGATGACCTCTGAACATAAGGTCATGGAGAGTGTTAGGGACGCCGCCATGGCCCAGTTGAAGGCTCTACAACGAGCCCAGCAGGTGCTCGGGGAGGACCAGAGGATCTTGAGGACTCAGTTGGATGAGGCCCTCCTGGAGAGTGTGTCACGCCCCAAACTTGGAAACTGAGCTCATAAAATTCTCAATTGTCGAATTCGGCACCGACAGCCTCCATAGAACCCCATTCTCGGCTCCCAGCGCCCATCCATTAGGTTTTGATCCTGGGATGCTACGAGGAGGATTTTCAATATCAGTTTGATTTGTAATAAGCATAACCAAAGACATAACCCACAAACAACAACCAAAAACTCTATCACATTTCCACTATGATAAAAAACTTATAAGTACGGTGCACATAAAGGGTAATACAATGATGATAGACAAAAACTCTAAGATGATCTGCTACGCGCTCCTGCCTCAGCGCTACTGCGATCCAACGTTACCTGCACGTAACAGTTGTGCATAAGTTTATGGAAAGCTTAGACGGTGGTGAAAGTGTGTGTGCAATGTAGTAATATAATTTTGTAATATCAGAGTAGTGCGGAATATGATGATGAATTGGTCGTACCAAGGCCATGCAATGCGAGATGCAACTAAAGCATACGAATCATCATCGGAGTCCACATATCAATACAGCTCAACTCTGGGATATCACCAAGGTCTAGTACACTCCAAACCAGATTGCCACCCCATCGTCCACAATAAGGTGAGTAAAAGAAACCTCATTATCCATCAGCCAATATCAGGCCTGAGTCGTCGATAACGGACCCATTCCTCGAGCTGGTCAAACTCAGCCTAGCTTTGCCCCTTCCTCTCGAGCATGTAAGGTCGCACCCCCTTCCAACCGACCACGACACAGTGGAAAGTGCGGCCTTCTGGTAATTGACACTCGGCGCTCATGCATCTACTTGGTCTAGACGTTAGAGCAATTTCCTGGTACCATAAGGGTTTAGGGACTTTCACCCAAGGACATCTATAGCACCCCATGTAGAACAAGATTTTCGGTATGCAATCATGCCAACCACGATATGCCTGTGGAGGCTACAACCTTGAATCACTAGGGCATACAGTGTACATATCACACAATGCGAGATACATGAATCACGCAATCCAGTCATACAGCACACATGAGCATACCGCGCGCTTATGCGGGTAGCTCCCATTACTAGGGAGTCCCATAACAAACTGCCCAATGACATGTGCTATGATCAATCACTTATCTCATCATAAGCATGCAGATGATGCGTATGGGCATGTATCATGATTCTATTTTATCACATGCTCATAATCGGTATCGATAACCGGCATCGATAATTGGCATATATATAATTGGCATCCCCCTCAATAATCGGCACTAATGATCAACATTGACAATCGGCATAGACAATCAACATCAATAATCGGCACTGATAATCAGTATATAAATAAGGCGGGGTTCATAGATGAATAACCGATCAACCATAATATAAAGATCGGCCCTCGGCCGTGGTTATATCAGACCCGATAGCGCGAAATCATCCGTCTACAGCGAATGGGGCCCACTTTTTTGGGTTAACCCACTAAGAGAACGATGAGAATGGGCCTAACAAGGCCCAAGGGAAGGTCACAATGAGGACATCTAACCATCATTGCCCATCAATGTGGACATCTAACCAACATTGCTCCCAAGGAGTAGCCCACATAAGGGATTCATATACAACGTAACGGCCACACATACATCACATTGGGCCTCATTCATGGGCCTCACATATATTGCATTGGGCTTCATACAAGGGCCTCAAGTGTATCACAATGGGCCACGCCCATGGGTCTTGAATACATCATATTGGGTCTCGCCCATGGGCCTTGAATACACCTCGATGTTCCGCGCCCATGGGCCTTGGATATATCACAATGAGCCTCATCTCATGGGCCGTAAATGCACCACCATGGGCCTCATATGTGGGTCTCATATACAACAAGTGGGCCACACTGCTTGGGCCTTGTGTGCATCAAATGGGCCACATGTCTGGGCCAAACAATACAACAGGCGGGCCCCGCACAATAGTTAAAAACACATCATGATGGGCCTCATGGATGGGCCGCACCAATGACCCTTAAGTGGGCTTGGGCTACACCAAAATCATTTCAATAGCTACAGGTGTAACATGTGTATCACTGTACCCTATCATCCCATAGTGCACATGGCCCATTAATGATGATCAGCACTGTCCAAACATTGTCCAGGTAGATCAGCACCATCTAAACATTTTCCAAATAAATTAGCATCATCCACATGTTGTCCAGGTGCACCAGCACCATCCAAACATTGTCCAATAGTGGGGCCCACCATTAGGACTGCTGGGATATATGCATACATCACCATGGGTCCCACAGAACTTGCTGATGTCAGTCAGTAGGCGGGTTCCCCCATTACAATGAGTGAATGACATGTATAAAACACATACATCATGGCTGGGATCCACCGTCCATGGGCTGGATGGTGGATGCAGCTCATCATCAAGGTGGTCCCACCGTCAGGACAGATGGACGGTGTGGGTGCAACACACACCAGGGTGGGGCCATACATGGCATCGTCTAGATGGACGATGTAGATGAAACACATACCTCTATGGTGGGTCCCACCAGGTAGACAAATGGATGGTGTGGGTGTGACTCGCACGTCAGGTGGGTCCCCACTGTCCAGCCATCTGGACGGCGTGTGGACACTAGCAAATCCGTTTCCTTTAAATCAGGTGGGTCCCACATGGGGCCCACACGTACGGCTGCATGCCTATATGTATAGGTACAAACAATATATATATATAATATTATATTATATCATATCATAATACTATAATATAATATAATATTATAATAATACATACCACATATGTGTGTGTGTGTGTATATATATATGTATATATATATGTGTCTATATATACATATATATATGTATATATATATATATATGTATGTATGTATATATATGTACATACATATATATATGCATACACACATATACATATATACATATCTATATGTATATATATGTCAAATGGCCCAACCATCCGTCCACCACGGGACGGTGCTGGATGATGTTCATGCATCAAGGTGGTCCCACATAGTGGGCCACTAGATTTGGATCAAACTGATATTTATATTTCCCTTTCATCCTGACTGGTATGTGTAAGATCCATATCCTAGTCCGTATCGTTCCGTAGGCTTCCGCGGTCCTTCCGGTCGAATTTCGGTAATCCTCGACTCGAATCCGACATTTGTGCACGATCCTAAGCCGGGTCCTACATACCGAAGCTGACTCGACCCGAAACCTGTACCTTGGCGACCGTGCCGTCACTACGGTTCCAATGCCTCGACTCGCGCACTGATTCGATACCCAGGTAAAAGATGTGAGCCCGCGTTCAATTTGAAGAAAACACCGTACATTCCGAATTTTGAGAGAATCTATATAACATGTCCATCAATCAATCAATCACTCATGTCAAGCACAAGTCAAGTATAAGCCATACCCAAGTACAAGCAACCCATCTCTCTCATTCCCAAAGTCAACTCTCTCTCTCTCTCTCTCCACCCATCCCTTTCGTACAACACATCACTCCACCCATCCCTTTCTTACAACCCATCATTCAACCCATCACCCATCCTTATCATCCCATCACTTCTCTCTCTCCCTTATTTCTCAAAAAAATCTCCCAAGCAACATCCTACGTCCAAGCTCCCTCTCTTCCAAACAACAAGTGTGGCCCACCCTCTCATCTCTCATCCCCACCATCAAAACCCCATCAACCACCATCAAAAGTGTAGGCAAGGAGCTAAGGAGGCTAAGGGACCAAGGAGAAGGCCTAGAGGTGGGTGATCCACCATTAATTCTCATTTTTGGGGCCACATGTGGTGGGACCCATTTTGATGATGTGATTTAACCATACGAGGGGCCCATAGTGGCGGGGTCCCTCTATCTCACCGTATTTCTCTCTCTCCCTCCCTCTCTTTTTCCTCTCCCTAGAATGAAGTGGGCCCCACCAAATCATGTTAAATCCACTCCATCCATCAAACGGTGTGGCTCACCACATTTTAGGCAAAATCCACCGTCCACTGTTGGGACGGTGGGAATTCCCACATGCTAGGCCACATGATATATATTATATTATATCAATATATATATTAATATATATATATATATGCATGGTGGACCATGTACATGTGGGACCCACCATGATGCCAGTGTTATATTCTAGCGTTCAGGGACGCTAGAAGTGCTCAACTGCCGTGGGGCGTGGGGTGTGGCTAATAGTGAAGTGTGAAGTGATGTTGGGGTGTACTAAGCATGGGGGTGGGCCACTCATGCAGGCCCCACCTTAATGTATGTATATAATCCACACCGTCTATCCCATTTCCCAGATCATTTTAGGTGTTGAACTAAAAAATGGGGCCAACCTGATCATCGGGCGGGCCATAGCATAGACAAAAGCGGCCTTACCGTCAAAATCCACTCTGACGTTTCAATACACCAAAACACGTCGCATATTGGGCTCATTTGGTCGATCATGAGTCATAGAACCCAATGACTGGGTCGGATCCACCTGATGCGGGCCCAACATAGGGAAAACCACAGAAAAACATAATAAAAAAAATAAACAAAACAGCATCGGATGCTGCTGCTGCTGGCGCAGCAGCGTCCTCTGCCTAGTGACGATGGCCAGGGACTCATGGCCCCCACTGTGGGCCCCACCGTGATGGATGTTGCCATCAACACCATGCATTAGGTGGGCCCTTAGGGCGGTGGGCCCCCTCCTGAAAAATCAGCCGTATATAAGCTCAGGTGGCCCACGCCACAGGAAACAGTGAGGATTGACGCTTGCCATTAAAACCCTTTTTGGGGTCTGTAGTTTTGGATCAATATGAAATTTGTTTTTCCTCCTCAATCCAGGTCCGTGTGACCTTATCAACCGGTTGGATGGAAAACAAACATTACCGTGGACCCCATGTCCACGTGACCTTATGAACAATTTGGATGGCATATAAACATTGCGGTGGGCCCCAGGTCTATGTGACCTTACCAACAGGTTGGATACAAATAAACGTTATGGTGGGTCTAGGGTCTAAGTGACCTCATCAATTGGTTGGGTGCAAATAAACATTACAGTGGGCCCCATGTTTCTTTGACCCTGTCAATGGGCTGGATGGAAAATAAACGTTATGGTGGGCCCCACATGGGACCCACTGATGTATGTATTGTGATCCACACATTCCATTAGTGTGGGCCTCACCATGAGGTATGTACCTCATCTATGCCGTCCATCCTTCCCATCCCTATCGGACCCACTATGATGCGTGTGTTTCATCCAAACCGTCCAACCATTTTGGGGATTATTTTAAGGCCTATGATGGAATAACAATTATATATATAAGACAGATTTAGGATCATGTGGACCACATTACAGAAAACAGTGGATTTGACCGTCCACCATTAAACCCTTGGGAATTCTAATGGTGGAAATCCTTATCATCACTTATATTTGAGTGTGGCCCATTTGATATACATGTGGCCCATGTGGTATAGCCCACTTACCATATTTATGGCCCATTGTTGAGGCCCACCTTGATTTGTATGAGGCCGGTTGTTGAGGCCGCCTTAATAGATATAAGGCCCATGTGATAAGGCCCATTGTGACATATGCAAGGCCCATGTGATTAGGCCCAACTTGATGTATTTGTGGCCCGCCCACTGAGGCCCACTATGATACATATGAGACCCATGGTGTAAGGCCCATTTGATGTATCTGAGGCCCTTGGGTCGAGGCCCAACTAGATGTACATAAGGCCCATCGTAATATGTGATTCCTTCATGGTTTATGTAATGATGTTCATGGCAGACCGTGCCTTGGGAGCAATGATGGTTTGATGTCCACACTGTAGAGAATAATGTTAGTTAAATTTCCGCATTATAACTCTCTTTAGGGCCCATTTGTCACGCCCTAAACCTAGAGATCGGAATCACAAGAACTCCGATCGCCGAATCCGGTGCCGACAGCCTCCGTAGTACCCCATTCTCGGCTCCCAGCACCTATACGCCAGATTCCGATCCTGAGATCCTACACGGAGGATTTTTCAGTGTACATTTATCTCGTAATAAGCATAACCACAAGAATACCCAAATCATAAAGGCAACATCATCATCACATATCCACTAATATAAACTGTTGAATACAATATTGAAAGGGAAATACATATGATAAAAATCAAAACTCCATAAGTCCGTTGCACACTCCAAGCTCAATGCTGCTGCAACCTAACGCCACCTGCACGCATCTATCGTGCATAAGCTTATAGAAAGCTTAGTGGGTGGTGAAAGTATGTGCATAAGGTAAGTGCCAAGTAAGCAATATCAGAGTAATCAGAGTAAGCGAAAATACTGACAGTCCGTGAGTCATACAATATCAGGGTATGTAATGTAAATCAATTATACAAATGAGGAGTCAAAGAAAGCCAAATATTAGATGCCAAGGACACAATGCCATAAATCATATAATATCGAAATAAGCGGAAATATACTAATAAGTCTATGAGTGCCTTCAGCCGTACAAAGGCTATACGATGCAAGGCATGAATACTAACAGCCATACCAATACAGAAATATGGCAACCCAAAATGCTAAGTGAAAGGGCCTAGCTATATGCCCTAGAGGGGGGGTGAATAGGGCAATGCCAAATAAAACTTAAAACAGCGGAATAATAAAAGATATAAATAACAATGCTAAAATAATAACAATCTCAAAGCACATGAAATATGAGAATGATACAGAATCTTGTTCTAAGGACAACCTTACACCAAAAACCAATGGCTTATGGTAGGACAACCTTATTTCTAGAATAATCTAGAAATTACAAATGATATGGAAAATAAATCAAGAATAACTTACAGAAATAAATCCTAAGTTATTACACCATTCAACCACACTTGCTTGAAATGAAAATTACAACATTCATCCACAAAAGCAATCCAAAATACTGAAGGAATAAATGAATAAAGAAATCAAGCACATCCACAACATAACGATATATAGTGGTTCGCCTGTGTGTTCACCAACTGTTAGCCAACCACACACGAGAATGCTACTCCACTCCTAATATCCTCACACAGGGGATATTAGCATGCACTCTCAAAATAGGTTTTCACAGGTTCACCCAAAACCTTCACAATTATGTCATTTTATCTCGGGCTTACACAATCCAAAAACTCCCACAATCTGAGTTTTCTGGCTCTCCTCAGATAACCAATACAATGAGATTTTTCTGGCAAATCTCAAACAAAACCAGAGAAAGTAAATTACAAAGTAAAATACCTGGATCTCCTTTTGAAGTAGCCCAGTAGAACCAGTCGGAGTAGATGTATGATACGTCGTTCAATGTCCAATACTCACTTAAAGAATGGTTCTATATCTAATTGATTTTAGATTAAATCAAGAAGAGCAAGGTCTATTTGATTTTGATCCTAAAAGAAGGAATATCACAAATTCCTCTTTTCTAAATGAGATTGGAGTGTGGATCAAAATCACAATAGAATAATGCTAACAAAAGGAATATTAAATATGCACAGTAGTTGAAAAAAATAATCACAACTTATCTCAGAGTATAGCCTTAAATCGCTTGAATTGAATGTGAAGGAATATCTAAAACTCTGAAATTCGTGCATTATTTATAGCCTTAAAAAATCCTATCTTCGACTGGTCTTAGGATCCCTAGGACCGGTCGTAGCTTCAAAGATTTTGAAAGATTTCCGTGGGATTAGATTAGCTGTTCTCACGACTAGTCTTAAGCAACCTACGACCGGTCATGGGCCACCTACGACTGGTCGTGTGTCACCTACGACTAGTCGTAGGACCCTAGATAGGTCGCTGGAGTTCAAGTCGTAGGACTACGACCGGTCAAAGGATGAGTCGTAGAACTTCCCAGGACTGGTCGAAGCAAGTCCAGAACTGGTTGAAGGACAACTAGGAAAATCTGAAAATCTGTAACAACCTAGGACTGGTCCTAAGAAACCTAAGACTGGTCGAAGCAAAGCTAGGACTGGTCTTAAGATTTCTAGGGCTGGTCTTAGAATAGTCATAATAAGTATATTAAAATATTCGGATTATGTATCCAGAATGACCTATCATACAGACCAACCTAAGGTCAATCTAAGGTCAAACAAACCTTGAAGTGAGATGAACATTGAAGTCTTGAAAGTCTGTATTCTCAGATGATCTTGAAAGAGAAGCTTGAATCGAGTTGACGGCTTTCTAGAGCTTGGTACTTTCTTGACTTGTCTTGATGAAGTCTTCTAATCTTGAACTTGTTAGAAGCAAACTTGAAGTCTTCTATTCTTGTAGACTTCATCCATGACATGTCTTGCAAACATTCTTCATTTATGATCTTGTCTTGAAAACATTCTTCATTCATGATCTTGTCTTGAAGCAGTGTGTAGTCACAAACAAGAAACACAAGAAGTACAAGACATATAGGTTTTGGCACTACAAAATTTGACAACCAAAGGGATATGAAATCATAGCACTAACAATCTCCCCCTTTGTCAAATTTGTGACAAAACACATTTAAATATAAGAGTAAAATGAAAAAAGAATCATGAGCCATCAGAGCCATTAAAAATACTCTACTCCCCCTAAGTGAGTAGAAACAATCAACCATATTCTCCCTCTTTCAATTACTTCAATTACTCTCTCCCTTTCTCCCCCGTTCCATACTACTCCCCCTTTTTGTCATAAAATGACAAGGGAAGGCCAAAGAAGAAAAGAGAACACAATATGAAGAGTCAAGATTAATTATCAAATTAGTACAACACTTCAATGTCATCAATCCAAATAAAGGATATACAATAAAACCAAACATACAACCAAAGTCATCAACCGTAATAATAATACAGAATCCATCATATTCAAATAAAAAGGATAATCTACCTAATCAGATCCAGATGAAGGAGCAGGGATGGTTGGATCAATCTAAAGTAAGCCCCTATTAATGCGACGAAGATATTTTCGCATATATTTAAATTGCATATCATGGGCTACACTCAGGTTATCAACCTTCTCCTCCAATGCACTTAGACGTGCATCATAACTAGACGAGGGATCATAATCAGAATCATTTTGGGAGTCAGCTTCAATTTCTTCAAATATATCATCCATATTTATATCAGCCTATGGAGGAAGATCAGCTGCTTCTCCTTCATTTCCTGCTTCAGCACCTTCACCACCACCTTTATAGAATTGACCAGGAAGCAAATCCAACTTCATCTTATTTAAATTAGTATTATTGAATAAAAGATGATGAATTGGTGCCTCATTCTCAGGTAAAGCAACAAGCATATTTGTGGCTAAACAAGTCATAAGATAACCAAATGGAATATCACTATGACCCGGATGAAGACGAACCGAATGATAAAATGACATATCAAAGAAGGTAAACAGACAACGATGCCGGACACAACAGAGTACAATACCCGAACCATGAAGGCAGTCAACTCGGTTTTATTGCCGGACCGAGGATACAAGTTTGAAATGAAGATCCGGTGCAAAACTCTGTATCTGGGTAACACAAATTTTGAGGGGAGAGCATTTCCTTTGTGCATCCATTGTACTTCCATATTGCATAATTCTCTTGTCAACATTTGTTTTTCCGATTCTGATGGTTTGTCATATAATGTATGAATCGGAATTCCTTCATCCTTGACAGGTATATCCATAATACCTGATATCAAATGTCGATCTATTAGAAATTTCCCTTCTCTAGTAGCAATTGAGAATGTTAAATTATAAAGGGAAAAATCAGAGATACATGCAACCATAGATTGTGCAATGGACTAGTATGCAGGCCCACCCCAAAATAAAATGTTAGCCCAGCCAACAGATTCAAGGAGAGGGGCAATCCCAAATTGTTCAATGTGATTGAGACTTACAGGACGCTCAATGATAACTTTACGGCTACGTAAATCCCGTACATCATTGGGATCATCTTCGGGTGACCGAAGGTGCCGTTTTGTTATAGATGTAGATCTAGATGAAATGGACCATGGGATGTTTTCTTTTTCCCTCTAACATCCATTTTCAACAAGATTTACCAAGGAGCAAGCAAAAAAGAATACTAGAAGTGGTGGGTTTCTCTAGATCAGAATTTTAGAGAGGAAACCCTAAAAAAATCAACAAAAGACGAGATCTAGCTTATGGAATAAACAAATCAAATCATAGAAAGCATAAATCTTCACTAAAAATGAAGAAAAACGACTTATCTTGAAGAAAATCACGAAATCTCAAAACTGGTCGAATTACGATTCGTCGAAGGAAGAAGTGGAAATGAAGAAGAAAGTGATTTTCCCCAAATTATAAGATGCTCACGATCTTCACGACCGGTCGAGTGCAGTCTACGGCCGGTCGAGCATCGACAAAAATAAATCTTTTTATACAAAAATTAAAATTTATACATATAAAAATTCAGAATATAGTACACTATGATACATGCAGACAAGTATATTCAATTTAAAATGCACATACCAAGATCAAATTTCATTTTATTAAACCTGCTTTTGTCGAGCGGTTTAGTAAATATATCAGCAAGTTGGACATCGGTTGGAATATTCCAAAGAGATAGCTTTTTCTTCAACTAATTCACGAATGTAATGATACCTAATGTCAATATGCTTAGTACGCGAATCTTTGAATTGGATTTTGGAAATATTGATATATCTTGGAATTATCACAATGTAAGATCATTGAATCTTGATTAATTCCATAATCGCTTAACATGCGTTTCATCCATACGAGTTGAGTACATGCATATCCTGCTGCGATATACTCAGCCTCAGCAGTGGAAAGCGATATTGAGCTTTGCTTCTTGCTAAACCAAGAAACCAAACAGTTTCAATGTAAAAACAACCACCACTGGTTGATTTTCTATCATCAATATTACCAGCCCAATCAGCATCTGAATACCCAGCTAATTTAACATTAGTATCAAAAGGATACCAAAGACCCAAATTAGTTGTACTTGTGACATATCTAATAATCCGTTTGACAGCAGTGAGATGTAAATCTTTAGGATTAGACTGATATCTCGCACAAATACCAACGCTAAAAGCGATATCAGGTCTACTAGCAGTTAGATATAATAAACTACCAATCATACTACGATATAGCTTAGGATCTACATATTTACATGTAGAGTCTTTTGAGAGTCTCAAGGTTGTACTCATAGGAGTATCAAATTTTTTACCATTCTCAAATCCAAACCTTTTAACCAAGTTTGTAACATACTTGGTTTGAGAAATAAAGATTCCATCAGGTTGTTGTTTTACTTGTAACCCTAGGAAGTAATTTAGTTCACCAACCATGCTCATTTCGAATCTTGATTTCATCAACTCTGCAAACTCAATAGATATGTTAGAACAAGTTGATCCATAAATAATATCGTCTACATAGATTTGAATCATTAAAATGTCATTATTATGTTTCTTAACAAATAGCGTCTTATCGACACTTCCCACTTGAAAATTATGACTAAGTAAGAATTTAGTCAATTTTTCATACCATGCCCTGGGCGCTTGTTTCAGACCATAGAGAGCCTTTTTGAGACGAAATACATGATTAGAAAGCTTGGGGTCTTCAAACCCTGAGGGTTGTTCTACATAAACTTCTTCATGTAAATCGCCATTTAAGAAAGCTCTCTTTACATCCATCTAATAAATTTTAAACTTTCTAAAGCAAGCAATGGAAATAAAAAGTCTGATAGATTCAAGGCGAGCGACTGGAGCAAAGGTTTCATCGTAAACGATGCCTTCAATCTGAGTGTACCCTTGTATAACCAGTCTAGCCTTGTTTCATATAATATTTTCAAGTTCATCAGACTTGTTTTTAAAGATCCATTTTGTTCCAATAATGTGTTTATCTTTAGGTCTAGGAACAAGATACCAGACATCATTACGAACAAATTGATTAAGTTCATCCTGCATAGCTACTATCCAATTTTCGTCAGAAAGAGCTTCTTTTACATTGACCGGTTCTATTTGGGATGTAAAACAAACATAATTACATATGTTTTCAAGTTGTTTGCGTGTACGAACTCCAATGAGAGGGTTTTTAAGGATTTGATTGGTTGGATGGTCTTTGACAGTTTTAGGTTCAGATTGAGTTGAAGAGGTATCTTGATTGTCGATTATAAGAATTTCATCATCATCTGAACTCGGAGCAAGTGTATTTAAATGATCATCAATGACCACATTGATGGACTCTTGAATCGCACCTGTTCTTTTATTTAGAACCCTATAGGCTCGACTGTTTAAGGAATATCCAAGGAAAATACCTTCATCACTCTTCGTATCAAATTTTCCCAAATTTTCACGATCTCGTAAAATGTAACACTTCGCCAAAATTTGAAAGTATTTGAGAGGTTTCTTTTCGAACCATAACTCATAAGCGATCTTATTTTGATTTACTAGTATAAACACGATTAATAATGTAGCAGGCAGTATTAATTGCTTCAGCCCAAAGATTTCTGGAGAGCTTCATACTATTTAACATGACATTAGCCATATCCTGACACACTTTATTTTTTCTCTTAACTATACCATTTTGTTGAGGAGTTTTGGGCGCAGAGAATTCATGTGATATTCCCTGATCGCTACAGAATTTCTCAAAACTACTATTTTCGAATTCAGATCCATGATCACTACGGATCTTATAAACTTGAGAACCTTTTTCATTTTGAATTCGATTGATGATCTTCTTTACTTCATCTAGGGTTTCAGATTTGTCTTTTAAGAACGATACCCAAGTGAATCTAGTAAAGTCATCTACGATAACCAAGATGTATTTTTGCCACCTCGACTCTCCGTTCTGGTTGGTCCAATGAGATCCATGTGGAGAAGCTCGAGAGGTCTAGATGTGGTATTGGAGTTCGCTTTCTTGTGAGAGCTCCTAATCTGTTTGCCCAACTGGCATTCACCACATATTTTGTCTACTTTTTGTAATTTGGGTAGACCTCTTATAAGTTCTCTTTTGCTCAATCTAAACAAGTTCCAGTAGTGTACATGTCCAAGGCGTTTATGCCATAATTTAATCTCATCAGTATGGGCCATGTAACACGATTGAGAAGATGAGCTTGCATCACTAATGATGTAGCAGTTTTCAGAAGTTCTGCGACCAGTTAATATAACAGAACCCTCTTTATTAACAATCTCATAACCTTGATTAGAAAACTTTACATTATGGTTGTTGTCGCATATCTGAGATATACTCAGTAGGTTGTGTTTCAAGCCCTCAATATACAATACATTTTTAAATAAGGGAAGGTTATAAAGCTGAACCGTACCTTGGCCAATGATTTTGCAATTGCTTCCATCACCAAAAGTGACTGACCCATCAGTCCTATCTTTTAGATTGATGAATAAAGCTTTGTCGCCTATCATATGCCTGGAGCAACCACTGTCTAGGTACCACTTTGAATGGCTTGTAGCTTTGAAAGCAGTGTGGGCAACCAAGCAGCCAACTTTAGGAACCCATTTCAGTACTGTTTTGGGTTTAGGAGTGTAGTTGGACTTTTTCTGTCTGTTGTTATATGAATGACCTATAGAGTTAAATTTCAATAGCTCCTTGAGAAGATCAATAATCTTTTCAACCAAAGGATTTCGGTTTTGAAGATCGAAGTTGGCATGACTATTTTTAGGTTTTTGAAGGGTCCTCGAATTTTTTGGAAGACCTTGATAAGTATTCTTTACTTTTGAGTTCGAAGACTCTCCTTTCACAAACTTAGGAGCAGTATTCTTTTGTTTAGGAGAGGTATTCTTATCATAGCCCAACTCGAATCAATCGCCACATTTTCTTGATCCGGATAACAAATTTTCTAATTTAGGATCACCTTAGGCATATCTCAAAGTGTCTTTCAAACTCAAAAGAGAAGCTACTTCATTTTTGAGTTTCTCGTTCTCGGATTTCAAATCATCAACTTGGGAGGTTTTGATTTTTAAATCATATTTGGTCTTTTCAAAAAAATCGGAAATATGAGATTTTTCTAAAACAAGAGACTCATAATCTTCTTTAAGTTTAGAAAATTTTTCCTTTTGTAATTTAAGCTTGACAGCAATTTTACAACTCTCCTTATAAAGGGCATTGTATGCATCCTGAAGATCATCTTCATTGTTGCAATCACTATTCAGATTCTCTTCGCTAGTTACTTCATCATAATCTGAAAAAGTGACTTTGGCTAGAGTCATAAGGGCTTTAATATCATCTCCCGACTCGTTTTCAGAATCTTCTGATTTCGAAGAGGATTCTGAATCAGATGATTCATCCCAAGTGGCCAACATACTCTTCCTTTTTGATTTGTCCTTTTTAGGACATTTGTTGGCCAAGTGCCCATACTCTTGACAGTTGTAACATTGACTATCTTTCAAAGATTTTTGAGTTCTAGGTTTAGGTTGTCTCTTATCGTTTGATTTTTGAAAATCTACTTTTTTCTTATTTTTGAAAATTTTATAAAACCTTTTTACAAAAAGTGCCATATCATCTTCGTAATTTTTAAAGTCCGAAGTGCTCTCTTGTGGAATATTTTTAGATGATTTAAGAGCAATTGATTTTCCTTTTGGAGCTTTAAAGTTCAATTCGTAGGTCTATAAAGAACCAACTAGTTCCTCAACCTTCATGTTATCTGTATCACGAAGTTCTTGAATCGCGGTTACTTTTGAATTGAACCGTTCAGGAAGTGAGCGTAGTATCTTTGCACACACTTTACTTTCTGGGATTCTATCACCAAGACCCCACATTGAGTTTACAATATCATTCAATCTAGTGTAGAAGTCCATAAACATTTCATTCTCCTCCATATGAATTTCTTCAAATTTAGTTGTGAGGAGTTGGACTTTAGATTTCTTGACAATTGATGTACCCTCGTGTGTCATTTCTAAAAGATCCCATGCTTGTTTAGCATTTTCACACGAGATGATTCTTTTGAATTCATCTGGTGACAATGCACAATTAATTGCATTTAGTGCTTTTGCATTGGCACTACTCTCACTTTTCTGAAGTGTGGTCCAAAGCGCATAAATATTACTGTCATTGATTTTGAACCAACCTTATCAGTTACTTCAGTGATAGGTAGTTTCCATCCGTTCACTGTGGCCAGCCACACACTTTCATCTATGGATTTGAGAAAGATTCTCATCCTTGCTTTCCAATAGGCATAGTTTGTACCATTAAAGGGTGGTGGCCTAGTGACAGATAGGCTATCAAAATTTGACATCTTAATATAGCTTAGATCGTTAGCTCAGGAAATAAATCTAATAAATAAGCAATAAGCACGAGCTATTTGGCTTTGATACCACTTGAAAGGGCCTAGCTATATGCCTTAGAGGGGGGTGAATAGGGCAATGCCAAATAAAACTTAAAACAGCGGAATAATAAAAGATATAAATAACAATGCTAAAATAATAACAATCTCAAAGCACATGAAATATGAGAATGATACAGAATCTTGTTCTAAGGACAACCTTACACCAAAAACCAATGGCTTATGGTAGGACAACCTTATTTCTAGAACAATCTAGAAATCACAAATGATATGGAAAATAAATCAAGAATAACTTACAGAAATAAATCCTAAGTTATTACACCATTCAACCACACTTGCTTGAAATGAAAATTACAACATTCATCCACAAAAGCAATCCACAATATTGAAGGAATAAATGAATAAAGAAATCAAGCACATCTACAACACAATGATATTGTAACGCCCTGAAATTCGGGGGTCGAGTATGAACTCAACATCTGAGTTCCAACGCATCACTTATGCAACATACACAATGATGGTTAAATGTTGTCTGAGTTAGCGCAATAAACATGAATGAGATTAAACCAAAACAGTAATTCATACTCCAGTTCAATTGTATAAAGGCAAGCGGAAGACTGAAATTTTATATTAAAATATGTAGAGTATCAAAATTTTGTGAACTTCGTGAGTATGAGTACTAACTGAGTACCAATATACATGTATCGTTTCTAAGTCAAAAATCAAAAGACAACTCGTAAATAAACCCCGGAATCCCGCGATGCGGTCGGCCTAAGCATAGCCGTCGAGTCTTGCATAAAGGAGAACTCCTCCCGATCCTCCTCGAAGTCGAGCCTCGGCTCCCTGAAGCAGAGGCGCCATCTACACTGCGACAGTCGGTGGGTGTTGCATACACCGTCCCGTAACGTGGGAGTGAGTAGCTAACTCGGTGGAACAATAAAGCATAGGTTAACATGTTATCAAATCAATCAAGCAAGAATGATAACGCAAGTACAATTCAAACATTTCTAACTACTCTTGTTAAATGCAAAATGATATGACATGATGTATGCCCTTGCCAAACCACCCTCAAGCGACATCATCTTACGTTCGCGAATGCTTACTCCTCGGTGCGCCACATCTATAAAGCACATGCGGTGCGATGATGCTCATGATTACCAAGTTTTTATTAATCCATTTCAACCAAAGCGGTATTGGGAAACTAAGGTACCTCCCTTGTATCATTCCCAAACATGATCCATTCTAGGGTCGTCAATCCTAGCTAATCTCATACGATATTATGGTTTGAGAAGCGTAGTGAAGGCATCGCAAAGGGCTCGTCACCCGTCAGCGCGGATACAGATCTCACCGTATGCGGCTCATTCTTTGGGCCGTCAGCTCAAGTACATATCTCACCCTACTTGGCTCAATCACTAGCCGTCAGCTCAAGTACAGGTCTCACCGTACTCGGCTCAACTCATACTCTAGTTACTGTGAAAGACTCGTCGCCAATCACAGACACTTGGAGTATACTCGAAGATACTACGGAGGACTCGTCGCCCGTCAGCACGAGCACAGGTCTCACCGTACTCGGCTCTCGCCGTAAGTGTCGACAGCTCGAATATAGTGTCCCATACCACCATAATCGGCTCACGAGTTTGGTTGCGCAATGGTCACTACGGGGAGGCACATGACCCCAGCGTACGCCGACAGCTCGACCACGGTGTCCCATACCACCATGCCCGGCTCATGCGTCTTAGCGGATCGAGGTACCATGGTTAAACGGGATCGCCACTGGTAAGTTTGGTACCCTAGGTTCAAGTAGTAGCGACCAAACATGGTGAACATACATATACACATATCGGTTTGCTTGACGAGTCTGACTAGCTCGAGCGCACCACAAGTTGAGCGATATGGAGCGCAAAAGCACTCCGTGTGGCCAACCACTATCGCCAACCGAAGTACGACTCGGGTTCGCCAGACACGTTCGTTGTGGCGATATGAATCTCGGCCACAACCGCAAGTCTGGTACCGAATGTTTGGATTATAGGCATAGTCCCAAACTCAAACAGTTGTAAAGCATGAAGTAAAGCATGAAGTAAAGCATGTTAGCAGGCATATTATAAAGCATGTTATAAAGCATGTTGTAAAGCATGTTGTAAAGCATGTTGTAAAGCATGTTATAAAGCACTATACACATAGGGATACAATTACATACGCATCACAAGTGAGTGGTTATAGCGAACCACCACATAGAGGGGACCCTACATGTCTCTAAGGGAGTCGGGAATTCCATATCAGCGTCTATCTAAGGCACTAACACCCAAGCTTCTACGCACACAAGCATGTACACCAAACACTTAGAGTGTGCGATTCCAACATACATAACGTATGTTAGCAATTGCGGATTAGGGCTATTCTTTTGCCAAGCGGTTAATTTACCCGCGTATATCATAATCATACAACAAATAATCATGACAATTACATTTCCAAATTTTACACATATGCGGTATTTCTAGAATACGCAATTTCAACATACTTGACATTTACAAGGGAACATGTATTTTGGCGATTCCTTTCGCCAAACTAGTATTTTATACATATATTGTATAATCATACATTAAATAAACATGTCATACATTTTCCCAAAAAAATACATATACGGTATTTCTAGAATATACAATTTCAACATACGTAGCATTTACACATGAACATGTATTTCAGCAATTCCTTTCACCAAATTAGTATTTTATCCATATATCATATAATAATACATTAAATAAACATGTCAAACGTTTTTCAAAAAAAAAATATGTATACGGTATTTCTACGTATACTTAGAGTATGTGAAATTCCAATTTCTACAACGTTAATCGAAACAGGAAACGGAAAGCACTTTGTACATGGGCAATTGCAAGCAGATCATGAATCTACCATTATCTGACATTGAAAGCGTTGAAAACCGTAACTTATACACTTAAAGTCCTCACCTTTGCCTTTTGAAACTCAACGAATCAGCAAGGGTAGTAGAACTTCCGTATATGGGAGTTTTCTAGCCTAAAGAGCGGAATCGGTTAGTTGTTACATAGCCTACAACGATCCTACCAAAATTCAGACCTAGGGTTAGGGTTTCTTACCTTCAAATGGGATGGATCTTTGTGGGAAAGCGCCTAGAACAGGGCGGTGTAGGCCGTGTAACAATCCAAAGCAGTAGGAGGAAAATCGGCAACAAACTCCAAGCCTTTCTCTCTCTTTTCTCTCTCTCTCCCTCTAGGGTTAAAATTCCAAATTCGTATGGCTGTGAGAGGGGCTGTTCTAAGCCCCTTTTATAGCAAAAAACATTTCGAAATTAGACTCAGGTTCAAGGGGTACTGCTAATATAGGATATTCGTCACTTTTCCAGCTCAAAAGGGAGGTTCTGGTGGCCCTCCTTGAACCAAACGTCAGACTTAAGCTCACCATCTATGGATCTACGTGGGATTACGTTTTTGACTCGATCGGATTCCCAGATCGCACGTGGCGGACCACTTTCGGATTCGACGGTCGGCCACGATCGAAATTCTAAGTACATGTAAATGTTCTGAAATTTTTCTTAATCCGAGGGTGTAATTTGGTCCGATTCGACGGTCGGGTTGCTTAATCACGACGCGTCAACGAATGATGCCAGATCACTATTCCGGATATTTATTTTGGCATGGGAATAGTGTTTTCACACTCCTCGCTCCGAATCGAAACGAATGGCCGTGGAACATCGGATGGAGCGATTTTGAGATGATTGTTAAGCCCGGTGGGGCGGTCCTAGTTCCTTAGCTTCGGGTTAATCGGACTCCCGATGTGCGATCTAGACCTAATACGAAGTTTCGTTTCATTCCGAGAGCAGACGGGAAATGAGTTTGGTTCTAAACTTTAGGGTAACCTAGCGTCAATGATTCTGCAACTTTTGGGTCTTGCAGATCGTATTTAAAGTGATCCTAACGGATTTCATGGCTAATCGAGTTTAGTACTTAGTTAACTTTGTTAAATGTCTAAAGAATTTAATCCTACGTGATTTCTGGTCGAGGTGGTACTCGACCCAATGTACGGAAATTTACGAGTCGTTACAGATATATAGTGGTTCGCCTGTGTGTTCACCAACTGTTAGCCAACAGCCACATAGAATGCTACTCCACTCCTAATATCCTCACACAGGGGATATTAGCATGCACTCTCAAAATAGGTTTTCACAGGTTCACCCAAAACCTTCACAATTGTGTCTTTTTATCTCGGGCTTACACAATCCAAAAACCCCCACAATCTGAGTTTTCTGGCTCTCCTCAGATAACCAATACAATGAGATTTTTCTGGCAAATCTCAAACAAAACCAGAGAAAGTAAATTACAAAGTAAAATACCTGGATCTCCTTTTGAAGTAGCCAAGTAGAACCAATCGGAGTAGATGTATGATACGTCGTTCAATGTCCAATACTCACTTAAAGAATGGTTCTATGTCTAATTAATTTTATATTAAATCAAGAAGAGCAAGGTCTATTTGATTTTGATCCCAGAAGAAGGAATATCACAAATTCCTCTTTTCTAAATGAGATTGGAATGTGGATCAAAATCACAATAGAATAATGCTAACAAAAGGAATATTAAATATGCACAGTAGCTGAAAAAAATAATCATAACTTATCTCAGAGTATAGCCTTAAATCGCTTGAATTAAATGTGAAGGAATATCTAAAACTCTGAAATTCGTGCATTATTTATAGCCTTAAAAAATTCCATCTTCGACTGGTCTTAGGATCCCTAGGACCGGTCGTAGCTTCAAAGATTTTGAAAGATTTTCGCGGGATTAGATTAGCTGTTCTCACGACTGGTCTTAGGCAACCTACGACCGGTCATGGGCCACCTACGACTGGTCGTGTGTCACCTACGACTGGTCGTAGGACCCTAGATAGGTCGCCGGAGTTCGAGTCGTAGGACTACGACCGGTCGAAGGATGAGTCGTAGAACTTCCCAGACCGGTCGAAGCAAGTCGGACCTGGTTGAAGGGACAACCAGGAAAATCGAAAATCAGTAACAACCTAGAGACTGGTCCTAAGAAACCTAAGACGATCGAAGCAAAGCTAGGGACTGGTCTTAAGATTAAGGGTTGGTCTTAGAAACGATCATAACAAGCATATTAAAATATTCGGATTATGTATCCAGAATGACCTATCATACAGACCAACCTAAGGTCAATCTAAGGTCAAACAAACCTTGAAGTGAGATGAACATTGAAGTCTTGAAGGTCTGTATTCTTAGATGATCTTGAAAGAGAAGCTTGAATCGAGTTGACGGCTTTCTAGAGCTTGGTACTTTCTTGACTTGTCTTGATGAAGTCTTCTAATCTTGAACTTGTTAGAAGCAAACTTGAAGTCTTCTATTCTTGTAGACTTCATCTATGACATGTCTTGCAAACATTCTTCATTTATGATCTTGTCTTGAAAACATTCTTCATTCATGATCTTGTCTTGAAGAGTGTGTAGTCACAAACAAGAAACACAAGAAGTATAAGACATATAGGTTTTGGCACTACAAAATTTGACAACCAAAGGGATATGAAATCATAGCACTAACACTAAGTACTGCGGATGCAATGTAATATGCGGTGTGAATGAAATGACCATGCTGGAGTGAAGTCGGGATGATAGTACTTAGTATCGTAGGCTATGGGGTCCATCACAAGGGACTTCTATCCAAACCAGTCCCATACATAAATTTGGATAGTCAAACTCAATATGGTAAACTTCTGATCTCAGGTTAGTCGCGCGCCCAACCGAAATCCTGGTCATGCGAAGGCACACAACAATTAGTTGCGCACCACCAGCCCTAGTAGATAGTGAATAAAATGAATGCATGAGTATGCAACTCATACTCAATAAGTTCACGTATCAGTACGGTTTCTCTTTGGGAAATCACCGGGGTCTATACACTACAAACCAGATTGCCGCCCCATCGCGCGCAACAAGGTGAGTGGAAGAGACCTCACTATCCGCCTGCCAATATTGGGCCCAGCTCGTCGATAGCGGACCTATTCCTCGAGCTGGTTAGACTCAGCCTAGCATTACCCCCTTCTCTCGGGCAGGTAAGGCCGTACCCCCTTCCAATCGACCATGACATAGTGGGAGACATGGCTTAACGGTATATGGCCCTCATACGCTTATGCATCCACTCAGTCTAGACGTTGGAGCAACCTCTTGAACCAAGAGGTTCTGGGACTTTCACCCAAGGATATCTATAGCATCCTATGTAGAACTGATTTTCGATTTTCGATCTGGCCATCCACGAAATACCCGTGGAGGCTACAGCCCTGATGTCGCTAGGGCGTACGGTAGTTATGTCACACAAATACGAGATGTATGAGTCACACAGTCCAATCACACATCAATCCTGCGCATGCCGTGCTCTTATGTGGGGCAACTCCACCTATCAGGGAGCCTCATGAACAACTTGCCCTATGAGATATGCAATGGTCAATCACATCTCATAACAAGCATGCAGATGATGCGTATGGGCATGTATTATGATGCTATGCTGTCACATCTTATAATCGGTATCAATAACCGACATCAACAATCGGCCTCAACAATGTGGACATTTAACCAACATTGCCCCCAAGGAATAGCCACATAGAGCCAAACATATAATGGGCCCACGACCTCGCACAAAGGCCTAATATACAACACAATGGGCCTTACTCAAGGGCCACATATACACAACAGGCGGACCCTGCTCATGGGCCTAATACATATCACAATGGGCCTTGCCCATAGGCTATGTATACATCACAATGGGCCTTGCCCATGGGCCATGAATACATCACAATGGGCCTTGCCCATGGGCCATGAATACATCACAATGGGCCTTGCCCATAGGCCTTAAATATATGACATGTGGGCCCTACACATGGGTCTTGAATACATCAAATGGGCCATGCATAATGGGCCTAATACGTGTCACAATGGGCCTCAATTGCAGGTTGCCTGTAACAATATAGGTCAAAAAAATCGGCCTTGGCAATCGAAATTGGCCTCGGCAATCGAAATCGGCCTTGACAATCGAGGTTGACCTCAACAATCGAAATCGACACTCGAAATCAGCCTCGATACTCGGCCTCGACAATCGAAATCAGCCTACACAATCGGCCTCGACAAATCAAAATTGGCCTCGATAATCAAAATCGGAATTGCTAAATCGATCACATCAATTGAAATGGGCAATCGGTCACGTCAATCGAAATCGGCAATTGGCCACGACAATCGGAATTGGTCAATAATCGGAATCAGCAAATCGGTCACGTCAATCAAAATCGGCAATCAGCCACGACAATCAAAATCAATCGATAATCAGAATCGGCAAATCATTCACGTCAATAAGTCATGATAATCGGCCTCGATTGCTAATCAACAATCGGCCACGACAATCAGAATTAGTCAATAATCAGAATAGGCAATCGATCACGTCAATCGGAATCGGCAATTGGTCACAACAATCAGAATCGATCGATAATCAGAATCGACAAATTGATCACGTCAATCAAAATCGATAATCGACACCGACAACTAGCACATAAACAAGGCGGGGTCCATGGATGAACAAACGATCAACCCTAATATAAAGATCGACCCTTGACCGTGGTTATATCAAATCTGGTAGCACGGAGCCATCCGTCCATGGTGAATGGGGCCCACTTATTTGGGTTAACCCACGAAGAGAATGGGCCTAACAAGGCCTAAGGGAAGGTCACAATGAGGCCATCTAACCATCATTGCCCATTAATGTGGACGTCAAACCATCATTGCTCCCAAGACATGACCGCCAAAAACATCATCACATACATCATGGTGGAATCTCAATCGATGGGCGATTCGAATTGGGCCGAATCAATGGGCCTATTCAAATCGGCTGAATCGAATGGGTCGAATGCATATCAAATCGGGCCCACCCTTATGTATTTTGAGATCCGTCCTATTCATAAGTTAGCATAGAGATAGATGAAGTGAAAACCAAGTATCAGCTTGGGTGGGAACCACTGTGGCTCCTAAGAAGTTTTAAATGGTGGATGCTATTGTACCCATTACTATTGCAACTGGTGGGGTCCACTTGAACTTTGGAACTCACTCATTTACCCTATGCCATAAAATGATCTCACAAATGGTTGGACGGTTTGGATATGACACATGTATCATGGTGGGTCCATAGACAGACGACATGGATGGAATAGGTGGGACCCACGAAACTTGCTGCCGTGTACAACAACAATGGGGCAGTTGCTGCTGCCTAAAAGATGCAGATGTGGGTCCCATGTAGGGCCCACTGTTACGTGTATATATATAGTACATATATAATATACATATATAATATAGGTAAAGGCATCTGCAGCTTTTGTTGTTTTTAAAAGAAACAGAGGTGGGTCCACGTAGGGCCCACCCACTTATGTATATAAAATATTATATTATGATATAATATTTAATATATTATATTATATGTTAATATAATATAATATAGTATATTAATATTATATTTAATATAGAACAACGTCCAGGCCGTCCATGGCCTGGACATACACATACATCATGGTAGCCCACACGTGGGGTGGGTCCCACCGTCCAGGAACGGTGGATGGTTTGGATAACACGTACACAGTGGGGCGGCCCACCTAAATGGATGGACAACGAGGGTGGGGCCATGGACCCCACCGTCAGTCCACACCTCTCTGCTAGCCACCGTACACGGCAATCAATGTCAAGACCTTAGTGTTGAAACGAGATATCATTCACTCAGCCTACCATTTGAGCTATGGACCAGGGTCACACCCTCCAGATGGTCTTGATCTCACATGGGACCCATAGAATTGCTGACGCCAGATGGCAGTCGGTCCCACCATAGAAAAACAGATGGTCGGTATGTGTAAAATGCATTCATCATGGCTAGGATCCACCGTCCATGGCCTAGACGGTGGATGCAGTGCATCCTAAATGCGGCCCCACCGTCAGGATGGATGGACGGTGTGAATACACAACATACATCTTAGTGGCCCATAGCACATCGTCCAGATGGATGGTGTGAATAAATATATCACGGTGGTCCCTTAGCACTGTCCAGATTTCTCTGGATGGTGGGGCCCTTGACATGGCGCATGGATCAAGGTGGGTCCCACGTGGGGCCCACATAATGTTTATCTTCCATCTAATCCATTTATAAGGTCACACAGGGACCTGAGTACAGAGGAAAAACAACTTTCACAAAGATCTAAAACTTCTATTGCCTAAAAAATAATTTCAATGGTAGACGTTCAACACTACTGTTTCCTGCCGTGTGGGCCACTCGAGTTCTGTCTGCAGCTAATATTTGGGGGCACCCCATATATGGATGGGACCCATTAAATGCACGGTGTGGATGTTAAGACACATCACGGTGGGGCCCATGTATAGGACCCCTGGGTCTCGCCCGCCGTTGCACACCCAGTAGTGTCCTGCGCTGCACGGCCTCTGACGGTCAGCAGCAGTAGGCGCTGCTGCTTATATATATATATTTTAAAATATTGATTTCCTGAGGTTTTACCATGGTAGGACCCGCATTAGACAAATCCACACCACCCATTGCATTCCATGGCCCGAGATGGACTAAACAAGCTCAAAATTTAACGTGTTTCAGTGTGTAGAAACATTAAAGTGGGTTTTAATGGTAAAAACTATAATTTCCTACGCTATGGCCCGCTAGAAAATTGGATTGGCTCCATTTTTCGGCTCAACGCCTAAAATGAGCTAAATAATGGAATGGATGGCGTGGATTGGACCCATACATCAAGGTGGGGCCTACATAAGCGGCCCACCCAAGAATTTGGAATAAGCTAATATTTTTGTTTATACAAAACACGTGCAGGCGCTGCAGTGCACCCCACTGTCTGTACACACTTCATAGACGGTGTGGATCCTATTTCATTAAGGTATGTCCCACGTGGCACCATGTACTTAACATTGGGGTGGGTCCACACGTGTGGGACCCACCAGCCTTAGATAAAACGGGTATTTATGTATGTCCTCCAATTAGGCCCGCCTAAACGGACTGCTAGGTGGGTCCACTAGGTGGACGGCATGGATGTAATACATATATCATAGGTGGGCCACTCATCATCACCAAGGAAAAATGAAAGAGAGGGAGAGAGAGAGAGAGAGAGAGAGAGAGAGAGAGAGAGAGAGAGAGAGAGAGAGAGAGAGAGAGAGAAGCACCTACCTTCAAAACTACTTCTTCTTCCACACTAGGGCGATCTAGCTCCAAGGAGAAAGAATCAATGGTCGAGATTGGATTTTAGAGGTTGGATGATGGGGTATGAAGCTTCATGGTTGGTGAAAAATGGAGGAAAGCTTGGACGTTGGGAGTTTTTGAGATTGCTTGGAGAATGAGAGAGATGAGAGAGAGTGTGATGTAAGGGAGGTGATGGGAGAGAAAGGGATGGTGAGGTGATGAAAAGTTGACTTTTGGGGTTGTTGTATAAGAGAGGTATAGGTCGTGATGGGTCGATTGATGTGTTGTACTTGACATTGATGGGATTGATGAGACATGATTTGAAGGTTGTCTTTAGTTTGTAAATGTGCAGCGTTTCCTCTAACTGAACGCGGGCCTACATCTCCTGGCCCGGGTATAGCCTCGGTGCGTGAGAGGCGGGGTCGGAACCGCGGCGACGACGCGGTCACTAGGGTACAAGTCTCTAGTCGAGTCAACTCTAGAATATGGGATACGGCTCAGGGTTGCGCGCCATTGTCGGTTACAGATCGCGGGTTGTCGAAATTCGACCGAGAGGACCGTGGAAGCCTAAGGAACGGTACGGTCTAGGATATGGGCCTTACACCATTGATAGGCCCATGCTTGTAGCGTGTAGGCTGTCTAGGCCCATCTTCATTATGAATGGAGTCCATCATTATATAACATGTTTACTATAGATCCATGATTCATGATCATATGCATCACATGTATGCTTAATATGAGAAGTGACTGATCATAGCATATGCCCTCTGGCAGATTGTTTATGGGCTCCCTGATCGGCGGAGTTGCCCTACATGAGCGCATGGTACGCGCTTGGCTATTGCATGACTGGTAGTGTGATTCATACACTTGCATTTGTGTGATTGTGATTATTATATGCCCTAGCGACATCAAGGCCATAGCCTCCACAGACACATAGTGGGTGGTCGGATTGATACCGAAAATACTGTTTCTAGCATCGGGGCGCCATAGATGTCTATGGGTGAAAATTTCTAAACCCGATGGTACCAGAGGATGACTCCAACGTCGAGACCGAGTGGATACACGAGCACGCGAGGGCCATATACCAGTAGGCCGTGTCTCCAATGTATCATGGTCAGTTGGAAAGGGGTGTGACCTTACCCACCTAAGTGAGGGACAATTTCTAGGTTGAGTTTGACCAGCTTGAGGAATGAGTCCGCTATTGACGAGTTGGGCCCAATATTGGCATGCGGATAGTGAGGTCTCTTCCACTCTCCTTGTTCTGTTCGGATAGGGGTGGCAAGCTGGCGTAGAGTGTACTAGACCCCAGTGATTATCTAAACTGAGAACCATACTGATTTGATCCTCTAGTGAGGAGCTGCATTGATATGTGGATGTAGATTGGCATGCTTGACTTGCATTATGCAACGCATGGCCTTGATATGGCCGATAACATTTATATTCTATACCGCATAACCTTGGTACAGCTGATTGCATTCATATACCCATCAGCATGACTCCGCATTACTCTGACCTTGCATTCTGAGCACGCTTATATTGCTCACACACTTACACCACCCTCTAAGTTTTCTATAAGCTTATGCACGATTGATGCGTGCAGGTGACACCAGGACGCAGCCATAGTCTTGTTGTGGTTGGAGCGTGCAGCTGAGCTTCTAGAGTTTTTATTACTTTCATTATATTGTATTTCCCTTTCATACGCCTTGTACTTAAAGTTTTTGATCATAATGGATTTTGTGATGGTGTTTTTGTGATTATTGTTTATGGGTTATGCTTATGGTTATGCTCATTATAAATCAAATTGAAGATTAGAAATCCTCCTTGTAGCATCCCAGGATCGGAACCTGTTGTATGGGTGCTGGGAGCCGAGAATGGGGTACTACAGAGGCTGTCGGCGTCGAATTCAGCGATTGAGAATTTTGTGAGCCTGATTTTCGAGTTCGAGGAGTGACAGTATGACCGTCGGGTCATACAAGCCCCGAATCGGGATTAAGGTGGCCCACTAGTTGGATGGCATGGGTAAAATACACACATCATAGGTGGGCCATGATCATAGAGAGAGAGATCGGAGATGATGTAGGGGTCCCGCCACTATGGGCCCCTCATGGATACAAGCATACATCAAGGTGGGTCCCACCATATGTGGCCCTTCAATCACAAAATAAAAAAAATGCAAATGTGGGTCCAAGATCACCCACCGTTCACTTCTTATTGGTCCGATGGAATGTCGAACACCTAGGCTTCGATTTTAATGGAAGGTGATAAAAAATGGAGGGTTGAGATGGGAGATGAGAGGGTAGGAAGTGGGCTACACTAAAGCTCATCCATGAGAACTTGGGAAGGTTAGACGTGTGATCTTTTGATTGCTTGGAAAATGAGTTTGAGAAATGAGAGAGAGGGGGTTGTAAGGAGAGAGAGATGGGTGATGGAGTGATGGATGGGAGAGAGGGATGGGTTGTGTAAGTGTTATGGTCTCATGCTTCTTTGGTTGTCAAATTTTGATGTGTCAAAACATCTATCTGTGTCCTGTGCTTGTATGATGATTTATATGAATTCAAGACACTGCATAAATACTTCAAGAAGCTACAAGTTGAACTTTTCAAGAAGCTACATGTTGAAGTCTCAAGAAGCTACACTGTTGATGTTCAAGTCTTAAGAAACAACTCATGACTTCAAGACTAATAAGCAATGCATGAAGTAGTTGTTATGCTGATGAAGATCTCAAGTTTGAAGCTACAACAAGTTCAAGATCTCAAGCCTGATATGGTTCAAACAATCTACATTCGTTGAATGGTTGATTCAGGTTTGAATGACCTTAGGTTGACCCTTTAAGTAGGTCACTTTGGATACATAAATCAAATATTTATTTTACATAAGTTTGGTCTATTCTACGACCATCCTAGCTCTTGTTCGACTAGTCCTGGCATTGGTTCGACTAGTCCAAGAAATTCCACGACCAGTCCTAAGTAGTTGAAGATTTTTCAGAATTTTTGGTACGCCCACGACCAATCCTGGAGTTCCTTCGACCGGTCGTAGGTGTGGATTCGACTCGTCCACGACCAGTCGTGGAGCTACGACTCAAAGTCTAGCAACGTAATCTATGGTCCTACGACCAGTCGTAAGGATCTACGACCAGTCGTAGGTGACCCACGACCAGTGGTAGGATACTCACGACCAGTCGTGGAACGACTTTCAAAGATCGCGCTTAATTTTTCAAAAATCTGTTAGAGGTACGACCAGTCGAAGGTTTCTAAGACCAGTCGTAGGAACAATTTTTGCTTCTATAAATTGAACACGAAATTCAGAGTTTTCACACTTCAACTTTATTCAATTCAAGAATTTTCAAGTGATCACTCTGAGATAAGTCTGTGTTTATTTTAAGCTACATTGTGCCTATTTAATATTCCTTTTTGCTAGCTTATTTAATTTGATTTTGTTTCTATATTCCAATCTTATTTGAAAAGAGGAATTATCTTATTCCTTCTTCTTGGAATCAAAATCAAATATAGCTACGCCCAACAAGTTAAATCTAAAATCTATTAGAATTTAGAACCTTATGAATGTGAGTATTAGAAATTGAACTTTGACATTCAATCATCTACTCCGATTGGTTCTACCGGGCTGCTAAGAAAAGGAGAAATCCGGGTATTTTACAATTCTGTAAAATTTATTTACTTTTGGTTTTGTTTGAGGTTAAGCCAGAAAAATCTCATTGTACTAGTTTTGTTTGAGGTTGAGCCAGAAAAATCTCATTGTATTGGTTGTCTGAGGAAAACCAGAAAACTCAGAAAAGAGGGGTTTTTGAATTGTGTAAACCCAAGTAAAAAAGACACAATTGTAAAGGTTTTTGGTGAACCTGTGAAAACCTATTTCATAGTGAACGCTAATATCCCCTGTGTGAGGATATTAGGAGTGAAGTAGCTTTCTGTGTGGCTGTTGGAAAACAGTTGGTGTACACACAGGCGAACCACTATAACTCTTTGTCTTGTGGATTGAATGCTTGCTTAATTTTCATATCTTTTATCATTCGATTGTGTGGAATGTACAAGTGGATGTGAATGTTGTAACTATTTACATTTCAAGCAAGTGTGGGGATTGTTGTAATAATTTAGATCTATATACGCATTTAATTTCAATTCCTTGCTATTTCATTTACTTATATTAAAATTGAGTCCTTGATCCAAAAGAGGTTCTAGAAATAAAGTTGTCCTACCATAAGCCCTTGTTTATTATGGTGTAAGGTTGTCCTTAGAACTGAATTTGTATCAATCTCTCAATACTTATTTATCAAGGTGATTTAAATTTCGCATTGTGAATTGATTCATAATTGTAAGGATATTGGTTTACTTTATTTCCGCTGATTTTATTTTAAATTTGGCATAGTCTTATTCACCCCCCCCCCTCTAGGACATATAGCTTGGCCTTTTCAAGTGGTATCGAGCCTAATGACTCATTTTTGTTGCTTTTTATTTGGATTTATTTCCGAGCTAACGATCTAAGCTATATAAAAAGATGTCAAATTTTGATAGCCTTTCGATTACTAGGCCTCCACCCTTTGATGGTTCCAACTATGCCTATTGGAAAGCCGAATGAGGATCTTCCTCAAATCAATGGATGAAAGTGTGTGGCAAGCCACACGTGATCGAATGGAAACCTCCTATCATGGAAGTGACTGGTGTTGATGGTTTAAAATCTATGAAAATTACACCGTATTACCAATGGACCACACTTTGAGAAAAATGAGAGTAGTACTAATG
This sequence comes from Magnolia changhungtana, assembly GCA_030180095.1. Taxonomy (NCBI): domain Eukaryota; kingdom Viridiplantae; phylum Streptophyta; class Magnoliopsida; order Magnoliales; family Magnoliaceae; genus Magnolia; species Magnolia changhungtana. Next base: position 903,230 of record JASAUF010000632.1, read on the forward strand.
CTAAAGCACTAAATGCAATCACTTGCGCACTATCTCAGGATGAGTTCAAAAGAATCATATCTGTGATCCGCAAAGCAAGCCTGGGATATTTTAGAAATGACACACGAAGGTACATCAATTTTCAAGAAATCTAAAGTTCAACTCCTAACAACTAAATTTGAAGAAATTCATATGGAGGAAAATGAAATGTTTATGGACTTTTACATAGATTGAATGACATTGTAAACTCAATGTGGGGTCTTGGCGATAAGATCCCGAAAGTAAAGTGTGTGCAAAAATACTACGCTCTCTTCCTGAACGGTTCAATTCTAAGGTAACTGCAATCCAGGAACTTCGTGATACGGATAATATGAAGGTAGAAGAATTAGTTGGTTCTTTACAAACCTATGAATTAAGTTTTAAAGCTCCTAAAGGTAAATCTATTGCTTTGAAGTCATCTAAAAGTATTACTCAAGAAAATTCAGATTCAGAAAAGTCTGAAGATGATATGGCCCTTTTAGCGAAAAAGTTTTATAAGATTTTCAAAAGTAAGAAAAGAGTCGATTTTCAAAAGGCAAATGAAAAGAAACGTTCCAAACCTAACTCTAAAACTTGGAAATCATTGAAAGATAGTCAATGTTACAACTGTTAAGAATATGGGCATTTAGCAAACAAATGTCCTAAAAAGGACAGATCCAAAAGGAAGGGTATGTTGGCTACTTGGGACGAATCGTCTAATTAAAGCCTCTTGAATCGAAGAAAATTGAAACCGAGTGGGCAAGTGATGAACTTAAGGCCCTTATGACTCTAGCCAAGTTTACTTTTTCAGATCACGATGATTCAACAAGTGAAGAAAATTTGGATAGTGATCATGAAAATGATGAAGATCTTCAAGATGCTTACAATGCCTTATATAAGGAAAGTTGTAAAATTGCTGTTAAACTTAAACTTCAAAAAGAAAAGTTTTTTAAACTTAAAGAATGTTTTGAAACCCTTGTTTTAGAAAAATCTTAAATTTTGATTGTTTTGAAAAATCAAAGTGTGATCTAGAATTCAAAACCTCCCTAATTGAAAATTTGAAATCGAAAATGAGAAACTTAAAAATGAGGTATCTTCTCTTCGAGTTTGAAGGACACATGGAGATATGCCCAAGGTGATCCAAAATTAGAAAAATTATTATCCAGGATCAAGAAAATGTGGCGATCGATCCAGGTTGGGCTATGATAAAAACACATCTCCTAAACAGAAGAATACTCGTTCCAATTTTGTGAAAGGAGAGACTTCTAACTCAAAAGGAAAAGGTACTAGTCAAGTTTTTTCTAAAAATACAAAAACTTTTCAAAAACACAAAAGCAGTTATATAAATTTCAAAAATCAGATTCGAAACCCACTAGCTGAAAAAATTGTTGATTTACTTAAGGAGCTATTAAAATCTAACTCAGTAGGTCACTCTTACAACTATAAACAAAAGAAGACCAATTATTCTCCTAAACCTAAAACAGTACTGAAATGGGTTCCTAAGGTTGCCTGTTTGGTTGCTCACACTACTTTCAAAGCTACAAGCCATTCGAAATGGTACCTAGACAGTGGATGTTCCAGACATATGACATGCGACAAAGCACTATTCACCGATCTTAAAGATATGACTGATGGGTCAGTCACATTTGGTGATGGTAGCAACTGCAAGATAATTGGCAAAGGTACGGTCCAACTCTATAACCTTCCCTTATTTAAAAATGTTTTATATGTTGAGGGTTTAAAACACAACCTGTTGAGCATATCTCAAATATGCGATAACAACCATAATGTTAAATTTTCTAATCAAGGTTGTGAAATTATAAATGAAAAGGGTTAGTAATATTAAGTGGTCGCAGAACTTCAAAAGTGCTATATAGTAAGCAATGGTAGCTCATCTGAACAAACGTGCTACATGGTCCATACCGATGAGACAGAATTATGGCATAAACACCTTGGACATGTACACTACCGAAATTTATACAGATTGAGCAAAAGTGAACTAATTAGAGGACTACCTAAGATGCAAAAAGTAGACAAGATTTGTGGTGAATGCCAGTATGGTAAACAAACTAGGAGCTCTCACAAAAAGGTGAACTCCAATATCACCACAAGACCACTGAAGTTTGCTCCACATGGATCTTATAGGACCAACAAGAACGGAAAGTCGAGGTGGCAAAAAGTACATCTTAGTTATTGTAGATGATTACACAAGATACACTTGGGTTTCATTCTTGAAAGATAAATCAGAAACCCTTGATGAAGTGAAAAAGATTATAAAAGCAGATTCAAATGAAAAATGTTCTCAAGTCAACAAGATCCGTAGTGATCATGGATCCGAGAATCGAAAATAGCGGTTTGAGAAATTTTGTAGCGATCAGGGAATATCACATGAATTCTCTGCACCTAAAACTCCTCAACAAAATGGAATTGTCGAGAGGAAGAATAAAGTGCTTCAAGAAATGGGAAATATTATGTTAAATAGCATGAAGCTCCCTAGGAATCTCTGGGCTGAAGCAGTGAATACAGCCTGCTACATTATTAACCGTGTTTATATTTGTAAATCTAATAATAAAACGGCTTATGAAATGTGGTTTGAGAAAAAGCCTTCACAAATACTTTCGAGTTTTTGGCAAAGAAGTGCTATATTTTGCGTGACCGTGAAAATTTGGGAAAGTTCGACACTAAAAGTGATGAAGGGATCTTTTTAGGATATTCTTTAAATAGTCGTGCATATCGTGTTCTGAACAACAGGACCGGTGTGATTCAAGAGTCAATAAATGTTGTGATTGACGATCTTTTGAATACACCTGTCCCTAGTTGAATAATGATGAAGTTCTTATACTTGAAAAACAAGAAATTTCATCAAGTGAAACTAATCCAATTAAGGATGTTAAAGATCATCCAACTTCTCAAATACTTGGAAACCCTCTCTTTGTGTGCGCACTCGTAGACAATTAGAGGACATATGTAACTACGTATGCTTTACATCCCAGATTGAACCAGGTTAACGTAAAAGAAGCACTTTCGGATGAAAACTGGATTCTTGCGATGCAAGAAGAACTTAATCAGTTTGTCAGAAATGATGTCTGGCACCTTGTTCTTAGACCTAAAGATAAACATATTATTGGAACAAAATGGATTTTCAAAAACAAATCTGATGAACTTGGAAATATTATTGAAATAAAGCAAGACTAGTTGTACAGGGGTATACACAAATTGAAGGTATTGACTATAATGAAACATTTGCTCCTGTAGCTCGTCTTGAATCAATCAGACTTTTATCTCCATTGCATGTTTTAGGAAGATTAAAATTTACCAAATGGATGTAAAGAGTGCCTTTCTGAATGGTGATTTACATGAAGAGGTATATGTTGAACAACCTACAGGGTTTGAAGATCCTAAATTTATTGATCATGTGTATCGTCTTAAGAAGGCTCTCTATGGTCTGAAACAAGCTCCCAGAGCATGGTACGAAAAACTGACTAAGTTTTTACTGAGTCATAATTTTCAGATGGGGTGTGTTGATAAGACGCTCTTTGTTAAGAAAAATAACGATGATATTCTAATGGTTCAAATATATGTTGACGATATTATTTATGGATCAACCTGTACTAACATGACTGTTGAGTTTGCAGATTTGATGAAGTCTAAATTCGAAATGAGCATGGTTGGAGAATTAACCTATTTTCTAGGGTTGCAAGTAAAACAACAACCTGATGGAATTTTTATCTCTCAAACCAAATATGCTAAGAGTTTAATTAAGAAATTTGGATTTGAAAAGGTAAAAGTTTTGATACTCCTATGAGTACAACTTTGAGACTCTCAAAAGACTCTACAGGTAATGATGTGGTTCCTAAATTGTATCGTAGTTTGATTGGTAGTTTGCTTTATCTGACTGCTAGTAGACTAGATATTGCTTTGAGTGTTGGTATTTGTGCTCGTTATCAATTAAATCCTAAAGAATCTCACTTAACTGCTGTTAAACGGATTATGCGATATGTCGCAAGTTCTACTAAACTGGGTCTCTGGTATCCACATGAGACTAATGTTCAATTAGCTGCACGCAGATGTCGTGAAATTTGGAAACATTGATGATAGGAAATCAACCAGTGGTGGTTGTTTCTACATTGAAAATTGTCTTGTTTCTTGGTTTAATAACAAGCAAAGTTCTATATCGCTATCATCACGAGTGAAATTTGAATACATTCTTCTTTGGAAATGCATGTACTCAACTTGTTTGGATGAAACGAATGTTAAGCGATTATGGAATCACTCAGGATTCTATGATTTTATTTTGTGATAATTCCAGTGCAATAAATATCTCTAAAAATCCAGTTCAGCATTCACGTACTAAGCATATTGACATTAGATTTCATTACATTCGTGAATTAGTAGAAGAAAAATTAATATATTTGGATTACATTCCAACCGAGACTCAACTTGCGGACATTTTCACTAAACCGCTCGACAAAAGCAGGTTTAATAAATTAAAATTTGATCTCGGTATATGCAATTTAAATTGAATATTACATGATTTGGTGTATCATAATGTACATAACTATGATGTTTTATTTGCTTGAATTTGAAAATTATTTAAAAATTTTGCAAATTTTGAGTCGTACTCGACCAGTCGTGAGTGTACACGGCCGTGGTCTACTTCTGACGGTCGAACACTTACACGACCAGTCGTGAAACTCGGGATTTCACTTTAATTTGGGGATTTTGACTCTTCTTCTTCATTTCTTTTTACTCTCCAACGGTTCTAGCTACGACCGATCGAACCCACCTTCATAGTACTTCAAGGTTAGTGGTTCTTTTGCAGATTCTTGCTATTAGTGTTTCAAATCTCATTCTTGTGGAATCTATTTGGTCGTTCATTGCAAGTTTGGGGTTTTATCTTGAAAAATCTGTTTTATTTAAACCCCATTTCTTCCAACTTGTTGTTTCCTTGAAATCCTTCTGTGAAAATGGATGCTAGAGGTAAAAAGAAAACTACTCGAGGTCCATCTTCTTCTAGATCAGCTTCTATTGTACAACGTCATCTTCACTCTCCCGAAAATGATCCTTCTAATGCTCGGGATTTGCGTATGCGCAATGTTATTGTTGAGCGTCCTGTTAATATTAATCACATTGCTTCATTTGGTATCCCTCCTCTGTTGGAATCTGTGGGATGGGATAACATCTTACATTGGGGTGGAGCTGCATACCAGTCCATTGCCCAATCCATGTTTGCATGTATCTGTGATTTTTCTCTTGAGGATTTAACTTTTAAAGTTGATACTCAAGAAGGATTGTTTTTAGTGGATCAACATTTGATTGCTGACATTATGGAAATACCTGTCAATGATGAGAGCATTCCAATTCATATTTTACATGACAGTCTCTCAGAATCTGAACGAAAAATGCTTACTAGAGATTTATGTAATTTGGATGTTCATTGGACTCATAAAGGTCATGTACTTCCCTCAAGGTATTTGTTACCCGCATACGAGTACTTCATAGGATATTCATCTCAAATCTTTATCCACGTTCTGGTAATAAAACCGAACTCACTGCTTTCATGGTTCGTGTTTTGCATTCTGTAGTCTCTGGTGCAAAATTATGTCTAACTTCTTTAATTTGTCATTCCATTATTTTGTCTCGTCACCATCCTGGACATAGTAATATACCCTTTGGTTATTTATTGACTATGCTGGCAAATCATATGCTTGTAGCTATGCCTACTAGAGAAAAACCCATCCATCATCTCCCTTTTAATAATTCCAATCTTAACAAGATGAATTTAGAATTGGCTGATGGCCAAGTGGATGCTGGTAGCAGTGGTGCTGAAGCAGGAAATGCTAAAGCTAGTGATCTTCCTGAAGACGTGAATATGGATGACTTATTTGAAGAACTTGAATCAGACTCGGCTGATGATCCTGATTTTCAGCCTTCTGATTTTGATGAGAGATTGAATTCCCTTCAAGAGCAGGTGGCTCAAATTCGTGTTACCCAAGACACGCAATTTTCATATTTACGCAAATATATGAGGCGGTTTGCTAAGGGTTTACATAAAATTGATCCATCTAATCCTGCACCCTCTTCTGGTTCTGACTAAATTTTTGATGGGTCTGTAATATTTTTTTACTGAACTTTTCGTGCTTACTGACTTTTTGAATTATGCACTATGCTCTCTTGAATTAACTCCTATTTTGTTTATTATTGATGCTCTTCTTCCTTTTGTCATTTTGTGTCAAAAAGGGGGAGAAGTTTTGGAGGCTTTTGATTTATTTGAATTTAATCTTTATGATGTGCTCCTATTACTCAGGCTATTACTCAGGGGGAGTTAAGCTTCTCAGGGGTAGTTATGGGAGAATGATGCTAGTTATTACTTATCATATCTATATAAATGTGCATGCTTCTCTATTGTGAACTTGTTGTGTTTGTACTTCTCTTATGTCTATTGGAAGTATTATTACTTGGGCGTTTTGTCACAAATTTGACAAAGGGGGAGATTGTAAGTGTTATGGTCTCATGCTTCTTTGGTTGTCAAATTTTGATGTGTCAAAACATCTATCTGTGTCCTGTGCTTGTATGATGATTTATATGAATTCAAGACACTGCATAAATACTTCAAGAAGCTACAAGTTGAACTTTTCAAGAAGCTACATGTTGAAGTCTCAAGAAGCTACACTGTTGATGTTCAAGTCTTAAGAAACAACTCATGACTTCAAGACTAATAAGCAATGCATGAAGTAGTTGTTATGCTGATGAAGATCTCAAGTTTGAAGCTACAACAAGTTCAAGATCTCAAGCCTGATATGGTTCAAACAATCTACATTCGTTGAATGGTTGATTCAGGTTTGAATGACCTTAGGTTGACCCTTTAAGTAGGTCACTTTGGATACATAAATCAAATATTTATTTTACATAAGTTTGGTCTATTCTACGACCATCCTAGCTCTTGTTCGACCAGTCCTGGCATTGGTTCGACTAGTCCAAGAAATTCCACGACCAGTCCTAAGTAGTTGAAGATTTTTTGGAATTTTTGGTACGCCCACGACCAGTCCTGGAGGTCCTTCGACCGGTAGTAGGTGTGGCTTCAACTCGTCTACGACCAGTCGTGGAGCTACGACTCAAAGTCCAGCAACGTAATCTATAGTCCTACGACCAGTCGTAAGGATCTACGATCAGTCGTAGGTGACCCACGACCAGTGGTAGGATACTCACGACCAGTCGTGGAACGACTTTCAAAGATCGCGCTTAATTTTTCAAAAATCTGTTAGAGGTACGACCAGTCGAAGGTTTCTAAGACCAGTCGTAGGAACAATTTTTGCTTCTATAAATTGAACACGAAATTCAGAGTTTTCACACTTCAACTTTATTCAATTCAAGAATTTTCAAGTGATCACTCTGAGATAAGTCTGTGTTTATTTTAAGCTACATTGTGCCTATTTAATATTCCTTTTTGCTAGCTTATTTAATTTGATTTTGTTTCTATATTCCAATCTTATTTGAAAAGAGGAATTATCTTATTCCTTCTTCTTGGAATCAAAAAAAAATATAGCTACGCCCAACAAGTTAAATCTAAAATCTATTAGAATTTAGAACCTTATGAATGTGAGTATTAGAAATTGAACTTTGACATTCAATCATCTACTCCGATTGGTTCTACCAGAAATTTGCTAAGAAAAGGAGAAATCCAGGTATTTTACAATTCTGTAAAATTTATTTACTTTTGGTTTTGTTTGAGGTTAAGCCAGAAAAATCTCATTGTACTAGTTTTGTTTGAGGTTGAGCCAGAAAAATCTCATTGTATTGGTTGTCTGAGGAAAACCAGAAAACTCAGAAAAGAGGGGTTTTTGAATTGTGTAAACCCAAGTAAAAAAGACACAATTGTAAAGGTTTTTGGTGAACCTGTGAAAACCTATTTCATAGTGAACGCTAATATCCCCTGTGTGAGGATATTAGGAGTGGAGTAGCTTTCTGTGTGGCTGTTGGAAAACAGTTGGTGTACACATAGGCGAACCACTATAACTCTTTGTCTTGTGGATTGAATGCTTGCTTAATTTTCATATCTTTTATCATTCGATTGTGTGGAATGTACAAGTGGATGTGAATGTTGTAACTATTTACATTTCAAGCAAGTGTGGGGATTGTTGTAATAATTTAGATCTATACTTCTGCATTTAATTTCAATTCCTTGCTATTTCATTTACTTATATTAAAATTGAGTCCTTGATCCAAAAGAGGTTCTAGAAATAAAGTTGTCCTACCATAAGCCCTTGTTTATTATGGTGTAAGGTTGTCCTTAGAACTGAATTTGTATAAATCTCTCAATACTTATTTATCAAGGTGATTTAAATTTAGCATTGTGAATTGATTCATAATTGTAAGGATATTGGTTTACTTTATTTCCGCTGATTTTATTTTAAATTTGGCATAGTCCTATTCACCCCCCCCCCTCTAGGACATATAGCTTGGCCTTTTCAGTTGTGTAAGAAATTGTTGACTTTTGGGGTAGCTTGTGTAAGAGAGGTATGGGTTGTGATGGGTTGAGTGATGGGTTGAGTGATGTAGTACTTGACTTGTACTCAACCCTTGATGGGATTGATTGATTGATTGAGGTGACATTCGGATAGAGATTCTCTTAGGTTTTCCAATACGCGGCGTTTTCCTCGAACTGAATGCAGGCCCATATTTCCTGGCCCGGGTATCCCCTTAGCGCGCGAGACTCGGCATCTGAACCGCATCTACGCTGCAGTCGCTAGGGTATAAGTCTCGAGTTGAGTCAACTCAGGTTTGTAGGACTTGGCTCAGGATTGTGCACAAACGTCGAATAAACGTCGAAGGTTGCCGGAATTCGATCGGGAGGACCGCGGGAACCTATGGAATGGTACGGACTAAGATACGGGTCTTATAAAGTGCCTCAAGGTAGTTCGCTCTGGAGGACTTGAAAGTTAAGAAGTCGAGGTCGAAGGCTACCTTGGAAGCCGAGAAGTTGAGGTCGGAGGCTTCTCTTGTGAAGACGGTCTCTAAGTCGACGGAGACCTCAGCTCGATTGGCCAAGGTTGAAGCCTCTATCCCCGGCATAAGGTTGGCTGTGGTGAAAGCTTTCAAGGCATTTAAGGAGCTCGAGGATTATTTTAATATGGGTTTTACTTCAGTGTGAGGAGTTGGTCAAGCTGAAGCATCCGAGCATAGATCTTGACGACTTGGCTGAGGATGCCGCTGAGACTCTTGCTCGTGCTGAAGCTCCCGCCTCTGCTGGGCCTAGGGCTGGAGATGTTCCCTGAGGGTTGGCTTTGCCATTTTTTGTGTACTTGTTTTCGTACTTCATTAATCATATCAATGAAAAACTTTTTGTTGTGACGATTGCTTGTGCAAATTTCCTAAGTATGCTGATTGGTTTGACATATTGTTAATGGTCGGATTGTGTAACGCCCCGAACTTGTCAATACTCAAGTATTGAAAGTTATCGAGCGTTATCGTGAGATTCAACGTAACACGTACATGGGTACGATACCAATCTAGCTATCCTCACCTTACGTCTACTCTTGAACACGAATCTGACCACTGGGAATGATCTCCATCCATAAATCAAGTTATCCGACTGTTGATCATGTGATGGGATACATGTACCTTCCCTTGAAAAAAAATCGATGAATAACTCTTTAACCATAATGATTTAAGGCAAGTTCTTTTGTAAGAATTGTTTATAAATGGACATAGAACCAAGTGGAACCATTAGATTTCACAAAACTCTTAGATCAACAATAATTATGAAAATGCCACTTACCTAGACCCATGAATCCTATATCACATGGTTCCCATTATCTGTTTAATGTGAAAATTTGTACCATGCCTATGTATCATAAATTAATATTACGCGTCGAATTTCAGCTCTTAGATCATTGTGGAAGTGACCCAATCGACAAATCAGCCCCTTAACCATTGCTTTTGGTGTCCATCAAATGAAGAAACCTCGAGGGTAGTCGTAGTTGGATATTTCCCTTCATATGAATGACTTGGATTGCCCATCATATGGACCAAGTAGGAAATATAAAGACCCTACCTTGGTAAACCTTTCCTTAAGCACGAAGTTATCCTTCCAATGCTTATCAACTCGTTATAAATCTAGATCTTTAGATCTAGCCACTTTCTACCATCCATTAACCATCAAACTTGGTCCAAGTGTCTACCTATCTTGAATGCACAATTCCTCCAAGAATTAGCTTTGATAATTAAGCGTGGACCAGTAATTAAGATCAAGCCAGTTTTTGACATTTACCAATAGAATTATCCAAATATAGCCTCCAATCAACTCTACACTTGGGCCATGGACCAACTCAACACATAGAAGTCGATAAAGAGTGTGGATCTTCTTAATTGTCATCACAGCGGACCCCACCCTGCATTGTGCAAGTGCACAGTAGGTGTTCACCGCATCACACCATAACTCCAAGCACGGTCAAACACGCCAAGACCGTGAAATCACGAAACCTGTGGGATTTCCCACCGCGCACACGAACGGATTGCTTCCGTTGTGAATCGATGTGGTCCACCCCTATGATCGGACAAGATGATTTAGACCATCTATCACGTCCAGAGGATGGATTCGACCCCACCCTTGCTTGTTTCACACCTAATAAACCCCTCACGCACACATAAATCAGTCCGCAACTCGACCGGTCTCAAGGCCCTATTTTATGCACTCCTGTTCCCGCGCCCACGCATTCAAACCGACCCCATTCAGGGACTCAGTGGGGCACACTACCGAGGGGATGGGGCAAATTTGAACCATTCATCGGATACAATGGCCACAACTGGACCAACTCTAGGAGAAATCTCGTCCGAAGATGTCTAGCACACCTCGCCACTTCAGCGATCGAATTCCGCACCAACAGAGTTGCGTGATGATGAATTTCTGGCCGCTGCAATCAAGAACGCGTGATCTAGGCCATCCATTCTGTGGCCGCACAAGGATGCACTCAAGATCCGATCACAGCTAGGCCAGAAAGGATGCGTCCCGACCAATCAATGAACCACTCGCAGCTTCTGTGTTCAGTCTCCATTGCACAACACGTTACGAAATAGAGGCGGTTTCGCAAATTTCAACCGACCTGCTAGCCACACACCTATAAAAGAAAGAAGGAGAATCAGAGGAAGGGAAAGAAACAAAGAAACGAGAGAGAGAGAGAGAGAGAGAGAGAGAGAGAGAGAGAGAGAGAGAGAGAGAGAGAGAGAGATCAATTGCTGATGGAGATTGCTGTCCGTCCAGCAAGAGAGCAACAACCAGCCATTGTCAGGAAAGAGGAGAGAAAGAAAGGAAAAGAGAAGTAGAAAGAAAGGGAGAAAGAGAAAGAAAGAAAAGAAAGAAAAGAAAAGAGAGAAAGAAAAGAAGAAAAGAAAGAAGGAAGAAAAAGAGAGAGTGAGGGAGCCGTGCATTCCATTAGCAACCCATCATAGCAAGAGGGAGATTCAGATCTAAATTTCCTTATACAATCCAAGGTTAATAGCTGCTATCCATGCAAATCCATAGTTACTAATAGAAGTTTATAGTAGCAATGTCATCCCTTGATCTAACCCCGAGTAGAACTGAGTTGAACTCAACAGAGAAACCCATTGCACAAGGGATTTGGTCAGGCTAAGAAGCCTTGCTAATTAAGAATTGGGAACAACTACATAAATCTAAAAGGTTACCGAGTTTTAAAGGTGAGGGTTTTATCCTTTAAGCTTACAGTAATTTAAGTTATTATATTTATCTTGCCTTTCTATGCTTTTAAAGATGCGAATTATCCTGCCTTTTCATACCTTTAATGATGTGAATTATCTTGTCTTTCTATACCTTTAATGATGTGAATCATCCTGCCTCTCATGTTTATATTTTTGGGAATTATCTTATCAATTGATTCCATTATTATCATTACAATTATTGGCCCTTTAGGTTTACGATTTAATGTCAATTATAAGAGATTTCTTTGAATTTATGTGAAGCCATGGATGCAAGCATTGCCCCTGCCTCATCACCTTATTGAGTTAGCCTGCCACTCGTCTCTTTATTTGAGTTAGCCATTCCCCTCTTCATATTATAGAGTTGACCATTGTCACTCTTTTCTTATTATGTTGGCCATTGTGACTTTTGTGGAGTTGACCATTGTCACTCTTCTTTTTATTATGTTGGCCTCGTGCTATCCATCTTTATGGCTTAGGCATGTGTCTTGCCATTCCAGAACCTTCATAATTCAGTTGACATTTTTTATTATTTGGATTTAGTTATATTTGTTATAATTCAGGTATATTCTCTATAAGTGCAAGTGATGTGTAACATATATCACAACCAATGATTCAAATATTCTAGCATGGACGTAATGCGTTCTGGGTAGAGACCCTCTTAGGGCACATAAGTCCTTGAGCCTTCGGGTAGTGGTGCACAATTCGATGTGGGTAATTATCTAATGTAGTTCCACATCACCCCGGGATTGGATGTCGCAAATAGTCGCTCAATGAACAAATTGTGTCACGTAATTCACCCAGCCCATGTGTCGTGCGCTCTAAGGAGTTCTCGTAAATACATGGTAGCATTGGCCCGACAAATATTCGTATAGTGAGAGTGTAGGTTGAGTCAGTTATCTATACATCGTATTCCACATTATGATGATCACTACGTATGATGAGCCCTACACACTTTGCTAGGCATGCATCTCATGTAGGTTATTTGCACATGCTGATACCCTTGTGTTATTGGAGCACGGGATGATTAGACCTTTACTTTACTTGTTATGAATCTCTTGAATTATTATTAATCTTAAAGGATAACCTTCACTATGATTGAAGACATAGAGGACTACTTCCCTATAGAAGATTATCTTAAAAGAGTAAGAAGATAATTTTACTATTTTGTTTTATACTTCCACTGCGAACTTGATGAACATAATAAGCTTCCATTAGGAAGGCCTTGATTATTCCTTACACTCTGATGATATATAATTAATACAGTTGATTTTATTCTTGTGAATATTACCTTCATGAATATATCTGGATGTAAACAAATGAAAAAAAAGAGTGCAATTTCGGAGCATCCAGTTGTACATTATTAACACCCAGTTTCCTCGGGCACGAGTACATACTCTGGCCGTGGAAATCTCGGGATGTTACAGGTTGACCCTTTTCAGGCCGCGTTGTTGTAGTAATGATAGTCGGCGACCTGACCTCCCTATTACGGGTTGCCTGACTGGTCAGGGACTGCATTTCCCTTTTATTAAAGGGAAATCCTTTGTGTTTGGTCGACTTGATTGTTGGCTCGAACTCTTCTTTAAGGGTCGGGCCGTTAATAAGGGCATCTTTTCCCTTGTAAAAAGGAGAGCCCTTAATAGATTTCGTAGATCGAGTACAAGAATGTAGTGTAAAATTCCATTGACTTAGAATTCTTATTGTAATTTCTTAAAGAAGTACGTAGATATTAATATCGTAAATTCGATGTAGTATAAAAAAGTGGACCTTGAGCTCGAGCCCAGTCGATCACGCATGGTAGATCTTTAGGTGCTCGGTGTTCCATGGATGCGGTAGGGGTCGTCCCTCCATGTCCTTGAGTCGGTATGTTCTTGGTCAGCTCGTGCTCGTCACTGTGCACGGGCCTTCCCAGTTTGGACCTAGGGTTCCTAAACCGAGCTCCTACGGAGGACTAGGTCCCCAGCTCGGAATCTCCTCACCTTTACTCTAAAGTTGTAGAAATGCGCGACTTGCTATTGTTGAGCTACGAATATAAGTTGGGCTTACTCCCTTTTTTCTTTGACTAGGTCCATGTTTAACGCCATCTGCTGATGTTCTGCTATTCGTTGTAGGAGCCAGTCTGAGCAGTTTGGAGTCCGATCTCGACTAGGACAACGACTTTAGTGCCGAAGGCCATGGAAAAAGGGGTTTCTCCCGTGGCTGTTCGGGCACTAGTATGGTATGCCCAGAGGATGACGGAGAGTTCTTCTGCTCATGCTCCTTTAGCTTTTCAAGCTTTGTTCAGAGATGACCCTTGATGATCTTATTAATGCCTCAGCTTGTCTGTTGGCTTAGGGGTGCCGAGGTGATGAGTAGACATTTTAGATTCTGAGGTTTTCACACATGTCTCAGAATCTGTTGTTGTCTAACTGTTTCCCGTTGTCCAAAATGATCGTGTGGGGAATTCCGTACGGGCATATAATGTTCTTCCAGACGAAGTAGGTGTTCTTCTACTCGGTAATTGTGGCCAGGGGCTCGACCTCGGCCCATTTAGTGAAATAATCGACGCTGATGACTACAAATATGGTCTGCCCTTTATCGGTTGGCTGAGGGCCGATGGCATCGATCCCCCACTGAGCAAAGGGTCATGGCCCAGTCATAGGGGTTAGCAGCTCTGAGGGTTAACGAGTATTGCCGCGAATCACATTTCTAGGTACTGTCTAGCATCTATCTAAATGGTTAGCCTGTAATATAATTGTCGAGTAACTTCGTGAGTGAGGGCCCGACTGCCGGAGTGGTTGCCGCAGATGCCTTCGTGGGTTTCTCTTAGGACGTAATCAGGTTTATTAGGTCGGAGACATCTAAGGTAGGGCGGGGAGTATCCTTTTTTGTATAAAATATTTTCAACCATGGTATACTGAGCTATCCTGGACCGAAGTTTGGTGTTTCTAGTCTATCTTCAGGCAATTTCCCTTCTTTGAGATAATCGATTATTGGGTCCATCCAAGTCAGCTCTGAATTAACTGGAAGGACTGTGTTTGGGTCAGTCTCACTGATGCTTAGTTTGGTTAGGAACTCGATTGGGGTTGACTTCAGGATATCGTCCTCTGCTGCTGTGGCGAGCTTTGCTAGCATGTCTACCTTAGAGTTTTTTTAACCTAGGGGTTAGGTTGATGTTGCACTTCGAGAATTTCTTAATCAATTCTCAGGCTTTTTGCAGGTAGGCTTTCATTCTTTCCTTTTTGGCTTGATACTCACTGGCTATCTAAATGACGACAAGCTATGAGTCGCTGTGGACTTGTAGATGTTGGGCTCTCATTGCTACTGCCAGCTTGAGTCTGACTAATAGGGCCTCATATTCTACTACTTTGTTGAGTGTCAAATATTGAATATTTCCCCATTTATATCTTAGTTTTATGAACATGATACTGCTTAATGGTATATTTCATATATATTTGTGTTGCAAGGTGAATCTGAGAGCTTGGATTGAAAAGAATGCTAAAAGCATGGATTTAATGCTCAAGAATCACCAAGGCAAAACATGGATCTTAGGAGACTAAGAATGAAGAATTTATATGCCAAAGAACTAAGGAAAGCAAGTACAAAGGATGAAGAAAAGACTGGCAAAAGTACAAGTTAAACAGAAGAAAAATCAGACAATTTGGTCCCACCTAAGCCAACTTCGGTCCAACCAAAATCGCATAAAACAGTTCAACAAGAAATGAAGATTTTTGGGCTTAATTAACTCCCACCTAAGCTAACTTCTGTGCGACCGAAGATAACCTTGGTCCCACCTGTAAGGCCCGTATCCTAGAACGTACCATTCCTTAGACTTCTACGATCCTCCCCAATGATTTTCAGCAACCCGCGACCTGTAGACAATGTTTACGAGTGATCCTAAGTCTCATCCAGTAGATCTAAGTCGGCTCTACTTGAAACTTGTACCTTAACGACCACGCCATCGTCGCGGTTCCAACGACGTGTCTTATGCACCGATGCAATACCCAGGCCAGGAGTTGTGGGCCCGTATTTGTTTTGAAGAAAATGCAACGCATTGTAATCTCGAGAAGAGAATCTCTATAATCTATCAAATCAATCCTATTAATCAATCAAGTACAACACCTATATCTCTCTCACCCAAAAGTTAACACAACCATACCTCTCAAGTATACCCATCACTCACCCATCACACCCATCCCTCTCTCCCATCCATCACTCTCTCTCTCTCTCTCATTTCTCTCTTCACTCCCAAGCAACTAAGGGAGAAACCGTCCAAGCCTTCCATAGAGAGAAAGAACCTCTAGTGTGGCCCACTCTCCACCACCCAATCTCCCATCCTAGCCATCCAACCTTCATCAACTTCCATCAAAAGGAAAGCCAAGGAGTTTAGGAGTTCAAGGAGCCAAGAAGGAGCGAAATCGGTGGGTGTTCATAGCCTTAGATCTTGATTTTGATGTAGGGCCCACATGTAATGGGACCCATTTGATGTACACATTGTATGATAGAGAGGAGCTCATTGTGGTGAAGCTCCTCTCCACCGCACGATCTCTCTCTCTCTCTCTCTATCTCTCTCTTTCCCATCTTGTGGTCCACTATGATGCATGTATGTTATCTAAGTCGTCCACCAAACGGGACCCGCACCGCTGCCATGACCAACAGGGCCGACCTGGCTGTCCATTGAGGGTAGGCTTGGACGAAGGGAATCATCAATATTAGTTTGATCCGGGCAGGGTGGTTCACATACGTGGACCCCACTGTGATGTATGGGTCTGATCTCCACCATCCACACATGGGCCCACCTTGCTGCCTGTCCAACAGGTAGGCCAGTTGGACAGGCCCTGTTGAAGGGAAAAATACAAATATCAGGTTGATTCAATCCCTGGTGGGCCGCCACGTGGGACCCACCTAACTGTATGTAGATATCAACACCGCCATTGCTTGGATGGTGGGGACCCATCCCACATGTAGGGCCTAGCTTGATTGGAAGCGGATTGGCTGTTCTACCACACACCAGCTACATAGCTGATGTATTGACATCAACAAGTGGGGTCTGATCATCCAGACCGTCCATTTATGTGGACCCCACCAGGAATATAGCTGCTGATGTTAGCAAGTTCTGTGAGTCAGATCACGTAGTATGTGTTATATCTACACCATCCACCAAGTTGGACGGTAGGACCCACGTACACGTGTGGAGTCTAGCACCCTCCAGCAGGGGCGGTGGACCCCACTGTGATGCGTGTGTCTTATATCCACATCGTCCAGTGGTCTGGACGGTGGGGATCACCGCGATATATCTGTTTTATATTCACACCGCCCATCTGTTTTAAGGGTGGGCCCGCCCCACACGTGTGACACGTGTGGGCAGGTGGGACCCACCTTGATTTATGTATTGTGTTTCCACACCATCCATCTGGACGGTGTGCTGAGTGGGACGCACTGTGATGTAAGTGTTTCTTTCACACCGTCTGCTCATGGACCCCACCTTGATATTTCATCCAGACCATCCAATGGTGGGGCCCTAGCATGATGTAAGTGTTCCATATGAGCCATCCAGTCCAGCTGGACGTGGACCCCGCCTCGATGTATGTGGTCGTCCACACCGTCCATGTGGGACATGGACCCCACTAGGATTTATGTATGTCTTATCCAGCCGTCCATATGGGGACCTCCTGCTATATGGCTGCTGAATTAACATTAACAAGTTCTGTGCTCTGATCACAAGGTATGTGTGATATCCACATCGTCCATCCACCGTCCAGTGGTCTAGATGGTGGGACCTGATGTTTTATTTAAACCAACATGATTTAAATGATTTTTAAACTCACAAGTATACGAATCAGATGTAGATATGGTATGTATTACGAGATCGTTCCCACGAGGACTGGTCGTCACAATTCAAATCTATGACTCTCCTTAACCAACAAATAATGGAATGAACTACTAAGCACAATTCTAAGAAAAAAACAATTAAGAACAGGGAAGAAAATTCAATCAGAGATAGAGCACTAGGACTTTCGAATCCACCCCTAATTATCCTAACCCTTGTTTTGTCTGTTAATTCACCTTGATCTAGATTGATACCACTTATATAGAGAAAGCACAATCTGTGTCCTTAATCGGGCATACAGAATGTCTAATTCCTTTAAGCAATGCCATGAATAACACATCCCATGTCCTTGGTCGGGCACATGGAATGTATAGTCATTAAAGCACCCTATTTCTTCCTCTATAGGAAACCTGTTCTTGATCAGACACAAGCACCTATAATAAGCATCCATACAACGTCCATATATAGACTTTGATCAAGTTCATAGATGGAGAAGTATAAAATTTAAACCAATCAAGCCCACTTAGAGAAAGAAACAAATTAATTAATATTCAAAGTAAATTTAACTAATAAAAGAGCTAATCAAATTAGGGGCTTCATCTCAGCCCTAGCTGAGAGATTAGTGACCCATAAAATCTATCAAAAAGATTAAACAAAATTTATAAAAACAAAACACCAAACCAATCGATCTCTCTCTCTTCTTTCTTCTCTTCCTTCTCTTTCTTCTCTCCCTTGCTCTAGATCTGGAATTCCCTGTTTCTCAAATCCTTTCCCACGTCCATAATTCCTCTTTTATAGCTGCTGGATGGCTGGAGTCGGAGGCAGAGTCGTAGTAGGACACGGAGTGCAATTTTTCACAGCCGTGATCGGTGGGCCCCACAGAAGTGTTTTCTAGAAAATCCACCCCATCCATTGGATTCAGGATGAAATTTCAGTCAAGAATGGGTGGTTTTGAATGTCCATTGACGCGGCCCAGAGAAGAAATCACAACGAAATCAGTTTTGAACGTCACAAGACCGCCTGTTTGTGACCTCTGTATCACGCATGTGTGTACGCATGGGAGTGGAATATCAGCATGGTTTTGAAGCTCTCGAAGCCCTCTACACGATGAACGGCTTGGATCAGCCGTACGGTTGACGGGTGGGGTCCACAAACTCCTGCAAAAACTAGATTTCGCGGACGCGAACAGAGCAGCGGATTGCTTCCGCTGTGACAATGGTGGGGCACATAAACGATGGAAATCACGAAATCCACTCCGTTCACTGGGATAAGAACGGAAAACCGGTCGGAAATGACCGATTTTCTTCTGTTTTGGTGTGTCCCACCTGATCTTTACTTCCGCCATCCATCTTCCGTTTGCTGACGATTCACGAGCGTACACATGTATGTGGCCAAACTTTCACCTAGGAGGGGGTCGTGGCTGCCCCAGGAAGCGGGTGGACGGTTTGGATTGTCCATTTGGACACTAGGTGGGACCCACAACTCAAACCCATCGATCGGCAGAGAGACGCTGTTTGCGTTTTTCCTGTTTTGAGAAGAAGAGTCGGGTCAGCGCTTGCACTGACCCCTCAGCCGTTCGGTGCACGGCTCGACTTCATGCCACTGGTGTACACTCACCACATATGGGGTCCAATATAATGTTTATGAGAAATCTGCACCGTCCATCCTTTTCTTCATATAATTTCAACGGGCAACACCAAGTTTGAAGCAGTTCCAAATATCAGGTGGGCCCCAAATTAGAGATTAATGGGCTGATCTGTCCGTTGGACCACTTCCCGAGATCTTCAATGGCTGAAATTTAATATGTACGGTTAATTTACGGCCCCCATCTCATGTATGAAGTTTCGAGTCAATCAGAAGACGGGAACCATGTGATCTTGCATTCTGGACCCTTTTCGGGCCCCTTTAGCTTGTTTTCCTCAAATCCCGAGCGTGTAAAATCTTCATTATTGGTTCTCTAGAGTCCATCCCGTGCTCTGGAGACTTTGGATCATAAAATCCATGCTTTTAACATCAATTTTCAATCAACGCTCCTGATTTCATCCTGTAACAAAAACACAATTAATACACTCCATTAAACCTTATCATGTACGTAAAATTAGGCAATTACTGGGTCTGATATGCAACATTCGACACTCATCAGGGCCCACCTTTAATGCATGTGCTTTAAATCCACACCATGCATCCACCATGATGTAAGTGTTTTATCTGTGCCGTCCATCTGTGCAGGCCCCACCATGATGCGTGTTGAACATCAACACCGTTCATTTGATGTGTCCCCTTTAATTATTAGGATGTCCCAAGAATTAGCTGTACATGGAACTCAGGTGGCCCGCACTATCTAAATCATGTGACGACATGTTATAACACATAAAAACACTTGCTGGGGCCCACCTGATATTTGGATATGTCTCCTTAACCAAGTGGGACACGCTTATTGGATGGGTTGGATTTGTGAACCCCAGCTTGGTGGGCCCAACTTATGATTGTGAATGTTTTAGTGGAGGGTAAACCTCTCAATTGTGTGCCTGGTGTGGCCCACACAAAGCCACAGAATGACTTGATTTTAAGTGTCAGGCCCCACCATGATGTGTGTATTATACCCACACTGTTCATATATTTCCCTGGGCTATGAGCCCCATTGCATTGTATGGCCCACCATGATGTATGTCTTATGTATACACCGTTTGCCTAATTTTTCTGGGCCATGGGGTACCCCATAAGGCCCACCATGACCTATGTGTGTTACACACACTGTCAATTTATTTTTGGGCCGTAGGCCTCATTGCCTTGAGAGGCCCACTTATTGTACATATGAGGCCTATTGTGTTGTGTCAAGCCCTTTGTAATGGTATAAGGATCATTGTGATGCATTTGAGGCTCAGATTGTGGCCCATTGTGATATATTTGAGGCCCATGGGTTATGGCCCATTGTAATGTCTTTGAGGCTCAGATATGAGGCCCATTGTGATGTGTTTAAGGCCCATGGGTTGTGGCCCATTGTGATGTATTTGAGGCCCATGGGTTGAGGCCCAATGTGATGTAGATGAGGCCCAATGTGATGCATGTGAGGCCCATGAGTGAGGCCCATGAGTGAGGCCCAAAGCGATGTATGTGAGGTCCTTGTGTGAGGCCCAAAGCGATGTATATGAAGACCGATGTGATGTGTGATTTCACCATGATGTATGTAATGATGTTTATGATGCCCATCCATGTTCTTGGTTGATATTAAACGGGCCATGCCTTGGGAACAATGATGGTTTAATGTCCACATTGTAACTCTCCCTAGGCCCCGTTGTTAGGCCCATTCTCATCTCCCCTTAATGGGCTAATCCAAACCGTTGGCCCCCCATTGATGATTATATTACCCATCTTTCCCTTGATTAGGCTATCCCAATCTGTTGGGACCCCATTTGATAATGATGCTTTTCACCATACCCTGTAGGACCACCCAAGCCTTGGAGCCCATCTTGTGTTCGTATCGAGCCTTCCATAGGGAATGTGGTCCACCTTGTGCTTATTGGGCCCTTAGGAAGCCTAGATGCCTATGTGATAGAACGGGCAAGGAAGCCCACTCATTATTCTTAGGCCCATTCTTGATAGGAGTAGGCTATCTAGGTCCATCCTTGATATGAGGAGAGAACATCGTCACCGTAGATGGAAAGATCGGTGGTATCAGGTTTGGTATATCCACTGTTGAGGACAGATCCTCATGTTATGGATTAGATCTGCTGTTCTTCTATGAACCCCGCTATATATATAGGCCGATTATCGATTACAACTATGATTAATATACCCATTGAGTATGTGTTAGCATAACATTATGATTGTATGAGGCCCATTGTGACTATGTGAGGCCCATCGCGATTGTATGAGGCCCATTGTGTGATTATATGAGGCTCATTGTGTTTATATGAGGTCTATTGCGATTATATGAGGTCCATTACGATTATATGAGGTCCATTGTGATTGTGTGAAGCCCCTTGTATGTGCAAGGCCCAATTGTGACGTGTGAGACCCACCATGTGTATGTGATTGTGTGCACACCACTCGTTCATTATTACGGGCCATGGGCCGCCTTATACAGGCCTACCATGATGTATGTTATTATAATCATGCTTAGTATACTTCACGATACATGCCCATACACATCATTCACATGCTTGTTATGAGGAGCGATTGAACATAGCATGTGCCATTGGGCTGATTATTTATGGGACTCCTCGAGAGACAAGGTTGCCCCATATGAGTGCGCGGTACGTGCAGGTTTGATGCATGACTGGTGGTATGGCTCACGCGTCTCGCATTTTGTGACATGATCATTTGGCGCCCTAGAGACATCAGGGCTGTGGCCTCCACAGGCATATCATGGATGGCCAAACGGGACACCAGAAATGTTTGGTTTAAGTATATGGGCACTTTGGATGTCCGTGGGTGAAAGTCCCTAAACTCCCATGGGCAGGGGATGCTCCAACGTCTAGATCGAGTGGTAGACATGAGCGTCGAGTGCAGAATACTAGGGGCCGCGTTCCCACTGTGTCATGGTCGTTTGGGAGGGGGTGTGGCCTTATCCGATCGAGGGGGCTGTAAGCTAGGCTGAGTTTGACCAGCTCACAAATGGGTCCTGTCACGCTTTAAACTCAGAAAATGGGCTCACAAAATTTTCGATCACCGAATCACGTGCCGACAGCCTCCGTAGTCCCCCATTCTCGGATCCCGGCACTCATATGCCAGATTCCGATCCTAGGATCCTACAAGAAGGATTTTTTGTATGATTTTTTTTTTGTAATGGAGCATAACCACAAGCATAACCAAGTCACAAAACAACATCACCACATATCCACTATATCAAAACCTTTAAGTACAATGCGGAAAGGGAAATACCAGGTGATTAAAAGGCTCCAAAATGATCTGATACATGCTCCTGCCTCAGCGCTGCTGCGATCCAACGACACCTGCACGCAACGGTCGTGCATAAGCTTACAAAAGCTTAGGGGGTGGTTAAGTATGTGTGCAAGGCGAGTGCTAATTGTACAATATCAGAGTAATGCAGAAATATGTGGTAAGTCCATGAATAGTATTAGCTGTACCAATGCCATGCAATGCAAGGCATGAATGCTATTAGCCATACCAAGGCCATGCTATGCGAGGCCTATGTAGCCAAATGTTAAATGCGAGATGTAAAGCAAGCATGTCAGTCCTCATCAAGTACACATCAGTACAGTTTCTCTTTGGAATATCACCGGGGTCTAATACGCTTCACACTGATTGCCACCTCCCTAGCCGTACAGCCCAGCAAGTGGAAGAGACCACACTATCCGCCTGACCAGTAGTCTGCCAATACCTACTCAGCTCATCGATAATGGACTCATTTAGGAGCTGGTCAAACTCAGCCTAGCTTACAACTCCATTGCTCGGGTGGATAAGGCCACACCCTTTCGACCGAGCATGACACAGTGGGAGACGCGGCCTACTGGTATTCGGCACTGCTGCGCTCGTGTATCCACTTGGTCTAGACGTTGGAGCATCTCCTGGTACCAAAAAGGTTCTAGGACTTTCATCGAAGGACATCTTAAGTGCTCACAGTGCTAGAACCAAGTATTTTTGGTATCTGATACGACCATCCACGATGTGCCTTTGGAGCCACGACCCTGATGTCACTAGGGCTTACAATGATCGTGATACACAAATGCGAGATGCATGAATCACACTATCCAGTCATGCAACAATCTAGCATATACCACGCGCTCATGTGGGTAACTCCTATCAGTGAGTCCCATAGATAATCTGCCTAATAGCATATGCTATGATCAGTCACTCCTCATACCAAGCATATATATGATGTGAACTGGTATGAATCATAGAATTATACTAAGCATGTTATATGGTGATAAACTATTAATAAGTATGGGCTTATCAATGGGCCCTAAGGAGAGTTACAATGCGGACATTTAACTAACATTGTACTTACAATGTGGGCGTCAAACCATCATTGCTCCTAAGGCATAGCCCGCCATAAACATCATTACACAAACTGTGGTAGAATCACACATTGTAATGGACTTGTGTACATCCCATTGGGCCTCGACCCATGTGCCTTAGATACATCAAATGGGCCACATAACATGGGCCTCATATATATCAAGGTGGGCCTCAATGGACGGGCCACAAATACATCAAGATGGGCCTAAATAATGGGCCTTATAAATTCCAAAAAAAATGAGTCATATTGAAGGATCATTTGGACCATACCCCAAGTGACAGTGGAGATAATAATTTTCACTGTTTAAATAATTCACAGGGCCCACTATAAAGTTTATTTTCCAACCAAACTAATCATAAGGTCATAAAGACCTGGATTAAGAGTGAGAATAATCCCCATTGATCCAGAACTTTCGTGACCTAAATGGGTTTCAATGATAGACGTTCAATCCTCCACTATTTCAGTGGTGTGGTCCACCTGATCAATGGATGATCACATCATGGTGTGGGCCGCCGTAATGTATTTGAGATCCAACTAATTCATAAATTAATATAGTGATAGATGAAGTGAAACAAATATTAGCTTTATTAGAATTTACTATGGCCCTTAGAAGTTTGAACAGTGGATGTCACTGTCCACATTGATGGTGGGTCCACCTGATCCTAGATTTGTCTTATTTTTAGTCTCAAGCCTTGAAATGAGCTTTCAAAATGGTTGGATGGTTTGGATGCAACACATGCATCATGGTGGGTCCCATATAGATGGACGACATGGATAAAGCACATACTTCAAGGTGGGTCCCACGCTGATGGAAGGCATGGAATACATACATCAGTGGATCCCACGTGGGGCCCACCATAACGTTTATCTGCCATCCAATTTGTTAATAAGGTCACACAGACCCGGATGAAAAGGAAAAACAAATTTCATAATGATCCAAAACTTCTGTGACATCCAGAAGGGTTTCAATGGCAGATGCTCAATCCCACTGTTTCCTGCCGTGTGGACCACCTGAGTCCCACATACGGCTAATTTTTGGGGGGACCCACTGCCCCAAAGGGGGCCTACCAAATGCACAATGTTGATGTCCACACACATCATGGTGGGGCCCACGGTTAGGACCCGTGGTCCCTACCTTCAGCGTCCTATGCAGCAGGACACTGCTGCAGGGTCCTCTGGACGCCAGCAGCAGCAGCGTCTGCTGCTTGTTTTTATTTTTTATTTTTATTTTTTTGTTGTTTTCTCGAGGTTTTTCATATGTGAGGCCCGCGTCAGTAAAATCCAACCCAACCATTGGTTTCTATGGCTTAAGACAGACCCATCAAGCCCAATATTCGATGTGTTTTGGTGTATAGAAACATCAGGGTGGATTTCAACGGTAAAAATACTGTTTTCTATGCTATAGCCCACCAAAAAATTGAATTAGCTTCATATTTCGGCTTAACGCCTAAAATGGGATGAGAAATAGGATGGATGGTGTGGATTATATTCATACATCAAGGTGGGGCCTGCATGAGCGGCCCACCCCAAAAGCTTGGAATCCAGCTAATATATATATATATATATGTTTTTTTTCTTTTTGTTCTTTGTTGCTGACAGTACACCTACTGCCTGTTCACACTTTAGTGAACATGTCGTCCAGCGTCTCTGGACGCTGGATAGACGGCGTGGATATTTTCATCAAGGCGGGTCCCATGTGGATGTGGCCCCACTTGGTTGGATCAATCTGATATTTGTGCCTTCCCATCACCCCAAGGTAGGGCCCACATGGCTTGGACGGATGAATCCAAAACATCCATCAAGTGGGTCCTACGAAGGTGGATGACTTGGATAAATTGCATACATCATGGGCCATTAGCAAGGGAAAAATAGAGAGAGAGAGAGAGAGAGAGAGAGAGAGAGAGAGAGAGAGAGAGAGGAAGACCGAGTGATGGAGGGACCCCGACACTATGGGCCCTCCCTTCCGTGATTTACAACATACATCAAGTGGGTCCCATTTCATGTGGGCCCACCGATCAAAATCAACGGTGGAGATCCTTTCCCCACCGAAATGCAAGGTCAAGATGACCCTATGTAAGGAAAGTAAACATCATGATGGGGTCCATGGAGAATGGCCCCATCATGGAATGATCATGGGAATCAAGGTGGGCCATCGGCCACATCTAGGGTTCAAAGTGAGATCCATACCATCAATCGATAGGCCTCACTTGGCCCATCATCAAAACAATGAAATCTAGGCCTATAGAAACACCCACCGTTCGATCTTCTTGGTCCATTGGAACTCCGATCTCCTTGTGCCTCACTTTGATGGAAGATAATGAGAAATGAAGGGCTAGGATGAAGGATTTTGGGATAGGAAGTGGGCCAAACAACACACCCTTTCTCACCTTAGAATTGCTTGGACGTCCACTCTTTTTGCTTGGAATTTTTGTTGAGAAAGAGAGAGAGAAATGGTGGTTGTAAGAGAGAGGTGATGGATGTGAGTGAAAGATGTACTTGACATGAGAGTTGACTTAGGGTGGTTGCTTGACTTGGGGAGAAAGAAAGCATGGGAGTGTACTTTGATTGATTGATGGGATGGGTCGTAGAGATTCTCTTGGGTTTGTAAATGCGTGACATTTCTTTAAAATAAATGCTCGCCCACATCTCCTGGTCAGGGTATCAAATTTGTGTGCAAGACGCGGCGTTGGAACCGCGGCGATGGTATGGTCGCAATGGTACAAGTCTCAGATTAAGCCGACTCAGATCTACAGGATACGACTTAAGATCACGCGTAAACGTCAATTATAGGCCGCGAGTTGACGGAATTCGTCAGGAAGGATCACAAGAGTCGATGGAATAGTACGAGCTAGGATATGGGCCTTACAGGTCTACTATCAATGAGCTGGGCTAATATTGGCAGGCGGGTAGTGAGGTCTTTTTCGCTCATTGGGCTGCATGGCCGACTGGGGTGGTAGCCAGCTTGGAGTGTACTAGACCATGTTGATGATTCCAGAGATGTACGAGACTGATATGTGGACTTACTGAGCAACTGTTGTGTACTCAGCATTTGATTGATTCATTCATTCACTATCCACTCAGGCTGGTGGTGCACAACTAATTGTTGTGTACCTTCGCAATGGCCAGGATTTCGGTTGGGGCACGCAACTAACTTGAGATCAAGAGTTTACCACATTGAGTCTGGCTATCCAAATTTAGATATGCGACTAGTTTGAATAGAAGTCCCTTGTGATGAACCCTATAACTTGCGATACTACGTACTATCATCCCAACTTCATACTCTAGCTTGGTCATTTCATTCGCATTGTATATTGCTTATATCTTTAGCATATGACATTTTAGGTTGCTATGTTTCTGCATTTATATGGCCTAGATGAGGTTGACGGTATTCGTGGACCCGTCAGGATTTGTATATTGCATTGCATGCTCAGTATATGATATTTGGCTTACTATGACTCCGCATTGCATAGCTTATTATTGGCTTATTATGTTTTGCATCGCATAGGTTGGATAAGGCTGATGGTAATTATGAACTTACCGGCATGTTTTCGCATTACTCTGATAGTGCATACTTGACACTTACCTTACGCACACACTTACACCACCCTCTAAGCTTTCTATAAGCTTATCCACGATAAATGCGTGCAAGTGGCTTTAGGTCGTAGCAACGTCAAGCTTAAAGCATGCAGCTGTCTTCTGGAGCTCTGATTATCGATATACGTATTTCCCTTTCAGCACTATATTCAACTATTTATATTCGTGGATATGTGATGATGATGTTGCCTTTGTGATTTGGGTAAACTTGTGGTTATGCTTTTTACGAGATAAATGTACGTTAAAAAATCCTCCTTATAGGATCCCGGGATCGGAATCTGGTGTATGGGCATTGTAAGCCGAGAATGGGGTACTACGGAGGCTGTTGGCACCGGATTCGGTGATCAAAAATTTTGTAAGCCCAATTTCTGAGTTTGGGGCGTGACACCACCTAAGTCAATTTCTTTCACACGTAAGTACTCTGCACATAAACTTCAGATGCGATTTCGGTGTGACCGAAGGTAACTTCAGTGCCACTGAAATCGCGTGGAATTGTCCAGCGAGAAAGTATGATTTTTAATCTTAATTCGGTCCAACCGAACCTAACTTCGGTCTGACCGAAGCGTAACGCGAAAAAGCTGCGGACTGTGTAAATTGAGGCGGTTTCACAACGGATTGCGGAAATTCCAAGTCGGTGCGTAAGGTGGAGCTTCACAACTATAAATAAGAGTCCTTATGACGTTTTCAGGCATTACCTAGGGTTTAAGGAGTGGAGCAAAAGAGTGGAGAGCCACCACCAAGAGTTTTTCTTCTTCTTCCTTAGTTGTTTTTATGCTTTTCTTAAGAGTTCTTATTTCAATCATGTCTATGGTTGGCTAAACCTCTTAGCTAGGGCTAAGAGGTGAAGCTTGTAGTGTGATTGAGATGTTTACTTTGCTTTGATTCATGTTTATGTTGAACTTCATTGATTTCTAGTTGATTTTAGGGAATATTTTTAGTTTTCAATGGTTTGTTGTGACTTAAATTACAGTAGATTTGCGATAGCTTTGAATATCTTCTTTTTCTATTTGAGATTGTGGAATTGGTAGATCCTGTTGTTCGCCATCGTCTCTAGGGCATAGTTGGGAGGTGAAATCCCTTCTAAATCTCCACAATCTTCTTCCATTGAGGCTAGATCAATGAAAAGTTCAAAGATTTGACCATCTCTTTTTCCAATTGGATAAGATAGGACTCCGATTCCATTGGGATCTCTTGAATCAAGTAAGGTAGCATCCCAAGGGCTACAAGTGGATCCTTGGCACCGTAGTTCCCACTTTCAATTGATAGTTTAAATCTTATTCACAATTACTCCTTTAAATTCAAATTTCTTCTTTAAATCTTCATCTAGTTCTAGTTCTAGTTACGTTTAGAAACGTACAAGTTTAGTTCCTATGGATTCGACCTCGGTCTCACGAAGATTATTACTGCATTGTGACCCTACACTTGGGGTTGTGAACATACGTTGTTTGACATTTGGAATCCAAATCTTAAGACATACTTGTAACGCCCTGAAAATCGTGGATCGAGTAGCAACTCAACTCCCGAGTTCCAAAACATCACTTATGCAACATACATGCTTATGATTCAATGTTGTCTGTGTTAGTGCATTCATCATGAGTGGGATTATACCAAAACAGTAATTAATACTCCATATCAAGTTGTAAAATGCAAGCAAAAGACTGAAAGAAATAAACACACGTATATAAGTCAAAGATCACGATCGGTCTCCAGAGTATGAATACATCACTGAGTCACCACATACATGTAATAGTCTCAAAAATTAAAATGTCAAAATAGTACAACTACAATGATAATCCCTGTAGCCCCGTCAATCTGGATAGCCTAAGCGAAGCCACCGGAGAACTGCATATAAGAGAACTCATCCTGATCATCGTAGTAGTCAGGCTCCGCCTCAGGGGTCACGCCGTCATCTGAAATCAAGACAGAGTCTAGTTGGTGTTTAAAACACCATCCCGTAACGTGGGAGTGAGTGATCAACTCAGTGGAACAATAAAGCAAAGGTTAGCATGTTATCAATTCAATCAAGCAGTAATGATAAAGCAGTAAATCACACATCCCTAAGTACTCTTATTAATGCAAGAATGATATGAATGTATGATATGCAAGAATGGTATGAATGTATGATACATGCCCTCGCCTACGCTCCCTCAGCAACTTCATCTCACGTTCGCGCATGAACAACACTGCCTCAGTGCTTGACCTGCTGCGCCTGAACGCACGCGTAATGCAGTGCATGCATATGATTACCAAGTTCTTATTAGTCCTTTTCATATAGCAGGGTTGGGAAACTAAGGTACCTCCCTTATATCATTTCCCAACTGATGATCCATTCTAGGGCCGTCAGTCTTAGTAATATCATACGATGTTACGGTTCTAAGTCACTACAAAGGGCTCATCGCCACGATGTAGTGTAGGCCTAGTTATAGTCTAGTTGCTACGTACGGCTCGTCGCCTCAGCGTAGGCTCAGATATACTCGCGGTTACTACAAAGGGCTCGTCACCAAATCAGCGTAGGTCGACAGCTTGAATACAGTGGCCCATACCACCGTATTCGGCTCACGAGCTCTGGTTGCTCACTGGTCACTACGGGTGGACTCGTCGCCCCAGCGTAGGCCGACAGCTCGACCACAGTGTCCCATACCACCATGTCTGGCTCATGAGTCTTAGCGGATCGAGGTACCAAGGTTAATGGGGTTTCACTGGTGAGTTCGGTACCTTAGGTTCAAACAATAACGTCCATACATGGTGAACATACAATAAGCCAATCGGGTTACTTGGTGAGCTCGATTAATATGAGCGCATGTTGTATCGATCGACATGAAGTGCATAAGCACTTCTTGTGTCCTAACCACTGCCGACGACCAACACATGACTCGGGTTTGTCAAACACGTCCTATGTGGCGAATGAATCTCAGCCACAAACTCAAAGCCTGTTACCGATTGCCTGGACTATACCGTAGTCCCACACACATTCAATGTTAACAACTAAGCATGTGAAGAGGTCAGAACAGGAATAACAAAGTAGTTCGAGCATGTTATCAAGCATGGTATAAGATGTAACATGTACAAGAATCCATACACATGCATTTTGGTAATAAAGCAATTAAACTAATCAACTTACATGGAGGAAATCATGCACATCACTAAGGTAGTTGAGAATCCTATCTCAACACCTACTCAAGGCACTATTATACTAAGCACATACTTATACAAGTATTTTCACAAACACTTAGACTACACTTAATAGCCTACATAACATATATTGGCCCAAACATGTATTAGAATGAATCCTTTCACCAAAGAGTTGTCACACTCATAACTAGTATATACACACGACAGTAAATCATGGCAAACATATTTTTAGATTTTATACGTATACAGTATTTTATAAACATACAAGGAATACGTTGAATTTTACATAATACGTACATAACTGAAACACAAAATAGACGTCGCATTATACATGTGAAATAACACCCAGATCATGAATCTATCATTATCCGACATTGAAAGCGTTGAAAACCATATCCTAAGCGTCTATAGTCCACACCTTATCCTATTGAACCGTATTGAACTCGACAGAGACTCTAGGTCTTTGTCAATGATGAAATGGCAACCTATATCACGAGTTAAGTCAGCTATCTCGCCACTTGCAACAATTGAAACCCTAGAACAGATTAGGGTTAGGTTTTCTTACCTAAGAACGAAGTTAGAATTGCCGGAATAGCGATGTGATAGTAACGGTCAGGCACGTAGAATGACAGGATAGAGCAACGGGAATCTCCTCCCACTTCTTTCACACTTTCTCTCTCTCTCTCTTTACTCTCTTCTCTCTCCTAGGGTTTTCTCAAATTCGTATGGAGTGAATGAGAGAGGGTTTAAGGTCCTTATATAGGCCTAGAACTGATGGGAATGACCCCAGGGCCATGGTATACTTAGGTTATGTCCAAAGGGAGGCTGTTTCTGCTCAACGGACCACTTCCGGAGCCCCCCCTTGAGCCAAAGGTCGGATTTAAGCTCCTTGACGATGGATCTAGGTCAAGTTAAGTTTTCATTCCAGTCGGGTTCCCATATCACACGTGGCGGACTAGTTTTAGTTCAACGGTCACCGAAACTCGATCAGGGTTACAAGTACATGGACATGTATGGGAAATGTTCCCTGATCCGAGGTTGTATTTGGGTCAGATTCCGACGGTCTGATTGCTTATATTTGGCCCGCAAGCGACAAGTCTCAGATTACTTAAATTAGATTTATTTTCTAAAGAAAACCACGTTTTCTCACACTCTTCACTCCAGGCTCAAGCAAATAGCCCCGGGACACTATCTGGATTTGATTTCTGAGATGGTTGTCAAGCCCAGCAAGGCGGTCTTAAGTATATAATTTCGTAGTCATCGGACTTTCGACATGCCGTCCAGATCCGATACGGAGTTTCAATGTGGTCCCGAGAGCAACTGGGTAATGAGATTGATCCTAGATTTTAGGGTGACCTAGCGTCAATGATTCTACAAGTTTTGGGTCTTGCAGATCGTATTTAAAGTGGATCAAGCGGATTTCACAGCTAATCTAGTTTAGCACCTAGTGAAACTTGTTTAATTTCCAAAGGATTTGGTCCTGAGTGGTTTCTGCCTGAGGTGGTACTCAGGTCTTTGTACGAAATTTTTCGAGACGTTACAATCTACCCCCCTTAAAGAAAAATTTTATCCTCGAAATTAGTACCTTTTTGTACTCCTCGAGTATCTGAGGGTTGTTCTTTTTGACCTCAGCTTTAGTTTCCCAAGTAGCCTCTTCCTCAGTATGATGTGTCCATAGTACCTTCACAAGTGGGATGACCTTGCTACACAACACCTGCTCCTTCCTGTTTAGGATACGCGTCGGATGCAGTACATACGTAGCGTCCTCGCTCGACTGCACCTTCTCCCATTTGATGATATGGGAAGGATCAGGAATGTATTTCTTTAGCATGGAAACATGAAATACGTTATGCACACTCGCAAGTGGAGTGGGCAAAGCCAGGTAGTATGCCACCACACCCACTCAGTCAAGTATCTGGAATGGGCCAATGAACTGTGGCATAAGCTTCCCTTTCGTGCCAAAATGCAAGACTCCCTTCATGAGGAAAACTCGGAGGAATACATGGTCTCCAACCTCAAACTCGAGCGGTCGCCGCATCGTATCGGCATAACTCTTTTGTCTGTTCTGGGCCGTCAGAAGTCGATGCCTGATAATGTCGATCTTCTCTGAGGTTGCTTGTACTAACTCTGGGCCAATCAAACTATGCTTGCCAACCTCTGCCCAGCAATGCAGTGCTCGACAAGGGTGCTCGTACAAGGCCTCGTAAGAAGCCATGCCAATACTCGCCTGAAAACTGTTATTGTAGGCGAACTCTGCATACCGAAGACAGTTATCCTAATTGTCCTTGAAGTCCAAAACACAGGCCCGTAGCATATCCTCCGAAATCTGATTCACTCGCTCTGTCTGCCCATTGGTCTGTGGGTGGAACACGATACTAAACTTCAACTTCACACTCATCGCTTTCTGGATACGAGTCTAGAAGATAGATGTGAATCGCGTGTCTTTGTCCGACACAATCTCCAAGGAAACTCCATGCAGACGCTCTATCTCCTTAATGTACAATTTGGCTAACTCGTCTGCAGAGTTCGAAACTCTGATCGGAAGGAAATGAGTCGACTTTGTCAATCAGTCGACGATCACCCAGATGGAATCATGTCCCTTCCTCATCTTCGGCAGCCCCGATATGAAATTCATAGAGATGAAGTCCCACTTCCATTCAGCTATGGGCATGGGCTGAAGCTGTAACACCTTGAAAATCGGGGGTCAAGCATAAACTCAACTCCCGAGTTCCAACGCATCACTTATGCAACAAAATGAATGATGATTGAATGTTGACTATATTTGTGCATTGAACATAAGTGAGATTAAGCCAAAACAACATATCATACTCCAGAGACAATTAAATTACAAGCGGAAGACTGTGATAGATATATATAATATAAAAACAGTGGTGAGTCTCCAGAGTGTGATAAAGTTACCAGGTTAGATAATTACAAGTACAGTTCTAAATTATACCAAATGTGTAAGTGTAATGTCTTCTATCCCAAGTACCATAGCCCCGTCAATACAGTACCAGGTCTTCAGAGACCCGTCAGAGAGTTACATGATAGGAGAACTCCTCCTCGACATCATAGCAATAGTCCGGCTCTGCTTCATAAGCATTGCCATCACCTGAAACTCAACAAATCTGGTTGGTGTTGCAAACACCATCCCGTAACGTGGGAGTGAGTGATCAACTCAGTGGAACAATAAGGCATAGGTTAACATGTTATCAACTCAGTCAAGCAGTAATGATAAAGCAGTACAATCAAACAATTCTAAGTACTCTTATAAATGTAAGTATGAAATGACATGATGAAGTATGCCCTTGCCAAACCACCCTCATGCGACATCATTTTACGTTCGCGAATGCATACCTCCCTCAGTGCTCCACATCTACTAGGCACATGCGGTGCGATGATGAGCATGATTACCGAGTTATTATTAGTCCATTTCAAACAGCAGTATTGGGAAACTAAGGTACCTCCCTTGTATCATTCCCAAACATGATCCATTCTAGGGTCATCAAACCTAGATAATCTCATACGATATTATGGTTCGAGAGGCATCGCGAAGGCATCGCAAAGGGCTCGTCACCCGTCAGCACGGATACAGATCTCACCGTATGCAGCTCAATTGCTGGCCGTCAGCTCAAGTACAGGTCTCACCGTACTCGGCTCAATCGCGGGCCGTCAGCTCGAATACAGGTCTCACCGTACTCGGCTCAACTCATACTCTAGTTGCTGTGAAGGGCTTGTCGCCAATCACAGACCTTGGAGTATACTCGAAGATACTACAGAGGACTCGTCGCCCGTCAGCACGAGTACAGGTCTCACCATACTCGGCTCTCGTCGTAAGTATCGACAGCACGAATATAGTGTCCCATACCACCATAATCAGCTCACGAGTCTGGGTTGCTCAATGGTCACTACGGGGAGGCACATGGCCCCAGCATAGGCCGACAGCTCGGCCACGGTGTCCCATACCACCATGTCCGGCTCATGAGTCTTAGCGGATCAGGTATCATGGTTAAAAGGATTCTCACTGGTAAGTTTGGTACCCTAGGTTCAAGCAGTTGCGTCCAAACATGGTGAACAAACATTAGACAGATCGGGTTACTTGGCGAGCTCGACTAGCATGAGCGCCCGTTGAGTTGTACGACATGAAGTGCATAAACACTTCGCGTGGCCTAACCACTGCCGACAAGCAACGCACGACTCGGGTTCATCAAACACGTCCTACGTGGCGGATGAATCTCAGCCATGAATTCGATTATATTACCGACTGCCTGGACCATACAATAGTCCCAATCACATTCAATTGCAAATAGATAAAGCAGTAATGGATCAAGATTCAAATCATACAATCAAGTCTGGTATTATCCGTTTAGGGCTGCCAGGGCTGTTGCACGCACTCGTTGCTCCACTCCCCCATCACCCATGACGGATCATACAACGTAATTATGAATTTAAACATTCGCATTACATAATTAAAATCATACAATCAGTTGAGCATGTTATCAAGCATATCATAAAGCATATTATAAATCATGTTATAAGCATGTTATGAAGCACTATAAAACCAGGAATACAAACACATATATTTCATAAGTAAGTGGTTAAAGTAAACAACCTCATGGAGGAAAACATACATGTCTCTAAGGTAGTTGAGACTCTATCTCAGCACCTACCTAAAGTGCAAATACTTAAGCACTTACACCCACAAGCAATTTCACAAACACTTAGAGTGCACTATTTCAACATACATGACGTATGTTAGCGGAATGTGTATTAGGGCTGTCCCTTTACCAAACTAGTATTTTATATGTATACATCATATTCATACAACAAATAATCATGACAATTACATCAGCAAATTTTATACGTATAGGGTATTTTCTAGGATACCCAATTTCAACATACATAGTGTTTACAAGGGAACTTGTAATACGGCGATTCTTTTCTCCAAGCAATTAATTTATACGCACATAATATATTTATACAACAATTAATCATGACAAACACATCGCTAAAATATACACGTATACGGTACTTCTTACAATACCGTATTTCTACATACATGGTGTATATTAGTAAACATGTATTTAGGCGAACCCTTTCGCCAAATGAGTATTTTATCCATACATCATATATCCATACGACAATTAAACATGTCAAACACATTTCCATAAAAAATACGTATACGGTATTTTATACGAATACCTAGAGTATGTGAAATTCCAAATTCTACAATTCTAATCGAAACAGAAAACGGAAAGCACTTTGTACATGTGCAATTGCATGCAGATCATGAATCTACCATTATCTGACATTGAAAGCGTTGAAAACCGCAACCTATACACCTAAAGTCCTCACCTTTTGTCGTAGAATCGTAACGGAGTCGATAGGTTTGCTAAGCTTCCGTATACGGGAGTTTGGCAACCTAGAGAACGAAACAGGTTAGCTATTTCATAACCTACAACCTATACAACCCTAAAACAGATTAGGGTTAGGGTTTCTTACCTAGAAACGATGCCGGAATCGCCGGGAAAGCGATGAGAATCAGGCGGTGGAGCCCGAATAGCGGCAGGGAACAGCAGCAGGGAGTTCCTCCCATATCTCCCTCACTTTCTCTCTCTCTTTTCTCTCTCTCAAATCCAAATTCGTATGGCTGAAACGGGAGAGGGTTTAAGGTCCTTATATAGTCTAAAACTTCACCAAAATAGACTTCTGGACAAGGTTCACCTAAGTTATAACCAAAGCGAAACTTTCTCAGCTCAACGGAGGACTTCAGGGGGCCTCCTTGAGCCCAAGGTCGGACTTAAGCTCACTAACGCCTGGATCTACGTTCTATTAAGTTTTCGTTTCAGTCAGATATCCAGATCACGCGTGGCGGACCGGGTTTCGGTTTAACGGTCGGCGGATCTCGATCGAAGATCGAGTACATGTAAATGTGTATGAAATTTCTCCTGATCCGAGGGTGTAATCTGTCCGATTCGACGGTCGATTGCTTATCTTCTTGATCCGCAAGCGAATGGTGCCAGATCACTATTCCAGATATTTATTTTGTAAAGGAAAGAGTGATTTTTACACTCCCTCGCTCCGGACTCAAGTGAATGGCCGTGGGACATCGACTGGACCTGATTTCCGAGGTGGTTGTCAAACCCAGTGAGGCGGTCCTAGTTCCTTAACTTCGTGTTAATCGGACTTCCGATGTGCGGTCTAGACCTAATACGAAGTTTCGAGATGCTCCCGTGAGCAGCCGGGTAATGAGATTGATCCTAGATTTTAGGGTAACCTAGCGTCAATGATTCTACAAGTTTTGGGTCTTGCAGATCGTATTTAAAGCGATTCAAACAGATTTCGTAGCTAATCTAGTTTCGCACTTAGTTACTTTGTCTCATTTCTAAAGGATTTAGTCCTAAGTGAATTCTGGTCGAGGTGGTACTCAGGCCTTTGTAGTTTGTATATAAGGTGATCCAAGTTATAATACTTAACTAGTTTAAGATAGTGTCTAGGGTGAAAGTTCTTAGAAAAATTGGTAGATCAAGGTGGTGAAGGGTGAGATTTGTGAAGGAAATGGGTTCAAAGGCGGCTTTAGACTTTGGGATTCAGTTCTGACAAGTTAATGAAGTATTAAGATCGACCCATTGCCTAAGGACGTCTAATCCTAGGTTGGAAAAAATTTGGGGCATTACAGAAGCAGTCCAGGAGGTCGGCGATGTTCGGCCTTGACCTGCTTGCACGTGAGACAACGGGAGACATATTTTGCTATATGAGCCTTCATATTGTCCCACCAATACGACCTCTTCAGGTCCCGATACATCTTCGTGCTACCAGGATGCATCACAAGCTTCGATCTGTGGGCAGCCTCGAGAATCTCCTATCTCAAGTCATAAATGTCTAGGACGCATAGGCGGCCACGGTATCGTAGGCCTCCATCTGTGCTAACTCTCCACTTGGAGTCCTCATCATCGCTAGCTTGCTCTCGAAGCTCAGACAATCGCGCATCGCCCTTCTGGGCTTCGATAATCTTATCATCAATAAGTGGCCGCACCCGAATGTGCATGACACACTCGAATGGCTCCCGCACGGTAAGTTTCTGCTCGAAGTTCCACATGAACTTTACTATATCCCACTCTACTACCATTAGCGGAGCCGCAAATACTATAGCCTTCTTGCGGCTCAACGCGTCTGCCACAAGGTTGCCCTTGCCAGGATGGTAGGAGACCTCGAACTTAAAGTCTTTTAAGGTCTCCATCCATCACTGCTGCCTCATATTCAGGTCCCTCCGAGTGAATATATAGCGAAGGCTCTTGTGGTCACAGAAAAGCTAGAACTCCTCTCCATAGAGGTTATGTCTCTAAAGCTTTAGTGCAAAGATGACGGCTGCCAATTTCAAGTCATGTGTAGGGTAATTCTCCTCATGTTTCCTTAACTGTCTCAAGGCATATGTGATCACCTTGTCCTTCTGCATAAGGACACATCTCAAACCAACTTGAGACGCGTCGGTGTAAATTGTATACTTGACCCCTTGATCTGACAATACTAGCACAGGGGCAGATGTCATTCTGTCCTTCAGCTCCTGAAAAGCTGCTTCCGCCTTTTCATTCCAGGCGAACTTCAAATCCTTCCGTGTCAACTGAGACAGCGGTCTGGCTATCTTCGAGAAATTTCGAATGAATCGTCGGTAGTACCTCACCAAACCAAGAAAACTCCTCACCTCAGTAACCGAACCAGGCTGCTTCCAGTCCTAAACCGCGGCTACCTTAGCAAGGTCCACAGCTATCCCTTCCTTGGACATCACATGTCCCAGGAACTTGACTTTCTCCTACCAGAAGTCGCACTTCTTATACTGTGCGAACAATTGGTTCTTCCTCAGAGTATTTAAGATTGTTTGTAGGTGTTCCTCGTGCTCTTCCCGATTCTTAGAGTATATCAGGATGTCATCGATAAACACGATGACAAATCGGTATGGAAATGGGCAAAATACCCGGTTCATCAAATCCATGAACACGGCCGACGCGTTCGTAAGACCAAATGACATCACGAGGAACTCGTAATGGCCAAAACTGGTCCGGAAGGCCGTCTTCTGCACGTTCTCATCCCTAATGCGCAACTGATGATACCCTGACTGTAGATCAATCTTTAAAAAGTATCGTGCCCCTTTCAACTGATCAAACAGATCGTCTATCCTGGGCAAGGGATACTTGTTCTTCATGGTCAATTGGTTCAACCTGCGGTAATCAATACATAATCATAGCAACCCATCCTTCTTCTTGACAAATAATACAGGTGCTCTCCAAGGAGACACACTGGGTCGTATGAAGCCCTTCTCTACGAGTCTGTCAATCTGTTTCCTCAGTTCCTCCATCTCACATGGAGGCATCCGATACATAGGTAATGAAATGAGAGTCGCACCAGGCACAAGATCAATGGTAAAATCGATCTCGCGCTAAAGAGGCAATCCACGGATCATCCTGAACACATCCTCAAATTCCCGAACTATTGGCATGTTTCCTAACTTTGGCCCATTAACATTCTCTAGTAAAGCGGCGTAACATCTAACATGACATGGCCAACTAACCTGCACTGGAAAAGTAAAGACCGTGCCGTCACCTCCGTTGGCTGTCACGACCCGATTGTTGTAATCAATCTCTGCCTTCATCTCGGTGAGCCAGTCATACCGAGG
Organism: Magnolia changhungtana; assembly: GCA_030180095.1. Lineage (NCBI taxonomy): Eukaryota > Viridiplantae > Streptophyta > Magnoliopsida > Magnoliales > Magnoliaceae > Magnolia > Magnolia changhungtana. The sequence continues at coordinate 942,128 of JASAUF010000632.1, forward strand.
ATAATGTCGTAATGCCATAGTGGGGCGACAATGAGGTCAACGAATACTGTCCTACTACCCAAGTCTACTGAGTAACCCTCACACATCCGTGTGACATCCAAAAAAGTCCTAGTAACAGTAGTGAGTCTCACTCCCTTCGTGGGAGTAGTATATAAAGCTAGACGCTTAACTGCCGCACATGAAATGATGGAGGTAGTGGACCCAGTATCCATTAATAAGAAGACAGGAGTACCTTGGACATGTGCAATAATCTCGAAGGCTATAGGTGCTGAAGGTGTTCTCTCTGGCTCTCTGCTGTAAGCACATGAACGCGTGCCTGCTGAGGTTGGTTGGGCTGGGGCACCATAGGTCGCTGAGGCAGCCTAAATCGAGGTGCAGTAGGTCAGAATGATGGATGTGCAGGGATAGTACGCAGGGGTGGAGCCGATATAGTCTGAGGGCGAGTGCGGTCAATCCTCTACGGCGGCGAGAACCCACTGTCTCTCATACGTGCGAAACAGCTCTCCTCTGGGTGGCCTGGCCTCCCACAGTAGGTACAGGTCACGCCCGATCATCATATCGGAACTAGTGGCGCCGAAATCCTGGGAGAAGAGTCTATCCGAGGCCTCTTGCCGAGGGTGGCCTGGTCGGCATATCTGGTCGGGGCCTGAGGATCATAGGCCCACGAGAGCGTGATAATCGATCCCTGTCCTGCTCTGCTCGCATAAACATGTGTACTAGCTCAGCATAGGAGGGTATGCTAGCACAACACATCTTCGAGCGAATATCAGGGTGCAGGCCCTCGGAAAAGCGCCGCATCCGCATCTGTGTCGGCAAGTATCGTAGGAACATATCGAACCAACTCCGTGAACCGATGCTTATACTCTGTCACTGTCATGCCTCCCTGTCTGAGGCGCAAGAATTCATTCTCCTTCTCATGCCGGTACGTCTGGGGATAGTACTTCTCATGAAAGCGGAACTCAAAATTTGCCCATGTTCATATATAGCCAACTGCAACTGTCTGCAGAACACTATCCCACCACAGGCTAGCCTCCTTTTCAAACATAAAGGTGGCCAACTCGACCTATTCCTGATCGGTACAATGTAGCATCCTCAGCATCTTGGAGATGCGGTCGAGCCAATATTCGACCTCCTCGGGTCTGTGAGAACCCGTAAAAGTAGGAGGCCTCAAGCGCTGGAATCGCTCGAGGAGACCACTTGTACCCAGATTCCCCGTAGGGTATGCAGTAGGTGCAGGGGGGGCACACTCTCATCCTAAGCAGAAGGCCCTACATTCTCAGCAGGACGTACAGATGGTGAAGGTGGAGTCGCACTTCCACCCTAAGTTAGGGCCCCTGTAATAGTAGCTAAGAGCTGCTGCTGCCGCTGGTGCATCATTGTCATCAACTGCTCCAACCTATCTGTAGTTGGGGCAGACTGAGGCACATGCTGCATCGAAGAAGACGCACGGTTCTGCTCACGAACCGGTGGTGTGTATGATGACGGTCCAACTTTAGGACCAGTAGATGGCTGAGACTCAGGCATAGCCTCACGAACAGGGCCCAAACCGGAGTCCGTATGACCATCACTCTGGAGAGGTGCCTGATCCATCGAACCAGTAAGTGCGAGGCGTACCATGCTTTACTTGGCCTTCCGTGGCATGTCCTATATGACATAGGGTGTAATTTGTGTAAGATGTAGCATAATAATACACAATCATTTAAGCATTCTACACACTTCATTCTACACACTTCATAGCAAAAGGGACTGCATGTATTTCATTTACCAAAATTTGTCATAATACATGGAATACAAAGTTACATGAATCATGATAGAAGATGCATGTGAGATACTACAACCAAAACTTCAAACACTGAAAACATTCGACTACTACTACACTACTAGGCCCAGCAACACGAACATAAACATAACCTAAAGCAGTAACCAAAACAAGTTGCAAGACAACGATAGGGATGACTAGGCATCTGATTCTGGTGACGGAGGAGGGGCACCCTTATCCTACACGCAGTACAGGATAGTCTTTAAAGTACGAGTCACTTTCGTGAACTTATGTTTCACAAGGCCCCGAAGATCCATAATATCCTGTCGTAGGACCGCCTGACCCTGTCGTAGGATAGCCTGACCCTCCTCAAGTCGAGCTATATGAGCATCCCTAGTAGCTCGATCAGTGTCCCGCTCTGGTGGTGTAGGAGGGGAGCTCTCCTCCGTATCCTGGGCCTCGTCTTCTTCTTCGCTCACTTCCTCTTCTATTTCAGCTCCACCTTCTTCCTCACTCTCTTCCTCTTCACTCTCTGTCTCATCCTCACTTTCCTCAAGTCGGGCTTGTCGTCGTCGTGGTCCGATGTCCATCTGATTGAGAGTAGTTTCATTGATGAAATGTTGTGGCACTGGAAGTTCTGCGCCAAGACTGTAACCGAACTCGTGTGTAATCTTGCATATAAGCTGGCCGAAGGGGAGCGAATCAGTCCTTCTATTTGAGCATGTGGTCAGAATGATCTGTCGCAAAATATACATGGGCACGTACAACTTCTCTCCCTGCCCCGCCTGGTACAGAAAGTCGACCATCAGGCACGTGCGCTCACTGCGATTGCTCCACCTGGGATAGACGTTGAACGTGAAAATGTGATGGAGTATACGGAAGTCGTCAGTTATATTGGTCGCTAGCAGACTATTGTTTGGCTGCCATTGAACCAGTTGACCACAAAGAAAACGTGTATGGCGATCCCTTTCTAGTGCACTCTTTAAATTCTTCTCGCTCGCATGGACTTGGCCAAGCGGTATGCCCATGAGTCGAGCTATCAGGCCAGCGTCGATTATGGCCTCCCGATCTCTTCCAAATGGGATCTTGAACTATAAGGGATCCAGCGTAGGCTCTCGAATATGGGCATAGAAAGCTCAGACAGTACCCACATTTGCACAATATTTTCCCTCAAACACAGGGCCCCATCCGGCCTCACCCAGGCGCTCCAATAACAGATACTCTCCAAAGAGCTTCCCGTCAACTTGAGCTTCGAAAAGGACTCTACGGCCTGCATATCTTCGATGGGACAACTCCGCCAGTAGAGTTCTTGGGAGAGGAGCCTGGGGATCGAGGTCCCGCTTAGTCCATATCTCACGCTCAATGCTCGTGCTTGCGGTGGAGCCTCTCGGTCTCCTTGAACGAGTGGGACGACTAGGCTCGGCTTCATCCACAACACCTTTCTCTTTCCCATGAGAGAGAGAAAGGTGAAAATTGAGAAAATGGCTGTAATAACCTCGAATAGAGCCATGGAGAAAGTGAAGAAAAGGGAGAAAAAGGTTGGAGTCTTTAGGTCTCCACAAATTTGATCCTCCAAGGGGTGTGTAAAGGCTCAAATGAAAGGGAATAAAGAAGGAAGATGACGAAAGAGGATGGGTTAGTGGGTGTACACAAATTTGAGACTCAAATGGGGGGTTTAAGAGCTCAATGAGAGAGAATGGAGAGGGTAGGCAACAATGGAGGAGGGTCTTTACAGGGTGATAGGTGTGGTGCACGAAAATGAAAGAGGAAGAGGTTAGAGGGGTGATTTTTGTGAAAAATCTGAAGTTTGGGAGAGAAAGGAGAGCTTAAGAGGGTATTTTATGAAAGAGGGGTGACCTAGGAAGGGTTTTAACTGAAACCCCTTACATCAGTGGGCCATACAACGCCCCAAACTTGATCGGCCCGCCCAGCCAAGCCCGCTTGGCGGCGAGGCCTCGCCAAACCGGCGAGGCCCTCGTCGACCTCTGGAGCTTTTGGCGAGGGTTCGCCCTTTGAACGAGGTCCTCCCCTCCCCCTTGGTTCAAAAACATGTGGGGCCCACCTTGGGTCCCACCGAATTGATCGTTTCGACCCCCCGACTCCGATTCGAGCCAAATCGGGTACTTTCGGGTAGTTTCTGATGTATACTCTCATTTACCAACTGTTGACGGCTGGGATGGGGTAATTTGTAGTCTACACCCATCGTTTGATGGTCTAGGAGTGATCCGGGGTCGCCTCATGCGATCACGGAGGAGTACGGACTCGATCTCGGCGATCGTTTTAGGTGAACTTTGCTAATTGGTGAAACTGGTCCTCCTATAACTGTTTCTACATTTCTCGCACCCACCTAAGTTGAATTTGCATCAGCGTACACTGTATGACCATAACCCAGGTCTGGTTTAATCCAAATCATGCTTTGATACCAACTTGTAACGCCCTGAAAATCAGGGGTCGAGTAGCAACTCAAATCCCAAGTTCCAAAACATCACTTAGGCAACATATATGCTTATAATTCAATGTTGTCTATGTTAGTGCATTCATCATGAGTGGGATTATACCAAAATAGTAATTCATACTCTAGATCAAGTTGTAAAACACAAGCGGAAGACTGAAAGACATAAATACACGTATATAAGTCAAAGATCACGATCGGTCTCCAGAGTATGAATACATCACTGAGTCACCCTATACATGTAATAGTCTCAAAAATCAAAATGTCAAAATAGTACAACTATAATGATAATCCCTGTAGCCCCGTCAATCTGGATAGCCTAAGCGAAGCCACCAAAGAACTGCATATAAGAGAACTTGTCCTGATCATCATAGTAGTCAGGCTCTACCTCAGGGGTCACGCCGTCATCTGAAATCAAGACAGAGTCTAGTTGGTGTTTAAAACACCATCTCGTAATATGGGAGTGAGTGATCAACTCAGTGGAACAATAAAGTAAAGGTTAGCATGTTATCAATTTAATCAAGCAGTAATGATAAAGCAGTAAATCACACATCCTTAAGTACTCTTGTTAATGCAAGAATGGTATGAATGTATGATGTATGCCCTCGCCTACGCTCCCTCAGCGACTTCATCTCACGTTCGCGCATGAACAACACTGCTTCAGTGCTTGACCTGCTTCGCCTGAACGCACGCGTAATGCAGTGCATGCATATGATTACCAAGTTCTTATTAGTCCTTTTCATACAGCATGGTTGGGAAACTAAGGTACCTCCCTTATATCATTTCTCAACTGATGATCCATTTTAGGGTCGTCAGTCCTAGTAATACTATACGATGTTGCGGTTTTAGGTCACTACAAAGGGCTCATGCCATGATGCAGTGTAGGCCTAGTTTATACTCTAGTTGCTACGTACTACTCGTCGCCTCAGCTTAGGCTCAGAGTATGCTCCCGGTCACTACAAAGGGATCGTCACCAAATCAGTGTAGGCCGACAACTTGAATACAGTATCCCATACCACCGTATTCGGCTCACGAGCTCTGGTTGCTCACTGGTCACTACGGGTGGACTCGTCGCCTTGGCGTAGACCGACATCTCGACCACAGTGTCCCATACTACCATGTTCGGCTCATGAGTCTTAGCTGATCGAGGTACCAAGGTTAACGGGGTTTCGCTGGTGAGTTCGGTACCTTAGGTTCAAACAATAGCATCCATACATGGTGAACATACAATAGGCCAATCGGGTTACTCGGCGAGCTCGACTAATATGAGTGCATATTGTATCGATTAACATGAAGTACATAAGCACTTCGTGTGGCCTAACCACTGCCGATGACCAACACACGACTCGGGTTTGTCAAACACGTCCTATGTGGCGAATGAATCTCAGCCATGAACTCAAAGCCTGTTACTGATTGCCTGGACTATACCGTAGTCCCACACACATTCAATGTTAACAACTAAGCATGTGAAGAGGTCAGAATAGGAATAACAAAGTAGTTCGAGCATGTTATCAAGCATGGTATAAGATGTAACATGAACAAGAATCCTTACACATGCATTTTGGTAATAAAGCAATTAAACTAATCAACTTACATGGAGGAAATTATACACATCACTAAGGTAGTTGAGAATCCTATCTCAACACCTACTCAAGGCACTACTATACTAAGTACATACTTATACAAGCATTTTCACAAACACTTAGACTACACTTAATAGCCTACATAACATATATGGGCTCAAACACGTATTAGAACGAATCCTTTCACCAAAGAGTCGTTACACGCATAACTAGTATATACACACGGTAGTAAATCATGGCAAACACATTTTTAGATTTTATACGTATACAGTATTTTATACACATACAAGGAATACGCTGAATTCTACATAATACGTACATAACTGAAACACAAAACAGACGTCGCATTATACATGTGAAATAACACCCAGATCATGAATCTATCATTATCCGACATTGAAAGCGTTGAAAACCATAACCTAAGCGTCTATAGTCCGCACCTTATGCCGTAGAACCGTAACGAACTCGACAGAGACTCTAGGTCTTCGTCAACGATAAAATGCAACCTATATCACGAGTTAAGTTAGCTATCTCGCCACTTGCAACAATTAAAACCCTAGAACAGATTAGGGTTAGGTTTTCTTACCTAAGAACGAAGTCAGAATTGCCGGAATAGCGACGTGATAGTGATGGTCAGGCACGTAGAATGACAGGATAGAGCAACAGGAATCTCCTCCCACTTCTTTCACACTTTCTCTCTCTTTACTCTCTTCTCTCTCCTAGAGTTTTCTCAAATTCGTATGGAGTGAATGAGAGAGGGTTTAAGGTCCTTATATAGGCTTAGAACTGATAGGAATGACCCCAGTGCCATGGTATACTTAGGTTATGTCTAAAGGGAGGCTGTTTCAGCTCAACGGAGCACTTTCGGAGCCCCCCTTGAGCCGAGCCCCCCTTGAGCCAAAGGTTGGACTTAAGCTCCCTGAATATGGATCTAGGTTGAGTTAAGTTTTCATTCCAGTTGGGTTCCCAGATCACACGTGGCGGACTAGTTTCAGTTCAACGGTCACCAAAACTCGATCAGGGTTACAAGTACACGGACATGTATGGAAAATGTTCCCTGATCTAAGGGTGTATTTGGGTTAGATTTCGACGGTCTGATTGCTAATATCTGGCCCGCAAGCGACAAGTCTCAGATTACTTAAATTAGATTTAATTTCTAAAGAAAACCACGTTTTCTCACACTCTTCACTCCAGGCTCAAGCAAATAGCCCCGGAACACTATCTGGATTTGATTTCCGAGATGGTTGTCAAGCCCAGTAAGGCGGTCCTAAGTATATAATTTCGTGGTCATCAGACTTTTGACGTACGGTCCAGATCTGATACGGAGTTTCAATGTGCTCCCGAGAGCAACTGGGTAATGAGATTGATCTTAGATTTTAGGGTGACCTAGCGTCAATGATTCTACAAGTTTTGGGTCTTGCAGATCGTATTTAAAGTGGATCAAGCGGATTTCACAGCTAATCTAGTTTAGCACCTAGTGAAACTTGTTTAATTTCCAAAGGATTTGGTCCTGAGTGGTTTCTGCCTGAGGTGGTACTCGGGTCTTTGTACGGAATTTTTCAAGACGTTACAATACTATATGCAGGTCTGGTTAGCAGCCTCTAGCACTATCCCGTCCCCGCTGCCTTTAGAATTGGATGAACCATCTACGTGTAGTGTCCATGTCTGTAAATCGAACTTGATAGTCTAATCTTTAGAGTGTTCATTTTGTACATCAGATCTGGCTCTCAGATCATCTTTGTGCATGAGCTCGACAATGAAGTCAGCCACTGCTAGGCCTTTGATGGCTTGTTCGGGGTCAATAACTGATATCGAACTTGCTGAGCTTGACTGCCAATTTAGTGACTCCTTGACACTTCGGATTTCTAGAGCACTTGGCGAAGGGGTTGGTTTGTTGGGATCACAATGGTGTGGGCCTGGAAGTAAAGTCGAAGATGCCGAGCAGAAATGATTAGGGCCAGGGCAAGCTTCTCGATGTCTGGTACACGGGCAATTATTTTCCTTCTTGCTCCCTGATGAGGGTTGAGCTGACTATGGTTGACGAGACCGCCAGGTATAACAGAAGTGTCTCACCCTGCTCGAGTTTTGAAAGCAATGGTGGGGACCCCATGTATTGCTTAAGCTGTTGGAAGGTGAGCTTGCATTCTTCCATCCGCTGTCTTTTGATTTTCTTTCAATTGTTTGAAGAAGGGCAGATTTTTGTCCGTGGCTCGGGAGACGAAGCGACTGAGTGTGGCTATTTTTCCTGTGAGGCATTGGATTTCCTTCGTCGTTCTTGGCAAGCTCATGTCGAGTATGGCTTGGATTTTATCGGAGTTTTCCTCTATCCTTCTCTAGCCGACCAGGAATCCGAGGAATTTTCCTGAGCTGGCCCCGAAGGTGCATTTACTCGGATTTAATTTCATCTGATATTTTTGCAAGATTGTGAACATCTCTTCAAGGTCGAAGAGGTGATCTGCAACTTTGAATCTCTTAACTAACATATCGTCAACGTAGACTTTCATAGAATGCCTGATCTACTGAGCAAACATCTTGTTGACGAGTCATTGGTATGTGGTGTAACATCCCAAAATTTTCGTGGCCCAAGTGCATACTCGTGCTCGAGAATTCCAGGTGTTAATAATGTATAAATTGGATGCTTTAAAGATCGTACTATATATATTCATCTAGATCACATCTAGTTACATTCATGAAGGTAACCATTCATGAGAATAAAATTGACTGTATTTATTATTTCAATTGTGTAAAAGAATTTAACAAATTATCAAATACCCTCTCAATGGGAGCTTGTTACATTATCGAGATTGTAGCGGAAATATAAAACTATCCCTTATTCATTCAGTATAATCTTCCATAGGGAGATGGTCCTCTAGGTCTTTAATCTGTACATTACTTGCATCATCTGTACGGTTGGAGAGGGTCAATGGCATACTCATAGTGATGGTTATCCTTTAAGATTAATAATAATTCAAAAGATTCACAAAAGTAATGTAAGGGTTTTGATACGTTCCGTACTCCACAACTACGACAAGTATTAATATGTGCAAGCAACCTACATGAGATGCATGCCTAGAAAAGTATATACAGTTTATCACACTTAGCGATTGCCACAATGTGGAAAATGATTTAGAGTTATCTGGCTCGCCTCGCATCCCATTCTACGGAGATTTGTTGGCGTGTCCCACGTTAACGTGGATTTACGTGGTTAACCAAGACGACACAATGATGAGGGTCAAATATTGCATATCGGACCCCGATTATTACCCTATTTTACATACATGATAATGCCTAACATCGTATTTTAATCGTGTTTTTGTTGCAGATTTGGATGACATATCTGAAGTGGACATGATTTTGTTTAAAAGGTTTGGATCTGATCTATGCTTTCATTTGAATTTTTGCCACCTAGGCAATGTTGAGAAGCTTCCCTGGACTCTGATGGACGGTCCGGATTGTCCATTTGATTCATGATGGTGGCCCACAACCGAAGACTGGTGCTGATTTTTGCGGGACGCTGGAACGGAGAGAGAAAGAGCGCGGGTCAGCGCTTGCGCTGACCCTCTCAGCCATCCGGTGTAGTGCCAGCGCACGTGCGCTTTACGCACACGCTCACGCATGTGGGGTCTGTTGCAACATTTTGGAGGAATCTGCACCGTCCATCTTCTTTGTCTCCCAGATTAAGGGGTTGAGACCAAAGTTGAAGTATATCATGTTATCAGGTGGGCCCCACTTACTGGATTAAGGGGCTGATCTGGCCATTGGAACGCTTCAGATATGTCATCCAAATCTTGATGTTTTATTTAAACCAAAATGATTTAAATGATTTTTAAACTCGCAAGTATACGAATCAAATGTAGATATGGTATGTATTACGAGATCGTTCCCACGAGGACTGGTCGTCACAATTCAAATCTGTGATTCTCCTTAACTAATCCAACAAATAATGGAGCGAATTACTAAGCACAATTTTATATAAAAAAAATAATTGAGAATAGGGAAGAAAATTCAATCAGAGAACGAGCACTAGGACTTTCGAATCCACCCCTAATTATCCTAACCCTTGTTTTGTCTATTGATTCACCTTAATCTAGATTGATACCACTTATATAGAGAAAGCACAATCTGTGTCCTTAATCGGGCATACAGAATGTCTAGTTCTTTTAAGCAATGCCATGAATAACATATCCCATGTCCTTGGTCGGGCACATGGAATGTACAGTTCATTAAAGCACCATGTTTCTTCCTCTATAGGAAACCTGTTCTTGATCAGACACAAGCACCTATAATAAGCATCCAAACAACATCCATATATATACTTTGGTCAAGTTCATAGATGGAGAAGTATATAATTTAAACCAATCAAGCCCACTTAGAGAAAGAAATAAATCAATTAATATTCAAAGTAAATTCAACCAATACAAGAGCTAATCAAATTAGGGGCTTCATCTTAGCCCTAGTTGATAGATTAGTGACCCATAAAATCCATTAAAAAGATGGATAAACAAAATTCATAAAAAGGAAACATCAAACCAATCGATCTCTCTCTCTCCCTCTCTCTCTTCTCTGGATCTCCTACCTGGATCTAGAATTCCTCCAATTTTTGAATGCCCTTCCTCACGTTTTGCAACTCTTTTTATAGCTGATGGAGTGGCTGGAGTGGTAAAAATTAGATTTGGAAAGCTGTCGCACGCGCAGCGAAAGCCTTTTAGCAGCCTAGTTTGGGCCCTCGAAACATAGCATTTTCCTCGCTCAAATTTCAAACAAACACCGTCCCTTAGGACTTTCTTGGGTCCTCTACATGATGGACGGTTCAGATCTGTCATATGATCAAAGATGGTGGCCCACAACCGCCTGAAAAACTAGATTTTCTAATATGTGCGAAACCTTTCGCACCCCTCGCTGTCGTGATCGGTGGGCCCCACAGAAGTATTTTCTAGAAAATCCACCTCGTCCATTGGATTCAGGACAAAATTTCAGTCAAGAATAGGTAGTTTTGAACGTCCATTGACGTGTCCCAGAGAAGAAATCACAAAAAGATCAGTTTTGAATGTTGCAGGGCAGTCCGTTTGTGGCCTTCGTACCGCACACGTGTGCACGCATGGGTGTAAAGTATCAGCATGGTTTTGAAGGGTTTTTCCTCTTCTACAAGATGGATGGATTGGATCGGCCATACGAGCCATGGGTGGGGCCCACAACTGTTTGCAAAACTGGCCAGCGGCCGGTTACGCGCTGCAAAAAACAGAAATTTTCTTTTTTTCTTCGGTCAGAGACGGTCAAATCGTCTCTGCCTTTGCCATGCACAGCTAGTGCATTTGTGCACTATGTACACGCCACATATACAGGGCCCACTGTGATGTTTCTCAGAAATCAGAACCGTCCATCTATTTTTTCTCCCAGATTAAGGCGTTGACTCCAAATTTGAGGCAGTTCCAGATATCAGGTGGGCCTCAAATTGGAGATTAATGGGCTGATCTGTCCATTGGACCACTTCCCGAGATCTTCAATGGCTGAAATTTAATATGTATGGTTAATTTACGGCCCCCATCACATGTATGAAGTTTCGAGTCAATCGGATGGCGGGAACCATGTGATCTTGCATTTTGCACCAATTTCAGGCCTCTTTAACGTGAACGGCTTGATTTTCTCGGATCCTTGGCGTGTAAATTCTTCAATATTGGTCCTATGGAGTCCGTCCCTTGCTCTGGTAACTTCAGAGCGTCAAATCCACGCTTTTAATACTCTTTTTTAATCAATGCTCTTTATTACATCCTGCAACAAAAACACGATTAAAATACGATGTTAGGCATTATCATGTACGTAAAATAGGGCAATAATTGGGGTCCGATATGCAATATTTGACCCTCATCACAACCCCCAACCAGCATTTTGCTAGTTTCGAGCAAAACATGCGAAAAATAATTTCAGAAATAAAAGACAATTCCTGTAAACTCAAGTGACTTGTGAAAAGATAGTTGAGATGTGAAAATTTTAAAATTCATGAATGGTGAGAAGAATTTTCTCTAGAAATCAAGCTCACAGTAAACTTCATAATCAAGCTCAAAATATTAATCCATTAATTAGAACAATTTTAAACATTGAGTTCCATGAGTGTATAGTGTAATCTCGGCTTGCAACATTAAAAGATCCAATTGTCAATTTCATAATATCATTAGTAATTAACAACAGAATTCATGACAACCAAAACTTGAAACCAAAACATGCCAACAGATTAACTTTTCAGTCTACCAACCTGTGATATTCTTTATGAACAGTAACACAAATGAGGGGAATCAAATTCTCACCTATAGGGAGCAAACCTATGGTGAAAACTTGTTGCCTAACTTTTTTTTTTTTCATATGTCAACTATGAAGAATCAAATCTACACCTATAGGGAGCAAACCTATGGTGAAGATTATGTGACTTAGCCTTTCTTTCTTCTTCTTACTAAATGAATTTTTATTATTATTATTATTTTTTCAGGCCGGTTCTTTCATGCTTAGTGATTATCAGGTTAATCATTCCATGTGTAAGCGAGATGTGATATATGAAATCGTGACTCAATCAATGTTTATAACTTCTAATCATGGGTTAACAATTCAAACTTAACCGTGAAATCTACTAGACAACTGAATCCAAGAGTCATAAATTACTCACATTCTGTATCTTGTAATTTTAAAATCACAACTATCCTTCAAAATCACTTCAAATTCATAAGAAATTCCAGAAAAAAAATTTAAAATTTTTCACAATTTTGCTCAAGACCAAGAAAATACTGATTAGGTAACCTAATCTCCCACCCCCAACCTAAAATCTACATTGTCGTCAATGTAAAAGAAATAATCATACGATGCACATGGGACAACGAAAATAAAAGAGGAATGAGGGAGAGATAGTACCTGGACAGAGAATCAAGAGGCTTCCTCAAAAAAATATCATCGTAAAAGTAGGTCAGCATAAGAGAGACATCAACAAAAGTAAAATAAAAAAAATAAAATCACAAAAAGAAAACCCTACCTATACCACTTTCGCAGGTGCTCTCGATTGCATTTAGCGTATGCAACAAGCCTTTAAACCCCTAGGTTACCCCTAGTGGACGAGTTGTAGTCTCGTGAGGGTTTGCAGAAATGTTACCCACAAACATTGAAGTAACTAACTAGGAAAAAGCAATACAATAAAACAAAAGGCTGGGTTGCCTCCCAGGAGTGCTAAGTTTAACGTCTTCAGCCAGATAAGAACGGACTATGAATTAACTAATCTTTATAACCAGGGTCCGCCAAAAAAATTACCTCAACACCTTGATTAACCAATCCCAGACAAGTGATGTGAGTTCCCATGAACTGTACCATCTGAAATGAGGTAACTGACACTATCGTCAAATAATTTAAGGACTTCTGCTCGAACAACTTCTTCCATGTTAGGATCACGCTTCCTTTGCATTTCACGCGACATTCCTGCAGCATGATCCATACATTCAGTGGGGCATACTCTCTGTATTCCTGCTATCTTCCGTTCAATTGCTGCCTTATATGCTCTAAGAACATTAAGCAGCCTGCTCTCTTTTATCTTCTCAGAGTTAGAAACTGTGCTGTCAGGAAGAGTCTCAGAGGGATGAAGAGTTCCACTTTCGCTCTCCATTTTTCAGTCTCCAATATAGGAGTAGAGTCGAGCAGTGCATTGACTTCGTGGATGGGACTATCTATGTCAAAATCCATGCCATATTGTGCTAAGCAGGTCTCAAGTGGATCTTCAAAGGATTTATGGAAGGAGTCCTGCACTAGACTCTCGATCATGTCCACTTCAAATATGTCATCCAAATCTGCGGATTGTTGTCCTGCATTAAAGACATTGAGTTTAATATTCATGTTACCAAAGGACAACTTCATAACTCCATTCCGGCAATTTATAATAGCATTAGATGTGGCCAAAAATGGACGACCCAAGATGACTGGGATCTGACTATGAAGATTCTGGACAGGCTGAGTGTCTATAACTATGAAATCCACTGGAAAATAAAATTTATCAACCTGGATTAACACATCTTCAATAACACCTCGGGGCACCTTGACAGATCTATCAGCTAGTTGTAATGTTATTTTAGTCGGTTTCAACTCACCAAGTCCTAGCTGCTCATAAACCGAATATGGTAACAAATTGACGCTCGCCCCTAAATCAAGCAATGCCTTCCCGATCTTATGATCTCTTATGCCGCAAGAAATAGTGGGGGCTCCTGGATCCCTAAATTTAGGAGGGGTGTTATGTTGAATCATGGAGCTGAGTTGCTCCACAAGGAAGACTTTCTTATGAACATTCTGCTTACGCTTTTGAGTGCATAAATCTTTAAGAAACTTAGCATAAGCAGGGACTTGCTTGATGGCATCAAGTAATGGAATGTTGACTTGTACTTTTTTAAACACATCCAGGATTTCATCAAAGTTGTTTCTTTTCTTCATTGGTGCCAGACGTTGAGGAAAGGGTGCTTTGGGCACATAGGGTGGCACATTAGTGGCTCTTGGAGAGTCAGAGAGCTTTTGGAATTTGGATGATTAGTGTGTCTCTCTGCTTCATCTTGATCTTCTGCTTTAGAATTTGATTCATCCCTAGGCATCTCTATTCTGTTGTCAATCTGTTTGCCTGACCTAAGGGTAGTGATCGATTTGGCTTGCTCATGATATTGCCCTTGGTTGGAATTAGAGCCAATCTCATACTGTCCCTTTGGATTAGCCACAGGTTGGCTAGGGAACTTGCTCTTCTCTCTTTCACTCAATGTGGCAGCAAGTTGACCCAATTGTACTTCCAGCTTGGCAATGGATTGCACATTTACATGTAAGCTTTGCTGGTTGGCTAGTAAGGTTTGTTGGGTGTCTTTTTGGAATTGGAGAGAACTCTGCATAAAAAGATTGAGTGTATCCTCAAGAGATAGTTTCCTTGATTGTGCAAGCAGTTGTTGATATTGCGGAAACTGTTGAAGTTGTTGACTACCAACTTGGGAGTGCGGTTGCATGGGAGGATTTCCAGATGGTCCTCCTTGTTGTGGTCCTTTTACCCAAGAGAAATTTGGATGCCTAGCCCAACCTGGGTTGTAAGTTTCTGCGTAAGGATTATTCCCAGGTCTTTGAAAAGTGTTCATTGCATGTACTTGTTCAGAAAGAAGTTCTGGGGATGCTGCACCAGATGGACAAGATTGCATAGGATGGGCAGGACTAGAACATATGGCACATGCCTCGACTTGAGCTGTTTGTGGAGGTCCATTATGCAACATCAGAGCATCAACCTTCTTTGTCAGGCCATCAATCTTGGCATGGAGATCTGGCGTGACTCCTATCTCATATATACCACCTCTCTTCTGTGGTTGGGGACTTCTGTCACCTCTATTTGAATAGTCCCATTGCTGGGAATTTTCACACAAGGTTTCAAAGAAGTTCCATGCTTCAACATCACTTTTGGTCATGAATGACCCTCCACTGGTGGCATCAACCATGCGACGGTTCTGGGGTGTCAGACCGTCATAGAAGTATTGAACTTGTTGCCACTTTTCAAAACCATGGTGTGGACATTTAAGAAGTAAGTCCTTCCATCTTTCCCAACATTCATGAAAGTGCTCTCCCTCTTTTTGTGTGAAATTGGTAATTTCCCTACGGAGAGCATTAGTTTTGTTAACAGGGAAGAACTTGTTTAAGAACTTCCTAGACAATTGGTCCATGTAGTGATAGACCCAACTTCTAGAGAATTCAACCATGCTTTCACCTTATCCTTCAAAGAAAAAGGAAAAAGGCGCAAACGGATCGAATCGTCTGAAAAGTTTTGAAACCTAAAGGTAGAGCAAATGTCTAGGAATTCTTTCACATGATGATATGGGTCCTCCTTGTCTAAACCATAAAAGGAAGGCAACAACTGTATGACCCCAGTCTTGAGTTCAAAGTGTGCTGCCGTGGTGGCGGGCAACACTATACATGAAGGCGCATTGAATTGGACAGGAGCTGAATAATCTCTAAGAGCTTTAGTTCCATTCTCATCCGCCATTTCAAATAGGATGTTTCT
Source organism: Magnolia changhungtana (assembly GCA_030180095.1). Taxonomy (NCBI): domain Eukaryota; kingdom Viridiplantae; phylum Streptophyta; class Magnoliopsida; order Magnoliales; family Magnoliaceae; genus Magnolia; species Magnolia changhungtana. Next base: position 957,961 of record JASAUF010000632.1, read on the forward strand.
AAATCTTCTACGAAAAGTTCTTTCTATTTCAGGATCAAAAGGTGCTAGTTCTATGTTCAGAGATCTACATCCTAGCATAAACTATGTTATTGCAATGTAAGAAAGAAAACTAAACTAAGAAGCAACCTAAGAGAAATAAAACTAGAACTAGAAACTATGAGATTCTAAAACAAGTTAAAACTATGTCAACAAGAATGGGAAGAAAGAACCCAGGAAAGGAGATGATTGATGTCAGAAGATTTAAGAAGCTCCTCCTTCACTTAGTAGCTTCCTTCCCTAATTCCTGTAAATAAAAACAAAAACAAATTAAGTTTCCTAGAATAATGATAGAAAAATCCTAAGCAACGGTTAATTTCTAAAAAAAAAAAAGTTTCTAAAACTAGAAAATAGAAAGTTTCTAAATCCAAAGTTAGAAAATAGAAAATTCCTAAAAAAATAAAAACCTAATTCTCAAAATAGAAAGTAGAAAAGACTGGAGAATTTAGAAAGATGTTACCGATTTGGAGATCTATGTTAGAATCCTGCAAAAGAAAACAAAACAAGTTAGTTTCTAAAACAAAAAATCTAAAATTAGAAATTTTCTAAAGAACAAAAAAAAAAAGAAAAAAAAAAGAGTTAGTTTCTAAAAAGGAAAGAAATCCTAGAATTAGAAAGTTACTAAAAATAAAAAGCTAAGTTAGTTTCTAAAAAGGAAAAAAATTTCTAAAACTAGAAAATAGAAAGTTACTTAAAAGAAGAATCCAAATCTAAAAATAGAAAATTGAACAATTCAAAAAAGAAATTCTAGAATTAGAAAATTTCTAAAAAGTAAAATCCTAATTCTAAAAATAAAAATTAGTAAGAGTAGAGAATTTTGAACGGGATTACCAACTTAGAAATTTATGTCAGGACCCTACAAAATAGGAAATAGGTTAGTTTCTAAACAAAAGCTCTAATCTAAAGTTAGTAAAATCCTAAGACTATGAATTATGATAAGAGAGAATCTTAAATCCAATTTGGAACGAAACAGTCCCCGGCAACGGCGCCAAAAACTTGATGTTTTATTTAAACCAATATGATTTAAATGATTTTTAAACTCGCAAGTATACGAATCAAATGTAGATATGGTATGTATTACGAGATCGTTCCCACGAGGACTGGTCGTCACAATTCAAATCTGTGATTCTCCTTAACTAATCCAACAAATAATGGAGCGAATTACTAAGCACAATTTTATATAAAAAAAAACAATTGAGAATAGGGAAGAAAATTCAATCAGAGAACGAGCATTAGGACTTTCGAATCCACCCCTAATTATCCTAACCCTTGTTTTGTCTGTTGATTCACCTTAATCTAGATTGATACCACTTATATAGAGAAAGCACAATCTGTGTCCTTAATTGGGCATACAGAATGTCTAGTTCCTTTAAGCAATGCCATGAATAACATATCCCATGTCCTTGGTCGGGCACATGGAATGTACAGTTCATTAAAGCACCATGTTTCTTCCTCTATAGGAAACCTGTTCTTGATCAGACACAAGCACATATAATAAGCATCCAAACAACATCCATATATATACTTTGGTTAAGTTCATAGATGGAGAAGTATAGAATTTAAACCAATCAAGCCCACTTAGAGAAAGAAACAAATCAATTAATATTCAAAGTAAATTCAACCAATACAAGAGCTAATCAAATTAGGGGCTTCATCTCAGCCCTAGCTGAGAGATTAGTGACCCATAAAATCCATTAAAAAGATGGATAAACAAAATTCATAAAAAGGAAACATCAAACTAATTGATCTCTCTCTCTCCCTCTCTCTCTTCTCTGGATCTCCTCCCTGGATCTGGAATTCTTCCAATTTTTGAATGCCCTTCCTCACGTTTTGCAACTCTTTTTATAGCTGATGGAGTGGCTGGAGTGGTGAAAATCGGATTTGGAAAGCTGTCGCACACGCAGCGAAAGCTTTTTCACAGCCCAGTTCGGGCCCTCGAAACATAGCATTTTCCTCGCTCAAATTCCAAACAAACACCGTCCCTTAGAACTTTCTTGGGTCCTCTACATGATGGACGGTTCAGATCTGTCATATGATTAAAGATGGTGGCCCACAACTGCCTGAAAAACTGGATTTTCTAATATGTGCGAAACCTTTCGCACCCCTCGCTGTCGTGATCGGTGGGCCCCACAGAAGTATTTTCTGGAAAATCCACCCCGTCCATTGGATTCAAGATGAAATTTTAGTCAAGAATAGGTAGTTTTGAACGTCCATTGACGCGTCCCAGAGAAGAAATCACAAAAAGATCAGTTTTGAATGTTGCAGGGCAGTCCGTTTGTGGCCTCCGTACCGCACACGTGTGCACGCATGGGTGTAAAGTATCAGCATGGTTTTGAAGGGTTTTTCCTCCTCTACAAGATGGATGGATTAGATCGACCGTACGAGCCATGGGTGGGGCCCACAACTGTTCGCAAAACTGGCCAGCGGCCGGTTACGTGCTGCCAAAAACAGAAATTTTCTTTTTTTCTTTGGTCAGAGACGGTCAAACCGTCTCTGCCTTTGCCATGCACAGCTAGTGCATTTGTGCACTATGTACATGCCACATATACAGGGCCCACTGTGATGTTTCTCAGAAATCAAAACCGTCCATCTATTTTTTCTCCCAGATTAAGGCGTTGACTCCAAATTTGAGGCAGTTCCAGATATCAGGTGGCCCCAAATTGGAGATTAATGGGCTGATCTGTCCATTGGACCACTTCCCGATATCTTCAATGGCTGAAATTTAATATGTATGGTTAATTTACGGCCCCCATCACATGTATGAAGTTTCGAGTCAATCGGATGGCGGGAACCATGTGATCTTGCATTTTGCACCAATTTCAGGCCTCTTTAACGTGAACGGCTTGATTTTCTCGGATCCTTGGCGTGTAAATTCTTCAATATTGGTCCTATGGAGTCCGTCCCTTGCTCTGGTAACTTCGGAGCGTCAAATCCACGCTTTTAATACTCTTTTTTAATCAATGCTCTTTATTACATCCTGCAACAAAAACACAATTAAAATACGATGTTAGGCATTATCATGTACGTAAAATAGGGCAATAATCGGGGTTCGATATGCAATATTTGACCCTCATCACACAACGCCTGACTTGGATGAATTACGTGACACGATTTGTTCATGGAGCGACTATTTGCGACATCTAATCTTGGAAGTGATGTAACATGCATTGCGAATTACTTAACATCAATTCGTGCACCAATACCTAAACTTCATAAAATTACCTGTCGACCCAGGGGCCGCTTCCTAAACCGCATTACGCCTACGATATTTATTTGATCACTAGAAGTGAGATTTCTAATATAGTATTTGCACCAAAGAGGAAATAAATTGATTCATGAGAGCTTTAGAATTCTAAGACACATGACCAAGCCTTAAAGGTAGATAGCACAAGGCTAACATAATAGAGGAGAGTAGCGATGGCTAACTCAACAAAAGAGGAGAGTAGCAATGGCTAACTCAACAAAGAGGAGAGTAACAAGGGCTAACTCAACAAAATTGGTAAAGGCAAGGGCAAGGCATGTATCTATCACCCCACATAAATTAATAAGGATCACGTATAATTAAAATCATATCTTAACTGTAATTCCCAAAGAATAAATAATTGTTGGTTGTAAATTAAACAATTACAGGGAGAGAATCATAGGAACATGAAAGCAAAGCATATAAAAGGCAAGATAAATCATATCAACTTAAATAAAGGCAAGCTAAAAGGAATCCCTGACATAAATTCAGAAAGATCATACATAATTAACATCACACTTTAACCATTATTCCCAAAGAATAAATAATTGATGGTGGTAAATTAAATATTTGTAGGGAGGATTCAAAGCATGTGAGGGAACATAATAAATTAAATTAACTCAAGTTAATATAAGCTTAAAGGAATCCCTCACCTTAGCCTTATATCTAAACCCAAGGTAGATATCCATATAGGAAAGCTTCTACATGAAAAGCTTCCACATGAATCATGACATCGCTTGACCAAGAGGGTGACACCATACATATGGAGAAGGAAAAGGGCGTTTAGGCTTCTCCTTCTCTTTCTCTTTTTCTTTTCTTCTCTTCTCTCTCTCTCTCTCTCTCTCTCTCTCTCTCTCTCTCTCTTTCTCCATGGGCGTTTGGGCATGTGAGAGGAGAGGGGAACGCACACTCCTTTTTAAAAGGAGTGGGCGTGTGAGGACTGTGTTTAACATCCCACTCGGATTGGGTTTCTCTAATTTTTCCTTTTATGATGATCTTTCTTTAAATCTAATTTGTCCATTGTGTCAGGGTCGTCGAATAGAGTTGGGGTAAATGATTTTCTTGGTGATTCGAAATTTAGATTGGCGTATCTTGAAAATTCTCTTAACGAGTGCTAAAATGAACTTGATCTCAATTAACGGTACACACTTAAAGATCATGACCTAATTTTAGGGGAAATGTGTAGTCAGGATAGGCAAACAGTTGGATAAAATTTGGTGGTTGAGCAATGGTGGAAAAGCCTAAACATAAAATTTCACCTTTTATACCAAAAGGAAGGAACCGGCTTCAACCTTCAACGGTGTAGGATCATAAATCAGGGCCTAAATTTTGTATAGCCTCATAGTCATATGAGACCAGAATATGGTCCAAATTTGGGTTGCGATGGACGGAAGGAAGTGATTAAATCAGAATATCTAGATTTATAAGGAGTTAGTAGGCCTTAGAGGATAACTTCCCGCATAAGGAAAAGCCTACCAAAGTGGGGTCTTCATATTTCACACTTGGTCCATATGATGGAAAATTCAAGTTGTTTATATGAAGGAAAATATTCTACTACGGCTACCCACGAGGTTTCTTCACTCGATGGACACCAAAATAAACGGTTAAGGGACTGATTTGTCAATTGGGTCACTTCTACAATGATCTAAGGGCTAAAATTTGAAATGTATGGTTAATTTAAGATACATAGGCATGGTATAAAATTTCACATCTGTAACGCCCCGGATTTTTGCCAACCTGGGATTGGACGTCCTTAGGCGATGGGTCGATCCTAACACCTTATTAACTTGTCAGAACTGATTCACATAGTTTGAAATCGCTCCTTAACCCATTTCCTTCACAAATCCAACCCTTCACTACCTTGCTCTTTCAATTTTTCAAAGCACTTTCGCCCTAGACACTATCTTAAACTAGCTAAGTAGTATAACTTGGATCACTTTAGATACAAACTACAAAGGACTAAATACCACCCCAGACAGAAATCGCTTAGGACTAAATCCTTTAGAAATGAGACAAAGTAACTAGGTGTGAAACCAGATTAGCTACGAAATCTGTTCGAATCGCTTTAAATACGTTCTGCAAGACCCAAAACTTGTAGAATCATTGACGCTAGGTTACCCCAAAATCTAGGATCAATCTCATTACCCGGCTGCTCTCGGGAGCACATCGAAACTTCGTATTAGGTCTAGACCGCTCATCGGAAGTCCGATTAACACAAAGTTAAGGAACTAGGACCGCGTCGTTGGGCTTGACAATCATCTCAAAAATCAGCCTTATCCGATATTCCACGGCCATTCGTTTCGAATCGGAGCGAGGTAGTGTGAAAAACACTATTCATAAGCCAAAATAAATATCTGGAATAGTGATCTGGCATCGTTCGTTGACGCGTCAGTATTGAGCAACCTGACCGTCAGAATCAGACCAAATTACACCCTCGGATTAAGAAAAATTTCAGGAACATTTACATGTACTTGGAATTTCTGATCGTGGCCCACTGACCGTCGAACTGAAAGTGGTCCGCCACGTGCGATCTGCGTATCCGAATGAGTCAAAAACGTAATCCCACGTAGATCCATTGGTGGTGAGCTTAAGTCTGACGTTTGGTTCAAAGGGGGCCACCAGAACTTCCCTTTTGAGCTGGAAAAGCGGCGAATATCCTATATAAGCAGTACCCCATGAACCTAAGTCTATTTCCGTAATGTTTGAGACTATATAAGGAGCTTAGAGCACCCTCTCTTCCAGCCATACGAATTTGGGTTTTGGGAGAGAGAAAAGAGAGAGAAAGTGAGGAAGAAGTGGGAGAATCTCCCTGCCGTCGTTCCTTGCCATCCAACGGCTGCACCACCACTTCCTTGACGTTTTTCCGGCGTCACCGACTCCGTTTTAAGGTAATAAAACCTAACCCTAGGTCTGATTCAAGGTAGAATCGTCGTAGGCTATGTAACAACTAACCGATTCCGCTCTTTAGGCTAGAAAACTCCCGTATACGGAGGTTCTTCTGCCCTTGCTGATTCGTTGAGTTTCAAAAGGCAAAGGTGAGGACTTTAAGTGTATAAGTTGCGGTTTTCAACGCTTTCAATGTCAGTTAATGGTAGATTTATGATCTGCATGCAATTGCACATGTACAAAGTGCTTTCCGTTTCCTGTTTCGATTAACGTTGTAGAATTTGGAATTTCACATACTCTTGGTATTCGTATAAATACCGTATACGTATTTTTTGGGATAAATGTTTGACATGTTTATTTAATGTATGATTATATAAGATATGAATAAAATACTAGTTTGGCGAAAGGAATCGCCAAAATACATGTTCACTTGTAAATGTGACGTATGTTGAAATTGTGTATGTTAGAAATACCGTATACGTATTTCTTTTGGAATAATGTTTGACATACTTATTTAATATATGATTATACAATATATGAATAAAATATTAGCTTGGCGAAAAAGAATCGCCGTATTACAAGTTCCCTTGTAAACACTATGTATGTTGAAATTGGGTATCCTGGAAAATACCCTATACGTATAAAATTTCCTGATGCAATTGTCATGATTATTTTTGTAATAATATATTATACATGGATAAAATACTCACTTGGCTAAAGGATAGCCCTAATACATGTTTTGCTAACATACACCATGTATGTTGAAATGGTGTATTCTAAGTGTTGTGAAAATGACTGAATGAGTATAGAATTCTCATTTATGTTCGCCATGACTAAATGTCATGGATAATTGATTGTTGTATTGGCAATACCCCTTTGACAAAAGGATTTACCCTAAATCACGCCACGGCCAATACACACTATATATGCTAAAATGTGTGGCCCAAGTGTTTGTGGAAATAGTGAATGAATATGGAACTTGGTTTTTGCTTGCCATGACTATCCGTCATGGGTGTATGCTGCGTTATGATTGGGGTAACTCCCTAGTGAAAGGATTTGGCCTTATACCTTTGTGATTAACATATGTCATGTATGTTGATTCCTGTATTTTAAAGTGTTTGTTGAAATGTCTGAATAAGTAGTAGTTAGTAAATTGTAATGTTTAGGGGTGTTGAGATTGGATTCTCAACTACCCTAGCGACGTGTATGATTACCTCCATGAGGTTGATCACTTAAACCACTTACTTACAATACATGTGTTTGTATTCCTATTAATGTAGTGTTTTACAACATGCTTTATATCATGCTTTGTAATATGCTGTTAACATGCCTAATAGCATGTTTGAATTACTTTATTTATCATGCTTGAATTACGTTGTCTATCATGCTTTACTCTACATGCTATGGATGACAATTGATTGTGCTTGGGGCTATGATCATAGTCAAGACAATCGGTACTAGATTGGAGATCGTGGTTGAGTTTCAAGTCGCCACGTGAGATGTGTTCGACGAACTCGAGTCGTACTTCGGTTGGCGATAGTGGTTGGCCACGCGAAGTGCTTATGCACTTCATGTCGTTCAACTTGTTGTGCGCTCGAGCTAGCCGAGCTCGTCATGTAACCCGATTTGTCTAATGTATGTTCACCATGTTTGGTCGCTACTGCTTGAACCTAGGGTACCAAACTTACCAGTGAAAATCCCGTTAACCATGGTACCTCGATCCGCTAAGACTCATGAGCCGGGCATGGTGGTATGGGACACCGTGGTCGAGCATTGTCGGCCTCACGCTGGGGCTACGTGCCTCCCCCGTAGTGACCAAGTGAGCAACTCAACTCGTGAGCCGATTATGGTGGTATGGGACACTATATTCGCGCTTTGTCGGCCTACACTGATAAGGTGATGGGGGAGTGGTGCGATCTTTGTGTGTACAGCTGCAGCCCTTCGTAGTGACCGCGAGCATATTCTCAAGTTGCGGCGTGCCTTAGGGTTCGCCGCGACATATAGAATATGAACTAGGCTGTTTCGTATAGTTGTATCGTGATGAATCGTTTAAGGGGTGATGGGGAGTGGTGCAACCTTTGTGCGTAATGACCCTGGCGGCCTCTGAGTGACCTAGAAAACACACCATCGTCGATATTAACTAGGGTGACGACCCTAGAATGGATCATGTTTGGGAATGATACAAGGGAGGTACCTTAGTTTCCCAATCCTGCGTTGTTTGAAATGAATTAATTAAAAACTCGGTAATCATACTCATCATGCATCGCATGTGCCGGAAGATGTGGAGCTTGTGGGATGTAAGCATGCGCGAACGTGAGATGGTGTCGCTTGAGGGAGTACGTCGGAGAGGGCATCCATCATAGCGCATTCATACTTGCATTAATCGAGTAACTAGGAGTGTTTGATTTTGCTTTATCATTCTTGCTTGGTGTATTGATAACATGTTAACTTATGCCTTATTGTTCCACCGAGTTAGCTACTCACTCCCACGTTACGGGACGGTGTTGTACACACCAAACAGATTTGTTGAGTTTCGGGTGATGGCGATGCTTGTGCTGAGGCCGGACTATTTCTATGGTGATGAGGAGGAGTTCTCCTATCTATATCTCTCTGGCGGGTCTATGAAGACACGGTATTATCTTGTGGGGTTATGGTATTTGGGATAGGAGACTTTACATGTCATCACATTAGGTATATTTTAGAACTGTCCTTGTAATTATTTAACCTGGAAATGTTATCACACTCTGGAGACTCATCATAGTTCATATATATTGTTTATCTATTACAGTCTTCCGCTTGCAATTTGTCTTGTCTCGGAGTATGATATGTTGTTTTGGCTTAATCTCACTCATGTTCACTACTCTAATACAGCCAACATTCAATCATCATTCATTTTGTTGCATAAGTGATGTTCTGGAACTCGAGAGTCGAGTTATGCTCGACCCCCGATTTTCAGGGCGTTACAAGATGGTATCAGAGCATGATTTTGATTAAACCGGACCTGGGTTATGGTCACACGACGCACACTGACGCACTCTGACTTAGGAGGGAGCGACGGAATGTAGAAACAGTCTTAAGCATCCCTGTCCCGTCCAACGGCTAGTTCACTAAAACGAATGCCGAAATCGAGTCTGTATTCAGCTATGGTCGCACGGGTCGACCTTATAATATTCCTAGGCCGTCTATTAAAGAGTCTAGATTACAATCCACCTCACCCCAACTGTTAAAAATAGATAGAATACGGGATAAACGTGGTGAGGATAACTACTCCGAATCCCCGGAGCTTCTCTGGACTCCTCACAGATACTTCTTGAATCCATGAGGAAAGAAAGTAGAAACTAGAAATAAATTCTAATAAATCTAAAATTGATTAATGAATGAAGAAAAATGAGTTCACAACCCTTTAAATAGGGATACCAAGTAATGGGAAGGAAATCAGAAACAAACTACAACTAAGACTCCTAGATTTCGCGACTTACTATAGGGTCGTGGTGTCTACTAGTGCGCAAGGTTTTCGGCCAAAAATAGTAAGTGTCCTATTTGACTTCACCAAACCATTCTCCTAATTAGTCTAAGCTCTTTACGCGATGAACGCAACTCCTAAAGCCCAACAGATGAAGGGTAATCAAACAAAAATTACTATTTTAGTAAAACGAAATTAAAACAGGAAAATGACCATCAATCGGAGGCTTTTTTCGCAATTCCGGGCTGCGCAACCCGACGTAGCGGGGTTGGTTGGCTTCATTAGCTCGTTCTACCCCAAATTCATATATTTTACGTCAGATAACTCATTCCGGATTGCAGGTTACGTCCAGTTTCCCCGAAACTACCCAAAATGAAGCGAAACGGGATCGGGGGGCCAAACGGAGCACTTCCGGAGGGATCCAAGGTGGGACCCAGTGATTTTTGGGGCCCAGGGGACTGGAGGAACGCGCCTATGGGGCCCCCCTTCAAAAATCTGAAAGTTGGTCGGCGAGGCCCTCGCCGGTTCGGCGAGGCCTCGCCACTTTTTGGCTTAGGTTGGGTCCGGCACTTGGGCCGATTTACTTTGAGGGTTTTATAAACCCCCTGGTACCACTCCCGACCCATTTGCATTACCCAAAACCTGAGCTCCTTCACAAACGTCCCCCTCCAAATCGTTTTCTCTCTCCAACCTTGCTGTTTCTCTTCAAAACCACCATTCCAATCGCCCTCCCTGCTGAATTCGACCATAACCTACCCATTCCCATCGTGCCTTGCAGTCCTTTTCTCCCTTGCCTCTTCGTTTCTCTCGTTTGGACCCCCACACACCCACTTGGAACTCAAAACTCGCGTGAGCTTCCTCACCCACTTGCTCTCTCCATTCCCTTTCTTCAATCACTGTTTGTTGGGCCTCTACAACTCCTGTTGAGACTCAAGTCTGTGGAGAACCAAACCTCCAGCCCTTTCCTCTCCCTCTCCATCACTTTTCATTCACTTTTCCATGGCTCTATCCGAACTTGGTACGGCCATCTTCTCGGATGTCTAGCTATCCATATGTTGTCTTGTAGTTTGCACGGGTTACCGTCTCAGGGTGTTTATGTTTTCATGTTGACGGGTTTAGTAGAAAGTAGTGTGTTTCAAGTGTTTGAAGCCCTGGGTGTATTAACGCACATGTATCTTCATTTGTGTCCTATAACCTTCACAAACTTCTAAATGTTAGGACATTTAGGGCCCGTTCGGCCAATTGCGTTAGGTAAGTTTAAGGTGGATGGAATTGTAAAAGTAACAATAAATGTATGTCTAGGTATGGTCCTTGGATTGGGTATATCCCATGTTTTCCGATACCATGTTCAGAATGTACGTAATTAAAAGTAAATTCCGAGATTTCCTTTCAAATTTCACTTAGAAATTTATTGTCCTGGGATTTGGAAATCCCATCTCACCCTTTTCCAACACAAGGCTCTTTTTCCAAAGCCTATATCATTAATTTTAATCCCCACCCACCCTCCTACCAAACATGACATTCCAAATCCTGAGGTAGGGTTAGTAATGCAATCCCATTTAGTACAACTTAAGGCCACTGGCCAAATAGTGTTGAAGAGATAAAGTCCCTTGATATACATTAACCCACCACACTCTGATAGCTTATGCTTTTGGAGTAAATGGTTATTTGATAGATAGGCCCATAGAGTTTGGACCTAGAACAGTGCTTCGACAAACCTGACAGTATAGGAAATCCAACCAATTGAGAACGTAAACTCTAGAACCCCCTTAGTTGGTTTGAGCATATGTGAAGTGCCCAAGCGTAGCTACATTCATGTTTGGGCAACTCAATTCCAAATGAACAAACAATTTTCTTTATTAGAAATGATATAAAATCATCTGGTGTATAAGCATAGACTTTAGATTACAACTGGTGGATTACCGCTACTCATCAGTTGAGCCTAGGCTGCTGATTAGGCTAAGAAATGTAAACGAAAAAAAAAAAAAAATGCTAAGATAATTGAGTGATATACTTAGTGAGTCGGTTTGATTAGGTAGGAGCGAGACCCCGTTCCTTTGTTGAAATCCTCTTGATACTCATAGGCTCCTTTAATAACTCATAGGAAGGTTGTATGACATAGAAACTATTCACGCTCATAGAAAACTTATATATCCATTGGATTTAATGTTAGGTCCAATCAATACATCCCTTAGAATTTCCTTCTCAAGGACTTAGTACAATCGGGAACACGGGGTAGAGAAACTACATACAAGCGAGGTATTCGCGGTTTGAATCGCATTCTCAATCCTGGTAGTGACCAATGAACCCTATGCTCTGATCAAGCAGAAGGCCGGGATCGACTAGGATTAAGAAATGATATGGCGAGTTTCTGTCCTAGCTAGGCAGAAGGTCCATGTATCCGACTCAGACCCACTACGCAACTTTCTTCTGTGTTGGCCGAACCACTTGCAACCAAAAAGTTTATAATTTCGTCTTTGAGAAGTGTAAGAATATATAGCCAATAGAGATTTCTTTCCTTTTTGGCCTAAGGTATTACCCAAATGGGCAACCGACAGTTAGGAATTAGGTCCCAAATCGCATGCCATGTCGGCATGCATATTGTGCATATGAACGTAGAAAGATAGCCTGCCTATTAAGCTAGACATGATTAAATAGGATAAGTCTGGACCGCGATAAAATTCCTTGGTAGAATTAGGCATCTTGCCTCAAACTCACACCCATCCGTGATAGCCCTTTCTATAATCCTAGGTACCAAAGCGAGGTTGTGTGGGAGACCGCATCTCATTTCATGTCAAGGATAGGTTATAAATTACACCTTGTTCCGATGTACGGATCAGGGCATAGCTCTTGAGCCTTGAGGGTGAAACTAAAATTTTAAGGGGGGTAGAACATGATGAACCCGCTCTAGTTAGGTCACCTAATACACCTCTTTGACCTGGGTGGCGCAGCGGAAACATGGTGGACCCTATCCCACTGGCCCAGGATCGAAAAGGTGCTCGATAAATACGAACATTATAGAAGCCCTAGTAAGTTCTACTATGAGAAACCGTTTTAAGATGATTTAGTAAGATTTGATTCACCTTTCCCTGGGACATAGATAATATCGAGGACTCGCTTAGACTAAGACCTAAAGGGCAACCTTAGAATAGACAATTTGAGCCTTTCAATAATAGACATTCCCTACGTTCTAGAGTGATCGGACCACGGAGTTACTGAAATATACAATTGCGAAACATTCGCGGCTTGACCCAATTCTCAATCCTGGGCGACTACCAATGGACTCACTGCTTGGCCGAGCAGAAGACCAGGATCCACCAGGATTCGGAAGCGATACGATGAGCTTCCTACCCTGGCCCGGTAGATGATCGATGTATCGGGATCGAGTCCACTATTACCGTCTCTCCGTGTTGGTCAAACAATGAAAACAGCTATCTTACTCTAAATTGTTGGGAGTTGTCGTCAAGACTCCAAATAGGTAAAGAAATAAATTGTAGCAACCCATCAGGGTATGAGAAATGGATAAAGAAATAAGTTTTAAGGGGGGTAGACTAAGAGGAACCGGACTAGTATATGCCCTACCACGTGTAGGAACTTGGAACTAATAAGTCTTAGGCAAATAAAATAATAGAAATCTTCCCTTATTACCCTTAGCCAATTTCGGGGACGAAATTTTGTTTTAAGGGGGGTAGATTGTAACGCCCCGGATTTTTGCCAACCTGGGATTGGACGTCCTTAGGCGATGGGTCGATCCTAACACCTTATTAACTTGTCAGAACTGATTCACATAGTTTGAAATCGCTCCTTAACCCATTTCCTTCACAAATCCAACCCTTCACTACCTTGCTCTTTCAATTTTTCAAAGCACTTTCGCCCTAGACACTATCTTAAACTAGCTAAGTAGTATAACTTGGATCACTTTAGATACAAACTACAAAGGACTAAATACCACCCCAGACAGAAATCGCTTAGGACTAAATCCTTTAGAAATGAGACAAACTAGGTGTGAAACCAGATTAGCTACGAAATCTGTTCGAATCGCTTTAAATACGTTCTGCAAGACCCAAAACTTGTAGAATCATTGACGCTAGGTTACCCCAAAATCTAGGATCAATCTCATTACCCGGCTGCTCTCGGGAGCACATCGAAACTTCGTATTAGGTCTAGACCGCTCATCGGAAGTCCGATTAACACAAAGTTAAGGAACTAGGACCGCGTCGTTGGGCTTGACAATCATCTCAAAGATCAGCCTTATCCGATATTCCACGGCCATTCGTTTCGAATCGGAGCGAGGTAGTGTGAAAAACACTATTCATAAGCCAAAATAAATATCTGGAATAGTGATTTGGCATCGTTCGTTGACGCGTCAGTATTGAGCAACCTGACCGTCAGAATCAGACCAAATTACACCCTCGGATTAAGAAAAATTTCAGGAACATTTACATGTACTTGGAATTTCTGATCGTGGCCCACTGACCGTCGAACTGAAAGTGGTCCGCCACGTGCGATCTGCGTATCCGAATGAGTCAAAAACGTAATCCCACGTAGATCCATTGGTGGTGAGCTTAAGTCTGACGTTTGGTTCAAAGGGGGCCACCAGAACTTCCCTTTTGAGCTGGAAAAGCGGCGAATATCCTATATAAGCAGTACCCCATGAACCTAAGTCTATTTCCGTAATGTTTGAGACTATATAAGGAGCTTAGAGCACCCTCTCTTCCAGCCATACGAATTTGGGTTTTGGGAGAGAGAAAAGAGAGAGAAAGTGAGGAAGAAGTGGGAGAATCTCCCTGCCGTCGTTCCCTGCCATCCAACGGGCTGCACCACCACTTCCTTGACGTTTTTCCGGCGTCACCGACTCCGTTTTAAGGTAATAAAACCTAACCCTAGGTCTGATTCAAGGTAGAATCGTCGTAGGCTATGTAACAACTAACCGATTCCGCTCTTTAGGCTAGAAAACTCCCGTATACGGAGGTTCTTCTGCCCTTGCTGATTCGTTGAGTTTCAAAAGGCAAAGGTGAGGACTTTAAGTGTATAAGTTGCGGTTTTCAACGCTTTCAATGTCAGTTAATGGTAGATTTATGATCTGCATGCAATTGCACATGTACAAAGTGCTTTCCGTTTCCTGTTTCGATTAACGTTGTAGAATTTGGAATTTCACATACTCTTGGTATTCGTATAAATACCGTATACGTATTTTTTTGGGATAAATGTTTGACATGTTTATTTAATGTATGATTATATAAGATATGAATAAAATACTAGTTTGGCGAAAGGAATCGCCAAAATACATGTTCACTTGTAAATGTGACGTATGTTGAAATTGTGTATGTTAGAAATACCGTATACGTATTTCTTTTGGAATAATGTTTGACATACTTATTTAATATATGATTATACAATATATGAATAAAATATTAGCTTGGCGAAAAGAATCGCCGTATTACAAGTTCCCTTGTAAACACTATGTATGTTGAAATTGGGTATCCTGGAAAATACCCTATACGTATAAAATTTGCTGATGCAATTGTCATGATTATTTGCTGTAATAATATATTATACATGGATAAAATACTCACTTGGCTAAAGGATAGCCCTAATACATGTTTTGCTAACATACACCATGTATGTTGAAATGGTGTATTCTAAGTGTTGTGAAAATGACTGAATGAGTATAGAATTCTCATTTATGTTCGCCATGACTAAATGTCATGGATAATTGATTGTTGTATTGGCAATACCCCTTTGACAAAAGGATTTACCCTAAATCACGCCACGGCCAATACACACTATATATGCTAAAATGTGTGGCCCAAGTGTTTGTGGAAATGACTGAATGAATATGGAACTTGGTTTTCTGCTTGCCATGACTATCCGTCATGGGTGTATGCGCGTTATGATTGGGGTAACTCCCTAGTGAAAGGATTTGGCCTTATACCTTTGTGATTAACATATGTCATGTATGTTGATTCCTGTATTTTAAAGTGTTTGTTGAAATGTCTGAATAAGTAGTAGTTAGTAAATTGTAATGTTTAGGGGTGTTGAGATTGGATTCTCAACTACCCTAGCGACGTGTATGATTACCTCCATGAGGTTGATCACTTAAACCACTTACTTACAATACATGTGTTTGTATTCCTATTAATGTAGTGTTTTACAACATGCTTTATATCATGCTTTGTAATATGCTGTTAACATGCCTAATAGCATGTTTGAATTACTTTATTTATCATGCTTGAATTACGTTGTCTATCATGCTTTACTCTACATGCTATGGATGACAATTGATTGTGCTTGGGGCTATGATCATAGTCAAGACAATCGGTACTAGATTGGAGATCGTGGTTGAGTTTCAAGTCGCCACGTGAGATGTGTTCGACGAACTCGAGTCGTACTTCGGTTGGCGATAGTGGTTGGCCACGCGAAGTGCTTATGCACTTCATGTCGTTCAACTTGTTGTGCGCTCGAGCTAGCCGAGCTCGTCATGTAACCCGATTTGTCTAATGTATGTTCACCATGTTTGGTCGCACATGCTTGAACCTAGGGTACCAAACTTACCGGTGAAAATCCCGTTAACCATGGTACCTCGATCCGCTAAGACTCATGAGCCGGGCATGGTGGTATGGGACACCGTGGTCGAGCTGTCGGCCTACGCTGGGGCTACGTGCCTCCCCGAGTTACCAAGTGAGCAACTCAACTCGTGAGCCGATTATGGTGGTATGGGACACTATATTCGCGCTGTCGGCCTACACTGATAAGGTGATGGGGGAGTGGTGCAGTCTTTGTGTGTACAGCCCTGGCAGCCCTTTGTAGTGACCGCGAGCATATTCTGAAGTTGCAGCGTGCCTTAGGGTTCGCCGCGACATATAGAATATGAACTAGGCCTGTTTCTGTATAGTTGTATCGTGATGAATCGTTTAAGGGGTGATGGGGAGTGGTGCAACCTTTGTGCGTAATGTGCCACGGCGACCTCTGCCAGTGACCTAGAAAACACACCATCGTCTGATATTAACTAGGACTGACGACCCTAGAATGGATCATGTTTGGGAATGATACAAGGGAGGTACCTTAGTTTCCCAATCCTGCTGTTTGAAATGAATTAATTAAAAACTCGGTAATCATACTCATCATGCATCGCATGTGCCTGGAAGATGTGGAGCACTGTGGGATGTAAGCATGCGCGAACGTGAGATGGTGTCGCTTGAGGGAGTACGTCGGAGAGGGCATCCATCATAACTGCATTCATGCTTGCATTAATCAGAGTAACTAGGAGTGTTTGATTTACTGCTTTATCATTACTGCTTGACTGTATTGATAACATGTTAACTTATGCCTTATTGTTCCACTGAGTTAGCTACTCACTCCCACGTTACGGGACGGTGTTGTACACACCAAACAGATTTGTTGAGTTTCAGGTGATGGCGATGCTTGTGAAGCAGAGCCGGACTATTTCTATGGTGATGAGGAGGAGTTCTCCTATCTATATCTCTCTGACAGGTCTATGAAGACCTGGTATTGTACTGACGGGGTTATGGTATTTGGGATAGGAGACTTTACACGTCATCACATTAGGTATATTTTAGAACTGTCCTTGTAATTATTTAACCTGGAAATGTTATCACACTCTGGAGACTCATCATAGTTCATATATATTGTCTATCTATTACAGTCTTCCGCTTGCAATTTTACTGTCTCTGGAGTATGATATGTTGTTTTGGCTTAATCTCACTCATGTTCACTACTCTAATACAGCCAACATTCAATCATCATTCATTTTGTTGCATAAGTGATGTTCTGGAACTCGAGAGTCGAGTTATGCTCGACCCCCGATTTTCAGGGCGTTACAACATTAAACAGACTGTGGGAACCTAAACTCCTTAATTAGTTTTCATGGGTTTAGGTTAATGACATTTTCATAATTATTATTGATATGAGAGTTTTGGAAAATCTAATGGTTCTACATAGTTATAGGCACGTTTTTAAGTAATTCTTATAAAAAAACTTATATTTAAATCATTATGAATAGGAATTATTCACCAAACTAATTATGGATGGTTAGATGACATGTTAAAAATGGATGGTTAGATGACATGTTAAAAATAGAAAAACTTGATGGTTAGTACTCCGATCATGTATGTAAGTGGGTGTACGATCAGTTTTGTAAACGGATGATCACAAGTGAGTTTTTAAAGTGATCAAGAGGTAAAAAATGTATACCATTAGATTCAAGTGACTTGTTCATATGTGTAAGTTTCTCATATTGTAGTTTTGATGGTGGGTTAAGCATATTCATAGGTGGTAAACAAGATGAATGGATCAAAATCTCAATTTGACATGTATACGAGTGGATGCTGAGATTAAGTAGCTAGTTTACTATGATCAGGTAGTCTAAACTCAGAGTGGACGGTCAGATATCTTTACCTAGTAATGAATAGTTGACTGAACGGTTGGGTATGATGGACAAGTGAGAATACTTGGGTATATGATGATCCTATTCAAAATTATAGTTAAATGGCTTGATTTATGAATGAAGATTATTCCCAACGGTCAAATTCATATTGGAGAATGGATGTAAGGTTAGGATAGCTAGATTGGTATAGTATATATGTATATAATAAGTTAAATTTCATGGTAACACTCGAGAACTTTTAATACTCAGGCATTGGAAAGTTCGGGGCGTTACAATCTACCCCCTTAAACAAATTTCATCCCCAAAATTTTATTTCTTTTATCATTTTCATTGATTCATTATGTTTAAGTTTTCAATGTATTCTTTGCAAGGTAGATATATATGTCTATGTGCACGTATAATTGACTACATGAAATCGGGACGCTACAATCTACCCCCGTTAAATAAAAATCTCAACCCCGAGATTTATGTGTATATTCATTTTATCTATTTAAGTATTTAATTTTATAGCAATTTCCCTATTATTTTCCCCCACATCCAGAGTATTTTTTTTGTTCTTAGTATTTTGGAGCAACATAGAAAAACGGTTATTATATGGCTAATCCTGATACACTGAGCTCGTGCCTGGCTAAGGCGACGAGTTCTTTGGTATCATACATTCTGGATGAATCTAAAAATTTTGCTTGATCAGGGCATTGAGTTCATTGGTAAATGTTCGAGATTTGGTATTCAGATGAAACCACTTATAACTTGCTTGAATATGATTCCGTAAGTCCTTGGTCTTGATTGTTCTAGATTCTTAAGAAATATCATGTACTTTTTTATTTGACCATGAAAGTACACTAGGTTTCATAAATGATAAGCCCAAATGGTCTTTCCCTTGTTGAACCTAAGCCTTAGTGTCATCATTTATATAAAAGGTTGTAAATTCCTAAAATCATTTTATATTGATAGCTTGTGACTCCCAGAATTTTAATTTCTGATCCATATATCCAATTTATTCAAAATTTGGAAATTAAGTCTTTAACTTATTACTGAAGTTATAAAAAATTTTCTGAGATGATATTCCACGGTTTAGGGGTTGTTTCACCCTTGTGAGTTGTATAAAAGCTTTCTGTTCAGTGGCAATTCTTACCAATTTTTGATATTGTTGGATTTTTATAGAATTTTTTTACAAATCAATTGGTTTGAAATTTTAGGGAGGGATTTCTGGGAGCTTAAGTGAGTTATCAGAAAATTTTAAAAATTTTTTGATACGTCTACTTACTATGACTAGTGGAGATTTCATAACATGTCAAAATTTCATTGAAATAGTCAGAAGTTCTAGAAAACTTAGGAAATCACTATTTCCATATGGGAGACTTGTTATTCTTGATTGTGACCCTATTTAAGGATGACTCTTAGCTCAGAAAAAATTCATTTAGGATTTTGGGGATTTGTTCCGAGGGTACTTAGATTCATAGTTTCTAAATTCCATGTCTAATAAGTTTAATGGGAAACCTAAGTATGGGTTTTTTAATTCCTTGATTTCTTAACCACTTTGTGGAAAATAATTTTAAGTATCAGCATCGAATTTATAATTCTATTCTAGTCGCGTAAAACTTATGATGGTCCACGCCCTCAGGCCCAGTTAATCTCATTCTCATGCTCTGATACCAATTGTAACATCCTGAAATTTTTGTAAAGCTTATTGCTACTCTTCTCCTTTTTAGGTCAGCCCTGTCCTACCTCCCTTTGTGGCTTGGGCATGTCTTAGAATTCCAAAACTCTTATGGTTCGATTTATTTCTCTATTGATGTAAGTGATGTGTTATAAGCCTCATATATAGTGGTTCATATATTTTATCGTGGACGTAATATGCTCTGGGTAGTGACCCTCTTGGTCGATGCATAATTCCATGAAATTTAGGTAGTAGGGCACAAATCGATGTAAGTAATTCGCAATGCGTGTTACATTACTTCTAGGATTGGATGTTGCAAATAGTCACTACATGAAATTGTGTCACATAATTCATTTGATACATGTGTTGTGCCATCTTGAGGTGTTCACGTAAATCCATGGTAGCGTTGGACACTCTAATGAGTCTCCGTAGTATGGGATGCGGAGCGAGCCAGTTTTCTATGAATTATATTTCACATTATGATAATCATTATGTATGATGGACCGCACACACTTTGATAGGCATGCACATACATATATATATATATATATAGGTTGTGTATACTGATATCACTCATAGTGGTGGAGTACGAGACGTATCAGAACCCTCACATTATTGTTATGAATCTCTTGAATTATTGTTAATCTTAAAGGATAACCATTACTATGAGTAGGGCATTGACCCTCTCCAACCATACAAATATTGCAGGTGAATTACAGGTTGATGTAATGGACGACGACCATTCTGTGGAAGACAGGTTCGAAGAGAGAGAAAGAATAGTGCATGATTAGTTTTATTTATTTTCCATTGCAAACTTTGATAATGTAATAAGCTACAATTGAGAGGGCATTTGATAATTTGTTGAATTCTTTTACTCTAATGGAATGATATATACAGTTGATTTTACTCTCGTG
This sequence comes from Magnolia changhungtana, assembly GCA_030180095.1. Taxonomy (NCBI): domain Eukaryota; kingdom Viridiplantae; phylum Streptophyta; class Magnoliopsida; order Magnoliales; family Magnoliaceae; genus Magnolia; species Magnolia changhungtana. The sequence goes on from JASAUF010000632.1 coordinate 978,568, forward strand.
AATGGTTCCCGTCGTGAATGTAGCTGGATGTGATTTTTTTTAAAAAGAAAAATGTGCAATTTTGAGGCATATAATTTTTACATTATTAACACCCGGAATTGTCGGGCATGAGTATGTACTCGAGCCACGAAAATTCGGGGTGTTACACTAGATCCTTGGCTAGAATCTCAAGTAGAGCCATATTGGAGTAGGTTTCCTGGATCTTTAGCTGAGATCGCGATCAAACCAGATAGAGGTTAGGCCAGATTTCATGGAGGGTGGGTTTGGCTGACCTGTGGTGATTCGACTTGGTCTGCACAATCGAGGTCGAGTCACATCTATCAGAGGACAGATTTTGCCGACTTGAGGTGAGTAACTTATGGTCGGTCAATAATTATTCTGACCTTGTGCTGAGAGGTCAAGCTCGACCTTCTCTACACTTGGTCAAGGAGATGAGGGTCGAGATCATTGGGTCACGCTTGCTACTATTTGAAGCGCTGACCTGGTCTGCAGATAGTTGGTCAGTCTATTTTTCTCATAACAATTTGCAATGGGGAATTCATAAACAAAGATCCCAATGACGCGTGTGACTACTTTGATATGCTTACTAAAAATGTGCAATCATGGGATACCTCAGCGAAGCCCACTAACCCCAAGACAACTCCTTCCAAAGAGAATGGAGGAATGTACATCTTAAGAGAAGAAGATGACATTAGTGCCAAGGTGGCTAACCTTACGAGAAAGGTCGAAGCCATGGACTAAAGAAGGTAGAAATGGTGAACTTGACAAGACCGTTGAAAATGTTGTCATATTTGAGCAAGTAATATACACTTAACACATGAGTGATACAATTCTTGCATTCTAAGAGTTGTTACACGAGCAATCTAACACCATAAACAATTATCAAAGGCTGTTCACTGTTCCCACGTTAAACATGTATGACTCTAGCTGATAGAACCATCCGAACTTCAGCTAGAGGAATGGACCAACGAATAATACAAATAAAAAAAAAATCCTCAAGGGTCCCTTCCTTCGATCCTCATTTCATTATTAACTCAAAAAAGAACTTAAGACGATCCGGTTCAAAAATTTATGCATGATTAAGAGCAGTTCAATCAAAATACCTTATAAGCATTCTATGATATAAAAACATCCTTGAGAGCGTTTGCATCGTCCATTCAAAGAATAAAGTCACAACTTGTTGTTAGGGAGAAGAGGACTCTTCGAGCCCAACCTCTACCTAAGCTGAAACCATGATACGAGATAAGTGACCCTAGCTCTTTGACTCAGCATGTGGAGTAAGTAAAGTCCATCACCATTCTTAGAAGTAAGAAAATAATTGACAAAAACATCCTGATGATGGCTGAAAGCCTAAGGGCTCGAAATAATCTGAGAGAGAAGATGGGCCTAGCAACACCACTCCTAAGAAAGAACCAGAAAAGGAATACAGGTCGGTCGCTCAATTCTTACAAAGGTTGATCTTGACAAAACCTCTGCTCAACACTCATGATATCTTAGAGGTGTTAAATCATGTGAAAATCAACATCCCTTTGTTAGATGCCATACAAAATTTTTTGTCATATGCCAAATTCCTAAAAGATCTCTGTACGGCCAAGAGACGACACAATATCCATAAAATTTTTTTTTTGACAGAGAAAGTGAGTGTTATCATCAAACAAGATGTGTCCTAAAAATACAAAGATTTTGATAACCCAACCATCTCTTGCGTGATTGGGGACCACCGGATTGAACATGCACTTCTCGATTTGGGGGCAAGTGTGAATCTGATCTCATACTTGGTTTACAAACAACTTGGCCCAGGTGAGTTAAAATGCACCAAGACCACATTTTAACTCACTGATCATTCGATTCGTATACTAAGAAGGATGATAGATGATGTGCTTGTCCAAGTCGATAAATTCTACTATCCAATAGATTTTATTATTTTAGATACACAACCCATCATTGATGCTAGCACTCAGATTCCTATCATCCTTGGCCGACCATTCCTAGCTATATCAAATGCTATAATTAATTGTACGAATATGATTAATAAACTATCCTTTAGAAGCATGACAGTTGAGCTGGACATGTTTAACATATACAAACACTAAGAGGATAGTGATGATGTCCAAGAGATTAACCTGATAGATTCACTCATGGAAGATAAGTCACTTTTGACTTTATACTCTAACACTTTCGAGACGTGCTTAGCCCACTCTACTGAATTAGATGATGACATGACTAGGGAGATGGATGCCTTACTGGATGCTACGCCGGTACTTTAAGCTAACCAGTGGAAGCCTAAATTTGAAAGATTACCTCAAACTAACTCAAAACCTCTACTGTCTAATGTCAAGGCACCAATGAGTTAAAATGCACCAAGACCACATTTTAACTTATTGATCATTCGATTCGTGTACTGAGAAGGATGATAGAGGATGTGCTTGTCCAAGTCGATAAATTCTACTATCTAGTAGATTTTATTGTTTTAGATACACAACCCATCATCGATGCTAGCACTCAGATTCCTATCATCCTTGGCCAACCATTCCTAGCTATATCAAATGCTATAATTAATTGTACGAATATGATTAATAAACTATCCTTTAGAAGCATGACACTTGAGCTGGACATGTTTAACATATACAAATAATAAGAGGATAGTGATGATGTCCACGAGATTAACCTGATAGATTCACTCGTGGTAGATAAGTCACTTTTGACTTTATACTCTAACACTTTAGAGACGTGCTTGGCCCACTCCACTGAATTAGATGATGACATGATTAGGGAGATGGATGCCTTACTGGATGCTATGCCGGTACTTTAAGATAATCGGTGGAAGCTTGAATTTGAAAGATTACCTCAAACTAACTCAAAATCTCTACCGTCTAATGTCAAGGCACCAAAGCTTGACTTGAAACCTTTGCCTACTAATCTCAAATATGCCTATTTGGGTCAAAATGAAACATATCCAATGGTGATGTTTTTCCTCTTGGATGAGGAATAAGAGAGTATGCTAATTTTTACTCTTAAAGAATATAGAGGAGCCATTGGATGGACGATTAAGGACCTCAATGGAATTGACGCTCTGATTTGTACTCACCGCATTCACCTCAAAGATAATGCGAAAATGTCTACACAACCACAACGCCATTTAGATCTAAATATGAAGGAAGTGGATAAGGCTAAGGTGTTAAAGCTATTAGATGTGGGTATCATATACCCTATATTCGATAGCCAATGGGTGAGTCCAACTCAGGTGGTACCCAATAAGTTTGGTATCACCATCATAGACTACGTGGATAATAAACTCATACTAACCAGAGTCACTACTGGTTGGAAAATGTGCATGCATTGCTTACTGAAAATTGAATACTGTCACGATGAAGGACCACTTTCCTTTACCTTTTGTTGATAAGATCTTAGAAAGGTTGCGGGTCATTCCTATTACTGCTTCCTCGATAGGTATTCGGGCTACAAGCAGATAGAGATAGTGCCTGAGGATTAAGAAAATACCACATTCACATGTCCTTTTGACACTTTTGCTTACCGAAGGATGCCATTCGAATTATGTAATGCCCTCATCACATTTCAGCGATGCATGTGTTGGGCATAAAAAATGATTAAGGAGGGAAAGGTATAAAAGGAGAGAGTGAGCTGTGCGAGTCCTAAGTTATGTGGGTCTTAAGTTGCGTGAGTCCTGAGTTGCGCATGTCCATGTAACTCACTCGAGTTGCGCTCGGGCGTGCTAGTTCCTTTAGAGAAAAAGAACCTGGTGATGCGAGGTGGGGCCCATGGCACAAGAATTGAGGGCTCACATATGCGAATGCCTATAAATACCCCCTCACCCCCTTATTTGGGGGATTGGATGTTCAGGAGGTCAGTCCCTCTAACAGGTATTGAGGGTAGAGAGAAGGGAGGAAGGAAGGCCGTGCAATTCATAGTAAGTTGCGCGGGTCCACGCAACTCGCCAGCTGTGCAACTCCGGTACAAGTTACGCTGATTATCATTGAGGGCAGTCATTATCCTGAAATTTCTGACAGATAATCAAGTTATTCTGAATATTCCTAAGGGATCCCAACAGGGGAAACCCGCACAACTTGTCTCCCTTGGAGATTCGATGAAAATGCGCCGGAATGCTATCAAAATTTACATTTTGATTATATTTAATTTATATATCTCTCTTTATTAAGAGATTCTATCTTGGAGTCAAAGGATCAAGAGGATGTTAATGAACTCAGAATAAATAAAATTGATGAATATTCCCTTTGCTCTATCTTTATCAATGTTAAATAAGAAATTCTCCCAAATCAAATGCATTTCGTTTCTGGTCGAAACAAAATGGTGACTCCGCTGGGGACTTTTTTCTTATTTAATGTTGATTTAAGGATAACTTAGGGAATTTCATCATTGTTTGGTGTCTTATAAGACGCCAAAATGGTGACTCTCATTAGAAAACTCCTCCCTTTCATCTCTAAAATAGAATCCATTTATAAATATGCACCAGTTGAAATTATACATGATATCTGACAAGAGCGTACACATTCCAATTATAGTAGAAGAATGGGTGACCATTATCCTCTTGAATGAATAGGTAAAGTTGCGATGGTCACATTACGTTCCAGAAAGAGGGTAAAGAGTCCATGCAGACAGAGCGTAGAGGTAATACGAAAAGAGATACACGAGGAGGTACATGACAGTACCAGAGAAAAGGGGAAAGATAAAGGTGGAAGGGGTGGCATACGATGTGGTTAGTCATTTAAAAGGCATACTAGCTTGGCTAAGCATATATGATGCACTACGATTGTCAGAAGCTTCTAGAAATAGTCTAATATAAGCCCTATCTGATAATAACGTCAGGAGAGCATTGCTTACAGAGATGGAACACAGTGAACGAAACAATTATATGCCGGTCGTTTCTTTCGCTGATGAAGACTTAGATAATGGGTTTGCAGTGAATTTACTGCCATTGATGATGTTAAGTGAACTCAGATATCGCGCTCTCATCTGCACCCCAATGGGATGATGATACAAGGGTTCAATCAGGATGGACAAAGAGCACTCGACAAAATCACGTTAACATTGGAAATCGGGGAACTGATAACGGATGTTGTTTGTCATGTTATCGACCCAATAACAACATATAATCTCCTTTTAAGAAGACCTTGGATGCATCAATATGGAATCGTGCCGTCAACCCTTCACCAATGCTTCAAGTATTGTAAAGACAGGATTCAATGTAAAGTGATGGCTGATGTGAAACCATATACGGGGGAAGAATCTTTCTTCATTGATGCCGGTTATTATGACAAATTTGCCACAAGAAATAAAGAGAGAAGAAATAATAATGAAATGATGAAAGATAACACTATCACAACACAAAACAGAATTGCAATGATAGCGATGTCCGAGAAAGAGAAGGTGAAACAAAAATTTTATTTTGTACTAAAACATCTGAGATGGCCAGGACAACCTCCTCTAACATTATTATCACCCGAGCAGTTAGAAATTTTGTAAGCAAATTATACGATGCCTCTACCGCAAGCCGAAAGGAAAAAACCATTCTTAGTTATGCCTAAAAGGTTCCATGTTGAGGCCAATAAGAAGAACCCTAAACCTATTGACTTCTTTGTAGTGTCAGAGGGAGAGATAGAAGCAAAGGGGGATAATAAGATGAAATCTTCAAAGTTCACACATGATGATTTGGAAAGGTACAACTTCGCTAGCAAAAGAATAATGAAGAATATGGGCTTCGATTATGAAGAGCCAGTTGGTTTGAACAGTGGAAAAGGTATTTTAATCCTAGTTGAGGTTGATGAGAAGAAATAGGAAAGGTTTTGCAGGTTGGGAGGGGAGTCCTCAGTAAACACAATCACCATGGGGGCGACAGAAGAAGAGGAAATTGAAATAGTTAAACATCTCGAAGTGGCTCCCAAGAAAATAGAAGATGGGGGGGGGGGGGCTAATCGACGATTGATAGCCTATGAGAAATAAACATAGGGACAGAAGAAGAACCCCAGAACATATTCATAAGCGCCAGTCTTTCTAAGCAGGAGGCTAATCGATATGTGAGACTTTTAAAATAGAATAAAGATGTATTTGTCTGGACATATGCTAAAATGCCAGGCCTAGAACCATCAATGGCAGTGCATCGAGTAAATATTTCTAAAGACAATAAGCAGATTAAGCAAGCGCAATGGAGATTCCATACAGAGCTGGTTCCTCTGATTGAAGAAGAAGTGGGCAAACTCATCAAAGTCGGGTTCATCAAGGAAGTCAAGTATCCCAAGTGGATATCGAATATAGTCCCAGTAAAAAAGAAGAGTGGACAAATCAGAGTATGCGTCGACTTTAGGGACTTGAACGAAGCATGTCCCAAGGATGACTTCCCACTGCCGATTACAGAGTTGTTAATCGATAGTATGATGAAATATGCTGTCATGTCCTTTATGAATAGTTACGCAGGATATAATCAGATAAGAATGGCTCCTAAAGATGAAGAAGCTACGACATTGAGAACTTTGCTGGGATTTTACTATTACAAAGTTATGCTGTTTGGTCTCAAAAATGCTGGTACAATGTATCAAAGGGCGATGTAAAACATATTCCAAGATATGATGCACAAACATGTTGAATGTTATGTAGATGATTTAGTGGTTCGATCAAATGACTATGAAGAACATTGTGAACATCTAATTTCAGTATTCTGCCGTCTCAGAAAGAAGCAATTGAAGATGAATCCATCTAAATGTGTATTCGGCGTTTCGTGAGGGAAGTTTCTCAGTTTTGTTGTTAGACATCAAGGAATTGAAATCGACCAGGGAAAGTCAAGGCCATTCAAGATATGCTACCTCCGAAAACACTGAAGGAATTAAAAAGTTTACAAGGAAAGTTGGCATATATTCACCATTTCATTTCAAACCTTGGTAGAAGATGTCAACCGTTCTCTCATCTAATGAAGAAAGGAGTAGAATTTGCTTAGGACCAATTTGCTTAGGACCTGTCATGTCCAAACACATTCGATTCAATCAAAGAGTTGTTGAAACATCCCCCAGTATTGGTAGCGCCTGTGAAAGGTAAACCCCTTATTCTCTATATTTCTGCATCAGAAAATTCATTAGGGACTTTTTAGCATAAACGAACGAGCGAGGGAACAAAATTGCGCTATATTATCTAAGAAGAACTTTAGTGGGAGCCGAATGCAATTATGTGCCTATTGAGAAAGTGTGCCTAGCCCTGATCTTTGCAGTACATAAATTAAGACATTATTGTCTCTCCCACGATATAATTTTGATTTCATGAGTGGATCCACTAAAATTCTTAATGACAAGGCTTATGCTATCGGGGAGATTGGCCAAGTGGATGCTTTTATTGTCAGAATAAGTGATCACGTATGAACCGGCAAGAGCAGTAAAAGGACAAGCAATGGTGGATTTCTTAGCAGCCCATCTCGTGTCGGATAGCGAAATGATAAATGATGATTTTCCAGACAAGCAGGTGATGATGACAGAACTATGCGACCTGTGGCAAATGTATTTTGATGGTGCTTCTAGGACTTCAGGAACCGGTGCTGGAGTAATATTTATTAATCCACAAGGTGATCTATTGCCATATTCTTTCACATTAGGCACAACATGCACCAATAATGAGGATGAGTATTAAGCCCTCATTATAGGGATGGAAATAGCCTAGGAAATGAAGATAAGGGCATTGCGAATTTTCGGCGATTCTAAGTTGGTAATAAACCAGCTCACGACAGAATTCGAAGTAAGGAAGCAAGAACTCCCATATCATCGCCACGTGCGACAAATTTTGGAGCAATTTTAAGACGTTGAAGTTAAACACATACCTAGGTCAGATACTTTGGCTAGTCTGGCTGCAGCCTTAGCTTGTTTAATCGGAGCCATCTACAAGTAACAATCAAAGAAAGAAGGTTCTTACCACTTACTAATGATGTCAAGATTGCTGAGGAACTTCCCGTATCATGTTTAGAGATCATGATTGATGATTGGCCCAGCCTTTTGTGGATTATCTCAAATATGACATCCTACCAGAGGATCCTGCACAAAAGATGCAAATAAGGCAAATGACAAAGAAATTCATTATGTGTAATGAGGAACTTTATAAGAAATCCTACAACGAGGTACTGTTGTGATGTTTGGATATGAAGGAGGCGAATCAAATATTGGGTGAAGCACATTCAAGAGAATGTGGGGCTCATCAGGCTGGAAGAAATTTATTTCATTGAATATGTCGAATGGGGTATTATTGGCCTACAATGTTCAAGGATGCAATTGATTATGCACGATGATATCATGAATGCCAAATACATGGTGATATAATGCATGTACCTCGTAAAGATTTGCATCAATCAGTGGCTTCTTGGCCCTTTGCAGCCTGGGGACTTGATGTTATTGGTCCCATAAATCTATCGTCATCCAGAGGAAAACAATATATCTTGGCAGCAACAGATTACTTTTCCAAGTGGACTGAAGCTATTGCGTTGAGAAGTGTTAAAGAGAGGGATGTTGTGAATTTTATACGACATGCAATAATATACCGTTACGGTATTCCAAAAAAGATTGTCACTGATAATGGGACGCCATTTAAGAATAAGAGGATGGAAAAATTGTGTCGAAAATATGATATTCAACATTCGTTCTCGACACCCTACTATCCACCATCTAATGGATTAGCTAAAGCTTTTAACAAAATAATTGTGAAAACATTAAAGAAAACTGTTACAGGGAATAAGTGTGATTGGGATAAGAAGTTGCGAGAGACTTTGTGGGCTTATCAAACTACTCACCGTACTGCCACGAAAGTAACACCATCCTCTTTAGTCTATGGGGTTGAAGCTGTTATCCCTATAGAGATGCAGGTTGCTTCACTCATAGTGGCAGTACATCAATCAATAACAGATGATGAGAATGCTAAGATTTGGCTGAATTAGATCTGATGGATGAAAAATGGTTAGCAGCTCAACAACGATTACAGTTGTATCTAACAAGAATCTCCGCCGCTTTTGATAAAAGGGTTAAGCATCGTTCTTTCAAAAGGGTGATATCGTATTAATGCTGAAAAGATCGATAGTGGTCACTCACAAGACAGGAGGCAAATTTGACCCTAAAAGGGATGACCCGTATATAATATCTGAAGTGTATTCTAATGGGGCATATCAGGTAGTGGATCAAGATGGGCGGGGTATAAGTATACCACTGAACGCCCATTTCTTAAAAATATATCATCTATGAATCTGCATATAGTTCTGATTCAAAAGACTTGCGGCTTAACTCCGTAATTCTTCTTAATCAAAAGGGGGCAATGCGATAAAGATGGATCTCTATATTCCTTTTCAATGCTGTATTGTATTCTCTTTCTTTGAGTACTAATGAAATGCAAACTTTCTAAGTGTATCAAAAGCATCAGCCATACCGTCAGGTGAAAAATGCCAAATATATATGTTGCCAATCACTAAAATGCCAATGATAACGCCGATGATTATCGCCAATGATTATCACGAGAATAGGTCATCGGATGGAAAAACTAAATGCAAAGATCATAATAGATTATAGTAGCAATGACGATTTGTCACGCATGATAGCAAGAAAGCACTTCTATAAGATCGAATTATTACTGCTATGTGACCGAGTTAAAACTAAGCATCGATGATAAGTGCCAAAAGTTGGTGGATATCGCCATAATTGCCAAATTAGCAATAATCGCTTATACAAGGCTATCTTATCAGAATTGCTATCATCATCAAGCTGATATTATCTTAAATATAAAATTAATATTGGTAGAACATTATCAATAATGATGAAATATCAATTATTGATTCATATGGCTAACCACATATAAAGTCAATGACAACGATGACAACTTATCATTTAAGGCAGCTTGGCCAAGCCTTATACGGCCAACCACACATAAGACCTATCATTGTCAGCAACATATGTATATCATTCAGGCAGTAGTGGAGTCTGTGGCCTTAAAAAGCCCATAAAGGCTTCATATGCACCCATGCGGGCAATTGACGAAGCAATTATGTAAGACCCATGCTGTCTGTATAGTTTTAGGCAGCGTCATGAGGATGACCGGAGAACGCCCCTTGTGATTGGGTCTGACTTTGTAGGCGAGGAAAAAATGAGTTTTCGAAGCAGGATGACTCCCCAGATCCCTGGTTTGATTTTAGTAGTAACGTATGGGGGCAAGTCTCTGAAGCAGGACACTGATGGACCGACAGCGTTGGATTTGGTACCCCAACGGTAGCCTTGCGCGCCCCGTGAACTCTAGAGAGTTATTGTGGCCAACCCTGTGTGTAAATCCTATCGAGTCCACAACCCTGGTAGCTTCACTAGGCCCCTCTGATGGATCACGGTTTATGAACTCCTCGGCCGTGATAAGCCCCGCAAACTCTAGAGAGTTACAGCGGCCATTTGTGTAAGACCAACTCTAACTACTTATGAGTTTAAACTGTGGTTGCTCCAACTACTTATGAGCCTAACCTATGTGTGTAACTAACTGGAATTGAAACTTAGTCTCGCCCATTCTGAATATCATGTAGGCAATGTTATTCTAACCATTATTATAACTTATCATTCAAAGCTCCACATATTTGTTAAATATACTTTTGAGAATTGCTCAAGTTCAAAATAATGCAATGATAAGATAAATATATACCACATGAAGATATGACATTAAGATAGATAAGTTTCATATTGGGTATAAAAACAAAGAAGGGAGAGTCATATTTCCTGTTCAAAATGTACTCCTGCTAAACTTAACCAAATGTATTTACTATTATTCTATTTCGAAGAGGATAAGCTTTCAATGATGATATGCTTGTTATTTCGAAGAGAACGATGGTGCCTGTCTGTCTCTTGTCTTCTTGACACCGCAAGAATAATGTCTTTCACAACTTGCAAAGGAGGAGGAGGATGAAATGGCACAAAATTATCATCTTTTGAAAATTTTGGAGATTCATGGGTACTTTGCAGAGATACTCCAAAAGCTATCCAACCTTCAAGAATATCGGCCAATGGTTCTTCATGAGAAGTGTGCTCTAAGGAAATCGTTGCACAGAATTGACTAGAATAGGGGGAATGGTTAGTCTCCCTGTAATAACCGATGCCTTGGTCTTCTTGATAACTCCTTAGTCGAGGTGGAGGAATGAATATGGCATGGTCAGCTGAATAATATCTGCGCACCAAATATTATTGGTGGACCCACCAACGCATCCAGGAATAGGACGCGTGAATTGGGTATCCTTGGCCTGAGAGTAAAAGTGAGATCCAGTGTTAACACTTAAGAGTTGCCTCCATATCAAAGCCCAGTTATACGGTCCGATGCCACAGTTCCTCATAGATTTGGTAACAATATCACAAGTCGTCGGCACAGTTTGGTTAAACCCGAATTGATGGGCAAATCTGCATGGATGGGTTCACGCCAAAACATGTTGCCTTCTCTTAAGGGAAGAGTACCAGATCTGATGGAAATAAGGAATGAGTGCTCACCATAAAAGATGGAGTCATTATCAATAACTTCTATGCCTTCCAGGTGAATAGTGAAAGGAAAATGACGAAAGTCAATAGGATCACCGTCTTCTATTTTTCGAGTAACCCAGCCATTTGATTTTTCAACCATCTTCCTCAGCTGGTAGTGTTGGAGAGGGAGCTGATGAGGATCTGAATATGCCTTTGGTGGCTCATCAAAAGTCCAAGGGAAGTATACTACTAGCCAACCTACAAAGAAATGCCAAGGAGTGCAGATTGAGAAAGGTTGGAGTGATGAATCTATGGGCCCGAAAATTCTATCACCAAAAGCACGATATAAGGGACATAGAACTGAAGGAGCTAATGAATGCTTTTGACCCTCAGCCATAGCGCTAGCAGCTATGAAAAGGGATGGTTTAATGATTTGTTCTGAACTGGGGAATATTACCAAGCTTAACCAATAAGCTAGGAAGGCAGCTAATTCATAAGAGTGACTGTATTCGGTAGTGCTTGTAATATTCTCACGAACGGTTTTAAGATTCTGATGATTATAACCTACAGAGCTGTCAAGGTAAAATAACAAGGTTATTTTTGAAGAAAAATGAAAATTTAAAGAGAAAAGAATTAAGAGAAGAGAAGTATACTGTATTTTGCGAGAGAAATGAGCCAACCATTCAAGAGGAGTGATGTGTTCAGGATTGGGAAAATTAACCAATTCACTGAAAAGTTCCAGAGTAGTTTTCGAAATCCTGGATTTACTATTTTTTGCAGAAGCATAAGATAGTTCTTCATTTGAAGGAATATAAATATCAAGGATGTCACCCATGATAGGAAGACTTGTTATACAACAAAGGTCCCATAAGGTAATACTCATCTCACCCAGAGGAAGATGAAATGAGTTGGTTATGGGGGACCAAAAGTTAAGAAAGCCTCTGAAAATAGCTGTGTTTCTATAAAAATTCTCCAATGTGGCTATGATGGCATCACAAAGATTAATTCGTTCCAGAATGACCGTATGTTTTCGACCAACAACACGAGCCCAGGCACTATAGAAATCTTGAGGAGACAGGAGACCCTCGACTATGAAGTCATCTCTCCTCCCGGGGGCATGATTGATGAAGAAATGTTGACGAGCAGTCTCGAAGAAATGAGTTGGAAAAGGCCGATGAGAGTCATGACAGGGTTGTAGAAATCGCATTTTGTATATCATGCCAGCTTTCTGATGCGAATCCTTTCCTTCTATCCGGCCTTCCAGGATTCGGGGCTCTCTCATGATCTAATTATCTATGAAGACAAGGCGACTTTGGTAGGGGGAAGGTTCGCTATGAAGAATCGACCAATGCCATAGAATATTCATGGGATAAGAGATAATTTTATCCGAGTAGGGGTGGTGGAATTCCAATAGTTTTTCATTAATCTCCATGCATGTCCAAATATGACGAGGGAATTGTTCACATGCGAAAGAAACTGAAGGATTCCCTTTTCTTGAGGATAAAGCCTTGGAAGGATTCATGGTGATAAGGAAGAGAAGAGTTAAAGAAATTTTGGCAGAGTTTCGAGACAGAGATTTATTGCACCAAGGGCGAATGAGTTGCGCGGTTCAGTTGCGCGCGACAGTAGCGCGGATAGTCTGCGCATAAGATGGGTTTGGTTGGAAGATTGAATTTTGAAGTGAGGAACAATTGAATGGACCAATATTTATAGGCTCGAGGCACCGCCAGAGAGTTGTACGGAGGCATGCAAATTAGGTTCTCTATGACAAAGTTTGATCCTTCAAATTGATTTAGATAAATCAAATTTTGGATCAAGGGGGCATCTATTGGGGCATAAAAAATGATTAAGGAGGGAAAGGTATGAAAAGAGAGAGTGAGCTGTGTGAGTCTTGAGTTGCGTGGGTCCTAAGTTGCGCAGGTCCTGAGTTGTGCGTGACCGCGCAACTCGCCCGAGTTGCACTAGGGTGCGCAAGTTCCATTAGAGAAAAAGAACCTAGTGATGTGAAGTGGGGCCCATAGCACAAGAATCGAGGGCTCACACATGCGAATGCCTATAAATATCCGCTCACCCCCTCATTTGGGAGATTAGATGTTCAGGAGGTCAGTTCCTCTAATAGGTATTGAGAGCAGAGAGAATGGAGGAAGGAAGACCGTGTAATTCATAGCAAGTTGCGCGGGTCTGCGCAACTCGCCAGCCCCGCAACTCCGGTATGAGTTACGCGGATTATCTTTGAGGGTAGTCGTTATGCTGAAATTTCTAATAGATAATCAAGTTATTTCGGATATTCCTAAGGGATCCCAACAGGGGAAGCCCACACAACTCGTCTCCCTTGGAGATTTGATGAAAATGCAATGGAATGCTGTCAAAATTTACATTCTGATTATATTTGATTTATGTATCTCTCTCTTTATTAAGAGATTCTATCTTAGAATCAAAGGATCAAGATGATGTTAATGAACTCAGAATAAATGAAATTAATGAATATTCCCTTTGCTTTATCTTTATCGATGTTAAATAAGAAATTCTCCCAAATTAAATGCATTTCGTTTCTGGTCGAAATAGCATGTTGAGTATTTTTTCTGACATGGTGTGGCAATTTTTAGAGGTCTTCATGGACGATTTCTTTGTCTTCGGTTCATCATTCAGTGAGTGCCTTGAGTACTTGAAATCGGTGCTGAAGAGATGTGAGTAAAAGAATTTTGTGCTGAATTATAATGCCCTGAAAATCAGGGGTCGAGCAAAGCTCAGCTCCCAAGTTCCAACGCATCACTTATGCAACATAGATAATGATGATTATGATGAGAGCATTGAAACATGAATGGGATTATACCAAAACAATATATCATACTCCAGAGACAGTTAAATTGTAAGTGAAAAACTGTGATAGATATATAAAATATATAGACTGTGGTGAGTCTCCAGAGTGTGATAACATTGCCAGGTTAAATAATTACATGTATAAGTCCAAAATATACAAAAAAATGTAATGGCATCTAATCAGCAACCTATAACCCCGTCGATCAAGACACGGCTGGCATGAAGCCGTCGGAATACAACATATACAAGAAGGCATCCTTGTCGTTGCAAAAGTTTGTCTCCGCCTCATAAGCATCGCCATCACCTGCAGCTACAACAGGGTCTGGTTGGTGTGTACAACACTGTCCCGTAACGTGGGAGTAAGTAGCTAGCTCAGTGGAACAATAAAGCATAGGTTAACATGTTATCAATTCAGTCAAGCAGTAATGATAAAGCAGTACAATCAACATTCCTAAGTACTATAATTAATGTAAGGATGAGATGTGGTTATGATGCATGCCCTCGCCAACATACTCCCTCATGTGACACCATTTACGTCCGCGGCATGCTATCACCCTCAGTGCTCCACATCTTTCAGGCACATGCAATGCGATGATGAGCATGATTACCGAGTTGTTATTAGTCCATTTCAAACAGCAGTATTGGGAAACTAAGGTACCTTCCTTATATTATTCCCAAACAATGATCTATTCTAGGGTCGTCAGTCCTAGACAATCTCATATGATGGTGTGTTTCTAGGTCACTGCAAGGGTTGCCAGGGCTGTTACACGGAATCGTTACACCACTCCCCTATTACCGTATCAATACAGGCCTAGTTTATACTCTATTACTACGGGAAGGCTCGTCGCCTCACCGCAGATTTAGAGTATGCTAGAGGTCACTATACCAGGTACGGTTAGGGCTGCCAGGGCTGTTACATGGAATTGTTGCACCACTCCCCCATCACCCATCAAAGCAGTGTAGGCCGACAGCTCGAATATAGTGTCCATACCACTATAATCGGCTCATGAGTCTGGTTGCTCAATGGTCACTACGGGGAGGCTCGTGGCCCCAGCATAGGCTGACAGTTCGACCACGGTGTCCTATACCACTATGCCCGGCTCATAAGTCTTAGCGGATCGAGGTACCACGGTTAACGGAATTCCATTGGTAAGGTTAGTACCTTAGGTTCAAACAGAGGCATCTAAACATGGTGAACATACATAAGACAATCGGGTTACTTGACGAGCTCGGCTAGCTCGAGCGCATGACAAGTTGAACGACATGAAGTCCATAAGCACTTCGCGTGGCCAACCATTATCGCCAACCGAAGTACGACTCGGGTTTGTCGAACACATCTCATGTGGCGAATGAATCTTAGCCACGAATTCAACCCCATTACCGATTGCCTGGACTATACACTAGCCCTAATCACATTCAATTATAGAACAGTTAAAGCAGTAATGGATCAAGATTTTAAATCATACAATCAAATATCCAATATTGTCCGCTTAGGGCTGCCAGGGCTGTTGCACGAAATTGTTATACCACTCCCCCATCACCTTTCACGGATTTTATGGAATACAACTTAAACATGTGAAGTAGTCAGTGGCAGGATTAAGTAAACAAGTAATTTAAACATATTAACAAGCATGTTATAAAACACAATGCAAACAGGAAATCCCAACACATACGTTTCATAAACCAGTAAGTGATTAAACTAAACAACTTACATGAAGGAAATCATACACATCACTAAGGTAGCTGAGAATCATATCTCAACACTCTTATATATTACAATTTACTAACTACTACTCATTCAGACATTTCAACAAACACTTTAGACTACATACATCAACATACATGACATATGTTGATCACATAGGTATTAGGCCAAATCCTTTCACTAGGGAGCTTCCCCATTTATAACACGCGTGCACCCACGACGGATAGTCATGGCAAGCAGGAATCCAAGTTCCATATTCATTCAGTCATTTCCACAAACACTTGGGCTACACATTTTAATATATATAGTGTATATTGGCCGTGGCGTGATTTAGGGCAAATCCTTTCGTCAAAGGGGTATCACCAATACAACAATCATATAACCATGACAATTAGTCATGGCGAGCACGAATGCGAATTTTATACTCATTCGGTCATTTTCACAAACACTTAGAATACACTCTTTTAACATACATAGCGTATACTAGCAAAAACATGTATTAGGGTGAATCCTTTCACCGAGTGAGTATTATATATATATATGTATATATCATGTTCATACAGTAATTAATCATGGCTAACATACTTTCAAAATTTATACGTATATGGTATTTTCTACAAAAACGAGGAATACAGTATATTCAACATAGTTAACATATAACTGAAAAATGAAATGGACAACACTTTGTACATGTGCAATTGCATGCAGATCATGAATCTATCATTATCTGACATTGAAAGCATTGAAAACCATAGCCTATACATCTAAAGTCCGCACCTTTTGTCGTAGAACCGTAACGAATATACTAGAATCTCTAAGCCTTCGTCTACGGTGATTAGGCAATTTGAATCATGAAGCAGGTCAACTATTACATCACCAACACTCTTGGAAACCCTAAAACAGCTTAGGGTTAGGTTTTCTTACCTAGGAATGAAGTCGGAATCGCCAAGAAAGCGATTAGATCTTGATAGTTAAGCACGTATGATGGTAGGATAGAGCACCAGGATCCTTCACCCATATCTCCCACACTCTCTCTCTTTTCTCTCTTCTCTCTCTTAGGTTTTCTCAAATTCATATGGAATGAGAGAGTGAGGGTTTAAGGTCCTTATATAGGCCCAAAACTCTCCAAAATAGACCTAGGGTCAAGGTATACTTAGCTTTTATCCAAAGGGCATCTATTTCAGCTCAACGAAGCATTTCTGGAGCCCCCCTTAAGCCAAAGGTCGGACTTAAGCCCACTGACGATGGATCTAGGTCAAGTTACATTTTCGTTCCAGTTGGGTTCCCAGATCACACGTGGCGGACCAGTTTCAGTTCAACGGTCACCGGAACTCGATCAGGGTTACAAGTATATGGACATGTGTATGAAATTTCCCCTGATCCGAGGGTGTATTTGGGTCAGATTCTGATGGTCTGATTTCTCATATCAGGCCCGCAAGTGACAAGTCTCAGATTACTTAAATGAGACTCAATTTCTAAAGAAATCTACGTTTTCTCATACACTTCACTTCGGGCTCAAGCGAATAGCCGTGGGACATTATTTGGATTTGATTTCCGAGATGGTTGTCAAGCCCAACAAGGTGGTCCTAACCGTTTAACTTTGCGTTAATCGGACTTCCGATGTGCGGTCCAGATCTGAAACGGAGTTTCAATGTGCTCCCGAGAGCAACTGGGTAATGAGATTGATCCTAGATTTTAGGATAACCTAGCATCGATGATTCTACAAGTTTTGGGTCTTGCAGATTGTATTTAAAGTGATTCAATCAGATTTTGTAGCTAATCTAGTTTAGTACTTAGTTACTTTATCTCATTTCTAAAGGATTTGATCCTGAGCGATTTCTGCCTGAGGTGGCACTCGAGTCTTTGTACGGATTTCTAAAGTATTGTTCTTCATCACCTAAACTTTAGGATTCATGCCTAATATGAAAGTACTTAGAAGCATTTAAAGAACATGGTGGTGAAAGGGCAAATGAGAGATTGTGAAGGAAATGGGTTAAGAAGCGATTTTAGACTATGGGATTGAGTTCTGACAAGTTAATAAGGTGTTAGGAGCGACCCATTGCCTAAGGACGCCAAATTCTAGGTTGGCAAAAATCCGGGATGTTACATTAGAAGAAATGTCATTTCATAGTTTAGAAGGGGATAGTCCTCGGACACATTATATCATCTAATGGAATTGAGGTGGATAAAGTTAAAATTGACTTAATCTCTAACTTACCACCAACCAAGAGCATATGCAACGTGCGATCCTTCGTAGAATACGTCAGATTCTACAGAAGGTTTAAAAAGGACTTTAGGCTCATCTCTCGAACTTTATGCAATATTAGTTAAAAGGAAACTCCCTTTGAGTGGAGAGACGAATGTCTGTTTCAACAAGAAATGAATGTATTTGATTTGGGGGAGATCTTACTCAATAATAACAAAGAAAAGATAGAGAGAATAATCATCACAATGTATTTTATTGATTCTAAATTCATTTACATCCTCATCTTATCCCTTGATTCCAAAATAAAGTATATATGAATTGTAAAGTAAAAGTATTAAATAAGTTCAGATATCAATTTCGACAGCATGCCGACTGGAGATACGCTTGTCTTAATAAGAGAAGTGTTTTACGGATCTGGACATCCTCATCTTCTTTCTACATTTATCCAAGTAACACCTTTTCAAAGAAATGCTTGAATTCCCATAAGGACTGTAATAAATTCAGCAGCATAACTGTCCAAAGGTCATTCTCGCGCAACTCGACGGGTAGTTGCATGGGCCCATGAGTTGCGCAGACTCGCATAACTACTCTCTGTTGCACGATCTCATTTATTCTTCAACTCCTTCCAATACCTGTCAGAGATATCAGAGTCTTTCTTCTCTAGAAGTTTTAATCTTGTGTGTCCAAATAAGAGGGGTAGTGAGGTATTTATAAGCCTCCACAAGTGTGATCCTTAAATCTTGCACCATGGGGCCCACCTCGCATAATGCCTTATTGCGCAACTACTGTTCTTCTCAAAGCATGTTGCTTGAACCCGTGCAACTGACATGAGTTGCTAGGTCCACACAACTCATGTGTCTTCTACACTTCCTTTCATTTTCTCATTTCTTCTAACTTTTCTTTCTTTTCTTCTGATCTTTTCCATCATTTATACTCTTATTTTTATGCTCCAATAGATGCCCCCTTGATCTTATGTTTGTTCAATCATTAGAGCAAATAGAGGATCAACTTTTCTTCTTTCAGACCAAGTTGCGTCGATTCGCACAACTCCTCAATCAGGTCTTGCAACTCTATTTGGGTTCATACTCCTTATAAATACCAGGACTTGGTCATTTTTTTTACATTTCAAAATTCCTTCAAACCAAAGTTATTCCTTGCCCAACTCAGTTTGCGTAACTGATCTTTGCCTGCGGAACTTAGTCCGCGCAACTGATCTTTGCCTGTGGAACTTGGTCTGTGCAACTGATCTTCGCCTCGCAACTTGGTTTGCGTAACTGATCTTCACCCCCGCAACTTGGTCCACGCAACTGATCTTCACCCACACAACTTGGTTCACACAACTGATCTTCACCTGCGTAAAATTCTCTTGAAGTAGTTGAATTCTTCCTGACTTCATCTCATCTTACCTTCTTGAAATGGCTTGAAATAAGAGGGGAAATATATTCAATAATCTTCAGTCCACAGACAACTTTGTGAATCAATCGAGAGCTTCAGCCGATAAGACTACATCTTCAAGAAAGAAGAATCATGCATCCCACTCAGAAGCCAAATAAGTTATCCAAAACACTTGGGATTGTGTAGAAATTTATGAGGAAGCCTTCTAATTTTATAATCCTCATAAGAATGAGACAGTCGTCATTCCTATAAATTTACGACGTCACTGGTCGACTCTTCACAGCGAACTAATCGATCAAATGATCTGAAATAATCTTGTTTCTACATATAACTAGATTATGATGGAACTGCAAATTTTAGAAGGACATCTGGAAGAGAATGGATCCCACCAAAAATCTGGTAGAATTCATAAGATGCAATTCTTATGGCCATGCTATAATCCTCAACAACTCCTTCCTACTCATTATTTCAAAACAGCTCGACAATTTTTCTTTACTGAAGGATCACCATGGAATACAGAAGGATTCCTGTCGATGGGTCTTTTATCACCATGAGATTATTATAGTACCTGGGCTCGAGCCATTGCCTAGAAACATGCCGATATCCTAAAGTAGATTAACCTTTTTGATGCAATCATAGCTACATTAGAACATTTCTACAGAGATGTGGCTATTTTTAAAGGTTTTCTTGATCATTGGTATCCAATTACCAATTCATTCCACCTTCCTTTAGGTGAAGTCAGATCACCTTGTGGGATCTCCTTTGTATAGCAAGTCTTTCTGTCATGGGCAATATTTTTGATGAATATGTACCTTCAAACAAAGAATTTACTCGCATCTCTATGGAAAACAATAGACCCAAAATTTCAAAGACTACCCTTGAACTCTTCAGAGAAATGGCTAATTTCCCACAACCTAATGAAATTCATTCTTTTGACTAGCTGGCTCATTTCTCCCAGAACTTATGGTATATTTCTTTCCTTTTCTCTCTTTCAGAATCATCATCATCATCATCATCATCATCATCATCATCATATATATATATATATTTGTATCACCTGTTTTATAATTGTATCATTATCTTTGACTGTTTTGCAGGTCAGAATCATCAAGACCTCAAAATTATTCGCAAGAATATCGAGAGTACTGTTAAATATAGTTCTTATTGTGAGCTGGATACTTTCTTAGTTTATTGGCTAAGCTTAGTGATATTTCCCAGTTCAAAACAAGCAGAAATCATCAGACTAGGACTCTTCGTGGTTGCAGGTGCGATGACAGAAGGTCGGAAGTATTCATTGGCTCCTCCAGTCCTTTGTTCATTATATCGTGATTTTGAAGATGTCATTTTCAGCTTTGAAGGTTCAACCTCCGAGCCTTTTTCAATTTGTGCTCCTTAACATTTCTTTATAGGCTGGTTAGGAGTCTACTTTCCTTAGACCTTCGTTGATTCAAAAAGAGTTTATTCAAATCTTCATTAGCTCCCACTCCAGCATTATCAACTGAGGAAGATGACTGAAAAATCAAATGGTTGGGTCACTAGAAAAATATAGAATAATGATCCTATCGACTTCTTTTAGTTTCCTCTTATTAGCTTTCAAGAGGATATAGAAGTTATCGATAACAATTCTATCTCTTTCGGAGAGCATTCATTCCTTGTTTTCATCAGGTCCAATACTCTCCCATTGAGAGAGGGTAGAAAATTTTGGTGGGAACCATATTATCTGAGTAGATTTGCCTGTCAATTTGGTTTTGATTAGACAGTACCAGAAACTTGTGATATTATTACAAAGACAATGAGGCGTTATGGTATCGGATCATATAACTGGGCATTGATATGGAGACAACTTTTGAACGTACATACTGGATCACACTTCATAATTCCTGGTTATAACTTTCCAGTTCATACTTCTTATTGTTAGATGCGTTGGTGGGCCCATCAATATTCCTTAGTGTGTAATTATCATCCGATAGATTGTGCCATATGGATTCTTCCGCCACGCATGAGGAATTATCAGGCAGACCAAGGCATAGGTTACTTTGAAGTGACAGATCATGCCCCTTTTTCAGGCCAACTTTGCATAAAGATTTCTTTGGAAGATGCTATTTGTAAGGTGAAGTCCTCTGATACCCTTGAAGGATGAATAACATTTGGCTCTCCTTTACAGAATTCGAAAGATGCATTTGGATCATCGAATTGTCCAGAAGAAAATGATGATCCTTCGCAATTTCATCCTCCTCCACCTTTGCAGATTTTATGAGATAACCTTCCTTCATCATTAGGAGAGCAAATGGCAGAAAGAAGTCGTCGTCCTCTTCTGAAGGGTAAACAAGTCATAATTGAAGACCTGTGATTGATCTTGAAAGATTAACTCTTGAAGAGGATAAGTCATCCATTTTCCCTTCTTTTGAGTAAGAAGTAGCAAGCATTCTTGATCATAAGTCTGATATTATTGTAATTTGGATTCAATTCAAACAAATATTGTGACAACATGCACATATTTTTGAACATTAAAAAAGAAATACAATATCTCATAATTTGTCATATCTTGCCATGTTATATTTCTTAACATAATTTTGCCATGATTTACAGTGGCTAATTTTTTTTTGCATGTTGTTGTTGTATCTATACATACTGAATTTTCTCGCATGCTTATTTAGGATTTTCATGATTCATTTTGTTATAACAGGTATTTAGCAAATATAACATACCGCATGTTGATCATGCTTTAGAAATACAATGAATGAGCACATGCGTATGTGAGATTTCACATTATGCAATTCATAATTCAATGAGATAGTAACACATCTTATTGTTAGTGTCACCTATGTGGTATTTCATTTTGATGGGCAGAACTAAATATAGTTTAGATAGTTCTGAAGGCCCCACACATAGTTTAAGCTCTTGAGTAGTTAGAGCAATCATAGTTTTTCAGACTCTTAAGTAGTTGGAGTCGGAGGTCTTAGTGAATGGTCTCTGTAACTCTTATGAGTTCACTGAACCACTGCAGCCGGGGAGTTCACAAACCGTGATCTATTAGAGGGGCCTATTGAAGCTACCGGGGTAGTGAACTCGGCAGGTTTTACGCACAGGGTTGGCCGGAGTAACTCTCTAGAGTTCACGGGGCTCACAAGGCTCCCTTAATGGGTACTAAATCCAATGCCGTCAGTCCATTGATGAGGGGGTAGGTCATTTAGAGGACCAGTCCCCATGAGTTTCTACTAAAATCAAGCCAAGAATCTGGGGGTCTTATACATGGTTAGCCTCTCTATGGACAAGCCAAAGTGCGCACACTGCAACCTGCTTTTTCTTCACCTGTAAGGTCTAACCCATTCATGAGAGGGCATTTTCTCTCACCATCCCCCATGACGCTGTTAGAAACTATACAAACGACATTGGTTTTATGCGTGGTTGGTCGTATATGCGCACTCCATTGCCCGCATGGGTCTAAGCATGTGATTGCCTTCACGAGCTTTTTAGGGCCACTGGCTTTTCAATGCTGCCCGCATAATATTTGATAAATTGCTATTATAATAAGTCTTATGCGTGGGTGGCAGTAGAGGCACACTCCATTGCCATAGATGATAAATCGCCATCGCTAATAATATTTCTGATAGTATTTTTTGTTGAAGTAATGTATCAGCTTGGCGATAATATCGATTTCATGATAATGACTCTTGTAATAATAATCAGCGATTAACAATAGTTTCAATTAGGTAGTGATAGAGATATTTTCAATTTGACGATAATCGACGCTTGGCGATAATAGTCGGCGATCGTAATAATTGTTAGTGATAATAATCGGCGCTTGGTGATAATCAGTGATTATATTAATTTGATGCAGATAACTTTGATATGCTTGAGAATTTACATATTTTTTTATTCATATGTTGAGAGGAATACATGGCATTGCCTTTTGAGGTTTTTTCATCATTTTGCTTGTCTTGCCCCCTTTTGATTTGGACAAATTGATAATCTTCAAAATCAAAACTTCAGCGAACTTCAAGGATAATATTTTTGAAAAAGAAGGCATTGATGGGTATACTGATGCCTTGTCCGTTCTGATCCACAACTCGATAAGCTTCATTCGAGTATACTTCAATTATTATATACGGGTCATCCCATTTAGGGTCAAACTTGCCCCCAGGTATACGAGTGACCAATATGAGTCTTTTCAACATTAGTACCATGTCGCCTTTCTTAAAGGAGCGATGTTTGACTTTCTTATCAAAGGCAACAAAAATCCTTGCCTGATATAGTTCCAATTGTTGCTTGGCCGTTATCTGCTTTTCATAGTGCGCATCCAACTTCGTTAACGTTATCTTGACATTTTCATCATCTATGATAGATTTATGTATTGCCACTCTCAGTGATGCGACTTGTGTTTCGATGAGGATGACGACTTCGACACCATATACCAATGAATACGGTGTGACTTTTATCGCAGTACAATGGGTAGTTCAATAAGCCCATAATGCTTCTTGTGGCTTTTCATCCAAGTCGCGTTTATTTCCCGTGACAGTTTTCTTCAATATTTTTATAATTGCCTTATTGAAGGCATCGACCAATCCGTTGGCTGGCGAATAGTAGGGCATAAAAAATGAAGCTGGATGCCAAATTTCTAGCATAGTTTCTCCAGACCCCTGTGCTTGAAAGGAGTGCCATTGTCGGTGATGATCTTTTTCGGGATGCCATGGCGAAATATTATCGCATGTTGGATGAAATTTATGACATCTCTCTCTCTTTGGCGTTTCACAGCGCAATTGCTTCAGTCCATTTGGAAAATAATCTTTTTCTCCCAGAATGTATTGCCATCCTTTAGACGAAGGTGAATTGATGGGACCAATGATATCTAACTCCCATGCTGCGAAGGGCCAAGAAGCTACTGATTGGTGAAGATCTTCAGGGGGTACATGTATGACATCGTCATGGACTTGACATTCATGGCATCGCTTCGTGTAAGCGATCACGTCTTTAAAAATTGTAGGCCAGTAATATCTCATTTGATGTACCCGATGAAACAGATTCCGACCAGCGAGATGGGCTCCACATTCTCTTGAATGAGCTTCTTGTAATATCATATTCGCTTCCTTTATATCTTGACATTGTAACGACATTTCATTATAGGATCTTTTGTATAACACTTCGCTGGATATGATGAATTTCTTTGATCTTCACTTCTGTAGCTTCTGTGATGGATCTTCTGGCAAAATATCATATTTGAGATAATCAACAAAAGGCCGACGCCAATCATTTATAGTGATCTCTAAACATGATACGGGAAATACTTCAGCAATTTCATCGATGATTTCTGACGATGTAAGAACCTTCTTTCTTCGGTAATTACCTGAAGAAGGCTCTGATGAGGACAGGACAAAGCTGCAGCTAAGCTGGCTAAAACATCTGTCCTTGCATTCTCGCATCGTGGTATATGCTTGATTTCGACATTATGAAATTGCTCCAGTAGCTGTTGCGCTCGTTGGCAAAATGGCAAAAGCTCTTGTTTTCTTATTTTGAACTCTGTTGTTAACTGAATTATCACTAGCTTAGAGTCCCTAGATATCTGCCGAGTCTTAATCTTCATTTCTTCTCCACATGCTTGTACGTCATATCCTGAAATATATTCTACATCGCTCTCTGATATGCCGCACTGATGTTCTTGAGACCAAACAGCATAACTTTATAATAATAGATTCCAAAAGGAGTTCTGAATGCTGTTACCTCTTCATCTTTAAGTGTCATCTTTGAACTTGTTTAATTAACTTCCGGAATCTTACCGTTTAGATCGCTTATAGGAATATGAAAGGTCATGCTAACACTAGAAAACTGCTTTTCCTTCAAATGATCATGAGTATTTTCAATCAGGATTGCGCATAATCACTTTCTCTCTTATGTCGTATGTTTTTTCTTATAACAATTTTGCCAATGTCGATCATTTTTTGTAGAAGATTCTTTAAGACGAGACAATTCTCAGTTCGGTGCCCCAGAAAGCGATGATAATAGCAGTAATTATTCTCTCTTATTTTCCTCATTTCTCTCGGGTATTTTGGCCATCACAATTTGATTTTTTCTGCAGCTAACAATCGATTCATCGTAGGAAGTATATCATCCTCTTCAAATGTGTATTTTTCACAATCTCTGTATCTTTTGGGCTCTTTCTTCATGTTTTTAGCCGAGGAATCATTCTTGTTCTCTTCATTATAATTTCTTCGTCTGTTCTGATGATTCTTTATTTTCTTTTCTTCCTTGACAACATTGGGTGACATTCCTTTAGAATTTTGAAATAATGGCCTTATATGGGAATTAAATACTTTTGCACTGACCCTTTTTAGGTTACAAGCCTTTGTAACCAAGTCCTGAAAAGTCTATATATTTGGGTCAATGAGGCCAAACGTAATCTCTAGTTTCATGCATTTCACACATAACTTGACTTGTTCTTCTTCTTCTGCAAGTTGTCGGCATATGCCCCAAGGATTCTCCATCGATTGATGAATTCTTTGACTGGTTCACTTTCCTGTTGGCAAATAAAAGCCAAGTCGTTTAAACTGATTTCTTCAGAGGATGACCTGGGTAATTGTGAATGACAATGAGGATTCGTGATGAAATCTGCTGCAGGAAGTATTACAGGTGGCAGTTGTCGTTCTCTTATTACGATGGTTTTCCCTTTATCTTTCCAGATCCTTGATGAATCCATGACAGGTGTCTTCATTGAAATAATTAATTTTTTCTTTTCCTTTCAACTTTCTTTATTACGAGAAGAATTTTCTCCTTGTAACATTCTTGATATCCTCACTCGTGAACGACTACATTCCTTTTCTTATGTTCACTTTTTGATAGGGATTCTATTGATTTTGACAATGGCTCAACAATGATCATGTCTCAGTTATAATGAATTGGATATGTACAATGCACATCCCTTGTGGATGTTATATTTATAGTTACTTTTCTATCCACTCTTCGCCCTTTTTCATCACTATCTCACCCTGTTTTATCAATTTCTGTAGTATATAGCAATCTTCTGTGGGATGCCCCAAAAAATGATGATAATGGTAGTAATTCTTCTCTTTTGTCATCTTAGCTTCTTCTGGGCATTAGGGTTAGGGTAACTCTACAGTTCCGACAGTTAATAATTGCTCCATCATTGGCAGAACATCTTCCTTTTTGAAGTCGTTTCCTTTGCGAAAGTCATATAATCAAGGTCGTTTATCATTTACACGGCCCTTATAACGGTCTGAATCTTCTCTTCTTTCTGTTTCTCATCTAATGTGAAAGGTGCCACTTTTCTTTTTCCGATCAACGGCATTTGCCACTAATCTATTTGGTCCTCTTCTTCCTGTTCTATTTTGAAATGCTGGTATTTTTTTGGCCATTAATTCCAGTGCATGTGCCTTTGTAGCGAGGTCTTGGAAGGTCCTTATATTGGCGGTTATAAGTCCGAACGCGATCCCCGTTGCCATAGAATTCAAACACATTTTTACCTGTTCTTTTTCTTCAAGCAGCTGTCTACACGATGCCCCCAGAGTCTTCCATCGGTCAATAAATTTTCCTATATGCTCATTCTCCTTATTTGTCGCACAGAGGTTAACTCGGTGATGCTGACATATCTGTCAGAAGAGAAGAAATTTGACATGAATGCGTCGTGCATCTGATCGCAGGTTTGTATAGATTCTGGTGCTAGGCTTGAGTACCATCAGAACACCTTTCCTCTTAAGGAAGAGCCGAATAACCGTAAACAATATTTTGAGACAATAGAAAAATTACCCATTGTTGTAATAAAATGTGTAAGATGTTCTTCTGGAGATCCATCTCCATTGAACTTCTGAAAGTCCGGATGCTTGAAGTTAGCTGAGAATGACACGTCTTTTACTTCTCTGGGATATAGTGTTCTATATTGAAATCTTCCAAGATGTGTGTGTGTTCTCTTTCAGTCCTGACAACTTCTGTTATCACTTGCCGTATCTCGTCCCATGTTATCACCCTTGTTGTGGGAGCAGATCCATGTGAACTTGCTCTTGGCGATTGCGAACCTTAAGGCTGAAAAGGCCAAGCTATATGTCCTAGAGGGGGGAGGGGTGAATAGTATATGCCAAATTAAAATTTAACAACGAAATTCAATCGAAAATAAGATAGCCATATAAACAAATAAATAAAAGACGGTACTTTAAATAAATCAATGAACAGAAATGTAAAGCAACCTTAAATAAAGAGCTCGATACTAATGTTGTTCTAAGGACAACCTTTGCACTATAAAAACCAAGGGTTTATGGCAGGACAACCTTAATAGAACAAATTGAATATCAAAACTCAAACAGAAAGGAAATAAAGGAAATAACTAGTAATAAATTCTAAACTATTACAACATTCCCCACTTTGCTTGAAATGTAAATATTATAACATTCACATCCACATATATGTTCCACAAATCTGAATGATTAAAGATATAGAAATTAAGTAAACATCCAAATCACAAAACACACCAATATATAGTGGTTCGCCTGTGTGTTCACCAACTGTTAAACAACATCCACACAGCTTGCTACTCCACTCATAATATCCTTACACAGGGGATATCAGCGTTCACTATGAAATTAAGTTTCACAGGTTCACCTAAAACCTTTACAATTGTGTCTTTCAAATGGGCTTACATAATTCAAAAAATCCCACTTCTGAGTTTTCTTGGCTCTCCTCAGATAACCATGCAAATTGAGATTTTTTTGGCTTAACCTCAAACAAAACCAAAAGATGAAAATTTATAATAAAGAAAAATACCTTGATTTCTCCTTTTATAGCAGCTCGGAAGAACCAATCGGAGTAGAAGTTCGAATGTAGAAGTTCAATGTCCAATACTCACTTTAAAATGGTTCTAGGTTCTAATTGATTTTAAATTAAACCAGTTGGGCTAGCTAGATTTGATTTTGATTCCAAGAAGAAGAATA
Source organism: Magnolia changhungtana (assembly GCA_030180095.1). Lineage (NCBI taxonomy): Eukaryota > Viridiplantae > Streptophyta > Magnoliopsida > Magnoliales > Magnoliaceae > Magnolia > Magnolia changhungtana. The sequence continues at coordinate 1,007,098 of JASAUF010000632.1, forward strand.
CAGAAATTCCTCTTTCAAATCAGATTGGAATATAGAAACAAAATCAAATGCATAAAGCTAACAAAAGAGAATATAAAATATGCACAGAGTAGCTTAAAAAGAATACTAACTTATCTCAGAGTGAAGCCTTGAATTTTCTTGAATTGAGTTATAAATCTCTGAAATTTGTGCTCTATTTATAGTTACAGAAATCGCGTCTATGACTGGTCGTGTGGCCACCACGACTGGTCGTAGGACGAAGTACATTTTAAAATTTTAAGCGCGATCTGGTAAAACCATTCCACGACAGGTTGAAGGTAGTCCACGATCGGTCGTGTGCACTCTACGACTAGTCGTGAACCACCCATGACTGGTCGTGAGACATAAAGTTTAGTCGCTGGAGTTTAAGTCGAAGATCTAGGACTGGTTGAAGGACGAGTCGTGACCATTCCTACGACTGGTCGAACAGTCTTTAGGACTGGTCGTAGAATAACTAAAAAATTCTGAAAAATTAAAACAACTTAGGACTGGTCTTGAAATTTCTCGGACTAGTCGAACAAGGTCCAGGACTAGTCTTTGAACAGACCAAATTCATGTAACAAGATTTATCTTGAATTATGTATACGAAATGGCCTACCCTAAGGTCAAACTAAGGTCTATCATACCTGGGACATGAAGTATGAACATTGAAAGTTCATTCTATCAGATGACGGTTAACCTTTGAACCTTATAAACCTTGAGATCTCTACTTGATGTAGCTTGATTTTGAGATCTTCTATAGCTGGAAGTTAGACTTCATCTTAAGTTGCACTTGAGTCTTGAAATGCACTTGAGTCTTGAACAAACTCTTCTTATCGATGTAGCTATGGATATTGATGCTTACAGAAGAGGACAAAATACATGACCTTGCATTTCTTAAAGTCGACTACCATACTTGACTTGAAGCATTGTGATGTTGTGTCTTGAAACATATATATATCAACATATAAACACAAAACACAGATAGAGGTTTTGGCATAAAGAAATTTTGACAACCAAAGGAGCATGAGACCATAACACTTACAATCTCCCCCTTTGTCAAATTTGTGACAAAACACACTCCAATAATTCAATAAAATAAGAGAAGCACAACATTCACAATAATGAATCATGCACCAGTTTTATAAGAAAACACAAAAACTAGTACAAACTCACATTATTTATATACTCCCCCTGAGTAACACACACATATAAGCAATAATGCTACCATTATCTCCATTATCATTCCAAACAAACTTTTCACTTGAGAATCTTCTCCCCCTTTTTGTCACAATATGACAAAGGAAGCAAACGAATGGAACAAAAGAATAATCAGGACAGTAATATATTGATAAACTAGTCAAGATATAAGGAAAAGTCCACATACCATTAACTAGGTTAACCAAAAGTCAGTCAACCAAACAGAGGTAAAATCAATGTCAACAGACCAACAAAAGTAAAATAGTATTAGAATTAATACAGACCAATAGAGAAAATCAATTAATCAGATCCAGAAGAGGGAGTAGGATTAGATGGATCAATTTTGTGCAAACCCTTAGTAACGTGCCGCATATACTTGTGCATATAAGCAAACTGAGATGCTTGGGTTGCACGTATTTCAGCTACCTGTTCCTTGAGAGAACATAATCTCTTATCAAAGCCAGAAGGCTGATAGTCCGGATCATTTCCAGAATCTGAACCAATTTCATCAAAAATATCATCCATATCAACATCGTCAGGAGGAAGATTCCCAGCATCTGCCTGATTTCCTGCTTCAGCACTACTACCATCAACATCCACTTGTCCAGAAACCAATTCCAACTTCATCTTGTTAATATTTAAATTGTTAAAAATAAGATGATGGATAGGAGCCTCTCTAACAGGCATAGCCATGAACATGTGAGTGGCTAAAACAGTCATAAGGTAGGCAAATGGAATATCACAATGACCGGGATGGAGACGAAACTGGATAATGAAATGACAAATTAAAGAAGGCAGACATATTTTATAACCAGGGATAACAGAATGCAAAACACGAACCATAAAGGCAGTCAGTTCTGTTTTATTTCCAGAACATGGATACACATTTGAAATAAAAATTCGGTGAAGAACTCTGTATATCGGTAACAAGTATTTTGAGGGGAGCGCATTCCCTTTTTGAGTCCATTGTACATTCAACTTACATAAGTCTCTAGTGAGCATGTATTTTTCTGATTCAGAAGGTTTTTCAGTCAAACTATGAATTGGAATACCCTCATCATTGACAGGAATGTCCATTAGAGCCAAAATCAGATGGTGGTCAACATCAAATGGACCTTCTCTAGTAGCAATTTTAAACGTTAAATTGTCAGTTGAAAAATCAGAAATGCAAGCATACATGGATTGAGCAATAGACTGGTATGCTGGCCCACCCCAAAGTAAGATGTTATCCCATCCTACAGCTTAGAGAATAGGAAAGATACCAAAAAGAGCAATGTGTTTAATACAGACAGACCGTTCAACAATGACTTTGTGCATATGAAAATCCCGTACATCAGAGGGATCATCCTCCGGTGAACGAAAATAGTGCCTAGAGATATGAGTTAATCTAGAAGAAGATGGACCACGAGAAGTTTTCTTTTTCCCTCTAGCATCCATTATCAGAATGAAAATCAAAAGATCAAGTAGATACAAAAGATGTAAAAAAAGGGGTTTTGCTAGATCAGATTTTTCAAGAAAAAACCCCAAAATTGCAATGAATCTCAAAATAGATTACTCCAAGAGTGAAAATGAAGTAATAGAAACTAGAATCTACAAGAGAAACACAAATGATACACTAACCTTGAAGATCTAGGAAGGTGGGTACGACTAGTCGTGCCTCGGCTCATTGGAGAGGAAAAAAGAAATGAAGAAGATGAGATTTCCCCCAAATTTTAAAAGGTTCTAACGCAATACACGACTGGTCGAGGACCGTTCTCGACCGTTCGTACCACGACTGGTCGAGAATTTTCTCGACTAGTCGTGTACCTATAAAAATAGGCCTATTTCATAAAAATTAGAATTTTAAACCAACAAATTATCAAATTATGTAAATTATGATACAAATATGCATGAATAATCAATTTAGAATGCACATACTGAGATCAAATTCAATTTATTAAACCTACTTTTGTCAAGTGGTTTAGTGAAATTGTCGGCAAGTTGAGTCTCTGTCGGAATATATTTCAAAGATATTATTTTATCTTCCACTAATTCACGAATATAGTGATACCTAATGTCAATGTGCTTGGTACGCGAATGCTGGATTGGGTTTTTTGATATATTTATAGCATTGGAATTATCACAATATAATATCATTGATTCCTGTGCAATTCCATAATCACTTAACATATGTTTTATCCAAACAAGCTGAGTACATGCATTTCCAGCTGCGATATATTCAGCCTCAGCAGTTGAGAGCGATATAGAACTGAAAGGGCCAAGCTATATGCCCTAGAGGGGGGGTGAATAGGGTAATGCCAAATAAAACTTAAAACAGCGGAATAATAAAAGATATAAATAATAATGCTGAAATAATAACAATCTCAAAGCACATGAAATATGAGAATGATACTAAATCAGTTCTAAGGACAACCTTACACCAAAAACTAATGGCTTATGGTAGGACAACCTTATTTCTAGAACGATCTAGAAAACACAAATGATATGGAAAATAAATCAAGAATAACTTAAAGAAATAAATCCTAAGTTATTACACCATTCAACCACACTTGCTTGAAATGAAAATTACAACATTCATCCACAAAAGCAATCCACAATAATAAAGGAATAAATGAATAAAGAAATCAAGCACATCCACAACACAACGATATATAGTGGTTCACCTGTGTGTTCACCAACTGTTAGCGAACAGCCACACAGAATGCTACTCCACTCCTAATATCCTCACACAGGGGATATTAGCATGCACTATCAAAATAGGTTTTCACAGGTTCACCCAAAACCTTCACAATTGTGTCTTTTTATCTCGGGCTTACACAATCCAAAAACCCCCACAATCTGAGTTTTCTGGCTCTCCTCAGATAACCAAAACAATGAGATTTTTCTGACAAATCTCAAACAAAACCAGAGAAAGTAAATTACAAAGTAAAATACCTGGATCTCCTTTTGAAGTAGCCCAGTAGAACCAATTGGAGTAGATGAATGATACATCGTTCAATGTCCAATACTCACATAAAGAATGGTTCTATGTCTAATTGATTTTAGATTAAATCAAGAAGAGCAAGGTCTATTTGATTTTGATTCCAGAAGAAGGAATATCACAAATTCCTCTTTTTTAAATAAGATTGGAATATGGATCAAAATCACAATAGAAAAATGCTAACAAAAGGAATATTAAATATGCACGATAGCTTAAAAAATAATCACAACTTATCTCAGAGTATAGCCTTAAATCGCTTGAAGTGAATGGAATGAAATGAGTAAACTCTGAAATTTGTGCATTATTTATAGCCTGAAAAATCCCATCTTCGACTGGTCTTAGAATCCTAGGACTGGTCGTAGCGTCAAAGATTTTGAAAGATTTTCGCGGGATTAGATTTGCTATTCTCACGACTGGTCTTAGGTAGCCTACAACCGGCCGTGGACCACCTACGACTGGTCGTGAGACACCTACGACTGGTCGTGGGACTCGAGATAAGTTGCTGGAGTTCGAGTCATAGGACTACGACCGGTCGAAGGATGAGTCGTAGGACTTCCCAGGACTGGTCGAAGAAAGTTCAGGACTGGTCGAAGGACAACCAGGAAAATCCAAAAATCTGTAACAACCTAGGACTGGTCCTGAGAAACCTAAGACTAGTTGAAGCAAAGCTAGGACTGGTCTTAAGATTTCTAGGACTGGTCTTAGAACAGTCACACCAAGTAAATTAAAATATTAGGATTATGTATTCAGAATGACCTATCATACAGACCAACCTAAGGTCAATCTAAGGTCAAACAAACCTTAAAGTGAGATGGACATTGAAGTCTTAAAGGTCTGTATTCTCAGATGATCTTGAAGTAGAAGCTTGAGTCAAGTCGATGGTCTTTCTCGAGCTTGGTACATTCTTGACTTGTCTTGATGAAGTCTTCTAATCTTGAACTTGATAGAAGCAAACTTGGAGTCTTCTATTCTTGTAGACTTTATTCATAGCATGTCTTACAAACATTCTTCATTTATGATCTTGTCTTGAAAACATTCTTTATTCATGATCTTGTCTTGAAGCAGTGTGTAGTCATAAATAAGAAACACAAGAAGTACAAGACATATAGGTTTTGACACTACAAAATTTGACAACCAAAGGGATATGAAATCATAGCACTAACAATCTCCCCCTTTGTCAAATTTGTGACAAAACACATTTATAAATATAAGAGTAAAATGAAGAAAGAATCATGAGCCATCAGAGTGAGAAAAAAAAAATTAATACTCTACTCCCCCTAAGTGAGTAGAAACAATCAACCATTTTCAAGTACTCACTTTCTCCCTTTCTCCCATTCTCCCCCTTTCTATACTATTCCATACTACTCCCCCTTTTTGTCATAAAATGACAAGGGAAGGCCAAAGGAGAGAAGAGAACACCATATGAAGAGTCAAGATTTAATTAGTACAACACTTCAATGTCATCAATCCAAAACATACAACCAAAGTCATCAATCGTAATAATAATACAGAATCCATCATATTCAAAAAAAAAAAAAAAGAGATAATCCACCTAATCAGATCCAGATGAAGGAGCAGGGATGGTTGGATCAATCTGATGTAAACCCCTATTATTGCGACGAAGATATTTTCGCATATATTTAAATTGCATATCATGGGCTACACTCAGGTTATCAACCTTCTCCTCCAATGCACGTAGACGTGCATCATAACCAGAAGATAGATCGTAATCAGAATCATTTTGGGAGTCAGTTTCAATTTCTTCAAATATATCATCCATATTTATATCAGCCTGTGGAGGAAGATCAGCAGCTTCTCCTTCATTTCCTGCTTCAGCACCTTCACCACCACCTTCATAGAATTGACCAGGAAGCAAATCCAACTTCATCTTATTTAAATAAGTATTATTGAATAAAAGATGATGAATTGGTGCCTCATTCTCAGGTAAAGCAACGAACATATTTGTGGCTAAACAAGTCATAAGATAATCAAATGGAATATCACTATGACCCGGATGAAGACAAAACTGAATGATAAAATGACATATCAAAGAAGGTAAACAGACAACAATGCCGGACACAACAGAGTGCAATACCCGAACCATGAAGGCAGTTAACTCGGTTTTATTGCCTGACCGAGGATACACGTTTGAAGTGAAGATCCGGTGCAAAACTCTGTATCTGGGTAATAAAAATTTTGAAGGGAGCACATTTCCTTTGTGCATCCAATGCACTTCCATATTGCATAAATCTCTTGTCAACATTTATTTTTCCGATTCTGATGGTTTGTCATATAATGTATGAATCAGAATACCTTCATCTTTAATAGGTATATCCATAATACCTGATATCAAATGTTGATCTATCAAAAATTTTTCTTCTCTAGTAGCAATTGAGAACGTTAAATTATCAAGGGAAAAATCAGAGATACATGCAACCATAGATTGTGCAATGGACTGGTATGCAGGCCCACCCCAAAACAAAATATTAGTCCAGCCAACAGATTCAAGGAGAGGTGTAATCTCAAATTGTTCAATGTGACTGAGACTTACAGGACGCTCAACGATAACTTTACGGTTACGTAATTCCCGTACATCATTGGGATCATCTTCGGGTGACCGAAGGTACCGTCTTGTTATAGATGTAGATCTAGATGAAGATGGACCATGGGATGTTTTCTTTTTTCCTTTAACATCCATATTCAACAAGATTTACCAAGGAGCAAGCACAAAGAACACTAGAAGTGGTGGGTTTCTCTAGATCAGATTTTTAGAGAGGAAACCCTAAACAATCAACAAAAGACGAGATCTAGCTTATGGAATAAACAAATCAAAGCATAGAAGGCATAAATCTTCAATAAAAATGAAGAAAAATGACTTATCTTGAAGAAAATCACGAACTCTCAAGACTGGTCTAGCCACGACTCGTCGAAGGAAGAAGAGAAAATGAAGAACAAAGTGATTTTCCCCAAATTATATGATGCTCACGATCTCTACGACCGGTCGAGTGCAGTCCACGACCGGTCAAGTCAGGACCGGTCGTGTATGGCAAAGGCCGGTCGAGCATCGACAAAAATAAATATTTTTAAGCATAAATTGAAATTTATTCACATAAAAATTTAAAATATAGTACACTATGATACATGCAGACAAGTATATTCAATTTAAAATGCACATACCAAGATCAAATTTCATTTTAGTAAACCTGCTTTTGTCGAGCGGTTTAGTAAATATATCAGCAAGTTGGACATTAGTTGGAATATATTCCAAAGAGATAGCTTTTTCTTCAACTAATTCACGAATGTAATGATACCTAATGTCAATATGCTTAGTACGCGAATGCTGAATTGGATTTTTGAAAATATTGATAGCACTGGAATTATCACAATGTAAGATCATTGAATCTTGATTAATTCCATAATCGCTTAACATGCGTTTCATCCATACGAGTTGTGTACATGCATATCCTATTTGCGATATACTCACCTCAAAGAGTGGAAAGCGATATTGAACTTTGCTTCTTGCTAAACCAAGAAACTAAACAATTTTCAATGTAAAAACAACTACCACTGGTTGATTTTCTGTCATCAATATTACCAGCCCAATCAGCATCAGAATACCCAGCTAATTTAACATTAGTATCAAAAGGATACCAAAGACCCAAATTAGTTGTACTTGCGACATATCTAATAATCCGTTTGACAACAGTAAGATGTGAATCTTTAGGATTAGACTGATATCTCGCACAAATACCAACGCTAAAAGCGATATCAGGTCCACTAGCAGTTATATATAATAAACTACCAATCATACTACGATATAGCTTAGGATCTACATCTTTACATGTAGAGTCTTTTGAGAGTCTCAAGGTTGTACTCATAGGAGTATCAAATTTTTTACCATTTTCAAATCCAAAACTTTTAACCAAGTTTGTAGCATACTTGGGTTGAGAAATGAAGATTCCATTAGGTTGTTGTTTTACTTGTAACCCTAGGAAGTAATTTAGTTCACCAACCATGCTCATTTCGAATCTTGATTTCATCAACTCTGCAAACTCAATAGACATGTTAGAACATGTTGATCCATAAATAATATCGTCTACATAGATCTGAACCATTAAAATCTCATTATTATGTTTCTTAACAAATAGCGTCTTATCGACACTTCCCACTTGAAAACTATGACTAAGTAAGAATTTAGTCAATTTTTCATACCATGCCCTGGGCGCTTGTTTCAGACCATAGAGAGCCTTTTTGAGACGAAATACATGATCAGAAAGCTTGGGGTCTTCAAACCCTGAGGGTTGTTCTACATAAACTTCTTTATGTAAATCGCCATTCAAGAAGGCACTCTTTACATCCATCTGATAAATTTTAAACTTTCTAAAGCAAGTGATGGAAATAAAAAGTCTGATAGATTCAAGGCGAGCGACTGGAGCAAAGGTTTCATCGTAATCGATGCCTTCAATCTGATGTACCCTTGTACAACCAGTCTAGCCTTGTTTCGTATAACATTTCCAAGTTTATCAAACTTGTTTTTAAAGATCCATTTTGTTCCAATAATGTGTTTATCTTTAGGTCTAGGAACAAGATACCAGACATCATTACGAACAAATTGATTAAGTTCATCCTGCATAGCTACTATCCAATTTTCGTCAGAAAGAGCTTCTTTTACATTGACCGGTTCTATTTGGGATGTAAAACAGACATAATTGCATATGTTTTCAAGTTGTTTGCGTGTACGAACTCCAGTGAGAGGGTTTCTAAGGATTTGATTAGTTGGATGATCTTTGACAGTCCTAGGTTCAGATTGAGATGAAGAGGTATCTTGATTTTCAATTATAAGAATTTCATCATCATCGAACTTCGGAGCGGTGTATTCAAATGATCATCAATGACCACATTGATGGACTCTTGAATCACACCTGTTCTTTTATTTAGAACCCTATAGGCTCGACTGTTTAAGGAATATCCAAGGAAAATACCTTCATCACTCTTTGTATCAAATTTTTCCAAATTTTCACGATCTCGTAAAATGTAACACTTACTGCCAAAAATTCGAAAGTATTTGACAGTAGGTTTCTTTTCGAACCATAACTCATAAGCAGTCTTATTTTCAGATTTACTAGTATAAACACGATTAATAATGTAGCAGGCAGTATTAATTGCTTCGGCCCAAAGATTTTTGGAGAGCTTCATACTATTTAATATGACATTAGCCATATCCTGAAGCACTCTATTTTTTCTCTCAACTATACCATTTTATTGAGGAGTTTTGGGTGCAGAGAATTCATGTGATATTCCCTGATTGCTACAGAAATTCTCAAAACTGCTATTGTTGAATTTAGAACTATGATCACTACGGATCTTATAAACTTGAGAACCTTTTTCATTTTAGATTCGTTTGATGATCTTCTTTACTTCATATAGGGTTTCAGATTTGTCTTTTAAGAACGATACCCAAGTGAATCTAATAAAGTCATCTATGATAACCAAGATGTATTTTTTGCCACCTCGACTCTCCGTTCTAGTTGGTCCAATGAGATCCATGTGGAGAAGCTTGAGAGGTCTAGATATGGTATTGGAGTTCACTTTCTTGTGAGAGCTCCTAATCTGTTTGCCCAACTGGCATTCACCACATATTTTGTCTACTTTTTGTAATTTGGGTAGACCTCTTATAAGTTCTCTTTTGCTCAATCTAAATAAGTTCCGGTAGTGTACATGTCCAAGGTGTTTATGCCATAATTCAGTCTCATCAGTATGGACCATGTAACACGATTGAGTAGATGAGCTTGCATTACTAACGATGTAGCAGTTTTGAAGTTCTACGACCGTTAATATAACAGAACCCTCTTTATTAACAATCTCACAACCTTGATTAGAAAACTTTACATTATGATTGTTGTCGCATATCCGAGATATACTCAGTAGGTTGTGTTTCAAGCCCTCAACATAAAATACATTTTTAAATAAGGGAAGGTTATAAAGCTGAACTGTACCTTGGCCAATGATTTTACAATTGCTTCCATCACCAAAAGTGACTGACCCATCAGTCCTGTCTTCAAGATCGGTGAATAAAGCTTTACCACCTGTCATATGTCTGGAGCATCCACTGTCAAGGTACCACTTTAAATGGCTTGTAGCTTTGAAAGCAGTGTGGGCAACCAAGCAGTCAACTTTAGGAACCCATTTCAATACTGTTTTAGGTTTAGGAGTGTAGTTGGACTTTTTCTGTCTATTGTTATATGAATGACCTATAGAGTTAAATTTTAATAGCTCCTTGAGAAGATCAATAATCTTTTCAACCAAAGGATTTTGGTTTTGAAGATTGAAGTTGGCATGGCTATTTTAGATTTTTGAAAGGTCCTTGAATTTTGTGAAAAACCTTGATAAGTATACTTTACTTTTGAGTTCGAAGACTCTCCTTTCACAAACTTAGGAGCAGTATTCTTTTGTTTAGGAGAAGTATTCTTATCATAGCCCAACCCGGATCTATCGCCACATTTTCTCGATCCGGATAACAATTTTTCTAATTTAGGATCTCCTTGGGCATATCTCCAAGTGTCTTTTAAACTCAAAAGAGAAGCTACTTCATTTTTGAGTTTCTCGTTCTCGGTTTTCAAATCATCAACTTGGGAGGTTTTGATTTTTAAATCACATTTGGTCTTTTCAAAAAAATCAGAAATATGAGATTTTTCTAAGACAAGAGACTCATAATCTTCTTTAAGTTTAGAAAATTTTTCCTTTTGTAATTTAAGCTTGACAGCAATTTTACAACTCTCTTTATAAAGGGCATTGTATGCATCCTGAAGATCATCTTCATTGTCACAATCACTATTCAGATTCTCTTCGCTAGTTACTTCATTATAATCTGAAAAAGTGACTTTGGCTAGAGTCATAAGGGCTTTAACATCATCTCCCGACTCGTTTTCAGAATCTTCTAATTTTGAAGAGGATTCCGAATCAGATGATTCATCCCAAGTAGCCAACATACTCTTCCTTTTTGATTTGTCCTTTTTGGGACATTTGTTAGCCAAGTGCCCATAGTCTTGACAGTTGTAACATTGACTATCTTTCAAAGTTTTTCAAGCTCTAGGTTTAGATTATCTCTTATCGTTTGATTTTTGAAAATCTCCTTTTTTCTTATTTTTCAAAATTTTATAAAACCTTTTTACAAAAAGTGCCATATCATCTTCGGAATTCTCAAAGTCTGAAGTGCTCTCTTGTGGAATATTTTTAGATAACTTGAGAGTAATTGATTTTTCTTTTGGAGCTTTAAAGTTCAATTCGTAGGTCTATAAAGAACAAACTAGTTCCTCAACCCTCATGTTATTCGTATCATGAAGTTCCTGAATCACGGTTACTTTTGAATTGAACCGTTCAGGAAGTGAGCGTAGTATCTTTGCACATACTTTACTTTCTGGGATTCTATCACCAAGACCCCACATTGAGTTTACAATATCATTCAATTTAGTGTAGAAGTCCATAAACATTTCATTCTCCTCCATATGAATTTCTTTAAATTTAGTTGTGAGGAGTTGGACTTTAGATTTCTTGACAATTGATGTACCCTCGTGTGTCATTTCTAAAAGAGCCCATGCTTGTTTAGCATTTTCACACGAGATGATTCTTTTGAATTCATCTGGTGACAATGCACAAGTAATTGCATTTAGTGCTTTTGCATTGGCACTACTCTCACTTTTCTGAAGTGTGGTCCAAAGAGCATAAGATATTACTTTCATTGATTTTGAACTATCTTCATCAGTTACTTCAGTGATGGTAGTTTCCATCCGTTCACTGTGGCCAGCCACACACTTTCATTCATGGATTTGAGAAAGATTCTCATCCTTGCTTTCCAATAGGCATAGTTTGTGCCATTAAAGGGTGGTGGCCTAGTGACAGATAGGCTTTCAAAATTTGACATCTTAATATAGCTTAGATCGTTAGCTCAGGAAATAATCCAATAAATAAGCAATAAGCACGAGCTATTTGGCTCTGATACCACTTGAAAGGGCCAAGCTATATGCCCTAGAGGGGGGGGGGGGGGTGTGAATAGGGCAATGCCAAATAAAACTTAAAACAGCGGAATAATAAAAGACATAAATAACAATGCTGAAATAATAACAATCTCAAAGCACATGAAATATGAGAATGATACTAAATCAGTTCTAAGGACAACCTTACACCAAAAACCAATGGCTTATGGTAGGACAACCTTATTTCTAGAACGATCTAGAAAACACAAATGATATGGAAAATAAATCAAGAATAACTTAAAGAAATAAATCCTAAGTTATTACACCATTCAACCACACTTGCTTGAAATGAAAATTACAACATTCATCCACAAAAGCAATCCACTATAATAAAGGAATAAATGAATAAAGAAATCAAGCACATCCATAACACAACGATATATAGTGGTTCGCCTATGTGTTCACCAACTGTTAGCGAACAGCCACACAGAATGCTACTCCACTCCTAATATCCTCACACAAGGGATATTAGCATGCACTATCAAAATAGGTTTTCACAGGTTCACCTAAAACCTTCACAATTGTGTCTTTTTATCTCGGGCTTACACAATCCAAAAACCCCCACAATCTGAGTTTTCTGGCTCTCCTCAGATAACCAAAACAATAAGATTTTTCTGGCAAATCTCAAACAAAACCAGAGAAAGTAAATTACAAAGTAAAATACCTGGATTTCCTTTTGAAGTAGCCTAGTAGAACCAATTGGAGTAGATGAATGATACGTCGTTCAATGTCTAATACTCACATAAAGAATGGTTCTATGTCTAATTGATTTTAGATTAAATCAAGAAGAGCAAGGTCTATTTGATTTTGATCCCAGAAGAAGGAATATCACAAATTCCTCTTTTTTAAATAAGATTGGAATATGGATCAAAATCACAATAGAAAAATGCTAACAAAAGGAATATTAAATATGCACAATAGCTTAAAAAATAATCACAACTTATCTCAGAGTATAGCCTTAAATCGCTTGAAGTGAATGGAATGGAATGAGTAAACTCTGAAATTCGTGCATTATTTATAGCCTGAAAAATCCCATCTTTGACTGGTCTTAGAATCCTAGGACTGGTCGTAGCGTCAAAGATTTTGAAAGATTTCTGCGGGATTAGATTTGCTATTCTCACGACTGGTCTTAGGTAGCCTACGACCGGTCGTGGACCACCTACGACTGGTTGTGAGACACCTACGACTAGTCGTGGGACTCGAGATAAGTTGCTGGAGTTCGAGTCATAGGACTACGACCGGTCGAAGGATGAGTCGTAGGACTTCCCAGGACTGGTCGAAGAAAGTCCAGGACTGGTCGAAGGACAACCAGGAAAATCTAAAAATCTGTAACAACCTAGGACTGGTCCTGAGAAACCTAAGACTGGTCGAAGCAAAGCTAGGACTGGTCTTAGAACAGTCACACTAAGTAAATTAAAATATTCAGATTATGTATCCAGAATGACCTATCATACAGACCAACCTAAGGTCAATCTAAGGTCAAACAAACCTTGAAGTGAGATGGACATTGAAGTCTTGAAGGTCTGTATTGTCAGATGATTTTGAAGTAGAAGCTTGAGTCGAGTTGATGGTCTTTCTCGAGCTTGGTACATTCTTGACTTGTCTTGATGAAGTCTTCTAATCTTGAACTTGATAGAAGCAAACTTGGAGTCTTCTATTCTTGTAGACTTCATTCATGGCATGTCTTGCAAACATTCTTCATTTATGATCTTGTCTTGAAAGCATTCTTTATTCATGATCTTGTCTTGAAGCAATGTGTAGTCACAAACAAGAAACACAAGAAGTATAAGACATATAGGTTTTGACACTACAAAATTTGACAACCAAAGGGATATGAAATCATAGCACCAACAAGAACTTTGCTTCTTGTTAAACCAAGAAACCAAACAGTTTCAAATATAGAAACAACCACCACTAGTTGATTTTCTGTCATCAATATTACCAGCCACTACCAGAAAAATGGGCAAAGGCTACGGATAAAATCTATAGCCATATACCTATGGCTACAGTTTTAGTCCGTAGCTAGTCCGTGGCACGACTGTAGTCGTAGGTGCCGTAATTATAGGTCTGGAACCTATGGTTATAGATTTAATCCGTATCTATAGGTTCCAATAGCTACGGATATAATCCATAGCATTTATATCTGTAGCGAAAACTTCAAACATCTACGGATATTATTTGTAGCTAAAAGTCCATAGCAAAATGCCAAATTTAATAAAGGCTATACCTGTCAGATTAGTGGCTATGGTCAATATCCGTAGTTATTTTGTACATTAAAAAATTATATATAATCATTTATTCATTCAATTAGCACCTGTACAATAATTCATTCATTCAATTATAATCAATTACAATCCTTCATTCAATCAATAACAATTACAATCCTTCATTCAATCAATTACAATTACAATAAATTACAATCTAATTCATTCAATCAATTACAATTACCATTACAATAATGCTGAAAATGCAAATCTTTGGCTTCATTAGATAAATGTGCTCGACTTCACCATGAAATTTCAAGAGCTTCATATATTCCATCATCCTACAAACAATCATGTCATTCATAAATTAGAATTCTCATTGGGGAAAAGAAAGACAAAGTGAAAGAAGTGCATCATGTATAACCATTTTTTTCTTAATGAATTAAAAAAATACTCAAAGAGGAATAAAATTGACATAAAAGAAATGGTCTCACCATATGATTATAGGTTTTGGTTTAGGTTTAGGTTATAGGTTTAGGTTAAGGTTTAGGTTAAGGTTAGGCTATAGGTTATAATTAAGTTTAGGTTATAGGTTATAGGTTAAGGTTTAGGTTATAGGTTTTGGTTTAGGTTTAGGTTTAGGTTTAGGTTTAGGTTATAGGTTTAGGTTTAGGTTATAGGTTATAGCTTTTCTAAACTTGATTATAGGTTAAGTTTAGATTTAGGAAATCGGGTTTGGGTTCGAGATTGGGTTTAGTTTTGGATTTTCAAGTTGAGATTAGGATTAGGTGTAGGTTTGGGTTTAAGGATTTGAAAATACATTTAGGTTTTAAGTTTAGGTTTAGGTTAAAGGTTTAGGGAAAGGTTATAGGTTTAGATTTAGGTTTAGGTTATAGGTTATAGCTTTAGGGAATTGAGAATGGGTTATGGTTTAGGTTTAGGAAATCGGGGTCATCTTCGGGATTGGGTTTAAGTTTGGGTTTTCAAGTTTAGGTTTAGGTTTAGGTTAGGAAGTTGAGATTAGGATTAGGTGTAGGTTTAGGTTTAGGGAATTGAGTTTAGGTTATAGGTTTAGGGAAAGGTTAGGTTTAGGTTATAGGTTTTGGGATTTGGGAATAGTTTTAGGCTATAAGTATATGTTTAGGTTATAGGTTTTGGGATTTGGGAATAGTTTTAGGCTATAAGTATAGTTTTAGGTTAGGTTATAGGTTAAGGTTTAGGGATTTGATTTTAGGTTATAGGATTAGGTTAAGGTTTAGGTTTAGGTTATAGGTTTTGGGATTTGAGAATGGGTTTGGGTTTAGGTTATAGGTTTTGGTTTTGGTTTAGGTTAAGGTTTTGGTTTAGGTTATAGGTTATAGGTTTAAGTTATAGGTTTTGTATTTGAGAATAGGTTCGGGTTTAAGTTATAGGTTTTGGTTTTGGTTTTGGTTATAGGTTATAGGTTATAGGTTTATGTTAAGGTTTAAGTTTAGGTTATAGGTTTTTGGATTTGAGAATGGGTTTAGGTTTAGGTTATAGGTTTCGGTTTTGGTTTTAGTTATAGGTTTTGATTTAGGTTATAGGTTATATGTTTAGGTTAAGGTTTATGTTTAGGTTATAGGTTTTGTGATTTGAGAATGAGTTCGGGTTTAGGTTATACGTTTTGGTTTTGGTTTAGTTTATAGGTTTTGATTTAGATTATAGGTTATAGGTTTAGGTTAAGGTTTAGGTTTAGGTTATAGATTTTGAGATTTGAAAATGGGTTCGGGTTTAGGTTATAGGTTTTGGGATTTGAAAATGGGTTCGGGTTTAAGTTATATGTTTTGGTTTTGGTTTAGTGATCAGAGTCAAATATTGCATATCAGACCCAGTAATTGCCTAAATTTACGTACATGATAAGGCTTAATGGAGTGTATTAATTGTGTTTTTTTGTTACAGGATGAAATCAGGAGCGTTAATTGAAAATTGATGTTAAAGGCATGGATTTGATGTTCCGAAGTCACCAGAGCAAGGAACGGACTTCAGAGGATCAAGATTGAAGATTTTACATGCCTGGGATCTGAGGAAAGCAAGCCAAAGGGGCCCTAAAAGGGTCCAGAATGTAAGATCACATGGTTCCCGCCATCCGATCAGTTTGAAACTTCATACATGGGATGAGGGCCATAAATTAACCGTACATATTAAATTTCAACCTCTGAATATTTCGAAAAGTGTTCCAACGGCCAGATCAGCCCCTTAATTCAGTAAGTGGGGCCCACCTGATAACAGGATATGCCTCAACTTTGGTCCCAACCTATTAATCAGGGAGATAAAGAGGATGGATGGTGTAGATTTCTCGTAAACATCACAGTAGGGCCTGTGGATGAGGAGTGTGTACACTGTACACTTGCACCAGCTGCGCACCGCACCGCTGCTTCGGTCAAACCGACCGCTGACCCACGCTCGAGCCTCTCTTATACAGCGTCTACGGACAGCGGCCATCAGTTCGCAGTTGTGGGTCCCACCTGTTGTCCATAGTGACAATCCTGACCGTCCATCACATCCAAGTGAAGCATATTAGCAATGCCTAGGTGGAAGAATCGTGAATGATCATCAAGAGTGAAATCCAGCCATTCAATAGCAAAATGGACGGTGAGTTTAAAACTCTGTGGGCCACACAAAAATGGAGAAAAAAATGCATATTTCCAACCGAAATTTTAATAGAAATTTGGTGAACGGAGTGGATTTCATTGAAAAATTTGATCACAGACCCCACCATCATCGCAGTCGTCGGTTTTCGCGTCTGCGTAATGAACGGACTGTCCGTTTTTACGGCTGTTTGTGGACCCCACCCGTCACCCGTACGGCTGATCCAAGCCGTTCATCATGTAGAGGGCTTCGAGAGCTTCAAAACCATGCTGATATTCTGCTCTCATGCGTACGCACGTGCATGATATAGAGGCCACAAACAGGCGGTCTTGTGACGTTCAAAACTGATTTTGTTGTGATTTCTTCTCTAGGCCGTGTCAATGGACATTCAAAACCACCCATTCTTGACTGAAATTTCTTCCTGAATCCAATGGACGGGGTGGATTTTCCAGAAAATACTTCTGTGGGGCCCACCGATCATGGCTACGAAAAGTTGCACTCCATGTCCTGCTATAACTCTGCCACTGACTCCAGCCCTCTAGCAACTATAAAAGAGAAATTTTGGACATGGGAAAGACATTCAGAAACAAGGAATTCCAGATCCGGAGCAAGGGAGAGAAGAAAGAGAAGAAAGAGAAGAAAGAAGAGAGAGAGATCGATTGGTTTGATGTTCCTTTCTTTTTATGAATTTTGTTTAATCTTTTTGATGGATTTTATGGGTCACTAATCTCTCAGCTAGGGCTGAGATGAAGCCCCTAATTTGATTAGCTCTTGTATTGGTTGAATTTACTTTGAATATTAATTAATTTATTTCTTTCTCTAAGTGGGCTTGATTAGTTTAAATTCTATACTTCTCCATCTATGAACTTGACCAAAAGTATATATATGGATGTTGTTTGGATGCTTATTATAGGTGCTTGTGTCTGATCAAGAACAGGTTTCCTATAGAGGAAGAAACAGGGTGCTTTAATGAACTATACATTCCATGTGCCCGACCAAGGACATGGGATGTGTTATTCATGGCATTGCTTAAAGGAATTAGACATTCTGTATGCCCGATTAAGGACACAGATTGTGATTTCTTTATATAAGTGGTATCAATCTAGATCAAGGTGAATCAACAGACAAAACAAGGGTTAGGATAATTAGGGGTAGATTCGAAAGTCCTAGTACTCTCTCTCTGATTGAATTTTCTTTCCTGTTCTTAATTTTTTTTTCCTAGAATTGTGCTTAGTAGTTCATTCCATTATTTGATTGGATTAGTTAAGGAGAATCATAGATTTGAATTGTGACGACCAGTCCTCGTGGGAACGATCTCGTAATCCGTACCGTATCTACATTTGATTCGTATACTTGCGAGTTTAAAAATCATTTAAATCATGTTGGTTTAAATAAAACATCATTTAGGTTATAGGTTATAGGTTTAGGTTAAGGTTTAGGTTTAGGTTATAGGTTTTTGGATTTGAGAATGGGTTCGGGTTTAGGTTATAGGTTTTGGTTTTGGTTTTGATTTGGGTCATAGGTTTTGGGATTTGAGAATGGGTTCGGGTTTGAGTTATAGGTTTTAGTTTTGGTTTAGGTTATAGGTTATAGGTTTAGTTTAAGGTTTAGGTTTAGGTATAGGTTATAGGTTTTGGGATTTAAGAATGGATTCGGGATTAGGTTATAGGTTTTGGTTATAGTTTAGGTTATAGGTTTTTGGTTTAGGTTACTGGTTATAGATTTAGGTTAAGGTTAGGGTTTAGGTTATAGGTTTTTGGATTTGAGAATGGGTTCGGGTCTAGGTTATAGGTTTTTGTAACGACTCGGAAATTTTCGTACAAAGACCCGAGTATCACCTCGACCAGAAATCACATAGGATTAAATCATTTAAAAATTTGACAAAGTTAACTAAGTGCTAAACTAGATTAGCCATGAAATCTGCTAGAATCGCTCTAAATATGATCTGTAAGACCCAAAACTTGTAGAATCATTGACGCTAGGTTATCCTAAACTATAGGATCAAACTTATTACCTGACTGCTCTCAGGAGCACATTGAAACTTCGTATCAGATCTAGAACGCACATCGGGAGTGAATAATACGAAGTTAAGGACTTAGGACCGCCTCGTTGGGCTTGACAACCATCTCGGAAATCAAATCTAGACAGTGTCCCACGGCTGTTCGCTTGAGTTTAGAGCGAGAGAGTGTGAGAACACTTGTTTTCTTTACAAAATAAATATCTCAAATAGTAATCTGAGACTTGTTACTTGCAGACATTTTGTAAGCAACCAAACCGTCAGAATCTGACCCAAATACACCCTCGGATCAGAAAAAATTTCATAAACATATCCATGTACTTGGAATTTCAGATCGGGTTTCATTGACCGTTGAACTGAAACTGGTCCGCACGCGTGATCTGGGAATCCGACTGAAATGAAAACTTAACTCCACCTAGATCCAAGGTTGGTGAGCTTAAGTTCGACCTTTGGCTCAAGGAGGCCGGCCAGAAGTGCTCCATTGAGCTGGAAAAGTGTCGCTTTGGTTATAACCTAAGTATACCTTGACCATAAGTCTATTTTAGTGAGTCTTTAGGCTATATAAGGACCTTAGAACCCTCTCTCTCACAGCCATACGAATTTGAGAGAAACCCTAGAGAGAGAAGAGAGAAAAGAGAGAGAAAGTTTGAGAGAAGTGGGAGAAACTCCCTAGCGGTTTATGTTTTCATGTTGATGGATGTAGTAGTTAGTAGTATCTTTTTGTAGTAGTTGAGCTTGGTTGTATTAGCTCCCCTGCATCTTCTGTCATGATTCATGTAACTCTGTATTCCATGTATTATGACAATTTTGGTAATGAAAAGTATGCAGCCTCTTTTGCTATGAGATATGTGGAATGCTTAAAGTGCTTGTATAATGTGTTGCTATGCTTTATCTCACATACATTATACCCTATGTTGTATAGGGCATGCCACGGAGCTCTACGAGGAACACGGCACCCCTCTTGCTCACTGACTCGATGGACTAGACTCCTTCCCGTAGGAGTGGTCCTACGGGCCTGGGTTCTGGCTCTGATCAGCCTTCTGCTAGTCCTACTGGTGGTTAGCCACCTTATACACCCCCGGTTCGTGAGCAGAACCGGAGATCCTCTTCGACGCCGTATGAGCCGCAGGCTGCTCTACCTCCTGATAGGTTTGAGCAGTTGATGTTGATGATGCATCAACAGCAGATGTAACAGCAGCACCAGCACCAGCAGCTTATGGCCACTATCTCTGAGGCCTTGTCTCATGATGGGAGTGCGACTCCACCTCCGACATCTACACGCCCTGCTGAGCATACAGAGCCTCCTGCTCAGTTTGAGGATGTGCCTCTGCCCACACCTATTGCGTACCCTACGGGAGATGTGGGTACTCACGGTCTACTCGAGTGATTCCACCGCTTGAGGCCTCCGACTTTTACGGGTTCTCACAGACCCGAGGAGGCTGAGTATTGGTTGGACCGCGTCTCGAAGATACTGAGGATGCTGCATTATTCTGAGGCTGAACAGGTTAAGTTGGCCGCCTTCATGTTCAAGAAGGAGGCTAGCTTATGGTGAGACAGTATACTGCGGACCATCGCAGTGGGTTATGTGTGGACTTGGGCGGTGTTTGAGTTCCGCTTCCACGAGAAATATTACCCTCAGGCCTACCGATACGAGAGGGAGAATGAGTTTCTACACCTCAGATAGGGAGGCATTACAGTTACAGAGTATGAGCATCACTTTACCGAGTTGGGCCGCTTTGTCCCGACTATACTTGCGGATAAGCCGATGCGAATTCGACGCTTCACTGAGGGATTTCGACCTGACATCCAATCGAAGATGTGCTGTGTCCGCATACCATCCTATGCGGAGTTGATTCATATGTCCATCCAGGAAGAGCAGGATATGGACCGCTTGACACGCTCCCGTGGTGCTTTGGTTACGAGGCCACGACCAGATGTTTAGGGCAGGCCTTTTCTAGGTAAGAGGCCTGTGCTGACTCGCCCCCCAGGATCGCAGTGCCAGTGGCTCCGATGAGGTGCCCTATTATGACCTATACGTATTGCAGAAAATAGGGTTATCCTGTTGGGAGTTGTTTTGCGCGGATGAGGGATAGCGGGTTCTCTCCGCCGCAGATGATCAGTCATTCTTGCCCACAGGTTATATCGAGTCCACCACTTCGGATAGCACCTGCACATCTGTCTTTCAGATGATCGGTCATCCTGTTGGGAGTTGTTTTGCGGGTTCTCTCCGCCGCAGATGATCGGTCATTCTCGCCCACAGGTTATATCGACTCCACCACTTCGGATAGCACCTGCACATCTGTCTTTCAGACCACCTGCACCTCGTTTTCGCCCGCTTCAACAGCTCATGGTACCTCAGCCTAATCGATACCAGCAGGCGCGTGTTCATGCGCTTACTGCAGAGGAACCAGATACTGCACCTTCAACGCCTATGGCCTTCGAGGTCACTGCACACATTCAAGGTACTCCCGTCTTCTTATTGGTGGACACTGGGTCCACTACCTCTATGGTTTCATGCACGGCAGTCAGGCGACTGAGTTTAGTTACTGCTCCTACGAGAGGAGTGAGGGTCATCACTGCTACAGGGACTTACTCTGAGGTTACTCGTATGTGTGAGGGTTGCCCGATAGACTTGGGTGGCAGAGTGATACTAGTTGACCTGATCGTCATCCCCCTATTCCATTACGACATTATCTTTGGTATGGATTGGCTCACTGAGATGAGAGCCGAGATCGACTGCGAGACTAGGGTGGTGACTGCCTATGGACTTGATGGCACGGCCTTTATTTTTCTTGTTCAGGTTAGTCACACTACTCGGTTGCAATGTTACGCTTCTTCATTAGAGGCTACAGATGTTACGATGCTTGAGGATACGCCTGTAGTTCAGGCTTTTGCAGACGTTTTTGCACCAATTCCTGGGTTACCACCTCGGCGCGAGATCGACTTCACCATTGATCTTACGCCCGGTGCGACACCCATCTCTTTACCGACATATCTCATGCCTCCGTGTGAGATGGAGGAACTGCGGAAACAGATTGACAGGATGGTAGAGAAGGGCTTTATACGACCTAGTGTGTCTCCCTGGGGAACAACTGTACTGTTTGTGAAGAAGAAGGATGGCTCACTATGGTTGTGTATTGATTATCGTAGGTTGAACCAGGTCACTGTGAAGAACAAGTATCCTTTACCCAGGATAGATGATCTGTTTGATCAGTTGAAGAGGGGCGAAGTAGTTCTCGAAGATTGACTTGCAGTCAGGGTACCATCAGTTGCGCGTTAGAGATGAAGACGTGCAGAAGACAGCTTTCAGGACATGTTTTGGGCATTACGAGTTCTTGGTGATGTCGTTCGGTCTTACAAACGCATCGGCCGTGTTCATGGACTTGATGAACAGGGTATTTCAGCCATTCTTATACCGATTTGTCATCATATTCATTGATGACATCCTGATATATTCCTCGAGTCGGGAAGAGCACGAGGTACACCTGTGAGCGGTGTTGGATGCCTTGACGAAGAACCAGTTGTTTGCGCAGTATAAGAAGTACGACTTCTGGCAGGAGGAAGTCAAGTTCCTGGGACATGTGGTGTCCAAGGATGGGATTACTGTGGACCTTGCTAAGGTAGCCGCGGTTCAGGATTAGAAGCAGCCTGGCTCGGTTACCGAGGTGAGGAGTTTTCTTGGCTTGGCAGGGTACTATCGACGCTTCATTTGGGACTTCTCGAAGATTGCCAGGCTGTTGTCACAATTGACGTGTAAAGATTTGAGGTTCGCCTGGAATGAGAAGGCAGAAGCAGCTTTTCAGGAGCTGAAGGACAGATTGACGTCCGCCCCTGTGCTAGTATTGCTAGAGCAAGGGGTTAAGTACACGATATACACTGACGCGTCTTGCATTGGTTAGGTTGTGTCCTTATGCAGAAGAACAGGGTGATTGCGTATGCCTCGAGATAATTAAGGAAGCACGAGGAGAATTATCCTACACACGACCTTGAGTTGGCAGGTGTCATCTTTGCATTGAAGCTCTAGAGACATTACCTCTACGGAGAGGAGTTTGAGCTTTTTTGTGACCACAAGAGCCTTAAGTATATATTCACGCAGCGAGACTTGAATATGAGGCAGCACAGATGGATAGAAATCTTGAAGGACTTCAAGTTCGAGGTCTCCTACCATCCTGGCAAGGCCAACCTTATGGCGGATGCGTTGAGCCGCAAGAAGGCTATTATATTTGCAGCTCCGCTGATGATAGCAGAGTGGGATATGCTAGAGTTCATGCGGGACTTCGAGCAGAAACTCACTGTGGAGGAGCCATTTGAGTGTGTCGCTCACGTTCGTGTGCGGCCACTTATTGATGATAGGATCATCAAAGCCCAGGAGGGTGACATGTGGTTGTCTGAGCTTCGAGAGCAAGCTAGCGACGCCGAGGACTCCGAGTGGAGAGTTGGCACAGATGGGGGTCTACGATACCGTGGCCGCTTATGCATTCCTGATATTCATGACTTACGACAGGAGCTCCTTGAGACTGCCCACAAATCGAAGCTTGCGATGCACCTTGGTAGCACGAAGATGTACCAGGATATGAGACGGTCTTATTGGTGGGACGACATGAAGACGCACATAGTAGAGTATGTTTCTCATTGTCTGACGTGTCAGCAGGTCAAGGCAGAACATCGTCGACCTCCTGGATTGCTTCAGCCCATGCCCATAGCTGAATGGAAGTGGGACTTCATCTCCATGGATTTTATATCGGGGCTGCCGAAGACGAGGAAGGGACACGATTCCATCTGGGTGATCGTGGATCGGTTGACCAAATCGGCCCATTTCCTCCCTATCAGAGTCACGAACTCTGTAGATGAGCTGGCTAGGCTGTACATCAGAGAGATTGTGCGTCTGCATGGAGTTCCCCTAGAGATCGTGTCGGACAGAGACGCATGGTTCACGTCTATCTTCTGGACTCGTATTCAGGAAGCGATGGGTGTGAAATTGAAGTTCAGTACGGCGTTTCACCCTCAGACCGACGGGCAGACAGAGTGGGTGAACCAGATTTTGGAGGATATGTTGCGGGCCTGTGTCTTGGACTTCAAGGACAGTTGGGATGACTATCTTCCTTATGCAGACTTCACATACAACAACAGCTTCCAGACAAGTATTGGTATGGCTCCGTATGAGGCCTTGTATAGTCGTCCTTGTAGAGCATCGCATTGCTGGACTGAGGTTGGCGAGCGCAGTTTGATTGGGCCGGAGTTGGTACAGGCGACCTCAGAGAAGATCGACATTATCAGGCGTCAGCTTCTTATAGCACAGGGCAGGCAGAAGAGTTACGCCGATACGAGGCGATGACCACTTGAGTTCAAGGTCGGGGATCATGTATTCCTCCGAGTTTTCCCTATGAAGGGAGTCCTTCAGTTTGGGAAGAAGGGGAAGCTCACACCGAGGTTCATTGGCCCATTCAGATCCTTGATCGAGTGGGTGCTGTGGCATATCGTCTCGCTTTGCCCACACCACTTGCAGCTGTACATCACCTATTTCATGTATCTATGCTGAAGAAGTACGTTCCTGATCCTTCACACATTATCAGCTGGGAGCAGGTACAGTTGAGCGAGGATGCTACATATGAGCTGCGCCCGACACGTATCCTTGACAGGAAGGAGCAGGTACTATGTAGCAAAGTGATTCCACTCGTGAAGGTACTGTGGACATATCATACAGAGGAGGAAGCTACGTGAGAGACAGAAGCCGAGATCCGAAAGAACTACCCTCAGCTCCTCGAGGACTACGAAAAGGTACTAATTTCGAGGACAAAATTTTTCATTAAGGGGGGTAGATTGTAACGACTCAGAAATTTTCGTACAAAGACCCGAGTATCACCTCGACCAGAAATCAATTAAGATTAAATCCTTTAGAAATTTGACAAAGTTAACTAAGTGTTAAACTAGATTAGCCATGAAATCTACTAGAAACGATTTAAATACGATCTGCAAGACCCAAAACTTGTAGAATCATTGACGCTAGGTTATTCTAAACTCTAGGATCAAACTCATTACCCGACTGCTCTCGGGAGCACATTGAAACTTTGTATCAGATCTGGACCGCACATCGGGAGTTCGAATAATACGAAGTTAAAGACTTAGGACCGCCTCGTTGGGCTTGACAACCATCTCGAAAATCAAATCCAGACAGTGTCCCACAGCTGTTCGCTTGAGTCCGGAGCGAGAGAGTGTGAGAACACTTGTTTTCTTTACAAAATAAATATCTCAAATAGTAATCTGAGATTTGTTACTTGCGAACATTTTGTAAGCAACCAGACTGTCAGAATCTGACCCAAATACACCCTCGGATCAGGAAAAATTTCATAAACATATCCATGTACTTGGAATTTCATATCGGGTTTCATTGACCGTTGAACTGAAACTGGTCCGCCACGCGTGATCTGGGAATCTGACTGAAACGAAAGCTTAACTCCACCTAGATCCAAGGTTGGTGAGCTTAAGTCCGACCTTTGGCTCAAGGAGGCCCGCCAGAAGTGCTCCGTTGAGCTGGAAAAGTGTCGCTTTGGTTATAACCTAAGTAAACCTTAACCATAAGTCTATTTTAGTGAGTCTTTAGGCTATATAAGGATCTTAGAACCCTCTCTCTCATAGCCATATGAATTTGAGAGAAACCCTAGAGAGAGAAGAGAGAAAAGAGAGAAAGTTTGAGAGAAGTGGGAGAAACTCCCTACTACTACCCCTTGCCGCTACACAAGCTGCACCACCCCATTCTCATCGCTTTCCCGACGATTTCGACTTCGTTTCTAGGTAAGAAACCCTAACCCTAATCTATTTTGGAGTTCTAAGGGTTGTAGGTTATGAAATAGCTAACCTATTTCATTATATAGGTTACCAAATTGTCGAATACGGAAGCTTGGCAAACCTATCATATTCGTTACGATTCTACGGTAAAAGGTGAGGACTTTAGGTGTTTAGGTTATGGTTTTCAACGCTTTGAATGTCAGATAATGATAGATTCATGATCTGCATGCAATTGCACATGTACAAAGTGCTTTCTGTTTTCCGTTTCGATTAAAATGTAGAATATGGAATTTTACATATTCTAGGTATTCGTAGAAAATACCGTATACATATAAATTTTGGAAATGTGTTTGCCATGATTATTTGTTGTATGAATATAATATATATGGATAAAATACTTAGTTGGCGAAAGGACTCGCCATAATACATGATTTGCTAATATACACTATGTATGTAGAAATAGTGTATTCTAGAAAGTACCGTATACGTATAAATTTTGGAGATGTGTTTGCCATAATTATTTGTCGTATGAATATATTATATATGCGTACAATACTTGCTTGAAAAAAGGACTCGCCCTAATACATGTTTAGCTAATATACACTATGTATGTTGTAATAGTGTATTTTAAGTGTTTGTGAAAATGCTTGTGAGAGTAAGTGTTTGGATGATAGTGTCTTAGGTAGGTATTGAGATGGGATTCTCAACTACCTTAGAGATGTGTATGAGTTCCTCCATGTTGGTTGTTTACTTTAACCGCTTACTTATGAAATATGTGTGTTTGTATTCTTGTTTATATAGTGCTTTATAACATGATTTATAACATGCTTATGACATGCTTGTTAACTTGTTTGAATTACTTTGTTTAATACGCTTTACTCTACATGCTCTAAATAAGGATTGATTGAGTCTGGGACTATGCTTATAGTCTACACAATCGGTACCAGACTTGAGATCGTGGCTGAGATTCATTTCGCCATGTAAGATGTGTTTGATGAACCCGAGTCGTACTTCAGTTGGCAATAGTGGTTAGGCCACGCGAAGTGCTTATGCACTTCATGTCGTTCAGTTGATTGTGTGCTCGAGCTAGTCAGGCCCGTCAAGTAACCCGATATGTCTAATATATGTTCACCATGTTTGGACGCTACTGCTTGAACCTAGGGTACCAAACTTACCAGTAAAATCCCGTTAACCATGGTACCTCGATCCGCTAAGACTCATGAGCTGGGCATGGTGGTATGGGACACCGTGGTCGAGCTGTCGGCCTACGCTGGGGCCACGTGCCTCCCCATAGTGACCAGTGAGCAACCAGACTCGTGAGCCAATTATGGTGGTATGGGAGACTATATTTGTATTGTCGGCCTACATTGATAAGGTGATGGGGGAGTGGTGTAACCATTGTGTGTATTACCTCGAGCATACTCTGAATTTACAGAGAGGCAACGAGTTTTACCGCGGTGTATAGACTATGAACTAGGCCTGTATTTGTATAGTGATGAATCGTTAAAGAGGTGATGGAGGAGTGGTGTAACCATTGTGCGTAACAGCCCTGGCAGCCTTTGTAGCGACCTAGAAACACACCATCGTATGAGATTAACTAGGACTGATGACCCTAGAATGGATCATGTTTGGGAATAATACAAGGGAGGTACCTTAGTTTCTCAATCCTGCTGTTTGAAATGGACTAATAACAACTCGGTAATCATGCTCATCATGCATTGCATGTGCCTAGAAGATATGGAGCTCTGAGGAATGCAAGCATGCCGCAAACGTAAGATGGTGTCGCACGAGGGAGTGTGTCATAATGGCATACATCATGACTGCATTCATACTTGCATTAATAAAAGTAGTTAGGAGTGTTTGATTATACTGCTTTATCATTATGATTGATTACATTGATAACATGTTAACCTATGCTTTATTGTTACACTGAGTTAGCTACTCACTCCCACGTTACGGGACAATGTTGTTTACACCAACCAGACTCTGTCTCAGGTGTAGATGAGATGACGACTCAGGAGGCTGGCAGGACTACGACGAGGACCAGGATGAGTTCTCATTTATGCAGTATTCTGGTGGCTTCGACTAGACTGCCAGGATCGACGAGACTTGCAGGGATTACTCCTTATTGTACTTTTGACATTTTGTTCATAAAACAAATATATGTATATGGTGACTCAGATGGGTTCATACTCTGGAGATTGAGATAGTTTTGTTTCTTTTACATACATATATATACAGTTTCAGTCTTCCGCTTGCCTTTATACAATTGATCTGGAGTATGAATTACTGTTTTGGTATAATCTCACTCATGTTTATTGCTCTAATACAGACAACATTTAATCATCATTATCCATGTTGCATAAGTGATGTTTTGGAACTCGAGAGTTGAGTTGTTACTCGACTTTCGAATTTCAGGGCGTTACAGTTTTGGTTTTGGTTTAGGTATAGGTTTTGGTTTAGGTTATAGGTTATAGGTTTAGGTTAAGGTTTAGGTTTAGGTTATAGGTTTTGGGGATTTGAGAATGGGTTCGGGTTTAAGTTATAGGTTTTGGTTTTGGTTTAGGTTATAAGTTATGATTTAGGTTATAGGTTATAAGTTTAGGTTTAGGTTATAGGTTTTTGGATTTGAGAATGGGTTCGGGTTTAGGTTATAGGTTTTGGTTTTGGTTTAGGTTATAGGTTTTGGGATTTGAGAATGGGTTCGGGTTTAGGTTATAGGTTTTGGTTTTGGTTTAGGTTATAGGTTTTGGTTTACGTTATAGGTTATAGGTTTAGGTTAAGGTTTAGTTTAGGTTATAGGTTTTGGATTTGAGAATGAGTTTCGAGTTTAAGTTATAGGTTTTGGTTTTGGTTTAGGTTATAGGTTTTGGGATTTGAGAATGGGTTTGGGTTTAGGTTATAGGTTTTGGTTTTGGTTTAGGTTATAGGTTATAGGTTTTGAGATTTGAGAATGGGTTCGGGTTTAAGTTATAGGTATTGGTTTTGGTTTAGGTTATAGGTTATAGGTTTTGGTTTAGGTTATAGGTTTAGGTTTAGATTATACGTTTTGAGATTTGAGAATGAGTTCGGGTTTAGGTTATAGGTTTTGGTTTTGGTTTATGTTATAGGTTATAGGTTTAGGTTATAGGTTATAGGTTATAAGTTTAGGTTAAGGTTTAGGTTTAGGTTTAGGTTATAGGTTTTGGGATTTGAGAATGGGTTTGGGTTTAGGTTATAGGTTTTAGTTTTGGTTTAGGTTATAGGTTTTGGTTTTGGTTTAGGTTATATGTTATAGGTTTTGGTTTAGGTTATAGGTTATAGGTTTAGGTTAAGGTTTAGGTTTAGGTTTAGGTTATAGGTTTTGGGAATTGAGAAGGTGTTTAGGTTTAAGTTATAGGTTTTGGTTTTAGTTTAGGTTATAGGTTTTGATTTAGGTTATAGGTTATAGGTTTAGGTTTAGGTTATAGGTTTTGGATTTGAGAATGGGTTCGGGTTTAGGTTACGAGGTTTTGGTTTTGGTTTAGGTTATAGGTTTTGGGATTTGAGAATGGGTTTGGGTTTAGGTTATAGGTTATGGTTTTGGTTTAGGTTTAGGTTATAGGTTTTGGATTTGAGAATGGGTTATGGTTTAGGTTTAAGAAATCGGGTTCATGTTCGGGATTGGGTTTAAGTTTGGGTTTTCAAGTTTAGGTTTAGGTTTAGGTTAGGGAGTTGAGATTAGGATTAGGTGTAGGTTTAGCTTTAGGAATTGAGTTTAGGTTATAGGTTTAGGTTAGGGAGTTGAGATTAGGATTAGGTGTAGGTTTAGCTTTAGGGAATTGAGTTTAGGTTATAGGTTTAGGAAAGGTTAGGTTTAGGTTATAGGTTTTGGGATTTGGGAATATTTTTAGGTTATAAGTATAGGTTTAGGTTAGGTTATAGGTTAAGGTTTAGGGATTTGAGTTTAGGTTATAGTTTTAGGTTTGGGTCTAGATTTTGGTTTAGGTTATAGGTTTTAGTTTAGGTTATAGGTTTTAGGTTTTGGTTAAGGTTAAGGTTTAGGTTTAGGTTATAGGTTTTTAGATTTGAGAATGGGTTCGGGATTTGGTTTAGGAAATCGGGTTCATGTTCGGGATTGGGTTTAAGTTTGGGTTTTCAAGTTTCGGTTTAGGTTTTGGTTAGGGAGTTGAGATTAGGATTAGGTGTAGGTTTAGCTTTAGTGAATTGAGTTCAAAGTTATAGGTTTTCGGATTTGGGAATAGTTTTAGGTTATAAGTATAGGTTTAGGTTAGGTTATAGGTTAAGGTTTAGGGATTTGAGTTTAGGTTATAGGTTTAGGTTTAGGTCTAGGTTTTGGTTTAGGTTATAGGTTTTGGGATTTGAGAATGGGTTCGGGTTTAAGTTATAGGTTTTGGTTTTGCTTTAGGTTATAGGTTTTGATGTAGGTTATAGGTTATAGGTTTAAGTTTAGTTATAGGTTTTGGATTTGAGAATGGGTTCGGGTTTAGGTTATATGTTTTGGTTTTGGTTTAGGTTATAGGTTTTGGGATTTGAGAATGGGTTCGGGTTTAGGTTATAGGTTATGATTTTGGTTTAAGTATAGGTATAGGTTTTGGATTTGAGAATGGGTTATGGTTTAGGTTTAGGAAATCGGGTTCATGTTCGGGATTGGGTTTAAGTTTTGGTTTTAAAGTTTAGGTTTAGGTTTAGGTTAGGGAGTTGAGATTAGGATTAGGTGTAGGTTTAGCTTTAGAGAATTGAGTTTAGGTTATAGGTTTAAGGAATGGTTAGGTTTAGGTTATAGGTTTTGGGATTTGGGAATAGTTTTAGGTTATAAGTATAGGTTTAAGTTAGGTTATAGGTTATGGTTTAGGTATTTGGGTTTAGGTTATAGGTTTAGGTTTAAGTCTAGGTTTTGGTTTAGGTTATAGGTTTTGTTTTAGGTTTAGGTTAAGGTTAAGGTTTAGGTTTAGGTTATAGGTTTTTAGATTTGAGAATGGGTTCGGGTTTAGGTTTAGGAAATTGGGTTCATGTTCAAGATTCGGTTTAATTTTGGGTTTTCAAGTTTAGGTCTAGGTTTTGGTTAGGGAGTTGAGACTAGGATTAGGTGTAGGTTTAGCTTTAGGGAATTGAGTTTAGGTTATAGGTTTAGGGAAAGGTTAGGTTTAGGTTATAGGTTTTGGGATTTGGGAATAGTTTTAGGTTATAAGTATAGGTTTAAGTTTGGTTATAGGTTAGGGTTTAGGGATTTGAGTTTAGGTTATTGGTTTAGGTTTAGGTCTAGGTTTTGGTTTAGGTTATAGGTTTTAGTTTAGGTTATAGGTTTTAGTTTTAGGTTAAGGTTAAGGTTTAGGTTTAGGTTATAGGTTTTGGATTTGAGAATGGGTTCGTGTTTAGGTTTAGGAAATCGGGTTCATGTTCGGGATTTGGTTTAAGTTTGGGTTTTCAAGTTTAGGTTTAGGTTTTGGTTAGAGAGTTGAGATTAGGATTAGGTGTAGGTTTAGCTTTAGGAATTGAGTTTAGGTTATAGGTTTAGGGAAAGGTTAGGTTTAGGTTATAGGTTTTGGGATTTGGGAATAGTTTTAGGTTATAAGTATAGGTTTAGGTTAGGTTATAGGTTAAGGTTTAGGGATTTGAGTTTAGGTTATAGGTTTAGGTTTAGGTCTAGGTTTTGGTTTAGGTTATAGGTTTTGGGATTTGAGAATGGGTTCGGGTTTAAGTTATAGGTTTTGGTTTTAGTTTAGGTTATAGGTTATAGGTTTAGGTTTAGGTTATAGGTTTTGGATTTGAGAATGGGTTCGGGGTTAGGTTATAGGTTTTGGTTTTGGTTTAGGTTATAGGTTTTGGGATTTGAGAATGGGTTCGGATTTTGGTTATAGGTTATGGTTTTGGTTTAGGTATAGGTATAGGTTTTTGGATTTGAGAATGGGTTATGGTTTAGGTTTAGGAAATCGGGTTCATGTTTGGGATTGGGTTTAAGTTTTGGTTTTCAAGTTTAGGTTTAGGTTTAGGTTAGGGAGTTGAGATTAGGATTAGGTGTAGGTTTAGCTTTAGGGAATTGAGTTTAGTTTATAGGTTTGGTGAAAGGTTTGGTTTAGGTTATAGGTTTTGGGATTTGGGAATAGTTTTAGGTTATAAGTATAGGTTTAAGTTTGGTTATAAGTTAATGTTTAGGGATTTGAGTTTTGGTTATAGGTTTTGGTTTAGGTTATATGTTTTGGTTTAGGTTATAGGTTTTGGTTTAGGTTAAGGTTAAGGTTTAGGTTTAGGTTATAGGTTTTTAGATTTGAGAATGGGTTCGGGTTTAGGTTTAGGAAATCGGGTTCATGTTCGGGATTGGGTTTAAGTTTGAGTTTTCAAGTTTAGGTTTAGGTTTTAGTTAGGGAGTTGAGATTAGGATTAGGTGTAGGTTTAGCTTTAGGGAATTGAGTTTAGGTTATAGGTTTAGGGAAAGGTTAGGTTTAGGTTATAGGTTTTGGGATTTGGGAATAGTTTTAGGTTATAAGTATAGGTTTAGGTTAGGTTATAGGTTAAGGTTTAGGGATCTCGGTTTAGGTTATAGGTTTAGGTTTAGGTCTAGGTTTTGGTTTAGGTTATAGGTTTTGGGATTTGAGAATGGGTTCAGGTTTAAGTTATAGGTTTTCGTTTTGGTTTTGGTTATAGGTTTTGATTTAGGTTATAGGTTATAGGTTTAGGTTTAGGTTATAGGTTTTTATATTTGAGAATGGGTTCGGGTTTAGGTTATAGGTTTTGGTTTTGGTTTAGGTTATAGGTTTTGGGATTTGAGAATGGGTTCGGGTTTAGGTTATAGGTTATGGTTTTGGTTTAGGTTTAGGTTATAGGTTTTTAGATTTGAGAATGGGTTATGGTTTAGGTTTAGGAAATCGGGTTCATGTTCGGGATTGGGTTTAAGTTTTGGTTTTCAAGTTTAGGTTTAGGTTTAGGTTAGGGAGTTGAGATTAGGATTAGGTGTAGGTTTAGCTTTAGGGAATTGAGTTTAGGTTATAGGTTTAGGGAAAGGTTAGGTTTTGGTTATAGGTTTTGGGATTTGGGAATAGTTTTAGGTTATAAGTATAGGTTTAGGTTAGGTTATAGGTTAAGGTTTAGGAATTTGAGTTTAGGTTATAGGTTTTGGTTTAGGTTAAGGTTAAGGTTTAGGTTTAGGTTATAGGTTTTTGGATTTGAGAATGGGTTCGAGTTTAGGTTTAGGAAATTGGGTTCATGTTCGGGATTGAGTTTAAGTTTGGGTTTTCAAGTTTAGGTTTAGGTTTAGGTTAGGGAGTTGAGATTAGGATTAGGTGTAGGTTTAGCTTTAGGAATTGAGTTTAGGTTATAGGTTTAGGGAAAGGTTAGGTTTAGGTTATAGGTTTTGGGATTTGGGAATCGTTTTAGGTTATAAGTATAGGTTTAGGTTATGTTATAGGTTAAGGTTTAGGGATTTGAGCTTAGGTTATAGGTTTATGTTTAGATTATAGGTTTTCGTTTAGGTTATATGTTTTAGGTTTAGGTTTAGGTTTAGGTTTAGGTTATAGGTTTTGGATTTGAGAATGGGTTCGGGTTTAGGTTATAGGTTTTGGTCTTGGTTTTGGTTTAGGTTATAGGTTTTTGGATTTGAGAATGGGTTATGGTTTAGGTTTAGGAAATCGGTTCATGTTCGGGATTGGGTTTAAGTTTTGGTTTTTAAGTTTAGGTTTAGTTTTATGTTAGGGAGTTGAGATTAGGATTAGGTGTAGGTTTAGCTTTAGGGAATTGAGTTTAGGTTATAGGTTTTGGTTTTGGATTAGGTTATAGGTTTTGGTTTAGGTTATAGGTTATAGGTTTTGGGATTTGAGAATGGGTTCGAGTTTAGGTTAAGGGTGTGGTCCCTGCAAATACAAATATAAATATGGCCTGTCCAAATGGCCAGGCCCTTCCAATACTGTTCATAGGAAATGAACAGCTTCATCATGGTCATAACAGCAGTTCCCACCTTCCAGGGACCCCGCTCATCCGGATAGTTCCGACGCACATCCGGGTCTGCTTCATTAATTTCGAGCAAATACATAAACACGGCCTGTCCAAATGGCCAGGTCCTTCCAATGCTGTCCATAGGAAATGGACAGCTTCATCATGGTCATAACAATGGTTCGCACCTTTTAGGGACCCCGCTCATCCGGATAGATCTGACGCACATTCGGGTCTGCTCCA
Source organism: Magnolia changhungtana (assembly GCA_030180095.1). NCBI lineage: Eukaryota > Viridiplantae > Streptophyta > Magnoliopsida > Magnoliales > Magnoliaceae > Magnolia > Magnolia changhungtana. The sequence goes on from JASAUF010000632.1 coordinate 1,041,073, forward strand.
TCAATTTCGAGCAAATACATAAATACGGCCTGTCCAAATGGCTAGGCCACTCTAATCATGTGCATTCTTGACAAGAAACGTATCAGATGCTTGAATTTGAAATATGCAGCTCCAATCCTCCCACATGCTATCCACCTGAAAGAATGCGCATAACCGTCATGCTTGAGTAATCAACTACCCACTCAATGAAAAGAGCACAAATACCTTTTCATGATTCAAAGAAGAGAACTCGAGGTTTTCGTTACCTTCCATTGTATGCTTCCAAGGTTTTCCTTACAGACCAACATAACTAATAGCAAGAAAGAACCCATCAACAACAATTTATATTCAAGAGAGCCTCAAATCTCAGGAACTGAGGAAAATTTTCTAGTTTAGAAGATGGGTATGTCTAATCTTACTTCACATACTCCTCCATGGCTGTGAGAAATGATGTTGGAGACTGCATTATTAACAAGTAAATGGCCCAATGCCTTGAATTGATCGGAGATAAGTCGATGACAAGTGTCATCAAAGTCTTGGTAAGAAGTGTTTCAGAATAAAAAGAAAGAAAGAGCTATTCTAAGAGGCATCACTATAAAATTAAAACCTGCTCAATCTTGATGAACTTTTCTCCATGCCCAAGATCAAGGCTTTTACATATTTCATAAAACTTAGACAACCTTTCATCCTGCAGCACATAAGTAGCTTAAGACATGCTGAACATGCAAAAAATTCCTCCCAACTTAAATCAGCATGTAGTGAATGATCAAGGACATAAGGATAGTTTGGATATGGAGAGTAAGTACTTGCTGCCCTACTTTTCGGTATATTTCAAGGGGCTTTGATAGCGTGATGCCGTTGCATCTCAAGAATTTTTTGTACATGAGAGAGAGAGAGAGAGAGGCATACAAACAAAGACTATTAGTGTTTCTTTAGATGAGTAGAATGACATGACTTTTGGACCACGATGTTTCGCCCAAAACCTCATGCATCTCAAGGTCATGCAGAAATTCTGGGTCAAATGCAAACAAAAATAATTAGGGATTACAAGTTTAAAGGCATAAAGCTGCTTGGGCAGGGATATCAAGAGGGAATGTCACAACCTGAATATTTGGGGCCAACATCAAAATTTGATCTGTAACTTTGCACTCATTGAGACTACAAAAAGTTTGTTCATCAGTGTTCTGAAGTATCTGTTAACTCTCTATATCAAATTCAGCTCATTCAGATTTTGTTCCCTCATCATGTGAAGTTCTGTGTTGACTCACACTATGTAGCTGACTTAAGTTTGAAGTATATTTCATCCCTATCACAATGATGGATTTGGGATACTGTGCAAACTAGCAAGTACTAGACAGCTTCACATTCTCAAGGGGATCATCTACTTGAAAACCCAAATCAAACCACTTGAAAATAAAAATTAAAAAATAAAATAAACCTCTGTTTTGCAGCCTTCTTTTGCAACAATCCAAAAACCAAAAAGAAGAAAAAGCAAAAAATCCAAATCAAAATGATTCTTTACTAACAAGTTATTTAAAAAAAATACATTTGAGGCCTTTGATTGCTAGCTAATTAGACATAAAACTAAATTTAGACTATAAACAAAAAATATTTAGGACTGCTACCTATGCAACATGTAGATCCACTTCCAAGAAAAAGATCTAGACATGTTAGTAACAAATAACTATTCATCAATATCATGTAATTGAAATGTTGCAAGCTCAGTGAATGATAAGAAATTCTTACTTGCACCCATATTGGTAATTACACAAACTCCTCTTTCCACAGCCAAAGGTAGGAGTAAAGACATCCAATCTGAAATTACACAAGCATTGGAAAGTGGGACTGAAGAAACCAAAGGACATTTTGTCAAAGTGAAGATCCCACATCTATGAGCCCATGTTGATGCATGTGTTTTATCCACGCCATACATCCATATGGGGAAAATAAAAGATGTCCAAATGTTCAGATTCAAGAGTGAGGTGTGTAAAAATCAGATGCTAATACGATTCAATTAACAGACATATACAAGTTATAACAAAGGCAAACTGAAAATGATCAATGGAGACAATAAGCATATAGACCAAATTTAACATTTTGAAACTAATAATGACAAAGAAAATTGAGCTTCAAAGGTTTAAATGGATATTACCTCCCAATTGTCTCGAGTTCCTTCTGGCATTTCCCATTCAAACTATCTAATATTGTAATGAATAAACGGTCGACATGTCCAAGATATGTAGGTCCACGAATAGTTTCTCACCAATGCAAATATAAGTTATATAGCTACGAGATATTCACTACAAGAAGCCTAGCCTATGCTCCACCCTAACATTACTTGAGCCAAGGTTTAGCTACGATCTAATTCAATTGGCATGCAGAATTCTCAAAAACTAAGTCATGCTTAAAAAATAATAAAATAAAATCAAAGACAACCTGATAGGGCAAAGAACTCAAATTGCAAAGGCATGAAATAAAGATACCTCTAATTCAATCATGTGCTAAAATGCATGAAACAAAGATACTTGTAATTCAATCATGTGCCCAAAGGCATGAAATAAAGATACCTCTAATTTCTTATAATGGTTGGAAGCATGCTTGCGAGAGTAAGCAACGTCAGTAGAGATCCAAGAGTGCCTTTTTGGGTTTCTTTCTCTTTTTACCAAATAACTAAAAGAAAGCAAAATCATGTTAAAAAAGGATACAAATGGTGTCTAAAATGGCTTCGTTATTACATGCCATTTCATTGCTCTTTTTTTTTTTTTCCAGAAACATTGGCAAAATAGAGTTCAATTTAAAAAACAAATATTTTTAGAAAAACACTTTCTCCTTCCAAACAGTTGCTTCCATAAGTACTCCTTCCAAATAGTTGCTTCCATAAGTATTCCTTCCAAACAGTTGCTTCCATAAGTAATACAACCTACATTCCTATCAACTTCATTTCTAATATGCCTATGCTTTCTCTCATGTTTGCACAGGGAAACATCATAAGAATAAGGAATTATAGCAGCATGCATGCATTGTCGGTATCCCTTTCTGAATGGAAACCAACTAAATGGTTGTAAAAGGCAGATCAGAAAATAGAATTTTAACCTTCATCATCTAAAGGAGGGATAGATTTAGCAATGGGAGGAAAGTGCATGGTAGTAAAAGATTTAAGAGATGGGACTGCCAAGGGAGTGTGTGTGTGTGTGTGTGTGTGTGTGTGTGTGTGTGTGTGTATACACACATTGGTCCTCATCTTCAACAAAAATACAGTCTTTGGCAGGAAGACTATTGATCTGATGGACCCTGTGCCGATGGGAGGCATACAAAATGCCCATAGATTGGAAGATCCTACCCATTTGATTGGTGAGCTAGAAATAATGATTAATCATTAGAAGGAAACAAGAAGAGTTCCAACAAATCAGGTATCAACACTATTCCTAACCAGCATCTATCTCTAAAATGAAATGCCAAAGAACCGTAAAAAAAATAATAATAAAAATAAAAAATAAAAGGAAAAAATTGAATAAAACCTACTCCCCACATTTGCAACAAAACCACACAAGGGTGCTCCCAATAAACCTCCTGAATTTCAAGTGAGACTAAAATGCCTCTATAATACGTACAATTGAGAAGAACAGAAGCATTTCCAGGTTAAATAAGCAAGACATGACAATATGAAATTCTGTAAAACACAAGTTCTTCATCAGTAGTCAATTGGTGAATCAAGATGTCTCTCTCAGAGGTATATGACTCTTACTTATATGTGGTGGGACCTATTTGGTTTAAAAACCACATAGAGGTGAAGTTGATGGCCAATCTAAGTAATCCACTGGCTATTGCCACCACCCAAAACATCGATGTCCTAATCACTTGTTTGCAAATGGAAACTGAGAAGACATCATAATCACATCAACAACGATTCTGAAAAGGTGAAAAGATGCACACAGCTAGCAAATTTCTGTTGAAGGGACTGATTGTGATACATCAGATTCCATCTGGCTGACATGGGCTTGGAATTCCCTCTGCAAAGGTCTGGAATGGTGGGATCATTTGAAGTGGGGAGCTGAACTCAGTATTCGTTAAGGAAGACATGATTCCATCACCATCATTTGGTTCATCAAAAGATGGAAGGACTGCCACTACAAGCTCCTTAATACATTGTGACTAGCTGAAGCAAAAAAAAAATGCCACAAAGCAGCCACTCCTCTTCCCCATTCCAACTATACCTGAGACCAAAATTGCTCTCCCGAATCTGGAAGGTGAAATCTCTAATTCTTAAAATTCTCAGATTCCCATCCAATCCACCTTAATCCCTTAAAAATTGCTTGGGACGTGTTTGGTTCAAGGGATTAAAAGGGATTGGAAGGTTTAATCCTGGGATTGGCCGGGCATCCCAAACAGACCGGAAATAGTAATCCCGGGATATAGTAATCCCATATATCTTGCGCCAATCCACTGACTCAGCTATCATTACCTTGAAATCTGTGCAATTCACTCTAATACAATCCAATTCCATCCAATCTGCCCAGCCAAACAGGCCCTAATGGTGGGCGTTCAATCACCACAGTTTCCTATGGTGTGGTCCACCTGAGATTTAGCCTTAAAATGAGCTGGAAAATATGAATGGCCCAAATACAAATATTATGGTGGAGCCCACAAAGCATTTTTAGGGCCCGTTTGGCCGGGTGGATTGAAAGGGATTAAATGGTGTAAGGATGGATGGCCTGAATTTCTAGGTATTGATGGTGTTGTCAGTGGATTGTCTTGAGATACATGGGATTGCTATATCCCTGGATTGATATATCCAGTCTGTTTAGCACGCCCGGCTAATACTGGGATTAAACCTTCCTATCCCTTCCAATCCCTCGTGTCTCAGGGATTAGGATCAGATCACTGACTCTATTTGGCACGCCCGGTCAATCCCAGGATTTAACTTCCAATCCCTTCCAATAACATCTAATCCCTCCCAATTCGAACGGCCAAACGGGCCCTTAGATTTCAAAAACAGAGAGGGGAATGCGGATTGAAGGATTAAAAGACTTGAGAAACAAATAAAGAGAGAGAAAGAAAGAAACTAATTGTATGTGCTCCTTCTTCTTCTCCTTCTAGCTGCGAAAGGGGGTTTTGATAAAAAAAAAAAGAGGGGAATGCGGCTAAGAGACAGGGAGAGAGGGTGAGGGAGATCGGGAGATCGAGAGAGGGTAAGGGAAAGAGAGAGACTGAGTGCGGGAGAGAGAGATGGAGAGAGAGTTGGAGAGAGAGATGGGTTTCGTTAGTCGAGCGGGAGAAAATGGTGGACGGGAGGTTTCATTTTTTAGGGGTTTGGTATTTTGGAGGGGCACATGACGGACAGCTCCCTGGATGTTTTATGGTTTTAGGACCATGGGGCCCACTGTGATGTATTTCAATTATCCACTCCATCCATTAATTTTAAATTATTATTTTAAGCACTGATAAAAAAAATGAGCTAGATCGAATCTGTAAGGAGACCACACAACATATTAACAGTAGATATTTAATTTATATTATTTCTTATGGTGTGGTTCACTTAGACATTTAATCTACATAAATTTTGGGCTCAAAAACTAAAATTATATATCAGAATTGTTGGATGGCTTAGATCAAACACATATATTCCAATGGACCTAATGGATCCCCTTAAGCACAATATATATTTAATATGTTTTAGGTGAGGAGGTATGCTTTAGCTACAGAGCACTTAGGCTATAGCTATGTATTAAATCCGTAGCTATATTGCTACAGATTTAATCCGTGGCTAAAAGCTTTCAACCTCCATAGCTGTTGATCGATTTTTTGGTAGTGAGCCCAATCAGCATCTGAGTACCCAGCCAATTGAACACTAGTATCATATGGATGCTAGAGACCCATTTTAGCAGAACTTGTGACATATCGCATAATCTGCTTGACAACAGAAAGATGTGACTCTTTAGGATCAGACTGATATCTAGCGCAAATCCCAACACTTAAAGCAATATCAAGTCTACTAGCAATTAAGTAAAGTAGACTACCAATCATACTGCGATATAATTTAGGATCTATATTTTTACCTGTAGAGTCCTTTGAGAGTCTTAAAGTTGTACTCATAGGAGTATCAAAATTCTTACCATTCTCAAATTTGAATTTTTTGATTAAGTTCAGAGCATATTTGGTTTGAGAAATGAAAATGCCATTTGGTCGTTGTTTTACTTGCAACCCAATGAAATAATTTAATTTCCCAACCATGCTCATTTCAAACTTAGATTTCATTATATCTGTAAACTCAACAGTCATGTTAGTACAGGTAGATCCATAAATAATATCATCAACATATATTTGAACCATTAAGATATCATCGTTGTGTTTCTTAACAAAGAGCGTCTTATCGACACTACCCATTTGAAAATTATGATTTAGTAAAAACTTAGTCAATTTTTCATACTATGCCCTAGGAGCTTGTTTTAGACCATATAGAGTTTTTTTTAGATGGTATACATGATCAATAAACTTAAGGTCTTCAAACCCTATAGGTTAGTCCACATACACTTCTTCATGGAGATTACCATTTAAGAAAGAAGTCTTTACATCCATTTGATAAATTTTAAAATTTCTAAAGCATGCAATGGATATAAAAAGTCTGATTGATTCAAGGTGAGCAACTCGGGCAAAGGTTTCATCGTAATCAATGCCTTTTATTTGAGTGTACCCTTGTACAACCAGTCTTTCCTTGTTTCGAATTATATTACCAAGTTCATTAGACTTATTTTTGAAAATCCACTTAGTTCCTATAATGTGCTTATCTTTAGGTTTAGGAACAAGATACCAGACATCATTTCTGTTAGTGCTATGATTTCATATCCCTTTGGTTGTCAAATTTTGTAGTGTCAAAACCTATATGTCTTGTACTTCTTATGTTTCTTGTTTGTGACTACACACTGCTTCAAGACAAGATCATGAATGAAGAATGTTTTCAAGACAAGATCATAAATGAAGAATGTTTGTAAGACATGTCATGAATGAAGTCTACAAGAATAGAAGACTTCAAGTTTGCTTCTAACAAGTTCAAGATTAGAAGACTTCATCAAGACAAGTCAAGAATGTACCAAGCTCGAGAAAGACCATCAACTCGACTCAAGCTTCTACTTCAAGATCATCTGAGAATACAGACCTTCAAGACCTCAATGTCCATCTCACTTCAAGGTTTGTTTGACCTTAGGTTGACCTTAGGTTGGTCTGTATGATAGGTCATTCTGGATACATAATCTGAATATTTTAATTTACTTGGTGTGACTGTTCTAAGACCGGTCCTAGAGATCTTAAGACCAGTCCTAGGTCTGCTACGACCAGTCTTAGGTTTCTCAGGACCAGTCCTAGGTTGTTACAGATTTTTAGATTTTCCTGGTTGTCCTTCGACCAGTCCTGGACTTGTTTCGACTAGTCCTGAGAAGTCCTACGACTCATCCTTCGACCGGTCATAGTCCTACGACTCGAAAGCAACTTATCTCGAGTCCCACGACCAGTCGTAGGTGTCTCACGACCAGTCGTAGGTTGTCCACGACCGGTCGTAGGCTACCTAAGACCAGTCGTGAGAACAGCTAATCTAATCCCGCGGAAATCTTTCAAAATCTTTGATGCTACGACCAGTCCTAGGATCCTAAGACCAGTCGAAGATGGGATTTTTCAGGCTATAAATAATGCACGAATTTCAGAGTTTATTCATTCCATTCCATTCAATTCAAGTGATTTAAGGCTATACTCTAAGATAAGTTGTGATTATTTTTTAAGCTATTGTGCATATTTAATATTCCTTTTGTTAGCATTTTTCTATTGTGCTTTTGATCCATATTCCAATCTTATTTAGAAAAGAGGAATTTGTGATATTCCTTCTTCTGGGATCAAAATCAAATAGACCTTGCTCTTCTTGATTTAATCTAAAATTAATTAGACATAGAACCATTCTTTATATGAGTATTAGACATTGAACGACGTATCATTCATCTACTCCGATTGGTTCTACTGGGCTACTTCAAAAGGAGATCCAGGTATTTTACTTTGTAATTTACTTTCTCTAGTTTTGTTTGAGATTTGCTAGAAAAATCTCATTGTTTTGGTTATCTAAGGAGAGCCAGAAAACTCAAATTGTGGGGGTTTTTGGATTGTGTAAGCCCGAGATAAAAAGACACAATTGTGAAGGTTTTGGGTGAACCTGTGAAAGCCTATTTTGATAGTGCATGCTAATATCCTTTGTGTGAGGATATTAGGAGTGGAGTAGCATTCTTTGTGGCTGTTGGCTAATAGTTGGTGAATACACAGGTGAACCACTATATATCGTTGTGTTGTGGATGTGCTTGATTTCTTTATTCATTTATTCTTTCAGTATTGTGAGTTGCTTTTGTGGATGAATGTTGTAATTTTCATTTCAAGCAAGTGTGGTTGAATGGTATAATAACTTAGGATTTATTTCTTTAAGTTATTCTTGATTTATTTTCCATATCATTTGTGTTTTCTAGATCGTTCTAGAAATAAGGTTGTCCTACGATAAGCCATTGGTTTTTAGTGTAAGGTTGTCCTTAGAACTGATTTAGTATCATTCTCATATTTCATATGTTTTGAGAGAGTTATTATTTCAGCATTGTTATTTATATCTTTTATTATTCCGCTGTTTTAAGTTTTATTTGGCATTGCCCTATTCACCTCCCTCTAGGGCATATAGCTAGGCCCTTTCAAGTGGTATTAGAGCCTAATAGCTCGTGCTTATTGATTATTTATTGGATTTATTTCCTGAGCTAACGATCTAAGCTATATTAAGATGTTAAATTTTGATAGCCTATCTGTCACTAGGCCACCACCCTTTAATGGCACAAACTATGCTTATTGGAAAGCAAAGATGAGAATCTTTCTCAAATCCATGGATGAAAGTGTGTGGCTGGCCACAGTGAACGGATGGAAACTACCTATCACTGAAGTAACTGATGAAGATGGTTCAAAATTAATGAAAGTAATATCTTATGCTCTTTGGACCACACTTCAGAAAAGTGAGAGTAGTGCCAATGTAAAAGCACTAAATGCAATTACTTGTGCATTGTCACCAGATGAATTCAAAAGAATCATCTCGTGTGAAAATGCTAAACAAGCATGGGATCTTTTAGAAATGACACACGAGGGTACATCAATTGTCAAGAAATCTAAAGTCCAACTCCTCACAACTAAATTTGAAGAAATTCATGTGGAGGAGAATGAAATGTTTATGGACTTCTACACTAGATTGAATAACATTGTAAACTCAATGTGGGGTCTTGGTGATAGAATCCCAGAAAGTAAAGTATGTACAAAGATACTACGCTCACTTCCTGAATGGTTCAATTCAAAAGTAATCGCGATTCAGGAACTTCGTGATACGGATAACATGAGGGTTGAGGAACTAGTTGGTTCTTTACAGACCTACGAAATGAACTTTAAAGCTCCAAAAAGAAAATTAATTGCTCTCAAGTCATCTAAAAATATTCCACAAGAGAGCACTTCAGACTTTGAAAATTCCGAAGATGATATGGCACTTTTTGTAAAAAGGTTTTATAAAATTTTGAAAAATAAGAAAAAAGGAGATTTTCAAAAATCAAACGATAAGAGACAATCTAAACCTAGAGCTCGAAAATCTTTGAAAGATAGTCAATGTTACAACTGTCAAGAGTATGGGCACTTGGCTAACAAATGTCCTAAAAAGGACAAATTAAAAAGAAAGAGTATGTTGGCTACTTGGGATGAATCATCTGATTCGGAATCCTCTTCGAAATCAGAAGATTCTGAAAACGAGTCGGGAGATGATGTTAAAGCCCTTATGACTCTAGCCAAAGTCACTTTTTCAGATTATGATGAAGTAACAAGCAAAGAGAATCTGAATAGTGATTGTGACAATGAAGATGATCTTCAAGATGCATACAATGCCCTTTATAAGGAGAGTTGTAAAATTGCTGTCAAGCTTAAATTACAAAAGGAAAATTTTTTCTAAACTTAAAGAAATTTATGAATCTCTTGTTTTAGAAAAATCTCATATTTCTGAATTTTTCGAAAAGACCAAATGTGATTTAAAAATCAAAACCTCCCAAGTTGATGATTTGAAAACCGAGAACGAGAAACTCAAAAATGAAGTAGCTTCTCTTTTGAGTTTAAAAGACACTTGGAGATATGCCCAAGGTGATCCTAAATTAGAAAAATTGTTATCCGGATCAAGAAAATGTGGCGATAGATCCGGGTTGGGCTATGATAAGAATACTTCTCCTAAACAAAAGAATACTGCTCCTAAGTTTGTGAAAGGAGAGTCTTCGAACTCAAAAGTAAAGTATACTTATCAAGGTTTTAAAAAAAATTCAAGGACCTTTCAAAAATCTAAAAATAGTCATGCCAACTTCAATCTTCAAAACCAAAATCCTTTGGTTGAAAAGACTATTGATCTTCTCAAGGAGCTATTAAAATTTAACTCTATAGGTCATTCATAAAACAATAGATAGAAAAAGTCCAACTACAGTCCTAAACCCAAAACAATACTGAAATGGGTTCCTAAAGTTGACTGCTTGGTTGCCCACACTGCTTTCAAAGCTACAAGCCATTCAAAGTGGTACCTCGACAGTGGTTGCTCCAGACATATGACAGGCAACAAAGCTTTATTCACCGATCTTGAAGATAGGACTAATGGGTCAGTCACTTTTGGTGATGGAAGCAATTGCAAAATCATTGGCCAAGGTACGGTTCAGCTTTATAACCTTCCCTTATTTAAAAATGTATTATATGTTGAGGGCTTGAAACACAACCTACTGAGTATATCTCAGATATGCGACAACAATCATAATGTCAAGTTTTCTAATCAAGGTTGTGAGATTGTTAATAAAGAAGGTTCTGTTATATTAACTGGTTGCAGAACATCTGAAAGCTGCTACATCGTTAGTAATGCAAGCTCATCTACTCAATCGTGTTACATGGTCCATACTGATGAGACTGAATTATGGCATAAATGCCTTGGACATGTACACTACCGGAACTTATTTAGATTGAGCAAAAGAGAACTTATAAGAGGTCTACCCAAATTACAAAAAGTAGACAAAATATGTGGTGAATGCCAGTTGGGCAAACAGATTAGGAGCTCTCACAAGAAAGTGAACTCCAATACCACATCTAGACCTCTCGAGCTTCTCCACATGGATCTCATTGGACCAACCAGAATGGAGAGTCGAGGTGGAAAAAAATACATTTTGGTTATCATAGATGACTTTACTAGATTCACTTGGGTATCGTTCTTAAAAGACAAATCTGAAACCCTAGATGAAGTAAAGAAGATCATCAAACGAATCCAAAATAAAAAAGGTTCTCAAGTTTATAAGATCCGTAGTGATCATGGTTCTGAATTCGAAAATAGCAGTTTTGAGAAATTCTGTAGTGATCAGGGAATATCACATGAATTCTCAGCGCCCAAAACTCCTCAATAAAATGGTATAGTTGAGAGAAAAAATAGAGTGCTTCAGGATATGGCTAATGTCATGTTAAATAGTATGAAGCTCTCCAAAAATCTTTGGGCCGAAGCAATTAATACTGCCTGCTACATTATTAATCACATTTATACTAGTAAATCTGAAAATAAGACTGCTTATGAGTTATGGTTCGAAAAGAAACCTACTGTCAAATACTTTCGAATTTTTGGCAGTAAGTGTTACATTTTACGAGATCGTGAAAATTTGGGAAAGTTTGATACGAAGAGTGATGAAGGTATTTTCCTTAGATATTCCTTAAACAGTCGAGCCTATAGGGTTCTAAATAAAAGAACAGGTGTGATTCAAGAGTCCATCAATGTGGTCATTGATGATCATTTAAATACACTTGCTCCGAGTTCAGATGATGATGAAATTCTTATAATAAAAAATCAAGATACCTCTTCTTCTCAATCTGAACCTAGGACTGTCAAAGATCATCCAACTAATCAAATCCTTGAAAACCCTCTCACTGGAGTTCGTACACGCAAACAACTTGAAAACATATGCAATTATGTTTGTTTTACATCCCAAATAGAATCGGTCAATGTAAAAGAAGCTCTTTCTGACGAAAATTGGATAGTAGCTATGCAGGATGAACTTAATCAATTTGTTCGTAATGATGTCTGGTATCTTGTTCCTAGACCTAAAGATAAACACATTATTGGAATAAAATGGATCTTTAAAAATAAGTCTGATGAACTTGGAAATATTATACGAAACAAGCCTAGACTGGTTGTACAAGGGTACACTCAAATTGAAGGCATCGATTATGATGAAACCTTTGCTCTAGTCGCTCGCCTTGAATCTATCAGACTTTTTATTTCCATCGCTTACTTTAGAAAGTTTAAAATTTATCAGATGGATGTAAAGAGTGCCTTCTTAAATGGCGATTTACATGAAGTTTATGTAGAACAACCCTCAGGGTTTGAAGACCCCAAGCTTTCTAATCATGTATTTCGTCTCAAAAAGGCTCTCTATGGTCTGAAACAAGCGCCCAGGGCATGGTATGAAAAATTGACTAAATTCTTACTTAGTCATAGTTTTCAAGTGGGAAGTGTCGATAAGACGCTATTTGTTAAGAAACATAATAATGAGATTTTAATGGTTCAGATCTATGTAGACGATATTATTTATGGATCAACTTGTTCTAACATGTCTATTGAGTTTGCAGAGTTGATGAAATAAAGATTGGAAATGAGCATGGTTGGTGAACTAAATTACTTCCTAGGGTTACAAGTAAAACAACAACCTGATGGAATCTTCATTTCTCAAACCAAGTATGCTACAAACTTGGTTAAAAGTTTGAATTTGAAAATGGTAAAAAATTTGATACTCCTATGAGTACAACCTTGAGACTCTCAAAAGACTCTACATGTAAAGATGTAGATCCTAATCTATATCGTAGTATGATTGGTAGTTTATTATATCTAACTACTAGTAGACCTGATATGGCTTTTAGCGTTGGTATTTGTGCGAGATATCAGTCTAATCTTAAAGATTCACATCTTACTACTGTCAAACGGATTATTAGATATGTCGCAAGTACAACTAATTTGGGTCTTTGGTATCCTTTTGATACTAATATTAAATTGCTGGGTATTCTGATGCTGATTGGGCTGGTAATATTGATGATAGTGTTTTTACATTGAAAATTGTTTGGTTTCTTAGTTTAGTAAGAAGCAAAGTTCAATATCACTTTCCACTGTTGAGGCTGAGTATATCGCAGCAGGATATGCATGTACACAACTCGTATGGATGAAACGCATGTTAAGCGATTATGGAATTAATCAAGATTCAATGATCTTACATTGTGATAATTCTGGTGCTATCAATATTTCCAAAAATCCAATTCAGCATTCGCGTACTAAGCATATTGACATTAGGTATCATTACATTCGTGAATTAGTTGAAGAAAAAACTATCTCTTTGGAATATATTCCAACCGATGTCCAACTTGCTGATATATTTACTAAACCGCTCGACAAAAACAGGTTTACTAAAATGAAATTTGATCTTGGTATGTGCATTTTAAATTGAATATACTTGTCTGCATGTATCATAGTATACTATATGTGTATAAATTTCAATTTGTGCATAAAAATATTTATTTTTGTTGATGCTCGCCGGCCCTTACCATACACGACCGGTCCTGACTCGACCGGTCGTGGACTGCACTTGACCGGTCGTAGAGATCATGAGCATCATATAATTTTGGGAAAATCACTTTGTTCTTCATTTCCTCTTCTTCCTTCGACGAGTCATGGCTCGACCTGTCTTGAGATCTCATGATTTTCTTCAAGATAAGTCGTTTTTCTTCATTTTTCTTGAAGATTTATGCTTTCTATGCTTTGATTTGTAAATTCCATAAGCTTAATCTCGTCTTTTGTTGATTGTTTAGGGTTTCCTCTCTAAAAATCTGATCTAGAGAAACCCACCACCTCTTGTGTTCTTTGTGCTTGCTCCTTGGTAAATCTTGTTGAAAATGGATGTTAGGGGGAAAAAGAAAACATCCCGTGGTCCATCTTTATTTAGATCTACATCCATAACAAGACGGCACCTTCGGTCACCCGAAGATGATCCAAATGATGTACGGGATTTATGTAACCGTAAAGTTATCGTTGAGCGTCCTGTAAGTCTCAGTCACATTGAACAATTTGAGATTACACCTCTCCTTGAATCTGTTGGCTGGACTAACATTTTGTTTTGGGGTGGGCCTGCATACCAGTCCATTGCACAATCTATGGTTGCATGCATCTCTGATTTTTCCCTTGATAATTTAACGTTCTCAATTGCTACTAGAGAAGGGAAATTTTTGATAGATCGACATTTGATATCAGGTATTATGGATATACCTGTCAAAGATGAAGGTATTCCGATTCATACATTATATGACAAACCATCAGAACCGGAAAAACAAATGTTGACAAGAGATTTATGCAATATGGAAGTGCATTGGACGCACAAAGGAAATGTGCTCCCCTCAAAATTTTTATTACCCAGATACAGAGTTTTGCACCGGATCTTCACTTCAAACGTGTATCCTCGATCAGGCAATAAAACCGAGTTAACTGCCTTCATGGTTCGGGTATTGCACTCTGTTGTGTCTGGCATTGTTGTCTGTTTACCTTCTTTGATATGTCATTTTATCATTCAGTTTCGTCTTCATCCGGGTCATAGTGATATTCCATTTTGTTATCTTATGACTTGTTTAGCCACAAATATGCTCGTTGCTTTACCTGAGAATGAGGCACCAATTCATCATCTTTTATTCAATAATACTAATTTAAATAAGATGAAGTTGGATTTGCTTCCTGGTCAATTCTATGAAGGTGGTGGTGAAGGTGCTAAAGCAGGAAATGAAAGGGAAGTTGCTGATCTTCCTCCACAGGCTGATATAAATATGGATGATATATTTGAAGACATTGAAACTGACTCCCAAAATGATTCTGATTACCATCCATCTTCTGGTTATGATGCACGTCTAAGTGCATTAGAGGAGAAGGTTGATAACCTGAGTGTAGCCCATGATATGCAATTTAAATATATGCAAAAATATCTTCGTCGCATTAATAGGGGTTTACATCAGATTGATCCAACCATCCCTGCTCCTTCATCTGGATCTGATTAGGTGGATTATCTTTTTTTTTTGTTTGAATATGATGGATTCTTTATTATTATTACGATTGATGACTTTGGTTGTATGTTTTAGATTGATGACATTGAAGTGTTGTACTAATTTGATAATTAAATCTTGAATCCTCATATGGTGTTCTCTTCTCTCCTTTGGCCTTCCCTTGTCATTTTGTGACAAAAAGGGGGAGTAGTATGGAAAGGGGGAGAATGGGAGAAAGGGAGAGAGTGAGTACTTGAATATGGTTGATTGTTTCTACTCACTTAGGGGGAGTAGAGTAAGTATTTTTTTTCACTCTGATGGCTCATGATTCTTTTTTCATTTTACTCTTATATTTATAAATGTGTTTTGTCACAAATTTGACAAAGGGGGAGATTGTTAGTGCTATGATTTCATATCCCTTTAGTTGTCAAATTTTGTAGTGCCAAAACCTATATGTCTTGTACTTCTTGTGTTTCTTGTTTGTGACTACACACTGCTTCAAGACAAGATCATGAATGAAGAATGTTTTCAAGACAAGATCATAAATGAAGAATGTTTGCAAGACATGTCATGAATGAAGTTTACAAGAATAGAAGACTTCAAGTTTGCTTCTAACAAGTTCAAGATTAGAAGACTTCATCAAGACAAGTCAAGAATGTACCAAGCTAGAGAAAGACCATCAACTCAACTCAAGCTTCTACTTCAAGATCATCTGAGAATACAGACCTTCAAGACCTCAATATCCATCTCACTTCAAGGTTTGTTTGACCTTAGGTTGGTCTGTATGATAGGTCATTCTGGATACATAATCCGAATATTTTAATTTATTTGGTGTGACTGTTCTAAGACCAGTCTTGGAGATCTTAAGACCAGTCCTAGGTCTGCTACGACTAGTCTTAGGTTTCTCAGGACCAGTCCTAGGTTGTTACAGATTTTCAGATTTTCCTGGTTGTCCTTCGACCAGTCCTGGACTTGCTTCGACCAGTCCTGGGAAGTCCTACGACTCATCCTTCGACCGGTCGTAGTCCTACGACTCGAACTCCAGCAACCTATCTCGAGTCCCACGACCAGTCGTAGGTGTCTCACGACTAGTCGTAGGTGGTCCACGACCGGTCGTAGGCTACCTAAGACCAGTCGTGAGAATAGCTAATCTAATCCCGCGGAAATCTTTCAAAATCTTTGATGCTACGACCAGTCCTAGGATCCTAAGACCAGTCGAAGATGAGATTTTTCAGGCTATAAATAATGCACGAATTTCAGAGTTTATTCATTCCATTCCATTCAATTCAAGCGATTTAAGGCTATTCTTTGAGATAAGTTGTGATTATTTTTTAAGCTATTGTGCATATTTAATATTCCTTTTGTTAGCATTTTTCTATTGTGATTTTGATCCATATTCCAATCTTATTTAGAAAAGAGGAATTTGTGATATTCCTTCTTCTGGGATCAAAATCAAATAGACCTTGCTCTTCTTGATTTAATCTAAAATCAATTAGACATAGAACCATTCTTTATGTGAGTATTAGACATTGAACGACGTATCATTCATCTACTCCGATTGGTTCTACTGGGCTACTTCAAAAGGAGATCCAGGTATTTTACTTTGTAATTTACTTTCTCTGGTTTTGTTTGAGATTTGCCAGAAAAATCTCATTGTTTTGGTTATCTGAGGAGAGCCAGAAAACTCAAATTGTGGGGGTTTTTGGATTGTGTAAGCCCGAGATAAAAAGACACAATTGTGAAGGTTTTGGGTGAACCTGTGAAAACCTATTTTGATAGTGCATGCTAATATCCCATGTGTGAGGATATTAGGAGTGGAGTAGCAATTTGTGTGGCCATTGGCTAACAGTTGGTGAACACACAGGCGAACTACTATATATCTTTGTGTTGTGGATGTGCTTGATTTCTTTATTCATTTATTCCTTCAGTATTGTGAGTTGCTTTTGTGGATGAATGTTGTAATTTTCATTTCAAGCAAGTGTGGTTGAATGGTGTAATAACTTAGGATTTATTTCTTTAAGTTATTCTTGATTTATTTTCCATATCATTTGTGTTTTCTAGATCGTTCTAGAAATAAGGCTGTCCTCCCATAAGCCATTGGTTTTCGGTGTAAGGTTGTCCTTAGAACTGATTTAGTATCATTCTCATATTTCATATATTTTGAGAGAGTTATTATTTCAGCATTGTTATTTATATCTTTTATTATTCCGTTGTTTTAAGTTTTATTTGGCATTGCCCTATTCACCCCCTTTAGGGCATATAGCTAGGCCCTTTCAATTTCGAACAAACTCTTCCTGCATAACAACTATCCAGTTTTTATCAGAAAGAGCTTCTTTAATGTTTACCAGTTCAATCTGGGATGTAAAGCACACGTAATTATATGTCTTCTAGTTGTCTACGAGTGCGCACACTAATGAGAGAGTTTCCAAGAATTTGAGCGATTGAATGATCTTTAACAGTCCTTAATTCAGAATTGTTTTGACTTGATGAAGTATCGAGTTTGTTAATTAGAAGAACTTCATCATTATCTGAACTTGGTGCAGGTGTATTCAAATGATCGTTTATGACCACATTAATTGATTCTTAAATAACACCGGTCCTTTTGTTCAGTACACGATATGCATGACTATTTAAAAAGTATCCCAAAAAGATTCCATCGTCACTTTTTGTGTCAAACTTTCCCAGATTTTCATGGTCATGCAAAATATAGCACTTGCTACCAAAAACTCGAAAGTATTTGACAGTAAGTTTTTTATCGAACCACATTTCATAAGCGGTTTTATTATTAGATTTACATATATAAACCCGATTAATAACATAGTAGGCCGTATTTACTGCTTCAGCCCAAAGATTTTTAAGGAGCTTCATACTATTCAGCATTACAGTTCCCATTTCTTGAACCACCCTATTTTTCCTTTCCACAATTCCATTCTGTTGAGGAGTTTTGGGTGCAGAGAATTCATGCGATATTCTCTGATCATTACAAAATTTCTCAAAACTGTTATTCTTGAACTTAGATCAATGATCACTATGGATCTTACAAACTTGAGAACCTTTTTCAGTTTGGATCTGTTTGAGATTCCTTTTAACTTCATCAAGAGTTTCTGATTTATCCCTTAAGAAGGCTACCTAAGTGAATCTAGAAAAATCATCCATGATTACCAAGATGTATTTTTTGCCACCTCGACTCTCCATCCTGGTAGGTCCTATAAGATCCATATGGAGAAGCTCGAGTGGTCTTGATGTGGCATTGGAGTTCACGTTTTTGTGAGAGCTCCTTGTTTGCTTGCCATAATGACATTCACCACATATCTTGTCTACATTTTGTAATTTAGGTAGACCTCTTATTAGTTCTCCTTTGCTCAATCTGTATAAATTACGGTAGTGTACATGTCCAAGGCATTTATGCCATAATTCTGTTTCATCGGTATGGATAATGTAGCACGATTGATTAGATGAGCTACCATCACTTACAATATAGCAGTTTTCAGAAGTCCTGCGATTAGTTAATATTACAGAACCCTTTTTGTTTAAGATTTCACAACCTTTATTAGAAAATTTCACGCTATGATTATTATCACATATTTGAGATATACTTAACAAGTTGTGTTTTAGCCCCTCAACATATAAAACATTCTTAAATAAGGGAAGGTTATAGAGTTAAACCGTACCTTGGCTAATAATCTTGCAGTTGCTACCATCACCAAATGTGACTGACCTATCAGTCATATCTTTAAGATCGGTGAATAAAGCCTTGTCGCTTGTCATATGTCTTGAGCATCCACAGTCTAAGTACCACTTCGAATGGTTTGTAGCTTTAACAACAGTGTGGGCAACCAAGCAAGTAACTTTAGGAACCCATTTCATTACTGTTTTGGGTTTAGGAGTATAGTTGGTCTTCTTGTATTTAAAATTATTGTACGGGTGACCCATAGAGTTAGATTTTAAGAGCTCCTTAAGCAAATCAACTATTTTTTTAGCTAAAGGGTTTTGGTTTTGAGTTTTATAGTTGACATAATTGCTTTTAGGTTTTTGAAAGGTTTTAGCATTTTTAGAAAAACTTTGATTAATACTTTTCCCTTTTGAGTTAGAGGCTTCTCCTCTCACAAACTTAGGAGGAGTAATCTTCTGTTTAGAAGGTATATTCTTATCATATCCTAACCTGGATTTATGGCCACATTTCCTAGATCTGGATAAAAGTTTTTCAAACTTCGAATCTCCTTGGGCATACCTCCATGTATCTTTTGAACTTAAAAGTGAAGAGTTTTCAAGTTTAAGTTTGTCATTTTCAGATTTAAGATTTTCAATCAGGGAGGATTTGAATTCTAAATCACATTTAGTCTTTTCAAAACAATCTGAAACAAAGGATTTTTCTAAAACAAGAGACTCAAAATTTTCATTAAGTTTTAAAAACTTTTCTTTTTGAATTTTAGTTTTACGACAATTTTACAACTTTCCTTATATAAGGCATTGTAAGCATCTTGAAGATCTTCTTCATTCTCATGATCACTATTCAGATTTTCTTCACTAGTTGAATCATCATGATCTGAAAAAGTGAACTTAGCTAGAGTCATAAGGTCCTTTACTTCATTGCCCGACTCAGTTTCAGAATCTTCTGATTCAGAAGAGGCTTCAGTGTCAGAAGATTCGTCCCAAGTAGCTAACATTCCTTTCTTTTTAGGTTTGTCCTTTTTAGGACATTTGCTTGCTAAATGCACATATCTTGGCAGTTGTAACATTGACTATCTTTCAAAGATTTCCACATTTTAGATTTAGGTTTAGATCTTTTCTTATCATTTGATTTTTGAAAATCAACTCTCTTTTTACTTTTGAAAATCCTATAAAACTTTTTCGCTAAAAGAGCCATATCATCTTCTGAATTTTCTAAATTGGAGTTTTCTTGAGAAATATGTTTAGAAGACTTAAGGGCAATAGATTTACCTTTAGGAGCTTTAAAAGTTAACTCGTAGGTTTGTAAAGACCCAACCAACTCTTCTACCCTTATATTGTTCGTATCACGAAGTTCCTGGATCGTGGTTACCTTAGAATTGAACCGTTCAGGTAGTGAGCGTAGTATCTTTGAACACACTTTACTTTCTGGATTTTATCGCCAGACCCCGCATAGAGTTTACAATGTCATTTAATCTAGTGTAGAAGTCCATAACATTTCATTTTCCTCCATATGAATTTCTTCAAATTTGGTCGTGAGGAGTTGGACTTTAGGTTTTTTGACAATTGAAGTACCCTCGTGTGTCATTTCTAATATATACCAAGCTTGCTTTGCAGTATCACATGATATAATTCTTTTGAACTCATCCGGTGATAGTGCGTAAGTAATTGCATTTAGTGCTTTTGCATTGGCACTACTCTCACTTTTCCGAAGAGTGGTCCATAAGAAATATGGTGTTACTCTTATTGATTTTGTACCATCGATACCAGTCACTTCAGTGGTAGGTGGGTTCCATTCAGTCACTGTGGCAAGCCACATGTTTTCATCCATTGATTTGAGGAAAATCCTCATCCTGGCTTTCCAATAGGCATAGTTGGAGCCATTAAAGGGTGGAAGCTTAGTGACTGAAAGGCTATCAAAATTTGACATCTTATATATAGCTTAGATCGTTAGCTCAGGAAATGAATCCAAGAATAAAGCAATTAAAACAAGCTATTAGGCTCTGATACCACTTGAAAAGGCCAAGCTATATGTCCTAAAGGGGAGGGGGGGGTGAATAGGACTATGCCAAATTAAAATTTAATAGCAGAATTCAACCGAAAATAAGATAGCCATATAAACAAATAAATAAAAGACAGTACTTTAAATAAATCAATGAACAGAAAGGTAAAGCAACCTTAAATAAAGGGCTTGATACTAATGTTGTTTTAAGGACAACCTTTGCATCATAAAAACCAAGGGTTTATGGCAGGACAACCTTACTAGAACAAATTGAATATCAAAACTCAAACAGAAAGGACATAGCTAGAAAAAAAATTCCAAACATTACAACATTCCCCACTTTGCTTGAAATGTAAATATTACAACATTCACATCCACATATACATTCCACAAATCTGAATGATTAAAGATATAGAAATTAAGTAAACATCCAAATCACAAAACACACCGATATATAGTGGTTCGCCTGTGTGTTCACCAACTGTTAAACAACAGCCACACAGCTTGCTACTCTACTCCTAATATCCTCACACAGGGGATATCAGCGTTCACTACGAAAATAGGTTTCACAGGTTCAACTAAAACCTTTACAATTGTGTCTTTCAAATGGGCTTGCACAATTCAAAAACCCCACTTCTGGGTTTTCCTGGCTCTCCTCAAATAACCATACAAATTGAGATTTTTTTGACTTAACCTCAAACAAAACCAAAAGATGGAAATTTACAATAAAGTAAAATACCTGAATTTCTCCTTTTGTAGCAGTCCGGAAGAACCAATCAGAGTAGAAGTTCGAATGTAGAAGTTCAATGTCCAATACTCACTTTAAAATGGTTCTAGGTTCTAATTGATTTTAAATTAAACCAGTTGGGCTAGCTAGATTTGATTTTGATTCCAAGAAGAAGGAATACAAAAATTCCTCTTTCAAATCAGATTGGAATGTAAAAACAAAATCAAATGCACATAGCTAATAAAAGAGAATATAAAATATGCACAGAGTAGCTTAAAATGAACACTAGCTTATCTCAGAGTGAAGCCTTGAATTTTCTTGAATTGAGTTATAAATCTTTGAAATTCGTGCTTTATTTATAGTTGCAGAAATTACATCTACAACTGATCGTGTGGCCACCACGACTGGTCGTAGGATGAATTGCATTTTGAAATTTTAAGTGAGATCTGGTAAAACCATTCCACGACTGGTTGAAGGTAGTCCATGACCAGTCATGTGCACTCTACGACTAGTCGTGAACCACCCACGATTGGTCGTAAGACAAAAGGTTTAGTCGTTGGAGTTTGAGTCGAAGATCTAGGACTGGTCGAAGGACGAGTCGTGACCATTCCTACGATTGGTCGAACAGTCTCCAGGACTTGTCGTAGAATAACTAAAAAATTTTAAAAAATTGAAACAACTTAGGACTGGTCTTGGAATTTCTTGGACTAGTCGAACCAGTGCTAGGACTAGTCGAACAAGGTCTAGGACTAGTCTTTGAATAGACCAAATTCATTTAACAAGATTCATCTTGAATTATGTATACAAAATGACCTACCCTAAGGTCAAACTAAGGTCTATCATACCTGGGACATGAAGTATGAACATTGAAAGTTCATTCTATCAGATGATGGTTAACCTTTGAACCTTATGAAGCTTGAGATCTCTACTTGATGTAGCTTGATTTTGAGATCTTCTACAGCTGGAAGTTAGACTTCATCTTGAGTTGCACTTGAGTCTTGAAATGCACTTGAGTCTTGAAATGCACTTGAGTCTTGAACAAAGACTCTTCTTATCGATGTAGCTTTGGATATTGATGCTTACAGAAGAGGACAAAATACATGACCTTCCATTTCTTAAAGTTGATTACTGTACTTGACTTGAAGCATTGTGATGTCGTGTCTTAACACACACACACACACACACACACACATATATATATATATATCAACATACAAACACAAGATACAGATAAAGGTTTTGGCACAACAAAATTTGACAACCAAAGGAGCATGAGACCATAGCAATTGCAAAGGCCCCTGTTCATGTCCATTCATAGCATCCATAATAGTAGGAGTCACAATCTGAACCACATTATACGTGGGAGTGGCTTGTGCCTCTCAGAGGTTTCAGCACTCTTCCATCAGGGTTCTTTGTGCTTGTGCCATTTCAGCCATGCGCTCATCCGTTGTCGGTAATGGGTTTTGACTTGTTCTTACCATACATACGGCAGCCTCTCCGCTTCTTGACAAACCAAAGGTTTATAAAGGACTTTAATCTCATCTCTCGACCTTTATGCAATATTCTTCAAAAGGAAACTCCCTTTGAGTGGAGAGACGAATGTCTGTTTCAACAAGTAACGAATGTATTTGATTTGGGGGATATCTTACTCAATAATAATAAAGAAAAGATAGAGAGAATAATCATCACAATGTATTTTATTGATTCCGAATTCGTTTACATCCTCATCTTATCCATTAATTCCAAAATAAAGTATATATGAATTGTAAAGTACAAGTATTAAATAAGTTCATATATCAATTTTAACAGCATTCCGACTGGCGATATGCTTGTCTCAATAAGAGAAGTGTTTTGCGGATCTAGACATCCACATCTTCTTTCTGTATTTATCCAAGTAACACCTTTTTAAAGAAATGCTTGAATTCCCATAAGGACTGTAATAAATTCAGCAACATAACTGTGAAACTCGTATCTTAGCCCATACCATTCCTTAGACTCCCGCGGTCCTCCCGGTCAAATTTTGGCAAACTGTGACCTATAATCGACATTTGCGCGTGACCCTAAGTCATGTCTCGTATATCTGAGTCGACTCGACCTGAGACTTGTACCCTAGCAACCGTACTGTCACCGTGGTTCTAACACCGTGTCTCGTGCGCCGATGCGACACCCAGGCCAGGAGTTATGGGCCTGCGCTTATTTAGATGAAAATGCCACGCGTTGCGAAACCCAAGTGAATCTCTACCAAACATTACATCAATCAATCAATCCATTCAAGTACCAACACCCATCCCCCTCTCACTCAAAGTCAAAGCAACCCATATCATGTCAAGTACACCCATCACCTATCACCCATCACACCCATCCCTCTCCCTTACAACCTCTCTCTCTCTCTCTCTCTCTCTCTCTCTCTCTCTCTTCCCTACCCATTTTTCCAAGCAACTCTTAAGAGAAAGCCTTTGGACGTCCAAGCTTAGAGACCAAAAAAAAAAAACTCCATCAAGTCAATTCCACTTCCTTGCAAGATCCCACTCAATCCAACCCTTGGGCCGTCATCTCCACCATTGAAGGAGCACTTTTGGAGCATTGGAAGGCAAGGGAGGAAGAAGAAGGATAGGGGTGATCTCAGGATTTCCACCGTTGATTTATACTTGTGGGCCCACTTGTGGTGGGACCCACTTGATGTATGCATTGTATAGGGAGGGCCCATAGTGGCGGGGTCCCTCCCCTTCACACATTTCTCTATCTCTCTCTCTCTCTCTCTTTTTGGTTTGCTGGCCCATGTATGGGCGATCCAGACCGTCCAACAGGTGGGACGACTTTATTGTCCACCCTGCTGGACTGTCTGTTGTGTTGGACGGTTTGGATGATGGAAAAACACAAATATCAGCTTGATCGGATGGTGGGCCACGCACGTGTTGACCCACTTGATGTACATACAACCAGCTGTCCATCCAGCTAGCCCAGTAGAGCCAACGGCCCACCTGGATCACCTTCCAGCGTGTGGCCCTACTTTAATGATGTGTTGTATACACATCATCCCTCCATGGGACTCCACCTGATGTACATGGATTACATACACGCTGTCCGTCCGTTCTCTGGGTACCCACCCCACATGTGTTGCACATGTGGGGGTAGGCCCACCTTGAGATATGTGGGGCCAGGTATGATGTATGTGAGATATACCCTCATCGTCCAAACATCACATTGATGTTTTCTTTTTTATTTTATTTTTATTTTTATTTTTTTTCTCATGCATTACAGGGAGAATGGGATAGATCTAAATTTCACGTGGGACCCACCACGTGTACGTGGTATCCCAGCAGGATGTATGGGTTTTAATTTTCACCGTCCATCTGGACGGTGGGGCCCATCAATAAGCTATGTATTATATCTGCACCATCCATCTGGACGGTGGGGGAACCACCGTGATTTATGTATTTCATCCCACCGTCCATCTGGACGGTGGGGACCACATGATATATGTGTTTTATTTCTGACGTCCATCTATATGGACCACACAACAACATAGCTGCTGTAGTTAATGTCAGCAAGTTCTGTGGGCCAGTCATGAGGTTTATGTTATACTGAAACCATCCATCCATTGGACGTGGACCCCACCATGGCAGCGAGTGGGGCCCACTTTGAGTTGACGTGTTTTGCATCCACACCGTCTGTACATGGACGGTGCTGTGGGATGCACCCTGATGTATTTGTTTCAGCCATGCCATCCCCCTGTTTGGGGCGTGGGCCCACCCCACACGTGTTACACATGTGGGGGTGGGACCCACCTTGATGTATTTATTTTATATCCACACCATCCACTGGATTGGGACAGTGGGACTCCAGCCGTGAGTATGTGTTCTATACACGTCGTCTATCTGTATGTGGGGCCGACCATAATGATTGGCCTTAACCATGCTGTCCATTGCTAGTAGGGCTCACCTTTAATGTATGTGTTTGATCAAGCTGGACGGTGGGCCCTGCATGATGTATGTGTTGTATAAATAGCGCCCATTCATGTGGCCCCTTCATGATATACGTGTCTTATCAGCGCCATCCAAGTCCAGCCTGTGGACCCCACATAGTGATATATATGAGGCCCATTGTTGCGGCCTACGTGATGTGGCCCATTGTGGTGTGTAAGGCCCATGCGATACGACCCACTTGATATATATCAGGCCCATGCAATGCGGCCCGCGTATAAGCTCATTGTGATGTGTTTATGGTCTTGAGTGAGGCATGATGTGATGTATTTATGGCCCATGTGTCGAGGCCCATTGTGATGCGTTTATGGCCTTGAGTGAGGCCTGATGTGATGTATTTATGGCCCATGTGCCGAGGCCCATTATGATGTATATGCAGCCCATGAGTGAGGCCCGATGTGATGTATTTATGGCCCATGTGCCGAGGCCCATTGTGATGTATATGCGACCCATGAGTGAGGGCCATAGTGATGTGTATTAAGCCCTTGTGCGAGGGCATGGGCCCGCTATACGTTTGGCTCTATGTGCGCCACTCCTTCGGAGCAATGTTGGTTAAATGTCCACATTGTGACCTTCCCTTAGGCCATTTGTTAGGCCGATTATTGATGTCGATTATCGATGCCGATTATCGATACCGATTATAAGTATGTGACAACATAACATCATGATACATGCCCATACACATCATCTGCATGTTTGTTATGAGATGTGGATGACTATTGCATATGCCGCAGGGTAAGTTGTTTATAGGACTGAAATGGCCAAGCTATATGTCCTAGAGGGGGGGTGAATAGGACTATGCCAAATTTAAAATAATTACAGCGAAATTTAAATAACACGATAGCCAAATAAAGTAAATCAATTCACAATACTGAAATGAATAACAACGTCAATAGACAAGTATTGAGAGATTGATACAAAAGTTGTTTTAAGGATAACCTTGCACCAAAAACCAAAATTTATGGTAGGACAACCTGATTTCTAGAAAGGTCTTTGTATCAAGAACTCAAACTTTAGAGGAATAAACAAATTGAAATTAAATAGAGGAATAAAATGTAATCTCAGTTATTGATTGTTCTAGGGACAACCATGCACCATAGAAATGGCAGGGCAACCTTACTAGAACAATTTAGAAAATCTAAAGCTTAAACAAAATAAAGGAATAGCTTGAAATAAATTGCTGAAATTTAAATCTAAACTATTACAACATTCCCCACAGAGCTTGAACTTAAAATGATTACAACATTCACATCCACATACACTCCACAAAAGAATAATTAAAGATAGGAAAACAATGCACACTTCCACACAACACAAGGAGTTATAGTGGTTCGCCTGTGTGTACACCAACTGTTCAACAACAGCCATACAGAATGCTACTCCACTCCTAATATCCTCACATAGGGGATATTAGCATTCACTATTAAATAGGTTTTCATAGGTTCACCAAAAACCTTCACAATTGTGTCTTTTTCAAGGGGCTTACACAATTCAAAAACCCTCTATTCTGAGTTTTCCTAGCTCTCCTCAGATAACCATCACAATGAGATTTTTCTGGCTTAACCTCAAATAAAACCAAATAAAGTAAATTACACAAATTGTAAAATACCTATTTTTCTTCGTTGTTGTAGCAGCCCAGAAGATCCAAGTTAGAGTAGAGATTTGAATGTCAAAGTTCAATGTCCAATACTCACTATATAATGGTTCTAATTTCTAATTGATTTTAAATTAAAACAAATGGGCTAGCTTTAATTGATTTTGATTCCAGAAAAAGGAAAGATAGCACTTCCTCTTTTCAAATCTAATTGGAATACAAGAAACAAAATCAATTAAGAAAGCTAAAGAAAGAAGATATTAAATATGCACACTTAGCTTAAACAGAGCACAGATTTCTCTATCAGAAGGCCGAATTAAATTAACTTGAATGATCTATTTTATTCTGAGATTCGTGCTCTATTTATAGTATGAATAAATCATATCTTCGACTGGTCTTAAGACTCTACGACTGGTCGAAGATCCAACAGATATTTGAAAATTCAGGCGCGATAGGATAAGACGGTTTCACAACTAGTCGTAGGGCACCTTCGACTGGTCGTAAGGCACCTTCGACTGGTCGAAGGTCACACACGACTGGTCGAAGCTAAGTGTAAATCATCGCTGTAGTTTGAGTCGAAGGTCTATGACTGGTCGAAGAACCATTCGACACTGTTCCTACGACTAGTCGAACCGTCCTTAGGACTAGTCGAAGCCTAACAGAAATATCCGAATTTTACAACCAACTTATGACTGATCCAGAAAATCCTTAGATAGGTCGAAGCAGTGCTAGGACTAGTCGACCAAAGTACAGGACTAGTCTTAGAACAGGACAAACTCACTTATATAAAATATATGAATTATGTATCCAAAATGGCCTACTCTAAAGTCAACCTACGGTCAGTCATACCTCAATAGTGAAGTAAGGACATTGAAACTTAAAGACATGAGACCTTGAAAGTAGTGAAGCTTGAAGTCTTGATGTAGTTCAAACTTGAAAGCTTCTTTGAGATCTTGAGATTGAACTTGAAAGCTTCTTGAGATTGAACTTGAAAGCTACTTTCATTATCCTTGTCTTTGAATTAAGTCGAACAAACTTACTTCCTCGAGTCTTGACTTTGTGAGTAGTGCTTGTCCATCAAAGTTGATCTTGAGTAGCGCTTTGATCTTCACATATGTAAGCTTCATAATAGTGTCTTTGGCACTATAAATTTGACAACAAAAGGTGCTATAAATAATAGCACTTATAGGGACTCCCTGATAGGCGAAGTTGTCCCACATGAGCGCACAGTATGCATAGGTTTGATGCATGATTAGATGGTATGACTCATGCATCTTGCATTTTATGATATGACTACTGTATGCCCTAGCGATATCGGGGTCGTCGCCTCTACAGGCATATCGTGGATAGCCAGACGGGACACCAGAACTGTTTAGTTCTAGCATACGGGCGCCATAGATGTCCCTGGGTGAAAATTCCTAAACCTCTGTGGCCATGAGATGCTCCAACGTCTAGACCGAGTGGATACTTGAGTGCCCAGTGCCGAATACCAGTAGGCCGCGTCTCCCACTGTGTCATGGTCAGTTGGAAGGGGGTGTGGCCTTACTCGCCCGAGAGTAGGGGGCATAGCTAGGCTGAGTTTGACCAGCTCATAAATAGGTCCGCTATCGACGTGCTGGGTAGATATTGGTGACTATTGGCTAGGCGGATAGTGGGGTCTCTTCCACTTGCTTGGTTGCGTGTCCAGTGGGCGGTGATCGCGTGTAGAGTATACTAGACCCTGATGATGATCCCAGAGATGTACAGTACTGACATGTGGACTTATTGAGTAGAAGTTGTATACTCAGCATTTTACTAATTCATTCATTCATTCACTATCCACTCGGGCTGGTGGTTTGCAACTGATTGATATGTGTACCTTCGTAATGGCCAGGATTTCGATTGGGGCATGCGACTAACTTAAGATCGGGAGTTTACGATATGGAGTCTGACTATCCAAATTAGGTATCACACTGGTTTGGATAGAAGTTCCTTATGATGAACCCCATAGTTTGCGGTACTACAAAATATTATCTGGACTTCATAATCCAGCTTGATCATTTCATTCACACTGCATATTGCATTACATCCGCGGCATATGGTATTTTGAGTTGCTATGTTTCTGCATTTTTATTGCATAGATGAGGTTGACGGCATTCATGGACTCGTTAGGATTTACATATTGCATTGTATCCTCAGTATATGATATTTGGTTTAGTATGTCTCCACATTGTATAGCTGATCTACATTGATTCTTCAGTATATGATATTGGCTTAGTATCTTTTTACATCACATAGCCTGGATAAGGCTAATGGTATTTATGGATTTACCAGCATGTTTCCGCATTGCCCTGATATTATATACTTGGCACTTACCTTACGCACACACTTTCACCACCCTCTAAGCTTTTTATAAGTGTAACATCCCGAATTTTTTCCAACCTGGAATTAGATGTCCTTAGGCAATGGGTTACTTCTAACGCCTTATTAACTTGTCAGAACTCAATCCCACAGTCTAAAATCGCTTCTTAACCCATTTCTTTCACAAATCTCACCTTTCACTACCTTGTTCTTTACACCTTTCACTACCTTGTTCTTTAAACATCTCTAAATACTTTCATATTAGGCACGAATCCTAACGTTTAGGTGATGAAGAACAATGCTTTAGAAATCCGTACAAAGACCTTAGTGCCACCTCAGACAGAAATTACTCAGGACTAAATCCTTTAGAAATGAGACAAAGTAACTAAGTGCGAAATTAGATTAGTTATGAAATTCACTTGATCCACTTTAAATATGATCTGCAAGACCCAAAACTTGTAGAATCATTTACGCTAGGTTACCCTAAAATCTAGGATCAATCTCATTACCCGGCTGCTCTCGGGAGCATCCCGAAACTCCGTATCAGATCTGGACCGCACGTCGGAAGTCTGAATAACACGAAGTTACGGAATTAGGACCGCCTTGCTGGGCTTGATAACCATCTCGGAAATCAAATCCAAACAGTGTCCCAGCGCTATTCGCTTGAGCTCGGAGCGGAGAGTGTGAGAACACTTGGTTTTCTTTGTAAATAAATATCTCAAATAGTAATCTGAGACTTGTCGCTTGCGAGTCAGTATTAAGCAACCAGACCATCAGAATCAGGCCAAATTACACCCTCGGATTAGGGATATTTCCCCAAACATATCTATATACTCGGAATCTCCGATCGAGATCCACTGACCGTTGAACTGAAACTGGTCCACCACGCATGATCTGGGATTTCGACCGAAATGAAAACGTAACTCAACCTTGATCCAATGTCTGTGAGCTTAAGTCTGACCTTTGGCTCAAGGGGAGCCTTCGAAAATGCTCTGTTGAGCTGAAACAGATGCCCTTTGGACAAAACCCAAGTATACCTTGACCTTAAGTCTATTTCGGTATGTTTTTAGGCTATATAAGGACCTTAGAACCTTCTCTCTCACAGCTATACAAATTTGAGAGAAACCCTAGAGAGAGAAGAGAGAAAAGAGAGAGAAAGAGTGAGAGATGTGGGAGATTCTTCCTAACCTTTCTTCCTGCCGCTACACGAGCTTAATCACTCATTTTTAATTGCTTTCCCGGCGATTCCGGCATCATTTCTAGGTAAGAAACCCTAACACTAATCTGTTTTGGGGTTTTGATAGTTGTATGTTATGAATAACTAATCGAAAGCATGCTATGAGTTACCAAACTGCCGTATATTAAAGCTTAGCGAATCCATCGACTCCGTTACGATTCAACGACAAAAGGTGTGGACTTTAGGTGTATAGGTTATGGTTTTCAATGCTTTTAATGTCAGATAATGATAGATTCATGATCTGCATGCAATTGCACATGTACAAATTGCTGTCTGTTTTCCGTTTCGATTAAAGATGAAGAATATGGAATTTTACATATTCTAGGTATTCATAGAAAATACTGTATACGTATAAATTTTGGAAATATGTTTGCCATGATTATTTGCTGTATGAACATATTATATATGTGTAAAATACTTGTTTGGCGAAAGGACTCGCCCTAATATATGTTTTGCTAATATACACTATGTATGTGAAAATAGTGTATTCTAAGTGTTTGTGAAAATGACTGAATGAGTATAGAATTCTCATTCGTACTTGCCATGACTAATTGTCATGGATATATGATTGTTGCATTGGTGATACCCCTTTGATGAAAGGATTTGTCCTAAATCACGCCACGACCGATATACACTATATATGTTACAATGTGTGCCCCAAGTATTCGTGGAAATGACTGAATGAGTATGGAACTTGGAATCATGCTTGCCATGATTATCCATTGTGAGTGCACGCGTGTTATAATTAGGGCAACTCCCTAGTGAAAGGATTTGGCCTAATGCCTATGTGATCAACATATGACATGTATGTAGTTTAAAGTGTTTGTTGAAATGTCTGAATGAGTAGTAGTTAGTAAATTGTAATGTATAAGGGTGTTGAGATATGATTCTCAACTTCTTTAACTATGTGTATGATTTCTTTAGATATCTGTGTGATTAGGAATTGAATATGTACAAACTCATTCTTATGTTGTACTTCATAACATGCTCAACTGATTGTATAATTTTATATGTGTAATGCATATGTTTAAATTCATGTTTATGTTGTATTCCATAAGTGTCGTGAAGGGTGATGGGGGAGTAGTGTAACGAGTGTGTGCAACAGCCCTGGCAGCCCTAAGTAGACAATATTGGATATTTGATTGTATGATTTGAAATCTTGATCCATTACTGCTTTAACTGTTCTGTAATTGATTGTGTTTGGGGCTATGATTATAGTCCAGGCAATCGGTAACGGGATTGAATTCGTGGCTGAGATTCATTTGCCACGTGAGATGTGTTCGACGAACCCGAGTTGTACTTCAGTTGGCGATAGTGTTTGGCCACACGAAGTGCTTATGCGCTTCATATCGTTCAACTTGTTGTGCGCTCGAGCTAACCGAGCTTGTCAAGTAACCCGATATGTTTAATGTATGTTCACCATGTTTGGACGCCTCTGCTTGAACCTAGGGTACCAAACTTACCAATGAAACCCCTTTAACCATGGTACCTCGATCCGCTAAGACTCATGAGCTGGGCATGATGGTATGGGACGCCGTGGTCGAGCTGTCGGCCTACGCTGGAGCCATGTACCTCCCCGTAGTGACCAGTGAGCAACCAGACTCGTGAGCCGATTATGGTGGTATGAGACACTATATTCGTGCTGTCGGCCTACATTGATAAGGTGATGAGGGAGTGGTGCAACGAATACGTGTAACAGCCCTGACAGCCCTTTGTAGTGACCTCGAGCATACTCTGAATTTGCGGTGAGCTTTAGAGTTTTATCGCGGTGTATAGAGTATGAACTAGGCCTGTATCTGTATAGTGATGAACTGTTAAAGAGGTGATGGGGGAGTGGTGTAACCATTGTGCGTAACAGCCCTGGAAGCCTTTGCAGCGACCTAGAAATAGACCATCGTATGAGAGTAATGAGGACTGCCGACCCTAGAATGGATCATGTTTGGGAATGATATAAGGGAGTTACCTTAGTTTTCCAATCCTGCTGTTTGAAATGGACTAATAACTACTCGGTAATCATGCTCATCATCGCACTGCATGTCCCTAGTAGATGTGGAGCACTGAGGGATGAACGCACGTCGCGAACGTAAGATGGTGTCGCATGAGGGTGGTTTGGCAAGGGCATTCATCATGTGTAACGACCCGTAAATTTTCGTACTTTGGCTCGAGTACCATCTCGACCAGAAATCAATTAGGGTTAAATCCTTTAGAAATTTAACAAAGTTAATTAAGTGCAAAACTCGATTAGCCGTGAAATCCGTTGGGATCGCTTTAAATACGATCTGCAAGACCCAAAACTTGCAAAATCAGTGATTCTAGGTTACCCTAAAGTTTAGGATCAAACTCATTACCCGGCTACTCTCGGGAATGACTTGAAACTTCGTATTAGGTCTAGACCGCACATCGGAAATCCGATTAACGCAAAGTTAAGGACTTAGGACCGCCTCGCTGGGCTTGACAACCACCTCAGAAATCAGGTCCAGTCGATGTCCCACATCCATTCGCTTGAGGCCGGAGTGAGGGAGTGTGAAAATCACTCTTTCATTTATAAAATAAATATATGGAATAGTGATCTAGCACCATTCGCTTGCGCATCAGTATTAAGCAACCAGACCGTCAGAATCAGACCAAATTACACCCTCGGATCAGGAAAAATTTCAGGAACATTTACATGTACTTGAAATTTCGGATCGTGGCCCACTGACCTTTGAACTGAAAGTGGTCCGCCACGTGCGATCTGGGAATCCGATCGAGTCGAAAACGTAATCCCACGTAGATCAATGTGTGGAGAGCTTAAGTCTGACGTTTGGCTCAAGGAGGGCCACCAGAACCCCTCTTTTGAGCTGGAAAAGTGACAAAATACCTATATTAGCAGTAACCCTTGAACCTGAGTCTATTTTGGAGAAGTTTTAGGCTATAAAAGGAGCTTAGAACAGCCCCTCTCACAACCATACGAATTTGGGATAAAACCCTAGAGAGAGAGTGAGAAAAGGGAGTGAAAAACTTGGGATTTGTGGGAGAACTTCCTCCTGCTGCTTTCGATCACCGCACGGCCTACACCGCCTCTTTTCAGGCGCTTTCCTGGCGGTATCCGCTCCGTTTGAAGGTGAGAAACCCTAACCCTAGGTCTGATTTGAAGTGCATAGACTATAGGTTGTGAAAAGGCTAACCGATTCCGCTCTTTAGGCTAGAAAACTCCCGAATACGGAAGCTCATCCAACCTTACTGATCCGTTGTGATTCCAAGGGCTAAGGTGAGGACTTTAGGTGTATAGGTTACGGTTTTCAACGCTTTCGATGTCAGATAATGATAGATTCATGATCTGCA
The DNA here is from genome assembly GCA_030180095.1 of Magnolia changhungtana. Lineage (NCBI taxonomy): Eukaryota > Viridiplantae > Streptophyta > Magnoliopsida > Magnoliales > Magnoliaceae > Magnolia > Magnolia changhungtana. The sequence continues at coordinate 1,075,045 of JASAUF010000632.1, forward strand.
TGCAAATGCACATGTACAAAGTGCTTTCCGTTTTCTGTTTCGATTAACGTTGTAGCATATGGAATTTCACATACTCTAGGTATACGTAGAAATACTGTATACGTATTTTTTTTGGAAAAATGTTTGACATGTTTATTTAATGTATGATTATACAACATATGGATAAAATACTAGTTTGGCGAAAGGAATCGCTGTAATACATGCTCGCTTGTAAATACTACGTATGTAGAAATTGTGTATTCTAGAAATACCGTACATGTGTAAATTTTGGAAATGCATTTGTCGTGATTATTTGTTGTATGATTATGGTATACATGGATAAAACAACCGCTTGGCGAAAGGATAGCCCTAATACATATTTTGCTAACATACGTCATGTATGTTGGAATGGTGTACTCTAAGTGTTTGTGTAAACGCTTGTGAGTGTAAATGTTTAAGTGTTAGTGCCTTAGATAGTGCTTGATATGGAATTCCCGACTACCTTAGAGACATGTAGGATACCCTCCATGTGGTGGTTTACTTTAGCCACTCACTTGTGATGTATACGTAATTGTGTCCCTATTTGTATAGTACTATACAACATGCTTTACAACATGCTTTATATCATGCTTTATGATATGCTTCCTAACATGTTGTATTACTTTGTTTATCATGCTTAACTCCACATGCTATTGATGAGAACTGTATGAGTTTGGGACTATGTTTATAGTCCAGGCATTCGGTACCAGATTGGAAATTGTGGCTGAGATTCATGTCGCCACAAGGAATGTGTCTGGCGAACCCGAGTCGTACTTCGGTTGGCGATAGTGGTTGGCCACACGGAGTGCTTTTGTGCTTCATATCGCCCAACTTGTTGTGCGCTCGAGCTAGTCAGGCTCGTCAAGTAACCCGATTGTCGAATGTGTGTTCACCATGTTTGGTCATTACTGTTTGAACCTAGGGTACCAAACTTACCAGTGGCGATCTCGTTAACCAAGGTACCTCGATCCGCTAAGACTCATGAGCCGGACATGGTGGTATAGGACACCGTAGCCGAGTTGTCGGCCTATGCTGGGGCCAAGTGCCTCCCCATAGTGACCATTGAGCAACCTGAACTCGTGAGTCGAATACGGTGGTATGGGACACTGTATTCGAGCTGTCGATACTTACGGCGAGAGCCGAGTACGGTGAGACCTGTGCTCGTGCTGACGGGCGACGAGTCCTCTGTAGTATCTTCGAGTATACTCCAAGGGTCTATGATTGGCGACGAGTCTTTCACAGCAACTAGAGTATGAGTTGAGCCGAGTACGGTGAGACCTGTACTCGAACTGATGGCTAGTGATTGAGCCGAGTACGGTGAGACCTGTACTTGAGTTGACGGTAAGCAATTGAGCCGCATACGGTGAGATCTGTATCCGTGCTGACGGGTGACGAGCCCTTTGCGATGCCTTCGCTATGCCTCTCAAACCATAATATCGTATGAGATTAACTAGGATTGATGACCCTAGAATGGATCATGTTTGGGAATGATACAAGGGAGGTACCTTAGTTTCCCAATACTGCTGTTTGAAATGGAATAATAATAACTCGGTAATCATGTTCATCATAGCACCGCATGTGCCTTGTAGATGTGGAGCACTGAGGGAGTTAAGCATTCGCGAATGTAAGATGATGTCGCATGAGGGTGGTTTGGCAAGGGCATACATCATCATGTCATTTCATTCTCGCACTTAATAAGAGTAGTTAGAATTGTTTGATTTGTACTGCTTTATCATTACTGCTTGATTGAATTGATAACATGTTAACCTATGCTTTATTGTTCCACTAGTTAGCTACTCACTCCCACGTTATGGGACGGTGTTTACAACACCAACCAGACTCTGTCGCAAGTATAGACGGCGCGACGGTTCAGGAGCCGGAGCCCGATTTCGACGAGGACCAGGACGAGTTCTCGTTTATGCAGTATTCGGACGGCTTTGCTTAGGTCGATTGCACCGCAGGGATTACAGGACACATCTTTAGATTGTATTTTGATTTTTGACTCTAAAAACAGTACATGTATATGGGTACTCAGTTACCGATCATACTCTGATGTTTCATAAAATTTTTGTTTCATTACATACTTTAAATATACAATTTCAGTCTTCCGCTTGCCTTTATACAATTGAACTGGAGTATGATTTACTGTTTTGGTATAATCTCAATCATGTTTATTGCTCTAACTCAGACAACATTTAACCATCATTGTGTATGTTGTATAAGTGATGCGTTGGAACTCGGGAGTTGAGTTCATACTCGACCCCCGAATTTCAGGGCGTTACATCATGTCATTTCATACTTGCATTAAATAAGAGTAGTTAGGATTGTTTGATTGTACTACTTTATCATTACTGCTTGACTGAGTTGATAACATGTTAATCAATGCTTTATTGTTCCACTGAGTTGATCACTCACTCTCACGTTACGGGACGGTGTTGTACACACCAACCATACTTGTTTGAGTTTCAGATGATGACGATGCTGCGAAGCAGAGCCGGACTTTTATGAGGATGAGGAGGATTCCTCCTTTATGCAGTTTTAGGCAGGTTCCTGTGATCCGTGTCCTGATCGACGGGGTTTTCTGGGATATTGACTAGAGGACCTTACACATTTGGTATATTATAGGATGTACTTGTAATTAATTAACCTGGTAACTTTATCACACTCTGGAGACTCACCACAGTTTATATATTTTATCTATCTATCACAGTCTTTTGCTTGTAAATTTAACTGTCTCTGGAGTATGATATGCTGTTTTGGCTTAATCTCACTCATGTTCACTACACTAATATAGACAACATTCAATCATCATTCATTTTGTTGCATAAGTGATGCGTTGAAACTCAGGAGTTGAGTTTATGCTTGACCACCGATTTTCAGTGCATTACAAGATGGTATCAGAGCATGATTTGGATTAAACCAGGCCTGGGTTATGGTCACACGATGCACTCTGAGGCACTCTGACTTAGGAGGGAGCGATGGAACGTAGAAACTGACTTAGGATTTTCCAAATTCGTCAAACGACAAAACCGACCAAAATCGATCACTGAGATTGGGCCCGTACGCACCCATGATCATGCGAAACGATCCCGAATCACTTCTAAGCCGTCAGTTGATTGGTTTGAGTCGTTCCCTAGAAATGCATATCCTTAGGTTGTGTGTCAACCACAACACCTTACACTTCATCTCAAAGCCTAAAACCCCTTTTTTATCCAATTCCTTCAAAATCTCACCTTCCACCACTGTATTCTTCATTTCTTTTTAAGCCATTTATAATACACACCAATCCTAGGGTATAAATGACGAAGAATAATACCGAAACTAAAACTTACCAGAAATAGGAAATAAATGGATGAAATGGGTTTTGACCCTTAACCTTTTGTAATATAACCAAATAAATGGGTTAGTAGGATAGATTAGCGCCTCCTACCCCAAAATCATATGCAACATGTCACATAAATTCATTCTAGTTTATAAATTAGCCCCGAAAATCCCTCAAATGGAGTCGGGGGCCACACTATGAAATCCGGAGGGACCCGGGACAGACCTGGGGTGCCATTGGCACCTTGGGAGGGTGGTGAACACTACCCTACTGCAGCAGCACCGTGATTAGTCCGGTGGACCGCGGCGGAACCGCGGTCACCGCGGTCGACCGCGGTCAGGTTGGGCCGGGCTGGTCGGGCCAGTATTGGTCATGGTCGGCCCGACCCCTAGGCACGTGTGGTGCCTACCAAATTTTGTGGGGGCCCCTCTCTCTCTCTCGAACACTCCTCCAAGTGCTCCCTTTCCTCCCAAAATCCGATTTTCTCTCTCAAACCTCCCTTTCAATCACCCTTTCCACTATTTTCTGTTAAATCTCGCACCCCTCCATCGTTCACAGCAATCCCTACCTCCCTACCCTCTCCATTCTCTTTCATTTGGGTTCTTACATGCCCCATTTAGAGCTCAAAAATGTGTAAGCTCTTAACCCATCCCATCTTTCCATTTTCCCTCTTTATTTCCTTTCATTTGAGCCTATGTAGGCTCAAGATTCCGAAACCTAACAACCCCTCTCCTATCTCCCATGTTTTCTAATACTATGTTTGGAATGTATGCAGTAAAACGTAAATCCCATATTTTCCTTTTGAATTACACTTAGAAATTCATTATCCTGGGATTTGGAACTCCCATCTCATACTTTTCCAACACCAGGCTCATTTTCCAAGGCCTATAAAATTAATTTTTATCCCACCCACCCTCCTACCAAACATGTCATTCCCAATCCTGAAGTGAGATTAGCAATGCAGTCCCATTTAAGACAATAGGCCCTAGAGTTTTGGACTTAGAGTGGTGCTCCTAGATTTTGACAGACATGACCGTATAGGAAATCCAACAAATTAATAATGTGAACCTTAGGACCCTCTTCGTTGGAATGAACATGTGTGTGATGCTCAAACATAGTTAAATTTAAGTACAGGCAACTCAGTTCCAATTAGACAACTTTGACCCTAAGTGATAAAACCCTTCTTGTATTAGAAATAATGTGAAATCATCTAGCATATGAGCATAGATTTTGGACTACACCTATGGATTGACTAGACTACCGGTTACATTAGAGAAGGTCAGAGACCGATAGATGTAGTTAGGTCAAATCAATACACCTCTTTAATCTGGGTGGCGCAGCGGAAGCCTGGTGGACCCTACCCCACTGGCCAGGATCGAAACTGTGCTTGTTGAATACGAACATTATAGAAGCCCTAACAAGTTCTACTATGAGAAACCGTTTTAGGATGATCTAGTAAGATTCGATTCGCCATTTCCTTGGACATAGATAATAACAAGTACTCTCTTAGACCAATGGGCAACCCAAGAAATAGGACATTTAAACCTTTCAATGATGGACATTCCCTATATTTTTTAGAGTGATCAGACTACGGAGTTACTGAAATATACAACTGCGAAACATTCGCGGCTTGACCCAATTCTTAATCCTAGGCGACTACCAATGGACTCACTGCTGACGAGCAGAAGACCAGGATCCACTAGGATTCGGAAGGGATACGATGAGTTTTCTACCTTGACCCGGTAGATGATTGATGTATTGGGATCAAGCCCACTATAACCGTCTCTCCGTGTTGGTCAAACATTAAAAACAGCTAGCTTACTCTAACTAATTGGGAATCGAAGTCAAGACTCCAAAGAGGTAAAGAAATAAATTGTACCAAATCATCAGGGTATGAGAAATGAATAAAGAAATAAGTTTTAAGGGGGGTAGACTAAAATGAACTAGGCTAGTATATACCCTACCATACGTAGAAACTTGAAATCAATAAGTCTTAGGCAAATGAAAAAATAGAATTCTTACTTATTACCCTTAGGCAATTTCAGGGACGAAATTTTGTTTTAAAGGGGATAGATTGTAACATCCCGGATTTTTGCCAACCTGAAATTAGACGTCCTTAGGCAATGGGTCGCTCCTAACGCCTTATTAACTTGTCAGAACTCAATCCCATAGTCTAAAATTGCTTCTTAACCCATTTCTTTCACAAATCTCAACTTTCACTACCTTGTTCTTTACACCTTTCACTACCTTGTTCTTTAAACGTCTCTAAGTACTTTCATATTAGGCACGAATCCTAACGTTTAGGTGATGAAGAACAATGCTTTAGAAATCCGTACAAAGACCCTAGTGCCACCTCAGACAGAAATACTCAGGACTAAATCCTTTAGAAATGAGACAAAGTAACTAAGTATGAAACTAGATTAGCTATGAAATCTGCTTGATCCACTTTAAATACGATCTGCAAGACCCAAAACTTGTAGAATCATTGAGGCTAGGTTACCCTAAAATCTAGGATCAATCTCATTACCTGGCTGCTCTTGGGAGCATCCCGAAACTCCGTATCAAATCTGGACCGCACGTCGGAAGTCCGAATAACATGAAGTTAAGGAATTAGGATCGCCTTGCTGGGCTTGACAATCATCTCGGAAATCAAATCCAAACAGTGTCCCAGCGCTATTCGCTTGAGCACGGAGCGGAGAGTGTGAGAACACTTGGTTTTCTTTATAACTAAATATCTCAAATAGTAATCTGAGACTTGTCGCTTGCGAGTCAGTATTAAGTAACCAGACCGTCAGAATCAGGCCAAATTAGACCCTCGGATCAGGGATATTCTTCAAATATATCTATGTACTCGGAATCTCCGATGGAGATCCACTGACCGTTGAACTGAAACTAGTCAGCCACGTGTGATCTGGGAATTCGACCGAAATAAAAACGTAACTCGACCTTGATCCAATGTCTGTGAGCTTAAGTCTGACCTTTGGCTCAAGGGGGGCCTTCGAAAATGCTCCGTTGAGCTGAAACAGATGCCCTTTGAACAAAACCCAAGTATACCTTGACCTTAAGTCTATTTCGGTATGTTTTTAGGCTATATAAGGACCTTAGAACCCTCTCTCTCACAGCTATATGAATTTGAGAGAAACCCTAGAGAGAGAGGAGAGAAAAGAGAGAGAAAGAGTGAGAGATGTGGGAGATTCTTCCTACCCTTTCTTCCTGCCGCGACACGAGCTTAACCACTCATTTTTAATCACTTTCCCGACGATTCCGGCGTCATTTCTAGGTAAGAAACCCTAACCCTAATCTGTTTTGGGGTTTTAATAGTTGTATGTTATGAAATAACTAATCAAAAGCATGCTATGGGTTACCAAACTGTCGTATACTAAAGCTTAGCGAATCCATCGACTCCGTTACGATTCAACGACAAAAGGTGTGGACTTTAGGTGTATAGGTTATGGTTTTCAATGCTTTCAATGTCAGATAATGATAGATTGCATGCAGTTGCACATGTACAAAGTGCTGTCTGTTTTCCGTTTCAATTAAAGATGAAGAATATGGAATTTTACATATTCTAGGTATTCGTAGAAAATACCGTATACGTATAAATTTTGGAAATGTGTTTGCCATGATTATTTGCTGTATGAACATATTATATATGTGTAAAATACTTGTTTGGCGAAAGGACTCGCCCTAATATATGTTTTGTTAATATACACTATGTATGTGAAAATAGTGTATTCTAAGTGTTTGTGAAAATGACTGAATGAGTATAGAATTCTCATTCGTACTTGCCATGACTAATTGTCATGGATATATGATTGTTACATTGGCGATACCCCTTTGATGAAAGGATTTGCCCTAAATCACGCCACGGCCGATATACACTATATATGTTGCAATGTGTGGCCCAAGTATTCGTGGAAACGACTGAATGAGTATGAAACTTAGAATCATGCTTGCCATGATTATCCATTGTGAGTGCACGCGTGTTATAATTAGGGCAACTCCCTAGTGAAAGGATTTGGCCTAATGCCTATGTGATCAACATATGACATGTATGTAGTTTAAAGTGTTTGTTGAAATGTCTGAAGGAGTAGTAGTTAGTAAATTGTAATGTATAAGGGTGTTGAGATATGATTCTTAACTTCTTTAACTATGTGTATGATTTCTTTAGATATCTGTGTGATTAGGAATTGAATATGTACAAACTCATGCTTATGTTGTACTTCATAACATGCTTAACTGATTGTATGATTTTATCTGTGTAATGCATATGTTTAAATTCATGTTTATGTTGTATTCCATAAGTGCCGTGAAGGGTGATAGGGGAGTGGTGTAACGAGTGCGTGCAACAGCCCTGGCAGCCCTAAGCGCACAATATTGGATATTTGATTGTATGATTTGAAATCTTGATCCATTACTGATTTAACTGTTCTGTAATTGATTGTGTTTGGGGCTATGATTATAGTCCAGGCAATTGGTAACGAGAATGAATTCATGGCTGAGATTCATTTGCCACGTGAGATGTGTTCGACGAACCCGAGTCGTACTTCGGTTGGCGATAGTGGTTGGCCACACGAAGTGCTTATGCGCTTCATATCATTCAACTTGTTGTGCGCTCGAGCCAGCCGAGCTCGTCAAGTAACCCGATATGTTTAATATATGTTCACCATATTTGGCGCCTCTGCTTGAACCTAGAGTACCAAACTTACCAGTGAAATCCCTTTAACCATGGTACCTCGATCCGCTAAGACTCATTAGTCGGGCATGGTGGTATGGGACACCGTGGTCGAGCTGTCGGCCTACGTTGGGGCCATGTCCTCCCCACAGTGACCAGTGAGTAACCAGACTCGTGAGCCGATTATGGTGGTATGGGACACTATATTCGTACTATCAGCCTACATTGATAAGGTGATGGGGGAGTGGTGCAACAAATGCGTGTAACAGCCCTGGCAGCCCTTTGTAGTGACCTCGAGCATACTCTGAATTTGCGGTGAGCCTTAGAGTTTTGCCGCGGTGTATAGAGTATGAACTAGGCCTGTATCTATATAGTGATGAACCGTTAAAGAGGTGATGGGGGAGTGGTGTAACCATTGTGCATAATAGCCCTGACAGCCTTTGTAGTGACCTAGAAATACACCATCGTATGAGAGTAACTAGGACTGACGACCCTAGAATGGATCGTGTTTGGGAATGATACAAGGGAGGTACCTTAGTTTACCAATCCTGCTGTTTGAAATGGACTAATAACTCCTCGGTAATCATGCTCATCATCGCACTGCATATGCCTGGTAGATGTGGAGCACTGAGGGATGAATGCATGTCGCGAACGTAAGATGGTGTCGCATGAGGGTGGTTTAGAAAGGGCATTCATCATGTCATTTCATACTTGCATTAAATAAGAGTAGTTAGGATTGTTTGATTATACTGCTTTATCATTATTGCTTGACTGAGTTGATAACATGTTAACCTATGCTTTATTGTTCCACTGAGTTGATCACTCACTCCCATATTATGGTTGTACACACCAACCAGACTTGTTTGAGTTTCAGATGATGGCGATGCTGCGAAGTGGAGTCGGACTTTTATGAGGATGAGCAGGATTCCTCCTTTATACAGTTTCAGGCGAGTTCCTGTGAGCCGTGTCCTGATCGACGGGGCTTTCTGAGATATTGACTAGAGGACCTTACACATTTAGTATATTGTAGGATTGTACTTGTAATTAATTAAACTGGTAACGTTATCACACTCTGGAGACTCACCACAGTTTATATATTTTATCTATCTATCACAATCATCCGCTTGCAAATTTAACTGTCTCTGGAGTATGATATGCTGTTTTGGCTTAATCTCACTCATGTTCACTACACTAATACAGACAACATTCAATCATCATTCATTTTGTTGCATAAGTGATGCGTTGGAACTTGGGAGTTGAGTTTATGCTCGACCCCCGATTTTTAGGTCGTTACAATAAGCTTATGCATGATAGATTGTGCAGGTGGCGTTAGGTTGCAGCAACGTTGAGCTTGGAGCGTGCAACTGTCTTCTGGAGCTTTGATTATTGATAGATGTATTTCTATTTCAGCACCGTATTCAACTGTTTATATTAGTTGATATGTGATGATGATGTTGCCTTTGTGATTTAGGTATACTTGTGGTTATGCTTCTTACGAGATAAATGTAAGTTAGAAAATCCTCCTTGTAGGATCCCATGATCGAAACCTGGTGTATGGGCGTGGTAGCCGAGAATGGGGTACTACGGAGGCTGTCGGCACCAGATTTAGTGTGAGACCCGACCCTAGTTCCCATGTTTACATGTATGTGTGTGAGTATGCATCTTGTTCATCATGGTCTCGCGGTCCTACCGGTCGAATTCCGGCGACCCGCGACCTTCAAATTGTGTTTATGGTCACTTTGAGTTCAGTCATGTAGACCCGACTCGGATCGACCCAAGACCTATGTCATCTCGTTCGTATCGTCGTTGCGGTTCCAACGACGCATCTTGTGCGTCAATCCGACCTATGGATCAAAAGTTATGAGCATTTCATCATGTAGCCCACTTTTGTACAAAAGCATGTGGACCACCTCCATGGCACAATTTCCCATGCACACCACACACACACACACTACACTATTGCATGGAATAAACACTACCCACCCTAAACACTACCCATACCTAACCTACCCTAGCAACATTGTTATTGTCACCATAGGTTATTATTACTTCCCTTAAAAAGATTTTCCCTCTCTTTTCCTCTCATTTCTCTCTCTCTCTCTCTTCTCTTCTTCTCCAGCAACTTCTCTCCCATCTCCCTCTCTTCTCCAGCCCCATTTCCCCTTTAATCTTCCAAATCCAACCATCTAAATCCAATCTCATCCATTGATATGGATCCCTTGGTGCACTAGGAGCTAGGAGGTCCAAGTTTGGAGAATCTAAGGTGGGTGTAATCCTAGAAATTAGGATTTCTATTTTCATGTACTTAGATATCTTTTGTGGGAAGTGTAGGACCCACCAATCCATGGTGGAGATCCTACATCATCCTTTAGTTGTGGCCAAATGGCCTATTTGATGCATGCATGTCCATGCATGGGGTTTCCCCTCTATAGGCCCCCATCATGGAGGATTACTTAGATTTCATAGCATGATAGGTCATCTAGACCCTAGAATCATGGTTGGGATGTCATCCCAACCACTGATCTTGAATCTAGAACATGCATGTGGTGGATCCTTGTTGTAACCTATGAATAAAAGGAATGTATGGTGTGATTGATGAAGGAGAGGGCCTCAATGTGGCGGAGCCCCTCCTCTTGTGGCCGATTCTTCATTTATTTTATTTTATTTTATTTTTCTTTATGATAGAATTCTGATCTTGCATGTGTGGCCCACCTTGTAGGCCAACAAAAATCCAGACCAACCATGGAGCTTGGACACCTATAGCAGTCCATCCTTAGACATGTGGCCCCAAAATCTATCTAAATGGGACACATGCAAGGGGTATTTGATGATGGGGAAGGTCTGGACATTTGTGGGACCCACTGGGGTGGTCCACCACACAAATTCCTAGGGTTAAATCCCATGAAAAACCATGTTTATATTTTAATCATTTCTATTACATATTGCTGTCCAAATCTGCCTGGACAGATTTTTGGGCCACTTTGGGGCCTGATTTATGGGTCTTTGGTGGGAATAATGAAACAAAATAATATGTGATTCTTGTAGCCTTATGACCCATCTACAACCCTACAAATTTCAGCCCCATCTGACCTTCATTGGGGTCCCAAAGGTGTGGTCCAAATGAGGTGGACAGTCTGGATTTTCTGCACTATTCCAGCAATATTCCACCCTGGACAGGTTGGAATTTCAAAAATTATTAAAATATTTTTGGGTGTCTAAAAATTATGAGAATTTACAGGAAGGTGGTCCACTCATGGTGGGACCAACCTACAAAATTTTGGGGCCAATGGAAACCTTTACACACCATGGTGGTGGCTGGATTGGCCCATTACAATATGGTGTCCAGATCAGTCCGATTTTCAGGACAGATTGATTTCTTTAAATAAACTAAAATATTTTCAGGTATCCATAAATTCTAAAATTTTGTGAAGTTGTGGTCCACCCATGGTGGGACCTACCTACCAACTTTCAGGGCCAATGGACCCCTGTGCACATCGTGGCGAGGGCCGGACTGGCCCACCACATTGGGATGTCCAGGTCTGTCCGATTTTCTGGACAGACTGTCTTGTTTAAATTAATTAAAATACTTAGAGATATCCAAAAATTTTAAAATTTTGTGGGGGTATGTCCTACCTATTGAAGTATCACTCTGAAAAATTTCAACTCCAACTGACCCCATTTGGGCATCCAAAAGAATGGGCCAAGATGGTTAGCTTGCCAGAATTTTCTGCTATGCAGTCCAGCAATATGCCTTGATAAAAATTATAATTCAAAAATGTTTCCTCTGATGGTGGGCCACCTTTTTGGGTTTTCTCTCATTGTATGCATGATGAGGGACCTTGGCCCTCAATTTTTAGAGTTTTAGAGGCCCTGGGCCCACTCCAATGGAGTGCCCAAATTTAGGACAACAACATGTTATAATTATGTTTGGCCTTTGGGCTGAAATTTTGAGGAGTGGGGCCCAACACATTGTGAAGAATCTTAGAGGTAATAATTTATACATTTAGTTCCTTAAATGTTGGGCCTAATAAATACACTTTTGAGGCCCACCACAGTTGAATTTAATTGGGTCCATGAATGTGGCTAGTTGTTGAACTCTTTGAGCCCAATTGGGCTGGAACTTTCTAGATAGGCCCATTGAACTCTTGGGCCATTTTTACCATACTATTGTGTTTGATTAGTGGGCCAGATTACACAAGTATATGGGCCCTTGATTTCCCACCAAATCAACTTTATACTTGGGTCGAGTTGTAGGCCCAACTTACTTAGCTAAGAACATGACATTTGCCCATGTGATTTGAGCAATGGGCTGCCCACTAGGCCATAACAATATATGGGATTAGTAGCCTTTATGTTGGGCCCTAACCTTTCCCCTGTGAGCCCATAGTGGTATATATGGGTTGGGCTATGTGTGTTCCCCATGGACCCATGTTTTGGATAGGTATTGGGCCGCCTTTCTGAAGCCCAACATGAATGTATGTGGTATGTAATGGCTGTCCATTTCTTATTTCTAATGTTGTGTGGGCCTTGGGCCTTGATCCGTAATCAATTAGAGATGGGCTACCTCTTGGGGACCAATTGTGGTTGGATGTCTACATTGTTGGCCCTAAGGTAGGCCCATGGGCTTCTATGGGTGGTTAAAGGCCCACCATAGACCCTTGCTAGGCTCATTTCATCTATTTAGGCCCATATCATTGTTCTCCTTAGTCTCATGGGTTACCCCAGGTATATGGGCCCCCACTAGAGGTTGTATTCCTTATGAGGAATTGGTTAAGTACCTAGACCCTTCATGGTTAGGTAGAGAGTTCATCTTCACCTCATTGGCACCCCTATTCATCTTCATGGCCCACTCCCATACGTATCATATGCATGCTTGGTTGAGGTATGATTGGCCATGGTTGTGTCATTGTGTAGGATATGTTGGTATCTCCCCGAGAGATGGATGCTTGGGATTAATGCATGGGTGATTGTGTGATTCATGCATCTGGCATTGCATAGCTTATGGATATCTGCCCTTACTTCATCAGGGTCTTGCCTCCACAGGGGTATTCGTGGATGGCTGTATGTGTGGACACCGAAAATATTAGTTGAGCATACCGGGTGCATAGGATGCCCATGGGTGAAATTCCCAAAACTTCCATGATACCAAGGATCTGCTCCAACGCCGTGACCGGGTGGAATATATAAGCGCACGAGGGCCTTATACCATTAGGCCGCGTCTCCCACTATCGTGTAGTCGGTTGGATAGGGGTGTGGCCTTACCTGCCTGATGTGAGGAGGCATTGCTAGGGGTGAGTCTGACCACTCGTAAATGGGTCCGCTACCTTCAGCCTTGTTGGTGATTGGGTCGTCCACAAAGTGGTAGTGAGGTCTCTTACGCTCGTTTGACCGTGCAAGGGGTCTGTAGAGCGGCAAGCCATTCAACAGTGTAATGGACCCGGTGATTTCCTTATGATCGGAAATGTACATGACTTGTGGTTTGGATATGAGCACTGACATTACTTGCATTGCATTAGCATTGGTTGTACAAGCCCCTTCATGCATTGCCTTGGCATGGCACCCAGTACTCATTGCATCTTATTCATGATAAGCCTGGGTAAGGCTAGTGATATCCTCATTGATCATGCTTCTCTCCTTGTATTTCCTACTACTCTTCTGTGCACATTATCACACACCTACACCACCCTCTAAGCTTCTATAAGCTTATGCATGATTGATGCGTGCAGGATACTCTAGGCGGGCGACACGGCAAAGAAGAGAGCATGGAGTAGAGTCGAGCATTTGAGGACTCCAAGATGTTGCGACCTTTCTCTCTTTTCCTTTTATCTCATGTATGTCCTTTGGGCCTTATGGATGATTGTAAAAGTTCAAATTTATAGTGGATTTTGCGATGTGTGCCTTTGTTATTCTCAGATGTTCTTGCTATGATCTTGGGTATGCTCGTATTGGAATGATTATACTGTTATGAAAATCCTCCTTGTAGGATCCCAGGATCGGAACCTGCCTCAGGAGCCGAGAATGGGGTGCTATGGAGGCTGTTGCATTCAGAACCGGTCATCGGAATCCTTGTGAGTCCGATTACTGAGTCTGGGGCGTGACATTTAGCGATTGGGAGTTTTATGAGCTCGGTTTCCGAGTTTAGGGCCTGACAATAACTGTCCAAAGGTCTTTCCCCCACAATTTGATAGGTAGTTGCGCGGGCCCATGAGTTGCGCAGACTCACGTAGCTACTCTCTGTTGCACGGTCTCGTTTATTCTTCAACTCTTTCCAATACCTATCGGAGGTATCAAAGTTTTTCTTCTCTGAAAGTTCTGATCTCGTGTGTCCAAATGAGAGGGGGAGTGGGGTATTTATAGGACTCCACACGTGTGATCCTCAAATCTTATGCCATGGGGCCCACCTTGCATAATTCCCTATTGCATAACTATTGTTCTTCTCAAAGCATGTTGCGCGAACCCGCGCAACTGACATGAGTTGCGGGGTCCACGCAACTCATGTTTCTTCTGCACTTCCTTTCATTTTCTCATTTTTTCTAACTTTTCTTTCTTTTCTTATGATCTTTTTCATAATTTATACTCTTATATTTATGCTCCAACAATGTCAAAAAGCTTTCGCCAATCTCAAAGGCATGTTGACTAGTGCCCCCATCATGCAACCACCGGATTGTAGTTTACCTTTTGAAATCATGTGCGATACGAACGACTATGCAATTGGGGCAGTGATAGGCCAAAGAAAAGAGAAGAAGCCCTACATCATTTACTATGCGAGTAGAACTCTAAATCCTGCCCAAGTGAACTACTCTACTACGGAAAAGGAACTCTTAGCCATAGTGTTCACTTTGGGCATGTTTAAGTCCTAATTGATAGGATCCAAAATCATCATATTTACTGATCATGCGGCGCTAAAGTACCTTCTTTCTAAGAAGGATGTTAAGCCTCGTTAGCTAAGATGGATCCTTCTACTCCAAGAGTTTGACCTTAAAATCTGAGATAAGAAAAGGAATAGAAAATGTAGTGGTTGACCATCTCTCTCGGCTTGTTTAGAGATGACACTTATCAATAACTTGTTCCTTAATGAACAACTTTTTAATGTTTCCAAATTACCTTGGTACGCTGACATTGCCAATTGTGTTTCTACAAGTATAATTCTAATTCATTGGACTGCGTAAGATAAGAAGAATTTTTTTTACCGAGGTAAGCAAGTTCTTCTAGGATGATACATATCTTTCCAAATATTGCCCAGATCAAATCATTAGGAGATGTGTGCCTGATCATGAACAATAAAGTTTCATCTCCTTTTTCCATTCTTATAATTGTGAACCACTTTTTGACTAAGAAAACCATCGAAAAAATTCTACAATGCAACTTTTATTGGCCCACTATGTTCAAGGATACAAATGAACTCTACAAAGCATGCGAGTGATGTCAAAAATTGAGAGGATTATCTCATTAAAATATGATGCAGCTGAACCCCATTCTTATCATTAAAGCATTCAATTGTTTGACATTGATTTCATGAGACCATTCCCCCCCTTTTTTTTAGAAATATCTATATTCTACCCGCTGTTGATTATGTCTCCAAATGGGTTGAGGCAGTTTCGTGCCAAAATAATGACCATCGCACGCTCATTAAGTTTTTAAAAGAAAATATTTTATCCAGGTTTAGAACACCTCAAGCTATCATAAATGATGAAGTGCTTCGACCAGAAACGAAAAGCATTTGATTTGGGGGAATTCATTCAATGATAACAAAGAAAGCATGAGAAAACAAATATCACAGAGTATTTTATTCAGTTTGAGTTCTTTTACATCCTCATATTTCTCTTGATTCTGTAAACAAAGTACAGTGCATCAATACAAAAGAGAAGAAGGCAGTCTGATGGAAATTTTGGCGGCATTTCGTCGCTTTTTTATCATATCTCCAGGGGAGATGAGTTGTGCAGATCTGAAGTCTTGTGCAGACTTAGAACCCTTGATTTGATCCACACTGAGTTGTGCTGGTCTTCCATTCATCCTTCCGATCACATGGATAGGCTCAACAGGTGTGGAGGTCATCTTCCTGAAGGTAGAAGTGCATGAGCCTACACAGGGAATGTGGAGTGCACAAGGCTTATATTAGAACAAAAGCCATGCATTAGGACACTGTCCCATGTAAAATGGCACAAGAGCCATTTGTTAAGACATCTTCCCAAAAGAAATGGCACATGGGGCTTGCTCTAGGACATGAAAAGCCTTCCTTCAAGACAAGCTCCACATGAAGTGGTGCATGAGTTTTCCTCTAAGACATGAAAAGCCTTCCTTCAAGACAAGCTCCACATGAAGTGGCGCATGGGTTTTTTCTCTAGGAGAACACACCACATAAAGTGGTGCAGGAAGACCTTTCTCCTTGAGTTGTGTAGGAGCGCGCAACTCCCCTTGGACTCCATAAAAAGTGGCGCCTCCACAAAAGTGGCGTAACTTGCCTCCTTGAGCTACGTGAGAGCACACAACTCCCTTTAGAACTCCACAAAAAGTGGCACTAGAAGACCTTTCTCCTTGAGTTGAGAGGGAGCGTGCAACTCCTCTGGCGTTCAAACAAAAGAGAGGGAGAAGTGGCGCATGAAGCCATGCTTCTTGAGTTGCGCGGGAGTGCGCAACTCCCTTGGCGCACAACTCCCTGGCGCAACTCTCTCTCTCCCACACTCTCCTCACTTCCAAGAGTCCCAAATGAGGAGTGGGAGGGGGTATCTATAGGCCCCCCAGGCCCTTAAACAGTGGTGATCACCACCATTTATTCCTTTACATGACATCCAACCTCCTTCCTTAAACAATGGTGTTCACCAATGTAATGCCCTGAAAATCAGGGGTCGAGGAGGAGCCCAACTCCCGAGTTCCGATGCATCACTTATGCAACATAGATAATGATGATTAAATGTTGTCCGTATTAGTGCATTAAACATGAATGAGATTATACCAAAACAGCATATCATACTCCAGAGATAGTTAAATTACGCAAGCGGAAGACTGTGATATATATATAAAACATATAAATGGTTGTAAGTCCCCAGAGTATGAACATGTTACCAGGTTAAATAATTACATATTTAGTTCCAAAATATACAAAATGATGAAGTGTAATGTCATCTATCCATATCCTTGTAGCCCTGGTGATGCAACTCCAGGTCTACATAGACCCCCTAGAGAGTTGCAAATAGGAGAACTCCTCCTCGTCATCATAAAAATCTGGCTCCGCCTCGCAAGCATCGCCATCATTTACAACTAAACCAAAGTCTGGTTGGTGTTTTAAAACACCGTCCCAGAGTGGGAGTGAGTGATCAACTCAGTGGAGCTATAAGGCAAAGGTTAACATGTTATCAATTCAATCAAGCAGTAATGATAAAGCAATACAACAATCATATCCTAAGTACTCTTGTTAATGCAAGGATGGTATACAATAATGATGCATGCCCTCGCCTACACTACCTCAGTGACATCATCTCACGATCGCTCATGGCAACCTCCCTAAATGTGCGCTTCCTCACCAAAGCACATGCAATGCGGTGTATGATTGTGTTAGCCAAGTTCTTATTTAAGTTTATTTAAACAACGTGTTTGGGAAGCTAAGGTACCTCCCTTTATATCACTTACCCAAATAACGATCCATCTAGGGTCGTCAATCCTAGCTAGTCACATACGATAGATAGTTCCAGGTCGCCACGGAGAGGCTCGTCACCTCAGCGCGGGCTTGGTTTATACTCGAGGTTACTACGAAAAGGCTCGTCACCTCATCGTAGACCAAGTATACACTCGAGGTCACTACGAATGGCTCGTCACCTAATGGTAGGCCGACAGCTCAAATACAGTGTCCCATACCACTGTATTCGGCTAGAGAGACTGGGTTACTCATTGGACACTACGGGGAGGCTTGTCACCCCAGCGTAGGCCGATAGCTCGACCACGGTGTCCCATACCACCATGTCGGCTCATGAGTCTTAGCTAATCGAGGTACTAAGGTTAAATGGGCTTTTCACTGGTAAGTTGGTATCTTAGATTCAAGCAGTGGCGTCCATACATGGTGAACATACATTAGGCTAATCGGGTTGCTTAACAAGCTCGACTGGTATGAGCGTACGCTGAATTGATCGGCATGGAGCGCATAAGCACTCCTCATGGCCTAACCACTGTTGATAATCATTGTACGACTCGAATTCATCGAATGTATTTGTTGTGGCGAGACTACTCAACCACTTGGTCATAAACCATTACCGACTACCTGGACTACATCGTAGTCCAATCACACTCCAAATAACAGCATTCACATGTGATATTCAAAAATAGCATGCGACAACCAGATCTAAATATGAATCGTATTTGAGTATTTCAACAAACACATAGAGTACATGTTATCATACATAGGCATTTCATTCATAAATCACATAGTAATAGGATAGGTTACATGAAGAAAATTGTAACTATAAATAAGGACACTGAGAATCACATTTTGAAATGGTGAAGCTATATGTCCTAGAGGGGGGGTGAATAGGACTATGCCAAATTTAAGATAATTACAACGGAATTTAAATAACAAGATAGCCAAATAAAGTAAATTAATGCACAATACTGAAATGAATAGTAACCTCAATAAATAAGTATTGAGAGATTGATACAAAAGTTGTTCTAAGGACAACCTTACACTAGAAACCAAAGTTTATGGTAGGACAACCTGATTTCTAGAAAAGTCTTTGTATCAAGAACTCAAACCGTAAATAAATTTAATATGTACGGAGGAATAGAAAGTAATTTCAAATATTGATTATTCTCTGGACAACCATGCACCATAAAAATGGCAGGGCAACCTTACAAGAACAATTAAAGAAACTGAAGCTCAAACTTAATAAAGGAATAGCTAGAAATAAATTGCTGAAATTTAAATCTAAACTATTACAACATTTCCACTGAGCTTGAAATAAAATGATTACAACATTCACAACCACATATACATTCCTCAACTGAATAATTAATGATATGAAAATAAAGCACACATCCACACAACACAAAGAGTTATAGTGGTTCGCCTGTGTGTACACCAACTGTTCAACAACAGCCACACAGAATGCTACTCCACTCTTAATATCCTCACACAAGGGATATTAGCATTCACTATCAAATAGGTTTTCACAGGTTTACCGAAAACCTTAACAATTGTGTCTTTTTCAAAGGGCTTACACAATTCAAAAACCCTCTTTTCTGAGTTTTCCTGGCTCTCCTCAGATAGCCAATACAATGAATTTTTTCTGGCTTAACCTCAAATAAAACCAAATAAAGTAAATTACACAAATTGTAGAAATACTTGTTTTTCTTCTTTGTTATAGCAGCCTAGAAGAACCAAGTCAAAGTAGAGATTTGAATGTCAAAGTTCAATGTCCAATACTCACTATATAATGGTTCTAATTTCTAATAGATTTTAAATTAAAACAAATGGGCTAGCTTTAATTGATTTTGATTCCAGAAAAAGGAAAGACAACACTTCCTCTTTTCAAATCTAATTGGAATACAAGAAACAAAATCAATTAAGAAAGCTAAAGAAAGAAGATATTAAATATGCACACTTAGCTTAAACAGAGCACCTATTTATCTCTCAGAAGGCCGAATTTTAATTGCTTGAATGATCTATTTTATTCTGAGATTCATGCTCTATTTATAGGTGAATAAATCACGTCTTCGACTGGTCTAAAGACCTCTATGACTGGTCGTAGGTCTAACAAAAGTTTGAAAATTCGGGCACGATAAGATATGACGGTTTCACGACTAGTAGTAGGGCACTTTCGATTGGTCGAAGGTCACACACGACTGGTCGAAGCTAAGGGCAAATCATCGCTGTTGTTTGAGTCGAAGGTCTACGACTGATCGAAGAACCAGTCGACATTGTTCCTATGACTAGTCGAACAGTCCCCAAGACTAGTCGAAGCCTAACAGAAAATTTTCAAATTTTGCAACAAACTTACGACTGATCCAAGAAATCTTTAAACAGGTTGAGGCAGTGTTAGGACTAGTCGAACAAAGTGCAGGATTAGTCTTAGAACAGGCCAAACTCTCTTATATAAAATATATGAATTATGTATCAAAAATGGCCTACTCTAAAGGTCAAACTACGGTCAGTCATACCTCAATAGTGAAGTAAGACACGTGACCTTGAAAGTAGTGAAGCTTGAAGTCTTGATGTAGTTCAAACTTGAAAGCTTCTTGAGATCTTGAAATTGAACTTGAAAGCTTCTTGCATTATCCTTGTCTTTGAATTAAGTCGAACAAACTCACTTCCTCGATTCTTGACTTGTGAGTAGTGTTTGTCCATCAAAGTTGATCTTGAGTAGAGCATTGATCTTCACATATGCAAGCTTCCTAACAGTGTCTTTGGTACCATAAATTTGACAACAAAAATGGCTATAAATAATAGCACTTACAATCTCACCCTTTGTCAAATTAGTGACAAAACACACTTCTAAGATATGTCACAGAACACAGAACATCTGATTAACGAATCATGCACCAGTTGTTATCAACTGGCACAGTAACATGAACCTGCAAATCAGTATTTAACAGTCCACATCTGTACAAAACCCCCCCTTAGTACATAAAACATATCCATTCTCTATACATATAAGACATATCCAAGCGAGATGCGAGTGAACATATCCATTCTCCCCCTTTTTGTAATAAGAGGACAAAGGAAACACAGAATAGATAGACTAAGGATAAAAAATTAAAGAGATAGATGAGAGATAGCAAGACAAATTGATATGAGATAATAGCATAAACAACTCACATAATTCATAAACTGAGTTAAAGCAAAACTAGCACAATAGTAGTAAAGTTATTACAAATTAGATAACTTAAAAAAAAAAAAAACTTATTTGAACCAGATGAAGGAGCAGGGATAGACGGATCAAGTTTATGCATCCCCTTGTTCAAGAGCTTAAGATATTTTCGCATATACTTGAAATGTAAATCATTAGCAACAAACATATTTTCCATCTTAACATTTATATTCTCAACCTTATCCTCC
The DNA here is from genome assembly GCA_030180095.1 of Magnolia changhungtana. Lineage (NCBI taxonomy): Eukaryota > Viridiplantae > Streptophyta > Magnoliopsida > Magnoliales > Magnoliaceae > Magnolia > Magnolia changhungtana. The sequence continues at coordinate 1,096,102 of JASAUF010000632.1, forward strand.
AATGCATGTAGACGAGCATCAAAGTCAGAAGGCTCATAATCTGGATCATTTGTAGAATCAGAATCAAGTTCTTCAAAAATATTATCCATATTAATATCACCAGGAGGAAGATTAGCAGCATCTTCCTCATGATCAACTTCAGTATTGCCAACACTATCACCTTGACCTGGAAGCATTTCAAGCTACATCAGAGATCTTAAGCTTCACAGTCTTCAAAGGTCAACCAACATCTGAAGAAATGAAGACTCAATGTCATTACTTCACATTTAAGGTTTGCATGACCTTAGTTTGACCTTAGGATAGGTCATTTTGAATAAATAATTCAAACTGAATTATTTATAAGTGTTTGGTCCGTTCTAAGACCAGTCCTAAATTCTGTTCGACTAATCCTAAAATTGGCTCAACCAGTCTAAGAAATTTCAAGACCAGTCCTAAGTTGTTGCAAATTTTTGGAATTCTTTAGTTAAGCTTCGACCAGTCTTAGAGTCTGCTCGACCGATTGTAGGAACAGTGTCAACTCGTTCACGATCAGTCTTGCAGCTATGATTCAAACTCCAACAACCATTCTTGGTTTCTCACGACCAGTCGTGGACACCATAAGACCAGTCGTGGAACGGTTTTATCCGATCGCGCTTAAAATTTCAAAATGCAGTTCGACCTACGACCAGTCGTGGTGGCCACTCAACAAGTCGAAGGCGCGATTTCTGCAACTATAAATAGAACACAAATTTCAGAGTTTTTCAAGAATTCAATTCAAGTAAAATCAAGGCTGATATCACTCTGAGATAAGTTTGTGTTATTTAAGCTACGCTGTGCATATTTCATATTCTCTTTTGTTAGCTTTATTTATTTGATTTTATTTCTGCATTCCAATTTGAATTGAAAAGAGGAATTGCTGTATTCCTTCTCTTGGAATCAAAATCAAATAGAGCTAGCTCATTTGGTTTAATTTAAAACAATTAGAACTTAGAAACATTTGAAAGTGAGTATTGGACAATTGAACTTCTATATTCGAACTTTTACTCTGATTGGTTCTTCCGGGCTACAATGAAAGGAGAAATCCAGGTATTTTACTATATTGTAAATTTCCTTCATTTTGGTTTTTGTTTGAGATTAAGTCAGAAAAATCTCAATCTTGTGGTTATCTGAGGAGAGCCAGAAAACTCAAAAGTGGGGTTTTTTGAATTGTGTAAGCCCATTTGAAAGACACAATTGTGAAGGTTTTAGGTGAACCCGTGAAACCTATTTTCATAGTGAACGCTGATAGCCCCTGTGTGAGGATATTAGGAGTGGAGTATCAAGCTGTGTGGCTGTTGTTTAACAGTTGGTGAACATACAGGCGAACCACTATAATTCTTTGTGTTTTGTGATTTGAATGTTTGTTTGAATTTCTATATCTTTTATCATTCAAAGCTGTGGAATGTATATGTGGACGTGAATGTTGTAATCTTTTACATTTCAAGCATTGTGGGGAATGTTGTAATAGTTTAGAATTTAATTTCTTGCTATTTCCTTTTAGTTTGAGTTTTTGATATTCAAATTGTTCTAGTAAGGTTGTCCTGCCATAAACCCTTGGTTTTTACGGTGCAAGGTTGTCCTTAGAACAACATTGGTATCAACCTCTCTATTTTATTATTTGAAGATTGCTTTACATTTCCGTATTGTGATTTGTTTAAAGTTCTATCTTTCAGGGCTATCTTATTCAGTTAAATTCTGCTGTTAAAGTTTTAATTTGGCATAGTCCTATTCACCCCCCCCCCTCTCTAGGACATATAGCTACGCCTTTTCAAGTGGTATCAGAGCCTAATAACTTGTTTTAATTGTTATTTGGATTTATTTCTTGAGCTAATCGATCTAAGCTAGTTATAAGATGTCAAATTTTGCTAGCCTTTCAGTCACTAGGCCTCCACCATTTGATGGCTCCAACTACGCCTATTAGAAAGCCAGGATGAGGATTTTCCTCAAATTAATAGATGAAAGTGTGTGGCAAGTCACAATGACTGAATGGATCCCTCCTACCATTGAAATGACTGGTATCGATGGATCAAAATCAATGAGAATATCACCCTATTTTTCTTGGACCACACTTTAAAAAAGTGAGAGTAGTGCCAATGCAAAAGCACTAAATGCAATCACTTGCACACTATCACCGGATGAGTTCAAAAGAATTATATCCTATAATACTGCAAAGAAAGCTTGGGATATTTTAGAAGTGACACACGAGGGTACATCAATTGTCAAGAAGTCTAAAGTCCAAATCCTCACAACTAAATTTGAGGAAATACATATGGAAGAAAATGAAATGTTCATGGACTTTTATACTATACTGAATGACATTGTATACTCTATGTGTGGTCTTGGAGAAATAATCTCAGAAAGTAAAGTGTGTGCAAAGATACTACGCTCACTACCTGAACGGTTTAATTCAAAGGTGACTGTGATCCAGGAACTTCGTGATACAGACAATATGAGGGTAGAAGAATTAGCTGGGTCTTTACAAACCTATGAGTTAAACTTTAAAGCTCCAAAAGGTAAATCTATAGCCCTTAAGTCTTCAAAATGTATTTCTCAGGAAAATTCTGATTTTGAAAATTCTAAAGATGATATGGCTCTCTTAGCGAAAAAGTTTTATAAGATTTTCAAAAGTAAAAAGAAGGTAGACTTCCAAAAATCAAATGATAAGAAGAGATCTAAATCTTGGAAATCTTTGAAAGATAGTCAATGTTATAATTGCCAAGAATATGGGCATCTAGCAAACAAGTGTCCTAAAAAGGACAAACCTAAAAGGAAAGGAATGCTAGCTACTTGGGATGAATCTTCTAGCACTGAAGCCTCTTTTGAATCAGAAGATTCTAAAACTGAGTCAGGTAATGAAGTTAAAGCCCTTATGATTCTAGCCAAGTTCATTATTTTAGATCATGATGATTCAACCAGTGAAGAAAGTTTGAATAGTGATCATGATAATGAAGAAGATCTTCAAGATGCTTACAATGCCTTATACAAGGAAAGTTGTAAGATTGCGGTAAAGCTAAAGCTTCAAAAAGAAAGGTTTTCATGGCTTAGAGAAAAATTTGAGTCTCTTATTTTAGAAAAATCTCATATTTCAGATTGTTTTAAAAAATGCAAATGCGATTTAGAATTCAAAACCTCCCATATTGAAAATCTGAAAGCTGAAAATGAAAAACTTAAACTTGAAGTTTCTTCACTATTGAGTTTAAAGAATACATGGAGATATGCCCAAGGTGATCTAAAATTAGAAAAACTTTTATCTAGATCAAGAAAATGTAGCGACCGATCCAGTTTGGGCTACGATAAAAATATTCCTCCTAAACAGAAGAATACCTCTCCTAAGTTTGTAAAAGGAGAATCCTCTAACTCAAAAGAGAAAAGTTCAAGTCAAAAGTTTTCTAAAAATGTTAAAACTTTTCAATCTTTCAAAACTAAAGGTAACCATATCAATTACAAAAATCAAAACCGAAACCCTTTAGCTGAGAAAATAGTCGATCTACTTAAGGAGCTCTTAAAATCTAACTCAGTGGGTCAGTCTTACAATAACTACAAACATAAGAAGACCAAATATATTCCTAAACCCAAAACAGTTATGAAATGAGTTCCTAAGTTTACCTGCTTGGTTGCCCACACTGCATTCAAAGTGACAAGCTATACAAAGTGGTACCTAGATAGTGGGTGCTCCATGCATATGATAGGCGACAAGGCTTTATTCATCAACCTTAAAGATATGACTGATGGGTCAGTCACATTTGGTGATGGTAGCAACTGCAAGATTATTGGCTAAGGTACGGTTCAACTCTATAACCTTCCCTTATTTAAGAATGTTTTATATGTTGAGGGGCTAAAACACAACTTGTTAAGCATATCTCAAATATGCGATAACAATCTCAGCGTGAACTTTTCTAATAGAGGTTGTGAAATTTTAAACAAAAAGGGTTCTGTAATATTAATTGGTCGCAGGACTTCTGAAAACTGCTATATTGTAAATGATGGTAGCTCATCTAATCAATCGTGCTACATGGTCCATACCGATGAGACAGAATTATGGCATAAATGCCTTGGATATGTATACTACCATAATCTATACAGATTGAACAAAGGAGAACTAATAGGAGGTCTACCTAAACTTCAAAAAGTAGACAAAATATGTGGCGAATGCTAGATTGACAAACAAACTAGGAGTGTTCACAAAAAGGTGAACTCTAATGCCACATCAAAAACCACTCGAACTTCTCCACATGGACCTTGTAGGACCTACCAGGACGGAGAGTCGAGGTGGCAAAAAATATATACTGGTAATTGTGGATGATTTTACTAGATTCACCTGGGTAGCCTTCTTAAGGGATAAATTAGAAACCCTTGACGAAGTAAAAAGGATTCTCAAACGGATCTAAACTGAAAAAAGTTCCCAAGTTTGTAAGATCTGTAGTGATCATGGATCTGAGTTTGAGAATAGCAGTTTTGAGAAATTTTGTAGCGATCAGGGAATATCGCATAAATTCTCTGCGCCCAAAACACCACAACAAAATGGAATTGTGGAGAGGAAAAATAGAGTGCTTCAAGATATGGGAAATGTAATGTTGAATAGTATGAAGCTCCCTAGAAATCTTTGGGCTGAAGCAATGAATATTGCATGTTGTATTATTAATTGAGTTTATATTTGTAAATCTAATAATAAAACGGCTTATGAAATGTGGTTCGATAAAAAGCCCACTGTCAAATACTTTCGAGTTTTTAGCAACAAGTGCTATATTTTACGTGACCATGAATATCTGGGGAAGTTTGACACTAAAAGTGATGAAGTTATTTTTTTAAGGATATTATTTGAACAGTCGTGCATATCGTGTACAGAATAAAAGGACCGGTGTGATTCAAGAGTCCATTAATGTGGTCATTGACAATCACTTGAAAACACCTGCCCCAAGTTCAGATAATGATGAAGTTTTTTTCATTGACAAACCGGATACTTCATTAAAACAAACTAATTCTGAACTGAGGACTGTTAAAGATCATCCAACCACTCAAATTCTTAGAAACCCTCTCACTGGTATGTGCACTCATAGACAATTAGAAGACATATATAACTACGTGTGTTTTACATCCCAGATTGAACCGGCTAATGTAAAAGAAGCTCTTTCTGACAAAAACTGGATAGTTGCTATGCAGGAAGAACTTAATCAATTTGTTCGAAATGATGTCTGGAATCTTGTTCCTAGACCTAAAGATAAACATATTATCGGAACAAAGTAGATTTTTAAAAATAAGTCTGATGAACTTGGTAATATTATTCGAAACAAGGCAAGACTAGTTGTACAAGGGTACACTCAAATAGAAGGCATTGATTACGATGAAATCTTTGCAGTTGCTCGCCTTGAATCAATTAGACTATTCATATCCATTGCTTGCTTTAGAAAATTCAAAATTTATCAAATGGATGTAAAGAGTGCCTTCTTAAATGGTGATCTACATGAAGAAGTGTATGTGGAACAACCAACGGGTTTTGAAGACCCTAAGAACACTGATCATGTCTATCGCCTTAAAAAGGCTCTCTACATTTTGAAACAAGCTCACAGAGCATGGTACGAAAAATTGACTAAGTTTTTACTAAGTCATAATTTTCTAATGGGAAGTGTTGATAAAACTCTGTTTGTTAAGAAACTTAACAATCATATATTAATGGTACAAATCTATGTTGATGATATTATTTATGGATCTACCTATACTAACATGGTTGAGGAATTGAATTATTTTCTAGGGTTGCAAGTAAAATAACAACCTAATGGTATTTTTATTTCTCAAACCAAATATGCTTTGAACTTAATCAAAAAACTTGGATTTGAGAATGGTAAGAATTTTGATACTCATATGAGTACAACCTTAAGACTCTCAAAAGACTCTATAGGTAAAAATGTAAATCCTAAACTATATCGTAGCATGATTGACAGTCTACTTTATTTAACTGCAAGTAGACCTAATATTGCTTTAAGTGTTCATATTTGTGCTAGATATCAGTCTAACCCTAAAGAATCTCATCTAACTGTTGTTAAGCGGATTATGCGATATGTCGCAAGTTCAGCTAATTTGGGTCTCTGGTATCTATATGATACAAGTGTTCAATTAGCTGGGTATTCAGATATTGATTAGGCTAGTAATATCGATGATAGAAAATCAACCAATGGTGGTTGTTTTTATATAAAAAATTGTTTAGTTTCTTGGTTTAGCAAGAAACAAAGTTCTATATCGCTCTCTACTGCTGAGGCTAAATACATCGCAACTGGAAATGCATGTACTCAGCTTATTTGGATGAAATGTATGTGAAGCGATTATGGAATTTCACTGGAATCAATGATATTATTTTATGATAATTCCAGTGTTATAAATATTTCAAAAAATCCAATCCAGCATTCACGTACCAAGCACATTGACATTATGTATCATTACATTAATGAATTAGTGGAAGAAAAATTAATCTCTTTAGATTACATTCCGACGAGACTCAACTTGCTGACATTTTCACTAAATCGCTCGATAAAAGCAGGTTTAATAAATTGAAATTTGATCTTGGAATGTGCAATTTAAACTGATTATTCATGCATTTGTGTATCATAGTGTATATATATTTGATAATTTATTGGTTTAAATTTTAAATTTTTATGAAAAATGCTGTTTTTATTGGTTCACGACTAGTCGAGGACGTGCTCGACCAGTCGTGGAACAATCGGTCGAGAACGGTCCTCGACCAGTCGTGTAGCGCGCTAGACCTTTTTAATTTGGGGGAAATTTTCATATTGCTCATTTCCTATTTCTTCTCCAACAGGCATAAGTACAACCAGTCGTACCCAATCGTTTAATTTGTCAAGGTTAGTGCATATTTTTGGTCAATTTTGTAGATTCATGTTCTATTCTCTTCATTCTTGTCATTTGAGTACTTGATTTCAAGCTTTGATGAGATTTTAGGGTTTTTCTTCTCCATTTGCTGATCTTAAAAAACCCACTCATCATCTTTTGAATCTACTTATTTCTTTGTTTAATCTATTGCAAATGGATGTTAGAGGGAAAAAGAAAACTGCTCGTGGTTCATCCTCTTCCAGATCAACTCCTATCTCTAGGCACCATCTTTGGTCATCCGAAGATGATCCCGCTCATGTTAGGGATTTGTGTATGCGTAATGTCATTGTTGAAAGACCTGTATTTATTGATCATATTGCTCCTTTTGGTATCCTTCCTCTTCTCCAATCTGTAGGTTGGGCTAACATCCTACATTGGGGTGGGCCAGCATACCAATCCATTGCACAGGTCATGATTGCATGTATCTCTGAATTTTCATCTGATAATTTAACATTTAATATTGATACTAGAGAAGGTTCATTTACAGTAGACCGTCATCTAATTGCAGATCTAATAGAAATATCTATTAATGACAAGGGTATTCCTATTCAGACTCTAGTGGAAAAACTGTCAGAATCAGAAAAACATATGTTAACCAGAGATTTATGTAATATGGACGTTCAACAGACTCATAAAGGGAATGCACTCCCCACAAAGTATTTGTTACCCAAATACAGGGTTCTTTACAGAATCTTTACTTTAAATTTAAATCTACGTTCTGGTAAAAAAACATAACTGACTTCCTTTATGGTTCGGGTTCTGTATTCTATCGTCACTGGTATTAGAGTGTTTTAATCTTTGGTTTGTAATTACTTTTATACTACTTTTGTTGGTCTGTGGACTTTCATTTTACTTCAGTTTGTATGGCTGATTTTTGTTTCAGCTGGTTAATGCTATGTGAACTTCGAATTTGCTTATTTTTTTCTTGCATATCTTAACTAGTTATTCCTTTCATTACTCTCTTATTGGTCTTCCACTTTCATTTTATCCTTTCTTCTTATGTCTTATTGTGACAAAAAGGGAAGAATAATTTAAGTTTGATAAATATGGATTTATGGGGGAGATAAATATGTGGGGGAGTAGAGTAGCAGCATTTTTACGCTGAATTTAGTTGTGCTACTCAGGGGGAGTAAGTAATGAAGAATTTGTGAAAGTAGACTAGCAACATTCTTATGCTGGATTTAGTTGTGCTACTCAGGGGGAGTAAATAATGAAGAATTTGTAAATATCAACTGGTGCATGATTCGTTAATCAGGCTGTAACTGGTTTACTCTTCTAATAACTGGTGCATGATTTCTGTTGTGTTCATATTGATCATATTTTTTAAGTATGTTTTGTCACAAATTTGACAAAGGGGGAGATTGTAAGTGCAATAGTTATTTACCCCTTTGGTTGTCAAATTTTGTGGTGCCAAAAACATAATCTGTCTTGTGTAACATGTTGATTTGTATGTTCAAGTCACTGCATCAATGCTATAAGCTAAGAACTGTGATCTACTCAAGAAGTTCAAGTTCAAGTTATTTATCTACTTTTGCAAGCTTCAATGATCAGAATATTTCAAGAGCTACATCAGAAGACAAGTTCTTGTTCAAGTCTCAAGTACAACTCAAGATCAAGTACAACTCAAGAATAAAAGTACAAGATGAAGTTCAAGCTTTAGAAGATCTCAAGTTCAAGCTACATCAGAGATCTCAAGCTTCACAGTCTTCAAAGGTCAACCAACATCTGAAGAAATGAAGACTTAATGTCCATACTTTTCATTTAAGGTTTGCATGACCTTAGTTTGACCTTAGGGTATATCATTTTGAATACATAATTCGAACTGAATTATTTTATAAGTGTTTGGTCTATTCTAAGACCAGTCCTGAACTCTGTTCGACTAGTCGTAGAACTGGCTCTACCAGTCCAAGAGATTTTAAGACCAGTCCTAAGTTGTTACAAATTTTTAGAATTTTTTGGTTGAGCTTTGACCAGTCCTGGAGTCTACTCGACCGGTCGTAGGAACAGTGTCGACTCGTTCACGACCAGTCCTACAGCTACGACTCAAACTCCAACAACCATTCTTGGTTTCTCACAACCAGTCATGGGTGTGTCACGACCAGTCGTGGAGGCCTAACGACCAGTCGTGGACACCATGAGACCAGTCGTGGAACGGTTTTATCCAATTGCGCTTAAAATTTAAAAATGCAGTTCGACCTACGACCAGTCCTAGTGGCCACTCGACCAGTCGAAGACGCGATTTCTGCAACTATAAATAGAACATGAATTTCAGAGTTTTTCAAGAATTCAATTCAAGTAAAATCAAGGCATCACTCTGAGATAAGTTTGTGTTATTTAAGCTACGCTGTGCATATTTCATATTCTCTTTTGTTAGCTTTATTTATTTGATTTTGTTTCTACATTCCAATCTGAAATGAAAAGAAGAATTGTTGTATTCTTTCTTCTTGGAATCAAAATCAAATAGAGCTAGCCCATTTGGTTTAATTTAAAATCAATTAGAATTCAGAACCATTTCAAAGTGAGTATTGGACAATTGAACTTCTATATTCGAACTTCTACTCTGATTGGTTCTTCCGGGCTACAACGAAAGGAGAAATCCAGGTATTTTACTATATTATAAATTTCCTTCATTTTGGTTTTTGTTTGAGATTAAGCCAAAAAAATCTCAATATTGTGGTTATCTGAGGAGAGCCAGAAAACTCAAAAGTAGGGTTTTTTGAATTGTGTAAGCCCATTTGTAAGACACAATTGTGAAGGTTTTAGGTGAATTTGTGAAACCTATTTTCATAGTGAACACTGATATCCCCTGTGTGAGGATATTAGGAGTGGAGTAGCAAGCTGTATGGCTGTAGTTTAACAGTTGGTGAACACACAGGCTAACCACTATAATTCTGTGTTTTGTGATTTGAATGTTTGTTTGAATTTCTATATCTTTTATCATTCAAAGCTGTGGAATGTATATATGGATGTGAATGCTGTAATCTTTTACAATATTTCAAGCATTGTGGGGAATGTTGTAATAGTTTAGAATTTAATTTCTTGCTATTTCCTTTATTTCCTTTTAGTTTGAATTTTTGATATTCAAATTGTTCTAGTAAGGTTATCCTGCTATAAACCCTTAGTTTTTATGGTGTAAGGTTGTCCTTAGAACAACATTGGTATCAACCTCTCTATTTTATTATTTGAAGATTGCTTTACATTTCAGTACTGTGATTTGTTTAAAGTTCTATCTTTCAAGGCTATCTTATTCAGTTAAATTTCGCTGCTAAAGTTTTAATTTGGCATAGTCCTATTCACCCCCCCCCCTCTAAGACATATAGTTAGGCCTTTTCACATATTCAATCAAATATTTCAACAAACACATAGAATGCATTAAAATCAATATAGTACACATACATATGTAATATATGGAAATATCATATCTAAGCACATGTGAGAGCAATCAAGTCAGTCATAAATTATTAACTGACATTGAAAGCCTTGAAAACCATAACCTAAATGTTTATAGTCTCACCTTTCACCGGTAAATACGTAACTAACTCAGTTCGAATGCTATGTCTTTGTCTACGGCACAATGACAACCTATAACATGAAATAGGTTAGCTATTCCACCATCTGCTCTATTTGAATCCCTAAAACAGGTTAGGGTTAGGATTTCTTATCTAAAAATGGAATCGAAATCGCCGGAATAGCGACACGGAAGTGGTGATTCGGTACGTGGAGCGGCAGGGATGAATCCCTACAACAATCTCTCACTCTTTATCTCTTCTCCTCACTTTCTTCTTCTCTTTTCTCTCTTCTCTATCCTAGGGTTGAAATTCGTATAGAATCAGAGAGGGGTGGGTTTAGGTCTTTATATAGGCCCAGAACTGACCTTAATGGCCCCATGGCCATGGTATACTTAGGTTATAGCCAAAAGTTGGCTATTTCGGGCCAACGGAGGTCATTTGGAGGCCCTTTTCTGCATACGGTCCAGGGAAGTTCATTAACATTGGATCTAAGTCAGGTAAAGTTTTTAGTCCGATCGGATTTCTAGATTGACCGTGGTGGACGAGTTTCAATTCAACGGTCATCGTCACTGGATCAGGGCCACAAGTACATTGACCTGTGTAGGAAAATCAAGTCCAAATAGTATACCGAACACTACCAGAAAAATGGGCAAAGGCTATGGATTAAATCCGTAGCCATAGACCTATAGCTACGGATTAAATCTGTAGCACGACCGTTGTTGTAGGTGCTGAAACAATAGATCCCAAACCTATGGCTACGGATTTAATTTATAACTATAGGTCTATGGCTACAGATTTAATCTGTAGCTATAAGTCTATGGCTACGGATTAAGTCTGTAGCCATAGCTTAAAATAGCTACGGATATAATCCGTAGCCAATATTTCTATAGCCAAAAGAGCCTATAGCTACAGATATTATTGGTGGCTAAAAGAGCCTATAGATACGGTTGTTAAATTACTAGTTATGGCTAATATCCGTAGCTAATTCTTACATTAAAAAAATTATTATAATCATTCAATTACCACCTGCATAATATTCATTCATTCATTCAATTACAATCATTCAATCAATTACAATCATTCATTCATTTAATTACAATCATTCATTCAATTACAATCATTCAGTCGATTGATTACAATCATTCATTCAATAGTAAATTAATTACAATCCTTCATTCAATCAAAAGAAAGTGGGCATAAAGTGTCTTGGTAACCATGGAATCCACACCGATAATAGACAGAGGTCAGAGTTTGATCGGAAGGCGACTGCTTGTGACATTTTGGGGTTAGCATGACATTGAAGTCCACATCATTAGTCAAGACTTGATGTAGGGTATGTGGTGTTAACCATGTAATCTTTTGGCCTTCAACCTTAGCCTGCACAATTGAACAATATGAGCATAGTAAATAGGACGGGCATAAATAAAACTGAAATTAAAGCATATCTTAAAACTTAAAAGCACATTTAACATTCAAACATATATTTAAAGCACATTTGACATAATTTCTAAACAGCATAAATATTCTAAGAGCTCAAGAAGTCTAAGATATTTATATGTTGTTCCCATTAGGTAGAACTAAGAAATTCAACCCAAACATAATACATGATAATTAGACAAGAAGAGTTTGACAGTTTTATGCACTACCTTATGATTTTATTTTATTTTATTTTATTTTTTATTTTGGGAACCAACTCCAGATGACCTTGGAATTTTCAGGCTTAGAGGATATGGTGGGTTTGTTCATAGTTCTCTCATATTCATGTGAGTTTGTTTGGAAGATATTGTGATGAAAATAAGAAACCTATTAAAGAGATGATATTGGAAGCACACCCTTTGAAGGTGTTTTTGTTCTTGCATTTATTAGTATATATGTTGACACACAAAAGAAGATGACAATGACAGAACTAAAATACAACAGAAGCAACAATCCTAGTGTACATCTAGAATAGTAAATACAACGAGGGCCAATATAATTTGTTGCTGGCTCCTTGAATGCATCAGTTGTACTCATGTGTATTGGACTTCTCTCCTTATCACCTATGATGAGTCTACGGTGCTTGCTTAGTGAGCCTCACAAGGCAACTGGGTGGATTGCAAAGGGTGAATCCCACAATCTTGTGAGTTGGGATAGTTAGGTATGAATATGCTTTTCACAGAATTATTGACAAAGGGTGAGTCCCACAAAACTATTGACAGAAATTTTCAGCGGGCTTTTAATCCTGAAAGAACTGCCCCCACCATGTGGATGACATGATGCATAAATCAGGCCACTAAAATAAACCAATGTTGACTCATTTGAGACCAGGGATATTCTTAAACTAACATAATTCAGAAAATCATGGCACTCCTGTTCAAAACCAATTGCAGCTCCACTTGTATCAGCAACAACATCAACCATCCAAACATCTTAGGGCCTGTTTGGCAGACGCCTAAATTTGAATTCACTTCATTTTAGTTAATCATAATTATGTTTTAATTAAAATGAGATGAACTCATTTTTAGGTGTCTACCAAACAGGCCCTGTGATTTTCCCTTCACAACACATGATGTACATATATTCTACATTACAATTTTCTTCAATTTATGCTTCAACATCATTTGATTAGAATGGTTGGAATGAGTAGTACCATTTTCTGTCCCAAGAAAAGCAAATTTATCAAATAAAGCCTAACGCTGCCTCTATCATAAGAATAGGTTAAGGTTTAGGTATAGGAAATCGGGTTCGGGATTGGGTTTTCAAGTTTAGGTTTAGGTTTAAGTTAGGGAGTTGAGATTAGGATTAGGTGTAGGTTTAGGTTTAGGGATTTGAGAATATATTTATGATTTAGGTTTAGGTTTAGGTTTAGTTTATAGGTTATAGCTTTAGAGAATTGAGAATAGGTTAAGGTTTAGGTTTAGAAAATCGTGTTCCGGTTCGGGATCGGGTTTAGGTTTGGGTTTTCAAGTTTAGGTTTAGGTTTAGGTTAGGGAGTTGAGATTAGGATTAGGTATAACTTTAGGTTTAGAGATTTGAGAATACATTTAGGATTTAGGTTTAGGTTTAGGGAATTGAGAATATATTACGGTTTAGGTATAGGAAATCGGGTTCGGGTTCGGGATTGGGTTTAAGTTTGGGTTTTCAAGTTTAGGTTTAGGTTTAGGTTAGGGAGTTGAGATTAGGATTAGGTGTAGGTTTAGGTTTAGGGATTTGAGAATACATTTAGGATTTAGGTTTAGGTTTAGGTTTAGGTTATAGGTTATAGCTTTAGGGAATTGAGAATAGGTTAAAGTTTAAGTTTAGGAAATCGTGTTTGGGTTCGAGATCAGGTTTAAGTTTGGGTTTTCAAGTTTCGTTTTAGGTTTAGGTTAGGGAGTTAAGATTAGGATTAGGTGTAGGTTTAGGTTTAGGGACTTGAGAATACATTAAGGATTTAGGTTTAGGTTTAGGTTATAGGTTTAGGTTTAGGGAATTGAGAATTGGTTAAGGTTAAGGTATAGGAAATTGGGTTCGGGTTGGGGATTGGGTTTAAGTTTGGGTTTTCAAGTTTAGGGTTAGGTTTAGGTTAGAGAGTTGAGATTAGGATTAGGTGTAGGTTTAGGTTTAGGGATTTGAGAATACATTTAGGATTTATGTTTAGGTTTAGGTTATAGGTTTAGGTATAGGTTTGTGTTATAGCTTTAGGGAATTGAGAATAGGTTAAGGTTTAGGTTTAGGAAATCGTGTTCAGGTTCGGGATCGGGTTTAGGTTTGGGTTTTCAAGTTTAGGTTTAGGTTAACAAGTTGAGATTTGGATTAAGTGTAGGTTTAGGTTTAAGGATTTGAGAATACATTTAGGTTTTAGGTTTAGGTTCAGGTTTCAGGCTTAGGTTAAGGTTATAGGTTTAGTTAGGTTTAGGTTATAGGTTTAGGTTTAGGGAATCGAGAATAGGTTAAGGTTTAGGTATAGAAAATCGGGTTCGAGTTCGGGATTGGGTTTAAGATTAGGTTTTCAAGTTTAGGTTTAGGTTTAGGTTAGGGAGTTGAGATTAGGATTAGGTTTAGGGATTTGAGAATACATTTAGGATTTAGGTTTAAGTTTAAGTTTAGGTTATAGGTTTAGGTTTAGGTTATTACTTTAGGGAATTGAGAATAGGTTAAGGTTTAGGTTTAGGAAATCGTGTTTGGGTTTGGGATCGGGTTTAAGTTTGGGTTTTCGTGTTTAGGTTTAGGTTAAGGAGTTGAGATTAGGATTAGGTGTAGGTTTAGGTTTAAGGATTTGAGAATACATTTAGGTTTTAGGTTTAGGTTAAGGTTTCAGGTTTCAGGTTTAGGTTTAGGTTATAGGTTTAAGTTTAGGGAATTGAGAATAGGTTAAGGTTTAGGCATAGGAAATCGGGTTCGGGTTCGGGATCGGGTTTAAGTTTGGGTTTTCAAGTTTAGGTTTAAGTTTATGTTTAGGTTAGGGAGTTAGGTTTAGGTTAGGTTGTAGGTTAAGTTTTAGGGAATTGAGAATAGGTTAAGGTTTAGGTTCAGGAAATCGGCTTCGGGTTCGGGATCGGGTTTAAGTTTGGGTTTTTGAAGTTTAGGTTTAGGTTTAGGTTAGGTAGTTAGGTTTAGGTTAAAGGTTTTAGGTTAAGGTTTAGGGAATTGAGAATAGGTTTAGGTTTAGGAAATTGGGTTCGGGTTCGGGAACGGGTTTAAATTTGGGTTTTCAAGTTTAGGTTTAGGTTTAGGTTAGGTTGTAGGTTAAGGTTTAGAGAATTGAGAATAGGTTAAGGTTTAGGTTGAGGAAACCAGTTTCGAGTTTGGGATCGGGTTTAAGTTTGGGTTTTCAAGTTTAAGTTTAGGTTTAGGTTAGGTAGTTAAGTTTAGGTTAGGTTGTAGGTTAACGTTTAGGGAATTGAGAATAGGTTAAGGTTTAGGTTCAGGAAATCAACTTCGGGTTCGGGATCGGGTTTAAGTTTGGGTTTTTGAAGTTTAGATTTAGGTTTAGGTTAGGGAGTTAGGTTTAGGTTAGGTTATAGGTTAAGGTTTAGGGAATTGAGAATAGGTTAAGGTTTAGGTTGAGGAAACCGGGTTCGGGTTTAGGTTAAGGGTGTGGTCCCTGCAAATACAGATATAAACATGGCCACCAGCGCAAATGGCCTGGCCCTTCCAATGCTGTCTATAGGAAATAGATAGCTTCATCATGGTCATAACAGGGTTCTCACCTTCCAGGGACCCCTGCTCTTCCGAATAGATCCGACGCACATCCGGGTCTGCTCCATTAATTTCGAGAAAATACATAAACACATAAATGATGATCCATCCATCCATGATCTAACAACCATCCATCCTAGAATGTATTCATGATCTAACAATCCATCCATCTTGGAATGAATCCATCATAGTTTAGAAAATTTTCCTTGTTTTCCCAAATTTTCCATTTCGATCTTTTTTTGCCCAAATCCATGTCAATGCATGAGAATCATGCATAAACATGGATTTTAAGCAAAATGCATGAGGGGAATTACAACATAGATATCATGCACACGATATTACATAATGTATTGTTTGATGAACTACACATGTGCATTCTTGACAAGAGACGTACCAAATGCTTGAATCTGAAATATGCAGTTCTAATCCTCCCACATGCAACATCCACCTGAAAGAATGTGCATAACTATCATGGTTGAGTAATCAATACAGGAATGTACAAGTAAAACCATAAAACCAGAGATACTCACTGCATTTTCAGGATCTCCTTCATAGTTGACGATCTCATTCTAAAGCCCTTCTCCCTCCTCCTTTATCCGGGCTTGGGACCGGCAATGCAAAGAGTTGCATTGGCGCAGTTAAAAAAGGGCTTAGGCTCCATTTGGTTTTTAAAAAAATTATTTTCATAAATACTAATGTGATGACCAAATGGAGCCTAAGACTATAAATACATTCAAATATAGAGTACAAAATTCATTCAATATTTTTTTTAAAAAAGTGCCAAATTAGTTCAAAATTAGTTCAAAATGCACACTACACTTTCCCGTTGAACTATGTACAAAATTCACTTCAGGTAAGAGCTAACCATATAAATGATACAAAGTCAACTTGTTCCCTGGACCACAAAAGCATGTAAGGAAAAGTCCAACAAGCACACTAACCAAACAAAGGCAACAAACATCTAACCGATTTTCATGAAGAAACTGATTTGATTGTAATTAGCTAACCAAATATGGGGTCTTTATCCATGATCCAAAAAATCTATTTGATTTATTTTATAAATGTAGGACATAAAAAAAAAAAAAAAAACATGATTTGTGATTTAGCTGCAAAAACCGATACTTCAAAGTTAGAATCCGAATGGGATTGGGACAAGTAATATGGTGAGCTTGAAATTTCTAAAAATGCACAAAAGAAAGAGACGTCTATCCTATTTTCCATAATCTGGGTTGGGTGGTCTCATAGCTAATTAGATACTCAAGACCAGTACCATATGATATTTTCAATGTTTCCATGACTTGCATTAACAAAACTTTACAAATAAATGATGACATATAGACATACAATGAGTTAAAAGAATAAGGCAGTGGAAAGAAACCAGCAGCCATTCAATCATGCTTTCTTATAACCTGGGTTGTTCATCATTAATGTAACCTGACAATGGAGGTTAAAGTCTTATGATAGTTCAACTTCTCCTAGAATTACCTTGACTATATCAGCAGTCTTAGAGCATGGAAAAAGGAATACTTCTATAATCCTTCTAAAAGAGAATCTCTATTAGCAACGACTGCAACATATTAAAGAACTTAATAGCCTCTTCTGTTCCCTTCTTGTCAAGAACAGAAGTAACAATCTCTGTGAATGATGACTACAATAAATCTCTAGTGAAATCAATCCTCACCATTTCACTTTTACTGATCAAATGCCTCTCCCCAAAGCAGTAAAAAAATGTAGGTAAAGCACTCTGTACTATTTGCAAAACAGTCCACAGAGGACCTGTATGGTGAGCCTTAAGCAAAGCAGGTTCTGGTAAAACTGGTGAAACACACATAGCCAATAGTTTCTGTAAATGATCCATGTTGTATGCCATGACCTTCTCTTCAAATGTGATCTTTTGGGCAATTTCTAATGGTAAACCAATTTCTAAAGGTAGATATCGTAGCTCAAATCATAACACAGAGACATGATACTTACTTTGCATGTATGAAGACAGGGGAACCTAAAAACTCTTCGGCAGGCTCCTGCAAGATATCTTCACATTAATGGTTTCTGTTAGCCTGACCTGCCTGACCTTAAACAGCAAAAACAAAAGAAAAAAATGAAAAAATGAAAAAAAAATAGCAAAATTTTAAAAAGACAATAAATACATGCTTATATATAAACAAGTTACATACATGTCGTCAAAAAAAACATGCTTATAATAATTTCAAGCATGAGCACAAGCAACCTAATCAGGATAAAGAGTAAACCACAATAAATTTTTAAAAAAAGGCACAAAATGCCTAAAAATGTCCAAAGATGCCCGTATCAATTACAATCCTTCATTCAATCAAAAGTTTATCAATTACAATCCTTCATTTAATCAAAAGTTTATCTCTACTCCTTGCAAATTACCCCTGACCACATATGAGCAGAAAGAGCTCCATATAGTCGTTCTACTCCTTGCGAATTGTCATCAACTGACAGGCCTATCAAAAGAAAAAGAAAAGAAAGAAACGAAATAACTTACAAACCTCCTTTCCAATTTGAGCAAACAACGGTACACGTCAAGAACAAAGCAAAAGAAAAAGAAAAGATAATGATATTCTTAGAAGCCTCCTTCCAATTTGAAGGAAAAACTTTACATCAAGAACAGAGCTTCGCTAAGTGCACATACATGTGCAAAAAGAAATCTAATCACATAAGCATATATTAAGAACAGATAAAACAGCTACAGGCAATATTCATTTATAAATGGATGATTTGGCTCTTTGGGAAACATGTGCCCATGATGGAAGCCAATAGTAGATGATGGAAGCTAGTAGTAGATTGTTTATTTGAAAAACACAAACCAAATCCTAGCATGCTTCTCACTATGACTTTTCTTAATTTTCACTTTTTTAACTTGCTTTTACCACGCCATATGTGAGACATGGCCAAAAATTGTAAAATTTTCACAATCCCAGCCACTCAATTAGCATAGGGTCCAAAATGCGTGTGATCATAGTTCTGCCTCAATTCAAGGGCTCAGGATCATCTAAGAGGGTGGAATTTTTGGGGCAATGCCCATATTTGGTTTGGTCTAGAATTTTATACATCAGCCTGGTGACCCATGGAAATGAACACTTACATTCAGCAAACATTTGTTGAGCTTATGTGCAATACTAAATCATTCTCAGATAGAAAAAAAAATCAGAAATGGGCTAATGTTAAGAGAACAACAAACTGCAGCAATGGAATTTGATCAACAAATAGATTTTCATGGAATCCTGCCCGGGCTGTCCCTAATAGCTGGGACAAGGCTATAGTGATGAAATAGATTTAATAAAAACCATTTGAGGCCTAACAAGTTATTAAAAAAATACATTTGAGGCCTTTGATTAATTGCTAGCTAATTAGACAAAAAAATAAAATTCAGACTATAAAAAAATATATATATATTTAGGACTGCTACCTATGCACCATTTTGATCCACTTCTAAGAAAAAGATCCAGACATGTTAGAAGTATGCATCCATATCGCAAATTACCTATTATACAACCAGCAAGGCAGCAATAAAAAGTGTGTACATTGATCAAATTGAATCCGGATTAGCCGTTGGTATCCTCATAAATATTGAGTTGTCGCGTATATAGTGTGTGTATTGACCAATGTTGAGGAGTAGTACATAGCACAGTCCAAAAGCTGGCTGCCAAGAACTATTTGTCTATATAAAGAAGAAAACAGTACATGCCAAGCCCCACCCAACAAATGACCCATAATAATACCATTTGAATTACCAGGCACCCATATATACAAAGGCTCAAAGGTAGAATGCATCCAGCAAGTTGATTTGCTAGTTCTTTTCTCTGCTCAGGGCTTCCATGCTCAAAAAACTGCAAAGACAAACAATTAATTGAGCATTTTTATATCATAGGCGAACAGAGTTCATACGACCAACATGAGAATGAATATAAAGACCACTAGATCACCAGCCCACAGCCTTTTAAAAAAATGATGGAGGGCAGATATGCAGGGGGAAAAGGAATGAAAGGTATCTTTACGGGAAAAAAAAAGAATGGAAGGAAACTAATGATTGTTTTTCCAGAAAAATCATACCTTTTGAATAACATAATTGCCGAACACATCAGTCTCAATGTTGGAGCATGTGGGAGAACTTCTTCAAAAGCAGAATAACTACAAAGTGAATCAAGAGTCAAAAGCAGCATAAAAGACAACAACTAGCATATGGTAGCCACATCCACATGAGCAGAGTACTGTTTAGAAGTTTTACACAACTGTAAAATCCTACAAGGAACAAACTCCTCATCTTGCCACTAATCTATCCGAACATCCTCATTTCAACTATAATCATCCTAGATATTTACGAGTTGTGTCATTTTTTTGAATGATGGAATTTTATTAATAATCCAAAAGGCCACACAAATACCTGCAGTTATAAACAAATTACTGTTGCAAGCACCTGCAGGAGGAATTACTCAAAGCAGGAGGAATCAGACCAACAACAATGTTAAATCTGACAGGCACTAACATAGATGTTTTCCTTCTCGATTGAAATTTAACTAATGAAATGAAGGAAATGGTGAAGTATCTAATCTTCCATCAATTTATTACTTATTGCAAAACAGAATGGAAAAAATTTCAAGAAAGAAAAGGAAAAAAAGGAAAATTTCAAGAGTAAATACAGTAATATTAGAAGGAAGTAGGATTGCAGCTGTAACATTTGCATTTGCTCTACAACCACTGCATTATTCAAGGAAAAAGAAATAAACAAGATTTGCCATTTTACTGAAATGTTCCCTTGTAATGAAAATGTAACTCAGAAATGACAAAAGTACAATTTAGAAGGTTGCTTGTATAAAGAGCAAAATCAAAGAATTATACCAAAAATACCCAGAACTTAATATGGATAAGTAAACAATGACAACCTCTTGGAAAAAATCAACCACCACAGGTATCAAACCAACCTATTTCCATGGTAGTAAATGACACATGGTAGGGGAATGCTTTCCGGGAAAGTTGATGGAACATAATGGATGCACTTCAAAGTATGACCTCTTCAATTTTGAAGCCACCACCACCAGAAGCCACAACTTAATCCTATCATCATCTACTTCAGCTCCAACTGCAAACCCACACACACCAAAAAAAAAATAAAAATACATCTTTAGAAGAATTCTCCAAACTTCAGAAAATCTAAGATATTAAATAGCATAATTATAATGATTGGACCACAAGTTTTAAACTAAACCAAAGGTTGAGTAGGTAAATGTGAGTGTTTGGTTTATATGGAGAAGAAGAGAGAAGAGAAGAGTAGGGTCTGAGTATGAGTGGAAGACAGGAAAGAGATGGCTTGAGACATTTTCGGGAGATGTGTTGTGTGGGTGCTACAAAGAACGGTGCAGCTGGTTTTCTTTTCTTGAAAATGCTTATGTACCTCACACTACCTACCTACTTTGGGTTGCTTTCTCTAATTGGGGGGAATGAATTCATATGTATAAAATCCAAGAGCCAAGTGATCCATGAATGAACCTATGTTACTAAAGTACAACAAGGATTTGTTACATCTCATGAGCACTTCATTTTAAAATATTTCTAACAATGTCACAAGTTTGGTTTTTAGCCCGATTGTTAGTGTTCAATATAATAGATCTTGATTTCAAGTCAGGGATGGGGGAGCACATATCTTAAACAACACCACAGGTGCCCTTCAGTACAGAACGCATTCACCAGAATACCATCAATAAAAAACAAGTTTAACTTTAAAAATCAACTGACTAAAGTAGAGACAGGATCAAATTTACCTAAATGCCCACATGGTTGCACAAATAGAAGTCCACTATAGTTCCTATGAGTTAAAGAGACAGGTTTCCAGCGATTGAATTTAAGGTATCAATTAAACAAATTATTGGTTTCGTTCATGAAAATTACTAGCACTTATATAATTGTGAGTTACCAAACACCTACAATAATCTCTCAAAATTGGGGCATGTATGATATTTAGCCTATTAATCACAATCTTACCAGGAAATATATATCAACTTTTTGTCATTTTTGGACAACAACAAATGTTGGTGGAGGCTGGTAATTTGGCTCAAGTGATGTGCATGCTTGAAAAGATCAAACATTAGGAAAGGTAAGGTGAGTTGACATTATATAACAAACAAAAACAGAGAAAGATAGAACTCTATTAAAATTGAAGATGTCACCTTCCGGATTGCATCTAGTTCATATAGTCAGACCTAGTAAAATTGGCCTTTGGTCACACCATCCCTACATATACACAGAGAGCATTATTAGCCTATTGGGGAAAAATGAGGAAGTCATTCATTATGGAAAGGAAATGTTAATAACAGTCACCTGTAGAACAGAATATGCTCGCTTTACTTTTCATTAGATATATATGTGTATATATATATATATATATATATATATATATATATATATATATATATATATGACGGGTCCAAACCAAAGTCAACCCGATAATGTTCAATAGTTTAAATTATTGGTATAATGGTCTTGAAGGCCTATTATTTTCTCAAATTCGTGACACTCATCAACTACAATTGGGTCTTGAGCAACTTGAGGCTCCTTTAACCTGCGGATTGGTTGTAACTGTAAAATCAACTATGATAAAACCACAACCTTCACCTATGCCCATTGAATAGGCCATGTTAGAGACTCACAATACATGGAAACATATTGTAAGGGATTCTATCTTGCCATTGGCAATACCATAGTAAGTAGTAGTTCATAGTTTACATATGCCATCCTCATTTGAAGTTTGTTGAAAATGGGTTGAGAAAGCCTCTTGATGGTTGGCTACACCAAAGATGAACATCTTTTAATAATAACGTGTTTACTACTCAACATAAAAGAGGAAGGATCGATGATGGGTGGAGGGCTCATCAATCCCATTGGAAACCTACTGTAAATGATTCAAAACAAATGTCTGGATTAGCCAATCAAGATATAAACAGTTCAAGGATCCAGACAAGCCCTAACAGAACTGCACACGGTTGTTAACATGGAATCAAGCAAAGAAGCTACCATTTTCTCCTTGGTTAAAAGAAAACAGTAAAAAGTAAAGAGGACTAGAAACAATAAATACCTTTCCAAAGAACCCCTGACATCAAAATTGTAGAAAGAGAACGGTTCAAAAGAACAAACTCCTGGATAGAATCCATCATTTACAGTATTCAATAAAATAATGGAAAAAACAAAACAGTACTTGTATGTGTAATACTAAACAATACAGTATATTCTATGGTAATCAATGAACCAACTTGAAGTGCTGAAACAAATCCCATATCACCACTTTACCATCTAACCCTGTATGAAATGATGCAATAAGATGGCATAGGTTGACCAACACTTATCTAGTGTGTTAGACAGGGACAAATCCCAACATCTTATTAGGGTTCAATGACCCTAATAAGACACTTTCAGAAATCCCAACTTCTTTGTCATGGAGATCATATTTTCTCATCCAAGATGCAATAAGGAAACTAAAAAGCTCACTAACGGATCCAAGACGCAATTCGTGAATGTCTTCTTATAAAACCCCAAATCTAATCCAGTTAAAAAAAAAACACCATCAAATGAATCAAAGAGAAAACTAAAACTCGACTTGTGTTCCTGATAAAATCTGAAGGCGTCGCCCTGCAACCTTCTCCTCAAGAGATGTTGGAATTTCATCAACTGGAACCTTACCCATCCTTCCCAACCTTAAGCATTTGGAGATTAGTGAGATTGTGAAGATCTAGAAGCAACCGATCAGATGATAAAATGCAGACAAAGAGAGAGAGAGAGGGAAAGCAAGCTGGCCATGACAGCCACAAGAAAGGGAGATGGTGAAACCCTGCCCGGGAGAATAAAAAAAACTCCCACGAGCTCCTTTTTTGGGTGCAGATTGTGTATTACCCCCACACGGAGCTATACACGATGGACGGTCATGTAAGAGGCTCTGTGGGACCCACCGTGATGTATGTGGTTTATCCACTTCATACATTCATTTTGAAAGTTAGCTTTAGGGCAATATCTAAAAAAAAAAAACAGCAGATTGAGTGCCTAAGTGGACCACACCAAATCAACAGTAGGTACTTAAATCTCCACTATTTCCTATGGTGTGGTCCACTTGAGCTTTGATCTGCCTCCTTTTTTGGGATCATGTCCAAAATTGATTATTCAAAATGGATGGATGGCTTAGATAAAATATATACATTGCAGTGGGCACATAGAGTCCTTTATGGGACCGTCAATCTTTAGTGGGGTTAGTAGCTTTTAGCTACGGATTAAAGTCGTAGCTATATAGCTACGGTTTATATCCGTAGCTAAAAGCCTAAATAGTCCGTAGCCTTTACTCATTTTTTTGGTAGTGGAAATGCAGTCATAATCATATAGCTTCACGTTAATCGGACTTTTGACATGCGGTCCAGGTTCGATACGGAGTTTCAATGTGCTCCCGAGGGTAACTGGGTTTAGAGATTGATCCTAGGTTTTTAGACAATGTAGCGTTAACGATTCTACTAGTTTTAGGTCTTACAGATAGTATAGAAAGTTGTTTAAGCTAATCTAGATTTTAATTCAGTTTAACACTTAATTAATTTATACCAATTTTTAAAGGATTTGGTCCTTGGTGATTTCTGCCTGAGGTGGTACTCGGGTCTTTGTATGGATTTTTCTGACACGTTACAATCTACCCCCCTTAAAGAAAAATTTCATCTACAAAATTAGTACCTTTTCATACTCCTTAAGAATCTGAGGGTAGTTCTTGCGAACCTCGACTTCTGTTTCCCAAGTAGCCGCTTCCTCAGTGTGGTGTGTCCATAGTACCTTCACAAGCGGTATAACTTTACTACACAGCACCTGCTCCTTCCTATCTAGGATACGCACTGGTCGTAGTACATAAGTAGCATCCTCACTCAACTATACCTGCTCCCATTTAATAATGTGGGAAGGGTCAGGAATATATTTCTTCAACATCGACACATAAAATACGTTGTGCACCCCCATGAGTAGTGTGGGTAAGAAAAGGCGGTACGTAACCACACCCACTCGATCCAGTATCTAGAATGGGCCAATGAATGTCGGCGTGAGCTTCCCTTTCTTTCCAAACCGAAGGACTCCCTTCATGGGAAAAACTTTCAGGAACACATGGTCTCCAACCTCGAATTTTAGCAGTCGCCGCCTCGTATTAGCGTAACTCTTCTGTCTGCTGTGTGCTGCAAGAAGTTGACGCCTGATAATGTCGATCTTCTCTGAGGTCGCCTGTACTAACTCTGGGCCAATCAAACTCTTCTCACCAACCTCTGCCCAGTAATGCGGTGCTTTACATGGACGCCCATACAAGGCCTCGTAGGGAGCCATGCCAATACTCGCCTGAAAGCTGTTGTTATAGGCAAACTCAGCATAAGGAAGACAGTCATCCCAACTGTCCTTGAAATCAAGCACACAAGCTCGTAACATATCTTCTAACACCTGATTCACCCGTTCTATCTGCCCATCAATCTATGGGTGGAACGCGATGTTGAACTTTAGCTTCACACTCATTGCTTCCTGGATACGAGTCCAGAAGATAAATGTGAATCGCGTGTCTTGGTTCAACACGATCTTCATGGGAACTCCATGCAGATGTACTATCTCCTTGATGTACAGTCTGGCCAAATCGTCTGTTGAGTTCGAAACTCTAATAGGTAGAAAATGAGCCAATTTCGTCAACCGGTCCACAATCACTCATATGGAGTCATGTCCCTTCCTCGTCTTGGGTAGCCCTGAGATAAAATCCATAGAGATGAAATCCCATTTCCATTCTGTTATGGGCATGAGTTGAAGCAGTCCAGGAGGTCAGCAATGCTCTACCTTGACCTGCTGACACGTGAGACAACGGGACACATACTCTATAATGTGGGCCTTCATGTTGTCCTACCTATACAACCTCTTCATGTCTCGATACATCTTCGTACAGCCAAGATGCATCGCCATCCTCGAATTATGAGCAGCTTCGAGAACTTCCCTTCTCAAGTCATGAAGATTCGAGATGCATAAGCGGCCACGATAACATAAACCCCCATCTATACTAACTCTCCATTCTAACTCTTCACTGTTGCTCACCTACTCTCTCATCTTTGCCAATAGTTCATCATCTTTCTGAGCCGCAATGATCCCGTCATCAATGAGTGGCTGCACCTGAATGTGTGCGATGCTCTCGAACGACTCTTCTACCATAAGTTTCTGCTCAAAGTCTCACATAAACTCTACCATATCCCAATCTGCTATCATCAGCGGAGCCGCAAATGCTATCGTCTTCATATGGCTCAACGCATCTGCCACAAGGTTGACCTTGCCAGGATGGTAGGAGATCTCGAACTTGAAGTCCTTTAAGGTTTCCATCCATCGTCGCTGCCTCATATTCAAGTTTCTATGTGTGAATATGTATCTGAGGCTCTTATAGTCGCAAAAGAGCTCGAACTCCTCTCCATAGAGGTAATGTCTCCAGAGCTTTAATGCAAAGATGACATCTGCCAACTCCAAGTCGTGCGTAGGGTAGTTCTCCTCATGTTTCCTCAACTGTCGTGATGCATAGGTAATAACCTTGTCCTTCTGCATCAAAACACAACCCAAACCCACATGAGAGGCATCGATATATATCGTATACTTAACCCCTTGCTCTGGCAATACTAGTATAGGGGCAGACGTTAGCTTGTCCTTCAATTCCTGAAAAGCCGCTTCTGCCTTCTCATTCCAGAAAAATTTGAGATCCTTCCAAGTTAGCCGAGACAATAGTCTGGCTATCTTGGAAAAGTCCCTAATGAATCGACGATAGTAGCCAGTAAGTCCCAGAAAGTTCCTCACTTCAGTAACTGAACTGAGCTGCTCCCAGTCCTAAACTGCGGTTACCTTAGCAAGGTCCACAGAAATCCCTTCATTGGACACCACATGTCCCAGGAACTTCACTTCTTCCTTCCAGAAGTTTCACTTCTTGTACTGTACAAACCACTAGTTCTTTCTGAGCGTATCAAAGACTACTCGCAGGTGCTCCTCGTGATCTTCCTGACTCTTGGAGTATATCAGGATGTCATCTATAAACATGATGACAAATCAGAATAGATATGGACGAAACACCCGATTCATCAAGTCCATGAATATGGCTGATGCGTTTGTGAGTCCAAACGACATCACAAGGAACTCGTAGTGCCTAAAACTAGTCCTGAAAGCTGTCTTCTGCACATCCTCATTCCTGATGCGCAATTAGTGATACCATAACTATAAGTCAATCTTCGAGAAATACTGTGCCTCCTTCAACTGGTCGAACAGATCATCTATCATGAGCAAAGGATATTTGTTCTTCACTATCACTTGGTTTAACCTACGATAATTAATACACAATCGCAGTGATCCATCCTTCTTCTTTACAAACAACACAGGTACTCCCCGAGGAGATACACTCAATCATATAAAGCCTACATCCAATAGATCATCGATCCTATTTCCTCAGTTCCTCCATCTCACATGGAGGCATGCGATACGTGGGTAATGAAATGGGTGTCGCACTAGGCACTAGATCAATGATAAAATCGATCTCGTGCTTAGGAGGTAACCTGGGTATGTTCATGAACATGCCCACAAAATCCTGAACTATTGGCTTGTTCCCCAATGTCGGACCATCAACATGCTTTAATAAGGTAGCGTAGCAACTGATGCGGTAGTACCAACTGACTTGCACTGGAAATATAAAGGTTACACCCTCAGGTCCCTAGGCTGTCACTACCCTAGTGTCGCAATCGATGTCTGCTTTCATCTCCGTGAGTCAATCCATCCGAGAATGACGTCATAGTGACATAATGGAGCGACCATCAGGTCAACAAGCACTATTTTACTCCCTAGGTCTATCGAACAATCCCTACATATCTTGGTGGAGTCTGAGAAAGTCCTTATGGCAGTAAGGAGTCTTAACCCAACCATAGGACTAGTTTCCAACCCTAGTTGCTTTAGTGTAGCGCATGATACTATAAAGATAGTGGACCCGGTGTCCACCAATAAGAAGACTGGTGTACCTTGAACATGTGCGGTGACTTCGAAAGCCATCGGTGTTATAACTGCTATCTCAGATGCCTTAGCTGCAAGTGAGTGCACCCGAACCTGTTGAGAATGGTTCGGCTATGGTGTCATAAGCTGTTGAGACGGCCTAAAACGAGGCGCAGGCGGCCGAAAAGATGGATGTGCTGGTGCCGACCGAATAAGTGGGGCTAAAAAAGCTTGTGGAAGCCGGCGGTTGATCCTCTGAGGTGGCGAGAAGCTGTTATCCCTCATCATGGTGAAACAATATGTATCCCTGTGGCTTGTCTTCTTGCACTAAGTGCACCATAAGTCTGCCCGCCTTATCAGGGCGGGTGGAGCTGCAGGCCTAGGACGCGAGGCTGCACGGGGCCTCTTGTGGAGGAATGGCCTACTCGGCAGATCTGGTCATGGCGTAGGAACCATAGGTACACGAGTGCGGGATAATCTGTCCCTATCCTGCTCAGCTCGTAGAGACATGCCCACTAGCTCAGCATAGGTGGATATG
Organism: Magnolia changhungtana; assembly: GCA_030180095.1. Lineage (NCBI taxonomy): Eukaryota > Viridiplantae > Streptophyta > Magnoliopsida > Magnoliales > Magnoliaceae > Magnolia > Magnolia changhungtana. Next base: position 1,124,218 of record JASAUF010000632.1, read on the forward strand.
CTAGCACAACACATCTTCAAGCGTATCTCGGGTCGCAGGCCCTCAGAAAACCACTACATCCACATCGGCTGGTCTGCTAATATCAGGGGAGCATATCTGGCCAGCTCTGTGAACCTGTTCTCATACTCTGCCACTGTCATCCCTCCCTGACAGAGGCGAAGAAACTCACCCTCCTTCTTATGACAATACGTGAGGGGAAAGTAATTCTCATGGAAGCGGGTCACAAAGGCCACCCACGACCATACGTACCCAACAACAATAGTCTGAAGTGTAAGTGCTATGGTCTCATGCTCCTTTGGTTTTCAAATTTTGTTGTGCCAAAACCTCTATCTATGTCTTGTGTTTGTATGTTGATATATATATATATATATATTTCAAGACACGACATCACAATGCTTCAAGTCAAGTACGGTAATCGACTTTAAGAAATGCAAGGTCATGTATTTTGTCCTCTTCTGCAAGCATCAATATCTAGACCTACATCGATAAGAAGAGTGTTTGTTCAAGACTCAAGTGCAACTTAAGATGAAGTCTAACTTCCAGCTGTAGAAGGTTCATAATCAAGCTACATCAAGTAGAGATCTCAAGCTTCATAAGGTTTAAAGGTTAACCATCATCTGATAGAATGAACTTTCAATGTTCATATTTCATGTCCCAGGTATGATAGACCTTAGTTTGACTTTAGGGTAGGTCATTTTGTATACATAATTCAAGATGAATCTTGTTACATGAATTTAGTATGTTCAAAGACTAGTCCTGGACCTTGTTCAACTAGTCCTGGACCTTGGTCGACTAGTCCAAGAAATTCCAAGACTAGTCCTAAGTTGTTCAATTTTTCAGAATTTTTTTGTTATTCTACGACCAGTCCTAGAGACTGTTTGACCAGTCGTAGGAATGGTCACGACTCGTCCTTCGACCAGTCCTAGATCTTCGACTCAAACTCCAGCGACTAAACTTTACATCTCATGACCAGTTGTGGGTGGTTCATGACTAGTCGTAGAGTGCACACGACCGATTGTGAACTACCTTCGACCAGTCGTGGAACGGTTTTACCAGATCACGCTTAAAATTTCAAAATGCAGTTCGTACTACGACTAGTCATGGTGGCCACACGACCAGTCGTAGACGCGATTTCTGCAACTATAAATAGAGCACGAATTTCAGAGATTTATAACTCAATTCAAGAAAATTCAAGGCTTTACTCTGAGATAAGTTAGTGTTCATTTTAAGCTATTCTATGCATATTTTATATTCTCTTTTGTTAGCTTTGTGCATTTGATTTTGTTTCTACGTTCCAATCTGATTTGAAAGAGGAATTTCTGTATTCCTTCTTCTTGGAATCAAAATCAAATCTAGCTAGCCCAACTGGTTTAATTTAAAATCAATTAGAACCTAAAACCATTTAAAAGTGAGTATTGAACATTGAACTTCTACATTTGAACTTCTACTCTGATTAGTTCTTCCGGGCTGCTACAAAAGGAGAAATCCGGGTATTTTACTTTATTGTAAATTTCTATCTTTTGGTTTTGTTTGAGGTTAAGCTAGAAAAATCTCAATTTGTATGGTTATTGAGGAGAGCCAGGAAAACTCAGAAGTGGGGTTTTTGGAATTGTGTAAGCCCATTTGAAAGACACAATTGTAAAGGTTTTAGGTGAACTTGTGAAACCCATTTTCATAGTGAACGCTGATATCTCCTGTGTGAGGATATTATGAGTGGAGTAGCAAGCTGTGTGGTTGTTGTTTAACAGTTGGTGAACACACAGGCAAACCACTATATATTGGTGTGTTTTGTGATTTGGATGTTTACTTAATTTTTATATCTTTAATCATTCAGATTTGTGGAATGTATATGTGGATGTGAATGTTGTAATATTTACATTTCAAGCAAAGTGGGGAATGTTGTAATAGTTTATAATTTATTTCTAGCTATTTCCTTTATTTCATTTCTGTTTGAGTTTTGATATTCAATTTGTTCTAGTAAGGTTGTCCTACTATAAACCCTTAGTTTTTATGGTGCGAAGGTTGTCCTTAGAACAACATTAGTATCAAGCTCTTTATTTAAGGTCGCTTTACATTTCTGTTCATTGATTTATTTAAAGTACTATCTTTTATTTATTTGTTTATAAGGCTATCTCATTTTTGATTGAATTTCTATAACGTCCCGGACAAATCCGTACAAAGACCCGAGTATCGCCTCAGGCAGAAATGACTCAAGACCAAATCCTTTAGAAATTAGACGAGAAGTAGCTAGTGCTAATCTGGAGTACCTGTGTAACACTAATCGCTTTAAAAATGATCTGTAAGACCCAAAACGTGCAAAATCATTGACGCTACTTTACCCTGAAATCTAGAATCAATCTCTAAACCTAGTTGCTCTCGGGAGCAGCACGAAACTTTGTATCGGACCTAGACCGCACGTCGAAAGTTCAATTACTATGAAACTTAATCGTTATGACCGCTTTGCTGGGCTTGACAACCATCTCAGAAATCAAATCCAAATAGTATCCAGAAACGCACAACTTGAGCCCGGAGCAAAGTGTGTGAGAAACGCAAATATCTTTAGGAAACGTGCTCAAATTTAAGTGAATTGAGTCATTCACTTATAGGCCAAATATAAGGATTCAAACCGTCAGAATCTGACCCAAATACACCCTCGGATCAGGGAAAATTTCATACACATGTTAGTATACTTGTGGCCCTGATCGAGTGGCGGTGATCGTTGAACTGAAATTGGCCCACCACAGTCGATTTGTAAATCCGATCGGACCAAAAACTTAACTCAACCTAGATCCAATACCAGGGAGCGTAATTTCCACCGCGCGCAGAAAGGGGACCTCCAGAAGTGCTCCGTTGGATTGAAACAACCCCTATTTAGCTATAACCTAAGTATACCAAGACCCTAGGGCCATTCCCATCAGTTCTGGGCCTATATAAGGGCCTTAAACCCTCTCTCTCTCTCTCATTCCATATGAATTAACAACCTTAGGAGAGAGAAGAGAGCAAAGAGAGAAGGAAAGAGAGAGAAAGTGTGGGGGAAAACTAGGGTTTGCTACCGCTCTACGTATCATATCACCGCTACCGTATCGCTATACCAGCGATTTTGGTCCTATTTTCGAGTAAGAAATCCTAACCCTAACCTATTTTAGGGCTTCAAATAGAGTAGAGGATGAAATGGCTAATCTATTTCATACTGTAGGTTGTAGTTGTGCCGAAGACGACGAGTTAGAGAATGAACTGAGTTCGTTATGAGTCTATCGGCGAAAGGTGTGGACTATAAATGTTTAGACTATGGTTTTCAAGGCTTTCAATGCCAGTTAAAGATTTATGACTGACTTGATTGCTGTCACATGTGCTTAGATGCAAGGATTTCCATTTATTACATATATATGTGAACTATGTCAAATATAATGCATTTCATGTGTTTGTTGAAATGTTTGAATGAATATGAAATTATGATTTGTGCTTGTTATGATTGATGTATGGGAATACGTGATTGTTGTAAGTATGGAAACTCCTATGTAAAAGGATTTGCTATAATATGTGGATTAACTAATTTATTATAAGTATGTAATATGTTAGTCTACGTGTTTGATGAAATGTCTGAATAAGAAAATGCTCGTCTATATGTGTGTAATGAGGGTGTTGAGATAGGATTCTCAACTCCCTTACCTGTAGTTGCAGTTCCCTTTATGTAACCTATCTTACTACTATATGATTTGTGGATGAAATGCTTATGTATGATAATATGTACCTTATGTGTTCGTTAAATTGTTTATATGAGATCTATATTTGGATTGGTTACTACATGCTGTTTGACTAGTACATATGAATGCATATTGTATTTGAGGTGTGATCGGGGCTACGATGTAGTCCAGGCAATCGGTAACAATTCCTTTTTGAGTGACCGAGCTAGTCTCACCACATTTGATGCATTCGGTGAATCCGAGTCGTACGATGATCGTTGATAGTGGTTAGCGCTCTATGTCGATTACTTCAACGTACGCTTCTACCAATCGAACTTGTCTAATAAAACCGATTGTCATATTGTGTTTTCACCATGTATGTTGCTACTGCTTGAATCTAATGTACCAAACTCACCAGTGAAAACCCGTTCAACCTTGGTACCTCTATCCGCTAAGACTCATGAGCCAGACATGGTGGTATGGGACACCGTGGTCGTGTTGTCAGCCTATACTGGGGTGACACGCCTCCTCGTAGTGACCAGTGAGCAACCCAAACTCGTTAGCCGAATATAGTGGTATGGGACACTATATTCGAGCTATCGACCTACCCTTGCGTAGCCTGGCTATGGTACCCAGTTAGGTTGGTGATGAGCCTTCAAAAATAGACTGCCAGTTGGTAGGGTGTGGGTGGTAGTGACCTCAAGTGTACTCTGAGTCTGTGTTGAGGCGACGAGTCTTTCTATAGCAACTAGAGTATAAACTAGGCCTACACCGATCAGGTGACGAGCCCTTTATAGTGACCTAGAGCCGCAACATCGTATGAGATTTACTAGGACTGACGACCCTAGAATGGATCATTGTTTGGGAATTGATATAAGGGAGGTACCGTAGCTTCCCAATCTTGCTGTATAAATAAACCTAAGTAAGAACCTGGCTAATCACGTGCATGCATCGCATTACGTGTGCCTTTGGCGTAGCAGGTCAAGCATTGAGGAAGGGTTGCATGCCGCGATCATGAGATGAAGTCGCTGAGGGAGCGCAGGTGAGGGCATGCATCATTATTTCATATCATTATTGTATTAATAAGAGTACTTAGGACCTGATTGTTGTATTGCATTATTATTATTGCTTGACTGAATTGATAACATGTTAACCTTTGCTTTATTGTTCCACTGAGTTGATCACTCACTCCCACGTTATGGGACGATGTTTTAAACACCAACCAGACATTGTTTTAGTTTCAGATGATGGCGATGCTTGCGAAGCGGAGCCAAACTTTTTTGATGTTGAGGAGGGTTTCTCCTATTGCAGCTATCAGGCGGATCTATGCAGACCATGTTCTAATCGACAGGGTTACAGGGATGTTGATTAGATGCCATTACACTTGTTATTTTGCACTTTTGGAGCACCCATGTATATTTTTTTTGTTTATTTTTGGAGTATACATGTATATATTTAACTTGGTAACATGTTCACACTCTGGAGACTTACAATAGTTTATATATTTTAAATATCTAACACAGTCTTCTGCTTGCTTATTTAACTGTCTTTGGAGTATGATATGTTGTTTTGGTATAATCCCACTCATGTTTAATGCACTAATATGGACAACATTCAATCATCATCATCTATGTTGCATAAGTGATGCGTTGGAACTCGGGAGTGGAGCTTATGCTCGACCCCTAATTTTCAAGGAATTACAAGTTGGTATCAAAGCATGAGTTGGATTAAACTGGACTTGGGTTATGGTCACACGACATACGCTGACGCATTTTGACCTAGGAGGGTTCAATAGAACGTAGAAACAAGCATAGAATTCTCAGTTTCGCCAATCGGTAAAATTCATTGAAATCGATCACCAAGATCGGGCCCGTACACACCCGTGATCACGTGAAGTGATCTTGGATCACTTCTAGGCCATCAATCAACGGGTCTAGATGAAGATTTAACCCATTCTAACCTCATACGACCCAGAAAATGTGAACGTACCTGAGATAGGACCTGAAACGACTCGAGACGGAGTCGGGGAGCCAAACCATACAAATCGGGGGGACCTAGAGTGGGCCCCACATGTTTTCGCAAGGGGGGGGGGCATCGCCCCATGGCGACCCCTCGCCGGTTCCGCGAGGCCTCGCCTATTGGGTGGTCGGGCCTGTTGGGCCGACGCCGGTGGGGTGTTGTGGGGCCCACAAAATTACATGGAGACCCCCTTTTCTTGTCCATTTGCTCCCCATTCCCCTCTTACACACGCACAAGCTCTCCCTTTTCTTCAAAAACCCTTTTTTCCCTCCCAAATCTCCCTTCCATTCTCAAAATTTCTCCCTTTCCTTCATTTTATACACCCCTCCACCGTTTTTATTAAAACCCCTCTCCTATTTCATTATTTTCCCTTCATTTGAGTGCTCAAACCTTCCTTTGAGTCTCAAAAATCTCAAAGTCCAACAATCCAACCTATTTCTCCACCTCATTTCACCTCCAATGGCTCTTTTCAAGCTTGTGGCAGCCTTTTTCTCCATCTCCACTCTTCTTTCCCTCATGAAGAAGAAGAGAGCTCCCGTGGATGAAACTGGGCCTGAGCTCCCGTGGATGAAACTGGGCCTAGCCACCCTACCCGTTCGAGAAACCCAAGAGGCACCACCGCAGGTTCAAGTGTTGATCGAGAGATACGGATGAAGCGGGACCTCGATCCCCAGGCTCCTCTCCTCAGAGCTCTATTGGCGGACCTGTCCTATGGAATATTTGAGGGTCGTAGGGTCCTCTTTGAAGCACATGTGGACGAGAGACTCTTTGGAGAATACTTGGTGATGGATCGCCTAGTGGAACCCAGGTGGGGTCCCATATTTGAGGGAAAGTCTCGAGTAAATGTGGGCATTGTCCGAGCCTTCTACGCCCATATTCGAGAGCCTACGTTGGAGCCCTTGTAGTTCAAGATTCCCGTGGGAAGAGATCGGGAGGCCACAATTGATGTTGGCTTGTTAGCCCAACTCATGGAAAGGCCGCTTGGCGAAGTCCATGCTAGTGAGGAGACTGCACGTGAAAGGGATCACCACATGCGATTCCTTTGTGGCCAACTGGCCCATTGGAATCTGAGCAATAACCTCCTAGCATCTAATATGACTGACGACTTCCGCCTGCTCCACCATATCTTCACGTACAACGTGTACCACAGGTGGAGTAATCACAGCGAGAGCACGCTCCTGATGGTAGACTTTCTGTGCCGAGCTGGGCAGGGAGAGAAGTTGTGCGTGCCTACGTACGTGCTTTAACAGATAGTTTAGACTGCAGCTCTACTAGGACCACCATCTCACTTCCATTCGGCCGACTCATATGCAAGCTTGCATGTGATTTCGACTACAGACTTGGCGCAGAAGTTCCTGTGCCGATCCATTTCATCAACGACACCACTCTCAACAACATGGAGATTGGGCCAGGGTAACGTCAAGCCCGACTCGACGAGAGTGTGGATGAGACAGAGAGTTAAGAGGAAAAGAATGATGAAGGCGGAAATGAAATAGAGGAAGAAAATAAGGAAGAGGAAGGGCAGGAAGAAGAAGAAGTGGAGGCCCAGGACACTGATGAGAGCTCTCCTCCTGCTACACAGGAGTGTGGTAGTACTCGGGCTGCTATAAAAGCCTGATTGGCTCAACTTGAGGAGGGCTAGGCCGCCCTGCAACAAGGGGTTGACAAGACCCGGGCCTTCATGAAACGGAAATTCAAGAAGGTGTCTCTCACCTTAAGGGCTATCCTGTGCTGTGTACAGGACAAGGGTGTGCCTCCACCATCGCCGGATTCTAACAACTAGTCGTGCATGTAGTCGTCTCCTATTTTACTTTGTTTGCTTGTTTCTATGTGTAGCCTTTTTAGGCATAGTAGTGCGGTAGATTGGTATGTAGGTTTTAGTGTGTGAAGCTTTGCTTAGATTGATTCACATGCATCTTCTGGCACGATTCATGTAACACTGTGAGTATGCTGTGTAGTTGAGCTTGTGAGTATGTTAAATCTGACTTGGGTTGCACCCTTTATTGTATATAGGGATGCCTCCGAAAACCTCTCGGAGTATGACTCGTCTTACACTTGACGAATTGATTGACAGGGCATCTCCCCTGAATGGTAGCCATACAGACCCTAGCTTGGGCTTGAACTTTGAGATGATGCCAGATTCACAGCAGGCCACTGGCCCCACCAATGGGCCAACACCTTTTGCACCACCAGTTCCAGAATAGAACCATGCGTCTACCATGACGCCACACATGCCTCAGGTGGCTTCTCCTCTTGATAGGTTGGAGCAGATGATGCTCATGATATAGCAGCAGCAGCAGCTACAACAGCAGCAGTAGCAACAGTAGCAGTTTCTGGCTACCATCACAGGGGTCTTTGCCCAGAGTATGGGTGTGGCTCCACCTGCACCACCTATGCACCCTGCGGGGAACGTGGGTGCTAGCGGCCTTTTCGAGTGATTCCTGTGCTTGCGGCCTCCTACTTTCGCGGGTACTCACAGACCTGAGGAGGCTGATTACTGGCTAGATCGCATCTCTAAGATGTTGAAGCAGCTACACTGCACTGAGGCAGAACAAGTTGAGCTAGCGACCCACATGTTCGAGAAGGAGGCTAGTTTATGGTGGGACAACATCCTATGAACAGTTCTCACAGGCCACGTGTGGATGTAGGACGCCTTTGAGATCTGCTTCCATGGGAAGTACTTTCCCCTCACATACCGTAATGGGAAGGAGGGTAAATTCCTTCACCTCCATCAAGGAGGGATGACTGTAGCTGAGTACGAGGATAGGTTTACGGAGCTAGCCAAATACGCTCCTTTGATACTGACAGATGAACCGATGAAAATGTGGCATTTTTTAGATGGGTTGAGGCCCGATATCCGCACTCAGAGTGTTGCGCTAGCATTCCTAATTACGCCGAGGTAGTCAACGTGTCTCTACGAGCAGAACAAGATGGAGACAGTTTTTCAGACACGTATACCAATGGGCCCAAGGCCTCAGCACGAATTACAGCACCGGCCAGTCCTAGGTAAGAGGCCACATATACACTCACCTCCCAGGCTCGTGACGCCGCCGACCCAGCAAAGGTGAGCGAAACATTAGTGAACATATTGCGACAAAGGGGGACACACTGACCCCTTCTGTTTTACTAAGATGAAAGACAACGGTCTCACGCCACCTCAGAAGATCAACCGTCAGCCGTCACGGGGTATAACGACTCCACCCCTACGATCTGCACCACCAGCGCAGTCATATTACCGACCGCCTGTACCTCAGAATAGGCCACCTCAACGACCTATGGCAGCGCAACCAAACCATCCTCAACAAGCCTGTGTGTATGCACTTGCAACTGAAGCACCTGAGTCAACAACTACAACACCTTTAACCTTTGAGGTTGCTACCCACATTCAAGGTACACCTGTATTCCTGTTGGTAGACATTAGGTCTATTAAACCAAGTCATATGAAAGAAGAGGCCTAACAAAGGAATATTATACATATTATAAAAATAATATGGTAACTAGAGGTGACAAGTATGTTGTAAATAATAGAAGGGTCGAAACGGAGAATTTCTACAATTTTGAGTTGCCAATAGACTAGTGATATCTTTTCATATTAAAGATTAGTATGTGGTGTCTATTTAGGAATTATTTATAATCATACTAGGAATTATCTTGTGATTAAATTTGATTATACGTAAAGATATATATATTTTTAATTGTTTTTATACAATTAAATTAGAACCCTAGGGTAGGATCGAGTTTCATAGTTTAATACTCCGTAAGCTCTTGTTAGAGGTGGACTACCGTGAAATGTTATAAGTTTCTTATTTCCCTTATAAATTTAAGGTTCATACTGTGTGGAGGAGATGTCCCTCTTCTTTCCTTTCCCGTAGCCCTATGTTGCTAGCATTCCAAACCTCTGAAATATTTTAAGACTCTCGACTCTTCCTTCCCTCCCGAGGTTAATGAAACTAAAGTGTAATCTGCCCATAACCCCCTAGCCTTATGATCGAAATGGTGACATACAAATGTAATTCTAGGAGATTGAAAGCCCTTCTAGTATAATCTTTTGACTATGAGCACCATGGAAGAACTTATTATCCACCGAGTTAAACATAGGCTAAACAAGAACTCTCGTTGAATGAGACCCAAATGACAACCTTATAAACATGAGGCTTGAACCTCCTAACGAATTATAATACTCCTTAAATACTTAGGATGATCAGATTTCAAAATTTCAAAACCATATCCCTACGAGGCATTCACGAATTAACTCAATTCTCAATCCTGGGTGATTACTAAAGGACTCACTACTTTGACCGAGCAGAAGACCAGGATCCATTAGGATTAGGAAGGGATATAATGTGTTGTCTGCCCTGGTTAGGCTGGCAATCGACGTATCAGGTTCGAGCCTACCACAACTGACTTTTCATATTAGTCCAATCATAAAGAGTAGATTATATCACCCTTAAGTAAACTTAACATCAAACACTTACCACGATAATAATGACTTGGACATTTATCTTTAAACCTCAAAGGTAGAAACTTTTAAGGAGGGTAGACCAATATGAGCTAGGCTGATGTAGTCATTATACGCCCTAAAACATATATAAACCTGAAACCAACAAAACTAACCTGAAAATCTTTACTTATTACTCTTAGGCAATTTCGGGGACGAAATTTTTCTTTAAGGGGTGCAGATTGTAACGTCCCAGAAAAATCTGTACAAGGACCCGAGTATCATCTCAAGTAGAAATCACTCAGGACCAAATCCTTTAAAAATTAGATGAGAAGTAGCTAGTGCTAAACTGGAGTACCTGTGAAATTAACATTAATCACTTTAAATATGATCTGTAAGACCCAAAACGTGTAGAATCATTGACGTTACTTTACCCTGAAATCTAGAATCAATCTCTAAACCCAGCTGCTTTTGGGAGCAGCACGAAACTTCATATCGGACCTGGACCGCGCGTCGAAAGTCCGATTACTGCAAAACTAAACTGTTATGACCGCTTTTCTAGGCTTGACAACCATCTCAGAAATCAAATCCAAATAGTATCCAGAAATGCACAACTTGAGCTCGGAGTAAAGCATATGAGAAACTCAAATATTTTTAGGAAATGTGCTCAGATTTAAGTGAATTGAGTCGTGATTGAGGTGTGAATGGGGCTACGATGTAGTCCAGGTAATCGGTAACAATTCCTTTTTAAGTGACCGAGCTAGTCTCACCACATTTGATGTGTTCGGTGAATCCGAGTCGTACGATGATCGTCGACAGTGGTTAGCGCTCCATGTCGATTACTTCAGCATACGCTTGTACCAATTGAACTTGTCTAATAAAACCGATTGTCATATTGTGTGTTCACCATCTATGTTACTACTGCTTGAATTTAAGGTACCAAACTCACCAGTGAAAACCTGTTCAACCTTGGTACCTCGATCCACTAACACTCATGAGCCGAACATGGTGGTATGGGACACAATGGTCGTGCTGTCGGCCTACGTTGGGGTGACAAGCCTCCCCGTAGTGACCAGTGAGCAACCCAAACTCGTGAGCCGAATACGGTAGTATGAGACACTGTGTTCGAGCTATCGGCTAACCCTTACGTAGCCTGGCTGTGGTACCCAGTAGGGTTGGTGACGAGCCTTCAAAAATAGACTGCCAATTGGTAAGGTGTGGGTGGTAGTGACCTCTAGTGTACTCTGAGTCTGCGTTAAGCGACGAGTCTTTCCTTAGCAACTAGAGTATAAACTAGGCCTACATTGATCAGGTGACGAGCCCTTTATAGTGACCTAGAACCGCAATATCATATAAGATTTACTAAGACTGATGACCCTAGAATGGATCATTGTTTAGGAATTGATATAAGGGAGGTACCTTAGCTTTCCAATCCTGCTGTATGAATAAACCTAAGTAAGAACCTGGCTAATCACATGCTTACATCGTATTACGTGTGCTTTTGGCATAGCAGGTCGAGCACTGAGGAAGGGTTGCATGTCGCGATCGTGAGATGAAGTCACTGAGGAAGCGCAGGCGAGGGCATGCATCATTATTTTATATCATTCTTGCATTAACAAGAGTACTTAGGACCTGATTGTTGTATTGTATTATCATTATTGCTTGACTGAATTGATAACATGTTAACCTTTGCTTTATTATTCCATTGAGTTGATCACTCACTCTCACGTTACGGGATGATGTTTTAAACACCAACTAGACACTGTTTTAGTTTTAGATGATGGCGATGCTTGCAAAGCGGAGCTAAACTTTTATGACGTTGAGGAGGGTTTCTCCTATGTGCAGCTATCAGGCGGATCTATGTAGATCATGTTCTGATCGACGGGGTTACAGGGATGTTGATTAGACGCCATTACACTTGTTATTTTGCACTTGTGGAGCACCCATGTATATTCTTTTTGTTTATTTTTAGAGTATACATGTATATATTTAACCTGGTAACATGTTCACACTCTGGAGACTTACAACAGTTTATATATTTTAAATATCTAACACAGTCTTCCGCTTGCTTATTTAACTGTCTTTAAAGTATGATATGTTGTTTTGGTATAATCCCACTCATGTTTAATGCACTAATATGGACAACAGTTAATCATCATCATCTATATTGCATAAGTGATACGTTGGAACTCGAGAGTGGAGCTTATGCTCGACCCCCGATTTTCAGGGCGTGACAATTCCATTGTTAAATTTTAATTTGACATAGTCCTATTCACCCCCCCCCCCCCCTCTCTAGGACATATAGCTTGGCCTTTTCAAGTGGTATCAAAGCCTAATAGCTTGTTTTACTTGCTTTATTCTTGGATTCATTTCTTGAGCCAACAATCTAAGCTATATATAAGATGTCAAATTTTGATAGCCTTTCAGTCACTAGGCCTCCCCCCTTTGATGGCTCCAACTATGCCTATTAGAAAGCCAGGATGAGGATTTTCCTCAGATCAATTGATGAGAACGTGTGGCTTGCCACACTGACTGAATGGAACCCACCTACCACTGAAGTGACTGGTATCAATGGTTCAAAATCAATGAGAGTAACACCATTTTTCTCATGGACCACTCTTCAGAAAAGTGAGAGTAGTGCCAATGCAAAAGCACTAAATGCAATCACTGGCGCATTATCACCGGATGAGTTTAAAAGAATTATATCTTGTGATACTGCAAAGCAAGCTTGGGATGTATTAGAAATGACACACGAGGGTACTTCCATTGTCAAAAAATCTAAAGTTCAACTCCTCACAACCAAATTTGAAGAAATTCATATGGAGGAAAATGAAATGTTTATGGACTTCTACACTAGATTAAATGACATTGTAAACTCTATGTTGGGTCTTGGTGATAAATTCTCAGAAAGTAAAGTGTATGCAAAGATACTACGCTCACTACCTGAACGGTTCAATTCTAAGGTAACCGCGATCCAGGAACTTCGTGATACGGACAACATTAGGGTAGAAGATTTTGTTGGGTCTTTACAAACCTACGAGTTAACTTTTAAAGCTCCTAAAGGTAAATCTCCTAAAGGTAAATCTATTGCCCTTAAGTCTACTAAACATATTTCTCAAGAAAACTCTGATTTGGAAAATTTAGAAGACAATATGGCTCTTTTAGCGAAAAAGTTTTACAAGATTTTCAAAAGTAAAAAGAGGGTGGATTTTTAAAAATCAAATGATAAGAAAACCTAAATCTAAAACTTGGAAATCTTTGAAAGATAGTTAATGTTACAACTGCCAAGAATATGGGCATTTAGCAAACAAATGTCCTAAAAAGGACAAACCTAAAAAGAAAGGAATGTTGGCTACTTGGGACGAATCTTCTGGCACTGAAGTCTCTTCTGAATCAGAAGATTCTGAAACCGAGTCGGGCAATGAAGTTAAAGCCTTTATGACTCTAGCCAAGTTCGCTTTTTCAGATCATGATGATTCAAGCAGTGAAGAAAATCTGAATAGTGATCATGAAAATGAAGAAGATCTTCAAGATGCTTACAATACCCTATACAAGGAAAGTTGTAAAATTGCCATAAAACTAAAACTTCAAAAAGAAAAGTTTTTAAAACTTAAAGAAAATTTTGAGTCTCTTGTTTTAGAAAAATCCATATTTCAGATTGTTTTGAAAAGACTAAATGTAATTTAGAATTCAAAACCTCCCTGATTGAAAATCTTAAATCTGAAAATGACAAACTTAAACTTGAAAACTCTTCACTTTTGAGTTCAAAGGATATATGGAGGTATGCCCAAGGAGATCCGAAGTTTGAAAAACTTTTATCTGGATCTAGGAAATGTGGCGACAGATCCAGGTTGGGCTATGATAAGAATATACCTTCTAAACAGAAGATTACTCCTAAGTTTGTGAGAGGAGAAACCTCTTAACTCAAAAGGGAAAAGTATTAATCAAAGTTTTTCTAAAAATGCTAAAACTTTTCAAAAACCTAAAAGCAATTATGTCAACTATAAAACTCAAAACAAAAACCCTTTAGCTAAAAAAATAGTTGATTTGCTTAAGGAGCTCTTAAAATATAACTTTGTAGGTCACCCGTACAATAATTACAAATATAAGAAGACCAACTATACTCCTAAACCCAAAACAGTAATGAAATGGGTTCCTAAAGTTACTTTCTTGGTTACCCACACTGCTTTCAAAGCTACAAACCATTCGATGCGGTACTTAGACAGTGGATGCTCAAGACATATGACAGGCGACAAGGCTTTATTCACCAATCTTAAAGATATGACTGATGGGTCAGTCACATTTGGTGATGGTAGCAACTGCAAGATTATTCGCCAAGGTACTGTTTAACTCTATAACCTTCCCTTATTTAAGAATGTTTTATATGTTGAGGGGCTAAAACACAACCTGTCAAGCATATCTCAAATATGTGATAATAATCATAGCGTGAAATTTTCTAATAAAGGTTGTGAAATCTTAAATAAAAAGGGTTCTGTCATATTAATTGGTTACAGGACTTCTGAAAACTGCTATATTGTAAGCGATGGTAGCTCATCTAATCAATCGATTACATAGTCCATACTGATGAAACAGAATTATGACATAAACGCCTTGGACATGTACGCTACCGTAATTTATACAGATTGAGCAAGGGAGAACTAATAAGAAGTCTACCTAAATTACAAAATGTAGACAAGATATGTGGTGAATGTCAGTATGGCAAGCAAACAAGAAGCGCTCACAAAAAGGTGAACTCCAATGCCACATCAAGACCACTCGAGCTTCTCCATATGGATCTTATAGGACCTACCAGGACGGAGAGTCGAGGTGACAAAAAATATATCTTGGTAATTATGGATGATTTTTCTAGATTCACTTGGGTAGCCTTCTTAAGGGATAAATCAGAAACCCTTGATGAAGTTAAAAGGATTCTCAAACGGATCCAAACTGAAAAAGATTCTCAAGTTTGTAAGATCCGTAGTGATCACGGATCTGAGTTCAAGAATAACAGTTTTGAAAAATTCTGTAACAATTAGGGAATATCGCATGAATTCTCTGCACCCAAAACTCCTCAACAAAATGGAATTGTGGAAAGGAAAAATAGAGTGCTTCAAGAAATGGAAACTGTAATGTTGAATAGTATGAAGCTCCCTAAAAATCTTTAGGTTGAAGCAGTGAATACTGCCTACTATGTTATTAATTGAGTTTATATATGTAAATCTAATAATAAAACTGCTTATGAAATGTGGTTCGATAAAAAGCCTACTGTCAAATACTTTCCAGTTTTTGGTAGTAAGTGCTATATTTTGTGTGACCGTGAAAATCTGGGAAAGTTTGACACAAAAAGTGACGAAGAAATCTTTTTAGGATACTCTTTAAACAGTCGGGCATATCGTGTACTAAACAAAAGGACCGGTGTCATTCAAGAGTCAATTAATGTGGTCATAGACGATCATTTGAATACACCTGCCCCGAGTTCAGATAATGATGAAGTTCTTCTAATTGACAAACCTAATACTTCATCAAGTCAAAACAATTCTGAATTAAGGACTGTTAAAGATCATCCAACTGCTCAAATTCTTGGAAACCCTCTCACTAGTGTGCGCACTCATAGACAACTAGAAGACATGTAATTACATGTGCTTTACATCCTAGATTGAACAGGTAAACGTTAAAGAAGATCTTTCTGATGAAAACTGGATAGTTGCTATGTAGGAAGAACTTAATCAGTTTGTTCGAAATGATGTCTGGTATCTTGTTCCTATACCTAAAGATAAACACATTATAAGAACTAAGTGGATTTTTAAAAATAAGTTTGATGAACTTGGTAATATAATTCGAAACAAGGCAAGACTGGTTGTACAAGGGTATACTCAAATAGAAGGCATTGATTACGATGAAACCTTTGCCCTAGTTGCTCGCCTTGAATCAATCAGACTTTTTAGATCCATTGCATGCTTTAGAAAGTTTAAAATTTATCAAATAGATGTAAAGACTGCTTTCTTAAATGGTGATCTCCATGAAGAAGTGTATGTGGAATAACCTATAGAGTTTGAAGACCCTAAGTTTACTGATCATGTATACCGTCTAAAAAAAACTCTATATGGTCTAAAATAAGCTCCCAGGGCATGATATGAAAAATTGATGAAGTTTTTACTAAGTCATAATTTTCAAATGGGTAGTGTCGATAAGACGCTCTTTGTTAAGAAACACAACGATGATATATTAATGGTTCAGTTATATGTTGATGATATTATTTATGGATCTACCTATACTAACATCACTGTTGAGTTTGCAGATTTAATGAAATCTAAGTTGGAAATGAGCATGGTTGGGGAATTTAATTATTTTCTTGGGTTGCAAGTAAAACAACAACCAGATGACATTTTCATTTCTTAAACCAAATATGCTCTGAACTTAATCAAAAAGTTCAGATTTGAGAATGGTAAGAATTTTGATACTCATATGAGTATAACTTTAAGACTCTCAAAGGACTCTACAGGTAAAAATATAGATCTTAAATTATATCATAGTATGATTGGTAGTCTACTTAATTAACTGCTAGTAGACCTGATATTGTTTTAAGTGTAGGGATTTGTGCTAGATATCAGTCTGATCCTAAAGAGTCACATCTTTCTACTGTCAAGCGGATTATGCAATATGTCGCAAGTTCTGCTAAAATGGGTCTCTGGTATCCATATGATACTAGTGTTCAATTGGCTGGGTACTTAGATGCTGATTAGGCTGGTAATATTGATGATAAAAAATCAACCAGTGGTGGTTGTTTCTATATTAGAAACTGTTTGGTTTCTTGGTTTAGCAAGAAGCAAAGTTTTATATCGCTCTCAACTGCTGAGGCTGAATACATTGCAGCGGGAAATGCATGTACTCAATTTGTTTAGATAAAACGTATGTTAAGCGATTATGGAATTGCACAGGAATCAACGATATTATATTGTGATAATTTCAGTATTATAAATATATCAAAAAACCTAATCCAACATTCACGTACCAAGCACATTGACATTAAGTATCACTATATTCGTGAATTAGTGGAAGATAAAATAATATCTTTAGAATATATTCCGACCGAGACTCAACTTGCCGACATTTTCACTAAACCGCTCGACAAAAACAGGTTTAATAAATTGAAATTTGATGTCGGTTTGTGCATTCTAAATTGATTATTCATGCATATTTGTATCATAATGTACATAATTTGATAATTTGTTGGTTTAAAATTTCAATTTTTTTGAAATATGCCTGTTTTTATAGGTACATGGCCAGTCGAGAAAATTCTCGACCGGTCATGGTACGACCAGTCGAGAACGGTCCTCGACCAGTCGTGTATCGCATTGGAGCCTTTAAAATTTGGAGAAAATCTCATCTCCTTCATTTCCTTTTTCCTCTCCAATGAGCTGAGGCATGGCTAGTCGTACCCACCTTCCTAGATCTTCAAGGTTAGTGTATCATTTGTGTTTCTCTTATAGATTCTAATTTATATTACTTCATTTTCACTCTTAGAGTAATCTATTTTGAGATTCATTGCAATTTTGGGATTTTTTCTTGAAAAATCTGATCTAGCAAAACCCCCTTTTCACATCTTTTGTATCTACTTGATCTTTTGATTTTCATTCTGATAATGGATGCTAGAGGGAAAAAGAAAACTTCCCGTGGTCCATATTCTTCTAGATCAACTCCTATCTGTAAGCACTATCTTCGTTCACTGGAGGATGATCCCTCTGATGTATGGGATTTGCATATGCGCAAAGTCATTATTGAATGGTCTGTCTGTATTGAACACATTTCTCCTTTTGGTATCCTTCCTATTCTCCAAGCTGTAGGATGGGATAACATCTTACTTTGGGGTGAGCCAGTATACCAGTTTATTGTTCAATCCATGTATGCTTGCATTTCTAATTTTTCAACTGACAATTTAACGTTTAAAATTGCTACTAGAGAAGGTCCATTTGATGTTGACCGCCATCTGATTTTGGCGCTAATGGACATTCCTATCAATGATGAGGTATTCCAATTCATAGTTTAACTAAAAAATCCTCTGAATTAGAAAAACGAATGCTCACTAGAGACTAATGTAAG
Source organism: Magnolia changhungtana (assembly GCA_030180095.1). Lineage (NCBI taxonomy): Eukaryota > Viridiplantae > Streptophyta > Magnoliopsida > Magnoliales > Magnoliaceae > Magnolia > Magnolia changhungtana. The sequence continues at coordinate 1,142,458 of JASAUF010000632.1, forward strand.
ATGAATGTGCAATGGACTCATAAAGGGAATGCGCTCCCCTCAAAATACTTGTTACCCATATATAGAGTTCTTCACCGAATTTTTATTTCAAATGTGTATCCACGTTCTGGAAATAAAACAGAACTGACTGCCTTTATGGTTTGTGTTTTGTATTCTATTATCTCCAGTCATAAAATATGTCTGCCTTCTTTAATTTGTCATTTCATTATTCAGTTTCGTCTCCATCTCGGTCATAGTGATATTCCATTTGCCTACCTTTTGACTGTTTTAGCCACTCACATGTTCGTGATTATGCCTGTTGGAGAGGCTCCTATCCATCATCTTATTTTTAACAATTCAAATATTAACAAGATGAAGTTGGAATTGGTTTCTGGCCAAATGGATGTTGATGGTAGTAGTGCTGAAGCAGGAAATGAGGCAGATGCTGGGAATCTTCCTCCTGACGATGTTGATATGGATGATATTTTTGATGAAATTGGTTCAGATTCTGGAAATGATTTGGACTATCAGCCTTCTGGCTTTGATGGGAGGTTACATTCTCTTGAGGAACAGGTAGCTAAAATACGTGTAACCCAAGCATCTCAGTTTGCTTATATGCGCAAGTATATGCGGCGCATTACTAAGGGTTTGCACAAAATTGATCCATCTAATCCTACTCCCTCTTCTAGATCTGATTGATTGATTTTCTCTTTTGGTCTGTATTAATTCTAATACTATTTTACTTTTGTTGGTCTGTTAACATTGATTTTACCTCTATTTGGTTGACTAACTTTTGGTTAACCTGGTTAATGGTATGTGGACTTTTTCTTATATCTTGACTAGTTTATCAATATATTACTTTCCTGATTATTCTTCTGTTCCATTTGTTTGTTTCCTTTGTCATATTATGATAAAAAGGGGGAGAAGATTTCTCAAATGAAAAGTTTGTTTGGAATGGTAATGGAGATAATGGTAGCATTATTGCTTATATGTGTGTGCTACTCAGGGGGAGTATATAAATAATGTGAGTTTGTGCTAGTTTTTGTGCTACTTAATGACAACTAGTTCTCTTATATAACTAGTGCATGATTCATTATTGTGAATGTTGTGCTTCTCTTATTTTATTGGATTATTGGAGTGTGTTTTGTCACAAATTTGACAAAGGGGGATATTGTAAGTGCTATGGTCTCATGCTCCTTTGGTTGTCAAATTTTGTTGTGCCAAAACTTCTATTTGTGTCTTGCATTTCTATGTTGATATATATGTTTCAAGACACGACATCATAATACTTCAAGTACGGTAATCGACTTTAAGAAATGCAAGGTCATGTATTTTGTCTTCTTCTGTAAGCATCAATATCCAGAGCTACATCGATAAGAAGAGTGTTTGTTCAAGACTCAAGTGCATTTCAAGACTCAAGTGTAACTCAAGACGAAGTCTAACTTCCAGCTATAGAAGATCTCAAAATCAAGCTACATCAAGTAGAGATCTCAAGCTTCATAGGGTTCAAAGGTTAACCATCATCTGATATAATGAAGTTTCAATGTTCATACTTCATGTCCCAGGTATGATAAACCTTAGTTTGACCTTAGGATAGGTCATTTTGTATACATAATTCAAGATGAATCTTTTTACATGAATTTGGTTTGTTCTAAGACTAGTCCTGGACCTTGTTCGACTAGTCCTAGCACTGGTTCGACCAGTCCAAGAAATTCTAAGACTAGTCCTAAGTTGTTTCAATTTTTTGAAATTTTTTGGTTATTCTACGACCAGTCCTGGAGACTGTTCGACCAGTCGTAAGAATGGTCATGACTCATCCTTCGACCAGTTCTAGATCTTCGACTCAAACTCCAACGACTAAACTTTATGTCTCACGACCAGTCGTGGGTGGTTCACGACCAGTCATAGAGTGCACACGACCGGTCGTGGACTACCTTCGACAAGTCGTGGAACGGTTTTACCAGATCGTGCTTAAAATTTCAAAATGCAGTTCGTCCTACGACCAGTCGTGGTGGCCACATGACCAGTCGTAGTCGTGATTTCTGCAACTATAAATAGAGCACGAACTTTAAAGATTTATAACTAAATTCAAGAAAATTCAAGGCTTCACTCTGAGATAAGTTAGTGTTCTTTTTAAGCTACTCTGTGCATATTTTATATTCTCTTTTGTTAGCTTTGTGCATTGGATTTTGTTTCTACATTCCAATCTGATTTGAAAGAGGAATTTCTGTATTCCTTCTTCTTGGATTCAAATCAAATCTAGCTAGCCCAACTGGTTTATTTTAAAATCAATTAGAACCTAGAACCATTTTAAAGTGAGTATTGGACATTGAACTTCTACATTTGAACTTTTACTCCAATTGGTTCTTCCGGGCTACTACAAAAGGAGAAATCTAAGTATTTTACTTTATTATAAATTTCCATCTTTTGGTTTTGTTTGAGGTTAAGCCAGAAAAATCTCAATTTATATGGTTATTTGAGGAGAGCCAGGAAAACTTAGAAGTAGGGTTTTTGAATTGTGTAAGCCCATTTGAAAGACACAATTGTAAAGGTTTTAGGTGAACCTGTGAAACCTATTTTCATAGTGAACGCTGATATCTCCTGTGTGAGGATATTAGGAGTGGAGTAGAAAGTTGTGTGGCTGTTGTTTAATAGTTGGTGAACATACAGGCTAACCACTATATATCGGTGTGTTTTGTGATTTGGATGTTTACTTAATTTCTATATCTTTAATCATTCAGATTTATGGAATGTATATGTGGATGTGAATGTTGTAATATTTACATTTCAAGCAAAGTGGGGAATGTTGTAATAGTTTTGAATTTATTTCTAGATATTTCATTTATTTCCTTTCTGTTTGAGTTTTGATATTTAATTTATTCTGGTAAGATTGTCCTGCCATATACCCTTGGTTTTTATAGTGTAAAGGTTGTCCTTAGAACAACATTAGTATCAAGCTCTTTATTTAAGGTTGCTTTACATTTCTGTTCATTGATTTATTTAAAGTACTGTCTTTTATTTGTTTATAAGGCTATTTTACTTTTGATTGAATTTTGTTGTTAAATTTTAATTTGGCATAGTTCTATTCACCCCCTCCCCCTCTAGGACATATAGCTTGTACTTTTCACGAAGGACACTGTCCCACCATAGGCTGGCCTCCTTCTTGAACATGTAGGTGACTAACTCCACTTGTTCTGCCTCTGTGCAATGTAGTGGCTTTAGCATCTTAGAGATGTGGTCTATCCAATACTCGTCCTCCTCGGGTCGATGAGTACCCACAGAGGTAGGAGGTCGGAAGTGCTGGAATCACTTAAACAGGCTGCTAGCACCCACATTCCTAGCAGGGTGTACGGGTGGTGCGGGTGGAACCACACCCATACTCTGGGCAAAGACCCCTGTGATGGTGGTCAAAAACTGCTGCTGCTGCATTAAGAGCATCATTTTCTCCAACCTATCAAGAGGAGTGGCCTGAGGCATATGAGGCATTAGGGTAGACGCATGGTTCTGCTCAGTTACCGATGGTGCCACAGGTGGTGCAACAGGTGCCAGCCCATTAGTGGGGCCAGTGGCCGGTTGAGAATCTGGCATAGTCTTGTGGGTTGGGCCTGAACTGGGGTCTATATGGCTATCGCTGAGGGGAGGTGCCCCGTCAATCAAATGGACAAGTGTGAGACGTGCCGTACTCCGCGTGCTCTTAGGTGGCATTCCCTATATACAACATAGGGTGCAACCTGAGTGAGATTTAGCATAAGATCATACACGCATCCATACATCATTCGCATTTCAAATTGAAAGGAGCTTCATGCATTTCATTTACCAAAATTGTCACAATACATGAGATGCAGTATTACATGGATCATGACAGAAGATGCATGTGAGCTAATCTAAGTAAGTTTCCACATGTTAAAACCTACAAACCAGTCTACCACATTACTAAGCCTATCAAGGCTATACATAGAAACAAGAAAGCAAGCAACAAATTAAACCAAAAGACGACTACATGTACGACTAGTCGTCAGAATCTGGCGATTGTAGAGGTGCACCCTTATCCTATGGACAACACAGTATAGACCTCAAGCTTAGCCCGGGTCGCTGTGACCTCCTGTCGCAGGGCAACCTGACCCTCCTCAAGTTGAGCCAAGCGGGCTTGTATAGCAGCCCGATCACTGACACGCTCCTGTATAGCAGGAGGAGAGCCCTCATCAGTGTCTTGGGCCTCCTCTTCTTCTTTCTCACTCTCTCCTTCTTCACCCCCTCCTCTGACTTATATTCTTCTTCTATCTCATTGCTTTCTTCCTTTTCGCTCTCTGTCACATCCCCATACTCGTCAAGTCGGGCTTGGCGTTGTCGAGGGCCAATCTTCATATTATTGAGCGTAGTCTCATTAATGAAGTGGATCGACGCAATGTCATCCATGTTAAGCCTGTAGGCGAACTCACGAGTAATCTTGCATACAAGTCGGCCAAATGGAAATGAGACATCATTCCTAACAGAGCGTGCAGTCTGGACTATCTGTAGCAGGGTGAACGTAGGCAGACACAGCTTGTCTCCCTGCCCAGCTCTATATAAGAAATCCACCATCAAGCGAGTACATTCGGTACGGTTGGCCCATCTAGGATACACGTTATACGTGAATATGTGGTGAAGCAGGTGGAAATTATCTGTCAACTCCGTCGAGGGGAGGCACCTGCCTTGCTTCTAGGGAACTAATCGGCAGCAAAGGTAACGCCAGCGACGATCTCTTTCTTGCGCTTTCTTGAGATTCTCCTCACTAGCGTGTACCTCACCACGTGGGATTCCCATGATCCAGGCCACTAAATTTACATTGACTGTTGCTTCCCACTTTCCCACGGGAGTCTTGAACTGCAGAGGCTCCAACAATGGGTCCCGCATATGGGCGTAGAAGACTCGAACTGTATTCTCACATGCGTGAGACTTGCCCTCGAATATGGGACCCCACCCAGTGTCCGCCAGGTAGTCCATCATCGGATATAGCCCAAATATCCTTTCATCTACATGAACTTCAAGCACAACCCTATGGCCACCAAATCGACCGTGTTCGAAGCCTACTAGTAGAACTCTCTTGAGTGGAATTTAGGGATCGAGATCCCGCTTCGACCTTCGCTCTTTGGTGATGCTTGTGCTAGCTTCGGCGCCCGCCTTTTTCCTTAGACGGGTAAGGCGGCTAGGCTCGACTTCATCCGTCAGAGCCCTCTTCTTCCCCATAAGAGACAAAAGTGTGGAAATGGAGAAGATTGCCGCCACAAGCTTGAAAAGAGCTATTTGAGTGAAATAAGATGGGAGGATTGGAGGGGGTTGTTGAACTTTAAGGTTTTTAAGACACATAGGGGGGATTGTGCACTCAAATGAGAGGGATTAAGAGAAATAAGTGTTTGTAGAAGATGAGTTTGAGAGTGTGGTGTAGGTGGTGTAAGAAAAAGGAGAAAGATGAGATTGGAGGGGTGACTTTAGAGGGGAAAATGGAACCTTTTGAGAGATAGGAAAGCTTAGAGGTGTGTAAGGGAGGAAAAGGGAGAAAATGGTAAGAAATAGGGGTCCCGTACACGTTTTGTGGGCCCCACAGCTTTCCACAACAGCCGGTTCGACAGGCCTGGGTCAGCTAGACCGGGGTGCACCCCGGTCCTCTGGACTATGCAGGGTGCCGCCCCATTTGGCGGGGCACCGCTCCCCTCTCGTGGTGCCAAACGTGTACGGGGGACCCCTTGGGTCCCCCTGGATTGCGGGGTTTAGCCCCCCTTGATCGTTTGAGTCGTTTTGGGTCCCCTTCTTGCATGTATTCACGCTTTTTGGTTTGTCTAAGTGTGGAATACGTCAAATTATCATATAAACTCGTCGATTGATGGACTATGAAGGAACTGGGATCACTTTGCATGATCACAGATGCGTACGGGTAAGCTTTCAATGGTCCATTTCACCGATTGGTGAAACCGGGAATCCTACGACCATTTATATGTTTCATCGCACCCTCCTAAGTCAGAATACGTCAGTCTGCATCGTGTGACCATAACCCAGGTCCAGTTTAATCCAAATCATGCTTTGATACCAACTTGTAACATCTTGAAAATCTGGGGTCGAGCAGGAGCCCAACTCCCAAGTTCTAATGCATCACTTATGCAACATAGATAATGATGATTAAATGTTGTCCGTATTAATGCATTAAACATGAATGAGATTATACTAAAACAACATTTCATACTCCATAGATAGTTAAATTATGCAATTGAAAGACTGTGATACATATATAAAACATATAAATGGTTGTAAGTCCCCAGAGTATGACTAGGTTACCAGGTTAAATAATTACATATTTGGTTCCAAAATATATAAAATGATGAAGTATAATGTCATCTATCCATATCCCTGTTGCCTCGGTGATGCAACTCCAGGTCTACATAGACCCGCCAGAGAATTGCAAATAGGAGAACTCCTCCTCGTCATCATAGAAATCCGGCTCCGCCTCGCAAGCATCACCATCATCTGCAACTAAACCAGAGTCTGGTTGGTGTTTTAAAACACCGTCCCAGAGTGGGAGTGAGTGATCAACTCAGTGGAGCTATAAGGCAAAGGTTAACATGTTATCAATTCAATCAAGCAGTAATGATAAAGCAGTACAACAATCATATCCTAAGTACTCTTGTTAATGCAAGGATGATATGCGATAATGATGCATGCCCTCGCTTGCACTCCCTTAACGACATCATCTCACGATCGCGCATGGCAACTTCCCTAAACGTACGCTTCCTCGCCAAAGCATATGCAATGCAGTGCATGATTGTGTTAGCCAAGTTCTTTTTTAGGTTTATTCAAACAACGTGTTTGGGAAGCTAAGGTACCTCCCTTTATATCACTTACCCAAACAATGATCCATCTAGGGTCATCAATCCTACCTAGTCACATATGATAGATAGTTCCAAGTCACCACGGAGAGGCTCGTCACCTCAACGTGGGCCTGATTTATACTCGAGGTTACTACGAAAAGGCTTGTCACCACATCGTAGACCAAATATATACTTGAGGTCACTACGAATGGCTCGTCACCTCGAATACAGTGTCCCATACCACCGTATTCAGCTCACAAAACTGGGTTGCTCACTGTAAACTATGGGGAGGCTCGTCACCCCAGCATAGGCTGATAGCTCGACTATGGTGTCCCATACCACCATGTTCGGCTCATGAGTCTTAGCGGATTGAGGTACCAAGGTTAAACGGGCTTTTCACTGGTAAGTTGGTACCTTAGATTCAAGCAATAGCGTCCATACATGGTGAACATACATTAGGCCAATCGAGTTGCTTGACAAGCTCGACTGGTACGAGTGTACGCTGAATTGATCGACATGGAGCGTATAAGCACACTTCGTGGCCTAACCACTGTCAACAATCATTGTACGACTCAGATTCATTGAACATATCTGTTGTGGGAAGACTACTCAGCCACTCGATTATAAACCATTACCGACTGCCTGGACTACATCGTAGTCCAATCACACTCAAAACAACAGCATTCACATGTGATATTCAAAGACAGCATGTGACAACCAGATCTAAATATGAATCTTATTTGAGCATTTCAACAAACACATAGAGTACATATTATCATATATAGGCATTTCATTAATAAATCACGTAGTAATAGGATAGGTTACATGAAAGAAATTGTAACTATAAATAAGGACACTGAGAATCACATCTCAACACCCACTATACATATATTTCAACGAGCATTTTCTCATCTAGGCATTTTGTCAAACACTTAGTCTACACATATTAACATACATATAAAAAGTAGTTATAACAGGTGTTACAGCAAATCCTTTCACAAAGGACTCACCACAAGTACAACAATTATGTATCCTCAAACATCAATCATAACAAGCACAAATCATAATTCCATATTTAATCAAACATTTTAACAAACACAGAATGCATTAAAATCAATATAGTACACATACATATGTAATATACAGAAACATCGTATCTAAGCACATGCGAGAGCAATCAAGTCAGTCATAAATCATTAACTGACATTGAACGCCTTAAAAATCATAACCTAAACATTTATAGTCCACACCTTTTGCCGGTAAACACGTAACGAACTCAGATCGAATGTTATGTCTTTGTCTACGACACAATGACAACCTACAACATGAAATAGGTTAGCTATTCCACCATTTGCTCTATTTGAATCCCTAAAATAGGTTAGGGTTAGGATTTCTTACCTAAAAATATAATCGAAATCACTGGTATAGCGACATGGAAGTGGTGATTCGGCACGTGGAGCGGTAAGGATGAATCCCTACAACAATCTCTCCCTTACTCTCTCTTCTCCTCACTTTCTTCTTCTCTTTTCTCTCTCTTCTCTCTCCTAGGGTTGAAATTCGTATGAAATGAGAGAGCGGTGAGTTTAGGTCTTTATATAGGCTCAGAACTAACCTCAATGGCCCCAGGGCCATAGTATACTTAGGTTATAGCCAAAAGTTGGCTGTTTCGGGCCAACGGAGCTCATCTGGAGGCCCCTTTTCTGCATACGGTCCAGAGAAAGTTCCTTGACATTGGATCTAGGTCGAGTTAAGTTTTGAGTATGATTGAATTTATGGATCAACCGTGGTGGACCAGTTTCAATTCAACGGTCATCGTCACTCGATCAGGGCCACAAGTACACTGACCTGTGTAGGGAAATTTCTCTGATCCGAGGGTGTATTTGGGTCAGGATTTGACGGTCTGAATCCTTAAATTTGGACCGCAAGTGAACGGCCCAAATCACTTGAATCTGAGTTCATTTTCTAAAGGTATTCGCGTTTCTCACACACTTCGCTTTGAGCTCAAGTTGTGCGTTTCGGTATACTATTTGGACTTGATTTTTGAGATGGTAGTCAGGCCCAGTAATGTGGTCATAACTGTGTAGCTTCGTGTTAATCAGACTTTTGACGTGCTGTCCAGGTCTGATATGAAGTTTCAATGTGCTCCCGAGGGCAACTGGGTTTAGAGATTGATCCTAGGTTTTTAAGCAATGTAGCGTTAACGATTCTACTAGTTTTGGGTCTTACGAATCGTATAGAAAGCTATTCAAGCTAATCTAGCATTTAATTCAGTTTAGCACTTAATTAATTTTCGTCTAATTTATAAAGGATTTGGTCCTTAGTGATTTCTGCCTGAGGTGGTACTCGGGTCTTTGTACGGATTTTTTCGAGGCGTTACAACCAAGCTCTCCCTTAAATAGCAGTGATCACCCAATTCTTCCTTTATATATAAGACAATGTCCATCCCTTCTTCTTGCCAAATGACTCCTATGCACCCCTCCATATCAGATGTTGCCCATCCATTCTTCTACATTAGATGACGCCTATCCATTCTTCTACATCAGATGATGTCCATCCATTCTTCTACATCAGAATGTAGACTGCACAACCTTCTCTATCATGGAGCAACACTTTACAAGGCTTCTATACTTGTTGTGGGCACGTAACCCTGGGAAGGATCTTTAAAATGGAATTCTCCCACTAGGCATGAGATGAGATTGGAATATTTTTGTGCCTCAACATGAAGGATCTCACATTTTGTAATAGACCATTTGAAACATTAATGAAGAAATATGGTATTTCTCACAAAGTGAGCACCCCCTATCATCCTCAGATGAGCGGTCAAGTTGAAATATCAAGTAGAGAAATTGAACAAATTCTTGAGAAAAATGGTTAACCCATATCGCAAAGATTTGTCATTTCGACTAACCGATGCATTGTGGGCTTACCATACAACATACAAAACCCTTATTGGTATGTCACCCTATAGACTTGTCTATGAGAAGGCTTGCCACTTACTTGTAGAGTTGGAACATAAAGTGTATTGGGATATAAAGAATTTTAACTCTCGATGAAGCCGACTCATTGTGCAAGTTACAACTTAATGAACTTGAAGAAATCCGGAATGAGGCTTATGAGAACTCTCGAATATACTAGGATATGATGAAGGTGTTCTATGAAAGAAGCATTCTTTGAAAAACTTTTGAACCAAAACAGAAAGTCCTTTTGTATAACTCAAGAATTCATTTGTTTCCCAGTAAAATGAGATCTTGTTGGACTGACCCCTTTATAGTCAAAACGGTTTATCCTCATGGGGTTGTTAAGATAGAAAATCTGGCAAATGGTAATATTTTCAAAGTAAATGGCCATCGCTTTAAACCAGTCATTGAGAAATTTGATTCGGAGGATATGTCCATCCCTCTGAATGATCCTGTCTATCAAGACTGACCTTCCAGTTTGATGGAGGTCCATCTCCCACTAGACATCGTAGCAGATTTCCTAAGCTTCGATTGACAACCTCCGTCTGACCATCAGTTTGAGGATGGTATGCTGAATAGAACTATAACTTAGTCCCCATCATGTGTCATATAGTTTTCCAAAAATAACTCATAAACTGTACATCTTGATCTGACACTATGGTCTTCGACAAACCATGTAGACGAACTATTTCTCCAAAGAATATCTTCGCCACGTTAGTGGCATTAGAGGTTTTAGAACATGGGAGAAAGTGAGCCATTTTCGCAAAACGGTCCACAACAATAAAAATGGAATCGTGGTTTTAATCATGACTTCATCACCCATAACAAACTCTTTAAACCTATGGCATGAGTCAACAATCATTTTATATATTTCAGTACTTGTATTAATTCTTTTTCTAATCTCCACATGCAAGCCATGCATATGCTGTGTAGATGCATGTGCAGACTCTGAAGGCCTATGGAATACAGACCTGGGTATGCAATCTATAGGGGTCATAGGCTCATCTACTTATCTTTCCAAATTCACTTCCTCCCCAAGACTCGTTTGATAGTAATGAAGGTTTGGTAGAGTCAATGCGTGAATGTCCCGCACGGGTGTAAGCTCATTCGGTATGTCCTCTGAAATAATTACATTGGACTCCTCTAATATCGAACTCACCTTAGATGGTAACTCTATACTACCCTCGGGTGTAACCTCAGGTGGCATCTCCACAATAACCATAGGTGTGACCTCACTTGCCATGTGGGCATGCAATGTCAAATCAGTTTTAGTCTCTCTTTCAAACTCTTTGGCATTAACTATACGAAGAGACTCAAGCTGGAGTTTTGTGACACCTTCAGGACTATGTTTCTTAATGTCCTCCTTTTTCGATGTGCTTTTAGGCAGGAGAGGCTTCAAGACAATCCTTTTGCCTTCATATAGAAATGAATATATTCTAGCGACCGAACAATGTTGCCTCCCTGTCATACAACCAAGGCCTACCCAAAATGATGTGGCCTATATCCATAGGCAAAACACCACACCATAACGTGTCCGTATAGGAACAAAACTGGATGGGAATGGGACAACGCTGAGAAACCAGAATTGAAGATGCGTCAACCCATGAGACTCAATAGGGCTGAGGGTGAGGAACAACTAGCATACCTAAGCAGTCCACGGTGCGAGCAGATACCACATTAATGCAACTGCCATTATCAATGATCACCTTGTAGTTTTTGCCACCGCACTTGGCATAAGTTTGGAAAATTGAAATCCTGCGCCAATCATCACTTTCTACAATTTGGCTTAAGGCACGACTAATAATTGCAAGTGACACAGTCTTAACTCATTCAATTTGATCATCAACTTGTGATTGGACATCTTCCCCAGTATTGGGGTTCACTTGAAGGGTGGCTTCAAGCCAATTGATACATGCATTAGTCAAAGTCAATTGAGTCACGATGGTCTTATTGTACGCTTCAATAGCCGTTAGACGATTATTGATAGCGTTAAGGGCCTCGACAATCTATTCCAGATTCATAGTGGGATGTAGGCTAAAACCACGTCCTAAACGAGTGGGCATACACAAGGACACCTAAAGGAAATCCTAGGTCCTAGGACAATGTGATGACAATGATAGTACTAATCTAGAGATCACGCTAGACACATTAACCAGAAAATTCAGCAAAATAGTAATCTGAGGTTAGAAAAGTAAAAATTCAACACTGGTGTAATCTGAAAGTTACAAGCTGAAAATTTAGCAATATGACAACCTGAAATTACTATACTGAAATTTCAATGATGGTATAAGTGGGGACACGAACTGAAAATTCAACAATAAGATACTCCAACAAAAATTCAGCAATATGATCCTATATGCAATGCAAACTCTACTAACACTTGATGTGACTCTAACCTAGATGCAACACAAAAATCCAATGCTAAACCTATTCTCTGATACTAAATTTGATGCAAGACACATGATTTAATGCTAGCATGCAACATGGAGATTATGGAAGAGTCCATAAAATAATTCAATTAACAAAGGATGCCAATCCACCAAGTAATTAAGAGTAAGCAATAAGAAATTTAATTTAATTTAACCTAAATCACATGCCCACATGCTAAGAAATCACATAAATAAATTAAAACTAGGCTCGATGGAAGGATATAAATTTTAATTTAGCATAGCACATTCCACACTCAAGGGAATGTGGGGATTTGAAAAATTATAGTTAGGAAGGGAAAATCTGAAATTTGAAAAATTAAGGTTCATGGGAAATTGAATAAGATTTTATTTCCTATTGCTTACTCTTAATTACTTGGTGAATTAGGGATTTTAGAATCAAGATTTTTAAAAATTATGGAAAATAGGAAATTAAAAGTTTAGGGTTTAGAAGGTTGTATGGAAGGAAATAGAGGAAGACAAGAGAAGAAGAAGAAGAAGAAGAAGAATACATTTCGAAGAAGAGAAAGAGGAAGGATGTACCTTAGAGAATCCACTACCAGACAAGCTTCAACCCTTCCACAGTTCAATTGGAAGGGAGGGTTTCTCACAAATCCTAAAAAAACTGAGAAAAATTCCTTCACACAAATTTTTTTTTTCTCAAATCTCCACTAGGCTTGGAACTCCACTCCCCTTGTGGTTTTATAATTAAAAAATTCAGAATTAGAATTCACTATAATTACAACTATGACACTCACTCAAATAAAGTGGCCAATCATCCAAAATAAGAAAACTAACATACATTATCAATCTCAACCATCAAATAACTCTTAAAAATAACAAAAAAACATAAAAAAATAATAATAATAAAGATTAGAGTCCAAGGGGCCAAGATCTAAAAGATCTGGTGGCCTGATAGACAAGATCCAACGGTCGGATCAACATGAAAAAGAAATCCCATTACTAAAATGATCTCCTAATTAGCCCACATGCATCATCCTAAGGTGGAGTCTACTTAATGCACGTCCAATGCATTTAGGGTCTTCAAAATGGCCCGGCGGGCCCCATCTGGAACTCGTCTCATATCCACAAAGAAAGTTGTGTTGATGTGGGTGATCGTCTCTTTCTCTGGCACACTCGAGTAGGTCATTTGATGTCCCCATCATTGTGTCACCTATTAGAATTTTTTATGGACCTCCTACTTAGCCATTGCAGACAATTTTTTCCTCCTCTCTATTCAGTAAGTCTAATTGAGCATGATATCTCATTTTATCATTAATGTGGATCCTTAATCAAATAGAAGGTTTAAACTACTCAGCACTTAAATGCATGAGTACGGCAAGAATCATGGTAGTCGACGATTAAATGAATGTTTGGACAACTAAATACGAACTCAATCATATTAAAGGTTTGGATCACTAAAAACGAATCAACTTTAGATAACCCATGTACGTCAATCACATGAAAAAAAAATCATAACTTTACAGATTAACTTCCTAATCTCTAAAAAAATAGATTATTTGAAAGCAACTAATGAATTGGTAGTCAGGGATACTTAAAAAGATCTTGTTTAACCATGAAATCTTGAAACAAGCTGCGACTAGACTCCGATCGAATAAATTTGAAGCATGTGGCATCTATCAAGGATTGTAAAACATCAACATATTGGATGCCCAATTGGATCAATTCAAGTGACCCGACCACTTCAAAAGGTTGGTCCAATCCATTGAATAGTTTGGTTAATGAAATAGGACCAACTGCATAAAGTTTTCAATCATTAAAAACAAGTCAAGTAATTGACGGTTTGTATCACTACAAAGGGGCCCAATCATATGGATGGTTTATACCAATAAAAATAGAAGGAGAGATACATATGGTTTGAATCATTGAAAATGGACCCATTGTGAACGACTCAAGCACTAATTATCTTAAATGAGCAAAATCCTAATTTCAAATATGCAAAGGACTTTATAACATTGATTACCTTGATCACTAAACACAAGCATTTACATTTTCATGGTTCATATCTCTAAAAATCAACCTATCAAATTAGCGGTTTAGATCAAATAAACACATGTCCATCATCAATAAGGTTTAGATTATCCCATTGTGCATGATTCACATACTTAATTATCTCAAACGGGTGAAAACACAATGATAGATCCACCAACAGTTGTATCACATCGACTGTTTGGATTTCACTAAATATAGGCATTAGAATATTCATTGTTCACATTAGTAGTATACCAACTAGACAAGATGGGCGATAAAACAATTGCTTGGATTGTTGAACATCAAATAATTTGAATCAGTAGAAATGGCCACAATAAAACAAAGGCTTTAGATCACTAAAATGGCCCAAATTATGTAAAGAGTTTGAATCACTTCTCTTAGATTGCTGAAATATGGGGCTTAACATATTAATTGATTTGGATCATTGAAAAAAGCCTCAACAATACGAAGGGTGTGGATCACCAAGATGACCCAAATTATATAAAGGGTTTGGATCACTTAAAAAAAAAGAAGCAAACAATACGAATAATTTGGATCACCCCGCACAACCCAAGCATTGCAAAATGTTACCCAATTGGATCACTTCAATCGCCCAAGAATTTGAAAAGGAAGGCATATCCTATGAATGATTTGGTTAACGAAAATGGGTTCATTCATATAAATAGTTTGCATCATTAGAATTAAGCTGAGTGATTAACGGTTTGGGTCACTATAAAGGAACCCAACCATAAGAATGATTTCTACTAGTAAAAATGAAACAAAAGATATTAACTAGAGGTGTACACAAGTCAAACAAAGTCGAGCTTGGCACAGCTCGACTCGGCTCGGCCACTAGCTGACCCTAGCTCGAACTCGGCTTAGCTCAGTCCTCGAGCTTGACTGGCCAGCTCAGCTCAGTTCAGTTAGTAGCTCAGGCCAGTTCGAGCTAAGTTCGAGCCAAGATCGAGCCGAGTTTGCCTGTGTAGCATTTTCACAAACACATGGACTACACCTGTAAATTCTCACTGTATGTAAAACATGAAAGTGCCCTGGTTTGTCAAATTACTTGAGTGTTAGTCGGTCTTTAAGTGAGCCCCAAAATGAAGATTGCAAGATAAAGATCTTAACCAGGAAGAAACTTGAGTGCTCCAAATAGGTAAATGAAGCCTCACTTTCCTAACCAAACCCTTGAGGTATATGACCCCATTTAACTTAGTCTTACCTCCAATACATTGTAAATCATCTTTGGTAAGCTTAAGTGTTAAACACTTAGAATGCTAGAGGAGTAAAACATGAACTATATAGGAAAAATCGATTGCATCGATTTACAATCGAAGAAATTTTTGATTTTATCGAACATGGTTCGATTGCATCGAGAAATAGGTCCATTCTATCCAACAACAAAATGACCATTCGCTGAGAAATATCGATTATATCAAATAGAGTTCGATGATATCGAAATTCAAATCTCGATAGAATCGAACCATCTTTGATGGCATCGACTTTGGGCATTTCCTCTACACAGAAAACATTCTCCAAGTGTTCATCGATATAATCGAGTCACCTTCGATCACATCGAGAGAAAGTTCTTGATAGAATCGAAGGATGTTCGCTTACATCGAAAATTAGGAACATTTTGTCCAGTAAGCCATCCAGGAATATACATCTTTTCAATTACATCAAAGACCATTCAATGTCCTCGAACTTTAAAATTTAATAGCATCGAATGATGATCGATAACATCGAATTTCAAGACAAAATCTTCCAACAGCCAAAGGTAATTTTTTGAAGAGAATCTGATGGGATAGAATCACCTCTCAATTACATCGAAGCGCATGCTGATAGAATTGAAGGGTGCTTGATAAAATAGAGCAAAATCTATTCTACACAAAAACGAATATATATGTGTAGGAAATCTATTCTACAGGGGAAGCTCGCATTGAAGGGGAGTAGTAAACTTTTCACGCATTCATCAAAGCTGCAACAAATCTTTTACAACATGAGATCAAGAATAAAAGATGCCATTGTAGTTGTTGTAATAATAAGTGTTTCGTCACAAATTTGACAAATGAGGAGGTTGTAGGTGCTATATTGTATAAAGCACACCTTTGTTTGTCAAATTTCGTTTAGATAAAACAGCTTATGAAGTAAGCCTTCTAATATGGATCAAGATGGAAAGTTCAAACTCTACTGAACTTCAAGATCAAGATGGAAAGCTCAAGACTCTACTGAACTTCAAGATCAAGAAGGAAAGTTCAAGACTTTACTAAAGTTCAAGATCAAGATGAAAAGTTCAAGACTCTATTGAACTTTAAGATCAAGATGGAAAGTTTAAGACTCTACTAAACTTCAAGATCAAGATGGAAAGTTCAAGACTCTATTGAACTTCAAGATCAAGATGGAAAGTTCAAGACTTTACTAAAGTTCAAGATCAAGAAAGTTCAAGCTCTACTAAGTTCAAGATGATTGAGTTTAAGTTCTACTAAAGTTCTAGTAGAAGATCAAGATCCATCTTCAACTTCAAGCTCTATTGAAGATTCAAGTAGAAGAACAAGTTCTATGAAATTTAAGCTACTTCAAAGTTCAGTCATATCAGGTATAACAAACCCTAGAAAGACCTTAGGCTTAGGTACTTTCAAAACATAACTTGAATGGGTTTTTATGCTTACATTTAGGCTAAAGTTCGACTAGTCTAAGCTATGGCTCGACTAATCTAAGTTGTGGTTCGATTAGTTTAAGCATTTTTCGACTAGTCCTAGTTTAAACTCAAGAAAAGCAGATTTTTCCGTTACTTATTCGACCAGTCGAGCAAACTACTCGACTAGTTGAAGATAGGCCTTCGATCAGTCGAGAGTTGCTTGACTCGAAATCTAGCAACTAAATCAGTTTGGATTTTAGGCACCCTCGACTAGTCGAAGCCCTTACTCGACCAGTCGAATAAGGCCCTCGACCAGTCGAGCAGGGCCTTCGACCAGTCAAAGATCTGTTTTATCTGATCGCACTCATATTTGAAAATTTGTTGGAACGAAATCTGGTTCTTAGACGAGTCGAAGACTGTCTTAGACGAGTTGAAGCAACAACTTCTTTGCTTATAAATAAAAGTTTTCTCTCAATTCGAAATTAACAATTTAAGTCTATTAAATCCTTCTACAAGAGATAGAAGCCCCCATTATTGTCAAGCTACTGCACGGTATTTATAATATTTATAATAGCTTATTTGTTTTAGTTTCTTGATCTCTTATTCTTTGAATCTTATTTTATAAAGCGAGTAAATACTCTTCTTTAAGATCTTAAGGAATTCAAACAAGTAACCTTTGGTTTGAAACTATTTAAAATTAATCTAGAACCTTGAACCCTTGTCTACATGACTGAACATTGAACAATCTACTACAAGAGAAGAGGTTCTATGGCTACATCTACTGATACATCTTCAAACGAGAAGATAAGTATTCTTTGATTTTATAGTTTAGTTTTATTGAGATAGCCAGAAAATCTCATTTATTGGTTTTTCTGAGATAGCCAGAAAATTCTTAGAGTGGGTTTTTTTTTTTTGTTTATGATAGCTGTTTAAAATCACAACTATATCAGGTTTTAAGGTGACCCTGTGAAAACCTTATTTATAGTGAAAGCCAATATCACGTGGATAATGATTATTGGGAGTGGAGTAGGTGTGGCTATTTGAGAACAGTTGTTGCACACTCCGAACCACTATAACATTGTGGTGAATGTTTACTTTTTGCATTTATGGAGAATGTTTGTAATTTCATTTATGCAAAAGTGGTGAATGTTTGTAATAGATAGCTTTATTTTCTCTTGCTTGGGTTGAGATCTTGATTCTTCCAAACATTCGTGAAATAAAGTTGTCCTACCTAAACTTGGTTTGGGTGTAGGTTGTCCTACGAATTAGTTCGAATCAATTTTTCAATACTAGTGCGATTGAGATTTCTGATTTATTTAATATTTCAACACTTTAATTTTTATTTGGCATAGTCCTATTCACCCCCCTCTAGGACATTTTAAGCTCCCCTTTTCATCCTCTGATGTCTCCATCAGTAACTGAGTCACCAAACTAGTTCAATCTGAGTTCGATTCGAGTTTGGGTTTGATCCGAGTCGAGTCGAGCTCGGGCAAGCTCGAACTCTATTCGAATTATTTTTTATCTCAAAAAATCAGCTTGACTTGGTTCGAACTCAATTTCGAACCAAGTCGAATTAAGCTTTTTCGAGTCGAGTCGAGTCGAGCGAGCTAACCGAGCTAACTCGATTCATGTACAACCCTAATATTAACAGCATAGGTAATTAAAAATGTGCCCATTGTGCATGATTCATGCACTCAATTGTCTTAAATGGGTCATTAGAAGCTAGCTAAGTGATTAATTGTTTGGTTCACTACAAAGGGACCCAACCATAAGAGCAAATTTTACTAGTAAAAACAAAATAAGAGAAATTAATAGTTTGGATAATTAAATATGGCTATGACTCGTGCATTCAATTGTATTAAATGGGTGAAAACACTACATGGGCTATAAAACATTCGCTTGGATTGTTGAACATGGGCCATAGCATGTTCATGGTCAACATTACTGGTATATCAATCCTACCAACATGGGCTATTTGCTTGAATTGTGGAACATGTCACTTAGTATATCAATTAATTTGAATCACTAAAAAAAGGGCTCAAGAATATGAAGGGTTTGGATAACTAAAAGGGATAAATTTATATAATAGGTGAACAGTAGTGACGTGCTTAGTGCATCAAAATATGAATACTTCAATGAAGAATGGATATTGGATACGGGGGATTCGTACCACATGACCTCTCATTGGAGTTGGTTCACTAGTTACAGTGAGTGCGATGGTGACTAGGTCTTTATGGGCAATGATAATGCCTGTGAAGTAGTTGGTGTTGGATTCATACGTATTAAGATGTTTGATGGCATGGAGCGTATCTTGATCGAGGTAAGACACATTCTTAATTCGAGGAAAAGTCTAATATCTTTAGGAGCACTCAAGTCGCTTGGGTACAGATTCACCAAGTTTGATCGTGTCCTTAAAGTTTCAAAGGGGGCACTCATAGTCATAAAGGCATAGAGGAACATAAATATTTATAGGTTGATCAAGAGCACTTCATCAGGTGGAGATGCAACATCTGTAGCAGATTCCACATCTGCACGTATGTGGCATGCATGCTTGGGCCACATGAGTGAGTGGGGTTTATAAGGTTGTTCTTCATAGTGTGCATTCTGATGTATAAGGGTCGTTGCCCGTGGTTTCTAGCGCAGGGTCATCATAGTTTGTCACCTTCATTAACGCCCGTGGTTTCTAGCCCGTGGTTTCTGATGTATAAGGGTCGTCGCCCGTGATTTTTTCGCCAACTTCAAGCAATGGAAGGTGATGGTGGAAAAATAGACAAGGGGAAAGGTGAAGTTATTAAGCACAAATAACGATGCGAAATTCTCTTATGGGGAGTTTAATCGGTATTGTAAAGATGAAGGGATCGTGTAACGCCCCAGATTTTTGCCAACCTGGGATTAGATGTCCTTAGGCAATGAGTCGATCCTAATACCTCATTAACTTGTCAGAACTGAATCCCAAAGTCTAAAGCCGCCTTTGAACCCATTTTCTTCACAAACCTCACCCTTCATCACCTTGATCTTCCAATTTTTATAAGAACTTTCACCCTAGACACTATCTTAAACTAGCTAAGTAGTATAACTTGGATCACTTTATATACAAACTCCAAAGGCCTGAGTACCACCTCGACCAGAATTCACTTAGGACTAAATCCTTTAGAAATGAGACAAAGTAACTAAGTGCGAAATCAGATTAGCTACGAAATCCGTTTGAATCGCTTTAAATACGATCTGCAAGACCTAAAACTTGCAAAACAAGTGACGCTAGGTTACCCTAAAGTTTAGAACCAAACTCATTTCCCGGCTGCTCTCGGGAATGAAACGAAACTTCGTATTAGGTCTAGATCGCACATCGGAAGTCCGATTAACACGAAGCTAAGGAACTAGGACCGCCTCACTGGGCTTGACAATCATCTCAAAAATCAGGTCCAACCGATGTCCCACGGCCATTCGTTTCGATCCGGAGCGAGGGTGTGTGAAAAACACTATTCCCATTCCAAAATAAATATCAGGAATAGTGATCTGGCACCATTCGTTTACGCGTCAGTATTAAGCAACCTGACCGTCAGAATCAGACCAAATTACACCCTCGGATTAAGAAAAATTTCAGGAACATTTACATGTACTTGGAATTTCGGATCGTGGCCCACTGACCGTTGAACTGAAAGTGGTCCGCCACGTGCGATCTGGGAATCCGATCTAGTCGAAAACGTAATCCCACATAAATCCATGTGTGGTGAGCTTAAGTCTGACGTTTGGCTCAAGGGGGGCCACCAGAAACACTCTTTTGAGCTGGAAAAGTGACGAAATACCTATATTAGCAGTAACCCTTGAACCTGAGTCTATTTTGGGAAGGTTTTAGGCTATAAAAGGACCTTAAACCCTCTCCCATTCCAGCCATACGAATTTAGATTTGAGAGAGGGAAAAGAGAGAGAAAGTGAGGGAGATGTGGGAGGAATTCCCTGTTGCGTTCCCTGCCGCTATTCGGGCTCCACCGCCTGATTCTCATCGCTTTCCCGGCGATTCCGGCGTCGTTTCTAGGTAAGAAACCCTAACCCTAATCTGTTTTAGGGTTGTATAGGTTGTAGATTATGAAATAGCTAACCTGTTTCGTTCTTTAGGCTGCCAAACTCCCGTATACGGAACCTTAGCGAACCTATCGACTCCGTTACGATTCTACGACACAAGGTGAGGACTTTAGGTGTATAGGTTGCGGTTTTCAACGCTTTCAATGTCAGATAATGGTAGATTCATGATCTGCATGCAATTGCACATGTACAAAGTGCTTTCCGTTTTCTGTTTCGATTAGAATTGTAGAATTTGGAATTTCACATACTTTAGGTATTCGTATAAAATACCGTATACGTATTTTTTATGAAAATGTGTTTGACATGTTTAATTGTCGTATGGATATATGATGTATGGATAAAATACCCATTTGGCGAAAGGGTTCGCCTAAATACATGTTTACTAATATACACCATGTATGTAGAAATACAGTATTGTAAGAAGTACCGTATACGTGTATATTTTAGCGATGTGTTTGTCATGATTAATTGTTGTATAAATATATTATGTGCGTATAAATTAATTGCTTGGCGAAAAGAATCGCCGTATTACAAGTTCCCTTGTAAACACTATGTATGTTGAAATTAGGTATCCTAGAAAATACCCTATACGTATAAAAGTTGCTGATGTAATTGTCATGATTATTTGCTATATGAATATGATGTATATGTATAAAATCTAGTTTGGTAAAGGGACAACCCTAGTGCACTTTCCTCTAACATACGTCATATATGTTGAAATAGTGCATTCCAAGTGTTTGTGAAATCGCTTGTGAGTGTAAGTGCTTAAGTGTAGATGCCTTAGGAGGGTGTTGAGATTGGATTCTCAACTATCCTAGCGACGTGTATGATTACCTCCATGAGGTTGATCACTTAAACCACTTACTTACAATACATGTGTTTATATTCCTATTAATGTAGTGTTTTACAACATGCTTTATATTATGCTTTATAATATGCTTATAACATGCCTACTAGCATGTTTGAATTACTTTATTTATCATGCTTGAATTACTTTGTTTATCATGCTTTACTCCACATGCTATGAATGACAATTGATTGTGCTTGGGGCTATGATTATAGTCCAGACAATCGGTACTAGATTGGAGATCGTGGTTGAGTTTCATGTCACCACGTGAGACGTGTTCGACGAACTCGAGTCGTACCTCGGTTGGCGATAGTGGTTGGCCACGCGAAGTGCTTATGCACTTCATGTCGTTCAACTTGTTGTGCGCTCGAGCTAGCCGAGCTCGTCATGTAACCCGATTTGTCTAATGTATGTTCACCATGTTTGGTCGCTACTGCTTGAACCTAGGGTACCAAACTTACCAGTGAAAACCCTATTAACCATGTTACCTCGATCTGCTAAGACTCATGAGCCGGGCATGGTGGTATGGGACACCGTGGTCGAGCTGTCGGCCTACGCTGGGGCTACGTGCCTCCCCGTAGTGACCAGTGAGTACCTTAACTCGTGAGCCGATTATGGTGGTATGGGACACTATATTCGTGCTGTCGGCCTACATTGATAAGGTGATGGGGGAGCGGTGCAACCTTTGTGCGTAACAGCCCTGGCAGCCCTTTGTAGTGACCGCGAGCATATTCTGAAGTCGCAGTGCACCTTAGGGTTCACCGCGATATATAGAGTATGAACTAGGCCTGTTTCTGTATAGTGATGAATCGTTTAAGGGGTGATGGGGGAGTGGTGCAACCTTTATGCGTAATAGCCCTGGCAGCCTCTGCAGTGACCTAGAAAATACACCATCGTTTGATATTAACTAGGACCGACGACCCTAGAATGGATCATGTTTGGGAATGATACAAGGGAGGTACCTTAGTTTCCCAATCCTGCTGTTTGAAATGGACTAATTAAAAACTCGGTAATCATGCTAATCATGCATCGCATGTGCCTGGAAGATGTGGAGCACTGTGGGATGTAAGCATGCCGCGAACGTGAGATGGTGTCGCATGAGGGAGTATGTCAGTGAGGGCATCCATCATACCTGCATTCATACTTGCATTAATCAGAGTAACTAGGAGTGCTTGATTTACTGCTTTATCATTACTGCTTGACTGCATCGATAACATGTTAACCTATGCTTTACTGTTCCACTGAGTTAGCTACTCACTCCCACGTTACGGGACGGTGTTGTACACACCAACCAGATTTGTTGAGTTTCAGATGATGGCGATGCTTATGAAGCGTGAGCCGGACTACTTCTATGGTGATGAGGAGGAGTTCTCCTATCATGTAACCCTCTCGACGGGTCTCTCAAGACCCGATCTCGTATTGTCGGGGCTGTGGTACTGGGGATAGAAGACATTAAACTTACACATTTGGTATATTTTAGAACTGTACTTGTATTTATTTAACCTGGTAATGTTATCATACTCTGGAGACTCATCATAGTTTATATATTTTATCTATCTATCATAGTCTTCCGCTTGCAAAATTAACTGTCTCTGGAGTATGATATGCTGTTTTGGCTTAATCTCACTCATGTTCAATGCACGAATACAGTCAACATTCAATCATCATTCATTTTGTTGCATAAGTGATGTTCTGGAACTCGGGAGTTGAGTTTATGCTCGACCCCCGATTTTCAGGGCGTTATAGATCGTGAGGCACGACACAGTACACCACACACCAGAGCAAAATGATATAGCTGAGCGAATGATTGAACTCTCTTGGAGAGAACCCAATGTATGATCAATAATGTTGGGTTAGGCAAAGAATTGTGGACTGAGGCCAATAACACGCCATGTTACTTATTGAATTGGTCCCCTTCTACGACCATTAAATATAAGATTCCAGAGGAAATATGGAGTAGTCAACAGATAGACTACTCAGGACTACAAGTATTTGGTTACGATGCTTACTCTCATATACCGTCAGTTGAGAGAGATAAGTTGGACTAAAGAGATAAGAAATACATCTTTGTCGGTTATGGTGGTGGTGTGAAGGGGTACATGCTGCATGACTGGGTCACACGGAAAATCATTCTTAGTTGTGACGTTAAATTTGATAAAAGATCCTTGTTCCATAAGGATGAGCATAAGGAACTGGAAAAGTTGGTTGTAAACATTCAGTTAGACAGAGATGAGACACATGAACATACAAAGACGTAGACAGAGGTATAGGAGTAGGTGGAACAGCCACCTGTGAGAAGGAATCCGTTACGGGATCGTAGGTTACCGGCGAGATACAAGGATGACTCAAATGTCGCATTTGCTTTCATTACAGATGAGGGGGGGGGGGGAGGTCCATCTACTATTCAAGAAGCTCTTGATGAGCCAAATGCTGAAAATTGAAAAACTATAATGGATGATGAGATGGAATCCTTGCACAAAAATGAGATGTGAGAGCTGGTGGAGCTTCCCGTTAGATGTAAAGCGATCGGGTGCAAGTGGATCCTAAAGAAGAAACATGATAGGTGCAAGGTAAGGTTCGTAGTGAAGCGATATGCTTAAAGAGAAGGTGTTGACTTCACTGAGATATTCACGTCAGTTGTGAAGTAAATATCCATCAGATTCGTTTTAGCGCTGGTTGCCCAATTCAATCTCAAGCCGGAGCAAATGGATGTGAAGACTGTCATCCTACATGTAAAATTGGAAGATAATATTTATATGAAGCAACTAGAAGGTTACGAAATACAAGGGGCGAAGAACAAGGTTTGCAAGTTAACGAGGTCGTTGTACGGCCTAAAATAGTATCCTAAGCATTGGTATAAAAAGTTTGATTCGTTCATGGTGAGTCAAAGGTTTACCAGGAGTGAATATGATCATTGTGTCTATTACAAAACACTGAGTGATGGGAAAAAATTTATTATCCTGGTATTATATGTCGATGACATACTTATTGCAAGTCACAACATGGCTGAGATCACCTTACTGAAGACTTAGTTATCAGGGACATTCGAGCTTAAAGATATGGGGACTGCAAAGAGGGTTCTCGGCATTGATATACATAGTGACAAGAAGTTGAGCAGTTTATGGTTATCTCGAGTTGAATACCTTGAGAAGATATTGATGAAGTATGGGATAGACGAGGCAAACTCGGTCAACGTTCTCCACGGGGATCACTTCAAGCTATCTTCACAACAATCTCTTAAAACAGATGAAGAAAAGAAATATATTTCTCGTGTGCCTTATTCAAGCGCAGTTGGTAGCTTGATGTATGCCATGGTTTGTACTAGACCAGATATTTAACATGTGGCAGGTGTTGTTAGCAGATACATGCCTAACCCTAGTAAGCAATACAGGGAGGCAGTGAAATGGCTACTTCGATACATTTGAGGTATGCATGACTACATCTTATCTTTTGAAAAATCAGAGGCCAAGTTAGTAGGCTATGTTGATTCTGATTACGTGGGCAACGTGAACAATAGAAAGCCGACTTTCAATTATTAGTTTGTGCTAGTGGGTGGAGCAATCAATTGATGTCAAAGCTTCATTCTATGGTGGCTCTTTCCACAACTGAAGCTGAGTACATGATGGTGACAGAAGCATTCAATGAAGGTATTTGGTTAGGGGAGGTGATAAATCAGTTGGGGCTTCAACATGAGGTTGTGTTAATTAATTGTGAGAGAGAAAGTGCAATTAATTTCGTTAAAAATTCTTTTTATTACTCAGGTACTAAATATATTGATGTGCTTCATCGTTTTATCTGGCGGGTGCTTAAGGAAGGAGTCGTACCTCTAGAGAAAATTCACACGAGTGTGAATCCGGTTGATATGCTCACTAAAGTAGTTCCCACAGAAAAGTTCAAGTTTTGTGCAACTTCTTTGGACTTAACGAAGACATAAAAGGAAGATGGAGTATGCATGAGAAGCGATGATGGAGCTATGATGCAATGTCATGCCCCAAACTTGAAAAACGGGCTCACAAAATTCTCGATCATCGAACCCGATGCCGACAGCCTCCATAGTATCCCATTCTCGGCCCGCAGCATACATACGCCAGGTTCCGATACTAGAATCCTACAATGAGGATTTTTTAACGTACATTTGTCTCATAAGAAGCATAACCACCAAATTATAAAGGCAACATCATCATCACATATCTACTAATGTAATCATTTGAATACAATGCTGAAAGGCAAATACATATATCGAAATCAAGGCTCCAGAGGACAACTGCACGCCCCAAGCTCAATGTCGCTGCAACCTAACGCCACCTACATGCATCTATCGTGCATAAGCTTACAAAAGCTTAGAGGGTGGTGAAAGTGTGTGCACAAGATAAGTGCCAAGTATACTATAAAACTCATAAATCATACATCATCGGAATATGCGGAAATACTAACAAGATCATGAATCATATGATATTAGAGTAAGCGGAAATATACTGGTAAGTCCATGAGTGCTATCAGCTGTACCAAGGCTATGTGATGCAAAACATAATAAGACAATAACAGATACCGAGGATGCAATGTAATATGCAAATCCTGACGAGCCACGAATACCATCAACCTCATCTGGCCATATAAGTGTAAAAATATAGTAACCCAAAATGCTAAGTACTGCGGATGCAATGTAATATGCCGTGCAAATGAAATGGCCATGCTGGAATGTGAAGTCAGGATGATAGTACGTAGTATTACAGGCTACGGGATCTACCACAAGGGACTTCTATCCAAACTAATCTCATACCTAAATTTGGATAGTCAGACTCAATGTGGTAAACTCCTGATCTCAGGTTAGTCGCACGCCCAACCGAAATCCTGGCCATGCGATGGTTACACGTAACAAATAGTTACGCACCACTAGCCCGAGTGGATAGTGAATGAATGAATGAATGAATATGCAATTCCTGCTCAATAAGTCCACATATCAGTATGGTTGCTCTCTGGGGAAATCACCGAGGTCTATTACACTTGACACCGACTGCCTCCTCCCTAGCTGCATAGCCTAGTGAGCGAAATAGACCTCATTATCCGCCTGACCAGCAGTCTACCAATACCTACCCGGCTCATTGATAGCGGACCCATTTACAAGATGGTTATACTCAGCCTAGCTTATAGCCCCCTCGCTCAGGCGGATAAGGCTACAACCCCCTCCCAATTGACCACGATACATTGGGAGACGCGGCTTACTGGTATTTGATACTCAAGCGCTCATGTTCCACTTGGTCTAGACGTTGGGGCACCTCCTGACCTCAGAGATTCTAGAATTTTTACCTAAGGACATCCTAAGTGCCCACAATGCTAGAGCCAAGAATTTTCAGTGTCCCATTTAGCCATCCACGATGTGCCTGTGGAGGATACGGCCTTGATGTCGCTAGGGCGTATAATGATCACGTCACACATATGTGAGATGCATGAGTCATACAATACAATCATGCAACAATCTCGTGCGTACCATGCGCTCATATGGGGCGCTCCGTCTCATAAGGAGTCCCGTAAATGTCTCAGCCCAACGGCTTATGTTATGATCAAACATTCCTCATGTTAAGCATACATATGATGCGTATGGTTATGAATCATGGAGCTATACTAAGCATGTTAAAATGATGAACGGTCCTTACAATGAAGGCCTAGATGGCCTACACACAACAAATACGGGCCTATTAATGGGCCCTAGAGAGAGTTATAATGCGGACATTTAACCAACATTATTCTTACAATGTGGACGTCAAACCAACATTGCTTCCAAGGCATGGCCCGCCATAAATATCATTATACAAACCATGGTGGAATCACATTTAATGGGCCTCATGTACATCCCATTGGGCCTCGACCCATGGGCCTCCAATACATCAAATGGGCCTCAACAACAGGCCCCAAATACGTCAAGGTGAGCCTCCTCAAATGGGCCTTAACTCATGGGCTCCAAATACATCACAATGAGCATCAACCCATGAGCCCTAATACATCAAATGGGCCTCATACACATCAAGGTGGGCCTCAACAACAGGCCTCATACACCTCAAGGTGGGCCTCACAGATGGGCTATAAACATATCAAAGGTGGGCCTCACAGATGGGCCATAAACATATCAAAGGTAGGCCTCACAGATGTGAACAGATAGATGGCTTAGAGAAATACATGCATCAAGGTGGGGTCCACATTCCCTTATTGGACCAACAGAGTGGATTACACTTACATCACAGTGTGCTGCAACCCCCACCATCCAAATACGGACAATGTGGGTATAAGATACTTGCATCAAGGTGGGTCCCACGTGGGGCCCACCAGATATAATATATATATCAACGTGAACCCACCACTTATATAATATAATATTATATACAATATATTATATAAATACATCAACGTGGGTCCCATATGGGGCCCACCACATTCATATATATATATACAATACATATATATAATATATAATTATTATATAAATAGAATCCAGCATCCATACCTGGACGCTGGATAGATGGTTGGATTAGAGTACAGCCGTCAAGGTGGAACCCACATCTAGGGATGGGCGATGTGGATATAATAAATACATTAAGGTGTGGCCCACTGTCCAGATTTGATGGCCGGTGCAAATACACCATGTACATTAAGGTGTGGTCCACTAGAACTTGCTGATGTCAATCACACCAGCCGCCTACTGGTATGTGGCATGCCAACCAATTCACTTTCAAATAGCAGGTGGGTCCCACGTGGGGCCCACCATAACGTTGATTTTCCATCCAATCTATTGATAAGGTAACACAGACCCGTATGAAGAGGAAAAACATATTTCATAATGATAAAAAACTTCTGGACCCAGAAAAGGGTTTCAATGGTAGACGTTCAACACCACTGTTTCCTGTTGTGTGGGCCACCCCAAGTGATAATCTAATTCGTTCACCGTCTTGGCCACCTCGAATGAGGTCAAATAGACTCTGACTAGGACTGGTTTGGATGACAAGGGACTCCAAAGAGGGCCCTAGAGTGTTTCAACAGATGGGCATTAATACCCTTAGTACGGCCCACTCGAGACTCATATTTGCCTCAAAATTTGGCACATGGCCTAAAATTATAAGGAGGAGATGGTCACTACAAGAAAAATGGGCAAAGGCTACGGACTAGATCCGTAGCAAAAGCCCTTTTGCTACGGATTTGGTCCGTGTCACGTCCGTCGCAATTGGTGGGGTAACTAAAGGTCTAGCTACGGACAATATCCGTAGCAATAGATACAATTAGCTACGGATATTATCTTTAGCTATATACACCAATAGCTACGGATTATATCCGTAGCCATATACAGAAATAGCTACGGATTATATCCGTAGCAATATATACCAATAGCTACGGATATAATCCGTAGCAATAGATACCAATATCTACGGTATTTGCGGCACTACATACGAAAAGCTACGGATATAGTCCGTAGCTATAAATACCAATAGCTACGGATATAATCTGTAACTATAGATAGTAATAGCTACGGCGAAAAGCTGTAGCTTTACTACAGATTATATTTCATAGCTATTTTCCCTGTTTCCATTACAAGAACCTGTTATGATTGATAACTCATCTAAGCTTAATGCAATCAGAGAAAAAAAATGATGCATTTATTACAATAGCAATCAAATCTACAATGCATCCTACATTTATATTTCTAAATAAACAATACTTCACTTTGCTCAACCTATCATAAGAATTACAACTAAGGCGTGCCCTCATGCATTAAATAATGCTCGAGCCTTTACAAAATTTTCTTTCTTCAGATGGTCAAGTTCAGCAAACACAAAAGATAGAGCTCCTTTCCTTGAAACTGCATAAGTAACTTCTGTGGACTTCGACACAAGATCACTTTCAAGTTTCAAAACCCTTTCCTTGAGAAAATGAATTTCATCATCCACTAACTTCTTTAGCTTGTCAGCCTGTATAAAACAACAATTGTAGACATAATCAAACAAGCATGCCTTTGTACACATCTCAAAAGGAAGAAAGACAAAAAAAAAGAGCTGGAAAAAAACAATTATATATAAAGAAATAAAAAATGTACCTACAAATCTTTTAAACTATAACAAAATCCATAGGTTAGGTTATCGGTTATAAGTTTAGGTTATAAGTTATAGGTTAAGGTTTAGTTTATAGGTTTAGGAAATCGGGTTCGGGTTCAGGATCGGGTTTAGGTTTGGGTTTTCAAGTTTAGGTTTAGGTTTAGGTTAGGGAGTTGAGATTAGGATTAGGTGTAGGTTTAGGTTTAAGGATTTGAGAATACATTTAGGTTAAGGTTTAGGGAATTGAGAATAGGTTAAGGTTTAGGTTTAGGAAATCAGGTTTGTGTTCAAGATCGGGTTTAGGTTTGGGTTTTCAAGTTTAGGTTAGAGAGTTGAGATTAGGATTAGGTGTAGGTTTAGGTTTAGGGATTTGAGAATACATTTAGGTTAAGGTTTATGGAATTGAGAATAGGTTAAGGTTTAGGTTTAGGAAATCGGATTCGGGTTCGGGATCGGGTTTAGGTTTGGGTTTTCAAGTTTAGGTTTAGGTTTAGGTTAGGGAGTTGAGATTAGGATTAGGTGTAGGTTTAGGTTTAGGGATTTGAGAATACATTTAGGTTAAGGTTTAGGTTAAAGGTTATGGTTTAAGTTAAGGTTATAGGTTCTGGTTTAGGTTTAGGTTTAAGTTTTAGGTTTAGGGTTATAGATTTAGGGAATTGAGAATAGTTTAAGGTTTAGGTTTAGGAAATCGGAGTTCGGGATCGGGTGTAGGTTTGGGTTTTCAAGTTTAGGTTTAGGTTTAGGTTAGAGAGTTGAGATTAGGATTAGGTGTAGGTTTAGGTTTAGGGATTTGAGAATACATTTAGGTTAAGGTTTAGGGAATTGAGAATAGGTTAAGGTTTAGGTTTAGGAAATCGGATTCGGGTTCGGGATCGGGTTTAGGTTTGGGTTTTCAAGTTTAGGTTTAGGTTTAGGTTAGGGAGTTGAGATTAGGATTAGGTGTAGGTTTAGGTTTAGGGATTTGAGAATACATTTAGGTTAAGATTTAGGTTATAGGTTTTGGTTTAGGTTAAGGCTATAGGTTATAGGTTTTGGTTTTGGTTTAGGTTTAAGTTTTAGGTTTAGGTTATAGATTTAGGGAATTGAGAATAGTTTAAGGTTTAGGTTTAGGAAATCGGGTTCGGGATCGGCTTTAGGTTTGGGTTTTCAAGTTTAGGATCCGGTTTAGGTTAGGGAGTTGAGATTAGCATTAGGTGTAGGTTTAGGTTTAGGGATTTAAGAATACATTTAGGTTAAGGTTTAGGTAATAGGTTTTCGTTTAGGTTAAGGTTATAGGTTTTGGTTTAGGTTTAGGTTTAGGTTTAAGTTTTTGGTTTAGGTTATAGATTTAGGGAATTGAGAATAGTTTAAGGTTTAGGTTTAGGAAATCGGGTTCGGGTTCGGGATCGGCTTTAGGTTTGGATTTTCAAGTTTAGGATCCGGTTTAGGTTAGGGAGTTGAGATTAGGATTAGGTGTAGGTTTAGGTTTAGGGATTTGAGAATACATTTAGGTTAAGGTTTAGGGAATTGAGAATAGGTTAAGGTTTAGGTTTTGGAAATCGGATTCGGGTTCGGGATCGGGTTTAGGCTTGGGTTTTCAAGTTTAGGTTTAGGTTTACGTTAGGGAGTTGAGATTAGGATTAGGTGTAGGTTTAGGTTTAGGGATTTGAGAATACATTTAGGTTAAGGTTTAGGTTATTGGTTTTGGTTTAGGTTAAGGTTATAGGTTTTGGTTTAGGTTTAGGTTTAAGTTTTAGGTTTAGGTTATAGATTTAGGAATTGAGAATAGTTTAAGGTTTAGGTTTAGGAAATCGGGTTGTTCTGGATACTTTTGGGTTTTCAAGTTTAGGATCCAGTTTAGGTTAGGGAGTTGAGATTAGGATTAGGTGTAGGTTTAGGTTTAGGGATTTGAGAATACATTTAGGTTAAGGTTTAGGTTATAGGTTTTGTTTTTTAAGTTAAGGTTATAGGTTTTGGTTTAGGTTTAGGTTTAAGTTTTAGGTTTAGGTTATAGATTTAGGGAATTGAGAATAGTTTACGGTTTAGGTTTAGGAAATCGGGTTCGGGTTCGAGATCGGCTTTAGGTTTGGGTTTTCAAGTTTAGGATCCGGTTTAGGTTAGGGAGTTGAGATTAGGATTAGGTGTATGTTTAGGTTTAGGGATTTGAGAATACATTTAGGTTAAGGTTTAGGTTATAAGTTTTGGTTTAGGTTAAGGTTATAGGTTTTGGTTTAGGTTTAGGTTTAAGTTTTAGGTTTATGTTATAAATTTAAGGAATTGAGAGTAGTTTAAGGTTTAAGTTTAGGAAATTGGGTTCGGGTTTGAGATTGGCTTTAGGTTTGGGTTTTCAAGTTTAGGTTTAGGTTTAGGTTAGAGAGTTGAGATTAGGATTAGGTGTAGGTTTAGGTTTAGGGATTTGAGAATACATTTAGGTAAAGGTTTAGGGAATTGAGAATAGGTTAAGGTTTAGGTTTAGGAAATCGGGTTCGGGTTCAAGATTGGCTTTAAGTTTGGGTTTTCAAGTTTAGGTTTAGGTTTAGGTTAGGGAGTTGAGATTAGGATTAGGTGTAGGTTTAGGTTTAGGGATTTGAGAATACATTTAGGTTAAGGTTTAGGTTATAGGTTTTGGTTTAGGTTAAGGTTATAGGTTTTGGTTTAGGTTTAGGTTTAAGTTTTAGGTTTAGGGAATTGATAATAGTTTAAGGTTTAGGTTTAGGAAATCGGGTTCGGGTTCGGGATCAGCTTTAGGTTTGGGTTTTCAAGTTTAGGATCCGGTTTAGGTTAGGGAGTTGAGATTAGGCTTAGGTGTAGGTTTAGATTTAGGGATTTGATAATACATTTAGGTTAAGGTTTAAGTTATAGGTTTTGGTTTAAGTTAAGGTTATAGGTCTTAGTTTAGGTTTAGGTTTAAGTTTTAGGTTTAGGTTATAGATTTAGGGAATTGAGAATAGTTTAAGGTTTAGGTTTAGGAAATTGGGTTCGGGTTCGGGATCGGCTTTAGGTTTGGGTTTTCAAGTTTTGGATCCGGTTTAGGTTAGGGAGTTGAGATTAGGATTAGGTGCGAGTTTAGGTTTAGGGATTTGAGAATACATTTAGGTTAAGGTTTAGGTTATAGGTTTTCGTTTAGGTTAAGGTTATAGGTTTTAGTTTAGGTTTAGGTTTAATTTTTAGGTTTAGGTTATAGATTTAGGGAATTGAGAATAGTTTAAGGTTTAGGTTTAGGAAATCGGGTTCGGGTTTGGGATCGGGTTTAGGTTTGAGTTTTGAAGTTTAGGTTTAGGTTAAGGGTTTGGTCCCTGCAAATACAGATATGAAAATGGCCTGTCCAAATGGTCAGGCCCTTCCAATGCTGTCCATAGGAAATGGACGGCTTCATCATGGTCATAACAGCGGTTCCAACCTTCTAGGGACCCCCGCTCATCCGGATATCTCTGACGCACATCCGGATTTGCTCCATTAATTTCGAGCAAATACATAAACACGACCTGTCTAAATGGCCAGGCCCCTTCAATGCTGTCTATAGGAAATGGATAGCTTCATCATAGTCATAACAGCGGTTCCCACCTTTCAGGGACCCCCGCTCATCCGGATAGCTCCGACGCACATCTAGGTCTGCTCCATTAATTTCGAGCAAATACATAAACACAGCCTGTCCAAATGGCCAAGCCCATCCAATGTTGTCCATAGGAAATGGACAGCTTCATCATGGTCATAATAGCGGTTCCCACCTTCCATGGACCCCCGCTCATCTGGATAGCTCCGACGCACATCCGGGTCTGCTCCATTAATTTCGAGCAAATACATAAACACGGCCTGTCTAAATGGCCAGGCCCCTCCAATGCTGTCCATAGGAAATGGACAGCTTCATCACGGTCATAACAGCGGTTCCCACCTTCCAGGGACCCCCGCTGCACATCCGGATAGCTCCGACGCACATCCGGATCTACTTCATCAATTTCATGATAATATATAAACATGGGCCTATCTAAATGGCCAGGCCACTTCTTCAATGAATCATATAGTATGAAGGAAAGAAGACTCACCAATTTAGCTAGCAAGGAGAGAAAGTGTGAGTGCTTGGAATGTCGCCCTTTCTTTGAATAATGGATGCATATTCCACATTGCAATCTGAGAATGAGTAAATTTTTTAGTTTCTCTAACAATGCAAATGGGCACAAATTTACATATAAAGATTTTAAAGATTGTAAAACATTCCAAGACATTAGTTGCACAAATAATGGATGAGACATACCAAGACTCTAGGTGCCCAGAGCAAGATAACTGCACCAATGTTGTACCTAGCTGCATTGAAAGAGCAAAAAAATTATATGAATGAAAAAATAACAATTTCAAAGATAAAATAAATAGTTAAAAACTTTACCATTTCAATATGAACCTTGTAGTGGCAACATTGATCTGTGGGGCTAAAAATACATGAGCCTGCATATAAAAATCTCAAGTTAGTTGGGCCTTTAAGGTCCTTAAATGATAATAGAAGAAGCCAGTAAACTAAAAACACATGAGCCTGCATACAACTCACCTTGATGCCCATTCTCCCTCCTCCTTTACCCGGGCTTGGGACCGGCAATGCAAGGAGTTGCGTTTAGATATTCCACAAAATTGAATTGTAATAATTCAATTCAGTTCAATAAACTCAGATTTCTTAGAAGGATTTAATGGTTTTAAATCCATGGTTTTCTGGAAAAGGTCCATTTCCTAGACGTCAAATTCAACGGGGAAAGTAAGATGGTTAATATTACTTTTCATAGTGCAATGAGATTCCAATCTTCAAAACAATAAAAGATAATAAAAGAAGTAAACAACTAATATGGGAAGCTGACACACCTACAAGCTTCACTATGAAGAGTCCAAAAACTTGTAGGAAAATTCCTTGCAAAATGGCATTTCGTCCTGCAAATAGTTTGAAGAAGCATAATTGGAACATGTAGCAAATAAAAAACTAAAAGAAAAAACATAATTCACATAATTAGGGGGAATTATAGCCCTTTTCCGCATCATTCATGCACATGAGGTAGATATTAGGGAGAATCATAGCCCTTTTCCAAAGATTGTCAATAGTCAAAATACTTTCTTCCAACTAGCCACACGAAAGATGCCAACTTGGGGGGAGCACCATGGTACCAGAAGGCATGGAAGAAATCCTCTTCTCAAATTCAGGGGTGTTGAGATCATCTTATTGAATGAGAGAATTGAGAACTGTCTGGATGGAGTCATGAAGGACCTATTCGTCAAGTGGTTACCCAGTTCAATCACCTACCCAAATCTCAAACACGCTTTGATGATCGCAACAACACTCCAAGCATGCACGAGTATTCAAAAGATGCATATCCAAATCCCCTTGTTGGTCACCACCTTTGAGGGGAACCATATTCAAAAGATCCAGCATCAAATCGGAACGACCGACCAAAATTTTATGAGCAAAGCTTCTAACATACCAACCTCTCTAAGAATTGCAAAATGCACTTCATGTGTAGCCAGTGCAAGCATGATCAAGTCAGCATCCTGAAATGACAAATGCAGAAAGTCATGTCAAGAAGCCAAGAAAATCGACATAAAAGCTTATGATGACTAGATATCTGAGACAAAAGGTGGAGACATTTACCAACCCATACAAGCAATGTTGTGTATTCGGGTCAAACCCTGGTAGATTTCTTTGCAAGCGAATGTACGACATTATCTTGTGCTCCCCCTCACCCAGCACATTGGCATCAGAAAGAATAACCTTTGAAATTCTCAGGTGTATGTAATAATGAAGAGCTGATGATTGCATGCATACAAGTGGCAATGGAATTAAGCTAGGAAAACTAAATGTACAAATAGATGAACAGATCCAGAAACATACATGCTTCAACAACAAAATAAAAATATAAATAAAAATCAAAACTTGAATCAACATGACCAAAAACCTGAATCAAGATATAGTACTTATAGTTGAAGATAACATTCCCAGTTCTCATTCTGTACAGTACATAAAGCAATGTTTAGAAAAGAGATTCTGAAATTCCACAGAAAAAGGATAAGCTGTATCATACACAAGATCATTAGTAGGTTGAAAGTATCTAACAAATGCTAAAGACAATAATAGCATACATCTTTCTTTTGTTTGCCCCAGATTTGAATAAATAGGTAAACATATGGGTGTTCAAGAGCATTACTGTCATGCACAAGGAAAATGTCACATAAAGATTTTCCTAGTCAAGAGCATTACTTTCTTGCACTATCATTCATCCCTTGATTGAGGGGAGGTATTCCATAAAAGACTAGGCAGCTGAAGCGATATTCCAGTTGGCTAAGATAAGCACTCTAGAGTTTACATCCATGATCCATGTAAGAAGGACAATCCTTTTTTCTTATTTTGAAAATTTCCCATGTCAGTACCTGTCCAAGTCTGCCAACCTGAAACTTCTAGACACAGATCATATATATATAAACTAATTTTTTATGTTTAATCTATTCACTTTTGTTCGTGGAATACTTTTTAATGTCTGGTATTGATGTAATTTGTTTGGGATTTTTACGTATAAATAATTGCAAGATGCTACTAAACTATAACTTTTATTCTGTAAAATAATGCAAAATAACTGCAAGGATGCATAGCTGAATCTGACTTTCAAGACTCCATGTTTGATGCTTCATATCTATGTCTGACGCCGACACACATCCATGTCCAAGTTCCACAATCTAATGCAAATTATGCCCCTAAAGGACGAGCACAATCTCATCATCAAAACAGAGAACTGCCAATCACAGTCAACCTAGTTGTGGCCTCTAGGAAAGCAGTAAGTTAAAATTTCTGTTGACCCTGGAAAGGGATGCTCTACAAATTCAAAGGACAACTAGAAGGAGAAGTCTGGACAAGAGCTATACTGAATCCTCAAATAGCCAAGAGGGTAGAAGCACACTGTTGAAAAAGCAGGGGAAAAAAAAACTGCAATGACACACCTTATATAATTGATGGCACCTTAAAAGCAGGAACCTCATATGGTCTGCCTCCTATGGTAGAAAGGGTCCCAGACAAGGAAAGTCGTATGTATATGGGAAAAGAATACAACTAACCAATTCTAAAAAATCTAGGATATGGATAAGGATACAAGTATCCCATCTATAACATGATATTCATAGTTCCATTATGATGAAATGTTTGACATATTCCATGATATTCATAGTTCCATTATGATGAAATGTTTGACATATTCCATTAAATTTTAGTTTTATTAAGGCAATGTTATTTAGTGTTTCCTCTTTTATTGATTGTTTAATCCTTCTAACGTGATGTTTTTAACATCATTGTTAGTGTTTAAAACTTTTATAGTACACAAGTGCATTTATTTTACAGTACACACATGCATTTATTATGAAAAGAATGTAAGAAAATCTCCAGGATTTCAAAATTATAAATCTAATACAATAGGATTCAGTTATAGTACTGCAAGTATCCTGGACCGCAGAGTACTAGTATTGATATATCATGCGTCTCTGACACAATACGTTGGGCATGGGCATCATAGTCCACCCTTTCTACAACAAACCAACGTGCTATATAGACTTAACCCTTTATCATGAACTCAAGATCAATTTACAGAAAGAATTACAAAACAAAAAATCTCCCAAAATACTCTTTCTAAGAAAATCATTTTAGTTGCTGATTCAGGAGTAGAATTTATTTGTTTCTTGTGAACATATCCACTTGCATTCCAAGTGGAATAGAGCATTTGTTTCTTGAGGATCCAAGTCTGGATTTAATTTGGATGAGATGGGTAGTATCGCTCTACCACTGCCATGGCATCACACCAATGGCCTTAAAAGTCTCACACTGGTTTGGGAATAGGCTTGAGGCTAAGGTTAGGGACTGTTTATGTGCGGATTTGGACAAGTTATAGGTCTCGCAAGGGACTTAAAGGAAAATTTTATGGACTGGCATTGGACAGATTTGAACCTATTGTGAGTAGGTTTCATGGACAACTGTGGTTAGACAGTGGACACATCTGGGTCTTAAGAATGGGCTAAATTTGGGGATGTTTGAGGGACAGTTCTGCGGATGATTTGAGAATGATGAAAAAGAAGTCATTTGGATTTCGTTTCAGCAGGGTTTGGGCTAAGAGATGAAGGGAGGGAAGAATATTGAGATCCCAAGAGCATAACTTACTATGATACTAGAAATGACAAAACGAACGTTGTGATCTCTGAATCTACAAGCTGCAAGACTAAATCTGAGTGTCTTCAATTAGATCTGAATTTGATTTCAAAAAAAAAAACTAGGAAACAAGAGAGACAGGTAGGATTGCTCTATCATTGCCATGGCATAGAACCAACAGTCTCCATGGTGTTAAACAAAGAAGAGAACCCTTTCACAGGTTTCCAGGGGGAAGGAAAAAAAAACGGTCATTTTTTTCTCGTATTCATCAATCACTATTTACATATGGATTAGAGGTCCCTTTTAATATACCTAAACGCAAGAAGCTTTTAATGAGGAGAAATGCTCCAATGCTCTCAGAGCACAATAGGTCATAGTGCTCCTAGTTTCATCAGTTC
This sequence comes from Magnolia changhungtana, assembly GCA_030180095.1. Classification (NCBI taxonomy): domain Eukaryota; kingdom Viridiplantae; phylum Streptophyta; class Magnoliopsida; order Magnoliales; family Magnoliaceae; genus Magnolia; species Magnolia changhungtana. The sequence goes on from JASAUF010000632.1 coordinate 1,180,829, forward strand.
ACTTGGACAGTCCAATCAACCAATCTGAACTGTCCATTAGGTCCAGATACGTTTCATGGGCTACAATGACAGAATCAAACTGATCGGATTATCTGATCCCTCATTACTTCGTCCTTATTTTCTGTGGCCATCCTTTTTCCAAACCGTGGATAGGATAGCTACGATTGCCTGAGAAATCCATGATGATCCCTAACAAATAGATAGACTAAATTGTTAATTGGAGCTATTTTGGTGTAAATGATCTTCACTGACCATATTTAAGTCCATTAATCAAATGGCTAATGTTTGTTAGATCAGTGTGAAGTTTTCATGGTAGCCCATGTAATATGTGCTGCACCTAATGAACAACCCAGATCAATGGGTTGGACCACCTAAGTGTCCCAATGCAACTTGCAGCACTGTAACTTACAGTGCCATGAGAGCACTTGAGCATTTCTCTTCAATGAGATCTCGCAAATCTGACCTTTACCTTTTTTGAACCTAAAGCATCCTAAATCTATACAGATTTACATCTTGATTCAAATCTAAAAGAGAAATAAAACCGAATGAAAGATCTAAAAAAATAGGGAAAAAACCAACTAAAGGCTCTTAAAAGGGAATTAAAACACCTCCAAATTATGAAGGAACTTCCCAAAATCAATGCTGCCATATATATAGGATTCTAAATGCTGTTAACATGTGTATTCTTTCGAGATTTAGACCTCATGATTGTCTTGGCTGTCTATGCCTAGAAATCCTTCCAAAAATAACATCCAGGTCCTCAGGTCCAGCTGAGATTCTCTGTTGGAAATAGAACATCTAATCTTGAAAATGGTTCTCAATTGTATCTGAGAAACTGACAGTCCGATCACCAGCAATCTGGACCATCCGGACCATTGAGCCCACAACAATCTGGACCATTTGGGAAGAATCTAGTAGCACGTGGTATCCAACCTTTTCACCCTTTAATACAGTGAAGAATTAAGTTCATTATACGATCAGGATGCATTAATTTCACACTCATAGATACATACAACATTTTGTGAAAAGCCATCTAAGTGGAAGTCATACAAATGGCTTGGACAGAGATATTTCATATCCTTTCTGACCGACTCAAACACATGGTGTGCTGTTACGTAAAGGTAACTGTGGCAATCATTACACATTACGGGCAAAATGAGTCGTAACAGCCCATTTTGCCCCCCGTAAAGCCTAGAACGGCCCCATAAGTGTCCATTACGGGCCGATACAGTTTTTTCGGTTTTTCTTCAACTAAGAGAGAGAGAGAGAGAGAGAGAGAGAGAGAGAGAGAGACCATAACAGTCGTTATGGGAGCTGTAACGGCTGTTACAGCCCGTATCATAAAGGTAATGGTGGTGGCCGTTAGGGCCACCACTACAAATACCTTGCTCAAACTTATGGATGAAAAAGACAAATAAGTGATTCTCCTTTAACAATTACAAAAGGAATATCGATTCTTGAACCTCTTTCACATTATGAAAACCCATAATGGATGAATGTCACATCCTATGTATGAGAAAGCAAAGGACAGTTAGACTATCACTTCCTATTGCTACCAAAAGAGGACCAAATTCCAGAGATCCCATTCCATAATTGCGGAAGATAGTGAATCAGAACTCTTATAAGCATTTGTAAGGACCTTCTAGAACTTAAGATTCATGTAGATAAAATGATTGGTACCATAAAAAGGAAACTACCCCCATAGCAACAATTTTTATATTTTTTTTAATTTAAAAAGGCCAATCTAATCTCTCTATCCATCTACATTCTATCTAGAAACCATGCCACACAAACACCGAGATGCAAGAATTTAACCATTCAATTGGGGATGTGTCACCGTCAGAACCTAACTCCACTTACCTTAGCTTCCAACCATTAAATAGAAACCCATCTAAAGCTTCTATCTCAACTCAACATTAATATTTATTCCTCGTCATCTTTAGCCTTATACCAACAAGTGGGGTCGATTTTTAAAAGGTGGATTGGCAAAAGTTCTATGATCAACTGCCCACCGAACATCAATCTTCCTCATTTACTAGAGCTCTTGGAAATCAACCATGTTAGACTCAAATTAACACCTGTGGCATACCAACATGGTCCCAAACCATGGGGCTCTTCAAAATCAGCCATGTGAGAGACTCAAATTGACACAATTTGCATGCCAGCATGATCCCAAACAATGGGGCTCTTGGAAATCAGCCAAATGGTATCTAAAAGTTAGTAACCTCAAAGGCAAGAGGCTTTGAATAGCTAATTTAAAGAAGAAAAATGAAGATTTAGTTACCGGATGAGATAATGACGATGTAGGAACATCATACGTGTAAGAATCATAAGGAGATCTCTCTTTTGCACCAACCTCTTGTTTCAAAACATTCACTTGCACTTGCCTCGACATATTTTGGAAGAAAATGAGTTTCAATCGTTAAAATAATTGAATCTCGATTCAATAGCGAACGATCATTTGAAGAGAAAGAAGAGTTAAATTGCATCTGCAGTGGAAACATGATACACCAGGTAAGCATGAACTCACCATGGTTCTAGAATTTCAAGGAATCTTGATTTCCTCTCCTTCTTCTCCTTCTTCTCCTCCTTTCGAGTGCTCTCCAAGTCTCTCTCACAGAGTAAGGGGGGTTTGCTGGTTTTCAAAACCCTAGCAATAGAGAGAGAGCGGTGGAGGGGCGGGCACGCAAGAGAGAGAGATGGCTTAGGTTTTGGGAGAGGCGCAGGCGAGAGAGAGAGATAGGGTTTCGGTTTTGGGAGAGGGGCGGGCGCGCGAGAAAGATTTGAGGGGCGTGCGCGGGATTGCATTTTGGGGTGACGGACGACAACTATAAGCGCTTAATTTTAGGTCTTGTGGGGCCCACTTTGATGTATGTAATTTATCTGCTCCGTCCATTCATTTTAAAAGATCATTTTAAGCGTTGATCCAAAAAAGGAGTCGGATAGAAGCCATAAGCGGACCACATAAAATATTAATGATAGAAATTTATTTTTTATTATTTTCTATGGTGTGGTTCACTTAGACCTTCAATCTACCTACTTTTTGGGATCATCCACTGAAATTAAATATTAGAATTTATGGGCGGCTTAGATAAAACACATATATTCTAATGGGCTCCATGGAGCCCCTTAAGCACCATCAATCTCTAATAAGATCCTGGTGGAATGTAAGATTTAGCTACAGATAAAGTAGGTTTTAGCTACAGATTAAATCTGTAGCAAATTAGCTACGGTTTAAATCTGTAGCTAAAATCTTCCAAAGTCTGTAGCCTTTGCTCAATTTTTTGGTAGTGGGTGGACAGTGTGGATTAAAAAAATTCATCATGGTGGGGTCCACGTGTGGTGGCAACCCAGTAAGGTTTCCACCCTTACTGTCACTAGACAATAGAGTCAAGGACTTACTTTTTTTTCTTCTTCTCTTTCTTCCTTTATTTTTATTTTATTCTACTATGTGGGGCCCACTAATGGATAATCCATTTCGTCTATTATACGACCAGCTCTTTATGGACCAAAGGAGTCTAATGATAGATAAGTCCACCACTTATACACACAACAGTAGGTATTAGAAAATTCCAACAGTGGGACTTTGTTTCCCTTGGTGCGGCCCACTAAGAACTAAGATTTGTCTCATTTTTTGAATCATAGCCTAAAACTACATGGGGAAGGTGGTGGACATCATGGATTAAACAAATACATCAAGGTGGGGTCCATGGTTGGGACGCCCCCACCCCACGTCCGCATGGTTGATGTGAGGGGTGCTCCCACTACCACCATCGGTTGTGGTGTGGTCCACCTTAATGTTGGATCGATTAGATTTTTGGGCTTCACGGCTAAAATGTGCCAGAAAATGGATGTATGGTGTGGATCTAAGAAATACATCAATATGGGTCCCGTGAGTGAAAATTCACTCCAAACTCACATGCAAAAAGTAGGAAATGCCGTGGGTAACCTAGCCTCTTAACATTTGTGGTATGGCCCACTTGGGATTCAGATTAGTTTCATTTTTCAGCTCAACGCCTAAAATGATCTGGGAAATTAGATGAACGACATGGATTTAATTTATACATCAAGGTGGGGCCTACATGAGTAGCCCACCCCAAGTTTAGAATCAAGCTGATATTTGTTTTTAGTTGCTGGACGGTACACCTCACCGTTAGTTCACACTTCACTACCTAGGCACGTCCAGTGTCCCTGGATGCTGGACGGTTTGGGTAACACATATATATAAGGTGGGCCCCACCTACAGACGTGCTTTAAGTGGGTTACCAAATGGTTGGATGGTGTAGATAAGACACACATCAAGGTGGGGTCCATCCGAGTGGGCCACACGGCCACATCATCACACCAAAGATATGAAAGAGAGAGAGAGTGAGAAAGACCGAGTGATGGAGGGACCCTGGCACTATGAGCCCTCCCTTCCATACATCAAAACATATATCAAGAGGGTCCCATTACATGTGGGCCCACATATCAAAATCAATGGTGGAGATCCTTTCTCCACCAAAAAGTAAGATCTAAATGACCCTATTCACATGAGGAAAATAAACATAATGATGAGGTCCATGGAAAATGGCCCCATCATGGAATGATCATGAGGATCAAGGTGGGCCATCGGCTACACCTAAGGTCCAAAGTGAGATTCATACCATCAATCGGTAGGCCTCACTTGGCCCATCATTAAAACATTAAATCTAGGTATAAGAAGCACCCACCGTTTGATCTTCTTGGTCCGTTGGAAAGCCGATCTTCTTGTGTCTCACTTTGATGGAGGATGATGAGAAATGAATAGATAGGATGAAAGTTTTTTGGGAGAGGAAGTGAGCCACACAAATCACCTTTTTCTCACACTTGGGATGCTTGAACGTCCATTTTTTTCTCTCCTTTGTTGCTTGGAAAAATGTGTGAAGAGAAAGAGAGAGAGAGAGAGAGAGAGAGAGAGAGAGAGAGAGGGTTGTAAGGGAGAGAGAGTGATGGATGTAAGTGATGAGTGAGGTGATGGTGTACATATGGGTGTGTAAGAGAGAGGATGAGAGTTGACTTGGTGGTTGCTTCACTTGGGGAGAAAGAAAGCATTGATTGATTAATTGATTTGAGTGATTGATTGATGGGACATGTTGTACAGATTCTCTTGGGATTGCAAATGTGTGGTGTTTTCTTCAAAATAAACGCTAGCCCACACCTCCCTGCCAGGGTATCGGATCGGTGCGCAAGATGCGACGTTGGAACCGCGGCGACGGTGCGGTCATAGTGGTACAAGTCTTGGATTAATCCGACTCAAATATACAAGATACGACTTAAGGTCGCGCGTAAATGTTGATTATAAGTCACAAGTTGCCGAAATTCGACGGGAAGGATCGCGGCAATCGACGAAGCAGTACGGACTAAGATACGAGTCTTACATGCAAGGCGTAATTAGAGATGAGGATAAAGGAGCTATGAAGAATGAAGATTCAAGACATGGTGGAGATTGTTGTTGATGTATTAAATTTATGAGCAAAAGAGTCTATTGATCCCATTGACAGACTGCTCAACGCTATCGAGAAAATCCAAAAATCTATGTTTTATTACTGAAATGTCTTGGTGTTTTCTCGATGCCATCGAAGGTGTCATCGAGTATGTATGCAGAATTGTGTAAGTGCGGGATTTATTTCCTATTTTGATTGTGATATGATACTATGTTATATATATCAAGTGTAATCGGGATTTGGGTAGCAAGAGAGGTGTTATAGGTTTTCTAAATTCGTTCGTAAGGGTTTCAAGGACATAACTTGGCTTGTAAGGAATATTCAAGGCTTGTTCAAATCGGTAGTCTCTATCTCTTATAATTTTCTTCTTTCATAGTGCATTATTGTCACTTTATGTCGTTGTTTTTTCCCGTAAGAGTTTTTCTACATAAAATTCGGTTTGTTTGTGTTTGAACTTGGTTGTAAGATTAGAGTACTTTGCTTGATTCATCTCTATGTACTTCCGTAATCCCCCAACATTAATCAAGTTTATCTTTTGCATGCATGATCCAAATAATGGATTACACCTGATGGATGTAGTGGGTTTTACATATACAACATGGTGGATCCCAAAAGCTCATGTATGGTAAGTGTAGACTATTCTCGTCTATTTTTGTGACATGGTTTTTTCCCACAAGGGTTTTTCCACGTTAAATTTAGAGTGTTTGTTATTGGACTTGATTGTGCGATTGAAATACTTTACTTGATTCAACTCTGTGTGCTTCCTTAGCTCCCTAACAATTGGTATTAGAGCTAATGTTGGGAAACATATTAAATATGAAGGCATAATACCAATGGCTTCTTATAACACCCCGAATTTTCGCTATTTTGGACTTTCCAAAAATCTTTTAATTCTTTTACTAACTAGCCACGTCATCACTTATGGACCATTGATGGTCGAGGTGAGCTTATACACGATTGATATCGATAAAGAACCGTACAAATAAGATTGATCAACCGTGGACAACCAATGAACCCAACTGATCACTTAAACATCAACTTGATCCCTATGATTTGTTCACATAAAGCCCAAATTCTAACCGACCTACAATTGATTAATTAAGACAATCGTAATTGAATTAAAGATCTACCCGAAGCCAAGTTAGCTATGGCCTGGATCTTGACTAATGGACTAAATCAACCCAATTACTCTTTTAGCCTAAAACCGATAGTTTAGAGTGAACATGACCGAATCACCATTTTCGTTAATTTTGAATAGGCCACACTGTGAGCTTAGTTAATACATATCTCAAAAAATGTGCCAAAAAAATCTTCATATCCAATTTATTCCAAAAGTGCCCTGATTACTCGAACAAGCTCTAAATCGCTCGTTAGTGGGCCGCTAGTTCCGAAATTATAGAGTAATGTCCATCTCACTGGGCTTCTAGTCCATTGCAGATGACAGACTCAAAAGACACCTTGAAATAGATGATTTGCGTCATCCAGTCGGCACTTGTAAAATGCAACTCTCCCAACTATTGGCCAAAAATCTGAGTTTTAAAATAAATGACCCCGCCCCCTAGCATAATAAATTAGGACATTCCAGTCGTCGAATTTTACCAAAATTTGCACCATAGGTTGAAGATATTTCCCTACACTCGTCTGCCAAATCTGACCCTCAATCGAGAAACGGTGACCATTGATCATAAATTGGACCCTTGCGATAAAACCCCACATCTGTTTGCTGTCAAACTTTGTACAGCCCTTCATTGAGCCATGGGGTACCTATCCCATAAATTAGATGGGCCAGGGGGCCATCAAGGCAGCCTTAACAGCCAGAAATGGGTCCCACAAGCCCGTTTGAAGCAATTAATGGAACCCAGGACCAAATGATTTAATTCTAAGGTATAAAACCCTTAAACCCCTCTCTCCCACGGAATTTTCAGCAGCTGAGAGAGGGAGAGGAGAGAGAGAGAGAGAGAAGGGGAGAGGAGGAGGGTGCATGTGCAAGGGAGCTAGGAAATTGGGATTTCCCGCACTCCCGCCTCCACATTGTCAGGAATCTCGACCCTATCTCCATAGAGGCAAGCTACGTCCGATCTAAGGTTAGAATCTGAGCTTCCTTCCATTTCTCCTTAGGTAGAGCCACATGCATGCGTCTTGACATGAAGTCCATGTAATGTAGGGCCCCAACACGTCAAGTTTACGTACCCGGCACCGTTAGAGCAACCACAAAGACTTCCGGTCAACAATAGGTGCGGACTATTATCTTTAAGTGACTAATTATTAATCTTAGGATGAAGTTAATGATTGTGGTTGTTGAAATTGCTGCGCATGAGTGAATTGTAGGAATTTATTTATTGAATTCTCCTTGTAGTTTGCCTAAACATGTATAGGGAAATCAATGCTCAATTCCAAGTCAAATAGACTAGGCTGAATTGAACATTACCTTCCTCCCTTAATTTTCCTTCTTTTCATGAATGATTGAAGTTGGATCATCCCCAAATTTGACTGAACTTGGAAATTGCGCTTCATGTTTGTCTATGCATCAGATTTTACTTGAATGTTCACTGCTTGTTGCATGCATGACTAAATTTCCTGCAAATAAGAGTAACATGTGATCCTTTCTTTATCATTAGAAAATCTAACCCTATATGCATGCATGTCTAGTTACTGCCATTAGAACTATTTTGCATTCCAGTTTTGGTACCTTGCAAACTATGCTATGATTAAATGCATGCTTCTTATTACTCACCTTCCTATGCACTCAACATGTCTTACCTCACATGAATTGCTATGTTAGTTGTAAATCGGCCTGCATGTTTGTTAAAATGCCCGATAGATTAGAATTTTTTAATTTGTTGCATATATCTGTTCCTATAGATGCGTAGTTGATTTATTAGTATTATTGATTGACTGTGGCTATCTAGTTAATTGGGTTGGCTAGCAAAATCAGAAATATTCGCAAGGGTAGCCCCATTGGATCGGCTGTCCTGAGTCAATCCGACCAATCAGGGCCGAAGACGAACAACCGACAATAGTTGGAGTACACGGGATGCTTACACCCAGTGCCAGTTGTGTCGTACTTCACCTTAGTCAGCCAAATTAGTCCACCAGTTGGCCAACCATGTATGTTCACTATGTATGGTCACGCCTTCCTGAATCTGAAGCACTCTATACCTTTAAGAGGCCACTATTAACCGTAATGATATAATCCCCAAGACTCATGAGTCGGTCATGGTGGAATGGGACGCCGTGTCCGAAATGTAGGCCTACCTGGGGTGTGGAACCTCCTCATAATGACCAGTGAGCAACCAAGTCTCGTGAGTCGGGCATGATGGAATGGGACACTGTGTCGGTGATGTCAACCTATGCTGGGGTGACGAGCCTTCTCGTAGTGACTAGCAAGCACTAGAGGTGATAGGCCTTTATTTAAATGGCCCCAGTTAAATTACCTGGCGATGGTTCCATGCCAGAGTATCGTTCGAACGACCTGGGCATGAATGGAATTGGGTGACGAGCCCTTTTTCTTATGGTGATTTGGTTATGTGACAAGCTCGCACCTCGAAATTGAGTGATCATACTTGGTGTTTGGGTGACGACACATAAAGAGTTGATCCTCAAACTTTTAGGTATCATGCCTTACCTTTGAAATTATTAATTTATAAGACAAAGGGATGATACTTAAATTTGGATCAAGGATCATAAGCTCAGAGCGTTATGGCCACCCTGTACCAAGTGATCTAGGTAAGGCCATTGATTAAATGGAGGTGTTTCAGCTTCCCCAATCTTGCTGGATGAATGGACTTAATTTAATATTTGGCTAACATAAATATTCACACATTATATTGGTTAGGTTGGCGACTTGACAGTTAAGGTCGCATTCAGGAAGTGTTTATCATTTGCGATCATAAGATGGAGTCGCTTGAGAGAGTGTTGTTGGTGAGGGTATGCATCATTCTATAATACATGCATATACACTAACAAGAGTAGTTAGGTATTGGTGTTTGTATGCTTTTCATTAATCTTGCCTTTGAAATTAATATTTTATGTAACTTATTGCTAATGGCACCCACTGAGTTGATCACTCACTCCCACTCTAGGACGGTGTTTTAAAACACCAATGAGACCCTTCTTTAAATGCAGGTGTCGCGGAGCACAACGTGGTAGACTGGGCTAGCATAGATGAGGAAGAGGATCTTCCTACTTCTAGCTTTTGGGCGGATCCCCATAGACCGCACAGGATTAGCGATGGGCCGTTAGGGCGATGGGATAGTTGCATCCATTTTTTGGACTTTACATTTTGTATATTTTGTTGGGTGCCGCCTCATGCCCCCCATATGATATTTCCTTGTTCGATCTACACTTAGCCATGTTTTATTTCAGTAGCTTAGTTATGGTTTGTGGTTTATGATCCATTTGATCCCTCTATTGCTCATTTCGTTTGATTTATACCCAAAATTACTAACTCTTTAGATATAAGTGACACCCAGGAACTTGGGAGTAGAGTATTGCTAGACCTCCCCCCCCCCCAAAAAATATATATATATATATATAATACAAAATAAAATTTGGGGTGTTATAGGTGGTATCAGAGCAATGGATTGGGATTAAATTGGGTTATGGATTGTGAACTCGCCATAACGTATTCGCTGACGTAGGAGGGAGCGCAAAAACTTAGCGACGCTAAAATGATAAGACCAACCCCCAATCATTCCAAGCGGTCGAGTCTTAAATAGAAATCTAACTTCTGAAAGGCTTAGATTAAGGAGATGAAGATTGTGATAATGTTAGAAATTAGATTTGGGAGTCTTAAAGTGTGTTTCAGCCCACCCTTGGGCAAGGGCTCAGAAAACTTAAAGACAAAATCTGATTCGACCAAACCAGGTAGTTAAAGTAGCCCACTCTATCCAAATTTTGTGCACCTTACATCCAATAACTCATGACGGTCCTTGATATACGTTCGCTTCAAGTTCGGATGGCCCGGGTACCCCACGCTTCCTATTGAAGCGACTTCTAACGCACCGATATCATTAGACCTGCGGATTCAAGCCGGATTATTAAGGAAGGGGAGTATGGAGTTGGAAGAACGTAAGATAGTCGCGACCGGTGTCCCGAGGCCCAAATAGGCCATCGTCGACTCAAATTCAACATTCCCGACCCATTTTAAAATGACGAATGTCCCTAGGGGGAAAAAATCAAGAAAAGAGAGGAAATAGGGGCTGAAGGTTGCGTTGCCCACGCCTGGGACACCAGTGGATTGTGTGGCCCACGCTCAGGAGGCTAGCAGGCTGTGTGGCCCATGCCCAGGGAGCGTTGCCCATACCTGGGAGGGGGAGGGGGGGGGGAGGCATTGCCCACGCCTGGGTCATTGATAGGTGGCCCCCCTTGCAAGGTCACACACGTGTGGGGCCTACTCCACTTGTCTTCTAAGCCCCAAAACCCCCATTCCCTCTCATTTTCCTACATTCCATCCATTCCAAAACCTTAGGACCTCCTCTCCCTTCAAAACGCTTGAATCTATTTCAAGAAAAACCCATCATAAGCTCTCTCAACCTCATCTTCAAAACCCATCTCCTTCCTTCTTCACATCAAACCCCTTTCTCTCAAACCTCTTCCTTCAAAACCCATCTTTTTTTCTTCCTCCCATCAAACCCCTTTCTCTTAAACCCCCTTTCTTCAAAACCCATCTCCTCCTCAGAGGTCCAAGGATCTCCATCCCCTCCCTTACAAACCCATCTTCCCTACTCAAACTTGGGCAAGGAAAGATGACATTCCTTACATTCCTCACCTCGATCCTTTCTATTCCCATGATCCTCTCTCTCATGGGGAAGAAGAGACCGGATCCCGAAGAGGCGGAGCGAAGCCGTGAGAGGCGGAGTAAGAAGAATGCCGACTCACAGGAGGAGTTAAGCTGAGAAAGACGAAGCAAGTGAAGTGCCAATCCGCGAGAAAGGATGAACCCCGAGGTTCGATCCAAAAGGAGAAATGATCCCCAAAGAGAGCTTAGAATACAAGCCGCCCAACCACCCATTGTGGATTTGGGAAATTTCTGGTAACGCAAGGTTGCCTTCGAGGCCACTGTGGAGGAGCATTTGTTCTGTATGTACGACCTACTCAGCTAACTTGTGAGAAAGTCATGGGGACCCCTGTTCGATAGAAGCCTACGGGCTGATGTAGGGCAAGCTAGAGCATTCTATACCCGAATAAAAAACCCCTAATACACGCCTTTGGTATTTGATATTGTAGTAGGCGGCCAGAATATCCACTTTGGAGTGGAGGCCTTCTCCTAGATACCTGGGATGCCGCAAGGAGAGGTACAAATCAACGAAAAGGACCTGGGAACACGTCAAGTTCGGGATGAGCGTGCATGCCTATTGTGTGGCCATATGGCCATGTGGAGTCGGGATAATGACTTATACGCGTTGGCCATGATCCCAGAGTATCGCCTATTCCACCACATTTGTACCTACAATATGTATCCAAGGTTGGAGAACCGCACCGAACGCACCCGCTATATGGTAAAATTGCTCTACCAAGTGGGCCATGAAGCGACTGTGTGCGTCCCTTGTATAGTGCTCCGCCAAATCATGAAGGCTGCAAGGGCGACATGGAAGGACACAGGCCTCCCTTTTGGTCGCCTAGTCTGTCAGTTGGCCCGTCAACATGGGATTGGAGGATCAGATGAAAACCCTGTGCTAACAAAAATTCTTGGCGATGAGACACTAAATCACATGGGAATGGGCCCCAGACAACCACAGGCCCACATAGAAGAATTCGGAGACCAAGACAATGAAGAAGAAGAGGAAGATGATGAGGATGGTAGTGAAGAGGAAGCTGAGGAAACCGACGAAGAGCCACTCGCCGCTCAAGGCATACATGAGCTCCTGGATGTGCTCGATGCCAGGATGGCTAGGATTGAAAAAAATCAAGAAAGGCAGGAAAGGTGGAACGAGAAGCTTTATCGCACTATAAAGGCCATGATGTGCTGTAACCAAGGAGAAGGAGCGCCCCCATCTTCATCCGAGCTGGAAGAATAGTAGCCTAGTATTACTGTTAATCAATTGCTTGTTCCTTGAAGTAATTAGAGTTACTTCCTTTTATTTGCCGTATGATGGTTAAGACCTCTTTTGTTTTGATTAGGCCATAGTTTTCCTTATGTTGGAGTGTCCATAGTTTTCCTTATGTTGGAGTGTCTAGTGACTAATGTGATCCCCGTACAAGTGATGTAACAACCCATGTTTGAATTACATTTTGGCTATAATGAGAATTTATAAAGAGTTGCTTAAAAATTGCATGTCACCTTTAAAATTTTAATAATTTATCTACAACTCCAAATGAGATGAAATTTTGTGAGATGGATTTAAACTTAATGATGAATCATTATAAAGATTTTAAAAATAATTCAAGTACTAAAAGTATAATAAATGTTACAAAAAATAGAGACATTTCACAATTATATATATATATAATCGATTAAACTTACTGATAACTTGCTATAAAAATTTAGAAAATAATTTAGTTATTTTAAGTATGAAAAACATTACAAACAGTAGTGGTATTTTATAAAGAAACGGAAATTGTTGGTTTTGGACAACTAGTACTTTCTGAATTTTTATAAATTTTATGGAACTTCAAATGAAACGAAATTTTGTTAAATAAAAGTAAGCTTAATGATGGATTACTATAAAAATTATATATATATATAATAACCAAGGGTGACGAACATGTTACAAATAATAGAAGGGTTGAAAAAAAATATATATATTCTGCAACTTCGAGTTACCAATAATCTGGTCATGTCTTTTCATATTAAAGTTTAGGATTGGGTGTCTATTTAGGAATTATTTATAATCGTTTTAGGAATCATCCCGTGATTGAATTTGATTATATATATATATATATATTTGTTTAAGTTATTTTGGTGTAATTAAGTTATGACCCTTAATTAGGATTGATATTCATAGTTTAACACTCTGTAAGCTCCTGTTAGAGGCGAACTACAGTAAAATATTTTGAGTTTTCTTATTCTCTTATGGACTCAAGGTTTAAACAACATCGAGAAGATTGTATTCTTCATCTTTCCCTTCCTGCATCCTTATTAGCGTTATTAGCACTCCAAACCTCTAGAATACCTTATAACTTTTGATTTTTCCTTCCTTCTTAAAATTAATGAAACCGAAGTGCAGTCTGCTCATAACCCACTAGCCATAAGATCAAAATGGTAATATACATATAAAATTTTATGCCATTAGAAACCTTTTTAGGATGATCTTTGACCATAGGCATATTGAGAGATTTATTAACCCCTAATTTGGACATAAATTAAAATGAGAACTCTCTTAGACCAAGACCCAAAAGATAGCCTTATGAATGTGAAACTTGAACTTCTTAATAAATTCGATATTCCCCAAATGTCTGGAATAATCGGATTAGGGAATTTCGGAACCATACACCTGTAAGCATTCGTGGCTTGACTTCATTCTTAATCCTGGGCAACTACCAATGGACTCACTGCTTTGATTGAGCAAAAGACCAGGATCCACTAGGACTAAGAGGGATACAATGAACCTTCTACCCTAGTTAGGTAGATGATCAATGTATCCGGTTCAAGTCCACTACAACTGTCTCTCCATGTTGGTCGAATGTTTAAAACATATATTTTCACTCTAGATAGAGGGGAACTATCATCATGAATCAAAATCTTACATAAAAAATGTAAATGAAAAAAAATTGTAGTAAACCATTAGGGTGAAAAAGTTTTAAGGGGACTAGACTACAATAAGCCAAACTAGAATAGATAGTATGCACCTTACCATGCACATGAACGTGAAATCAATGAAACTTAGGCGTACAAAATTAAAATACCTTTACCTATTTACATTAGGCAATTTCGAGGATGAAATTATTTTTGAGGGAGGTAGATTGTAACACCCAAATTTTCGCTATTTTAGAATTGCCAAAAATCCTTAAAAATTTTTTTAATAATAAGCCCCGTCATTACTTACGGACCATTGGCGCTCGAGGTGAGCTTATACGTGACTAATACTGATAAAGAACCGTACAAATAAGATTGATCAATCATGGAAAACCAATGAACCCAACCGATCACTTAAACATCAAGTTTATTCCCATGATTTGTTCACATAGGGCCCAAAATCTAACCGACCTACCACTGATTAATTAAGATAGTCGTAGCTAAATTAAAGATCTACCCGAAGCCGAATTAATTATGGCTCGGATCTTGACTAATGGAACAAATCAACCCAATTACTCTTTTAGCCTAAAACCTATGGTTTAGAGTGAACATGACCAAATCACTATTTTCGTTAATTTCGAATAGGCCCTACTGTGAACTTAGTTAATACATACCTTAACAACTGTACCTAAGAAATCTCCCTATCAATTTATTCCAAAAGTGCCTCGATTACCTGAAGAAGCTTTAAACCGCTCATTAGTAGGCCGTTACTTCCCGAAATTATAAAATAATGTCCATCTCTCTGGGCTTGTAGTCCATTGTGGAAGACGAACTCAAAAAATGCCTTGAAACAAATGATTTGTGTCATCCAGTCGACACTTGTAAAATACAACTCTCCCAACTATTGGCCAAAAATATGAGTTTTAAAACAAATGGCCCTGCCACCTAGGACAATAAATTAGGACATTTCGGTCATCGAATTTCACCCAAATTTACACCATAGGTTAAAGATATTTTCCTGCACTCATCCACCAAATCTGACCCCCGACCAAGAAATGGTGACAGTTGATCGCAAATCGGACCCTTGCAATAAAACTCCGCATCCGTTTACCGTCAAACTTTTCACAACCCTTCATCGGGCCATGGGGCACTTATCCCATAAATTAGATGGGTCAGGGGGGTATCAGGGCAGCCTCAATAGACAGAAACGGGTCCCACAAGGCCGTTTGAAGCAATTAATGGAACCCAGGGCCAAATGATTTAATTTCAGGGTATAAAACCCTTAAACCCCTCTCTCCCACAGAATTTCCAGCAGGTGAGAGAGGGAGAGGAGAGAGAGGGAGAGGGAGAGAGGGAGAGAGAGAGAGAGAGAGAGAGAGAGAGAGAGAGAAGGGGAGAGGAGGAGGGTGCATGTGCAAGGGAGCTAGGAATTTGGGATTTCCTGTACTCCCACCTCCACATTGCTGGGAATCTCGGCCCTATCGTCGTAGAGGCGAGCTATGTCTGATCCAAGGTAAGAATATGAGCTTCCTTCCATTTCTCCTTAGTTAGAGCTGAAAAGGCCTAGCTATATGTCGTAGAGGGGGGTGAATAGGACTATGCCAAATAAAACTTATAACATCGAAATTAAAAAGAATATGATAGCCAAAATAAATCACAATGCGAGAAAGTAAAACAACCTCAAAATTTAGATCTTGAGAGGTTGATACAAATGTTGTTCTAAGGACAACCTTATACCAAAAACCAGAGTTTATGGTAGGACAACCTTATTTCTAGAAAGATCTTTGTATCAAATCTCAAACCAAAGAGGAATACAGAAATAAACACAAACTAAACTGAAATAAATTGTAATCACAAATGTATTGTCCTAGGGACAGCCATACACCATAAAAATGGCAGGGCAACCTTTCTGGAACAACTTTAAAGGAAATTGAATATCAAGCTAATAAAGGAATAGCAGAAAATAAATTCTAAACTATTACAAAATTCCCACAATGCTTGAATTAAATGATTACAACATTCACCACCATACATACATCCCACAAATAAATAATTAAAGTTAGAAGTATAAATCATTCAACCATAACACAAGGGATTATAGTGGTTCGCCTGTGTGTTCACCAACTGTTAAACAATAGCCACACAGAATGCTACTCCACTCCTAATATCCTCACACAGGGGATATTAGCGTTCACTAACAAAATAGGTTTTCACAGGTTCACTCAAAACCTTTACAATTGTGTCTTTGTCTGTGGGCTTACACAATTAAAAAACCCCACTTCTGAGTTTTCCTGGCTCTCCTCAGATAACCAATACAACAAGATTTTTCTGGCAAATCTTGAAATAAACCAAAACAGAAAGGAATTTACAATTAAATGTAAAATACCTGATTATCTCCTTCGTTGTAGCAGCCCGGTAGAACCAAATCAGAGTAGATGATTGAATGTCCAAGTTCAATGTCCAGTACTCAATTACAATGGTTCTAGTTCTAATAGATTTTAAATTAAACCAAATAGAGCTTGCCTTAATTGATTTTGATTCCAAAGAAAGGGAATAACAATTCCTCTTATCAAATTAGATTGGAATAGCAGAAACAAAATCAATTAAATAAAGCTAAAGAAAGAGAATATTAAATAAGCACACTTAGCTTAGATGGAGCACAGAATTATCTCTCAGAAGTTTGATGAAGATTAGCTTGAATGGATTAATTAATTCCGTTCATTCTTTTGAGATTCATGCTCTATTTATAGGTGAGCAGATCATGTCTTTGACTGGTTTAGGGAGCTTTTCGACTAGTCAAAGAATTAACAGATTTGAAAAAAATCAAGCACAATAAGCTTTGACTGTTCTACGACTGGTCGAAGGTCTCCTTCGACTAGTCGTAGGTCACCTTCGACTGGTCGAAGAACCTGAATTTCATCGCTGGACTTTGAGTCGAAGACTTTCGACTGGTCGAAGATGCAGTCGACACTGTTCCTTCGACTGGTCGAACAGATTCCTGGACTAGTCGAAGCCTAACAGAAAATATCCGAATTTTATAACAAACTTACGACTGATCGAGGAATTTCTTAGACTGGTCGAAGCAAAGCTAAGACTAGTCAAAGAAAGCCTAGGACAAGTCTTAGAACTGTCCAAACTCATGTAACTTAAACATATGACTTATGTATCCAAAATGGCCTACTCCTATGGTCAACCTAAGGTCAATCAAACCTCAACATGAAGTAAGGACATTGAAACATTAGGAACAAGTGACCTTGAAGTTTAAGCCTTGAAGTCTTGATGTAGTTCAATCTTGAAATCTTAATGTAGCTTAACCTTGAAAGTGTCTTGAGTTCTTTACGAACTGCCTTGTACTCTTCTTGAAGTCTTGCATTCTTGAGTCATGTCTTGTGAGCAATACTTGCAGTCAAGGTTCATTTTTGAGTGAATCTTTGTACTTGTGAGTTTTGCCTGTTGTGAGCTTTACTTGTTCATGAATGTTGATCTTTGAGAGAGCTTCACTTATGCAAGTTATATAACAATGATTTTGGCATCACAAATTTGACAACAGACAGGGATATAAACTATAACACTTACAAACTCCCCCTTTGTCAAATTAGTGACAAAACATATAACCAAGATAAACATAAAGTAAAACAATTGGTTAAAGAATCATGAACCAGTTAATATCAACTAGCTTACTTACAAATCAATATTCAATATTCAACATTCAACATTCAACCAGTTCATTCAACTAGTTCAAACATACTCCCCCTGAGTAACATAACCAATGCTACTCCTCTCACAATCACATCGTTAAGAACAAACCATTCTCCCCCTTTTTGTCACAATATGACAAAGGAAACAACAATAAAGGAGAACTAAATAAAGGGATATATGAGAGTAAACATGAGGAGTTATGAGATTATAGCAAAAACTAGAGATAGAGATACTCAGCATAGTTTCACATAGAACAAATACCCAGCATAAAATAAAGATAGTATCCAACTCCAAATCAGTCAACCTAGTACTAAGTTATAAAGTTATTACAGACCAAAAAATCCCATATAAACTAATCAGAACCAGAACCAGATGATGGAGCAGGAATAGAGGGATCAAGTTGGTGCATGCTTTTGTTCAATCGCTTAAGATATTTGTGCATGTACTTGAATTGTAAATCATGAGCAACAGACATGTTTTCCATCTTTACATTTATATTCTCAACTTTATCCTCCAATGCACTCAGATGTGTATCAACATCAGATGGTTCAAAATCTGGATCATTTGTTGAATCAGAATCCAGTTCCTCAAAAATGTCATCCATATTAATGTCATCACCAGCTTCTTCATGACCACCACCACCACCACCTTATTCAGGAAGTAATTTCAGCTTCATCTTATTGATATTAGTATTGTTGAAAATCAGATGATGAATAGGTGCCTCATCAACTGGCATATCGACTAACATATGTGTAGCCAATACAGTCATTAAAAAGGCAAAAGGAATGTCACTATGACTAGGATGGAGTCTAAACTAAAGAATGAAATGATAAATTAAGGATGGTAAACAAATCTGAGTACCACTGGCAATAACATGGATAACATGAACCATAAACAAGGTCAAGTCAGTTTTATTACCCGAACGAGAATACAGATTAGACACAAAGATTTTATGGAGAACTCTATATTTGGGTAACAAATACCTTGCAGGAAGTGCATTCCCTTTTTGTGTCCAGTGAACATCCATGTTGCACAAGTCTCTAGTAAGCATACATTTTTCAGAAACTGAGGGTTTATCAGTTAGGTTATGGATATGAATACCCTAATCATCATTCATAGGAATGTCCATAAGAGCTGAAATTAAATGACGATCAATGTCAAAAGGCCCTTTTCTAGTAGATATTTTAAAAGTTAAATTATCCTGTGAGAAGTCACTAATACATGCAAACATGGATTTGGCAATGGACCGGTATGCTGGCCCACCCTAATGTAATAAGTTAACCCAACCTACAGCTTCATGCATAGGAAGGATGTTAAAAGGTGCAATATGATTAACATCAACAGGATGTTCAACAATAACTTTACGTAATCTAATGTCCCTAACATAAGATGGATCGTCATTGGGAATAAGAAGATGACGCTTAGTGATAATGGTCAACCTGGAGGAAGAAGAAGGACCACGGGAAGTAGTTTTTCTACCTCTAGAAGCCATTTGCAACAACAATAACAAGGAAATAAGAAGTTGCAAAGGATTGAGAAGTGAGTTTACTCAAAACAGATTTTTTAAAATCCAAACCCCAAATCTCAATGAAATCCAAAATAGAAAGCTTCAAGCTAGAAAAGGAAACAATCTAGACACAAATCTGTAAGAAAAACGTATTGGAACACTAACCGTGAAGAACAAGAACGGTGGGTTCGACAAGTTGAAGCTCGGCTCCTTAAAGAGAAAAAATGGAATGAGGAAGAAAGCAAAATTCCCAAATTTTAAGTAATTCCCGAGATCTACGACTGGTCGTGGATATCTACGACTGGTCAAGTATACTCACGACTGCTCGAAGAATGTTCAAAAATTCATATTTCTTATAAATTATTCAAAAATTGGAATTCAACCTAGCAAATATATACACTATGATACAAGTAGGCATAAATAATCATTTTAAAATGCACATGCCAAGATCAAATTTTATCTTTTTGAACCTGCTTTTATCGAGAGGTTTTGTGAAAATGTCAGCTCGTTGATCTTCGGTAGGAATATATTCCAAAGATATAACTTTTTCTCCTACTAATTTCCGAATATAATGAAATCTAATGTCAATGTGCTTAGTACGAGAATGCTGAATAGGATTTTTTGAAATATTTATCGCACTGGAATTATCACAATGTAATAACATAGAATCTTGTTTAATTTCATAATTACTTAGCAATCGTTGCATCCAAACAAGCTGTGTACATGCATTACCAGCTGCGATATACTCAGCTTCAGCTGTTGAAAGTGATATAGAATTTTGTTTCTTACTAAATCAAGAAACTAGACAATTTCTAATGTAAAAACAACCACCACTGGTTGATTTTCTATCATCTAGATTACCAGCTCAGTCAGCATTCGAGTACCCAGCTAATTGGACACTAGTCTCATGAGGATACCAGAGACCGAGATTTATAGTACTTGCGACATATCTAATAATCCGCTTGACAACAATCAAGTGAGATTCTTTTAGATCAGATTGATATCTTGCACAAATACCAACACTTAGAGAAATATCAGGTCTACTGGCAGTTAAATATAACAAACCACCAATTATACTCCGATAAAGTTTTGTATCAACATTTTTACTATTAGAGTCTTTTGAGAGTTTCAGGGTAGTACTCATAGGAGTATCAAAATTCTTGCCATTCTCAAATCCAAATCTCTTGATTAGATTCAAAGCATACTTAGATTGAGAAACGAATATTCATTTAGATTGTTGCTTTACTTGCAATCCAAGGAAATAAGTCAATTCCCCAACCATGCTCATTTCGAACTGTGATTTCATCAAATCTGCAAACCCAGTAGTCAAGTCAGTACAAGTTGATCCATAAATGATATCATCAACATAAATCTGTACCATTAAGATATGATCATTATGTTTTTTAACAAATAGAGTTTTATCAACAGATCCCATTTGAAAATTATGACTTAAAAGAAATTTTGT
The DNA here is from genome assembly GCA_030180095.1 of Magnolia changhungtana. Classification (NCBI taxonomy): domain Eukaryota; kingdom Viridiplantae; phylum Streptophyta; class Magnoliopsida; order Magnoliales; family Magnoliaceae; genus Magnolia; species Magnolia changhungtana. The sequence continues at coordinate 1,201,642 of JASAUF010000632.1, forward strand.
TAGTTTCTCATACCATGCCCTAGGTACTTGTTTTAATCCATAAAGTGCCTTTTTAAGTCAATACACATGATCAGTATTTTTGGGATCTTCAAAACCCATTGGCTGTTCAACATAGACTTCTTCATGTAAATCACCATTTAGAAAAGCACTTTTCACATCCATTTGATAGATCTTTATCTTTCTAAAACATGCAATGGATATAAATAGTCTGATAGATTCAAGACGTCTACTGGTGCAAAAGTTTCATCAAAATCAATTCCTTCAATTTGAGTATAACCTTATACCACTAGTCTAGCCTTGTTTCTAATTATATTTCCACGCTCGTCAGACTTATTTTTGAAAATCCATTTTGTTCCAATGATGTGTTTATCTTTAGGTCTTGGTACGAGATGCCAAACATCATTTCTTACGAATTGGTTAAGTTCTTCTTGCATCGCAACAATCCAGTTCTCATCAGCAAGAGCTTTTTTTACGTTAGATGGTTCTATTTGGGATATAAAACATACATAATTACATATATCCTCAAGTTGTCTACGGGTGCGAACACCAGTGAGAGGGTTTCCAAGAATTTGTGTGGTTGGATGATCTTTAACAGTCATCAACTCAGAATCAGTCTGATTCGATGAAGTATCGGGTTTATCAATGATTAGAACTTCATCATTCTCTGAATTAGGGATTGGCGTGTTTAAGTGATTATCAATGACAACATTGATGGACTCTTGAATCACACCAGTTCTTTTGTTCAGAACCCTATAAGCTCGACTGTTTAAGGAATATTCTAGAAAAATCCCTTCATCACTCTTCGTATCGAATTTTCCTAAATTTTCACGATCTCATAAAATATAGCACTTGCTGCCAAAAATTCGAAAGTATTTGACAGTAGGCTTTTTATTGAACCATAATTCGTAAGCCGTTTTATTATTATCTTTGCTAATGTAGACTCGGTTAATAATATAGCAAGCTGTGTTGACTGCTTTAGCCCAAAGATTTTTAGAGAGCTTCATGCTATTCAACATGACATTAGCCATTTCCTGAAACATCCTATTCTTTCTTTACATAATTCCATTTTGTTGTAGAGTTTTGAGAGCAAAGAATTCATGTAATATTCCTTGGTCGGTACAGAACTTCTCAAAATTGCTATTCTTAAATTCAGATCCATGATCACTACGAATCTTACTGATTTGAGAAGATTTTTCAGTTTGAATCCTTTTGAGAACTTTTCTTACTTCTTCAAGGGTTTCAGATTTATCCCTTAAGAAGACTACCCATGTGAATCTGGTAAAGTCATCAACTATTACCAGGATATACTTTTTCCCACCACAACTTTCCGTTCTGGTAGGTCCTATTAGATCCATGTGGAGGAGTTCGAGTGGTCTTGATGTGGTATTTGAATTCACTTTTTTGTATGAGTTCCTTGTTTGTTTGCCTATCTGGCACTCACAACATATTTTATCTAATTTCTGAAGTTTGGGTAAATCTCTTATAAGTTCTCGTTTGCTCAATCTATATAAATTTTGATAATGTACATGTCCAAGACGTTTGTGCCATAAATCAGTCTCGTCTGTATGGACCATGTAACATGTTTGATTCGATGAGCTGGATTCGCTAATAATATAGCAATTTTCAGACGTTATACGTCCAGTTAATATTATAGAACCCTTATTGTTTAGTATCTCACAGCTTTGATTAGAAAACCGAACACTATGGTTATTATCACATATTTGAGATATGTTAAGCAAGTTATGTTTTAAGCCTTCAACATATAAAACGTTTTTAAACACAGGAAGATTAAAAAGTTGAACCGTACCTTGGCCTATAATCTTGCAGTTGCTACCATCACGAAATGTGACTGAACCATCAGTCATATCTTTTAGATCCGTGAATAAAGCTTCGTCACCTGTCATATGCCTGGAGCATCCACTGTCAGGTACCACTTTGAATGACTTGTTGCTTTGAAAGCAGTGTGAACAACCAAGCAGGCAACTTTAGGAACCCATTTCATAACTGTTTTGGGTTTAGGAACATAGTTGGTCTTCTTTTGTTTATAGTTGTAAGAATGACCTATAGAGTTAGATTTTAAGAGCTCCTTTAGTAAATCAACTATCTTTTCAGCTAGTGGATTTCATTTTTGATTAATGTTGACATGGCTGCTTCTAGGGTTTTGAAAAGTTTTTGAATTTCTAGAAAAACCTTGATAAGTACTTTTCCCTTTTGAGTTTGAGGACTCTCCTTTCACAAACATAGGAGGAGTATACTTTTGTTTAGGAGATAAATTTTTATCATAGCCCTACGCGGATAGATCGCCACATTTTCTTGATCCGGATAAAAGTTTTTCTAACTTTGGATCACCTTGGGCATATTTTCATGTGTCCTTTAGACTCAGAAGAGAAGATACTTCATTTTTAAGTTTATCAATTTCAGATTTCAAATCAACAATTAAGGAGTTTTTGAATTCCAAATCGCATTTTAATTTTTCAAAACAATATGAGATTTGTGATTTTTCTAAGACAAGTAATTCAAAACATTCTTTGAGTTTAAAAAACTTTTCTTTTTGAAGTTTAAGTTTGACAGCAATTTTACAACTTTCCTTATATAGGGCATTGTAAGCGTCTTGAAGATTATCTTCATTTTCACATTCACTACTCAGATTTTCTTCACTTGTTGAGTCATTATTTGAAAATGTAAATTTGGCTAGAGTTATAAGAGCTTTAACTTCATTGCCCGACTCAGTTTCAGAATCTTCTGATTCAGAAGAAGCTTCAGAATCAGATGATTCATCCCAAGTAGCCAACATACCCTTCTTTTTGGGTTTGTCCTTTTTAGGACATCTATTTGCTAAGTGCCCATATTCTTAACAGTTGTAACATTGACTATCTTTCAAAGATTTTCAAGATTTGGGTCTAAACTTCTTTTTATCATTCATTCTTTGAAAATCAACCCTTTTCTTGCTTTTGAAAATCTTGTAAAATTTCTTAGCTAAAAGAGCCATATCATCTTCTGAATCAGAATTTTCTTCTGAATTACATTTAGAGGATTTTAATGCGATAAATTTACCTTTAGGAGCTTTAAAGTTTAACTCGTAGGTTTGTAAAGAACCAACTAGTTCTTCTACCCTCATATTATCCGTATCACGAAGTTCCTGGATCGCGGTTACTTTAGAATTGAACCGTTCAGGAAGTGAGCGTAATATCTTTGCACACACTTTACTTTTTGGGATTTTATCGCCAAGACCCCACATTGAGTTTATAATGTCATTCAATAGAGTGTAAAAGTCCATAAACATTTCATTTTCCTCCAAATGAATTTCGTCAATTCTGGTTGTGAGGAGTTGGACTTTAGATTTTTTGACAATTGTAGTACCCTCGTGTGTCATTTCTAATATATCCCAAGCTTACTTTACAGTATCACAGGAAATGATTCTTTTGAACTCATCCGGTGATAGTGCGCAAGTGATTGCATTTAGTGCTTTAGCATTTGTACTACTCTCACTTTTCTGAAGTATGGTCCATTGGTAATATGGTGTGACTTTCATAGATTTTGAACCGTCAACCCCAGTAACTTCCATGATAGGAGGATTCCATTCAGTCACTGTGGCTTGCCACACACTCTCATCCATTGATTTGAGGAAGATCCTCATTCTGGCTTTCCAATAGGCATAGTCGGAGCCATCAAAGGGTGGAGGCCTAGTGACTGAAAGGCTATCAAAATTTGACATCTAAAATAGCTTAAATCGTTAGCTCAGGAATTAAATCCAAGAATTAAAATAGAGCTATTAGGCTTTGATACCACTTGAAAAGGCCTAGCTATATGGCGTAGAGGGGGGTGAATAGGACTATGCCAAATAAAACTTATAATAACAGAATTAAAAAGAATATGATAGCCAAAATAAATCACAATGCAGGAAAGTAAAACAACCTCAAAATTCAGATCTTGAGAGGTTGATACAAATGTTGTTCTAGGGACAACCTTACACCAAAAACTAGAGTTTATGGTAGGACAACCTTATTTCTAGAAAGATCTTTGTATCAAATCTCAAACCAAAGAGGAATACAGAAATAAACACAAACTAAACTAAAATAAATTGTAATCACAAATGTATTGTTCTAGAGATAGCCATACACCATAAAAATGGCAGGGCAACCTTGCTGGAATAACTTTAAAGGAAATTAAATATCAAGCTGATAAAGGAATAGCAGAAAATAAATTCTAAACTATTATAAAATTCCCACAATGCTTGAATTAAATGATTACAACATTCACCACCATACATACATCCCACAAATAAATAATTAAAGTTAGAAGTATAAATCATTCAACCATTACACAAGGGATTATAGTGGTTCACCTGTGTGTTCACCAACTGTTAAATAACAGCCACACATAATGCTACTCCACTCCTAATATCCTCACACAGGGGATATTAGCGTTCACTAACAAAATAGGTTTTCACAGGTTCACCCAAAACCTTTACAATTGTGTCTTTGTCTGTGGGCTTACACAATTAAAAAACCCCACTTCTGAGTTTTCCTGGCTCTCCTCAGATAACCAATACAACAAGATTTTTCTGGCAAATCTTGAAAGAAACCAAAACAGAAAGGAATTTATAATTAAATGTAAAATACCTGATTATCTCCTTCATTGTAGTAGCCCGGTAGAACCAAATCAGAGTAGATGATTGAATGTCCAAGTTCAATGTCCAGTACTCAATTACAATGGTTCTAGTTCTAATAGATTTTAAATTAAACCAAATAGGGCTTGCCTTAATTGATTTTAATTCCAAAGAAAGGGAATAACAATTCCTCTTATCAAATTAGATTGGAATAGCAGAAACAAAATCAATTAAATAAAGCTAAAGAAAGAGAATATTAAATAAGCACACTTAGCTTAGATGGAGCAAAGAATTATCTCTCAGAAGTTTGACGAAGATTAGATTGAATGGATTAATTAATTCCGTTCATTCTTCTGAGATTCGTGCTCTATTTATAGGTGAGCAGATCGCGTCTTCAACTGGTCTAGGGAGCTCTTCGACTAGTCGAAGAATTAACAGATTTGAAAAAATCGGGTGCGATAAGTTTTGACCGTTCTATGACTGGTCAAAGGTCTCCTTCGACTGGTCGAAGAACCTGAATTTCATCGCTGGACTTTGAGTCGAAGACTTTTGACTGGTCGAAGATGCAGTCGACACTGTTCCATCGACTGGTCGAATAGATTTCTGGACTAGTCGAATCTTAACAGAAAATATCTGAATTTTGTAACAAACTCACGACTGATCGAGGAATTTCTTAGACTGGTCGAAGCGAAGCTAAGACTAGTCGAAGAAAGTCTAGGACAAGTCTTAGAACTGCCCAAACTCATGTAACTTAAACATATGACTTATGTATCCAAAATAGCCTATTCTTAAGGTCAACCTAAGGTCAATCAAACCTCAACATGAAGAAAGGACATTGAAACATTAGGAACAAGTGACCTTAAAGTTTAAGCCTTGAAGTCTTGATGTAGTTCAATCTTGAAATCTTGATGTAGCTCAACCTTGAAAGTGTCTTGAGTTCTTTACGAACTGCCTTGTACTCTTCTTGAAGTCTTGCATTCTTGAGTCATGTCTTGTGAGCAATACTTGTAGTTAAGGTTCATTTTTGAGTGAATCTTTGTACTTGTGAGCTTTGCTTGTTGTGAGCTTTGCTTGTTCATGAATGTTGATCTTTGAGAGAGCTTCACTTATGCAAGTTATATAACAGTGATTTTGGCATCACAAATTTGACAACAGACAGGGATATAAACTATAACACTTACAAGAGCCACATGCATACGTCATGACACGAAGTCCATGTAACGTTGGGCCCCGACACGTCAAGTTTGCATATTCGGCGTTGTTAGAAAAACCGCAAAGACTTCCGGTTGATAATAGGTACGGTCCATTATCTTTACGTGGCCAATTATCCATCCTAGGATGAAGTTAATGATTGTGGTTACTGAAATTGCTACACATGTGTGATTTGTAGGAATTTCGTTAATGAATTCTCCTTGTAGTTTGCCTAAACATGCATAGGAAAATCAATGCTCAATTCCAAGTCAGATAGACTAGGCTGAATTGAACATTGCCTTCCTCCATTAATTTTCCTTCTTTTCATGAATGATTGAAGTTGGATCATCCCTAAATTTGATTGAACTTAGAAATTGTACTGCATGTTTGTCTATGCATTAGATTTTACTCGAATGTTCGCTGCTTATTGCATGTATGACTGAACTTCCTGTAAATAAGAGTAACACGTGATCCTTTCTTTATTATTAGGAAATCTAACCCTGTATGCATGCATGTCAAGTTACTGCCATTAGGAGTAGTTTACATTCCCTTTTTGGTACCTTGTAAACTATGTCATGATTAAATGGATGCTTCTTATTACTCACCTTCCTATGCACTCAACATACCTCACCTCACATGAATTGCTATGTTAGTTGTAATGCGGCCTGCATGTTCGTTAAAATGCCCAATAGATTAGAATTTTCTAATTTGTTGCATATATCCGTTCTTATAGATGCTTAGTTGATTTATTAGTATTATTGATTGACTATGGCTGTTTTAGTTAATTGGGTTGGCCAACAAAATCAGAAATATTCGCAATGGTAGCCCCATTAGATTGGCTGCCCTGGGCCAATCCGACCGATCCAAGCTGAAGACAGACAACCGACAGTAGTTGGACTACGCGGGATGCTTGTACCCAGTGCCGGTTGCATCGTACTTCATCTGAGTCAGCCAAATTAGTCCACCAATTGGCCAACCATGTATGTTCACCATGTATGGTCATGCCTTCCTAAATTTGAAGCACCCCATACCTTTGAGAGGCCACTATTAACTGTAATGGTATGATCCCCAAGACTCATGAGCCGTGCATAGTAGAATGGGACACCGTGTTCGAGCTGTTGGCCTACGTTGGGGTGATAAGTCACCCCATAGTGAGCAATGAGCAACCAAGTCTCTGGAGCAGGGCATAGTAGAATGGGACACTATGTCAGTACTGTCAGCCTACGCTGGGGTGACGAGCCTCCTTGTAGTGACCAGCGAGCACAGGAGGTGATAAGTCTTTGTTCGAATGACCCCCGTAAAATTACCCAGCCGATGGTTCCGTGCCAGAGTACCATTCGAACAACCTCGGTATGAATGGAATTGAGTGACGAGTCATTTCCCTTATGGTGATTTGGTTATGTGACATGCCTGCACCTCAAAACTGTGTGATCATACTCGGTGTTTGGGTGATAACCCATACCGAGTTGATCATCAAACCTTTAGGTATCATGTCTTACTTTTGAAATTATTGATTTATAAGACAAAGGGATGATACCTAAATTTAGATCAAGGATCGCAGGCTCAGAGCCGCTATGGTCACCCTGGGCCAAGAGATCTAGGTAAGGTCATTGATTAAATGGAGGTGTTTCAGCTTCCCCAATCTTGTTGGATGAACAGACTTAATTAAATACATGGCTAACATGAATATTCACGCATTGCATTAGCTAGGTTGGCGACTCGGCAGTTAATGTCGCATTGAGGGAGTGTTTGTCATTTGTGATCGTAAGATGGAGTCGCTTGAGGGGGGTATTATTGGTGAGGGCGTGTATCATTCCATAATACATGCATATACACTAACAAGAGTAGTTAGGTATTGGTGTTTGTATGCTTTTCATTAATCTGGCCTTTGGAATTGATATTTTATGTAACTCATTTCTAATGGTACCCACTGAGTTGATCACTCACTCCCACTCTGGGAGGTGTTTTAAAACACCAACGAGACCCTTCTTTAGATGTAGGTGTCGCGGAGCACGATGCTATATTGCCCCAAAAATTGAGGGTCGAGCAGAAGCTCAACTCCCAAGTTCCAACGCATCACTTATGCAACATAGATAATGATGTTTAAATGTTATCCATATTAGTGCATTAAACATGAGTAGGATTATCCTAAAACAGCATATCATACTCTAGAGATAATTAAGTTAAGTAAGCGGAAGACTGAGATAGGTATATAATGTATAGAAGTATTTCTCAATCCCTAGAGTATGAGTATGTTACCAGGCTAAATATATACATGTGTTGATCCAAAATTTACAAAATATCAAAGTGTAAATATCTAACTAATCTAGGTAACCCTATAATCCTGTCGAATCAGAACAAGGTTTACGAAGACCCAATTGATAACTGAATATAGGAGAATTTCTTCTCCTCGTCTATGAAGTCCATTTCAGCTGCATAGACTTCACCATTACCTGCATCTATAACAGAGTCTGGTTGGTGTTTTAAAATACCATCCCAGGTGGGAATGAGTAGCTAATTCAGTGGAATTATAAAGCAAAGGTTAACATGTTATCAATTCAGTCAAGTAGTAATGATAAAGTAGTACAACACTCATGTCCTAAGTACTCTTGTTAATGCAAGAATGATATGCTATAATGATGCATGCCCTCGCCTACACTCCCTTAGCGACACCATCTCACGGTCACACATGCTACTTCCACTATGCTCTTCCACGCCAAAGGCATATGCAATGCGGTGCATGGTCGTGTTAGCCAGTTCTTTATTAGGCCTATTTATACAACAAATTTTGGAAGCTAAGGTACCTCCCTTTATATCATTTACCCAAACGATGATCCTTCTAAGGTCGTCAATCCTAATTAATCGCATACAATTGGTAAGTTATAGGGCATCACTCCTAATGAAGGCAGTGGATAGGCAAGTTCAGTTGATTATACTCGAGGTTACTCCACCAATGCCCTACCAATTGGAGCACTATTTTTTAAGAGGGTCTGGATCAGATGGTACACCCCAACGCATGCTGGGACCGTAACCAGGCTGCACCGGGGTAGGCCGACAGCTCGAATACAGTGTCCCATAATACCGTATTCAGCTTACGAGTTTTGGGTTGCTCACTAGTCACTACGGGGAGACTCGTCACCCCAGCGTAGGCTGACAGCTCTACCATGGTGTCCAATACCACCATGCCCGGCTCATGAGTCTTAACGGATCGTGGTACCATGGTTAAATGGGCTTTACATTGATAAGGGGTACATTAGACTCAAACAGTAGCATCCATACATGGTATGCACATGATAGGCCAACCAGCTTATTAGACAAGTTCGATGGTATGAACGTACATTGATTTAATCGACATAGAGCGTATAAGCACTCCACGTGGCCTAACCATTGTCAACAATCATCAAACGACTCGGATTCACCGAATGCATCAAATGTGGCGAGACTAATTCAGCCACTTAAACAGGAATTGTTATCGATTGCCTGGACTACGTAGTAGTCCCAATCATACTTAAATGCAGCATGTGAAAACATGTGATAATCATATAGGTATTTAATAAACAATCCAAGTACATCACTCATTTGAGCATTTTATCAACATATTGAACGTGTTACCGAACATTTCAATTCATCCATAAATTGCATAGTTGAAATTAAGATTTCATAGAGGAAATTACACATATAGATAAGGTAATTGAGAATTCTATCTCAACACCCTTATTAAATGCAATTCATCAAACAATATCTCATTTAGACATTTTATCAAACATATAGAACATGTTATTATGCATATACATTTTGAATATAAATCACGTAGTTGAAATTAAGACTACATGAAGGAAATTATACATCTAGATAAGGTAGTTGAGAATCCTATCTCAATGCCCTTAATAAATACAATTCATCGGACAATTTCTCATTCAGACATTTTATCAAACACTTAGACTACACATTACCGCATATATGAATTAAATTATTTATAGCATATATTATGGCAAATCCTTTCACAAAGGAGTTGTCATGCATACAACAATCATATATTCTAGGTTAATAGTCATGGCAAGCACAAATCATGATAGCAATTTCATTCAAATGCTTCAACAAACACATGGAATGCGTTATATATTCACATAGTTCACACACATGTATTATTTATCAAACACATTGTAATTAAGATCATATGGCAGCAATCAAGTCAGACATAAATCATTAGCTGACATTGAAAGCCTTGAAAACTATAACCTAAATATTTATAGTCCGCACCTTTCGTCGGTTAACTTGTTTCGAACTCGGTTCGAATCCTGCGCTTCCGTCTATAGAACAAAGACTATCTAAATCACGAAACAGGTTAGCTATTACATCGATTACTCTATTTGGATTCCTAAAATGAACTTAGGGTTAGGATTTCTTACCCAAATCAGAATCGAAATAGGTTAAGTAGCGTAGTAGAGAGGTGAATTGGGGTGAGGAGTTGTGGGAAAAGATCTCAGCAACTATCTCCAAGAATCCTTCTTCCTTCCTCCCACTTTTCTCTCCTTTTCTCTCTCGCTCACTCTCTCTCCTAGGGTTTTTTAGGAAATTCGTATGAGGGAGAGAAGGGGTGGTTTAAGGGCCTTATAGGCGCCCAAAACTGATGTCAATGGCCCTAGGGCCATGGTATACTTAGGTTACAGCCAAAAGGCATCTGTTTCGAGTAAACGGGACCTCTAGTAAGGTTCATTTCTCACATACGTCACAAGGCAAGTTCCCTGATGATGGATCTACACCAGCACTGTGTTTATGGTGCAATCTGACAAACGGATCGGCCTTGAAGGACCCGTATCAGATCAACAATCATCGTTACCCGATCAGGGCCACAAGTATACCAATTGGTGCAGGGAAATTTCCCTTATCCATGGGTGAAGTTTGGTCAGAATCTGATGGTCCGAAGTCTTCAATTTCGCCCGCAAGCTAATGGCCCAAATCACTTAAGTTCTGGTTCACTTTCTAAAGATATTCACGTTTCTCACACACTTCGTTCCAAGCTCAAGTTCTGCATTTCTGGATACTATTTGGGCTCAATTCCCACGATGATTGTCAATCCCAATAAGGCGGTCATAACCTTGTAGTTTCACAGTAATCAGATTTTTGACTCGCAGTCAAGGTCCGATACGGAGTTTCAATGTGCTCCCGAGAGCATCTGGGTTTTGAGATTGTTCCTAGGTTGTTAAGTAATGTTAAGTTAGTGATTTTAATAGTTTTAGGTCTTGTATTTTGTATAGAAAGTGGTTCAAGCCAAATCCATCAATTGTTTAGTTTAGTACTTAACTAAATTCCGCCCTAATTACGACAGAATAAGGTCCTAGGGTAGTTCTATATCCCTTTTTGGCACTTTTAGTTAGTATATTATTTTAATTATTTTTTTACTAGTTCTTCATCAAGTTTACTTTATCTCCACCAAATTTCATTAGATTTAGTATTGTAGAAAAATTCTAAAAAGTTTGGAAGTAGCAGCTGTCCAAACTAATAATTTTCAGACAATTGTCACGTCAACCTAGATTTTACTATATTAATATTTTTATTATATTTTTTACTTATTTTTTTATGAAACTAGACTTATCAAGCTTTAATCTGACTTTTGAATCACCTAATTCAAAGTGATAACGAGGGAGATATGACTTTTTGAAGTCGGTTGAAAATTACAGAAAATTGCAGTGAGGGTCCACCGAATTTTCGGTGCACCGGTGAGGCATCGCGGTTGGCGGGATGGCATCGCGCCCGCCTAGTGGTGGTTTTGCCACGTGAATTTTTGAAACGGGCATATCTTTCAATCCGAAATGAGTTACGCGACGTGCCATATATGAATTTGGGGTAGGAGAGCTGATCTATCGAAATAACCTATTTATTTTATGAGATTCCAAAATTTTAATGGTAAAAACCCATTTTATTTATGTATTCACTATTTATAGTAAATTTTAGTTTAAGTATTATTCTTCATTATTTAAACTTTAGGATTAGTGTCTAATATGAAAATACTTGAAAATTTTGAAGAATAAGGTGGTGAAAGGTGAGATTTCGAAGGAAATGGGTTGAAAAGGGATTTTAGACTTTGGGATTGAGTTCTGAGAAGTCAATAAGGTGTTATGATCGACCCATTTCCTAAGGATGACTAAATCTAAGTTGAAAAAAATGCAGGACGTTACAGATGCACTAGACGGGGCTAACATAGATTAGGAAGAGGAGCTTCTTACTTCCAGCTTTTGGGCGGATCCCCATATACCGCACAGGATTAGCGATGGGCCGTTGGGGTGAGGGGATAGTTGCATACCATTTTTTGGACTTAACATTTTGTATATTTTTTCGAGTGTCACCTCATACGCCCCGTATGATATTTCCTTGTTGGATCTGCACTTACTTAGCCGTGTTTTATTTCAGTAGCTTAGCTGTGGTTTATAGTTTATGATCCATTTGATCCCTCTATTGCTCATTTTATTTGATTTATACCTAAAATTACTAACTCTTTAGATATAAGTGACACCCAGGAACTTGGGAGTAAAGTATTGCTTGACCCCCCAAAAATCCAGGGTGTTACAGGTAGTATTAGAGCAATGGTTTGGGATTAAATTGGGTTGTGGATTGTGAACTCGCCATAATGCATTCGCTGACGTCGGAGGGAATGCAAAAACTTAGGGACGCTAAAACGATAGGACCAACCCCCAGTAATTCCAAGCGGTCGAGTCTTAGATAGAAAATCTAACTTTTGAGAGTCTTGGATTAATGAGAGGGAGATTGTGATAATGTTAGCAATTAGATCTGGGAGCCTTAAAGTGTGTTTTAGCCCACCCTTGGGCAAGGGCTCAGAAAACTTATGGCGAAATCCAATTCGACCAAACCAGGTAGTTAAAGTACCCCATTCTATCCAAATTTTGTACACCTTGCGTCAATAACTCATGATGGTCCTTAAGATACGTCTGCTTCAAGTTTGGATACCACAGGTACCCTACGCTTCCGATTGAAGCGACTTCTGACGCACCTTTATCATTAGACCTGCGGATTCAAGCCAGATTATTAAGGAAGGGGAGTGTAGAGTTGGAAGAACGTAGGATAGTCGCGACCAGCGTCCCGAGGCCCAAATAGGCATCGTTAACTTGAATTCAACATTCCTGACCCATTTTGAGACAACGGATGTCACAAAGGGGAAAAAATTCAAGAAAACAGAGGAAATAGGGGTTGAAGGTCACGTTGCCCATGCCCGGGACACCAGTGGATTGCGTGGCCCATGCCTGGGAGGCCAGCAGGCTGCGTGGCCCATGCCAGGGGGGCATTGCCCACGCCTGGGCCATTGATAAGTGGCCCCCCTTGCAAGGTCACACACGTGTGAGGCCTACTCCACTTGTCTTCTAAGCCCCAAAACCCCCATTCCCTCTCATTTTCCTACATTCCATCCATCCCAAAACCTTAGGACCTCCTCTCCCTTCAAAATGTTTGAATCTATTTCAAGAAAAACCCATTATAAGATCTCTTAACCTCATCTTCAAAACCCATCTCCTTCCTTCTTCACATCAAACCCCTTTCTCTCAAACCTCCTCCTTCAAAACCCATCTTTTTTCTTCCTCACATCAAACCCCTTTCTCTCAAACCTCTTCCTTCAAAACCCATCTTTTTTTTTTCCTCACATCAAACCCCTTTCTCTTAAACCCCCTTTCTTCAAAACCCATCTCCTCCTCAAAGGTCCAAGGATCTCCATCCCCTCCCTTACAAACCCATCTTCCCTACTCAAACTTGGGCAAGGAAAGATGACATTCCTCACCTCGATCCTTTCTATTCCCGTGATCCTCTCTCTCATAGGGAAGAAGAGATCGGCTCCCGAAGAGGCGAGGCCAAACCATGAGAGGCAGAGTAAGAAGAATGCCAACTCATAGGAGGAGTTAAGCTGATAAAGACGAAGCAAGTGAAGTGCCAATCCGTGAGAAAGGACGAACCCTGAGGTTCGATCCAAAAGGAGAAATAATCCCCAAAGAGAGCTTAGAATACAAGCCACCCAACCACCCATTGTGGATTTGGGAAATTTCTCGGAACGCAAGGTTGCCTTCGAGGCCACCATGGAGGAGCGTTTGTTCTGTAAGTATGACCTACTCAACCAACTTGTGAGAAAGGGATGGGGTCCTGTAATGCCCCAGTTTTTCAAAACCCGAGTATGCGATTCGTATTCCAAAAATTCAGGAGTTAACTGATGATAATGATAACCAATAGGTGAATCAAAGTGCAAATGACAAAAATGAAAACATAGCATAGATGTGATTCAAAGATGGGAACAATATTCTGGCTCACACGGCTGGGGGCCATTTACATAACCTCGAGTTCTCAAATTCTAAGTGTACTGGATTAAAAATAAAGGGCTAATCTACTGGTTCAACATAAAATAGGCGGCTGCCTCCTGCTGCAGCTCTTCGTCATATAGCTCCTCATCAACGACCACCGTCTCCAAGTCTGCTGCGTACTCGTTGGCTTCTGTACCTGCGTCCTCTTTACAGTTGAACATTGATGAATGAGTGGCCAACTAAGTGTGATCTCCCCTCAAGATTACACATCGCCGCCCTAGACAAGATGTAGCATAAAAGAACATAGCATATAAAATAATACAGGAATGCAATCTTATTAAATGCATGGATGTATGAGTGCACATCAACTGGGGATGCTCATCTAGTTGGCTATTGGGCAATACCCATGCAATATGGTCAGTCACCAGTGAAAGTATATAGTACATGCGTAATGCTAAACTCACCAAAAGTGGGTCGATGTCGATGGTCGAGGAGCTAGCGAAACGATACCACAACTAAATCCTATTAGTCACGTGCTACAGCATCTAGAATTAGTCATCTGTCATCGTCTGAATGCGATGTATGCATGATTAGTCAACCCGTTATTAGTCCAATTACACTCAGCCAATTTGAATAAGCTCACAGTCACTACGAGGAGTTCATGGCCCAGCATAGGCCAATGGCTTGGGCATAGTATCCCATGACTACCATCCCCGGTCCATGAGGCTTCTGCCTTAGGGTGTGTAGAACCCACCAACACGTGGGCAATCAGTTCCACTACAAAGGGCCACTATCATATACTGACTTGAATGAATTATCAAATTTGTTAAGTACAACGATTAAAACATGATGGCATGTATGATTAAAAGGTAAGTGAACAATAGTAATTGTAAATATTGCAAGGCTCATTCCATTGTCAGATAGGAGGAACCACATATGGATAGTAAACCTCGAAATCAATTGCCACAATCCACAACCTCCAAGTTAGGGGTCTACTCATGTCATAACTAGTCTAGTTACACCCCAAGCATGGACTCTCCTTACTTAGAGTTTTCCATGGAGAGATTTTAACAATGTGTGTCACGAACAATAGCATGGAATCCGCTCATAGATAAGAAGTAGAGAGCATTGCATGTACACCTACAAATCACATGATCATGAGTTTTAAAATCCAAAATATATATTAAGTAAAATGTCGCATTACGCAAATAAT
Source organism: Magnolia changhungtana (assembly GCA_030180095.1). Classification (NCBI taxonomy): domain Eukaryota; kingdom Viridiplantae; phylum Streptophyta; class Magnoliopsida; order Magnoliales; family Magnoliaceae; genus Magnolia; species Magnolia changhungtana. The sequence goes on from JASAUF010000632.1 coordinate 1,216,952, forward strand.
TTAGATAGTTTAACTCACATGTTCAAATAAGCTAATCGAGTATGAGTATAACCCTATAACATGCTTTCAAAGTCAACCATCAAATGTACTAAGTGGTCTCACTAGGTAAGTCAATTATCTCTAAATCATGGAGGTCATTATTCTAAACAAATATGCCAAAATAAATACAACCTATTTCGGAGTATTTAAATCATTTCTTGAAACAGTTAAAATATCTACACATTCTAGATCATTATAATGACTACTCTTAGTCTAGTTGGGGGTGGAAAGCCCAAGGGGAGGAGAATCATCGCCTGAGCTATTGTAGCACGTCCTTAAATGCGAACTCCTGCAAGTGGTTAGTGGCTCCACAATACTTGGATGATTTCCTAAAGAAAATTTATTTGTATTAGATAATAAATCTAAGGTTTTTAAAACACCAGGGTCGGTTGAACGACCCAAAATCACAATGGTTTGGTTCACATCAAGGGGCGCCCAGGCCCAACTGCAATTTGCCCAATGAGTGGACCCACTCTGGCTTCCAATTTCAGCCTAAACTGGGCCCGATCAGGGCCCACATTTGCTGTCCCTAGCAGACCCCAAAACTGAGCCATGGTGGGCCCTGTTTGGCCTTAACACACCAGCCCACCAACTGCATGAATGAGTCCCACTGGGTATGTACTACTTGTCAAGGTCGTGAACCAAGGTGAGGCCCACTGTTGGGTGTGGCCCACTGTATCTATGGTGAGGTCCATCTGACATTAAAGTGGGACCCCCAACAGAGTGCGGCCCACCAGAAGTTTAGGTCAGGTGAGGTCCATCTGCATGGTGAGACCGGCTGGAGTCCATTCCTGGCCCAGCTTGAGGGTGTAACATCCCGAATTTTTGTCAACCTGGGATTAGACGTCCTTAGGCAATGGGTCGATCCTAAGACCTTATTAACTTGTCAGAACTAAATCCTACGGTCTAAAAATCGCTCCTTAACTATTTTCTTCACAAATTCCACCCTTCACCACCTTTTTCTTTAAAATTTTCAAAGTACTTTCATCCTAGACACTATCCTAAACTAGCTAAGTAGTATAACTTGGATCACTTTATATACAAACTACAAAGGCCCAGGTACCACCTCAGACAGAAATCTTATAGGACTAAACCCTTTAGAAATTAAGTGAGATTTAGCTAGTGTTAAACTAGAGTGCCTGTGAAATTAGCACCAATCGCTTTAAATACGATCTGCAAGACTCAAAACTTGTAGAATCATTGACGCTAGGTTACCCTAAAACTTAGGATCAATCTCATTACCCGGCTGCTCACGGGAGCATCTCAAAACTTCGTATTAGGTCTAAACCGCACATCGGAAGTCCGATTAACACGAAATTAAGGAACTAGGACCGCCTCACTGGGCTTGACAACCACCTCAGAAATCAGGTCCAGTCGATGTCCCACGGCCATTTGCTTGAGTCCGGAGCGAGGGAGTGTGAAAATCACTCTTTCCTTTACAAAATAAATATCTGGAATAGTGATTTGGCACCATTCGCTTGCGGATCAGTATTAAGCAACCAGACCGTCAGAATTAGACCAGATTACACCCTCGGATCAGGAAAAATTTCAGGAACATTTACATGTACTTGGAATTTCAGATCGTGGCCCACCGACCGTCGAACTGAAAATGGTCCGCCACGTGCGATCTGGGAATTCGATCGAGTCAAAAGCGTAATCCCACGTAGATCCATGTGTTGAGAGCTTAAGCCTGACGTTTGGCTCAAGGAGGGCCACCAGAAACCCTTTTTTGAGCTGAAAAAGTGCCGAAATACCTATAATAGTCGTACCCCTTGAACAGGAGTCTATTTCGGTGAGTTTTGAGACTATATAAGGACCTTAAACCCTCTCTCATGGCAGCCATACGAATTTGGGATTTGAGAGATGGAAAAGAAGGAGAATGTGTGGGAGTTGTGGGAAGATCTCCCCACCACTCTACCCTGCTGCTATCGGTGCTTAACCACCTCATTCTTGCCGCTTTCCCGACGATTCCGGCGTCATTTTTAGGTAATAAACCCTAACCCTAACCTGTTTGGGGGATTTGATTGTTGTAGGTTATGAAATAGCTAACCTATTACCTTCTCTAGGTTGCCTAGTTGTCGTATACGGAAGCTAGACAAACCTATCGATTCCGTTGCGATTCTACGACAAAAGGTGCAGACTTTAGGTGTATAGGTTATGGTTTTCAATGCTTTCAATGTTAGATAATGATAGATTCATGATCTGCATGCAATTGCACATGTACAAAGTGCTTTCCGTTTTCTGTTTCGATTAGAATTGAAGAATATGGAATTTCACATACTCTAGGTATTCGTATAAAATACCGTATACGTATTTTTTTTTTTAAATGTGTTTGACATGTTTATTTGTTGTATGGATATATGATATATGGATAAAATACTTATATGGCGAAAGGATTCGCCGAAATACATGTTTTACCAATATACACAATGTATGTAGAAATACCGTATTGTAAGGAGTGCCGTATACATGTATATTTTGGAAATGTGTTTGCCATGATTATTTGTCGTATGATTATATAATATATGGATAAATTACTTATTTGGCGAAAGGAATCGCCATAATACATGTTTGCTTGTATACTCTATGTATGTTGAAAATGCGTATTTTAGAAAATACTGTATATGTATAAATTTTGGAGATGTATTTATCATGATTATTTGCTGTAGTAATATATTATACATGGATAAAATACTCACTTGGCTAAAGGATAGCCCTAATACATGTTTTGCTAACATACACCATGTATGTTGTAATAGTGTATTCTAAGTGTTTGTGAAAATGACTGAATGAGTATAGAATTCTCATTCGTGCTCGCCATGACTAATTGTCATGGATTCATGATTGTTGTATTGGCGATACCCTTTTGACGAAAGGATTTTCCCTAAATCACGCCACGGCCAATATACACTATATATGCTAAAATGTGTGGCCCAAGTGTTTGCGGAAATGACTGAATGAATATGGAACTTGGATTCCTACTTGCCATGACTATCCGTCGTGGGTGTATGCGTGTTATGATTGGGGCAACTCCCTAGTGAAAGGATTTGGCCTAATGCCTATGTGATCGACATATGTCATGTATGTTGATGTATGTTTGTTTAAGTGTTTCTTGAAATGTCTGAATGAGTAGTAGTTAGCAAATTGTAATGTATAAGGGTGTTGAGATATGATTCTCAACCTCTTTTAACTATGTGTATGATCTCCTTGGATTGTTGTGTGATTAGGAATTGAACATGTATAAACTCATGCTTGTGTTGTGATTCATAACATACTCAACTGCTTTATGATTATAACTATGTAATGCATATGTTTAAATTTATATTTACGTTGTATGATCCGTCATGGGTGATGGGGGGAGCGGAGCAACGAGTGCGTGCAATGACCACAGCGACCCTAAACGGATAATACCAGACCTTGATTGTATGTGTTGAATCTTGATCCACTACTGCTTTATCTATCTGCACTTGATTGTGTTTGGGGCTATGATTATAGTCCAGACAATCGGTACCGGAGTGGATTTGTGGCTATGATCCATTTGCCACGTGAGATGTGTTCGACGAACCCGAGTCATATTGCGGTTGACGATAGTGGTTGGCCACACGAAGTGCTTATGCGCTTCATATCGTTCAACTTGTTGTGCGCTCGAGCTAGCCGAGCTCGTCAAGCAACTCGATCTGTCCTATGTATGTTCACCATGTTTGGACGCTACCGCTTGAACCTAGGGTACCAAACTTACCAGTGAAATCCCTTTTAACCATGGTACCTCGATCCGCTAAGACTCATGAGCCGGGCATGGTGGTATGGGACACCGTGGTCGAGCTGTCGGCCTACGCTGGGGCCACGTGCCTCCCCGTAGTGACCATTGAGCAACCAAACTCGTGAGCCGAATACGGTGGTATAGGACACTGTATTCGAGTTGTCGACACCTACGGCGAGAGCCGAGTACGGTGAGACCTGTACTCGTGCTGACGGGCGACGAGTCCTCCATAGTGTCTTCGAGTATGCTCTAAAGTCTGTGATTGGCGATGAGCCCTTCGCAGCAACTAGAGTATGAGTTGAGCCGAGTACGGTGAGACCTGTATTCGAGCTGACGGCTAGCGATTGAGCCGAGTACGGTGAGACCTGTATTCGAGCTGACGGCCAGCAATTGAGCCGCATACGGTGAGATCTATGATCTGTCTTGACGGTGACGAGCCCTTTGTGATGCTTTCGCTACGCCTCTCAAACCATAATATCGTATGAGATTAACTAGGACTGACGACCCTAGAATGGATCATGTTTGGGAATGATACAAGGGAGGTACCTTAGTTTCCCAATCTGCTTTGTTTGAAATGAACTAATAATTACTCGGTAATCATGCTCATCATCGCACTGCATGTGCCTGGTAGATGTGGAGCACTGAGGGATGGACGCATTCGTGAACGTAAGATGATGTCGCATGAGGGTGGTTTGGCAAGGGCATTCATCATGTCATTTCATACTTGCATTAATAAGAGTACTTAGCATTGTTTGATTGTATTGCTTTATCATTCTTGCTTGGTGAGTTGATAACATGTTAACCTATACTTTATTGTTCCACTGAGTTGATCACTCACTCCCACGTTACGGGACGGTGTTGTACACACCAACCAGATTTGTTGAGTTTCAGGTGATGGCAATGCTTATGAAGCAGAACCGGACTACTTCTATGGTGATGAGGAGGAGTTCTCCTATCTGTATCTCTCAGCGGTCTATGAAGACACGATCTTTTGTATTGACGGGGCTATGGTATTTAGGATAGGAGACATTACACTTCCTCACATTAGGTATATTTTAGAACTGTACTTGTAATTAACTAACCTGGTAACTTTATCACACTCTGGAGACTCACCACTATTTTTATATTATATATATCTATCATAGTCTTCCGCTTGCAATTTAATTGTCTCTAGAGTATGATATGCTGTTTTGGCTTAATCTCACTCATGTTCAATGTACAAATACAGTCAACATTCAATCATCATTCATTTTGTAGCATAAGTGATGTTCTAGAACTCGAGAGTTGAGTTTATGCTCGACCCCCAATTTTCAGGGCGTTACAGAGGGTGCTTTCAACCCATATTCTTGGGCTGATTTTAGTCTAAGTAACAGTCCTACTGGAGGACTGTTCTTAGTCCGATGTAGTCCCACGGCTCTGCAAGGTGCGGCCCACTAAGGTTTAAAGCTCAGGTGTGGCCCACTGCAACGAGAAGCCTACAGCACTGAGGTGCGGTCCATTGTGATCTGGAGCGTGGCCCGAACACTGCCATTGGAGGCCTGCTTTCAGCTAGAAGTGCAGGCATTGCTTGGTTGGTTTCTGGGCTTGGGAAAACAGCCATGGTTTGGCCTGTTTCTCAGCCATATTCCTAGACCCAAACTCGGCCATTAATTAGCTCGATTCCGGCTCGAAACAGGGTCACTATATGGCCTATTTGGAACACCTGTTTCTAGCTCTAAATAGAGCTCATGCATCACCGAGCCCCGACATGTTGCATCGTCATAGGTTCGGCTTGAGACGGATGCTCCAACTGGACCTGCTTTCAGCCTCAATATGCCACTGCCGTGTGGTCTGGTTTAGACCTGGAACAGAGTCATTACCAGGCTCAGTTTTAGACCAAATTGTTGCAATTATTTCATCCTGATAGGACCCAAAATTTTAGCCATTATTTGGCCTGTTGTGAGTCTGAAACATGGCCATTGCTTGACTTGCTTTGGATGTCATCCATGGTCCACAAATGGCTCTGGGAATGCCTCATTCTGATGGCTGGATTTCAGAGAAGTGATTGCTAGATATGGCCCTGAGCTTTGCCAGTCTTTAAACAATCAGATGAAGAAGGTGTTGGGAGTTACCTGGACTCCTCTTCTACAAGTGGAGTTTCCTTGAGCCTGAACTGACCCAACTTGACCCAACCTTGGTCGGGTTGAGCCGGTGTAGTGCGGGCATCGGGTGCTCACGCTTACAGCCTTTACTCCACTTTGCCCTCTCTCAACTTGGCTGGACCGGACTACACTGACCCGTCTCAACCCGCATGGGCCGGGTCGACTCAGTGCGGCACCAGATCTGCCTTTCTCTTCACCCTCACACACTCTCACCTTAGCTCTCTATTTATCTCCTACCTAACTCGTGGTTCAAATCCCGAGGCCAGTGATTTTTATAGCCGTGGGATGAGAAGCTCCAAGAGAGGGAGAGAGTTTCACCCTAGAGGGGAGGGTGAGGATTGCCCCATGTGGCCAATGGAGGGCTCAAGATGAGCCAGCTAAAAACTTCCTGAACGGGAACGGTTTCCCCTTCCAGCCACTGTTACAGGCAACTGCCTGTACATTTCGGGCAATGAATGGTGAGGGTAGATTTCAACCCAAGGAAGGGTTGGGATCGAAGGGAAGCTTCGAGCGCGGATTGCTCACATGGAGGGCCTCTCAACGGTCTTATTTTTGAGAGGGATCAACCGTTCATCCATAGTGCATTTTCATGCACGAGCGCAAGGAATGATTCGGACGTCTTAGCCTTAGCCATTTGGACCTCTTCTGTCTGATAGGCGGTTCAAATCGGTTGGAGAATGGCTCCACATGGCCCACAACATAGATCTCAGCCTCATACACCTTTGGATGGTCCCAACCTAAATTTCTCGCCCCTTTACATGAGCATGAAGGCCTGTACAGTTTTGATGGGGCAGGGCCCAGCGGCCTAATGGACGGTTTGGATTACTCGAAAAATGCCCAGAGTGGGCCACTTTGGGGATCAAAGATCACCATATTCAAACTTTGTTTCTGGCAGGAGAATTTACATTTTCCTCATATTTTGCAAAGAGCTTAGTCAATGCTCGTTTAACCGGGCTAGCTGTTTCAGTGCACTTCGTGCACAAGTGCATGGGATGCACATGCATACTGTATGAGTTCCACCAGGATGGTCCCGATAAATCTGATCCGTTTAAATACCTTATAAGTAGTCATGGGGGAGAGGGGGGTATTGGCCCAATTTTTGGCTGACTTGAGGCCTAGGTGGGCCGTACCACTTGCCCTGGGCTCCATTTAGCCCCATGACTGTTGATCCGGTGGTTGGATCGGTTCGGCACTAATTCTCAACGGTTTATTGTGGTCTTAGAACAAAACGGGCGCTCGGTTGGCTATTTACTAGCCCTCGAAGATTGATTCACCGCCTATTACTATAGTTAGTTGGGTTGGAACTATTCTGATTGAGGTGTCTAGGCAAGGTTACCTTTTAGATTGTCATGGGGTGCATTCCAGCTTCTGGGTCTTATGGGTGGCCCATAGTGGTGCTTGGAAGTCCCGTCCTGCATAAGTCATGTTCGAGCCAATTGATTAATCTAATCTGATTTAGGTTAAGGTGGGTTTAAAAGGTAACACCCGTGTACCAAAGGTACGGAGTGTTACAGGTCCCCTGTTTGACGGAAGCCTATGGGCCGATGTGGGGCAAGCCAGAGCATTCTATACTCGAATAAAAAACCCCCAATACACGCCTATAGGATTTGATATCGTAGTAGGCGGCCAGAATATCCACTTTGGAGTGGAGGCCTTCTCCCAGATACTTGGGATGCCGCCGGGAGAGGTATAAATCGACGAAAAGGACCTGGGAACACGTCGAGGTCGAGATGAGCGTGCACGCCTATTATATGGCCATATGACCCTATGGAGTCGAGATAATGGCTTGTACGTGTCGGCCATGACCCTAGAGTATCATCTACTCCACCGCATTTATACCTACAATATGTATCCAAGGTTGGAGAACCGCACCAAACGCACCCACTATATGGTAGAATTCCTCTACTAAGTGGGTCGTGGAGCGAATGTGTGCGTCCCCAGCGTAGTGCTCCGCCAAATCGTGAAGGCTATGAGGGTGACATGGAAGAACACAGGCCTCCCTTTTGGTCGCCTAGTCAGTCAATTGGCCCACCAACATGGGATCGGTGGATCAGATGGAAACCCTGTGCCAACAAAAATTCTTGGCGATGCAACACTAAATTGCATGGGAATGGGCCTTAGACAACGACAGGCCCACATAAAAGAATTCGGAGACCAAGACGATGAAGAAGAAGATGAAGATGATGAGGATGGTAGTGAAGAGGAAGCTGAGGAAACCGGCGAAGAGTCACTCACCGCTCAAGGCATACATGAGCGCCTGGATGCGCTCGATGCCAGGATGGATAGGATTGAAAAAAAATCAAAAAAGGCAGGAAAGGTGGAACGAGAAGCTGTATCGCACTATGAAGGCCATGATGTGCTACAACCAAGGGGAAGGAGCTCCCCCATGTTCGTCCGACCTAAAAGAATAGTAGCCTAGTATTACTATTAATCAATTGCTTATTCCTTGAAGTAATTAGAATTACTTCCTTTTGTTTGTCATATGATGGTTAAGACCTCTTTTGTTTAGATTAGGCCATAGTTTTCCTTATGTTGGAGTGTCTAGTGACTCATGTGATCCCTATACAAGTGATGTAACAACCCATGTTTGAATGACATTTTGGCTATAATAAGAATTTATATAGAGTTGCTTAAAAATTGCATGCCACCTTTAAAATTTTAATAATTTATCTACAACTCCAAATGAGATGAAATTTTGTAGGATAGATTTAAACTTAATGATGAATCATTATAAAATTTTAAAAATAATTCAAGTACTGAAAGTATAATAAACGTTACAAGAAATAGAGACATTTCGCAATTATATATATATATATATATATATATATATAATTGATTAAACTTACTGATAACTCACTATAAAAATTTAGAAAATAATTTAGTTACTATAAGTATGAAAAATGTTACAAGCAGTAGTGGTATTTTATAAACAAACGGAAAATTGTTGGTTTTGGACAACTAGTACTTCCCAAATTTTTATAAATTTTATAGAACTTCAAATGAAACAAAATTTTGTTAAATAAAAGTAAGCTTAATGATGGATTACTATAAAAATTAAAAATATATATATAGTAACCAAGGGTGACGAATATGTTACAAATAATAGAAGGGTTGAAAACAAAAAAATTTCTGCAACTTCGAGTTGCCAATAGTCTGGTCATGTCTTTTCATATTAAAGTCTAGCATTGGGTGTCTATTTAGGAATTACTTATAATTGTATTAGGAATCATCCTGTGATTGAATTTGATTTATATATATATTGTTTAAGTTATTTTGGTGTAATTAAGTTAAGACCCTTAAGTAGGATTGAGTTTCATAGTTCAACACTCTGTAAGCTCCTGTTAGAGGCGAACTACAGTAAAATATTTTGAGTTTTCTTATTCTCTTATGGACTCAAGGTTCAAACAACATCGAGAAGATGATATTCTTCATGTTTCCCTTCCCGCGTCCTTATTAGCGTTATTAACACTCCAAACCTCCAGAATACCTTAGAACTTTTGATTATTCCTTCCTTAAAATTAATGAAACCGAAGTGCAGTATGCTCATAACCCACTAGCCATAAGATTGAAATGGTAATATACATATAAAATTTTATGCCATTAGAAACCTTTTTAAGATGATCTTTGATGATAGGCATATTAAGAGATTTATTAACCCCTAATTTGGACATAAATTAAAACGAGAACTCTCTTAGACCAAGACCCAAAAGACAACCTTATGAATGTGAAACTTGAACTTCTTAATAAATTTGATATTCCCCAAATATCTAGAATAATCGGACTATGAGCATTCGCAGTATGCTCATAACCCACTAGCCATAAGATTGAAATGGTAATATACATATAAAATTTTATGCCATTAGAAACCTTTTTAAGATGATCTTTGACGATAGGCATATTAAGAGATTTATTAACCCCTAATTTGGACATAAATTAAAACGAGAACTCTCTTAGACCAAGACCCAAAAGACAACCTTATGAATGTGAAACTTGAACTTCTTAATAAATTTGATATTCCCCAAATATCTAGAATAATCGGACTATGAGCATTCGCAGTATGCTCATAACCCACTAGCCATAAGATTGAAATGGTAATATACATATAAAATTTTATGCCATTAGAAACCTTTTTAAGATGATCTTTGACGATAGGCATATTAAGAGATTTATTAACCCCTAATTTGGACATAAATTAAAACGAGAACTCTCTTAGACCAAGACCCAAAAGACAACCTTATGAATGTGAAACTTGAACTTCTTAATAAATTTGATATTCCCCAAATATCTAGAATAATCGGACTATGAAATTTCGGAACCATACACCTGCAAGCATTCGCGGCTTGACCCCATTCTTAATCCTAGGCGACTACCAATGGACTCACTGCTTTGACTAAGCAGAAGACCGGGATCCACCAGGACTAAGAACGGATACAATGAGCCTTCTACCCTGGTTAGGTAGATGATCGATGTATCGGGTTCAAGTCGACTATAACCGTCTCTCCATGTTGGTCGAATGTTTAAAATATATATTTTCACTCTAGATAGAGGAGAACTGTCGTCATGAATCCAAATCTTATAAAAAAATGTAAATAAAATAAAAATTTGTAGTAAACCATTAGGGTGAAAAAGTTTTAAGGGGAGTAGACTACAATAAGCCAAACTAGCATAAATAGTATGCACCTTACCATGCACATGAACGTGAAATCAATTAAACTTAGGCATATAGAATTAAAATACCTTTACCTATTTACATTAGGCAATTTCGAGGATGAAATTATTATTAAGGGGGGTAGATTGTAACATCCTGAATTTTTGCTATTTTGGATTTACCAAAAATCCTTTAATTTTTTTTAATAACTAGCACGTCTTCACTTACAGACCATTAACGCTCAAGGTGAGCTTATACGTGACTGATACCGATAAAGAACCGTATAAATAAGATTGATCAACCGTAGAAAACTAATGAACCTAACCGATCACTTAAACATCAAGTTTAACCCCATGATTTGTTCACATAGGGCCCAAAATCTAATCAACCTACCACTGATTAATCAAGACAATCATAACTAAATTAAAAATCTACCCGAAGCCGAGTCAACTATGGCCCGGATCTTGACTAATGGACTAAATCAACCCAGTTACTCTTTTAGCCTAAAACCAACGGTTTAGAGTGAACATGACCAAATCACCAATTTCACTAATTTCGAATAGGCCATACTGTGAACTTAGTTAATACATACATCAACAACTGTGCTTAGAAAATCTCCCTATCTAAGTTATTCTAGAAGTGCTCTGATTATCTGAACAAGATCTAGACCGCTCGTTAGTGGGCCGCTAGTTCCGAAATTATAGAGTAATGTCCATCTCACTAGGCTTGTAGTCCATCATGGATGACGAACTGAAAAGAAGCCTTGAAACAGATGATTTGCGCCATCCAGTTGGCACTTGTAAAATGCAACTCTTCCAACTATTGACAAAAAATCCGAGTTTTAAAACAAATGGCCCCACCACCTAGGATAATAAATTAAGATATTTCATCCGTCAGATTTCACCCAAATTTGCACTATAGGTTGAAGATATTTCCCTGCACTCGTCTGCCAAATCTGACCCCCGATCGAGAAATGGTGACTGTTGATTGCAAATCGGACCCTTGCGATAAAACCCCACGTCCGTTTTCCATTAAACTTTACACAGCCCTTCATCGGGCCATGGGGCACCTATCCCATAAATTAGATGGGCCAAGGGGCCATCAAGGCAGCCTTAACAGCCAGAAATGGGTCCCACAATGCCTTTTGAAGCAATTAATGAACCTAGTGCCAAATGATTTAATTCCAAGGTATAAAACCCTCTCTCTCATAGAATTTCCAGCAGATGAGAGAGTGAGAGGAGAGAGAAAGAGGGAGAGAGAGAGAGAGATGGAGAGAGGAGGGTTTATGTGCAAGGGAGTTAGGAAATTGGGATTTCCCGCACTTCCACCTCCACATTACCGAGAATCCAAGCCCTATCGCTGTAGAGGCGAGCTACGTCCGATCCAAGGTAAGAATCAGATCTTCCTTCCGTTTCTCCTTAGTTAGAGCCACATACATGTGTCTTGACACGAAGTCCACATAACGTAGGGCCCCGACATGTCAAGTTTGCCGAGCCAACGTCATTAGAGCAACCGCAAGGACTTTCGATCGACAATAAGTGTGGACGATTATCTTTAGGTGACCAATTATCAATCCTGGGATGAAGTTAGTGATTGTGGTTACTGAAATTACTGCTCATGTGCGATTCATAGGAATTTCGTTAATGAATTCTCCTTGTAGTTTGCCTAAACATGCATAAGGAAATCGATGCTCAATTCCAAGTTAAATAGACTAGGCTGAATTGAACATTGCCTCCTATAACCCTCCATCTAAATATGATTAGTATAACACCCCGTCTAAATATGAACAGTGTTTTGAGGCGCCCATGTGCGAACTGGCACAGGGCAATATAAATTAATTACATGTGTGAATGGATTTCCAGTAAATTAATCTGAATTAAGCCACTAATGAGATGTTAATCCAACTACGTTTGGGCCAAGCATGGGCCATAGAACCAGTCAGCCCATTAGCCTTGGCAACTGTTAATGCGAGCCGTGCACCGCCCGAGGTAGGACCGAAATCTCTAAAATTCGTGGAGGCCTGGGGCCTTACTGGGCTTGAGTTCCATGGTGGACATCAGGCTCAAATGACACCCGAAAATGGACAATTTGTGTCGTCCAATCGGCACTTGAAATCCGCAAGTTGCCTCATTTAAAACATAAGGCGCTGAATTTTTAAATCAATTGACCCTATGACTTGAGCCAGCAATTATGGACATTTCAGTCGTCAGATCTCTTCTAAATTTACACAGATGGCCATAAATAATTTGCTGCACTCGCCTACAAAATCTGACCATTGATCGAGGAACGATGACAGCTGATCGCAAATTGGGCCATTGCGGCACGACCCCGCATCCATTTGTAATTAAACTTTGCCCAGCCCTTCATCGGGCTATGGAGCACGTGTTCCATAAATCAGATGGGCCAGGGGACCATCCGGACAGCCCCAATAATAAAAAATGGGCCCACAGGGCCATTGGAGGGATTTCACCAAACTATAGGGTCAACTAAAATAAAATCTGGATATAAATATCCAGCCCTCTCTCTCTCTCACTCCCATAAACTCTAGTAGCTGAGAGAGAGAGAGAGAAGGGAGGAGAGAGCAACGGTGATATGGGGTGTGAATTTGGTTGTGGTGCTTGGGATTTGGAAATCCTCGCACCTACACCTCCTAATCGCCGGAAAACGCCGACCTAAATCGTCGTTGGAGCAAAATCCCACCCAATCTGAGGGAAGATAGGGCTCCAAATCATTTCTCCCTTAATTCTAACTACATGCATGTAACTTTCCCTCTACTCCATGAAATACATGGCCCGACACATCGAACTTACGGACCCAGCGGCGCTAGACGATCTCAACGACTTCCCGTTAACAATAGGTGCAGACCATTACGTTTAGGTAGCCAATTGTCATGCCTAGCATAGGTTTAGTGAATGTGTGTGGTGCATTGTTAGTGCATGTGATGAAATTTTGTTAGATTATATGAATGAGACTTTTAAAAGTGCCTTGGTTTATTAATTAGCGTGAGTGTTGAGTCAGTTAGACTGCAGAGCCTCATAGGAAGATCTCAAAGCGTCTGCCTCAACCGGATATGTGCAAGCTTGCCACAGGTAAATCGAAGTCTCACATCCCATGTCCCAAAACACCAGGTAAATAAAACCCTTAAAACAAGTTAGAACATCATAAGGTTTTTAAGTTAAAAAACTTTTTCAAAAATCAGAAAATCTCTAAGTTTTCTTGCTTTGTCGATTTTATCGATACACATCTCGATATGATTAACCTGCACTGTTGATGTCTCAATGAAAAATCGATTCCATCGAAATGACGACAAAAGTGTCCAGCAACCACATATATATCTGGACGAATTTATCAATATATCAAGAAACCTATCGATATCATCGATATTTAAATCTCGAGTCCATCGAAGCTGAATCGATAATATCGACAGGCAGATCTCCGGTGCCCCTGTTTTCACTTAAGAATATCATATGTGCATCGATATATCGAAGCCCTCCTCGATACCATCGAAATTTAAATTTCGATCACATCGGAAGGCTCTCGATGATATCTGTCGTGGGCATGAAGATTTCCTTCAAAATACTTCAGGATAGTTTATCTATGATCAAGGGTCAGTCGATTGAATCGATATTCAAATATCGATAATATTGGTATTATTTTGATGGCATCAAACAAGGATAGAAACTGTCTAGCAAGCTTAAATGAAAATCCCTTGAATTTATCGATGCCTCGTCACAGCTATCGATATCATCGACATTCATTCCGATGATACGAAGGTCCCTCGATCATTTTTATAAACCTAAAAATTTTCAAAGCAAGTCTCTCTCATTTTCAAATGTCGAGGAATTGAACCTTACATCGATGAAATCGGAGTTAGAAATCCATTGACATCGACACGTGTTTCGATTCCCTCGACCAGCTGACAATAGGTTTCAAAAGCATATGATATTTGAGTTTGTGTCATCGAGCGGACCATCAATGCTATCGAGAGTATAAGCTCAATGATATCGATCCCGCTCGATGATATCGAACTCTATAAAAAATGTGATCATTTTATATCTGTTGGAACCTTTTGCCTATATAAAGAGGACTTGTCTATTATTACTGGTAGAGAAAGAAGAGAGTGCTTTTGAGTATTTTACCTTAGATCATATACCCTAAGCCCTTTCTCTCAGGGAAGTTCATCATCCAATCCACCCTCATCATTGATATTCAATAGAGTGGATTGGGGAATGAACTTAGCATTCAAGGATCCTTCTGCTACTACCTTAATGGCAAATCATTAAGCTGGGATGCCTTGAATGCATAAATGATAGGAATCATTTATCTTCCTTATAGGAAAACATTTTGTAGAGTAGGGTTCAGTCTTCATCTTGACCCAACCCGAAGTTTGTATTGGTACATCATCTGTGTTGCGGATCAAGGAAGCAGAAGATTCTTCATCAACAAAGGAGGAGATCTTCGACAACGTGCTGAATCGGACTCATCCACTTATTTGTAAGTTATCAGAGTCTAGAGGACACTTGTGATCATTCCTTTTTAGGATTGGGTCTAAGTTGTTTCTCACCCTTTCAAGCCCTCGTAGGAGGCCTCCGGCAGGAGTGTACGTGGTGGGTGAGTTGTGTTGACCCTTGCTCTGTGGAGAGCATAAAAAGTTAGGTTCCTTGTGTGGAACCTTGGCTAGTGTGCCTAAAACCGGGTGTTATGTGTTGACCCTTACTCAGGGAGCATAAACAGAGGTTCCTTGTGCAGATCCTTGACCAGTGTGCCTAAAATTGTGTTCTATGTGTTGACCCTTGCTCAGGGAGCATAAACAGTCAGCCTAGGTGTAGGTTGTAAAGGTTGAAGGTGAACCTGATTTAAAACCTTAGGTTTGAGGTGAACCGCTATGAAACCTCCTTAGTGAAATCTGACACACTTAAGGGTTGAGTGCGTCTGCCAGGAGTGGAGTAGACAAGTAGTCGAACCACTATAAAAATGTCTGTGTTTGTGATTGTTCATTATCTTTGATTACTTGTGTAATTTCATGAACTATCTTCATAACTGCTCACACTTCACACACAGTCACATCCATCATTAACTATAAATCATTCCATGTTTATCTTTTAAATAGTTTTGTGATTGAATCCTCGATTTGGTTTGGAAGCCATTTGAGTTACTCTGATGATATCCTGATATTTCTCATGTCTATTTACTTAAGATCTGACTAATAGGATTTTAATAAGCATAAAATTTTAAAAATAGTCCTATTCACCCCCCTCCAGGACATATTGGCATATTCCTACTTCTACTTAAGCAGTCTTCATGGCTATTTCAATTGGTATCAAAGTGGGTCTCTTTTTAAGGGCTTCACCGTCTAGAGAGTGATCTTGACTGAAGTTGGGAATATGACCAAAGGAGAGGGCTCATCGATCACTAGGCCTCCAATGTTTGATGGATCAAATTATGCATACTGGAAGGCTGGGATGCACCACTTTCTAAGATCTTTGGATCATAATTTTTGGGATATAGTTAAAAGTGGATATGTGCCACCATTTGAACAAATAGTACTTAAAAATGACACTACTATCACCAAACCAAAATCTAAAGAGAAGTGGACAGCATTCGACAAAGAAAATCAAACTGCTGAGGCCAAAGCCATGAATGCTATCTACTATGCTATGTCCCAAGATATTTTCAATCAAATCAGTATGTGTGGGACATCCAAGGAAGCATAGGATTTGTTAGAAATAGCCCATGAAGGCACAAACACTGTGAAGAGGTTCAAACTACAACTACCGAAAATCTCAGAATGGAAGAACATGAGACCTTCATGGAGTTCTTCACTAAGTTGAATATCATTTGCAACACCATGGGTGGATTGGGAGAAAAATTTTCAGTTCCAAAAATCTATAGGAAAATACTTAGCTCATTGCCGGAATGGTTTAATCCCAAAGTAACAACTATTGAAGAGTGTAGGAATATTGACAAAATGAAAGTAGAAGAACCGGTAGGTTCCCTACAAACTTTTGAACTAAACTTCAAACAAACCCAAAAATTCAAAACTACTGTTCTAAAAACTTCAAAGAAAATACCAAATGAGGACAATAGAAGTGAAAAAGATGATGAAGATGAGGAAGTGGCCTTGCTGGCACAACGATTCAGGAAGTTCTTTTAGAAGAATCGTGGCCATCCCTCCAAAGGTAGAAAGGTGGACAACAAACCTTCTGCAGGAAAATTTGGTAAAAAGACCAAAGAACCACAATGTTATGCCTGTCAGAATATGGACACCTATCTTCTGAATGCCCAAATAGAAAAATAAAGGGTAAAGCAATGGTCGCCACATGGGATGATACAGAGGAGTTAAACTCAGAATATAGTGACTCAGAAAGCAATGGAGACCAGAAATCCTTAAAAATTCTTGTGGTCTCCACTGCTCCAATCATTCCCACGGAATCTGAAAACAAGGAAGAACAGTAAACCACTGAATCATTTCCATCAGATAATGAGGAATCCAAAAAAGAAGAAGAAGAAGAAAAGGATAAACTGCAAGATGCCTATAATCAACTCTACATTCATAGCATAAATATCCTTAAAAGACTTGGAATAATGGAAAACAAAAGTAAGTTGCTGCAGAAAGACTTAGATAAAACATTAAAAATCAACACACAATTAACAAATGATTTGCAGCAGTATCATTCAGATAATGAGAGATTATTAAAAGTCAATACTTTCCTAAAATCTGAATTTGAAAATTTGAACAAACAGACAGAGCTACTCAAAGATAAGAATATGCTCCTTTAAAATGAGAATCACACATTCCTGTTTGATCTAGAAGAATTCAGAAAATTGGCTAAGATAAACTATAAGTTTTCCCGGAGTGGTGAAAAGCTAGAAAAACTATTAGGTATGGGAAGGCCTGGAAAAGACAAGAGCGGCTTAGGATATGAAAATTTTAAGCCAAAATCTGGAAATGCAACACCAATAACTGGACAATCTGCAACTTCAGGAAGCAAAACTAAAACTACTCCAGTATGTCATTTGTGTGGTGATTTGGGTCACTATAAGTTCGAATGCATGACCCCTAGGAAGACTCAACACATCTCTGGTCAGAATCAAACTGATAAAATCAAACCAACCAGAGAAATGCAGAATTTCAAGAGTCCACTTAGGAATATGGATAGAAGAAATGCACTTCCATCACCACCCGAAATGACTAACAACTTAAAAGAGTTATTTAATCAAGTGGATGAACTGAACACTAAAATTAAATTCATCACAGTTAAAAACTCTATCATAAAATGGGTAAGGAAGAACTAGTTCAGATCATGCATCAAGATGATGAAATTTTGTGGAGCTTCAAAATGCTACATCTGAAAAAAAAATTTGCATGAACATTGTGATGTTTATAATTTTGAGTTGTACAAAACCTATACAAAATTTTAGTGTATATATCATAAATTCAAGGATAAAACTCTCCTATACCTTGATGTCTATCAAACTGTGGAAGAATGAAAAATATTTAGAGTCGATATGTCTCCTGACAAGCCACTCTCGATTAATCGATAAAGGGGTTGATATCATCGACGCCTCCTTGGAATAAGAAAAGTCATGTGATCGAGAATGATATCGAAGACAGTTTCGATGATATCGAACAGGGTCTACCGATATCATCGAAATAAGGATCGATGCTATCGACAGATGACGCCCGAGATAAGGCGATGGAGCGCGAAAAAGTTTTTTTTGTCTCAGGGTTTTCTTTTCTTCTTCCCTGTTCGTTCCTCTCAATTGGACCGCTCAGAGCCTTATCGGACAACCCCAAATGCTCCACAAAACCAGTAATACCCTTTTACATATTAAGATTCCATTTCCTTTTTGGGTATTTCCTTTTCAGTTGGGTTTTCGTCCTCTTTCCCAAATCCTTCAAATTTTTGTCCAAATGGGTAAAGACAAAGGAAAAGTATCCAGTCCGGTTGAGTCTTCGAAAGCCTCTCAACAAAAAGTGCTTGCCTCTAAAGCAAAAGCAAGTGGTCCGAAATGTGGGAACCCTACAAGGCAGCGCATTAGATCGCATGGTGGTCCCAGTCCGAGGCACCGGCACCTCCACCGGTAAAAGAAAATCCGGTCTTGGAAAAGTTCACTGGGAGAAAGGTTATTTAAGAGAGAAAAGTCGATAGGAGTTGTCTAATTCCATATAACTTAGAACCTTTGCTTACTGCCATAGATTGGTTGCCCGTTCTTGATTTTGGCAGGCCTTGTCATCTTGAAAGAACATATAATTTCTTCTCCGCCTGTCATTCTCTAGTATCTGACCCTCCGTCCATCACTGTGACCATCGATGGTGATGATTCGCAGATCACTCTTGAGTCTATCGCAGGAATTTTTAATCTTACTCTATTATCTGTTGGACTACTGGATTTGGATTTGGAGAATATTGGGATTCGGTCCACGGTCACCAAGTTCCTCTATCATGGTCGTGACATCCAGTGGCACCAAGGCAATGCTGTAAAAGCTGGATTCATGGAACCTAGATTTTGGATACTGCATGGAGTCTTTGCTTCGAACATCTACTCTAGAAGTTCCAATAGGGCCAATCTTATGGGGTTCATGACTGCGATAAATCATTCAGTAGCCTCTAGAGTCAAAGTTTGTTTGCCTACTCTTATCATGCACCAATTGGAATATGCCTTTCATACGGCTAGGGATGTTCACTTGCCCTACCCCAAGATCATACACACGGAATGCGACGCCATTAGTTTTTTCGACTATGAGTGATCTGGAACTGCCACTTCATGTCTTCAACAAAAGCAACATTCGAAGAATGGACTTGAAGTTCCATAGGTATCCTGACGATCCTCCAGAGGAAGGCATTCAAGCAAAAGGAGAAGGAGGTGCAAGTGACGTCCCCACGGAAGGGACTAAGACGGCTGGAGATGAAGCTCCTGGACCCCATCAAGCACCGTCGACATCAACTCCCGGGCATGCTAAACGATTTAAGCTCCATCAGGATTAGATTGGAGCAATTCAGTGGGATGTCTCCCAGTTCAGGGAATCGATGAATGAGCGGCTTACCATCTTGGAACGGCTGGTCCACGGAGTGCAACAAACTGTACAACAATTGGTTGATCTAATGACTTGCTGTCGAGATGACACGACACCATCTACCTCTGCTCCTCCGCCATAGTACAGGTCTCTGAATGCTATCACATTCACCCTCTCGTATTTCTGCGTATGAGCATAAGTATCTTTTTGGATGCTCTACGCTCTCATGAGTGAATGTGATCGCTTCCTAACAGTTTGACATTTTTTTTGTATATGCCTACGAGTGGGTTTGCTACTGATGGTTACTTCTGGGTGCCCATAAATGGGCTTGGTAATATTAATGGGATAACTGTTAATCTATTACCAATCTTGGGCAGTAAAGATATGTTTTTGGATAATTTTGGAAATGGCCGATTGCAATTCATTCCTATTTACTGCCATACTTATGCTTTAAGACCCCCTGGTTTATTCAGTTTATGATATGTAAAGTGCATGTGACGGTTTGAATCTTTGCTTATATCACTACTCTATTTCGCCTGCTCTGCATACATTGGATCCAAATATGAGATGTCTAAATTCACTATTTTAATCATTATGCATCTATCTTTTCTATATGTATGCTGTCTAAATGTTGGTTCTCCCAAATACTTCAAACTTCAGTTAATATCAACTACTATATTTACCTTTGTCAATGATTGACAAAAAGGGGGAGAACAGTTCAAACACCCTGATAGGAAATAGTTATTTGCTTGTGTATGGTGTTGCAGGTGTTAGGGGGAGCAGCTACACCAAGATAGGGGGAGTTTGCAAATAAGGGGAGCAGCTTCTGAATCCGTCTGAATGATTGTGTGTGTGCCCACTAGATTAAATAATAAAATTGTGTAAAGATTATGTGCACACAATTTAGGATGTCAGTATAGAAGCTGTTCTAGGGTGTTTTGGTATTTTATCACATAATTGACAAGGGGAAGATTGAAAGTGCCTTGGTTTGTCAATTAGCATGAGTGTTGAGTCAGCTAGACTGCAGAGCCTCATAAGAAGATCAATTCAAAGCATCTGCCTTAACCGGATGTGTGCAAGCTCGCCACAGGTAAATCTAAGCCTCACATCCCATGTCCCAAAACACCAGGTAAATAAAACCCTTAAAACAAGTTAGAACATCATAGGGTTTTTAAGTTAAGAAACTTTTTTTAAAATCAGAAAATCTTTAAGTTTTCTTTCTTTGTCAATTTTATCGATACACACCTCAATTTGATCGACTTGTATTGTCGATGTCCTCGATGACAAATTGATTCCATCGGAATGAGGACAAAAGTGTCCAGCAACCACATATATATCTGAACGGATTTATCGATGTATCGATATACCTATCGATATCATCGATATTTGAATCTCGAGTCCATCGAAGGTGACTCGATAATATCGACAGGCAGATCTCCGGTGCCCCTGTTTTCACTTAAGAATATCATATGTGCATCGATATATCGAAGCTCCTCGATACCATTAAAATTTAAATTTTGATGACATAGGAAGGCTCTCGATGATATCGGTCATGGGCACGAAGATTTCCAGCAAAATATTTCAGGATAGTTTATCTATGATCAAGGTCACTCGATCGAATCGATATTCAAATATTGATAATATCGATACGGTTTTGATGGCATCGAACAGGGACAGAAACTGTCCAGCAAGCTTAATCAAAAATCCCTTGGATTTATCGATGCCTCGACACAGCTATCGATATCATCGACATTCAAATTTCGATGATATCGAAGGTCCCTCGATCATTTTTATAA
This sequence comes from Magnolia changhungtana, assembly GCA_030180095.1. NCBI lineage: Eukaryota > Viridiplantae > Streptophyta > Magnoliopsida > Magnoliales > Magnoliaceae > Magnolia > Magnolia changhungtana. The sequence continues at coordinate 1,238,354 of JASAUF010000632.1, forward strand.
ACTTGAAATATTTCAAAGCAAGTCTCACTCATTTTCAAATGTCGAGGAATAAAACCTTACATCAATGAAATTAGAGTTCGAAATTTGATGACATCGACACGTGTTACGATTCCCTCGACCAGCTGGCAATAGGTTTCAAAATCGTATGAAATTTGAGTTTGTGTCATCGTGTGGACCGTCAATGCTATCAAGAGTATACACTCGATAATATCGATCCTGCTCGATGATATTGAACTCTGTCATAAATGTGAGTGTTTTATATCCGTTGGAACCTTTTGCCTATATAAAGAGGACTTGTCTATTATAGCTGGTGAAACCAGTTGCTAAGCCCTTTCTCTCAGGGAAGTTCATCCTCCAATCCACCATCATCATTGATATTCAAAGAGTGGATTGGGGAATGAACTTTTACATTCAAGGATCCTTCAGCTACTACCTTAATGGCAAATCATTAAGCTGGGATGCCTTGAATGCATAAATGATCGGAATCACTTTATCTTCCTTATAGGAAAACATTTTGTAGAATAAGATTTCATCTTCACCTTAACCCAACTCGAAGCCTTGTATTTGTACATCATCTGTGTTATGGATCAAGGAAGCAGAAGATTCTTCATCAATAAAGGAGGAGATCTTCGACAACGTGCTGTATGGGATTCTTCTACTTATTTATAAGTTATTAGAGTCTAGAGGACACTTGTGATCATTCCTTTTTAGGATTGGGTCTAAGGTGTTTCTCACCTATTCAAGCCCTCGTAGGAGGCCTCCGGCGGGAGTGTACGTGGTGGGTGTGCTGTGTTAACCCTTACTTTTTGAAGAGCATAAACAGTTAGGTTCCTTATATGGATCCTTGGCCAGTGTGCTAAAACCGGGTGCTATGTGTTGACCCTTGCTCAGGGAGCATAAACAGAGGTTCCTTGTGTGGATCCTTGGCCAATGTGCCTAAAACTGGGTTCTATGTGTTGACCCTTGCTCAGGGAGCATAAACAGTCAGCCTAGGTGTAGGTTGTAAAGGTTGAAGGTGAACCTGATTTAAAACCTTAGGTTTGAGATGAGCCGCTGTGAAACCTCCTTAGTGAAATTCGGCACACTCAAGGGTTGAGTGAGTCTGCCGGGAGTGGAGTAGACAAATAGTCAAACCACTATAAAAATGACTGTGTTTGTGATTGTTCATTATCTTTGATTACTTGTGTAATTTCATTAACTGTCTTCATAACTGCTCACACTTCACACACAGTCACATCCATCATTAACTATAAATCATTCCAAGTTTATCGTTTAAATAGTTTTCTGATTGGATCCTCAATTTGGCTTGGAAGCCATTTGAGTTACTCTAATGATATCCTGATGTTTCTCATGTCTATTTACTCAGGATCGGACTAATAGGATTTTAATAAGCATAATTTTTTTTAAAAAAGTCCTATTCACCCCCCTCTAAGACATATTGGCATATTCTTACTTCAACTTAAGCGGTCTTCACTGCTATTTCAACTTAGCGCTAGGACTTCTTAAAATTTCAGAAAGGGGCTTGGCCCGAGCATCCCCAATTACATGGAATGCTAAATTGCATGTTTAATTATGGTATGAACTTCAATTTCTTTAAGTAATATTGACCTGTTGACTTGACCTTGTTGCATGCCATGTATGTGTGGTGTTGTGGTGATGAATGTTGATAAATTTCTAAATTGTTGAATTATTTTTCATTCAATTCCATTACATGGTTGTTTGGTGTAATTTATGCTGAAATTTGTGAAATTGAACCACTATGTTTCGATGTATGGCTGGCCTTATGATTGTATAGGCTGAAATAATTAGACATGACCTGTATGTTTGGGGGAACTTCATATGTTGTTGTCCATGTACTAAATTTACTGATTTATGTCTGTTATGTGTGAATTGTCCCTAAGGTTGACAATGTTTATTGTGCATTGATGCATATGCCCTTATGGATTGGCCGATTACCTAAAATTACTTGGGCGATCTCTGGTTGGAAATACCCGCGGGTAAATCTGGCAAGATTAGCTAAATTGTAGGTTGTTAGTCGTAGTTGGACTACATGAGACATCGTTCTCAGGCCAATTAGTTATGGTTCAACTTGTCAGGGTATATTAACTCACAAATTGGCCATCCTTGTATGTTAACCATGTTTGATCACGCCTGTATGAGCCTGAAGTACCCTAAGACCTTTACGCCCATTATTAACTATAAATTGCAACCCAAAAGACTCATGAGCCGGGGATGGTGGTATGGGAAACTATGCCCATGCTGTCGGCCTACGCTGGGGTGACCAGCCTCCCTGTAGTGACTAGTGAGCACATAGACTCGTGAGCCAAGGATGGTGGTATAGGACACTGTGCCCTTGTTGTCGGCCTGTGCTAGGGTGACAACCTCCCCATAGTGATCGCAAGTAGGACATTTAAGTCCCAATTGTCTTCGTCTGAACCTAAGGATTTTGGGATTGAAGACCCCACAAAGGGCTAAGGATCGTGAGAGTCATATGACCACGACCCTCGAGCCACGCGATTGGATTAGGGCAATAACTCCACTAAGGGTATTCCGTTTTTCCCAACCTACTAGATGAATGAACCTAATTAACCAACTAGGCTAACATGTTACATGACATTGCATTATTATTATGGCGATTCGACAGTTAAGGTCGCAATTGAGGGAGTGTTGGGCATTGTAAACATTAGATGTCATCGCTTGAGGGAGTGTTAGTGGTGAGGGGCATGCACCATATCATTAAACCATGCATTGCATTAACCAACGGTATTTAGGATTCCTTGATGTATTCTATTCATTAAATGTATTATATGCATGATAATTTGTGTGGCCTATTAATAATGGTACTGTTGAGTTAGCTACTCACTCCCACTCTGGGACGGTGTTACAAAACACCAACCAGAATCTGACATAGATGTAGGTACCCCAGAGCGGGACGCGCTAGACGATGTGGGTGTAGACGACAACAAGGAGCGGGCATATTTCCAGACATTTGGTGGACCCTACTAGTGCGATGGATGATGGCGGGATTTGGCCAGAGCCCAAATCATTTTAAGGAGTGACATATGGATGGGATAGGATCCCTAGATGACGATACTATGGATTGTTGGGTTTATCTATAGATATTGGATTTATGTTAGAGAATTTATTTACTTAGTAGCACTCGGATCTTATTTAGTTGGTTTAATGTTAAGCATGTTTAGTTTAATTCTCCATTGCCTGCTAATACCTGCATGTATTTGTGACTCATTAGTGCACATGTGGCACTAGGAAGTTCAGGAGCTGAGTTCCTACTTGGTCCTCAAATTTTGGGGCGTTACAACTTGGTATCAGAGCATGGTTCGGATTAAACTAGGGCTAGGGTAGCAGGCATAACATTACGCAATTCCGACATAGGAGGGAGCGATTGAATTTAGAGATTGTCGTAGGATCCCGGGGTCACGCCTTTGGTGAACCTGAAGACAAAAACTCTAGACTGGGACCTATGAACCAGAGAATTTTGGTACGTGAAGTGATTTAAATCACTTTTAACTAGAAGCTAGACTAACCGAACTAACCTAGATTATACATTATAGTCCCGAGCTGCGCGTGTAGCTCAGGGGACTTCTACAGTCTAGTTTACGCATTCAACAATTCTGTTTAATGTAAGATCAATTCGATCTCAGCTAAAATGGGTCAAGGACTTGTCCGAATTAAGTCTAAGAAGGCCAATACCCATCCGAGCTAGTACGCTTGACTTGAAACCCCCGTCGAGGCAGAAAACTAGTCCGTAGACCACGATAAGTGGACCTAACATCCCAGGATTACCCGAACATACCAGGGGCCCATGTGGCCCAAACCTATGCCAAAAGAGACCCAAAATAGGTTGGCCACCACCGAAATGGTGGCACATCGCCAGACCCAGCAGAGGGCCACGGTGCGCCACCACTGGTACTAGAGAATGACGCCGCCGCAGTCGATCCGACGTCCATTTGCCCCTCCCCCCCCCTTTGATCCGCCAGACCCACCAGAGGGTAGCGGTGCGCCGCCCACGTGTGGGGCCCCCAATACCCCTTCCTTTCTCCTTTTTAAGCTTGAAAACCCCATTCTAAGCCATTTTCTACCCTTTTGTACCCTCCAAACTCCTCCCTCTCTTCCAAATTCTCATTTCCCACCTTTTCAACCCATCTCCTTCCTTGCATGAGCCATTTTTATCTTCTTTCAACCTCTAATCATCCTAAACTCTTCCTACACTCACAAAACCTCTCCCATAAGAGCTCAAAACCCTCCACCAAGGGACCCACAACCCCCATTCTTCAAGATCCACCACTTAGCCATCCCCACTCCTTAAGATCCTCATTTCATGGCTCACTTTGATGTTATCTCCTCCATTTTCTCCATTTTCATGCTCATATCCCTTATGGGGAAGAGCGGATGGCCCCCAACGAAGCTGAGCCAAGTCGAGAAAGGAGACCCAAGAAGAAGATGGCTGCCAGTGCTGGCCCGAGCACCGAGACGAGGTCGAAACGTGATCTCAATCCCTAAGTTCCACCGGAGAGAGCTTTACCATTGAACATCGAGTACGAAAGATATAAAAATCATAAGATTATGTTCGAGGCTCATGTAGATGAGAAGCTTTTCGGTGGGCATCCGCTCCTGAACCACCTTCTCGAGAATGGTTGGGGTCCGATCTTTGAAGGAAAGTATCAAGCCAGTGAAGACCTCATACAGACCTTCTATGAGCATATCAAGGAGCCATCCCTCGACTCTCTTAGATTTATGATTCCTCTAGGCAGACGAGAGGCTCGGGTAGATGTGGATATTATCGCACTCATCCTTGAGGTGGAGTGCGGTGTCGTTCATGCCAATGAGGATAATGTCACAAATAGGTGGGACAGAGACCGCCGTACGTGCCAATTGTGTGGCCAACTGGTCGAGTGGAGACATGAGAACAGCGTCAAGCCGATAGATATGACCCCCGACTACCACATTCTCCACCACATATGCACCTATAACATGTATCTAAGGTCGAGCAATCACACGGAATGCACTAAGTTTATGGTAGACTTCCTCTACCGAGTGGGACAGGGAGAGAAGGTTTGCCTACCCACACTTATACTGACTCAGATCGTGAAGGTGATGCAATCCCTTTGGGAGAATCAGTCTCTTCCATTTGGCCGATTGATCTGCAAGATTGCCCATAATTATGGGTATAGGCAGTATACAGAGCGCCTCTTCCCAATCCGAATGATGGATGAGAACACCCTGAACAACATGAAGATAGGCCCTAAACAGCACAAGGCCCGATTGGAGGAGTTTGGGGATGAGATAGATGAGGAGAGCGAGGAGGAAGAAGAGAGTGAGGTTGAGGAAGGGGAGGAATGACATGCTGGAACCAATCCACTTGACGTCAGGAATGACATGTCGGATCAATACCCAAAGGTACTGTTAACTTAAGGCAAGACCTCTTCTTACCAGGCGGCCCTAGCCATGGGCACCATGGAACAAATGATGCACATCATGCAATAGCAGTAGCAATCGCTACACACTCTAGTGGGAGCTATGACCCACCATATGAATGTGCCATCACCAAATCGAGCCGGGACATCAGCCGCTCCATACAACCTCTTCGAGCATTTACGAAGGCTGAGACCACCCACGTTCGCCAGCACACATCGACCTGAGGAGGCCGAGAGCTGGCTAAATCGGGTCATCAAGGCAATCCGTCCCCTCCATTGAACTGAAGTGGAACAGGTGGAGTTGATCTCCTACCTGTTTGAAAAGGAAGCCGATGTATGGTAGGACAGTGTGCTGAGAACGGTCCCCGCCAATTTCATCTGTGTAAGTGCAAGTCTTGCTTGCTCCTTTGATTGTCAAATTTTATTATGCTAAAAACACAATCAGTGTCTTGTGTAGCATGAGGATATATATATATATATATATATATAGGGAAAAGGTACTATGCGCTCGAGCGTAAAGCGGTCGTCCGTGAGGTCGAGTTGGGTGGGCCCCACCGTGATGTCTTTCGAACATCAACACCGTCCACCAGATGTACCATTCCATGGTGGGCCTGGACGGCACAAAATCAAGTTAATCCGTAACTTTAGTGGGCCACACCGCATACAGAAGTGCAGAGGGGTCGTGCACCATTAAAACATTCATAACCACTTTTGAGGGCCCACTGAGATGTTTTTTGCAAATCCAGCCCATCCATTATGTGTGTCCCACTTTAATGAGGTTTCAGACCAAGTTTCAGGTGCATGGAAAACTCAGGTGGGTCCCACCAGTGCTTTTATATGTTTTTGGCATGTATACTTATGGTTTTAGATGGTGTGGCCCACTTCAGTCACGGAATGACCTGATTTTGGGACGTCCAGGCCCACTATAGAATGGTGCATCTGATGGACGGTGTTGATGTTCTAAAGGCACCACGGTGGGGCCCACCCAGCTCGACCTCACGGACGACCGCTTTACGCTCGAGCGCATAGTACCTTTTCCCATATATATATATATATATATATATATATATATATATATATATATATATATATGTTCAAGGCACTGCATAACAATGCTTCTAGATGAGAATGAAGCTCTACTTCATGACATGCAAGGTCAAGTACATTGTCCACTCTTGTAAGCTTCAAAGTTCAGAATATTTCAAGAGCTACATCAGAAGACAAATTCTTGTTTAAGACTCAAGTACAGCTCAAGATCAAGTATAACTCAAGACTAAAGTACAACTCAATATAAAGTACAACTCAATATAAAGTACAACTCAAGATGAAGAAGAATTCAAGTCCAAGCTTTAGAAGATCTTAAATTCAAGCTACATCAAGTATAGAGATCTCAAGTTTCATAATTCTCAAAGGTCAACCATCATCTGAAGAAATGAAGTGTCAATGTTCATACATCACTTTTGAGGTATGATTGACCTCAAATTGACCTTAGGGTAGGTCATTTTGTATACATAATTCAAATTGAATCTCTTTACATATATTTGGACTATTCTAAGGCTAGTCCTGAACTCTATTCAACTAGTCCTAGCACTGGCTCGACCTATCCAAGAAATTTCAGGACCAGTTCTAAATTGTTGTAAATTTTTAGAATTTTTTAGTTGAGCTTCGACTGGTCCTGGAGTGTGTTCGACCGGTCGTATGAACAGTGCACAACTCATTCACAACCAGTCCTGCAGCTTTGACTCAAAGTCCAGCGACTATTTTTGGTTCCTCATGACCAGTAGTGGGAAGGTCACGACTAGTCGTGGAAGACTCTCGACCGGTTGTGAACATCCTACGACCAGTCGTGGAACGATTTTATCCGATCGCGCTTAAAATTTCAAAATGCAGTTTGTCCTACGACCAGTCGTAGTGGCCACACGACCAGTCGTAGACGCAGTTTCTCCAACTATAAATAGAGCACGAATTTCGAAGTGTCATATCCATTTTTAAGTAAAATCAAGGCATCACTCTGAGAGATAAGTTTTTCTTTTTAAGCTACATTGTGCATATTTAATATTCTCTTTTGTTAGCTTTGTTGATTTGATTTTGTTTCTATATTCCAAACTGATTTGAAAAGAGGAATTGTTGTATTCCTTCTTCTTGGAATCAAAATCGAATAGAGCTAGCCCAACTAGTTTAATTTAAAATCAATCTAGAATCTAGAACCATTTCTTAAGTGAGTATTGGACATTGAACTTCTATATTCGAACTTCTAATCCGACTTGGTTCTTCCGGGCTGCAATAAAAGGAGAAATCCAGGTATTTTACATTATTGTAAATTTTCTTCTTTTGTTTTTGTTTAAGATTAAGCTAGGAAAATCTCAATCTATTGGTTTTCTGAGGAGAGTTAGAAAACTCAGAAGTGGGGTTTTTTGAATTGTGTAAGCCTACTGAAAGACACAATTGTGAGGGTTTTAGGTGAACCTGAGAAACTTATTTTCATAGTGAACACTGATATCCCCTGTGTGACGATATTCGGAGTCGAGCAGCAAACTATGTAGCTGTTGTTTAATAGTTGGTGTATACACAGGCGAACCACTATAATTCTTTGTATTTTGTGGATGTGTGATTTATTTTCTATATCTTTTATCATTCAAGTTTGTGGAATGTATTTATGGATATGAGTGTTGTAATCTTTTACATTGCAAGATTGTAGGGAATGTTGTAATAACTTAAATTTCATTTTTTTGTTATTTATCTATTTATTCCTCTGTATCAAGTTTGAGTTTTATATATAAAGACCTTTCTAGGAATCAGGTTATCCTACCATAAACCTTGGTTTTTGGTGTAAGGTTGTCCTTAGAACAACATTTGTATCAATCTCTCAATACCCATACATTTGAGGTTGCTTTACATTTCAGTATTATGAATTGATTAAAGTGCTATCTTTCATTTATTTGTTTATAAGGCTATCTTATTGTTTAAATTCCGCTGTTATCGTTTTAATTTAGTATAGTCCTATTCACCCCCCTCTTGGACATATAGCTTAGCCTTTTCAAGTGGCATCAGAGCCTAATAGCTCATTTTTAATTCTTTATATTTGGATTAATTTCCTGAGCTAATCGATCTAAGCTATATATAAGATGTCAAATTTTGATAGCCTATTAGTCACAAGGCCTTCACCCTTTAATGGCACCAATTATGCCTATTGGAAAGCCAGAATTAGAATTTTCTTAAAATTCATGGATGAGAGTGTGTGGCTAGCCATAGCGACTAAATGGACCCCACCTACCATTGTAGTAACTGGTATCGATGGATCTAAATCTATGAAAATCTCACCTTATTTTTCTTGGACCACTCTTTAGAAAAGTGAGAGTAGTGTCAATGCAAAGGCACTAAATGTAATCACTTGCGCACTATCACCGGATGAATTCAAAAGAATTATATCCTGTGATACTGCAAAGCGAGCTTGGGATATTTTAGAAATGACACACAGGGGTACATTAATTGTCAAGAAATCTAAAGTCCAAATCCTCGCAACCAAATTTGAGGAAATATATATGGAAGAAAATGAAATGTTTATGGACTTCTATACTAGATTAAATGACATTGTGAACTCTATGTGGGGTCTTGGTGACAAAATCCCAGAAAGTAAAGTGTGTGCAAAGATACTACTCTCACTTCCTGAATGGTTCAATTCTAAGGTAACTGCGATCTAGGAACTTCGTGATACGGACAATATGAGGGTAGAGGAATTATGTAATGCCCTGAAAATCAGGGGTCGAGCAAACTCAGCTCCCGAGTTCCAACGCATCACTTATGCAACATAGATAATGATGATTATGATGAGTGCATTGAAACATGGAGGGGATTTGACCAAAATAACATATCATACTCCAGAGACAATTAAACTACGCAAGCGAAAAACTGTGATAGATATATAAAATATATGTAAACTAGTGTAAGTCTCCAAAGTGTAAACATGTTACCAGGTTAAAGACTTACAAGTGTAGTTTCACAATGTACAAAATGAGAAAGTGTAATATTTGCTATCCAAAACCCTGTAGCCCCGTCAGCGCAACTCCAAGTCTATATAGACCCGCAGGAGAGTTGAATATAGGAGAGCTCCTCCTCGTCGTCATAAAAGTCTGGCTCTACCTCATAAGCATCACCATCACCTGCGGCTAAGACAGAGTCTGGTTGGTATGTACAACACCATCCCGTAACGTGGGAGTGAGTGATCAACTCAGTGGAACAATAAAGCAGAGGTTAACATGTTATCAATTCAGTCAAGCAGTAATGATAAAGCAGTAAATCACACATCACTAAGTACTCTTGTTAATGCAAGAATGGTATGAATGTATGATGCATGCCCTCGCCTACGCTCCCTCAACGACTTCATCCCACGTTCGCACATAAACAATACTGCCTCAGTGTTTAACCTGTTACGCCTGAATGCACGCGTAATGCGGTGCATGCATATGATTACCAAGTTCTTATTAGTCCTTTTCATACAGCAGGGTTGGGAAACTAAGGTACCTCCCTTCTATCAATACCCAAACAATGATCCATTCTAGGGTCGTCAGTCCTAGTAGATCTCATACGATATTGCGGTTCTAGGTCACTGTAAAGGGTACGTCTAGAGTCGTCACCAAACCAATACAGTCCTAGTTCATACTCTGATTACTATGGAAAGGCTCGTTGCCTCAACGCAGGTTCAGTGTATGCTCGAGGTCACTACAAAGGGCATGTCTAGGGCTGCCAAGGCTGGTGCACGAAAACGTTACACCACTCCCCCATCACCCATCACTGGTTTGTCACCAAAACAGTGTAGCCGACAGCTTAAATACAGTGTCCCAGACCACCGTATTCGGCTCACGAGTCTGGGTTGCTCACTGTTCACTACGGGGAAGTTCGTCGCCCCAGCATAGGTCGACAGCTCAACCACGATGTCCCATACCACCATGTCCAGCTCATGAGTCTTAGCGGATCGAGGTACCAATGTTAACGGGGTTTCCACTGGTGAGTTTGGTACCTTAGGTTCAAGCAGTAGCATCCAAACATGGTGAACATACATAGGGCCAATCGGGTTACTTGACAGCTCGACTAGTACGAGCGCACATCGAGTTGATCGACATGAAGTGCGTAAGTACTCCATGTGGCCTAACCACTGTTGATAACTGAAGTACGGATCAGATTCGTCGAACACATCCTGTGTGGTAAAACAATATCATCCACCAATCTAGGTTCTGTTACCGATTGCCTGGACTATACAATAGCCCCAATCACATTCAATTACAACAAAATATCCTAGAAGATAGTTAAAGTAATAATGGATCAAGATTTCAAATCATACAATCATGTCCGCTTTAGGGCTGCCAGGGCTATTGCACGGAATCATTACACCACTCCCCCATCACCCTTCACGGCTTTGTTGGAATACAACTTAAACATGGATTTATACATACGCATTACATAGATAAACAAACACTATAATATACGGTACATGGAGGAAAGCATACACATAGTTAAAGGAGTTGGGAATCATATCTCAACACTCAATTAGAGAAGAATTTATAAGCACTTACTCATACAGACATTTTTATATACACTTAGTCTGTACATAACATCATACATGGTATGTAGTAGTTAGAATACGTATTAGGGCAAGTCCTTTCGTCAAAGGATTGCCGCCTATACAACAATCACATATCCACGATGGTTAGTCATGGTGTACACTAATGCATAGTTTATACCCACTTAGACATTTTCACAAACACTTAGGCTACAACTTGTACATACACGATGTATGTTAATGTAATAGGTCTTAGGCTCATTCATTCACCCAGAAGTTGATACACATGCATCTAGCATACATAGACAATAATTAATCATGGCAAGCACAAATCTGTATTTCATATGTATACGGCATTTTCTACAAATATGAGGAATATAATATATTCAACATAGTTAACGTATATCTGAAAAATGAAATGGACAGCACTTTGTACATGTGTAATAGCATCCACATCAGTAATATATTATTAATTGACATTGAAAGCCTTGAAAACTATAACCTATACGTTTAAAATCCGCACCTTATGCCGTAAAACCGTAACGAACTCGATAGAGATTCTAGGTCTTTGTCAACAATGAAATGACAACCTATATCACGTGTTAAGTTAGCTATTTCGCTACTTGTAACAATTGAAACCCTAGAACAGGTTAGGGTTAGGTTTTCTTACCTAAGAACAAAGTCAGAATCGCCCTAGTAGCGACACGGACGCGATGAATAAGCATGTAGAATAGTAGAAGCGATTCTCAAGAATAACTTCCACTCATTCACTCACTTTCTCTCTCTCTTTCCTTCTCTTTCTTTCTTCTCTCTCCCTTAGGTTTAGGAAATTCATATGGAATATGAGAGAGAGGGTTTAAGCCTCTTATATAGGCCCAAAATTGCCAGAAATAGGCCCAGGGCCAAGGTATACTTAGGTTACGTCCAAAGGGAGGCTGTTCCGTCTCAACGGAGCACTTCCAGAGCCCCCCTTAAGCCGAAGGTCAGACTTAAGCTCCCTGACTATGGATCTAGGTCGAGTTAAATTTTCATTCCAGTCGGGTTCCCAGATCATATGTGGTAGACCAATTTCAATTCAACGGTCATCGGAACTTGATCACGATTACAAGTACACTGCCATGTGTATGAAATTTCTCCTTATCTGAGGGAGTATTTGGGTCATATTTGACGGTCTAATTGCTTGTATCAGGCCTGTAAGCGATAAGTCTCAGATTACTTAAATTAGATTTAATTTCTAAAGAAAACCACGTTTTCTCACACACTTCACTCCAAGCTCAAGCGAATAGCCCCGGGACACTATCTGGATTTGATTTTTGAGATGGTTGTCAAGCCCAGCAAGGAGGTCCTAATTATATAACTTCGTATTATTCAGACTTTCGACGTGCGGTCCAGATCCGATACGGAGTTTCAATATGCTCCCAAGAGCAACTAGGTAATGAGATGGATCTTAGATTTCAGGGTAACATAGCATCAGCGATTCTACAAGTTTTGGGTCTTACAGATCATATTTAAAGTAGTTCAAGCTAATTCTACTGATTGTTCAGCTTAGTACTTAACTAAAGTGTGCCCTAATTATGACAGAATAAAGTCCTAGGGAAGTTCTACGCCTGTTTCTGTCACTTTTAATTAGTATATTATTTTTATTATTTTTTTTGTAGTTCATCATCAAGTCTACTTTATCTCCATCATATTTTATTAGATTTCATGTTATAGAAAAATTCAAAAAATTCTCGAAGCAGCAGCTGTCCAAACTGATAATTTTCAGATAGTTGTCACAACGACCTATATTTAACTATATTAAATAATTTATTATATTTTTTACTTATTTTTATGTGAAACTAGACTCATCGAGCTTAAATCTGGCTTTTGAATCACCTAAATCGGAGTTATAACGAGGGAGATATGACTTTTCGAAGTCAGACTAAAATTGTAGAAAATGTGGCCGAAAACGGGCCAGCCAATGAACTGCGGCCCGCCCGGGCCTGCTGTACGGATGAGACCTCGCCAAACTGGCGAGCCCCTTGCCGCTCGCTGTCCTATCTAGGGTGGTTTTGCCACTCCATATTCGAAATAAGTGTATTTTACAACCCAGGATGAGTTATTTGACGTGCAATACATGTTTTTGGGGTAAGAGAAGCTGATCTATCCAAATAGCCTACTTATTTCATGAGATTCCAAAAGGTTAATGGTTAAAAACGTATTTTATTTATTTATTTACTATTCACAGTAATTTTAGTTTAAGTATTGATTAACATCACCTAAACTTTAAGATTTGTGTCTAATATGAAAGTACTTAGAAACTTTTGAAGGATAAGGTAGTGAAAGGTGAGATTTTTGAAGAAAATGTGAGGTTTTGAAGAAAATGGCTTGAAAAGGGATTTGAGACTTTTGAATTAAGTATTTGAGAAGTTAATCAGGTATTAGGATCGACCCATCGCCTAAGGACGTCTAACTCCAGGTTGGAAAAAATCTTGGGTGTTACAAATTAGTTAGCTCTTTACAGACTTATGAGTTAACTTTTAAAGATCCAAAAGGTAAATCTATTGCCCTTAAATCTTCAAAAAATAGTTTTCAAGAAAATAATAACAATTCTAATTTAGAAAACTCTTAAGATGATATAGCCCTTCTAGCGAAAAAGTTTTACAAAATTTTCAAAAGTAAAAAGAGGGTTGATTTTTAAAAATCTAATGATAAGAAAAGATCTAAATCTAAAACTTAGAAATCATTAAAAAGACAGTCAATGTTACAACTACCAAGAATATGGGCATCTGGCAAACAAGTGTCCTAAAAAAGACAAACCCAAAAAGAAGAGTATGTTGGCTACTTGGGATGAATCTTCCAATTCTGAAGCTTCTTCTGAATCAGAAGATTCTGAAACCGAGTCGGGCAATGAAGTCAAAGCCCTTATGACTCTAGCCAAGTTCACTTTTTCAGATAACGATGATTTAACTAGTGAAAAAAAATCTGGATAGTAATCATGAAAATGAAGAAGATCTTCAAGATGCTTACAATGCCCTATACAAGGAAAGTTGTAAAATTGCTGTCAAACTTAAACTTCAGAAAGAAAAGTTTTCAAAGCTTAAAGAAAATTTTGAAACTCTTATTTTAGAAAAATCCCACATTTCAGATTATTTTGAAAAATCGAAATGCGATTTAGAATTCAAAACCACTATTATTGAAAATCTTAAATTTGAAAATGAAAAACTTAAAGTTGAAGTCTCTTCACTTTTGAGTTTAAAGGATACATGGAGGTATGCCCAAGGTGATCCAAAGTTAGAAAAACTTTTGTCTGGATCAAGAAAATGTGGTGACCGATCCGGTTTGGGCTACGATAGAAATATTCCTCCTAAAGAGAAGAATACTCCTCCTAAGTTTGTAAAAGGAGAGTCTTCAAACTCAAAAGAGAAAAGTATTAATCAAAAGTTTTCTAAAAATACCAAAACTTTTCAATCTTTAAAATCTAAAAATAATCATATCAACTATCAAAATCAAAACCGAAACCCTTTAGCTGAAAGAATAGTTGATTTACTTAAGCAGCTTTTAAAATCTAACTCAGTGGGTCATTTCTACAACAACTACAAACATAAGAAGACCAACTATACTCCTAAACCCAAAATATTTTTGAAATGGGTTACTAAGGTTACTTGTCTGGTTGCTCACACGGCTTTCAAAGCTACAAGTCATTCGAAGTGGTACCTAAACAGTAGATGCTTAAAGCATATGACTGGTGATAACGGTCTATTCACCGATCTCAAAGACATGGCTGATGGTTCAGTCACATTCGGTGATGGAAGCAATTGCAGGATTATTGGCCAAGGTACAGTTTAACTCTATAATCTCTCTTTATTTAAAAATGTTTTATACGTCGAAGGGTTAAAACACAACTTGTTAAGCATATCTTAAATATGCGATAACAATCATAGCGTAAAATTTTCTAATCAAGGTTGTGAAATTATAAACAAAAAGGGTTTTGTAATATTAACTGGTCATAGAACTTCTGAAAACTGCTATATTGTTAGTGATTCTATCTCATCTAGTCAAATGTGTTGCATGGTCCATACCAATGAGTCTGAGTTATAGCATAAACATCTTGGACATGTACACTATTGAAATTTGTATAGATTGAGTAAAAGAGAACTGATAAGAGGTCAACTTAAATTATAGAAAGTAGATAAAATATGTGGCAAATGCTAGATTGGAAAACAAACCAAGAGTGCTAACAAAAAGGTGAACTCCACTGCCACATCTAAACCTCTCGAACTTCTCCATATGGATCTTATAGGACCAACCAGGACAGAGAGTCGAGGTGGCAAAAAATATATACTAATAATCATGGATGATTATACCAGATTCACCTGGGTAGCTTTCTTAAGGGATAAATCAGAAACCCTTGATGAAGTAAAAAGAGTTCTCAAACGAATCCAAACTGAAAAAAGATCTCAAGTCTGTAAGATCCGTAGTAATCATGGATCAGAATTTGAGAATAACAGTTTTGAGAAATTCTATAGTGATTAGGGAATATCGCATAAATTCTCTGCGCCCAAAACACCACAACAAAATGGAATTATTGAAAGAAAAAATAGAGTGCTTTAAGAAATGGCTAATGTAATGTTGAATAGTATGAAGCTATCTAAAAATCTTTGGGCTAAAGCCGTAAATACTGCCTGCTATATAACCAACTGGGTTTATACAAGTAAATCTAATAATAAAATGGCTTATGAAATGTGGTTCGATGAGAAGCCTACTATCAAATACTTTCAAGTTTTTGGCAGCAAGTGTTATATTTTACGTGACCATGAAAAATCTGGGTAATTTTGACATTAAAAGTGATGAAGGGATCTTTTTAGGAATTCTTTAAACAGTAATGCATATCATGTAGTGAACAAGAAGACTGGTGTGATTTAAGAGTCCATCAATGTGGTCATTGATGATCACTTAAATACACCTGCCCCAAGTTCAAATAATGATGAAGTTATTTTAATTGACAAACTAGATACTTCATCAAGTCAAATAATTCAGAACTGAGCACTGTTAAAGATCATCCAACCACTCAGATTCTTGGAAACCCTCTCACTGGTGTGCGCACTCGTAAAAAACTTGAAGATATATGTAATTACGTATGTTTTACATCCCAGATAGAACCGGTTAACATAAAAGAAGCTTTTACTGACGAAAACTGGATAGTTGCGATGCAAGAAGAGCTTAATCAATTTATTAGAAATGATGTTTGGTAGCTTGTTCCTAGACCTAAAGATAAACATATTATCGGAACTAAGTGGATTTTCAAGAATAAATCTGATGAACTTGGTAATATAATTCGAAATGAGGCTAGACTGGTTGTACAAGGGTACACTCAAATTGAAGGAATTGATTATGATGAAACCTTTGCCCCAGTAGCTCGTCTTGAATCAATCAGATTATTTATATCCATTGCTTGCTATAGAAAATTCAAAATTTATCAAATGGATGTAAAAAGTGCCTTCTTAAATGGTGATTTACATGAAGAAGTCTATGTTGATGGGTTTTGAAGACCCTAAAAACACTGATCATGTCTATCACCTTAAAAAGGCTCTTTATGGTTTAAAACAAGCTCCCAGGGCATGGTATGAAAAATTGACTAAATTTCTTCTAAGTCATAATTTTAAAATGGGAAGTGTTGATAAGACTCTTTGTTAAGAAACATAATAATCATATCTTAATGGTACAAATCTATGTTGATGATATTATTTATGGATCTACCTGTACTAACATGACTGTTGAGTTTGCAGATTTAATGAAATTTAAGTTCGAAATGAGCATGGTTGGGGAATTGAATTATTTCTTAGGGTTACAAGTAAAACAACAACCTGATGGTATTTTTATTTCTTAAACCAAATATGCTATGGACTTGATTAAAAATTTTGCATTTAAGAATGGTAAAAATTTTGATACTCCTATGAGTACAACTTTAAAACTTTCAAAGGACTCTACAGGTAAAAGTATAAATCCTAAATTATATCATAGTATGATTGGTTGTTTACTTTATTTAACTGCAAGTAGACCTAATATTGCTTCTAATGTTGGTATTTGCACTAGATATCAATCAAATCCTAAAGAATCTCATCTAATTGTTGTTAAGCGGATTAAGCGATATGTCGCAAGTTCAGCTAATTTGGGTCTCTGGTATCCACATGAGATTTGTGTTCAATTGGCTTAGATGCTGATTGAGCTGGTAATATCGATGATAGAAAATCAACCAGTGGTGGTTGTTTCTATATTGGAAATTGTTTAGTTTCTTGGTTTAACAAGAAGCAAAGTTCTATATCGCTCTCTACTGCTGAGGATGAATACATCGCAGCTAGATATGCATGTACTCAGCTTGTTTGGATGAAACGTATGTTAATCGATTATGAAATTGCACAGGATTCTATGGTCTTATATTGTGATAATTTCAGTGTAATAAATATTTCTAAAAATTTGATCTAGCGTTCATGTAACAAGCACATTGACATTAGATTTCATTACATTCGTGAATTAGTGGAAGAAAAGCTAATATCTTTGGAATACATTCCGACTGAGACTCAACTTGCTGACATTTTCATAAAATCGCTCGACAAAAGCAGGTTTAATAAATTAAAATTTGATTTTGGTATGTGCATTCTAAATTGATTATTCATGTATATTTGTATCATAGTGTATATATATTTGATAATTTATTGGTTTAAATTTCAAATTTTTATGAAAAATGCATATTTTTGTTGGTACACGACCAGTCGAGGACGTGCTCGACCAGTCATGGCACGACCGGTCGAAGACGTCCCACGACCAGTCGTGTAGCATGCTAGACCTATTTTAATTTGGAAAAAAACTCATCTTCCTCATTTCCTATTTCTACTTCAACGAGCCGTAGCACGACTAGTCGTACCCAACTGTTGGATTCATCAAGGTTAATGCACTATTTCAATTATTCTTATAGATTCAAGCTTTATTCACTTCATTTTCTTCCTTGGAGTGCTTGATTTTAAGTTTTCTTAAGGTTTTTGGGGTTTTCTTCTCTAAAATTTGATTTTGAAGAAACCCACTCTACATCGTTTTACACTCACTTGATTTTTTCATTTCTTAGTTGTAAATGGATGCTAGAGGTAAAAAGAAAACTTTCCGTGGTGCTTCCTCATCGTGATCAAATATAATAAGGCGCCACTTTCGGTCACCCAAAGATGATCCCTCCCATGTGCGGGATTTACGATTGCACAATGTTATTATTGAGCGTCCTGTGTTTATTGATCATATTGCTCCTTTTGGTCTCCTTCCACTTCTCCAATCTATAGGTTGGGATAACATCTTACATTGGGGTGGGCCAGCGTACCAATCTATTGCGTAGGCTATATTTGCTTGTATTTTTGAATTTTCAACTGAGAATTTAACGTTTCAAATTGTAACTAGAGAAGATCCATTTGATATAGACCGTCATCTAATTTTGGCTCTAATGGACATACCTGTTAATGACGAAGGTATTCCTATTCAGACTCTAGTTGAAAAACCATCAGAATCCGAAAAACGTATGTTAACTAGAGATTTATGCAATATGGATGTGCAATGGACTCGTAAAGGGAATGCGCTCCCCTCAAAGTACTTGTTACCCAGATATGGGGTTCTCCACAGATTTTTTACTTCAAATCTGTATCCGCGTTCTGGTAATAAAATAGAACTGACTTCCTTTTTGGTTTGGGTTTTGCATTCCGTCATTTTGGTACTAAAGTTTGTCTTCCTTCTCTAATCTGTCATTTCATCATTCAATTTCGTCTCCATCCAGGACACAGTGATATTTCATTTACCTATCTTATGACTGTGTTAGCTACTCACATGCTAGTTGATATGCCTGTTGGAGAGGCTCCTATTTATCACCTTATTTTTAATAATTCTAATATTAACAAGATGAAATTGGATTTGGCTCCTGGCCAAGTGAATGTGGGTGGTGTTGGTGCTGAAGCTGGGAATGAAGAAGAAAGTCGCGGTCTTCCTCCTGATGATATCAATATGGATGACATTTTTAATGAAATTAAATCAGGCTCTAGTAACGATCCTGACTATGAGCCATCCGATTTTGATACTCGTCTTTGGGCACTTAATGAGAAGGTAGAGAACATGAAAGTTGCTTATGATTTACAATTTAAATATATGCGCAAGTATCTTAGGTGCTTAAGGAAGGGCCTTCATAAAATGGATCATACCATACCTGCTCCTTCCTTAGGATCTGATTAAGTGTTTTATCTTTTGGTCTGTAATAACTTTTATACTACTTTTGTTGGTGTGTAAACTTTGCTTTTACTTCAGTTTGTATGACTAACTTTTGTTTCAGCTGGTTAATGATATGTGAACTTTGAATTTGCTTATGTTACTTGTATATCTTAACTAGTTAATCCTTTAATTACTCTCTTGTTTATTATCCTTATCCATTTCTTATTTCATTCCTTTGTCATTTTGTGACAAAAGGGGGAGAAGATTCTCAAGTTTGATTTGGAATGCATATGGATTGTGGGGTAGTATATTTTTTTTTGGAATATATGTGTGCTACTTAGGGGGGGGTAAGTAAGAAGATATTTTGACTAGTTCATGATGATATGTGCTAGTTGTTGATAACTGGTGCATGATTCTTTAACCAGGACTGGTGCATGATTGTTTGTGTTCATATTGGTCATATTTTGGTTAAGTGTGTTTTATCACAAATTCGACAAAGGGGGATATTGTAAGTGCAAGTCTTGCTTGCTCTTTTGATTATCAAATTTTGTTGTGTAAAAAATACAATTTGTGTCTTGTGTAGCATGAGGATATATACATATATGTTCAAGGCACTGCATAACAATGCTTCTAGTTGAGAACGAAGCTCTACTTCAAGACATGCAAGGTCAAGTACATTGCCCACTCTTGTAGCTTCAAAGTTCAGAATATTTCAGGAGCTACATCAGAAGACAAGTTCTTGTTTAAGATGCGAGTATAGCTCAAGATCAAGTACAACTCAAGACTAAAGTATAACTCAATATAAAGTACAACTCAAGATGAAGAAGAATTCAAGTCCAAGCTTTAGAAGATCTTAAATTCAAGCTACATTAAGTATAGAGATCTCAAGTTTCATAATTCTCAAAGGTCAACCATCATCTGAAGAAATGAAGTGTCAATGTTCATACATCACTTTCGAGGTATGATTGACCTTATATTGACCTTAGGGTAGGTCAGTTTGTATACATAATTCAAATTGAATCTTTTTACATATATTTAGACTGTTCTAAGACTAGTCTTGAACTCTGTTCGACTAGTCCTAGCACTGGGTCGACCTGTCTAAGAAATTCCAGGACCAGTCCTAAGTCGTTGCAAAATTTTGAAATTTTTTGGTTGAGCTTCGACCAGTCTTGGAGTTTGTTCGACCAGTCATGTGAACAGTGCACGACTCGTTCACGATCAGTCCTGCAGCTATGACTCAAACTCCAGCAACTATTTTTGGTTACTCATGACCAGTCGAGGATGGTCACGACCAGTTGTGAAAGGCTCTCGACCGGTCGTGAACATCTTACGACCAGTCGTGGAACGGTTTTATCCAATCGCGCTTAAAGTTTCAAAATGCAGTTCGTCATACGACCAGTCGTAGACGTGATTTCTGCAACTATAAATAAAGCACAAATTTCAGAGTTTTATACTATTTTCAAGTATAATCAAGGCATCACTCTGGGAGATATGTTTGTGTTCTTTTTAAGCTACATTGTGCATATTTAATATTCTCTTTTGTTAGCTTTATTGATTTGATTTTATTTTTATATTCCAATCTGATTTAAAAAGAGGAATTGTTGTAGTCCTTCTTCTTGGAATCAAAATCAAATAGAGCTAGCCCAACTAGTTTAATTTAAAATCAATCTAGAATCTAGAATCATTTCTTAAGTGAGTATTGGACATTGAACTTCTATATTCGAACTTCTACTCTGACTTGGTTCTTCCGGTCTGCAACTAAAGGAGAAATCCAGGTATTTTGCATTATTGTAAATTTCCTTATTTTGGTTTTGTTTGAGATTAAGCTAGAAAAATCTCAATCTATTGGTTATCTGAGGAGAGCCAGAAAACTCAAAAGTGGGGTTTTTTGAATTGTGTAAGCCTATTGAAAGACACAATTGTGAGGATTTTAGGTGAACCCGAGAAACTTATTTTTATAGTGAACGCTGATATCCCCTGTGTGAGGATATTAGGAGTGGAGTAGCAAGCTGCGTGGCTGTTGTTTAACAGTTGGTGTACACACAAGCGAATCACTATAATTCTTTGTGTTTTGTGGATGTGCAATTTATTTTCTATATCTTTTATCATTCAAGTTTGTGGAATGTATTTATGGATGTGAATGTTGTAATCTTTTACATTTCAAGCATTGTGGGGAATGTTGTAATAACTTAGAAGAGTAAGAAAGATTACAACATTCACATCCATGCTATCCCAACTAAATCTCTTAAGAAAAGCATAAAAATGACTAAGGAAGAGTAAGAAAAACTCATGGCGACGGCTTCTCCATGCTTTTGTTCCACTCCTCAAACCCTAGAAGATGCCTAGGGATGCCCTGGGGACTCCTATTTATAGTTGTGCATCACCTTCTTTCGCACCGAGTTGGAAAATTTCGGAAACCACCTCAAATTTATGTAGTCCGCACAACATCTGTGTAACCCTCGACTAGTCGAGAACAGCCTTCAACTAGTCGAGGGTCACCATTGACTGGTCGAGGATCTCCTTCGACTGGTCAAGGATGACTGAAATTTAGAGAATTTTGTTGCTAGAGTTCGAGTTGAGGAATCTTCGACTAGTCGAGCAGGAGCCTTCGACGGGTCAAAGATGGGCTTAGACTAGTCGAAGGACACAAATTTTTAGAGTTACTTTTCTTCACTTTAAGTCTTCAATGCTCTTCATTCCTCACTTGATTTTCTTGGATCTTTGGAATGTGAATTCTTCATTCTTGGTCTCATAAGATCCATCCTTGGCTTTGGTGATTCGTGAGCATTAAATCCATGCTTTTAGCATTTTTTTTAGTTCAAGCTCTGAAATTTACCTTGCAACACAAACATGATTAAAATAGAACATTAAACATTATCATGTTCATAAAACCAAGTAATAAATGGAGGATAATATGTAATATTTGACCCTCTACACCTAACCAACCCCTTAGGACATAGTCATCATTCCTTAGCTCTGCCAAGCTTCCGCATGTATATCCATGGTATCGTATTCCACACAATTTCAAGAAGTTGTTTGAAAGGTGGGCCCAATATATAAAATATGGTTAAAATTGTCATAATTGGATGAGAAAATTACCTCTGTGGAAACGTGAGGGAATAGTGGCTTCAACAAAGTGTTGAAGGAAGAGGTCAGAGATGCTAGAAGGTCGGAAAGCTTCGATTTTTTCAGTGCCATAACACTAAGTAATAGATGAAGGATAGGTTTTCTGAAAGCAGAAATGAAGAAGAAATGAATAGAAGAGACGAGATAGCGTATATGAAGCCACATCATGTGCAACATTAATTGCCGCAAGATGATCCAGACAAATTTCGAGGCAAAAGTTGCATTAGAGATATTGAAATATATTCTTTGTGCAACACATGACAAGCATATGATGAAAAGAATAAGAAGATGGAGACATCGTTTGTTATTGAGGAAGCAAAAAGCTATGTGGCCACTTCATGACTGTGGTACCACATTTCTAGCTTTTCTTTGTTGAATAGCCAGAAATGTGAGGGGACAATATTTGTACCAAAATTCATACGGATCAGATGAATAATGCAGATTGAGACGCATGTCATAGAAGATATTTGAGAAGCATGCACAAAGATTTGAAGGACATGTCATCTCTTCAAGGTAGTTTTTGGTATTTAGATTATTTTTGGATAAAAGTAACTCTTCTAGCCACATCAGCCTTAGAGCATGTTTCGAGTGTCTAACAAAGATAGATCATGGTTGATGAATGTAATCGCTCTTTCCCAATTGGTTACACATGAAAGCATCACGTGGATGAGCATTTGTTCCCTTGTCTCTCTCAAAAAACTATAAATAGCAAAAGCATATCCAAAGCAAATAACCTCTCTGAATAAAAAAAATCCAACTACAAATCCAGCGCAACGCTATTTATCAAGGTTTAGTTCTCACCTGCTCAGCAGAAGTGGATCCTTGGTGTAGATTTAGTTCCAGTCCATCCCCGCACACATGTCGGACTGACTTTTAACAATAGCCAGTGACTGTAATTCTGTTCCATTTGCACCTACGACCGGATCTGAAGGAAGACCTTAGCTTAGGAATCCGTCTGCTTACGCTCATACGTTGAGCTGACCTTAATTTATAATCTCTAGCATTGCCTTTGCCTTGCTCATTAACGCGTTGCTCTCGGAAGCACCCTGCTTCTCTTAGCTAGGTTGGTGATCCTGCTGTAGTGGTAAATCACACGCCTTTTCTTGTAATCCATTTGTCTCCAATCTTTTTCATTTTCAACCATACAACTGATGCACCTTTGAAAGTCTTCAAATTTTCAAGGCAAAAAATAGCTCATCGGAGGAAGCATCCCAATCTCCACCGGTCAGCTGAGTATCGTGTATGTTACAGTTAGCTGAATAGAGAAATGGTCGAGCATCTGATCGAAGCTCGTCAGTGGTCACAATTTGAATCATACTCAATCCAATCCAAACAGGTATTCAGCGTGGCCGAATTCGAGGCCAACAGAACCCACAACTTAGATTTTAATTGGCTTCTCCTCCGTGTACACTGCATTAGCATTCTCTTGATGTAAGCCAATGCACCGTGGAGCCACTACGATGCTTGTGATATATCGACTCCGTCCCCCTATTGTACCAGCTCATGTTATGATGCGATCTCGAAATCAGGCAGATTTCAAAACTCAAGATGGGCCACATCACAAGAAACAACAGGTATTGAACACCCACCGTTGAAACCTTGTTGGGGTTCACAAAGGTTTTGGATCATGATGATGATTGTGTTTTCCCTTCATCGAAGTGGGACTCTTAACTAATGAACGGTTTGGATGGCATATAAAAATCACAGTAGGTCACAGGAAAGGTTTCAAAGGGTGGGCACTCTCATCCCCGCTATTTCCTATGGTGTGACCCAATTGAGTTTTGGATCTACCTCATTCTTGGGATCATGTCCTAAAATGAATGTAGGAAACCGTTGGACGGAGTGGATGTCAAACAGACACTGCAGTGTCACCCCCACGAAGCTTAAGGTTACAGGCTCAATGTAATCCGTCATTTTTAATGATGGTTCACCAATCTCTCCCTTCACGTGCATTGCACTTGCCACAACCCTAGTTTAAATAACCCGAAAACATAGTTCAGAAACCTGAAAACTTGAGTCGATGTGCAGCTGGGTTGAGTGAACTTCAAGACTAGATATTTAGTAATCATAACTAAAAGTAACAGGTAAACAGAAAATAGTTAGAATTACTACAAATAAAATAAATTTTTTGTCATCAAACCACTGCGCTAACTCAGCCTAGTTTTGAGTCAAGTCAGCAAGTTTTAGAACTATGATAGAACTTGTCATGATTGGAAATACTTGAACTAATCATATTAGCTAAATCACTGAAACCTGTGGAGCCTCACAACCCTTTGAAAATGGTGAAGACAATATTAATTGTACTTCAACAACTGATTTGTCTTGAATGTTTCATTCATCATTACTTAGTAAAGTTATCTTCTCAAGATTCCCAGGTATAGGCATTAGTCATTCTAATACATCAGTCTCTGGGGCATTTGAGTACAAACACCATAGCTTTTACTAATCAATTCATGCTTATGTTGTCCTGAAACACGTATGATTGAATCCAACTCTGACCAACACTCAATAGTCCACATAGTTGAATACTTGGTGAATCTTGACAATCCATCTGGTGGGCCCTACAATGGAATACCCAAGCTGTTGATTGGTGGATCTAACTGGCTCAGTGAAATGAAAATCAAAAGAGTCCGGATCCTCTGTTATGGCCTAACAGGGATTCTCTGCTTGTAGCTTTCCTACTGGTCCACGTCCTTTGTTATTTTAATAAATAAATAAAGAAAAACAGTTCCGAAAATATTAACAAAAGAAAAAAAAAAAGGAAAGGAAAAATAACAGGAGAAAAGAAAGGGCCTGCGTCGGCTTCTCTCCCTCTTCTCTCGCAACTCTCTCTCTTCCCTCTCAACTTCTCTCCCAACCTTCCCTCTTCTCCCCGTCGCCGACTCTCTCTTTGCGCCTCTCCCTCTCTGCCTGATCTCTCTCTCTCTCTCTGCACCTCTCCATATCCGCTCGATCTCTACCTCTCTCTCTGCCTCTCCCTCTCCGGGCCCACATTCTAGGATTCATCTACTGTAAGTGATGGTGATCCGCTTGATCTACCTCTCTCTCTCCCTCCCTCCATCTCGAATCTCGAATCCTCCCCTCTCCTTCTCCGCTCTCGATCTCTTTCTATGGTTTTTGTTCTTCTTTTCTTTGGTCCAACACATCAAAGAGCATTGTGCAATATCAGGTATCTCTCTCTCTCTCTCTCTCTCTCTCTCTCTCTCTCTCTCTCTCTCTCTCTCTCCTTATCTATTCATATCAATTTGGGCATTTTTTGGCATTTTTTAATACTTAAAGTAGCATTGTGCAATGATTTGTGTATTGGGAATTTTTGAATTTTGAATCCCTAATTAGGGATTTGTAGTGTCGATTCCATAATTGTAGATTATAGATTAAAAACTAAAAATCCCTAATTAGGGATTTGAAATTCAAAAATTAGGTATTACAGGCACTTAATGCATGGAGATCTCTGCTTTTCAATCAATGCATTTGCCTGACAATCCTACACATTTGACAAAACAGAATTTGTATTGCAACAGTCACATGGACGACCATTATGTCAGCCATTACCATTACCGAATGCCTTGGGAATAACTGATATAGACTTTGATGTCGCCTCCTGTTGAAATTGTTGAATTGATCAAGTAATAAATATGTGAGAAGCTAGGTCATGATCTTGGTGGCTGGATATGTGAATGATGCTTGAACATGCTGGATTTTCATCACCATCTTGATTGACAAATTGATCACCTTGAGTTTGTTTTAACCCTATGTTAAATGCACAAAACCTATTACAGTTATTTTCAAGGTAGATCTTGCAAGCGAACTTCGTGCATTTCCAAATATTCTTGGTCTCCTACGATATCAGCTAGAAAATCGGAAGGCTTGGTCATTGATTTTGTAGTAGCTGTGACTTTCTTTGGGTGATAAGTTCATCGTTCCTATTTTACATTTCAGTACTTCTATAGATAGATTTTAAATAAAGGTTTCTGAGTGTGAATTGTCTGTTGGACAGAAACAGGTACAACTGGCCCATGTTGGTTCATTTCAGTTTTGTTTTGGTTTGGTGACTTGTTTTATATTGGAATGAAGTGATACAACTTAGACAATTCTAAGCCTTTTTAGCAATTTTTAAATCATGATTGGGAATGGTACAAATGTGCCATGGCATCCAGCACATTATATGAATTTTAACAAAAAGAAGCAAAAAAAAATCCCGTCTTTCTAACCGAGCAATGTGGGAGCTTGTAAGAGTCAAACAGTGTGATACAAGACATTCCTGGATGGCATGGACGACTAACGATCTGTAATACAAATTCATGTGTGATAAATCATTCATAGAATGCACTTTTCTAGTAAAAATATGTGGAATTTATCAACTTTTTTGAGACATTCATGTGTAACTTTGTCTGATGGACAGATCCCAAAGATTTAGATCTACGAACCAGTTTGTTTACCTTAAGACAGATCAGAGCTGCCACAGGCAACTTTCACATTTCAAACAAGCTTGGGGAAGGTGGTTTTGGTTCTGTTTACAAGGTATACTATGGAATCACTATTCATCTTGATATATAATTACCTTTGAGACCAACATATTTCAAGTAAAAGGTAATAGAACTTCTTACATAACTATATTGCAGGGTCTATTATCAGACAGTACTTCAATTGCAGTGAAACAACTTTCATCCAAATCAAAGCAAGGAAGCCGTGAATTTGTGACTGAAATAGGCATGATATCTACTTTGCAACACCCAAATCTTGTAAAACTTTATGGATGTTGTATTGAGGGAGATCAACTATTGCTAGTTTATGAGTACATGAAAAATAATAGCCTTGCTCGTGCTCTGTTTGGTGAGCTCATTTGTTTTTGTACCAATATGTGTATGCAGTACGGATGCAACAGGAAGTAATATGACTCATTTTTTCTTAACTAGACGATTTATTGGCCCAGAAGAATATCAATTGCAGCTTGATTGGCCAACAAGGCATAAGATTTGTGTTGGTATAGCAAGAGGTCTAGCTTATCTCTATGAAGAATCGACGCAGAAAATTGTTCATAGAGACATCAAAGCCACCAATGTACTGTTCAATCGGGATCTTATACCAAAGATATCTAACTTTGGTCTGGCAAGGCTTGGTGAAGAGGAGAAGACCCACATCAGCACTTAATGTAGCTGGAACCATGTGAGTCATCATGCACAATTTTCCTCGTTATGAAATGGAAACCATACCTTCATACTCTTTAATGATAATATTCATCTGTGTTTAGACATAAAACTCAATATATTTCTTAGTTTTATCTTTTGAACCAGCATTCTGGGAAATTAGTGAATGCCATGTGCCTGTCAAGAATTTCTCCTATGCGGAGTAGCAGCAAGTTTCAATCTAAAATGGGGAACTGAATGAGGCAACCACATAAACTGAATAGATCAACAAAAATGAGATAGAAGTTTGCATCACTCGTTTGACTCATGACATCACAGCAGTGCTGCCAACAGCCAAAATCACATCAATACCGGCACTAACCAGAAAATGAGATGGTGACTCTGCAATCATACAATAAGCATTCGTATAAGTACAGATTAAATGGTGAATAATGCACATTGTTCGGGAGCTGCTTCTCCTAGGATACTTAAGTGTGCATGTCATCCATTAAAGATCAACAGTTTTGGACTCATTATCTAAGGGCCCGCTTGATGCAACCCAAATAGATGGTCCAGTGGGTAGCTAATGGGAACTGTTCTAAGGATAGGGTCATTCACATGATAATTATTTGTGAAATTGGCCTTCAGCACTGCTTAGGTAATGCTGTCTGGATTGTATTGATGTTATTTTGTAAATCCACTGCTCTTTCTTTCTTGAAATAATTCATTCAGCTAATTATTGAATTTGTGCTGAAAATGATCTTAACGAGATGAAAGATTTGAAATTTCTAGGATTTTGAATCTCTTATCAACTTTAATTTTGTCTCTGTAGGGTGATATTTTAGCTTGATTTTTTTTAATTACATGAAAGAGTAGTCCTCTTGTAGTCATAGGAACACCCAAAAATGTACTTTCCAGTCGAAAGAACATGCCTTTGTATTAATGTATATCTAATTTTCTTATAGGCATTCAAGGGAAAACTTCAACACTGGCCTCTAGAACTCCTTCAATTACTCTGTTCATATGGTACAAGGATAGCTCAGGAGCATTGGACATTGGAGGATTGAAATCTCCTTCGATGCAACTAATGCAAGTAGATCTCCTTCGAAATCTCTCTTTCCAATAAAAAAAAAAAAAAAGAAAGAAAAAAAAGATCTATTTTGGTTCTTTTTATTGTTTAAGAGTGTTCGACAACCAAGATCCATTGTCAATTTAGTCTTTAATGGCTTCAAAGAATCAGATGGTCATGATCTATCAATGCTAATAGATTCTCAACTTTCAAAATATGTTCCTTTACTACTATTATTGTGATCATTATGTAGAAGATTCTTGATTATTTGTCAGTTTATTTTATGACATCTACACTTCTTTCTAGGCCTGCTGAGATGGCCTAAGTGGGGGCATTTAAAGGATCTACATCCAGCTATAAAACTCGGCGAACCAGCGCCTTTAGTTGTTGTTGACGATGTGCCAGAATATATAAAATTGGGACAAAACCAAGAGGTGGGCAACTAGATACTGATAATCATTGATGATTAGTTCATTAAATTGTTCATGCTAAATACAGAATATCTATTTAATTCAGTTGGCATTTTCTAGTATCATTTTCTTAGAACCATATGAGTAATTCAGATATATTTTCCAAACTAAAATGATCATGAAAAGGCATTCTATCAAGCTTTTGAAAATTTGTTTTCACTAGTAAGAATGATCTATCATTCTTCGATGTGCTCCATTAGATAAAAGTTTTCTTAATATTTCTGACATGGGTTTCTCTTATCTTCTGATTTTTCTATAGTTGATTCAGAATTTCTTTCTTACTTGAATTGGGTTCTTATTTTTCTTTCTTAATGTTGTTCCCATGTCCAGGTGGGGAATGGTGCAATGCCTGCTTTGATTAGCTCACATAACTTGTTTAGATTAATTCTTGCTTCTTACAATTGCCCCATGTACCTACTAAAAATCTAAAACTATTCATCTCTAAGATTCTTGAAACATCAATTTTTGTTTCCTAGTGATCTTCTTCTTTCCTAGAAATGAATACACTTCTTTTGTTCTTTTTTATATCTTCTAATTTTATATTAACATAGGGATTTATTTTAGGTTAAGTACAATGACAACCAAAATGCAAGCAAGCAAGATTCCTAACTTTCAAGTATAGAAGTGGCAGAACAACAGATTCTGTTATTCTCCACCTCGTATTTTCTTTATGAAATCTCTTTTAACATATAATTTTTTATAAAGAATTCAATTTGTCAAACACATCTTTTCAACGTTATATCATATTGTTATTGATTTTTCCTTTAGGAGTTCCATTACTTGCTGCCCAAAACATCTACACTAATGAGAAAGCATTGCATCACCTGTTTTTTTCTTCTTTTTTTTTTTCACTTTTGATGAGAAAGCTTTTCTCTATGGCTACGGATTACGGGAAGCCATAAGTTTTATAGCTACAGATTTAATTCGTAGCTATATCTTTAAAAACTATGCTACGGAATCAATGGTTATAACTGTATCCATATACCTTTAGCTACGGATTTTATCCATCACTTTTAAGCATTTTTTGGGGGCATCCAGCACAATCGCCAGTAAAGGTCCCTGACTACCGATGCCACCTTTACCGGCGCTTGCCTGATCACCGGTAAAGCCTTTATTGGCGGTTTTCTGGGTAAAGGCCAGTTTTCTTGTAGTGATTTAGGGTTGATTTTTGTTCATTGCTCTTTAAGGTAACCCTTTAGATTTATTCAATGTGCTTTTAGATTTATTTCAAGTGTTTTATGTTAGATGATGAGTCAAGTCTCAGTTCAACGTTGGTTAGATGTTGAGATCAATATCTCAACATGGTGTGTGTGTGGCATGATGACTCTCATGATATGCTTTTCAATAATATCATGTATCTTTTAGAAAGTGAGATGTTTGGGATGCATGACTGAATCTTTGGGTTGATTGGTCCTTTGGGCTGCATGACTAAATCTCAGGGTTGATTTCTTTTCTTTGCATTGGCTGAATTCTTAAGCGATGGTCATTCACTTTAAAATCTACAATATGTCTTGTTTAACTTACTTAACATATTTGTTCTCTTAAACTTGCAGATGGAGACTTTGGTAGTGACCGTTGCAGATGGGTACCAATGTTACTTGGTTAAAGTGATGTATGGGCAAAGAGCTAGAGATATATATTTGTATTAGCCAAGCTAGAAGTGGACCACATGGAGGATTTTTGATGGACTACGTGATGAGGTTGCACTTGATGATGTGATATGGTAGTGTGACAGTGCGATGAGGTTACACTTGAGAATATGATACGGTTGATGAACTATATGATTAGGTTGCACTTAATGATATGATATGGTTGTGTGATAGTGTGAAGTGGTTATTCCACTTGAGAATGTGATACGGTTGATGGATTATATGTTATTAGGTTGCACTTGAGGATGTGATATGCTTGTGTGATGCTATGATGTGGTTCCGGTTGAGAATGTAATAGAGTTGTTTATTTTGACAATGATTATAGTTTATTTTTATATATCCAGTTTTCAATCTTCATTCATTTAAATCCCTTAAAAGAAATAATAAAAAAGAAAGAAAATAAAAATTCTTAGGTCCTAAAGAAAAAGTAGCAGCTACCTAAGTAGATTCGAGTGACAAATTTTAGTTAAATGTAGGGTCATATCACTTGGTGAATAAAAGGCCATATTTGGATGTTCAATTGAATTATAAAAATACAATGCAATAAACTAAATAACGAAAGTGGGTTCCATTCCATTCACAGTCAATGTTACTATGGTTACTAAACAACAAAGTCGGAGTTAATAGTTAGCTCCATTTCTTTCACATTCAAGGACTTACACCTTATTGTGGTTACTTGCATGTTCAACTACCGAAATGGACCAGACTATTTAGCTTACCATTTTGCTGAGAACCATTCCATATTAGCATCTTAACAAACATCACCCTCAGCTCGCATCAACTGCAATTCAACACCTAAGCATTGAGATGTGTTTGTAAATCATCAAAAGTAAGCACCGACTCATTTTAAGAGCCTCAAGAGCCTCCAACAATCTCCAAACTTGTCACTTGCATAACTTCAACTTCTTTTGTCACTATCACATTTCAAAAGTGAAATTTCAATATATGGATGGCATTCTAATGCATCCATAAGTGGAATTTCAATATTTAATTTTATCAATATTTTCAAAATTACTGTACACGAATTCTTACAAACCCACAAAAGAAATATGCCTCACCTATCGTATAATGCACCTAAACAACACAAAATATATATGAATTCAAGCGGGCCCAACAAAAAAAAAATGGGGTTCACCTTTCTCATTTATTGTATTATGCACCTAAAAAGCACATAATGTACATGAACTAAGATAGGCCCCACAAAAAAGACCTCACATATCGTATAATGCACGTATATAATACAAAATATATATTTGATATAAAGAGAGAAAAAATATAGCCATTCTGAGTTCTTGAAACATGCCAAAATCGGAGCATCCTTCAACTTGAACAATGATCTTTGGCACAATCGAATTACCCTCCTAAGGCACATAACAAAGGAGTTGTTGTTGCTTGAACTTCTTATCTACGCAAGCCCATCCACAACTGAATTGCCCTCCTACAACATATAATTCAAAATGAAGTTCACATTCATGAAGATCCTGTTTATAACAATAAATCAATCTTAAGTTACAGCAATCCCTACAAAAAAAATGAAAGAAAGCAACCCATATTTAAATTTAATTACACATTTAATCCACATTTTGTATATTTTGGTTATACACTTGGAGGTGTATATATTTACATTATACATGAGAATGTGAAGAGGTTCTAAGACTAAGAGATGATAGGATTTAAAGATAGTGTAATTAGATTGCACTTGAATATATGATATATATTTTAAGAAAGTGTGATGCAGTTACATTTAAGAGTGTAATGAAAATGAATGTGTGTGAGTTGGTTTCCCTTAAGAATGTGATGCAGTTAGAGTATATATCTAAGTTAGAGTAATTAAAACCATGGATTAATAAGAAAATATGCTTACTCTCATAGATTCTAGAATCATATATGCCAATTGGAATTTACCTATGTAAATGCGTGCAAACAAGTGCCACACACACCATGTCGAGTCTCAGTTCAACGTTGGTCAGATGTTGAAGTCAATATCTCAACATGGTGTTATAATTCAATTGTGCTGCTTTTATTATTTACTTTACTGCGTTGTATTGTTATAATTCAATTGAACATCCAAATATGGCCTTTTATTCACCAAGTGATATGACCCCACATCTAAATATGGCCTTTTATTCACCAATTGGAATTTACCTATGTAAATGCGTGCAAACAAGTACAACCTCATCACATAGTCCATCAATCGTATTCTTAGGTAGAACAACCGCATCACAGTGTCACATAATCATATCACATCCTCAAGTGCAACATCATCACATAGTCCATCAACGATTTCACATTCTCAACTATAACATCATCGCACTATCACACTACCATATCACATCCTCAAGTGCAACATCACCACGTAGTCCATCAACTGTATCACATTCTCAAGTGGAATAACATCACACTGTCACACAACCATATCATATCCTCAAATGCAATCATCACATAGTTCATCAACCGTATCACATTCTTAAGTGGATATACCCCATCACGCTATTACACAACTATATCATATCCTCAAGTGTAACCTTATCACATAATTCATAAACCGTATTACATTTTTAAGTTGATATACTCACACATCCACACAACCATATCATATCCTTAAGTACAACCTCGTCACATAACCCATCAACCATATCATATTCTCAAGTGTAACCATATCACACTATCACCTAACCATATCATATCCTAAGTGTAACCTCTTCACATAGTCCGACCTCTTCACATAATTCATCGACCGTATCACATTCTCAAGTGGAGCCACATCACACTCTCACACAACCATAGCATAAATCCTCAAGTACAATCTCATCACATAGTCTATCAACCGTATCGTATTCTCAAGGTAACCTAATCACATAGTTCATCAACCATATCATATTCTCAAGTGTAACCACTTCGTACTATCACACAACCATATTATATCCTCAAGTACAACCTCATCACATATTCAATCAACTGTATCACATTATCAAGTGGAACCACTTCACACTTTCACACAACCATATCATATTCTCAAGTGCAACCTAATCACATAGTTGGCCGGGCGGAGAGGGAGAGGAAGTCCGGTGGTGAGGTCCACTTGAGATTTAGATATATTTCATTTTTGAAATCAAGCACTCAAAATATCTGTTAAAATGAATGGACGGAGTAGATAAAATATTTAAATCATGGTGGACCCAATGAGTTTACTCAGTACGCTTAGCGTACTGAGTTACTTAGTAGGCAATCCAGTTCCAATTTTCATTTTCCATTTTTATTTATTTATTATTTATTATTATTATTATTATTTTTGTTGTTCAAACATCAAACAATGTGATGCCACTAATATTTAGTCCAAATTCTTGGAAACGGATGATCTATACCCAACATATCTAATCTAAATACCCTTTTCCAACAGGGATAACAATTTTAAGATTAAAATAAAAAACCTAATTGTCCATGCGCCTCACAGTTCAAAATTCAGGCCTCAGCCCCTGCGCGCATTGACAACCTCAAAAAGGGGTCAACCATAAAGGGTCGTTTGGCACCATGACGCGGATTAGCGCGTATTGAACCCACCATTAGCGAGTGGGATACTGAAGTGACATCACCAAATTTTTTAAGCCCCACCATGATGTATGTGTTGTATCCACACCATCCATCCATTTGGAAAGATCATTTAATGGCATTATACAAAGAATGAGGCATATCCAAACTTCAAGTGGACCCCACCACAGAAAACAATGGGGACAGTGACGCCCACCATTGAAACCTTCCTAGGGCCTACCATGATTTTTGTTTGAGATCCAACTTGTTTATAAGTTAACTAAGATATGGAATAAGGGAAAACACAAATATCAGCTTGAAAAAAAACTTCTATGGGCCAAAGAAGTTTTTAATGGGAGGCGTTCAATCCCCATTTTTTTTTTTCTGTGGTGGAGTCCACTTGAGCTTTGGATCTGCCTCATTCTTTGGATCATGTACTAAAATGATCTCTCCAAATGTATGAACAGTGTGGATACAACACATACTTCATGGTGTAGCCCACATAACATGGTGACGTCGGGTTCCAGTCTTGCCCGAGTGGTAGACTCCAAGGAGTTTTAACATGAGGTCTTGGGTTCGAAACCCATATGTGGTGAAATAAACATGGTGACGTGTAGCAGCGAGACTCGCTACTGTTAAGTTTAGTTGCTAATCCGCGTCCCGGCACCATGGATCCGGGGGATTTCAAATCCCCTCTTCGTTTGGCAGCATAAAGTAAGCCGAGGTTTCAAATTCAGGAGATTTTGAAATCAACGGTGAGAGATTGGATTACATCTAAAATTCTCTCACGAGTTGCATATGTATCATGTGTGTTATTCTATTGGGCACATGGCCCCTAAAGAAATCCCAAAATAATTAGATTATCAATTGCATCACTATAATTACTTTAATATGTGATCAACATCACCCTAACATTGTCCATGTAAATCAATGGTTAGAAATAGTTGGTTAATCTCCCTGACATGATCTTATGCTTGTGACCCATCCGAGACTTGGAATTTTATCAATTTTGGGCAAAGCATATATTTCAGTAGGCTTATTACAACCATTGTGTCAAACATTACATACATCACTAATTAGAGATATTAAAATAGATTTAGTAATTAAATTCAAACCCCTGTAAATATACCATGCATAACTACTTTGGATTAAAGTTGATTCCCAATGGAGGGTGCCAAACACAATAGAAGGATTTCAAATCCAAGGCTCTAATTAACATGAAATTTTCAAATCCAAGGATTTCAAAAGCTACCTCTAATTATCATTCCACTACCTTCCATTACATTTCTTTTAAGGGTTGCGAGCAAATGGATTAGCTGCTTGGGTAGGTCTAAAGCTGGGTACGGGACGACTCGACTCAACAAACTTGACTCGCCCGACTCATTTAGATCTGACTCGATCCGAATTGAGTTGACTTCGTCCAATCCGAACTCAAACCGAGTCGAATTCGAGTCACCCAATAACTCGACTCAACCTGAAATCCAACTCAGTATTGACTTGACTCGATTCGAAACTTGACTTGGACATATATATTAAAAAAACTTAAATATGAAACTCGGTCACAACTCACAAGTGCACATAACTTTTGATTTGTGATTTTAGCCCATGGATATCGTTACATCCAACTCAACTCGGTGTCGACTCTTCCCGACTCGATACTTGTGACCAGGTCGGACTCGGTCTAGATTAGTCTAGGCTAGACCCGAACTTGAATCGGGTCAGGTATGCTGGACTCGGTACTGAGTTGGTTCGAGTTTGGGTCAAGCCTATTTCAAAACAGGATCGAGTCAGTTCAGCCCCAACTTGGTCCAACTCAACTCTATGCCCACCTCTATGTAGGTCCTACTATAATGATTATGTAAAATCCATCCCGACCACTAGGTGCATCACCTTATGTTCTGCCAAAGACCTAAAAATCATCCCTCTCATGATTCAAGTGAGTCGCATGATTGAAATAGTATACAAGGCAACGACCACCTTCCAAACTATTTCCCTTGGTATGGCCCACTTAAACCTTGAATAGGCTTGTTTTAGACCTAAGGCCTAAATTTTGGTGTGACATCTAATGGTTGGAATGTATTTCATATAATCATTATAATGGGCCTTGAGTGTATGTCTCACCAAAATTTTGGTGTGACATGTAGTGGTTGGAATGGATTTCATATAATCATCACATTGGGCCTTGGGTGGATGTCTCTCTCTCAATTTTTTTTTTTTTCTATGGCCCACCTAAATCACATGTCGGCCTAATTCTTTGGTTATGGGTGTAAATTGGGATTATGAATCTAATGGTCAGAGTGATTTCACATAAATATCAAGGTGGGCCCCAAAAAAAGTCCCGATGTCCCTCTCCAATGGTACATAGATTATTTTTTAAAAAATAGAATTGTGCAATGCCACTCTTGATTTTGATAGGACCCACCATGATGTTTATGTAAGATTTACTCTGACCATTAAATATTTAGTCCTATACTAAGTCCAGAGACAAATAAACAGTTTGTTATGTGGGCCAGACTAAAGGAAGAGGTTGGGAGAGGCACCCACCCTTGTTTATTTATTTATTTATAAGGCTCACCATGATAATTATATGAAACTCACTTCAACTTTTAGATTCTAAACAAAATTTTAGGCCTGTGGCCTAAAAATCATACCCATTCATAATTCACCTAGGCCACAATAATGAAAATAATTTGGAGGGCGAGCGTTGCCTTGTACATTCTTTTTAATCATATCGTCCACGTGAATCATGAATGTAACTCAGTTTTGGGCCCTTAGTAAAAAATGGGGTAAGCTTTCATGGTAGGCTTGCCTTCTCCTACCTAAAATCATATATGGTACCTTGAATAAATCATTCTAGTTTGCGAGATGCACCTATTATAAGGTTATGAGGTTCCTCATCTCGCTCATCAAGAATCCCTCGATGACGTTGGCCAATATCCTTAGCCGAGCTCAAAAGTACTCCAATGCCGAAAATCTTTTTAGCTCGTAAAAAGCTACTAGGAATGGAGGAAGCTCGACCAAGGAGAAACGACTTAAAGGAAGAACAAGCTTTAGCTCCTAGCAACAAGCGTAGAAGGGTCCTTACTCTTGCTCGGGTGGTAGACTCTCAGGAGTTTCAACACCAGGTTAAGGGTTCGAGTACCCATAGGTGGTGAAATTCCACTTAGGCGTGAGTGTGTGGGGTGTGTGTGTGTGCGTTAAAAAAGAAAAGAAAAGAAAGAAGGGACGATGATCCGATCAGGGATCAGCATCCGGGCAGATGACCAGAGATCAGATTCCGCTCTTACACCCCCTCAATGCTAAGCCCGAGGAAGTCCTCATAGAAGTTCAGGACAAATAACTCCTCAAGTGGCCGAACCGGATGAAGACCAACCTCGACTGGCGGGATAAACGAATGTACTGCCACTTTCACCGCGACAACGATCATTCCACCTACATTTGCTTCGACCTTAAGAAAGAAATTGAGGCCCTCATCTGCGACGAACATTTGCGAGAGTATGTCAATAGGAGGGAGGAACAGCCGGATCGGAATAATGAGCAACCCAACAATGGCAACAACAGTGAGGCTACCAGAGAAATTTGTACCATCATTGGTGGGTCTGCGAGAGGCGAATACTCGAACTGGGCACTAAAGCCCATGCTCGAAGCATCATCCACATCAGCTCAGAACATCAGATCCACCTCACATCCCGATCATCAAAAGAACAGAAGGTAATCCCCTGCAAACTAACCTTCACCGAGGAGGACGCCCTAGGTATCCACCACCCCCATGGCGATGCATTAGTGGTGGCCATGACCATATCCAACTGCAAAGTGTTTTTGGATTTTGGTGGACATCGACAGCTCGTCCGACATCCTCTTCACCGACGCCTACGATAAAATGGGAGTCAGAAGGTCCCAACTTCAGCCTATCAAAACTTCTATGCTCGGATTCGCAGGGGATAGGGTCATGTCCGAATGATCTAATATTGCTCCCGGTCATTGCAGGAGAAGGATCGAATCAGACGATGACAATGATCTATTTCCTTGTGGTCGACTACCCTTTCGTTTATAATGTTATCATCGGGTTGTCATCTCTCAACACCCTGCGAGCCATAGTATCGACATACCATCTTATAATAAAATTTCTGGTCAAGTAGGTCAGAGAAGATCATTAGGAAGCTTTCTAGTGTTACTTCACGACTTTGAGGACGTAACACTGCACGATGGCCATCACTTCTCTCGATTCCCCAGAAGAATCGGTTGAGAGAGGGTCCCCAATAGAAGATCTCATAGTCGTCCCCCTCAGCGATTCCAACCCGACCCATACTGTACAGGTCGGCTCATCACTATCTCCAAATTTGCGGGATAAGGTCATGGACCTCCTCCAATGTAATGTTGATGTCTTCGCTTGGTCCCACTAAGATATGCTCGATATTAGCCTGGATGTAATGGTCCACAAGTTGAACGTCAACCCGACCACCGATTAGTGAGACAGAAGCAACAAGCATTTGAACCAGAGCGTTATGCAATCATTGGAGAGGAGGTCAACAAGGTCCTTGAAGCCGGATTTATCAAGGAGATCTATTACCCTGATTGAATCGCCAACATCGTGTTAGTGAAAAAATCCAACGGGAAGTGGCAGGTCTATGTTGATTACATTGACCTGAACAAAGCCTGCCCCAAGGACAGTTTTCCCCTTCACGGATCGACCAACTCATCGATAGTACAGCCGTAAATGAGCTCTTAAGCTTCATGGATGCTTACTCAGGCTATAAGCAAATCGCTATACATCCCTATGACAAGCAGAAGACCACCTTTGTCATTGACAAGGTGCTCTACTACTACAGGTGATGCCTTTCAGGTTGAAGAATGGTGGAGCGACATACCAGCAGTTAGTTAACAAATTATTTTCTCGATAGATTGGACACTCCATGTGTAAGACCCGTATCCTAGCCCGTACCTTTCCATAGGCTTCCACAGTCCTCCCGATCGAATTCCGGCGACTAGCGATACATAAATTATAGTTGCGTGTGATCTTGAGTTGCATCCTGTATATATGAGTCAGCTCGACCCGAGACTTATACCTTTGTGACTGCGTCGTCGCCATGGTTCCGACGCCGCGTATTACGCGCCAAGGCGATACTCAGGCTAGAAGATGTGGGCCCGCATTCAGTTTGAGAAAATGCCATGCATTTGCAAACCCAAGGGAATCTCTACAACATGTCCCTTCATTCAAGTGCATATCAATCACCTCATGTCAAGTACAAGAGCAACCCCAAAGTCAACTCTCTCTCTTACACACCCATACATGTCAAGTACATACCCGTCACCCATCACTCACTCTCCATCACTCCATCACTCACACCCATCTCTCTCTCTTACAACCTCTCTCTCTCATCTCTCTCCCTCTCATTCTCCCAAGCAACCCCACCATGAGAGACGTCCAAGCTATCTCTAAGAGAGGAGAGCTTGGTGTGGCCCACCTTCCTACCTCCCATCTCCAAAGTCCAATCTCCACCATCCTTCATCAAAGTGGTAACCGAGGAGCCTAGCTTGCCATTAATCCAAGAAGAAGCATAGGTGGGTGCTTTCTAGTGGGTGATTTATAGTTTGGATTTGATGATTTGAGGGTCCACTTGTGGTGGGACCCATCTTGATGTATGATTTATATCAAAGAGGGGCCCATAGAGGCAGCCCCCTCCACTTCTCACGTCTCTCTCTCTCTCTCTCTCTCTCTCTCTCTCTCTCTCTCTCTCTCTCTGTCTTTCCTGATTGTCTGGCCCACCTGATGTATTGGCGTTACCAAGTTCTGACGGTCCAATCATGTGGGACTCACCTTGGCCATGAAAGCAGATTGGTTGGCATATCGTACACCAGCAGTATAGCTGCTGTTTTATCAAACAGCAAGTCCGTGGGTCTGATCCGAGGTATGGATCTCATCGACACCATCCGTGCATAGCACGTGGGGCCCACCTCGACGACGTGTTGTATCCAACACGTGGGGCTTCACCGTGATGCATGTGTTTCATCAACACCACCCATCTGTGGGCCCATACATGATATATGTGTTATATTTCAACCGTCCATACAGGCCTCCCAGGCCTGGAGAATGAGGCAGATTCAAATCTCAGGTGGAGCATGACATGTGGGACACACCAATGATGTATGTGTTTCAGCACCGTCCAGCAGCTGCTGGACAGTGGGGCCCACATTAGTATATGTGCCTTATCCTGGCCATCCACCTCTAGCTCCATGGGGCCTATTTGATGATGTGAGTATTGCTTCATCCAGCCGTCCATTGACTAGGACGATGGAACTCACCTTTATGTTTTTATTTTATTTTATTTTATTTTTTTATTTTATATTTACAATCCGTCCACCCATTTGGTGTGTGTGGGACCACCTCACATGTACTGCTCGTGTGGGATGGGACCCACCTTGTTGTATTTATTATGGCTACATCGTCCAGATGGACGATGGGCCCTGATGATGTACGTGGGGTATATCCACACTGTCCAACTCTTTTGACGGTGGACCAGCATGATGTATGTATTTTATTCATAGTCCATCCAGGATGTGGCCCACCCCACACGTGTGGGTGGAATCCACATTGATGTATTTATTATTTTTGCACCGTCCAGATCTTCTGGACGGTGGCCACACCTTGATGTAAATGTTCTATATCCACGTCGTCCATCTGTTTGGCTAGGACTAACTCAGATATATGTGATCTATTCAAGCCGTCCATCTGTTTTGCTAGCATGGGACCCCCGTGATGTATTTGTTTCATCCTCACCATTCAGAAAGTGTTGGATGGTGCTGGACAATGTTTGGGTGGCATTGTGGCCACACCGTGATGTATTTGTCTCATCCACACCATCCAGATAGTGCTGGACGGTGCTGGGCAATGTTGGATGGTGTTGTCTAATGTTTGGATGGTGCAGATTTACATAAACAATGTTTGGATGGTGCAGATTTATATAGACAATGTTTAGGTGGTGTTGGTTTACATGGGAAATGTTTGGATGACGCTGATTTACCTGGACAATGTTTGGACAGTGCTGATCATTGTTAGTGGACCATATGCCCCATGGAATAATAGTGTACAGTGATACACATGTTGCACCTGCAACTATTGAAATGACTTTTGGTGTGGTCCAAGCCCACTTGAAGCCCTTTGGTGCGGCCTATCCATGAGGCCCATCATGATGTATACTTAAGGCCCATATGATGGAGCCAACCTACCTTGTATTTAAGGCCCATATGATGGGGCCCACCTAGTTGAATCTGAGGCCCATGGGCAAGGCCCATTGTGATGTATTCGTGGCCTATGGGCAAGGCCCATTGTGATATATATTAAGCCCATGATGTGTAGACCTTTTTATGCATTCGAGGCCCAGATACGTAACCCATTTGATGCATATGAGACCCATGTGTAGGGCCCACATGTTATGTATTTGAGGCCCATGAGTAGGTGAAAAGGCCAAGCTATATGTCCTAGGGGGGGGGGGGGGTGAATAGGACTATGTCAAATTTAAAATAAAATCGTGAACTAAAGTAAATCAATACCCTTACAATTATGAATCAATTCACAATGCTAAATATAAATCACCTTGATAAATAATTATTGAGAGATTGATACAAATTCGGATTCTAAGGACAACCTTACACCATAATAAACAAGGGCTTATGGTAGGACAACCTTATTTCTTGAACCTCTTTTGAATCAAGAACTCAATATTAATATAAGTAAATGAAATAGTAAGGAATTGAAAATAAATGCGTATAAAGATCTAAATTATTACAACAATCCCCACACTTGCTTGAAAATGTAAATAGTTACAACATTCACATCCACTTGTACATTCCACACAATCGAATGATAAAAGATATGAAAATTAAGCAAGCATTCAATCCACAAGACAAAGAGTTATAGTGGTTACTTTGTGTGTACACCAACTGTTTTACAAATGACTACACAGAATGCTACTCCACTCTAATATCCTCACACATGGGGATATTAGCGTTCACTATCAAGTAGGTTTTCTCAGGTTCACCAAAAACCTTTACAATTGTGTCTTTTTCACTTGGGCTTACACAATTCAAAAACCCATTTTTCTGAGTTTTCTGGTTTTCCTCAGACAACCAATACAATGAGATTTTTCTGGCTCAACCTCAAACAAAACCAGTACAATGAGATTTTTCTGGCTCAACCTCAAACAAAACCAAAAATAAATGAATTTTACAGAATTGTAAAATACCTGGATTTCTCCTTTAGCGACCGGTAGAACCAATCGGAGTAGATGATTGAATATCAAAGTTCAATTTCCAATACTCACATTCATAAGGTTCTAAATTCTAATAGATTTTAGATTTTAACTCGTTGGGCGTAGCTATATTTGATTTTGATTCCAAGAAGAAGGAATAAGATAATTCCTCTTTTCAAATAAGATTGGAATAGAGAAACAAAATCAAATTAAATAAGCTAGCAAAAGGAATATTAAATAAGCACAATTTAGCTTAAAATAAACTGAGACTTATCTCGAGTAATTACTTGAAAATTCTTGAAATGGAATGGAGTTGAGGATGTAAAAACTCGAATTTCGTGTTCAATTTATAGAAGAAAAAAATCGTTCCTATCTGGTCTTAGAAACTTAGGACTTGGTCGTAGTTCTAACAGATTTTTGAAAAATTGAGCGCGATCTTTGAAAGCCGTTCCACGACTGGTCGTGAGTACCCTACGACTGGTCGTGGGTCACCTACCACTGGTCATAGATACCTACGACTGGTCGTAGGACCATGAATTGTATTGCTGGATATTGAGTCGTAGCTCCACGACTGATCGTGGACGAGTCGAAGCCAACCTACGACCGGTCGAAGGACTTCAGGACTGGTCGTGGGCGTACCAAAATTCGAAAAATCTTCAACTACTTAGGAGTGATCGTGGAATTTCTTGGACTAGTCGAACCAATGCTAGGACTGGTCGAACAAGAGCTAGGACTGGTCTTGGAACAAAACCAAACTTATGTTAAATAAACATTTGATTTATGTATCCAAAATGACCTACTTAAAGGGTCAACCTAAGGTCATTCAAACCTGAATCAAGTCGTATGGACATTGAACTTCAACCATTCAACGAATGTAGATTGTTTGAACCATATCAGGCTTGAAATCTTGTAGCTTCAAACTTGAGATCTTCATCAGCATAACAACATGCATTGCTTATTAGTCTTGAAGTCATGTGTCGTTCTCTAAGACTTGAACATCAACATAGTAGCTTCTTGAACTTCAACTTGTAACATCTTGAAGAATCCAACTTATAGCTTCTTGAAGTATTTAAGCAGTGTCTTAAATAAAAATCATCATACAAGCACAAGACACAGATAGATGTTTTGACACATCAAAATTTGACAACCAAAGGAGTATGAGACCATAACCCTTACAATCTCCCCCTTTGTCAACTGAGTGACAAAACACCCAAGTAATAATATTTCCAAGAGAAACACAACATGTGAGAAGCATGCACAGATATATAGACATGATAAGCAATAACTAGCATCATTCATTTAGCATCATTCATTTTCCCATAACTTTTGAGAAGTGTAACTCCCCCTGAGTAATAGGAAGCTCATCAAAATATATGACATTCACCAAACTTCTCCCCCTTTTTGACACAAAATGACAAAGGAAGAAGAGCCGTAAAGGAAATAGGAGTTGATGCAAGAGAAAATTGTGCATAACCAACAGTAAGGTTTTGAGATGCATGCAAATATCAGTAAATATTATAGACCAAAAAAAATCAGTCAGAACAGAAGAGGGTGCGAGGATTAGATGGATCAATTTTGTGTAAACCCTTAGCAATCGCCTCATATATTTACGCAAATAAGAAAATTGTGTGTCTTGAGTAACACGAATTTGAGCCACCTGCTCTTGAAGAGAATTCAATCTTTCATCAAAATCAGAAGGCTGAAAATCAGGATCATCAGCCGAGTCTGACTCAAGTTCTTCAAATAAGTCATCCATATTCACGTCTTCAGGAAGATCACAAGCTTCAGCATTACTAGCTTCAGCACCACTGCTGCCAGCATCCACTTGGCCTCTAGCCAAATCTAAAGTCATCTTATTAAGATTGGAATTATTAAAAGGGAGATGATGGATGGGTTTTTCTCTAGTAGGCATAGCTATAAGCATATGATTTGCCAACATAGTTAATAAATAACCAAAGGGTATATCACTATGTCCAGGATGGTGACGCGACAGAATAATGGAATGACAGATTAAAGAAGGAAGACATATTTTGGCACCAGAGACAACAGAATGCAAAACACGAACCATAAAAGCAGTGAGTTCGGTTTTATTACCAGAACGTGGATAAAGATTTGAAATGAATATCTTATGAAGTACTCTGTGTCTGGGTAACAAATACCTTGAGGGAAGTGTATGACCTTTATGAGTCCAATGAACATCCATATTACATAAATCTCTAGTAAGCATTCTTTGTTCAGATTCTGAGAGACTATCATGTAAAATATTAATTGGAATGCTTTCATCATTGATAGGTATTTCCATAATGTCTGCAATCAAATGTCGATCTACTACAAACAAACCTTCTTGAGTATCAACTTTAAAAGTTAAATTCTCAAGAGAAAAATCAC
The DNA here is from genome assembly GCA_030180095.1 of Magnolia changhungtana. Classification (NCBI taxonomy): domain Eukaryota; kingdom Viridiplantae; phylum Streptophyta; class Magnoliopsida; order Magnoliales; family Magnoliaceae; genus Magnolia; species Magnolia changhungtana. The sequence goes on from JASAUF010000632.1 coordinate 1,283,168, forward strand.
AGATACATGCAAACATGGATTGGGCAATGGACTGGTATGCAGCTCCACCCCAATGTAAGATGTTATCCCATCCCACAGATTCCAACAAAGAAGGAATACCAAAAGAAGCAATGTGATTGACATTAACATGACGCTCAACAATTACATTACGCATACGCAAATCTCGAGCATCAGAAGGATCATTTTCAGGAGAGCGAAGATGACGTTGAATAATAGAAGCGATCTAGAAGAAGATGGACCTCGAGTAGTTTTTTTTTACCTCTAGCATCCATTTTCAAAGAAGGAATTCAAGGAAACAACAAGTTGGAAGAAATGAGGTTTAAATAAAACAGATTTTTCAAGATAAAACCCCAAAACCTGCAATGAATGATCAAATAGATTCCACAAACATGAGTTTTGAAACACTAATAGCAAGAATCTACAAATAAAATGCAAAAGAACCACTAACCTTGAAGAACAATGAAGATGGGTTGGAGGCGGTAAGTAATTAGCTAGAACCGTTGGAGAGAAATGAAGAAATGAAGAAGAAGACAAAAATCCCCAATTTTAAGTGAAATCCGAGATTTCTGACGGTCGTGTACGTGTTCGGATTCGGTGCGTGCACGACCGGTCGTGTATTCTCACGACAGGTCGAGTACGACAAAATTTGTAAATTTTTTTTCAAATAATTTCAAATTTAAGCAAATAAAACATCAAACTTATGTACATTATGATACACAAAATCATGCAAACTCAATTTAAATTGCACATACCGAGATCAAACTTTAATTTATTAAACCTGCTTTTGTCGAGCGGTTTAGTGAAAATGTCCGCAAGTTGAATCTCGGTTGGAATGTAATCCAAATATATTAATTTTTCTTCCACTAATTCACGAATGTAATGAAATCTAATGTCAATATGCTTAGTACGTGAATCTTTGACTGGATTTTTAGAGATATTTATTGCCAGACCGGAATTATCACAAAATAAAATCATAGAATCTTGAGTAATTCCATAATCGCTTAACATTCGTTTCATCCAAACAAGTTGAGTACATGCATTTCAATGAAGAATGTATTCAAACCTCGGTGATTGATAGCGATATAGAACTTTGCTTCTTGCTAAACCAAGAAACAAGACAATTTCCAATGTAGAAACAACCACCACTGGTTGATTTCCTATCATCTATGTTTCCAGCCCAGTCAGCATCTGCGTACCTGGCTAATTGAACATTAGTCTCATGTGGATACCGAGACCCAATTTAGTAGAACTTGCGACATAACGCATAATCCGTTTAACAGAGTTAAGTGAGATTCTTTAGGATTTGATTGATAACGAGCACAAATACCAACACTCAAAGCAATATCTGGTCTACTAGCAGTTAGATAAAGTAAACTACGATACAATTTAGGATCCACATCATTACCTGTAGAGTCTTTTGAGAGTCTTACAGTTGTACTCATAGGAGTATCAAAATTTTTACCTTTCTCAAATCCAAATTTCTTAATTAAACTCGAGCATATTTGGTTTGAGAAATAAAAATTCCATCAAAGTTGTTGTTTTACTTGCAATCCTAGGAAATAGTTTAATTCTCCAACCATGCTCATTTCGAATTTAGACTTCATAAAATCTGCAAACTCAACAAATCATGTTAGTACAAAGTTGATCCATAAATAATATCGTCAACATATATTTGAACCATTAGAATATCATCGTTATATTTCTTAACAAAGAGCGTCTTATCAACACACCCCATCGAAAATTATGACTCAAGTAAAAACTTAGTCAGCTTTTTCATACCATGCTCGGGAGCTTGTTTGAACCATAGAGAGCTTTCTTAAGACGATACACATGATCAGTAAATTTAGGATCTTCAAACCACGTAGGTTGTTCAACATATACCTCTTCATGTAAATCACCATTCGAGAAAGGCACTCTTTACATCCATTTGATAAATTTTAATTTTCCTCCTAAAACATGCAATGGAGATAAAAGTCGATTGATTCAAGACGAGCTACAGGGGCAAATGTTTCATTATATCAATACCTTCAATTTGTGTATATCCCTGTACAACTAGTCTTGCTTTATTTCGAATAATATTTCCCAGTTCATCAGATTTGTTTTTGAAAATCCATTTTGTTCCAATAATATGTTTATCTTTAGGTCTAGGAACAAGTTGCCAGACATCATTTCTGACAAACTGATTAAGTTCTTCTTGCATCGCAAGAATCCAATTTTCATCAGAAAGTGCTTCTTTTACGTTACCCGGTTCAATCTGGGATGTAAAGCATACGTAGTTACATATGTCCTCTAATTGTCTACGAGTGCGCACACCAGTGAGAGGGTTTCCAAGTATTTGAGAAGTTGGATGATCTTCAACAGTCCTTAATTCAGGATTAGTTTCACTTGATGAAATTTCTTATTTTTCAAGTATAAGAACTTCATTATTATCTAAACTAGGGACAGGTGTCTTCAAAAGATCGTCAATCACAACATTTATTGACTCTTGAATCACACCAGTCCTGTTGTTCAGAACACGATAAGCACGACTGTTTAAAGAATAACCTAAAAAGATCCCTTCATCACTTTTAGTGTCGAATTTTCCCAAATTTTCACGGTCACGCAAAATATAGCACTTCTTTGCCAAAAATTCGAAAATATTTGTGAAGGCTTTTTCTCAAACCACATTTCATAAGCCGTTTTATTATTAGTTTTACAAATATAAACACGGTTAATAATGTAGCAGGCTGTATTCACTGCTTCAGCCCAGAGATTCCTAGGGAGCTTCATGCTATTTAACATAACATTTCTCATTTCTTGAAGCACTCTATTCTTCCTCTCGACAATTCCATTTTTTTGAGGAGTTTTAGGTGCAGAGAATTCATGCGATATTCCCTGATCGCTACAAAATTTCTCAAAACCGCTATTTTCAAATTCGGATCCATGATCACTACGGATCTTGCTGACTTGAGAACATTTTTCAGTTTGAATCCGTTTTATAATCTTTTTCACTTCATCAAGGGTTTCTGATTTATCTCTCAAGAATGAAACCCAAGTGTATCTTGTATAGTCATCTACAATAACTAAGATGTACTTTTTGCCACCTCGACTTTCCGTTCTTGTTAGTCCTATAAGATCCATATGGAGAAGCTCGAGTGGTCTTGTGGTGTTATTGGAGTTCACCTTTTTGTGAGAGCTCCTAGTTTGTTTACCATACTGGCATTCACCACAAATCTTGTCTACTTTTTGCATTTTAGGTAGACCTTTAATTAGTTCACTTTTGCTCAATCTATATAAATTTCGGTAGTGTACATGTCCAAGGCGTTTATGCCATAAATCTGTCTCATTGGTATGGACCATGTAGCACGTTTGATTAGATGAGCTACCATTGCTTACTATATAGCAGTTTTCAGAAGTTCTACGACCAGTTAATATTACAGAACCCTTTTCATTTGTAATGTCACAACCTTGATTAGAAAATTTAACATTATGGTTGTTATCACATATTTGAGATATGCTCAACAGGTTGTGTTTTAAACCCTCAACATATAACACATTTTTAAATAAGGGAAGGTTATAGAGTTGGACCGTACCTTTGCCAATTATCTTGCGGTTGCTACCATCACCAAATGTGACTGACCCATCAGTCATATCTTTAAGATCGGTGAATAGAGCTTTGTCGCCTGTCATATGTCTGGAGCATCCACTGTCTAGGTACCATTTTGAATGGCTTGTAGCTTTGAAAGCAGTGTGAGCAACCAAACAAGTAACCTTGGGAACCCATTTCAGTACTGTTTTGGGTTTAGGAGAATAATTGGTCTTCTTTTGTTTATAGTTATAAGAGTGACCTCTTGAGTTAGATTTTAATAGCTCCTTAAGTAAATCAATAATTTTTTCAAACTAGCGGGTTTGAATCGATTTTTGAAATTTATATATTTCGCTTTTGTGTTTTTGAAAGGTTTTTGTATTTTTAGAAAAAACTTGATTAGTACCTTTTCCTTTTGAGTTAGAAGTCTCTCCTTTCACAAAAATGGAAGGAGCATTCTTGTTTAGGAGATGTGTTTTTATCAAAGCCCAACCCGGATCGATCACCACATTTTCTTGATCCGGATAATAATTTCTCTAATTTTGGATCACCTAGGGCATATCTCCATGTGTCTTTCAAACTCAAAAGAGAAGATACTTCATTTTTAAGTTTCTCATTTTCAGATTTTAAATTTTCAATTAGGGAGGTTTTGAATTCTAGATCACACTTTGATTTTTCAAAACAATCTGAAATTTGAGATTTTTCTAAAACAAGGGTTTCAAAACATTCTTTAAGTTTAAAAAACTTTTCTTTTGAAGTTTAAGTTTTGACAATTTTACAACTTTCCTTATATAAGGCATTATAAGCATCTTGAAGATCTTCATCATTTTCATGATCACTATCCAAATTTTCTTCACTTGTAGAATCATCGTGATCTGAAAAGGTAAACTTGGCTAGAGTCATAAGGGCCTTAAGTTCACCGCCCGACTCGGTTTACAATTTTTCGATTGAAGAGGCTTGAGAATCGACGATTCATCCCAAGTAGCCAACATACCCTTCCTTTTGGATCTGTCCTTTTTAGGACATTTGTTTGCTAAATGCCCATATTCTTGACAATTGTAACATTGACTATCTTTCAATGATTTCCAAGTTTTAGACTTAGGTTTGGAACGATTCTTTTCATTTGCCTTTTGAAAGTCGACTCTTTTCTTACTTTTGAAAATCTTATAAAACTTTTTCGCCAAAAGGGCCATATCATCTTGGACTTTTCGAATCTGAATTTTCTTGAGTAATACTTTTAGATGACTTCAAAGCAATAGACTTACCTTTAGGAGCTTTAAAACTTAATTCATAGGTTTGCAAAGAACCAACTAATTCTTCTACCTTCATATTGTCCGTATCACGAAGTTCTGGATTGCGGTTACCTTTGAATTGAACCGTTCAGGAAGAGAGCGTAGTATTTTTGCACACACTTTACTTTCTGAGATCTTCTCGCCAAGACCCCACATAGAGTTTACAATGTCATTCAATCTAGTGTAAAAGTCCATAAACATTTCATTTTCCTCCATATGAATTTCTTCAAATTTAGTTGTGAGGAGTTGGACTTTAGATTTCTTGACAATTGAAGTACCTTCGTGTGTCATTTCTAAAATATCCCAGGCTTGCTTTGCAGTATCACAGGATATGATTCTTTTGAACTCATCCGGTGATAGTGCACAAGTGATTGCATTTAGTGCTTTAGCATTAGCACTACTCTCACTTTTCTGAAGTGTGGTCCATTGGAAATACGGTGTAATTTTCATAGATTTTGAACCATCAACACCAGTAACTTCCATGATAGGAGGTTTCCATTCAGTCACTGTGGCTAGCCAAACACTTTCATCCATTGATCTGAGGAAGATTCTCATTCTGGCTTTCCAATAGGCATAGTTGGAGCCATCAAAAGGTGGAGGCCTAGTAACTGAAAGGCTATCAAAATTTGACATCTTTTTATATAGCTTAGATCGTTAGCTCGGGAAATAAATCCAAATAAAAAGCAACAAAAATGAGCTATTAGGCTCGATACCACTTGAAAAGGCCAAGCTATATGTCCTAGGGGGGGGGGTGAATAGGACTATGTCAAATTTAAAATAAAATCAGCGGAACTAAAGTAAATCAATACCCTTACATTTATGAATCAATTCACAATGCTAAATATAAATCACTTTGATAAATAATTATTGAGAGATTGATACAAATTCAGTTCTAAGGACAACCTTACACCATAATAAACAAGGGCTTATGGTAGGACAACCTTATTTCTAGAACCTCTTTTGAATCAAGAACTCAATGTTAATATAAGTAAATGAAATAGCAAGGAATTGAAAATAAATGCAGAAGTAAAGATCTAAATTATTACAACAATCCCCACACTTGCTTGAAAATGTAAATAGTTACAACATTCACATCCACTTGTACATTCCACACAATCGAATGATAAAAGATATGAAAATTAAGCAAGCATTCAATCCACAAGACAAAGAGTTATAGTGGTTCGCACTGTGTGTACACCAACTGTTTTACAACGTGACCACACGAGAATGCTACTCCACTCCTAATATCCTCACACATGGGGATATTAGCGTTCACTATCAAATAGGTTTTCTCGGGTTCACCAAAAACCTTTACAATTGTGTCTTTTTCACTTGGGCTTACACAATTCAAAAACCCCTTTTCTCGAGTTTTGGTTTTCCTCGAGACAACCAATACAATGAGATTTTTCTGGCTCAACCTCAAACAAAACCAGTACAATGAGATTTTTCTGGCTCAACCTCAAACAAAACCAAAAATAAATGAATTTTACAGAATTGTAAAATACCTGGATTTCTCCTTTAGCAGCCCGGTAGAACCAATCGGAGTAGATAATTGAATATCAAAGTTCAATTTCCAATACTCACATTCATAAGGTTCTAAATTCTAATAGATTTTAGATTTTAACTTGTTGGGCGTAGCTATATTTGATTTTGATTCCAAGAAGAAGGAATAAGATAATTCCTCTTTTCAAATAAGATTGGAATAGAGAAACAAAATCAAATTAAATAAGCTAGCAAAAAGGAATATTAAATAAGCACAATTTAGCTTAAAATAAACACAGACTTATCTCAGAGTAATTACTTGAAAATTCTTGAAATGGAATGGAGTTGAGGATGTAAAAACTTTGAATTTCGTGTTCAATTTATAGAAGAAAAAATCGTTCCTACGACTGGTCTTAGAAACTTAGGACTGGTCGTAGTTCTAACAGATTTTTGAAAAATTGAGCGCGATCTTTGAAAGCCGTTCCACGACTGGTCGTGAGTACCCTACGACTGGTCGTGGGTCACCTACGACTGGTCGTAGATACCTACGACTGGTCGTAGGACCATGAATTGTATTGCTGGATATTGAGTCGTAGCTCCACGACTGATCGTGGACGAGTCGAAGCCAACCTACGACCGGTCGAAGGACTTCTAGGACTGGTCGTGGGCGTACCAAAAATTCTGAAAAATCTTCAACTACTTAGGACTGATCGTGGAATTTCTTGGACTAGTCGAACCAATGCTAGGACTGGTCGAACAAGAGCTAGGACTGGTCTTGGAACAAAACCAAACTTATGTTAAATAAACATTTGATTTATGTATCCAAAATGACCTACTTAAAGGGTCAACCTAAGGTCATTCAAACCTGAATCAAGTCGTATGGACATTGAACTTCAACCATTCAACGAATGTAGATTGTTTGAACCATATCAGGCTTGAAATCTTGTAGCTTCAAACTTGAGATCTTCATCAGCATAACAACATGCATTGCTTATTAGTCTTGAAGTCATGTGTCGTTCTCTAAGACTTGAACATCAACATAGTAGCTTCTTGAACTTCAACTTGTAACATCTTGAAGAATCCAACTTATAGCTTCTTGAAGTATTTAAGCAGTGTCTTAAATAAAAATCATCATACAAGCACAAGACACAGATAGATGTTTTGACACATCAAAATTTGACAACCAAAGGAGTATGAGACCATAACCCTTACAGTAGGGCCCACCTATTGTGTATATGAAGCCATGGGCCCACTATATGTTTGGCCCTATGTGTGTCACTCCTTAGGAGCAATGATGGTTAAATGTCCACATTGATGGGCGATGATGGTTTGATGTCCCCATTGTGACCTTCCCTTAGGCCTTGTTCGGCCGATCATCAAGGCCGATTTCGATTGTCGAGGCCGATTCCGATTATTGAGGCCAATTCCGATTGTTGAGGCCGATTCTGATTGTCGAGGCCAATATTGATTGTCGAGGCCAATTCTGATTGTTGAGGCCGATTATGATTGTCGAGGCTGATTCTGATTGTCGAGGCCGATTCTGATTGTTGAGGCTGATTCTGATTGTCGAGGCTGATTCTGATTGTCGAGGTCGATTTTGATTGTCGAGGCTAATTCTGATTATCGAGGCCGATTGTCGAGGCCGATTCTGATTGTCGAGGCCGATTTCGATTGTTGAGGCCGATTGTATAAGCCGATTCCCATTGTCATGTCCGATTATCGAGGTCGATTCCAATTATCGAGGCCGATTGTCGAGGCTGAATATTGAGGCCGATTGTCGAGGCTTAATGTGATGTATATGCGGCCTGTATTTAAGGCCCATTGTGATGTGTGTTCAGCTCGTGTTTAAGGCCCAATGTGATGTATATGAGGCCTATGTGATGAGGCCCATTGATGAGTGTCGAATGTTGCATACCAAACCCCAGTAATTGCCTAATTTTACGTACATGATAAGGTTGAATGGAGTGTTTTAATCATGTTTTTATTACAGGATGAAATCAGGAGCGTTGATTAGAAATTGATGTTAAAGGCATGGATTTGGCGCTCCAAAATTACCAGAGCTCGGGATGGACTCCAGAAAACCAATAATGAAGATTTTACACGCCTGAGATTTGAGGAAAGCAAGCCAAAGGGGCCCGAAAAGGGTCCAGAATGCAAGATCACATGGTTCCCGCCATCCAATCAGTTCGAAACCTTATACATGGGATTAGGGACATAAATTAACCGTACGTTTCAAATTTCAGCCTATCGGATCACAATGGAAGTGTCCCAACTGACAAATCAGCCCATAAACCGTTGATTTCAGGCCCACCTGATATCTGGAACCTCTCCAAAATTTACCTGAACGGGTTAAATAATATGAGAAAAAGGATGGACGGAGCAGATCTCTCGTAAACATCACGGTAGGGCTTGTGGATGAGGAGTGTGCATTGCTCACACCTGCACCGGCTGTGCACTGGACCGTCCAAGACGGTCAGCGAGCGGCTGACCCGTGCCCGTCTCCTAAAAAACGCAAATCGCGTTCCAGCGTCCCGCTGCCGACCGCTGGTCGTAGGTTGTGGGGCCCACCTAGTGTCCAAATGGACAATCCAAGCCGTCCATCCGCTTCCTGGGGTAGCCATAACCCTCGCCTAGGTGGCTTTATTTCAAATGATAGTACAGATCGGTTTTTAACCGTACAAACGCAGGTTGGACCCAAGACAGAAAGCCACGTGGACTGCACCGAATCCACCCCAAAACCAGTCAATTCCTACTGATTTTTCGAGCTGAAACCAATGGACGGCGTGGATTCCTGTGAAAATTCCAATAATGGACCCCACCATCATCGCAGCGTCGGTTTGGCGTCCGCGAAACGCACGGATGCTGCCAGTTTTTGCGGAAATAGTGGGCCCCGTACGTCATCTGTCCGGACGATCTAATCCGTTCATCGTGTAGAGGGCTTCGAGAGCTTCAAAACCATGCTGATATTCCACTCCCATGCGTACACACGTGCGTGATACAGAGGCCACAAACAGGCGGTCTTGTGACGTTCAAAACTGTTTTTGTTGAGATTTCTTCTGTGGGCTGCGTCAATGGACATTCAAAATGACCCATTCTTGACTGAAATTTCGTCCTGAATCCAATGGACGGGGTGGATTTTCCAGAAAACACCTCTGTGGGGCCCACCGATCACGGCTGCGAAAGTTTGTACTCCGAGTCCTTCTACGACTCTGCCACCGACCCCAGCCATCCAGCAGCTATAAAAGGGAGTTTTGGACGTAGGAAAGGCATTCAGAACTAGGGAATTCCAAATCTAGAGTAAGGGAGAGCAAGGGAGAGAAGAAAGAGAAGAAAGAGAAGAAAGAAGAGAGAGAGATCGATTGGTTTGGCGTTTTGTTTTGATGAATTTTGTTTAATATTTTTTATGGATTTTATGGGCCACTAATCTCTCAGCTAGGGCTGAGATGAAGCCCCTAATTTGATTAGCTCTTGTATTGGTTGATTTACTTTGAATATTAATTAATTCGTTTCTTTCTCTAAGTGGGCTTGATTGGTTTAAATTCTATACTTCTCCATCTATGAACTTGACCAAAGTATATATATGGATGTTGTTTGGATGCTTATTATAGGTGCTTGTGTCTGATCAAGAACAGGTTTCCTATAGAGGAAGAAACAGGGTGCTTTAATGAATGTACATTCCATGTGCCCGACCAAGGACATGGGATATGTTATTCATGGCATTGCTTAAAGGAATTAGACATTCTGTATGCCCGATTCAGGACACAGATTGTGCTTTCTCTGTATAAGTGGTATCAATCTAGATCAAAGTGAATCAACAGACAAAACAAGAGTTAGGATAATTAGGGGTGGATTCGAAAGTCCTAGTGCTCTCTCTCTGATTGAATTTTCTTCCCTGTTCTTAATTGTTTTTTTTTCTAGAATTGTGCTTAGTAGTTCATTCCATTATTTATTGGATTAGTTAAGGAGAGTCATAGATTTGAATTGTGATGATCAGTCCTCGTGGGAACGATCTCGTAATACGTACCATATCTACATCTGATTCGTATACTTGCGAGTTTAAAAATCATTTAAATCGTGTTGGTTTAAATAAAACATCAAGTTTTTGGCGCCGTTGCCGGGGACTGTTTCGTTCAAATTGAATTTGACTCTCTCTTATCATAATTCATAGCTTAGGATTTTACTAACTTTAGTCTTAGATTATTTATTTATTTGATTTTTAGAACCAATTTTCCTGTCTTGTAGGGTCATTGATAGATTTTCTAACTTGGTTTTTAACATAGGAACTTCTACTCTGGTAACATCTTTCTAACTTCTCCTTTACTTTCGGTATTGCTGTGGGATTTTGCTTTCTTCTAGGATTAGACTCAAAGTTAAGGTTCTACCATGGAATCGTGGGTACATGCATATGCTGAGTTGGATAGGTTATATTGGGAAATGCCTGAAGGTTGTGGAATTCAACGTATACCTCAAGATTTCTCTCCATCGAGAACAGACATTGAGAACCGACTAGAACGTTATGTTCCATCGGTTAATAGGGCCATATACGATCATAATTATGGGAATGAAGACTATTATCAACCATCATATTCTCCCATGTATGATCAGTATGACTATAACCGGTGGAACCATCAAAACTGGGAAGATGAACCAACAACATATTGTAATAATTATTCTCTTGGATCCCATACCTTTGAGATCCAACCAGAAACGATCCAAGAGGATTCATGTTTTAATCTAGAACAATTCAACCAGCATGTTACGAAAGTGATGAAATCATTAGAAGCACTCAATTCGCACCTTGAAAGGATAAAGGAAGCTCGCTCATCCCAACTACAATCCAATCGAGAAATACAATGCGAGGAAAGTGATCCTCACTCGCTTTTGATGAAATCTGGAATTTGGAATGAGGAGTTGGATTCCATTAATGAGCATACGGTTCAATTCCCCGATGAGTCGATCTCAATGACTGTTCAAATGAATGGGGAAGAAACATGGTTGTCTTTCAAATATAATGATGATGACACACCCCACTCACATGACACACTTGAGTTCCATAAAGAGGAAGAGGTTAGTTTATACGAACCTCAACCCAATCTGGAAATAGAATGTGAGGAAAGCGATCCCATCCCAAGTGTGCACTGCATGGAAGTAGACGATGATGCATATTGGGAAGATGATTATGAATGTGCAACCCAAATTCCCTTCGAATCAATCTCAAATTTGGTCCAAGTCAATGATCAAGACGTACACGAAGTGGTCGGTCATAATGAGCCACTCCCCTCACCTAACATGTCTGATTTAAAGGTAGAGGACATGCCCCTTACAACCGACCCTTCTAACTCTTGTGAAACGTATTTGGACCACTCCTCTGAATTACATGATGATATGATTCGGGAGATGGACGAGCTACTCGATATGACTCTTGAATTTGAAACCACCCAGTTGAGGCCACCATCTGAACTGTTAAATAATGACGATTCATCGCCTCTTCTGAGTAGTATCGATGAACAGAGTCCATACATCAATGCTTCGTATACTGATCTTCAATCTGTCTGTGCAGGGCTGAAGCAAGAGAGCACACCTCCGTTTACCTTAAAAAACGATGGATTCCTTGGGCAGATCATCACGAGCTCTAATGTGGAAAATGAGTCACTCTCAGCTGAATGTCCCAACTCTTTGGATGATTGCTTGGCACACTTTGCAGATTCAGACGATCCCATGATAAGAGACATAGTGAATGCCTTACAAGATGACATCTCGGTAGTCATTACTGACCGAGAGAACCCTTACTCTGAAGCCCCTCCCTCCCCAGATCCTCACTATTTACCATTAAGGGAGGAGGAGCTAAAAATTGAACCGAAGTCTGCTAATTCGGAATGTGTTGAGACTACGTCACTTTCTGAGAATTTTTCTGACTTGCATTTATGTGTAGTCTCTGATTCACCATGGGATACTAACATCGAAACTTCTTCTGTCGCAGGTGAATCGTATATACTCTGGATACCTCAGGCGAATCAACGACAAATTTTTGATGAGGTACATAAGTTTCTCTGGAATATCATGCTCCAGGGCATCCAAGCCTATTGCAAAAAGGGCTTTTGGATGATCCTGTTAAGAAACCTACTAAGAAATTTATCACGATACTGGCCGGAAGAGGAACCTTGCAGCATGACTGAGTAGTTTTTCCCTGCTTTCTTAGGACTAGGGTAGTTTCCTTTATGTTGTTTTAAGAAGACGTTAAACTTAGCGCTCCTGGGAGGCAACCCAGCCTTTTGCTTTATTGTATTGCTATTTATTTCATTACTTTTCATTTTTCTAGTTAGTTAGTTCAATGTTTGTGGGTAACATTACTGCAAACCCTCACGAGACTACAACTCATCCATTAGGGGTAACCTAGGGGTTTAAAGGCTTGTTGCATGTGCTAAATGCAATCGAGAGCACCTGCGAAAGTGTTATAGGTAGGATCTTCTTTTGTTTTCTTTTTGTTATTTTTTCTTCTGTTGATTTCTCTCTTGGGCTAACTTGCTTTTACGTTGAAATTTTTTGAGAAAGCCTCTTGATTCTCCGTCCAGGTACTATCTTTCCCTCATTCCTCTTTTACGTTCATTGTCCCATGTGCATTGCTTGCTTATTTCTTTTACATTGAGGACAATGTAGATTTTAGGTTGGGGGTGGGAGATTAGGTTACCTAATCAGTATTTTCTTGGTCTTGAGCAAAATTTGTGAAAATTTTAAAATTTTTTCTGGAATTTCTATTGAATTCAAAGTGATTTTGAGGGATAGTTGTGATTTTAACATTATGAGGATATGTGATGTTGGTAACTTAAGACTCTTGGATTCAGCCATCTGCTTGATTTCACAGTCAATGTCAATTTTGAATTGTTAATCCATGATTAGAAGTGGTAAACATGGATTGAGCCATGATTTCACATATCACATCTCGCTTACACATTAAGTTTTCGGTTCGATAATTGAATGATTTACTTGGTAATCACTAAGCATGAAAGGAACCAGCCTGAAGAACAAAAATTTTAGCATCAAAAAGAAGAATTGAAAGAGTAAGTCGTATAATCGTCATCATAGGTTTGCTCCCTATAGATGAAGATTTGATTCCTCATAGTTGACATGAGAAAAAGATTTAGGCGACAAGTTTTCACCATAGGTTTGCTCCCTATAGGTGCGGATTTGATCCCCTTCCTTGGCACCACTGTTTATAAAGGAAATCAAAGGCTGATAGAACGAAAAGATGATCCAAAATGCTAGTATTAGTTTCAGGTTTGGTAGTCATGAATTACTAATGATATCATGAAATTGACAATTGGATCTCTTAATGATTGTAAGCTGAGATGATACTATACACCTGTAGAACTCAATGTTTAGGAATGTTCTAATTGATGGATTAATATTTTGAACTTGATTATGAAGTTTACTGTAAGCTTGATTCCAAGAGAAAAATTTCACACACCGATCATGAATCTTAGAATTTTCACATCTCAGCTATCTGTTCACAAGTCACTTGAATTTACAGGAATTGTCTTTTATTTCTGAAATTACTTTTCGCATGTTTTGCTCGGGACTAGCAAAATGCTGGTTGGGGGTTGTGATGAGTGTCGAATGTTGCATACCAGACCCCAGTAATTGCCTAATTTTACGTACATGATAAGGTTTAATGGAGTGTTTTAATCGTGTTTTTATTACAGGATGAAATCAGGAGCGTTAATTGGAAATTGATATTAAAGGCATGGATTTGGCGCTCCAAAATTACCAGAGCTTGGGATGGACTCCAAAAAACTAATAATGAAGATTTTACACGCCTGAGATTTGAGGAAAGCAAGCCAAAGGGGCCCGAAAAGGGTCCAGAATGCAAGATCACACGGTTCCCGCCATCCAATCAGTTCGAAACCTTATACATGGGATTAGGGACATAAATTAACCGTACGTTTCAAATTTCAGCCGTCGGATCACAATGGAAGTGTCCCAACTGACAAATCAGCCCATAAACCATTGATTTCAGGCCCACCTGATATCTGGAACCTCTCCAAAATTTACCTGAACGGGTTAAATAATATGAGAAAAAGGATGGACGGAGCAGATCTCTCGTAAACATCACAGTAGGGCTTGTGGATGAGGAGTGTGCATTGCTCACACCTGCACCGGGTGTGCACCGGACCGTCCAAGACGGTCAGCGAGCGGCTGACCCGCGCCCGTCTCCTAAAAAACGCAAATCGCGTTCCAGCGTCCCGCTGCCGACCGCCGGTCGTAGGTTGTGGGGCCCACCTAGTGTCCAAATGGACAATCCAAGCCGTCCATCCACTTCCTGGGGCAGCCATAACCCTCGCCTAGGTGGCTTTATTTCAAATGATAGTACAGATCGGTTTTTAACCGTACAAACGCAGGTTGGACGGCAAGACAGAAAGCCACGTGGACTGCACCGAATCCACCCCAAAACCAGTCAATTCCTACTGATTTTTCGAGCTGAAACCAATGGACGGCGTGGATTCTTGTGAAAAGTCCAATAATGGACCCCACCATCATCGCAGCGTCAGTTTGGCGTCCGCGAAACGCACGGACGCTGCCAGTTTTTGTGGAAATTAGTGGGCCCCGTACGTCGTCTGTCCGGATGATCTAATCCGTTCATCATGTAGAGGGCTTCGAGAGCTTCAAAACCATGCTGATATTCCACTCCCAAGCGTACACACGTGCGTGATACAGAGGCCACAAACAGGCGGTCTTGTGACGTTCAAAACTATTTTTGTTGAGATTTCTTCTGTGGGCTGCGTCTATGGACATTCAAAACGACCCATTCTTGACTGAAATTTCGTCCTGAATCCAATGGACGGGGTGGATTTTCCAGAAAACACCTCTGTGGGGCCCACCGATCACGGCTGTGAAAGTTTGTACTCCGAGTCCTTCTACGACTCTACCACCGACCCCAGCCATCCAGCAGCTATAAAAGGGAGTTTTGGATGTAGGAAAGGCATTCAGAACTAGGGAATTCCAAATCTAGAGCAAGGGAGAGCAAGGGAGAGAAGAAAGAGAAGAAAGAGAAGAAAGAAGAGAAAGATCTCGATTGGTTTGGCGTTTTGTTTTGATGAATTTTGTTTAATATTTTTTATGGATTTTATGGGCCACTAATCTCTCAGCTAGGGCTGAGATGAAGCCCCTAATTTGATTAGCTCTTGTATTGGTTGATTTACTTTGAATATTAATTAATTCGTTTCTTTCTCTAAGTGGGCTTGATTGGTTTAAATTCTATACTTCTCCATCTATGAACTTGACCAAAGTATATATATGGATGTTGTTTGGATGCTTATTATAGGTGCTTGTGTCTAATCAAGAACAGGTTTCCTATAGAGGAAGAAACATGGTGCTTTAATGAATGTACATTCCATGTGCCCGACCAAGGACATGGGATATGTTATTCATGGCATTGCTTAAAGGAATTAGACATTCTGTATGCCCGATTCAGGACACAGATTGTGCTTTCTCTGTATAAGTGGTATCAATCTAGATCAAAGTGAATCAACAGACAAAACAAGAGTTAGGATAATTAGGGGTGGATTCGAAAGTCCTAGTGCTCTCTCTCTGATTGAATTTTCTTCCCTGTTCTTAATTATTTTTTTTCTAGAATTGTGCTTAGTAGTTCATTCCATTATTTATTGGATTAGTTAAGGAGAGTCATAGATTTGAATTGTGACGATCAGTCCTCGTGGGAACAATCTCATAATACGTACCATATCTACATCTGATTCGTATACTTGCGAGTTTAAAAATCATTTAAATCATGTTGGTTTAAATAAAACATCACCCATTGTGGTGCATTTGAGGGCCAGGCGATGCAGCACGTTGTGATGTATATTAGGCCCATGTGAGAGGCCCATTGTGATGTGTATTAAGCTCTTGACTGAGGCCCATGGTGTTGTATATTAGGCCCTTGTGTGAGGCCATGGGTCCACTATATGTTAGGCCCGATGTGGGTCATTCCTTAGGGGCAATGTTGGTTAAATTTCCACATTATCGAGGCAATTGTCGATGCCGATTATCGAGGCCAGTTATTGATACCGATTATGAGTATGTGACAGCATAGCATCATGATACATGCTCATATGCATCATCTGCATGTTTGTTATGAGATGTAATTGACCATTGCATATACCATAGTGCTAGTGGTTTATGGGACTCCTTGATAAGCGGAGTTATCCCACATGAGTGCACGGTATATGTAGGATTGATGGATGATTGGACTGCGTGACTCATGCATCTCGCATTGTGTGATGGTGATTATTATACGCCCCAGTGACATCAGGGCCGTAGCCTCTACAATCATGTCGTGGATGGCCAGATGGGACACCAGAAATCTGTTACTAGTATCGTGCCGCCATAGATGACCCTGGGTAAAAATCCCTAAACCCTCTTGGTACCAGAGGACGCCCTAACATCGAGACCAAGTGGATATATATATGAGCGCATGAGGGCCATATGCCAATAGGCTGCATCTCCCACTGTGTCGTGGTCGGTTGGGAGGGGTGGTGGCCTTACCCACCTGAGGGAGTAGGCATAGCTAGGCTGAGTCTGACCAGCTCCTAAATGAGTCCACTATTGACGAGCCGGGCCAATATTGGTAGGCGGATAGTGAGGTATTGAATTGTGCGCTTAATGGGGTGGCAAGCTGGCGTAGAGTGTACTAGACCCTGGTGATGATCCCAAAGATGTACAGTACTGATATGTGGACTTATTGAGCAGGCATTGCATACTCATTCATTCATTCATTCAGTATCCACTCGGGCTGGTGGTGTGTAACTATTTATTACGTGTACCTTCGCAATGGCCAGGATTTCTGTTGGGGCGTGTGACTAACTTAAGATCAGGAGTTTACCATATTGAGTCTGACTATCCAAATTTTGGTATGGGACTGGTTTGGATAGAAGTCCCTTGTGATGGACCCCATAACCTGCGATACTACGTACTATCATCCCGACTTCACACTCCAGCATGGTCATTCCATTCGTACCACATATCGCATTACATCCTCAACATATTGCATTTTGGGATTCTATGTTTTTGCATTTATACGACCTAAATACGACTGATGATATTCGTGAACTCATCAGGAATTGTATATTGCATTACACAGTCGGCATCTGATATTTGACTCTTTATGACTCCTCATTTATATAGCCGATCCGCACTACATATTCTGATATTGAATGATTTATAGACTTACCTGTATGTTTCTGCTTACTCCGATATCGTATGATTCATGATCTTGTCAGTATTTTCGGTATTGTATGATTATGGCATTGTATTGAGTACTTAGCACTCACCTTGTGTACACACTTAACCCTCTAAGCTTTCTATAAGCTTATGCATGATAGATGCGTGCAGGTGATGTTAGGTTACAGTGACATTAAGCTTGGAGCGTGCAACGGACTCCAGGAGCTTTGATTTTATTTTGACTTATGTATTTCCCTTTCAGCATTGTATTCAAAGTTTATATTTGGAAAATCCTCCTTGTAGGATCCCAGGATCGAAATCTGGCATACAGATGCTAGAAGCCGAGAATGGGGCACCACAGAGGCTGTTAGCACCAGATTCGGTGGTCGAAAATTTTGTGAGCATAGTTTTTGAGTTTGGGGCGTGACACCATGGAGGTTTACATCGATGATATACTCGTCAAGAGCATCAAGGCCGCGGATCACATCGCTGACCTTGAGGATATGTTCGCAATCTTTCAAAAATATCAGATGAAGCTGAACTCGAGCAAGTACACCTTCGGCGTTAGATTGAAAAATTTCTTTGCTTTCTTGGTTAGCCAGAGAGGGATCGAGGTGAATCTCGACAAGATCCGAGCTCTATTAAATATGAACTTGCCCAGGACAACGAAAGAAGTTTAGTGCGTCACTGGTAAGATTGCTGCCCTCAATTGCTTTGTCTCCCAAGCCACTGACAAGTGTATCCCTTTCTTCAAACAGTTGAAGGGAAAATAGAAGATAGAGTGGACCGAGAATTATGAGCTGGCCTTCCAACAACTCAAACAATACCTGGGGTCACCCCCATTACATTTCAAGCCCAAGTTGGGAAAGCCACTACCGCTATATATATACCTGGTGGTCTCAGCCGCAGCAGTCAACTCGACTCTTATCCAAGAGTATGAGGGGAAGTAACTCCCAATGTATAACGTTAACAAGGCCAAAGTTACAAGGCTAGTGTCCTAGTATCATACCGTTCCTTAGGACCCCGCGATTCTCTCTGTTAAATTTCAGCGACCCGCGACCTGTAGACAGCGTTTGTGAGCGACCTTAAGTCGCATCCCATAGGTCCGAGTTGACTCAACCTGAAACCTATGCCATTGCGACCATACCGTTGCCGCGGTTCCAATGTTGTGTCTCGTGCGCCAATGACATGCCTAGGCTAGTAGATATGACCCACGCATAATCTCGGTCATAGACAGCACGTTGCAAGGCCAAAGATTCTAGATAGAATAGATCCTCTACAAGAGCAATTATGACTATGACATCATCCTAGCTTACATAGGCTAGGATGACATCACCCTAGCCACCCATGCCTTGCTAGCAATGATGAGTAGCATGCCATGCTCTCTTACAATACCATGATTACCTTACAAACTCATAATTACTTTCCTATATCCTCTCTCTCTCCCTCCCTTTCTTCCTCATTTGCAACTCAAGAGAGGGCTTGGACATCCAAGCAAGAGGAGAGAAAACCCATTTCACCAGCCCTCTTCCTAGCTAAATCCCACCCAATCCAGCCATTGTAATCCCATCTTCACCATTGAAGAAGCACCTTGGAAGCTAAGGAACCCTAGGGAGCAAGAAGAAGAGAGGTGGGTGAATTCTTAGGATAGATCTGTCCATTTTCTTACATGAGGGAAAGTGGGACCTACCAATCAATGGTAGGGATCCCATATTGGTCCCTGGGTGTGGCCAATGGCCCACCATGGTGGCATGCATGTATTGTAATGCAAGAGGGGCTCATAGTGGTGGAGCCCCTCTCACAACCGTCTCTCCCTCTCTCTCTCTCTCTCTCTCTCTCTCTCTCTCTTTCCCTATGATGTGGCCCACCTGATGTGCTCAACACATCCAGATCGTCCAGTAGGTGGGACGGCCCTGCTATCCAGTTTTCTTGACACAGGCTGGCCCACCTTACTACCCTGTTTTGCATGTAAGGGAAAACAGGTATAGGGGCCGTGTAGCCCACCCGGGTGGACCATATCATAATGTATGTGTTGCATCTAAACAGTCCAGCAGTAAAGACGCCCACTGTCTAGCAAAATGGCCCAGCTACTCTCCGTTTCTGGGCCTGTGGGGACGGACGGTCACACAGGCTCGGAAGGGGAAGAGAACATAAATATTAGCTTGATTTTCTAGCTCAGTGGGCCACCATATGGACCCCACTTTGATGTATACATTTTAATTATTCAGTCCAGCAAATGGACTACGTTGCTGGACATTGTGGGCCTACATGACTGGCTGGTCATCCAAGACCGTTTGGATGGAGTGATATCCCCAATTTTAACTCAATTTTTCCTAATGGGAGTGGGGTGGCCCACTGACGTGTGGACCTTACCTTGATGTATGATTTGAAAAGGCCTAGCTATATGTCCTAGAGGGGGGGTGAATAGGACTATGCTAAATAAAACTTATAACAGCGGAATTAAAAAGAATATGATAGCCAAAATAAATCACAATGCAAGAAAGTAAAACAACCTCAAAATTCAGATCTTGAGAGGTTGATACAAATGTTGTTATAAGGACAACCTTACACCAAAAACCAGAGTTTATGATAGGACAACCTTATTTCTAGAAAGATCATTGTATTAAATCTCAAACCAAAGAGGAATACAGAAATAAACACAAACTCAACTGAAATAAATTGTAATCATAAATGTATTGTTCTAGGGACAGCCATACACCATAAAAATGGCAGGGCAACCTTGCTGGAACAACTTTAAAGGAAATTGAATATCAAGCTGATAAAGGAATAACAGAAAATAAATTCTAAACTATTACAAAATTCTCACAATGCTTGAATTAAATGATTACAACATTCACCACCATACATACGTCCCACAAATAAATAATTGAAGATTAGAAGTATAAATCATTCAACCATAATACAAGGGATTATAGTGGTTCACCTGTGTGTTCACCAACTGTTAAACAATAGCCACACAGAAAGCTACTCCACTTCTAATATCCTCACACAGGGGATATTAGCGTTCACTAACAAAATAGGTTTTCACAGGTTCACCCAAAACTTTTATAATTGTGTCTTTATCTGTGGGCTTACACAATTAAAAAAAACCCACTTCTAAGTTTTCCTGGCTCTCCTCAGATAACCAATACAACAAGATTTTTCTGGCAAATCTTGAAAGAAACCAAAACAGAAAGGAATTTACAATTAAATGTAAAATACTTGATTATCTCCTTCATTGTAGCAGCCCGGTGGAACCAAATTAGAGTAGATGATTGAATGTCCAAGTTCAATGTCCAGTACTCAATTACAATGGTTCTAGTTCTAATAGATTTTAAATTAAACCAAATAGAGCTTACCTTAATTGATTTTGATTCTAAAGAAAGGGAATAACAATTCCTCTTATCAAATTAGATTGGAATAGCAGAAACAAAATCATTTAAATAAAGCTAAAGAAAGAGAATATTAAATAAGCACACTTAGCTTAGATGGAGCACAGAATTATCTCTCAGAAGTTTGACGAAGATTGGCTTAAATGAATTAATTAATTCCATTCATTCTTCTAAGATTCGTGCTCTATTTATAGGTGAGTAGATCGTGTCTTCGACTGGTCTAGGGAGCTCTTCGATTAGTCGAAGAATTAACAGATTTGAAAAAAATTGGGCGCGATAAGCTTTGACCGTTCTACGACTGGTCAAAGAACTTGAATTTCATCGCTGGACTTTGAGTCGAAGACTTTCGACTGGTCAAAGATGCAGTCGAAACTGTTCCTTCGACTGGTCGAACAGATTCCTGGACTAGTCGAAGCCTAACAGAAAATATCTGAATTTTGTAACAAACTCACGACTGATCGAGGAATTTCTTAGATTGGTCGAAGCAAAGCTAAGACTAGTTGAAGAAAGCCTAGGACAAGTCTTAGAACTGCCCAAACTCATGTAACTTAAACATATGACTTATGTATCTAAAATGGCCTACTCCTAAGGTCAACCTAAGGTCAATCAAACCTCAACATGAAGTAAGGACATTGAAACATTAGGAACAAGTGACATTGAAGTTTAAGCCTTGAAGTCTTGATGTAGTTCAATCTTGAAATCTTGATGTAGCTCAACCTTGAAAGTGTCTTGAGTTCTTTACGAACTACCTTGTACTCTTCTTGAAGTCTTGCATTCTTGAGTCATGTCTTGTGAGCGATACTTGCAGTCAAGGTTAATTTTTGAGTGAATCTTTGTACTTGTGAGCTTTGCTTGTTGTGAGCTTTGCTTGTTCATGAATGTTGATCTTTCAGAGAGCTTCACTTATGCAAGTTATATAACAGTGATTTTGGCATCACAAATTTAACAACAGACAGGGATATAAACTATAACACTTACATGATTGAATCCACACCTTCCAACTATGGGAGGCCATGTTGGTGTGGGCCCAGTAGGGTTGGATGGTCCAACAGGCCTAGACGATGGGAAGATATAATTATCGGCCTAATCTTTAGAGGACGGGTGGCCCACTGATGTGGATCCCACCTTACTGTATATGCATGCACGCACATTGACCATCCATTCCCCCATGTCCAGCAGGCCCTGGGCCTAACCCAAAGGCAGGCCCAGCGCCCAGGCAGGGCCAACGTCCAACAGGGCTGGCTGTCCAAGCTTCCGGACCCACTTGGATGTTTGTATTGTACCCACGCCTTTCCTCCATTTTGTGGCCCACTTGGACAGGGCCCACCTTCTGGTGGGACATCTGCAAGTGGGGCCCACCTTGTGTAATGTTTAGCCCACCCTCCATCCATTTGGGACGTCTAGCAGGGGTGGGACTCTGCTGGACTGACCGTCCAGCAGCAGGCCCCACCCTAATGTATGTGTTGTATCTATGTTGTTCATCTAGTGGAGCCCACTGTGACATGTATGGGCCACCATGAGTTATGTATTTAAACCAGATAGTCCATCTTTTAGACATCTAGTAGGCCCATAACGTTGGTGAGCTAGACGTCCAGTAAGGACTCCAACTTGCTGAATGTTTTGTAAACCATGCTGTCCATTTGAAGTTTTAAGGCCCATCATGATGAAGAGTAACATATATACACTGTGCAATCATTTTTCTAAGACCATGGGCCCCATTAGCATATCAGATCCACCATATGTATGTGTCAACTAGGTTATGCAGATTTCTGGACGTCCAGCAGGCCCAGATGGGCTGGCCGTCCAACCATTGAGCTCACCTTATTGAATGCATGCCTTATACATGCTGCCTATCTATTTTGCTGGATCATGGGCTGACTTGTAAGGCCCATTATGATGTATGTGTTGCACAAACTGCCTATCTATTTTGTTGGACCATGGGCGGACTTGTAAGGACCACTATGATCTATGACTTATAAGGACCACTATGACTTATGGGCTGACTTGTACCTTACCCATCTATTTTCTGGGCCATGGGTTGTCCCAAGAGGCCCACCATGATGCATGTGATTATATTCATGCTGCCCTACCATTGCCTAGATTGTATTAGGGCCACGGGCCCCCATTGTAAGTTAGATTTTATGGCAGACCGCATTATAGGAGCAACGGTGGTTAAATGTCCACGTTGCAAACTCCTTAGGTCCCATTGCTAAGCCATTCCCCATCTATCCTTATTGGGCTATCCCAAATCATTGGACCCTCATTGATATTAGCATGATCCATCTCACCCTATTAGGCTAACCCCAAACCATTGGGCCCCCTATTGATGCTAGTGGAATTACCAAACCTTGAAGCCCACCTCGTGTACTTACTGGGCCCCCATGAGAAAGCCCAACTTACTATATGATAGGAGGGTGAGGAAGCCCTCTTATTGTATTTAGGCTCATCCTCTTGACTCCCTTTGCGTATGTACCATCAAGTTGATATCCTTTGTTTAGAACATATCTTGATGTTTGGATTAGATACCTGTCCTTCTATGGACCCCACCTTGGATATAGGCCAATCATTATTTATGTTTGATAATCATGCATAGCATACATCATGACACATGCCCATACGCATCATTTGTGTGCCTGTTATGAGGATTGATTGATCATAGCATATGCCATTGGGCTAAGATGTGCCTGTTATGAGGATTGATTGATCGTAGCATATGCCATTGGGCTGAGTTATTTATGGGACTCCCCGAGAGATGGAGTTGCCTCACAGAAGTGCGCGGTACGCGTAGGTTTGATGCATGACTGGATAGTGTGACTCATGCATCTTAAATTTTGTATGATATGATTACTGTATGCCCTAGTGACATCAGGGCCGTGGCCTCTACAGGCATATCATGGATAACAGGATTGGACACTGAAAATGTTTTGGTTTGAGCACTGGGGCACTTAGGATGTCCCTAGGTGAAAGTCCCTAAACCTTTATGGTACTAGGAGGTTGCTCCAATGTTGAGACCGAGTGGATATATGAACGTCGAGTGCCAAATACTATTAGGTCGTATCACCTACTATGTCATGGTCGGTTGGAAGGGGGTGTGACCTTACCCGCGTGGGTGAAGGGGGCATAACTAGGTTGAGTTTAACTAGCTCGAGAAATGGGTCCGCTATCGACGAGCCGGGTAGATATTGGTAGACTACTGGTCAGGCAGATAGTGAGGTCTCTTCCACTTTCCTAGTTGTACGCTTTGAGTAGGGCAACAATCTCGTGTATAGTGTACTAGTCCCCGGTGTTGTTCCAGAGGTGAACTATACAATGTGGATCCAGCTGAGGACTAGTGTGTTTGCATTGCATCTTGCATATCACATTTGGCTACGTAGGCCTTGCATCGCATAGCCTTGGTACAGCTGATAGCATTCATGGACTTGCCAGCATTTTCCCCATTCATAGACTTACCAGCACTTTCCGCATAACTCTGATATCGTATGCATGACACGTATATTACTCACACACTTACACCACCCTCTGAGCTTCTTGTAAGCTTATGCGTGATAGATGCATGCAGGTAATGCTAGGATGCAGCCGAGCTGAAGTAGGGGTGTGCGGCTGAGCTTCTGGAGTTTTGATATCTATCTTGTATTTTCCATTTATGTATTGTACCCTAAAGTTTTTTCTTATAGTGGTTATGTGGTAATGTTATTGTTTGTGTTTGGGTTATGCTTATTACAAAAAATTTCATGTTGAAAATCCTCCTTGTAAGATCCTAGGATCAGAATCCAGTATATGGGTGCTGGGAGACGAGAATGGGGTACTACGAAGGCTGTTGGCACCGGATTCGGTGATCCGGAATTTTGTGAGCCCGGTTTTTGAGTTTGGGGGGCCCCAAGATTTGGTATCAGAGTATAACTTGGGAATACATAAGGACAACATCACATATCTGCTATAAACTTAGAACAATTAGGTCACCGAGATCGACAACTTAGCAACCTTTGATATAGTTCCCCTAACGTGTGTGCCTTCGAGAGTTCTTAAGGCTGATAGGCCCCCTTGTTCCTTCCTGTAGGACATGACGCTTAGGAGAGTGACCCAAGAGACTCCCGCTCCCCTGGCTGAGATTTTTGTTCCCCCACCTGAGGTACCTGCACCCTCGCCTGAGATTCCCTTTCCCCCACCGGAGACTTCTGCACCCCTGACTGTGCCCGTGAGTGCATATCAGCTCCAGTAGATGCTGCAGGCCATGACAGCCATCCTTTAGGGGTAGGGTAGGCGACCCGTCGGGACACCCGCACAGGCAGAGTAGGAGCGCACGAGCACCCTTCTACGAGACTTCACATGTCTCGATCTGTAACACCCTGGTTCTCGAAACCTGAGGACAGTCGCTCCTCGTTGAGAACCCGAGTATTACGTAAGGGAGTGAACTAACATACATCTAAATGGCATCAAATTTCCTAACATAGATTAAGGCAACATTGCATGAACTAAGGATATCAAGAGTAATCACCATGAAGTTTAATACAAGTAAACGGAAGCGAAATGAAATCCCACAATAGGTGGAATTTTATTACAACTCAAATAGAATGTAAAGTCTAAAATGTGGAATATGTAAATCCTAAATATCAATTGAGCTCCAACGGCTCAACTACATTGGCGTAAAGGCCCTCATTGCCAATCTCCACCTCAGTCATCACTGGAATCTCGTTCTAGGGGTCTCCACCTATTATCAACCCTGCATCTATTTGGTGCAACCGCACGATTGGGTGAGTGAAAACTCAGTGGGAACTTCCCACAAGGATTCTGCATATCATATCATTCCAAAATAGTTTAAACCAGAAGTAATCAATCATATTGAGAGTAATATGAATTTAAATGTAATTAAATAGATGGGTGTATGAATGTATGCTCAAGTCACAGATCTATGGATGCACATCTAGCTGTCAAAATAAAGGGTCGCCCACGGTAATAGACTACCTGGAAAAGACCATGAAGGTGAGTGTGCCCAAGGACGGCCTCCTGGAAAATTCTGGAAAAGCCTCATGTAAAATAAGAGCGCCCAAAGTGGCTCAAATGCACAAGCTCTGTCCATTCGACTGGTCTATCAGTAAAATTAAGCAGAGTGTGGCTTACATTAAGCACCCGAAAAATCTCACATGTCATGCGTGAATGTCAATGCATCATGATGCTCATGTATATTCCATAGATTTGACAAGATTATTCTCATAAACATGATCAAGGTTCAACTGAGCCCCATAAATGCAGTGTGTCAATCTCAAGTATGGTTAAACCGGTTGCAATATTTAAAGGTCCATTCCACGTTTCTTCCCAAAGAAGACATTCATCATATATTCCTCCTTATACAATTTATAATACAAAATATGACGCAAGTTGAAGGCTCAAGTCATAACTACTAGGAGTGTACCTATATTTAAGCAATCACAAATGTGCCATAGAGAATATAAGGCTAAGTTCTATGCACATGGGTAGTCCATATAGAATTAGAGTAATAAGAATTTAGTATTAATTCATGTTCATTGCTACGGAATAGAAATAAAAGGATTAGATCACTATTCACATTATTCTAAAATTTCATACATGTTAAATTCGAAACTAAAATGGCCTGACATATATAAGAAGTACTGGGGCAAATATATTATTTGTAAGATGGTTGGATACGAGATTCTTATCTCATGTTATAACTAGTATGTGAATCAAACAATTAAAAATGAGGCATAAAGAGTATAATGCAAATTTCCATAAATTAGATTGGAGAGATATGGTTCAAAAAATAGCTCATGATTATCAATATCAACTAGAGGTTAAATGGAGTGAAAATCAGTATTTACATCATTCTAAATTCCTCTACTCTTTAGGCTTAACCAATTTGGAATTCAATGACACGAAGGAAGCAATGTGGGATATTCCTCACTTTGAAGTGTGAATTCTCTTCTTGCTAGACTAGGGACCACAAGGGAGTCCAAAGCACTCGATCTAACCTCGCTAGCTTGAATTGACTTAATTCAACATATCGAACTTGAATGCGTCCCAAACTCGGCTCGAGTTTAAACCAAGTCACCCAGTGCCAACCCGATGACAACCCTCTTCTACTCTTTCTTCCATTCTTCTTCTTTTCTTTCCCTTTTTCTTTTCTTTTCTCCCAGTGTTGTGGGGTTCCAGCAAAGCCTGGACCCAACTAGACAGCGAGTCAGAGTCCTGACTCAGTTTTGAATCGAGTTGACTCAGAGACTCGCCCCATCTTATCTTCCTTTCTTCAATCTTCTTCTTCTTTCTCCATTTTCTCTCTCTTGCTTTCTTCTTTCTGCAACCTTCAGTGCTAAAGTGTCCAGCCACACGTTTGAACCCAAGCAAGTCCCAAAACATGCTCAACTCAGTGAGTTAGAGTAGTCCAATGACTCGGCTCGACCGTGACTCAACCCGCCTTTAGGCGACAGCCCCCCGATTAGGTCTCCTTCTCTCTTATTCCCTTACTTCTTCTAGCTTATCTTTCTTGCTGGGATTCCAGCAACCTCCAGCTCAAACCAGCACGATTGGTAGCAACTCGGACCACAACTTAGTTGACTCCACGACCAGTTGCGGCAGCGAGTCAACTGTATGACTCTCTCTCTCTGCTTTCTTCTCATTCATTTGCTTCTTCTTCTCCTTTTTCTTCACTATCTTCTTCTCTGTTTCTTGTCAAAATGAACCGTCCAATCAATTGGTTGAACACAACAAGACTCGCTGCTCCAACTCACTGGGTCAGTTGGCAGTAAATGGCGCAACCACTCTCTCTCTTCCTCTCTGTCTTCTTTTCTTCCTTATTCTCTTCTGTTTCTTCCCCTTTCTTTCATTTCCTTTTGTTTCTCTCTCTCTGTCTGACTAGAGAGAACATGGATTTGCAGTGACTTGGAACGAGTCCGCTCTCCTTGGTGCGGCAACAGATGGGCTGGGCCAATGCACTCATCACGAGCTCTCTTTCTCACTTTTTATTTCCTTTCTTTTTATTTTTCTCTTTTCTCTCTTTTGAATCTATTGCCCTAAAAGGAAAGAGGGCTATTTATACCCTCACAGACGTCTAGAAGGATCGACAACTAATCCATCGATTAGTTACAAGCTTTGTCCATTAATCACGATTAACAATGAGAGATCATTGATGATGTCATTAAGAACTGATTGCTTGGCTGAGATTGGGTGTTATGGAAGGATATCTGAGACCATGAGCCACCAGATGGACGGCTTAGATTAAGGAATGGGGTCCACTTAAAGGAAATGGATTTTTCGAATGAATGGGGAAGATGTCAACCACACTAATGGCAAAATCGAGTTAAAGGGGTGATTTTGTGATCCAAGGCGTTTGAATGGTGTGGATGGGTCCTATGATCGCTATGGGACCCACCGAATGGACGACGGTTAGTGGTTAGCCTAGGTTTGATCCCATTTGCGGCAGTGGCAGAAAGATTCTAATGCCAGCTAAGTAACGCCCTAAAACGAATGGTTTGGATGCTGCTCATCCAACGGCCGATGTTGCAAGAGGCTAGGGTTGCCAGCCTGGCAAACAGGAGAAGAAATGGAGTTTTCCATTTTGGGAAAACACTCACACATAACACCACTTGCGCTTGTGTTTGTGAATACACACGTGTGTAGTTCCATGTGAAATCTACAGGGTTTTGATCAGTACATTCCCAGCTTCGTGATAGACGGTTTAGATTCCTCAGATGTGATCGGATGGTGGGCCACAGTTAACGCAAACGGAGGCCTTCTGTTTAAACTATAAGTGGGGGGAATGATGGAAAGAGAGAGAGAGAGAGAGAGAGAGAGAGAGAGAGAAATCTCTTTTGCTTGCTATAGACGGGTCAACACTGTCAAACGTGTTGATAGATTCTGTGTGTGGTGAGAACATGCACACCTGTGCACACGCAGTTGCGGTGGGACCCACCCTGATGCATAAGAAAGAGATCCAATCCGTACATCAGTCTCGTCTGGTCCTATTAAGGTATTAGATGAAGAGCGGGGTAATTCAGGTGGGCTGCATCTATTCATTTATATGTCTAGTTGATCATTTCGGCCGATTTAGTGGTCAGTTTGTCATCTAACGTGATCCAACCCGGTCTGAGTGGGTCTAGGGTTGAAGTCTAATGAAATTCACTCACTTTGGATCTCCTAATTAGGGCTTTAGACTAAAGATGAGGCAAACCCAAGGTGGATTATGTAAATCAATGGGCCACAACTAATTTAAATAGAGTTCTTAGTTGTTACTTACAAGTTATTGAAAACCAATAGTCTAATTGGTTTCAAGCTGTCGATCCATATTAATCCAATGATTGGATAACGTCCATATCTAGTTACAGATTAATTAGTTTGGTCCAGTGCTGGATTTCTAAATAGCGTGGATACGATGGACGATGATTCGAGTCTCAACTTTAAAGATGATATATGATTAGGGCCTTCTAAGATTTGTACTGGATACTTTGATCTGACTATCAAAGTAATTAATCTATTAGAAAAATTCATTTTTTGACTTAGTGATCTCTCTACAAAATCAATGAATGGATAACTTATTCTAGGATTGGAAATAATCCCCTGACGGTCATATTTGGGTTAGAATGTGGGAACATTTAGATTTGTGATTATATTGAGTTAGATTCCCCAGTAACTTGAGTACTAAAAGTACGAGTCGTTACAATCTACCCCCCTTAAAGAGAATCTCGTCCTCAAGATTCAGTGCTTCTAAAAGAATTGGGGACAATTATAATATAATTTGCGGTGATTCTAAGCATTCATACTTTTCCTACGAAGGTTGTTTGTATGTGTGAACATATACCACTAACAGCCAGAATTGAGGTTGTTACACGATCCCCCGTGCTTCCAAGGAGAGCCTGACCCGACAACGGCAGATAGATGGCGATCATGGGTGGAGAAGATATTTGACACTATGAGGTGCACGACCGAGCAGCGGGTCCCGTTGGAAGTGTTTCTACTTCAGGGTGAGGCCGAGCATTGGTGGACATCGGTCGCCTAAGCGGCAGGAGCCGATTTTGTATGAACTTGGGAGGATTTTATAAACCGATTCGACTGGAAGTTTTTCCCTGACCACTCCTAGAGGAGAGCAGGTTTCCTGTCTGATGTCATGTGCCATTGAGGAGCCAGTTGCCATGAGTATCGACTAGCTGTAGGTTGTCTGTGGTTTTCCCGATGTGTTCCAGGAGATTTCAGATTACCATCTCACCAGCATATCAAGTTCAGATTGATTTCGTGCCCGGTACCATGCCTATCTCAAAGGCCCCGTATCGTATGGCACCGTTGGAGTTACGGGAACTGTAGAAACAGTTGGACAAGTTGCGTGAGCTAGGCTTCATCCATCAGAGCAGTTCACTATGGGGAGCACCGGTACTCTTCGTCAGAAAGAAGGATGGCTAGTTGAGGCTTTGCATAGATTACCGTGAGCTCAACAAGGTCACAATTAAGAACAAATACTGCTTCTGAGGATCGATGATTTGTTTGATCAGCTGTAGGGGGCGTAGTTCTTTTCGAAGATAGACCTGCGGTCCTATTCTCATCAGATTAGTGTCTGAGAGGAGGATATCCCGAAGACAGGCTTCAGGATGCGCTATGGTCATTTTGAGTTTCAGGTAATGTCCTTCAGATTGACCAATGCACCCGTCGTACTTATGCAGTTGATGAGCGAGGACTTTCATCCGTATTTTGATTAGTTTGTTGTAGTATTCATCGACAACATTCCGATATATTTGAGTACCCGCGAGGACCATGAGTAGCATTTAGAGATAGCTCTACAAACCCTCTGTGCCCATCGTTTTTATGCGAAGCTGGAGAAGTGTCGGTTCTTGTAACGACTTGAAAAATTCCGTACAAAGACCCGAGTACCACCTCAGGCAGAAATCACTTAGGATCAAATCCTTTAGAAATTAGACAAAGTTAACTAAGTGCTAAACTAGATTAGCTACGAAATCCGTTTGATCGACTTTAAATCCGATCTGCAAGACCCAAAACTTGTAGAATCAGTGACACTAGGTTACCCTGAAATTTAGGATCAATCTCGTTACCAGTTGTTCTCGGGAGCACATTGAAACTTTGTATCAGATCTATACCGCACGTCGAAAGTTCGATGACTATGAAGTTATAGAAGTAGGACCGCCTTGCTGAGCTTGACAACCATCTCAGAAATTAAATCCAGATAGTATTCTGGGGCTATTCGCTTGAGCCCGGAGTAAGGAGTGTGAGAAAACGAAGACTTCTTTAGAAATTAAATCTAATTTAAGTAATCTGAGACCTGTCGTTTGCGGCCTAAATATAAGCAATCAGATCGTCAGAATCTGACCAAAATACACCCTCGGATCATGGGAAACTTCATACACAGGTCAGTATACTTGTAACCCTGATCGAGTTTCGGAGACCGTTAAACTGAAACTGGTCCGCCACGTGTGATCTGGGAACCCGATTGAAATGAAAACTTAACTCGACCTAGATCCATAGTCAGTGAGCTTAAGTCCAACCTTTGGTTCAAGGGGGGCTCTGGAAATGCTCCGTTGAGCTGGAACAGGTGCCCTTTGGATATAACCTAGGTATACCATGACCCTGGGTCTAGTTTAGTGAGTTTTAGGCCTATATAAGGACCTTAAACCCTCTCTCATTCTTACCATACGAATTTGAGAAAACCCTAGGAGAGAGAAGAGAAGAAAGAGAGAGAACGTGTGAGAGAAGTAGGAGAATCTTCCTGCTATTCTACCCTAGTGCTATACGTGCTTAACCACCACGATCTAATCGCTTTTCCGGCGATTCCAACTTCATTTCTAGGTAATAAAACCCTAACCCTAACCTATTTTAGGGTTTCTATCGGTACGAGTAGCGAAGTAGTTGACTTACCTTGTGTTATATGTCGTCATATCGACGTTGACGAAAGCGTAGAGTTTCTGTTAAGTTCATTACGTTTCTACGGCGTAAGCTGCGGACTATAGATGTATAGGTTATGGTTTTCAATCCTTTCAATGTCAGATAATGATAGATTCATGATCTGGGTGTTATTGTACATGTACAATGCAATGTTTATTTTATGTTTTGATTGCGTATGCAAATTATGGCATATTATGTATTCTGTATATTTGTAGAAAATATCGTATATGTACAAATTTAGAAAGTGTGTTTGCCATGATTAATTACTATATGAACATGCTATATATATGTGTAATACTTACTCGGCAAAAGGATTAGCCCTAATACATGTTTTTGTTAATATACGTTATGTATGTTGAATAAGTATATTCTAAGTGTTTGCGAAAATGCTTGTAAGAGTAAGTACTTAGATGATTATGCTTTAGGTAGGTGTTGAGATATGATTCTCAACTAACTTAGAGATGTGTATGATTTCCTCCATGCAAATTGTTTAATTTAATTGCTTACTTATGAAATATATGTGTTTGTATTTCCTGTTTATATTGTGCTTTATAACATGCTTGTTAACATGCTTGAATTACTTTGTTTATTCTACTTTACTCTACATGCTTCTGGTTAAGGATTGAATGTGATTGGGGCTATGATTATAGTCCAGGCGATCGGTAACAGACTTGAGTTCGTGGTTGAGATTCATTCGCCACGTAGGACGTGTTTGACGAACCCGAGTAGTATGTTGGTCGTCGGCAGTGGTTAGGCCACACGGAGTACTTATGCACTTCATGTCGATTGATGCAATGTGCGCTCGTGCTAGTCGAGCTCGTCAAGTAACCCGATCTGTCTAATGTATGTTCACCATGTTTGGACGCTACTGCTTGAACCTAAGGTACCAAACTTACCAGTGTAACCCCGTTAACCTTGGTACCTCGATCCACTAAGACTTATGAGTTGGGCATGGTGGTATGGGACACCATGGTCGAGTTATCGGCCTACGCTGAGGCTACGAGCCTCCCCGTAGTGACCAGTGAGTAACCCAGACTCGTGAGCTGAATACGGTGGTATGGGACACTGTATTCGAGTTGTCGGCCTAGACTGATAAGGTGATGGGGGAGTGGTATAACGATTGCGTGTAACAGCCCTGACAGCCCTTTGTAGTGACCTCGAGTATACTTTGAATCTGCGGTGAGGCAACGAGCCTTTCCGTAGTACACAGAGTATAAACTAGGCCTGTATTGATAAGGTGATGGGGGAGTGGTGCAACGATTGCGTGTAATAGCCCTAGCAGCCCTTTACAGTGACCTAAAACCGTATCATCGTATGAGAATATCATGGACTAACGACCCTAGAATGGATCATTGTTTGGGAATGATATAAGGAAGGTACCTTAGTTTACTAATACTGCTATGTGAAAAGGACTAATAACAACTCCGTAATCACATTCATAACATAGCACTGCATGTGCATGGAAGATGTGGAGCACTAAGGGATGAACGCATACCGCGAACGTAAGATGGTGTCGCATGAGGGTGGTTTGGCAAGGGCATGCATCATGACTACATTCCATACCTGCATTAATAAGAATATTTAGAAGTGTTAATTGTACTGCTTTATCATTACTGCTTGACTAAATTGATAACATGTTAACCTATGCTTTATTGTTCCATTGAGTTAGCTACTCACTCTCACGTTACGGAACGGTGTTGTACACACCCACCAGACTCTGTCTTAGATGCAGGTATTGACGAGACGCAGGAGGCTGAGCCTGATTACTATGATGATCAGGATGAGTTCTCTTTCATGCAGTTCTCTAGAGGCTTCGCTTAGGCCATTCAGATGACGGGGCTACAGGGTGTACCATTATAGTTGTACCGTTTTTGGCATTTTGATTTTTGAAACTAATACATGTATATAGTGACTCAGTATGATGTTCATACTTTGGAGACTGATTGTGACGTTTTTGGCTTTATATACATTTATATACATCTTTTAGTCTTCCGCTTTCATTTTATAACTTGATCTGGAGTATGAATTACTGTTTTGGTATAATCCCATTCATGATTATTGCACTAACACAGACAACATTCAATCATAAGCATTTATGTTGCATAAGTGATGTTTGGAACTCGGGTGTTGAGTTGCTACTCGACCCCCGATTTTCAAGGCATTACAAGTTGGTATCAGAGCATGATTTGGATTAAACCGGACCTGGGTTATGGTCACAAGATGTACACTAACGCATTTCAACATAGGAGGGTGTGTGAAAATGTAGAAAACAATCCTAGGTATCCCAATTTCCCCAATTGACGAAGTTCACTGAAATCGGTCATTTTGTTTGAGTCTGTACTCAAACGCGATCGCACGAGTCGACCCCAAAACACTTTTAGACCATCAAACGACGGGATTAGATCACAACTCACCCCATCCCAGCAGTTAGAAATCGATAAATACAACTGTGCATCAGAAACATCCCAAAACTACCCGAAACGACTCAAAACGGA